>CM045987.1:120824028-122179402 GCA_025175895.1 Wurfbainia villosa | reverse complement strand
CGTGAATCACTATCGTAAATGATACTCAAGGATTACTCCATGGATATAATTCCACTCAAGCTTTATCCAACGAGTCCATCTTACTACTCTAAGAAAATGAGCGGACCTAGCTAATCGATCATCGACTACCCAAATCCTATCAAGTCCTTGCCGAAATCTAGATAATCTCCCAACACAGTCTAACGTACTAGGCTCCCACTTTATCACGGTACGTGACCCTACCGATCATAATATTCCACCTTTGCTTGTTGGCATACCCAACATCAAACTACGCAATTAACCGTGTCCCATATATCGTTCCACCAACATAAACGTCTCAATACTCACTATTTTCGGATACACTCCGAATAAATCATCACTCTCGAATGAAGAGTCTCCTGAAACAACTCTTCCTAAAGCGAATGCAACTCTGGAAACCACCATCCTTCCCAGAGATGAAGATTTATTCTCACAAGAGAAATTAATTTAATGTCCAAAATTCACTCTGTCACCCAGAACTGAAAGTAACTGGAAGACTATAATGACTAATCTCACTAGTTTCTCAACTAGCATACACATAATATACGTCTCATTCAACTGCATCGGGATCGCTTCTAATCCCTGAAATGATGCATCTACGTATAATACCCTTCCATCCATATCGGACGGATTAACTAACACTGACACAAAAGTCAGCCACCGTCTAGGCCTTGAAACCTAGCTTCCCAAGCTTCCGACTAAGTGATTCCCATCACTTCCTTAGTCCAACAAGTCTGCGGTATAGTAACTCTAGAGCATCCTATCCACATCTACGGTAAATACCAAATTAATCTAGGGAAACCACAACTTCCCTCAAGATTGGGAATATATCCATAAATATATCCTCCACAGATATGATGACAATCGATCTCAAATACTCCAAGAGTACTTGATTCCTCAAGTCCATGAACGACTAAATCGTCGATAAGTCTAACAACATTATCAACATCTCCTAAAATTCATACCAAGTATGAAATGTTGTCTTCTACACACCTGCATCCTTTTACTCTAAGCTACAGATAGCTCAATCATCACACCGACAATGATAATTGTATGACACTAAGTCACTACAATATCAACCCTCCAGTCATAGATCAACCCTAGGATATACATAGGTGTCATTTAGCTGATCTAAACAGATCCTCTATCCATAACGAAGGATACTCATTCCCAACTACTGCATTCCAATCATCGATAATCGATGCATAACATCAAAGGTTTGTCTCTCTTTTAATAAAGAATTTCGGATCTTCTCAAGAAGAACCACTAGGACAGATAAATCTCCCATCCAATACCTCATGTAATCACTGTTGGTGCAGGGGCACCATATAATCGAACCTGTGTTTTGATTATGGCAAAGACACAAAGTTAAATTTACATCGTTATCTCACGAGCTAAATCGAGTATGCAGAAAAGTACTAAAGCTAGAGCTAAAGGCTAGCGACACCCGGAGGAAGCCGCGGTGGTCGGGCGACACTCGAGTGACTTCGGAGGGAGCCGAAGGAATCGAGTGGAAGGCCGGAAGCGAGAGCTACAAGGTAAGTATCAAGGAAAGCTCGTGTGATTGAGAGATTGTAAGGTCATGTTCTCTTTACGGGGATGACCATAGGCGGCGATCCGACTAAGATTTTCTGTGGAAGGTCTAGGTCGAGATCGGATGGTTAGAAACCGTCGCATTTATCATTTTTCGAGCTAACCTCTTACTGCAGGGAAGTGGCCAGGCTGACAACCGATTGTTGGACATTGGGCAGTCGACTGATGCTCATCAGTCGACTGATGGGAGTCATCAGTCGACTGATGGGAGTCATCAGTCGACTGATGGCAATGATCAGCCTTTGCGCTAGGTCAAAACGGATAAGGTTTGACGCGGCCACTTCGCGATAAAAATTATACAACTTCGTGACCTGTTCCAAAATAAGAGGAGACATATTCAGAGGCCAAAATCTATAAAAGGAGGGGAGGATTCCAACTCTAAATAACATCAAGTTTATTCTCAAGTTCTCCTACAACTCCAATGCTCCAACGTCGTCATAACGCCGACACGATAACAAGTTCAAATCTCCTTCGTCGGCAGCAGTAGCAAGTAATTATTTTTATTGTATTCTTTGTTTTAATCATAACGAGGTGAGGTAGGCTTGTTGCCTCATCCTCGTACTTTCGGTTTTGTGATCGTTGTCTCCTACCTCCAACGAGGAGGAGACGTTATAGTGTTTTGCCCTCCGTACGCGGTCTAGGACCGATAGGGCCTTGGAGTAGCAACCGCTGGGTTATGAACCAAGTAAAAATAAACGTGTCTCTTTATTTTCCGCTGCTCTTACTCATTTAATTATCTACTCGAACAAAACATCGAAAAGATTTACGATCGCTATTCACCCCCCCCTCTAGCGACGCTTCTCGATCCAACAATCACAACCTATGCTCTTTCAATTTCCCCAGTGTTTAGCAACACTGATACCAATAAAATCATCTCCCGGTATGAGGTCTCAATATCGGAACTATTTCCGAAACCACTCCAATCGCTTACTCCACTTGCCCATGCAGTGGCAAGCTCGAGAGTTCCTCCGAATCTACATCCAAATACTCTTAGATTATCCATACCTCCGAGAGACATAGTATACCGTCATTTCAACAATTTAACTATCCGCAAGGATATGTCTATAATAAAGGTATGTCTAGCAAAGGCTAAGGGTATCCCTTGACTTCTTGATTGTTGGTCAACATCTCACCTGACGGTAGAGATACCACCAATCCATAAGTCGATAGGAACCCATCTAATCCTATCTAAGAATGTTCTAGACCGATACCTACCAGAACTATCAAGATCTCTCAATATATCCAAATAGGTAAACTAAGTAATACCCAAATGATCAATTCCTTCTCTTCTATACTCTTCTCGAGTAATCATGTAAACTCGCCAACATCTGCTCGATGACCGAGCTCAAGTAGATGCAAAAGGCGCCATGGAGGACCAAATCAATCACGAATCGAGATACAAACTAAAACAACCACAATGGAGATGGTAAACACTGTGATCGCAAAGAGTACACACCGATCGATAAGAATGAACATCGTAGCATGCTCCAATTCTGTGAAAGGTATAGCTGCAACTGGAGAATACCGCATAGATACGAGCATCGTCGTATACACTGTCTCCTCTGTACAAATCATAACCACGCCTGGGAAAGTAACAGTTTCTGTCTGGACGTCTGAATCTTCTGAGATGTTTTCTGCTGATACTGCTGAGTAAATTGCTTCTCCCGGATGAAAGTATCAAAGAACTCCAACTATATCTAAGGTAGTAGATCGCTGCTGATGTGATAATCTAATGTTCTATGATAAACTCGGTTTTCGAGGTTGTGGATCGTCCTCTCGAAAGCTTCATCCATAGTCTTCAACTGAGTCTTCAAAGTACATCCTCATATGTACTGACTGCTTATAGTAGAAATAGAAAAATAATCCATCGGATAATCTGACTTTGTGTGTCGTCGTGACCCGTACTACACACACATCATCTCCCTTCGGAGTCTTTCCTCTGATTTCACTGATAAACATAAGAAGATGCTGACGATCTGCAATCGGTATTCTATGATCGAAAAACTCTCCAATAGTCGCTCGTGACTCATGACTCTAATCTTGCTCCTTTTGTCAAACATTCGGAGACTTCCAATTCTAATAATTTGACTTACAATAGATGCTTATCAAATCTCCAACTCTTAAAACACTAGCTACGGAGTCATTCCTATACACATGACTCGGTCTAAGGACTTCCGGTAGGATCTAATAGAAAATCCAAACATCCTGATCAAGATGTCAATCGATAAACCGTAGGTGGCTTAAGACATGTCGATCATATTCTCAAGCTATTAGGTGGTCGTAACCCTCGCAGGTCTAACGACTTTGCAAGGTACCTTCGTTACCAAACGATCACCCAACCTGAGGCTCAAGAATTCCCTGAAGATGAGTCCAAGAAGATGTCGTGGGGAAATACTCTCTCACAACATCACTAAACTATGACTAAGTGATACCTTATTTCCCGTAGATTATTTCCTATATCTTCCACCAAATACCGGCTAAATCCAGATAATGGTATTCAACTAACACTACTTTCTTCGTATAACACGAGTTAAGTACTCAAAAGTACTATCAAAGTTATACAACCTAGAACGACCATCTCAGGGGTCAAAATCCCCATGAATATTATCCACTAATTTTCTACTATCTGCATCAGCAATAGTATACTCGCTTAGTCCATTACCCCTCAGGTAATGTTCTAACAAGCGTAATTAGTGAAAATCCTTAAAACTGTAATCTTTGATTTCCACATGAAATGTGACTACCTAACCTCTGCTTTCTGACTCGGTATCAGTCGGCTCTCAAAGGTAATTCACCTTTTCGATAGCGGGTACATGTCTAATAACCTCAATATGTCGTTCTCGTGGTCAACT
The DNA here is from genome assembly GCA_025175895.1 of Wurfbainia villosa. NCBI lineage: Eukaryota > Viridiplantae > Streptophyta > Magnoliopsida > Zingiberales > Zingiberaceae > Wurfbainia > Wurfbainia villosa. The sequence goes on along the minus strand of CM045987.1, from coordinate 122,174,939 downwards.
CAAACCACGGTTACGAATACTAACCAACACCCTACAAGTCATCCATGTTATAAGCAACTAAGTGCATAGCCAATAAAAGGATATGTAATAATAGTTAATATACCTTAAACCTTGTAGTTTGGATATGTCCGCAACAGCCAGATCCCAGAACTCACAAAACCAAAACCGAGTAAAGAAAACTCAATGTCCGAACGAAATAAAATCCGAAAGTTGACTTCGCAACCTAGGGCTCTGATACCAATAAAATTGTTACACCCCGAGAGTATGTCGTGCCGAAAAGCAAACGGATAGCATCTCCCCTGTACGTGGCAACATATCGGGTTAATACAAGGCACGTAGGCCCACAACAACATGACATATATATGGACAATACCAAATAATACATCCACAACAACACAAAAGGTGTGCACCGGTGCGACTCTAACATACTACACCGAGAACAACATACAAACCAACAACCAAATACAACACTGATTATACATGGTCATAATAGAAAATAGCAACGGAAACAAATACGTGGAAAATCTCAATTGTTCGGTGTGAGATGGGATCAGCTGGCGGAGCTCCGAACGTCCAAGGAATCTTCTACCTGTTACCTGGGCGATAGGAAACCCAGGATCCCGGGGTGGTGAGTATAAACTCAGGGGTAATATGTAGAAAGTGCATGAACATATAGGGTAAAGAGATCTACAAGTATACATGTGAAGATCTACAGGTATACAACATGAGTCCAATAGACATACAGTCCTATCCAAATCTAATAACAAGTACTACAATATAGTCATACTCACTGTATATACTAAACTGATCAACTGAACATGAATTAATGTACCAACGTACCTGACGGTCTGCAACACCATAAGCTATATCATCCTGAACAGATATACAATAATATAACCCATATAACGTACAAAGTCAATCTCATACCTGACCAACACTCAGACATATGAACAGTATATAATCACATGTAATAAAATCCCGGTCCATACCACACTATGACATGACGCTAATAAAATGCATACAACAGTCTGGACCAACACATATATCATGTTCAACACACAGCAGTATATAAAATGCAAATGGCATGTATTATGATGTACAAGCATATGCAACAATCATAACTCAATCAAATGCAGCATCTCACAGGCATATGTGAAACATATATCAAATACATACATACATATATATCAACAATGCATATGCATGATCACTATCTGTGGACTCGTCCAACCACGACCCTAGAGTGGCCAGGGTGGAACGACAATGACAACTAGCCCGACTCCAGCTACCACTACTCTCGAGTGGCCAAGTTGGGTACTATGACTGAGTAGCGTATAAGCGTAAAGAGCTAACTACTCCTAGGGGTACCTGCTGCAAGCCACGCCGTCCCTACCCATGAGTAGACAAGCGTCGCACACAGAACAACTGCATGTCACACAACCACCGTCTATAGTGGGCGAGTGCTAACACCACTCTGCACAGTGGCCAGGTGCGCATCTCCAGCTACCACCGTCTATAGTGGCCGAGCGTGGCACATCCAATGTTCTGCCCTCAACCCTACTACCACTACCCCTAGTGGCCGGGGAGGCAGGATGACTGACGACTCGTCTCAACCACAAGGAAGACTCAGTCAACAGCATGCATGCAATGTAATGATGCATAGCTCCATACATGTATCCTCGCCACACTCCCTAACCCACGGGGAGTCCTGGTTAACCAAAAGTCAACTATGCAAGGACTACAATCCACAAGACTCTCTCTATCGCACAAAGAGTCATACACATCTGACAATCAACCACGCTAAGACCTCTAGTCAGTAGCGAGATACTATCGACAATCTATATAACCATACACAGATATATGACCCCTAATGGATATACCATCACGCTAGGACCTCTAGTCCATGGCCACATACTGACAACCTCACACCTATCTATGCACAGACGACTAGATCCACCATAGATGCACCACCAATATGGGTATGATATAACAATCGACTCCATAATTTAATCCATCACCTAACCCTAGTGATGTAACACAGTAATCCAATCTGAGGTCACAAAGATAACCCTAATCACATGTACTTACTGAACATCTATCAGCTAATACATAACAGGGTTTGTAGTTCATATCCATGATAGATAATCAATGAAATAACAACAATATATCTCAAAGGTCAAAGGCAGTACAAGCATATGATTAAACATGAGTGGATTTAAGGTAAACAGGTATAAACATATATCCAAATTCATGCACTGAAATTTGATCAAAACTACCGGACCAGGTAGATATTACCCACCTGATATGCAGATTACATTATCCGTCTTCACATCTGAGACTCCGTCTCGTATCAACGTCCTTGATTAACTTCACTGGTACACCTTCTTGCCCCAATTCTGAGTATATAATCTGTGTCAAACCACCACATTAAGGCAAGACCAATTCCAATCATAAACTATTTTGCTGTCACAACCTAGTTCACTACCAAAACATAACCAAATAACAGCTTACCTAATTTGAGCCTTGCTTCCACCGCTTCTTGATCCATGGTCTTAAATCATAGATCCATCTGCATTGTCAAAATAGAATTAACACAACACAATCCCATGCAACTTCCACAATTGGCACAAACAGAGTATTACCATTAACATCCTCGATCAAGCTTGACTGAGCACATCTCACAACAAAAGATTAACTCACTGTTCCACCTTGACTGAACACAATAACCCTCCTCTGATCCTCACTCATGCACACACAGTCGGCACAACTCCTTCAATCCATCCTTCATCCGACTTGTTCCACCAATTATCACTCATCGAACCCACAACAACAAAATCAACTGTAACATAGATCAAGAATCACCACCACCAATTCTCGGTGAAAACCAAAAATCTAACCAAATCCATAGATTAATATAGGACTTACCCCACTAGGCAGAACATGATCTGCACACAGTCATTCTCGATGGCAATTGATCGGAAATAGAAAAAGCCAAGGCATCAATGGAAACAACCGATCAAGCTCACACGAAGAAAATCATACAACCGATCTAAGATGCAACGGAAGAGTGACACGGCAACAATCGGCCGAAGGTAGCTCACGATCCGGTAGGGCCAACGACTGAGAGCTCCGACAATGGTGATAAGGCAACATCGAGTGAAGATCAACTAGCTCGACGTCGACGATGGCACATCATTGGAGGAGGTGAGTTGCGGCAACGAAATAGGGGAAGGCAAAGCGAGCTCAGCACTCCACCGGCAGCCCCCCTTTTCACCGACGAAATCAGCCCCAATCACTTGATCGGCAGCTCGCTGCAGCGGTGACAGCACCGCCCGTCCGTCGAAGATATCACCAAGATCCCCCAAGCGAGAACCCACTGATCCTCCACCTGAGATCGACCAAGGTGGTGGCGCCATCGACTGCTCTCACCGGAACGTCGACGAGATCAAGCGACGAAAATCACGCGAAGCGAAAACACGATGCGGAGAAGAAAAGGAAACAGAGATCGCGATGGTGAATGTCGCGATCGGCTGTGGCTTTTAAACGTCGTTCGCCTCTTGGTTCAGGTGAACCGGTCCAAATCAACCAGCCCAAGCCCAATTTCCAGACTAAGCCTAATTTCCAGCCCAAGCCCAATTTCAGCCCAAGCTCAATTTCCAGCCTAAGCCCAATTTCCAGCCTAAACCCAATTTCAGCCCAAGCACAATTTCCACTAATTAACCTCAATTAATTAAAAGGGTTAATCCATCTAATAAATTTTTTTCCCGTACTTTACAGTTGAGGGCAGAGCATTGGATGTACCGCGCTCAACCACTATAGACGGTGATAGCTGGAGATGCGCACCTGACCACTGTGCAGAGTAGTGTTAGCACTCGCCCACTATAGATGGTGGTTGTGTGATGTGCAGTTGTCCTGTGTGCGGAGCTCGTCTACTCATGGGTAGTGATGGAGCGGCCAGCAGTAGGGACCCCCGTGGAGTAGTTAGCTTTTTACGCTTATATGCTACTCATTCATACTACCCAACTCGGCCACTCGAGAGTAGTGACAGCTGGAGTCGGGCTAGTCATCATGTCGTGCCACCCGGGTCATACTGGGGTCGTGGTTGGACGGGTCTGCAGACATGACCATGCATATGCATTGCTGATATATATGTATGCATGTATTTGATATATGTTTTACATATACCTATGAGATGCTGCATATGATTGAGCTATGATTGCTGCATGTGCTTGTTCATCATGATACATGTCATTTGCATATTATATACTACTATTTGTTGAGCATGATATATGTGTTGGTCCAGACTGTTGTATGCATTTGATTAGTGTCATGTCATAGTGTAGTATGGACCGGGTTGTTATTACATGTGATTATATACTGTTCATATGTCTGAGTGTTGGTTAGATATGAGATTGACCCTGTACGTTATATGAAGTATGTTATTGTATACCTGTTCAGGATGATATAGCTTATGGTGTTGTCGACTGTTAGGTATGTTGGTACATTACTTCATGTTCAGTTGATCAGTTTAGCATATGCATTGAGTGTTACTACACTGGTGGTTACTTGTTATTACATTTAGGACTGTATGTCTACTGGACTCATGCTGTATACCTGTAGATCTTCACATGTATACTTGTAGATCTCTATATCCTATATGTTGTTCATGCACTTTCTATATATTACCCCTGAGTTTATACTCACCCCCCCCCGAACCCTGAGTTTCCTGTCGCCTAGGTAACAGATAGAAGATTCCTTGGATGTTCGGAGCTCCGCCAGCTGATTCCATCTCACACCGAACGGGTGGATATTTATTCTGTATTGTTGTATTCTTGTGGATTGTCATTTTGGGATTTTACCCTGTATTATTTCCGTATTTATGATATACAGATATGTTGTATGTATTTGGTCTTTGATGTGATTTCTGTTATGATTCTTGTTGTGTCAAAGTCACTCTAGAATACACAGTTGGGTCTTTTTTATTTTGTTTATCTATCAGTATGTTTCCGCTGTGTTTAGTATATTCATGTTTGCTTATTATGTTGTTGTTGTGGGCCTACGGGCCTTGTATTAACCAGATATGTTGTCATGTACAGGGAAAATGTCGTCCGTTTGCTTTTCGACACGGCATACTTTCGGGGCATGACAATTTTGAGATATCTCAAAAGCACGATAAATTATAGTATAAACTTTAAGGAAGATCCTTCAGTGCTTGAAGGTTAGATGCGAGTTGGATAATAAATAAAGATGATCACTCTTCAACAATTAGTTGGATCTTTATTTTAGGTGGTGGAGTTGTTTCTTGGACATCCAAGAAACAAATATGTATGACGGACTGTATTATGGCAGCTGAGTTTGTAGCTTTAGCTGCAGCTAGCAAGGAAGTCGAATGGCTAAGAAACTTATTGTATGAGATTCCTCTGTGGCCAAAACTTATCTCTCCTGTTTCTATTCATTGTGATAGTACAAGTATGATTGTCAAAGCTTATAGTGAAGTTTATAATGGCAAATCAAGATATATTAGAGTGAGACATAGTATGGTTAGAGACTTAATAAAAAATGAAGTCATAACCATAGACTATATATGGTAAGTCCAAAGACAATTTAGTTGATCCTTTGAAAAAAGGACTAACTAAAGATACAGTTGAAAGAACCTCCATTGAGATGAGATTGAAGTCCGTAAAATAGACCTTCAATAATGGAAACCTCAATTCAATGCTACCATATTGCATAGTCTTGGATTCAATATAGTGAAAAGTACATTGTTTAAAGGTTGAAACACTATATAAATGATGAGTGTTTGTTTTCCCACTAGTAAGATGAGGAGGAACTTAGTGTTCTTAACAAATTGTAAAAATTGCCACAAATGGCGAGGCATTTGAGAGCTTGCTCATATGAATGTAGGGTTTAATTATCCATGAAATTTTTGACTTAAACTTTGACACATTCATGAAAAGATTGTGGCATAACATAAAGCATATGTTCGCTATAACAAATGGAAAGAAATGAATTTGTGTGTAATAATTCATGTAACCTGTTACATAAACCTTTGGTTCAAAGCTTAGTACCAAAATGGTTTTACAAGTTATAAGAAATTATTACTAAGATGATGGTTCAATCGAAAGATATCATTGTTAATGCACAAATTATCAAGATGTGTTTTGTAATCTATGAACAAAACATTTTCAATTATTGAAAATGATGGGGGATTGTTGGATATTTTAAATAATGAAAATGAAGAAAGGAAAAAGTTGCAACTTTTGATAAGGAAAAGTCACAACTTTTGATCTAAGAGATACAACTTCCAATAATGATAAATAGACCAAGTTGGATGTAAATACAAGAAATATCTTGCTCTCCTTTCCTTTATTTTTTAATTGTCATTTGTTAGTGCAAACATTTAGACAATTAGCTTCATTTAATCCTAAAGGATATTTGATCATTAGTAGTTGCACAAAATAGATGTCAAATAAAGCCTTAAGAATAGTATTTGTAACACGATTTGAAGTCATCATTCTAATATAATATTTTCTTTCCTAAAATTTCCATTTGAGTTGGTTGTTTGCATTTCTAATACCAACAGAATCTGTAATTAATAGAGAAGGATCATAGTGGACATGTTTTATTATCAGTGACAATGATGAACATTGTTGAACACGCAAGTTACTTGAACATTCACATTGTGTCTACTACATTGTTTCAAAAAATCACTACTACAAAATATATACTAGACCATCGATTTTGTACAATAAATACATAATATTAAATGATTTTTTTTTTGCAACTCCCAATGGCTTTAACTGTATCGTCATCAAATGACAGTGGTACCCAAAGTAGTGGTTTGATAGGATGAATGAAATGAATTAGAAAAGTAGCCTTTTCTAATTTAGAAAATTTATTAAAACTATGGCACCTACTATAGAACAAAAAAACTTGATTCGAAGCACCCCATTTATGTGGGTGTTGGACATCCCAAAGAATTCAAATCTCAGAGGTCTTATACAAAATATATTTGATAATTGAGATTGTGAGGGAAAATATTTTATTTTCCATGGTAAAAAACTCAACTTCACAAAGATTTATGTCTCGCTCATTCTCAGTCTACCAAATCATGGAGAGGTAGTTCCTCTGGATATAGATGTTATCTCTAATCAACTTTAGGTGCAATTTTTCATGGATGATAACTGCACAAAAAAAATCAACAGAAACTCATCAGGAGTTCAAGGTCTCTAGAAAATCCAAGAGGCAATAAATTATATTGGCAACTTTTTATTTTATTTTTTTCATGTGTGTACCACTAGTAGTGTTCCTAGACTACCTATGTGATCACTAATATATTATGTAGATGATTTTGACAATTTAGATACAATTGATGTGATGCACTTTATAAATCATAGCTCCTCAAATGAAATCAATTGGTATGACAATATCATTGCGATCAAAACCAAAAGTCGATAAGAAACCAAATATTAAAGGCTTTCACTGTCACGCCCCGATGGAGTCCCCGCCAGACGAAAATCCGATAGCATCTCCCCTGTACGGATGACAATGCCAATTTACATACAAGGCCTACACTGCCACTATACATCGGTCAACACGACCGAAATCCAAACAACCCACGCAGATAATAAATTAGGCCTCTGGCCAACTATCAAAGAAAAGGTAAACATTCTACATAACTAGACTTACCCCTTCTGCCATATGGGCAGGAATACGCAACCAAAACCAATCGAAATAAATCCGATCAAAGGTCCCTAAGGACATACCAAAACATCCACAGGTACAAATATCCAACACAAGTCCTAAACATATATTCTAATCAAAATATCCAAAACCGTAAACACAAATAACAAATAGAACTTTCACGACGAGTGGGGTTTGGCAGCTGGACTCTCTTGACAGCTTCATCCTGAAATAGATATAAATCAACAGGGTAAGTTCAAAGAACTCAGCGGATATAGTCGATATGTAAAGTAAGATATAGCAAACAATAAAAAAATCATGTCAGTACAGTCTCACATATAGGGTAAGCAAGAAATAAATGCAAAAGGACTGTACTCACCTGAATCTCCTATCCTGATATAGGAGCATGTGCCCTACTATAAGAGATAAAATCATCACCATATACGAATATGAATCCTGTATGCAATAATGCAGCAAACATAATACAAATGCGATCCGTGCAAAGTGCATGTCGTGCAAATGACAAGGTCACCCCTGACGCCAGTCAGCCGCCTCACACGCGATGGTGAAGCCGAGTGGGTAGGGCTATGACAACTGTGCACTCTGCCATCACTGCTCCTGAGTGACAGAGTGGACAGGATGCTGTCGGAGTACACCTATCCTCCTGCCCCAAACAGAGTGGGAGAGCTAAGCTCTCATCTCTCGGTGTATAGACCAGAGGAGGGATCCCTGCCCGCTACCACGCTGCCTCATCGCTACCCATGAGCGGACCAGTGGAGCCTGACAGAGCAACTGCACACACCCTTCTGATGTATCACTAATCCATGAGTGGCAGTGTGTGCAGGTCATGTAACTAGTTGCGGGCTCAACTATAAAGGAACCCCGTTCAACCAGCATGCAATCATGCAAGATGGTGCATGATACTAAAGCATGTAAATCCAACTAAATATACCTATCCGAATAATATGCACAATCAATATGTACATATCCATAATCCAAGTAACTATGATCCAAATAAAACAGGGAAGGTATAATCATAACCTATCACATGCATGTATCAAGTAGGCACCAAAAACATACTAGGCATATAATCATGAAAATTATTGCAAGCTATCCTAACTAGCATATCAACTTGACTATATCTAAAAGATAAGTCAAAATACCCGCCTGAATAAAAATGTCCGCAAGAATGAAATCGTTATGACCGGGGACCTGCTTCGTGACCGAAACCTGCATACAACGTAACTATTGTTAAGCACAAAAATATAATTCACAGACAAATCGAATACTTAATCGATTTCTTACATAAAACAACTAACCCAAATCAATTTCCAATTCCACTAATTTATCTAACCCTTTCACAAAGTACAACAATCACAAATGAACCAAGAAGAGTAAACCACAGCTTACCGTCACTTGGGTCTCCACCGACCTAGCATATCCCAATCCCCTGTACACCGGAGCAACCTAAGCTCCAAGGCACTCCCTGCCCAAACCATAGATCCAAGTTAGGATGAGTAAATTCCACAGCCATTCATCCCTAAACGGAACCTCATGGCTAACTCACCCAAAATAGATCCATCCCACAAATCAAATCACATTCTGAACCATCACCAAATCCAATCTGCTCATTGCACAAAACACAACCCAACCGATTCCCACCAGTTCCTCTCCTCACTACACCGATCGACCAAGCTCCGTCTAGTCATTGGAACCTCCACCGGCAACACACCCTCTACACAGAACACAACCTATTCGACCTAATCGCATCCCCTTCACACTGAACACAGTCGCCCAACAAGACTCCCTAACCCACAACCATCCAAGATAGAAAAAGGAACTATTACCTACTCCGGCGACCACCGGCCAGAAGGGCAGAGGAGCTCACGACGGCGGTCCGGTGGTGCGAGCATGCCGGGAGTTCGGATGCGTGTCGGTCGACAGAGACACGCGGCGGGGAGAAGCGTGATAGCGATGGACAAGACCGGGAAGAAGAAGAGGGCAGCGACCGCCGACGATCTGGTCAAGTAGCAGTGAAAGAATGGCAGACCGAGCTTCTCCTTGTTCTTGGCCGCGAATGCTTGAAGCAATGGGCGGCAGATGTTTTCTGTTGTCAAATCGAAAGATGAGGCGACGGAAACTGGTGCTGCGACAACGGCGATGAATAGGGAAACTGAGGGGTGTGCGCGAGGAGGCTGTCGGTCGTCGCCTAGGGAAGAGGAGGCCTGCGCGATACCGTTGTCGCGGTTGTGGTCGGCGAGCCCGCAGAGGACCGTCAGGGCGGCGACGGATGCGAGGAAGAGAAGTCGGCTGAGAGGCGGCCGCGGAGAAAGAAGGAAAGACGTCAGTGGAGAGATCGCAGTGGAGAGGCAGTTACGATGAGGAAATTACGAAATCGTGAGAAAGAAAAAGGCTGGGCGCGATAAACTGGATTACCCCCTTAATAAGAAATTAACCTAGATTAGGTTTTAATAATTCCCTAACCTTCCCCATTAAATTAATTATCCCTGTAAATACCCCGTACAAACCCCGTTTAATTCCCGAAAAATTCTGAAAAAATTTCTAAAATTCTCCAAAAATTCCGAAAATAATATCTAAGATTATTTTCTAAATTTTGTCCATTTAATTTAGTGTTTTAAATTTCAGTATTTAACATTCTCCCTCACTAATAAAAATTTGGTCCCCAAATTTCCTGCTCATGTACGAGTATGAGATGTCACAACAACCATCTCAGATATCTGGAGACAAGTCACACACCTCAAGTGACTAAATGGGGTATTGAGCTCTGATCTTTTCCTCAAGCTCCCAAGTAGCCTCCTCATCTGTGAGGTGACTCCACCCGACCTTGACAAGTCGCACAATCTTATTCCACAACCGTCGTTCCTTGTGATCCAGAATCCGTACCAGAACCTCTGCGTAAGTAGCATCAGGTTAAATAGAACCTGACACACCTGACCGAATATATGTAGGGTATGACACATACTTCCTCAGCATGGACACATGAAACCCATCATGGATATCAGCCAAAGACAGTGGTAGCGCTAGGCGGTAAGCGACTGCTCTGATCCTCTCTAAAATCTCCAAAGGCCTAATGTACCTTGGAGCTAACTTACCACGGAGGTCAAATCTCTTCACCCCTTTCGTGGGTGAGACTCGCAGGAATACCTGGTCACCAATAGAGAACTCCCGAGGTCTCCGTCTCTGATCTACATAACTCTTCTGACGATCCTGCATCTCGGCCATCCTTTGTCTGATAGTACGGACCAACCCTGCCTCATACTGAGCTCTATGGGTCCTAGCAACTGGTCCTCCCAGTTGGCCCCGAAATCCATAACACAGGACCTCAGCAAGTCCTCTAGTGTCTAAATGACCTGCTCAGACTGTCCATCTATCTGCGGATGGAATGCAGTACTAAAATGAAGCTGCATGCCTAAGGCCTGCTGCAGACTCTGCTAAAACCGAGACATGAACCGGGGATCTCTATCTGATATAATGCTCAAAGGACACCATGCAATTTGATGATATCCCGACAATATAACTCTGTCAAATGATCAAAAGAGTCGGTCTTCCGAATCGCTAAGAAGTGCACAGATTTGGTTAGTCGGTCCATGACTACCCAAATCGCGTCATGGCCTTGACGTGTCCTAGGCAAACCCACTACAAAATCTATAATAATACGCTTCCACTATCATTCCGGAATCGGAATTTCCTGAAGCATCTGTTCCTTAAACTAATACAACTCCGGAAACCATTATCCTCCTCGAAGTTAGAGACGGTAGTCCATCTACCGTCCAAAATCCACTCCACCACACACTCTGTAAGTGCATGGGAGGCTATCGCGACCAAACTTCCTTGTTACAACCGTTCGTGTTCCAGCTACTCTATAGTAGCTATCCAGTAGCTAGCCAAAACTCCATGAGCATTTCTGCTCCTCACCTCTTCAAAACAACATAATATCTACTAAGTCCACGCTATATATATGACAGCTTACCTTGCAGTCCTTTAACTACCGTAAGCTTAGGATACGTCTTATTCATTAGCATCGGAATTGCTTCGATCCCCGAAATGATGCATCCATATACACTACCCTTCCATCCACACCAGAATAATTACTCGACACTGGCATAAAAGTCAACCATCATCTGAGCCCTGAACTAGTTTCACAAGCTTCAGACCAAATAAATTCCATCACCTTCCTGGTTCACTAGTTAGCGATGTAGTATCGCTAGAGCATCCTATCCATATCTATGATAATAATCAAATCAATACCAAGAAAACCACCATCTACGGTGGCCGAGTGCGCAACTCCAACTACCACCATCAACAGTGGCCAAGTTATACAACTCCAACGACCACAACTAATCCAATCGTATCCAGAATACACGACTTCCCAAATTCCTGGACGACTAAGTCGTCAATAAGTCTAATAAGATAATCAAAAGCTCAACCAATTTATACCAAGTATGAAATTGTCATCGCTACACACCTGCATTCTCTTTACTCTAGGTTGATGATATACCAATCATCACAACGACAATGATAATTGTATGACACCATGTCACTACAATATCAACCAACCAGTCATAGATCAATCCTAGAGTATACACAGGTATCCTATAGTTGATCTAAATAGATCATCTTTCCACAATGAAGGATATTCATTTCCTTCCACAACTACCGCATTCTATCATCGATAATCGATGCATAACCTCAAAAGTTTGTCTCTCTTTTAACAAAGAGTTCCGGATCTTCTCTGGAAGAAATACTGGGACAAATAAATATCCCATCCAACACCTCCTATAATAAGGTAAAACGATCTTTCATCATCTTGACCAATGTAGACATACACGCCTTATCCATAACCAAATCACTTTTAGTAGGGACTGATATTTTCTGAGGGTTTACTCCTTATCCTTCAAATTGGTGGCTAGTAGGCCAAATCCCTAGCTTCCTAATTCGGCATCAGTCGACACCTCTAAAGAGTTCGTACCTCTGAAATCATCGTTAGATTCCGCAAGGTCAATACGTCATCGACCTCGTCCCCGACCATGAGTAGGGGCAATTTCACTAAGTCCATACTTTTCCTAACCACTAAAGTACAGTAACCACTAAAGACAACACTTTTCCTATAGCTCAGAGATATCCTTCAGCTCGTCTGGTCCCAAAACCCGAGAACTCCCAAAAATTCCAAGGAAAAGAAAATCCTCGAAACACAAAACCCACAAACCAAAACTACAAACCAATAACATTGTCACGTCCTGGGGGCATATCCGTCATCCAAATGACGGAGGAGCCCCTTAGACACAATATTCAGAAATACATGGACCAGATCTGGTAAAAACCTCGAAATAATAATAGAAATATAAGTATTTTATTAACTACATGCATGCACGATTAAACATATATCAATCAAAATAAAATAGTTTTATGACCCCAAATCAAATTGCGACAAAATCCAAAGTGCATAATCAAAATGCAATACCGATAAAGTAAACAAAGCGACATCCCGATGATGCAGGGAGACAAGCACGGCAAGGAACTCTCTGAGCGACACAAAGGTAGGTCAACAGGACACGTCCTCCATCAGTTAATCTAAAGGATAAGTGAGGAGGGGGGTACAACCACTCTGTGGATGTATAGACAATAGTGAATAATCATAATGCACATAATGGAAGTCACAGGGAACAAGCTAGAGTAACCCAACCCTCAGAGTATCAATATCACAACTATCCTCGACAAGAAGATAACAACCATCGCAACAAGCAAAGGCACATCCTACATTACGACAAAGCCTCGTGGCTCTCGCACAAAAAGGGAACTATCTATGAGCTACCACGAACGTAACCCATGGGCCGACAATCAATAGCACGGTCTACACGCAACTATATGCTACCACGAATGAGACTCGTGGATAAACAGGCAGTATATAGATATCTAATTATTGACTGCACACACTAGCGTACTACCACCAATAGGTCACGTGAGCAGTCGATTATCCTAGGTTGTTAAGCCTAGGGTTATCCAATACATCTAGCATAAAATGTCTATCAAAATCGATAAGGATCATCGATCTACAATTAAGCCCATTGAGACGGTCAAGCGAGGGTTTCAACACCTCTAATACGAAATGTTTACCAAAGCCGGTAAAGATCATCGACTTATAAATAAATAAGTCAAGATGGTTTAAGTCTAGGGTTCCAACCCTTCTAACATGATTGGTTATCAAAGTCGATAAAAATCACAAGTCCTCTACCAAACACATCGAGACGATTGATCATAGGGTTTTGTCCCAGCTAACAAGAATCGCCTATCAAGGCCAATAAGGTCAACCCCTCTACTAACAAGCACGGCAAGAGGGTTAAGTCTAAATTATATCATTCTACCAGTTCAATCATGCATGCTACAACATGCTACCACGAACAGATCTCGTGGGTACTTAACCTGTAAAGTAGCTATCTAGCTACAGGCGTGATACGAATCCGATTATCACCAACTCCGAACAAATACCGCAAGAATATAACCTTACAGTAGGTCATCTCAACCATGATTGGGAGGCATGATTGACCACAAATATACAAAAGCAACCATAGAGAGACTCTACTGCAGACTCTCTCTCTCAACCAAGAATGGGAGATATAGTCGACAGCCGAGATATGAACAATGTTATATACCCTCTTAGGATTAATCGTATCCTAATCATACGACCTCTACGAGTCCAATCACCATATCAATGAAAATAGTAAATGGATAAACATGTACCAATATGCACATCCGGATTATTACGCCTAGGGTTCCAACACCCAGGGTTCTACTAATGTTGTTTCATTCCTGAGATCCGCTCCTACAGAATAACCTCATCTAAGTTATTCTACCTCTACCAATCTTAATCTTAGTATCCACCACAAAAACACATAACCATATAATCACATAACACATTGTCTAATAAACGACAGCATAGTCATACTAATGGCAATCAATGGCTGAAATTTTAATTAGGGTATAACTAAAGAGTCATGCCAGAACAAAGTCAAGGCAATACTAAATAAAGCATCAGATGCCCATATATACCCTAAACTATGTAAGCAATGAAATCATGTCATCATGCACTAGGATCTAGAGAGTTCAAGAACCTATATGTATACCTTCTACAAATTTATCCATCTTAGTCATATTATTCAACTAGTCTAATCCCAATACTAGTCCAACAAGTAAGAGATAAACATCTACCAATAATATCTAATCATTTATATCACCATGATAACTAGCTACGTATAGCAGTAATAGCAATTAATAACCATAAGCCAATGATAAACCAGCAACCTAAAAATCTAACGGTCTAACAGATATTAGGTTAAAACAATACTAGACAAAACATGATACTACCTAAGTAAACCGCATAATCAATATAACCAATACAAATATGTACTAAATCTAGAAAATTTTCTAGAATTTATTAACTTGTTAGCCGTCTGGAGATATCCTGTCGCCGCCAAATCCCCAAATTGACCTCGTCATAAAAATCGTCGAAAATCCGTACCAATCCGAAAATACCCCACTTAACCTGCCAAATTTGTCGAACTCCAAAAAAAAACCCAAAGACCCTAAGGAACTCGGAACCTACGCTCTGATACCAATAAATTGTCATGCCCCGATGAGGTCCCCGCCAGACAAAAATCCGGTAGCATCTCCCCTGTACGGGTGACAATGTCAATTTACATACAAGGCCTACACGACCACTATATATCGGTCAGCACGATCGGAATCCAAACAACCCACGCAGATAATAAATTAGGCCTCTGGCCAACTATCAAAGAAAAGGTAAACAGTCTACATAACTAGACTTACCCCTTCTGCCATCTGGGCAGGAATACCCAACCAAAACCAATCGAAATAAATCCGATCAAAGGTCCCTAAGGACATACCAAAACATCCACAGGTACAAATATCCAACACCGGTCCTAAACATATATTCTAATCAAAATATCCAAAACCGTAAACATAAATAACAAATAGAACTTTTACGACGAGTGGGGTTTGGAAGCTGGACTCTCCTGACAGCTTCATCCTGAAATAGATATAAATCAACGGGGTAAGTTCAAAGAACTCAGCGGGTATAGTCGATATGCAAAGTAAGATATAGCTAACAATAAAAAAATCATGCCAGTACAGTCTCACATATAGGGTAAGCAAGAAATAAATCCAAAAGGATTGTACTCACCTGAATCTCCTATCTTGATATAAGAGCATGTGCCCTACTATAAGAGATAAAGTCATCACCATATATGAATATGAATCCTGTATGCATGGCAATCATATGCAACATCTAAGGCATCAATAAAATAATGCAGCAAACACAATACAAATGTGATCCGTGCAAAGTGCATGTCATGACAATGGGTCACCCCGACGCTACCATTACCACACGCGATGGTGAAGCCGAGTGGGTAGGGCTATGACAATCATGCACTCGCCATCATCGCTTCCCGAGTGACCGAGTGGACGGAGATGCCGTGTGAGTACACCTATCCTCCCGCCCCAAACAGCAGTGGGGAGCTAAGCTCTCATCTCCTGTCATAGACTGCAGGAGGAGGATCCTCGCCGCTACCACGGTGCCTCATCGCTACCCATGAGCGGACCAATGAGTCGACAGAGCAATCAGACACACCTCCCGATGTACCACTAACCCATGAGTGGCAGGTGCAAAGCATGTAACCGGGTCATGAGCTCAACTATAAAGGAACCCCGTCCAGCCAGCATGCAATCATGCAAGATGGTACATGATACTAAAGTATGTAAATCCAACTAAATATACCTATCCGAATAATATGCACAATCAATATGTACATATCCATAATCCAAGTAACTATGATCCAAATAAAATAGGGAAGGTATAATCATAACCTATCACATGCATGTATCAAGTAGGCACCAAAAACATACTAGGCATATAATCATGAAAATTATTGCAAGCTATCCTAACTAGCATATCAACTTGACTATATCTAAATGATAAGTCAAAATACCCGCCTGAATAAAAATGTCCGCAAGAATGAAATCGTCACCGGGACTGCGATCAAACTCTGATAGTAACTATTGTTAAGCATAAAAATGCAATTCACCGACAAATCGAATACTTAATCGATTTCTTATATAAACCAACTAACCCAAATCAAATTCCAATTCCACTAATTTATCTAACCCTTTCACAAAGTACAACAATCACAAATGAACCAAGAAGAGTAAACCACATCTTACCGTCACTTGGGTCTCCATCGACCTAACATATCCCAATCCCCTATACACCAGAGAAACCTAAGCTCCAGGGCACTCACTGCCTAAACCATAGATCCAAGTTAGGATGAGTAAATTCCACAGCCATTCAGCCCTAACGGAACCTCATGGCTAACTCACCCAAAATAGATCCATCCCACAAATCAAATCACATTCTGAACCATCACCAAATCCAATCTGCTCACTGCACAAAACATAACCCAACCGATTCCCGCCAGTTCCTCTCCTCACTACACCAATCGACCAAGCTCCGTCCAGTCGTTGGAACCTCCACCGGCAGCACACCCTCTACAAAGAACATAGCCTATTCGACCAAATCGCAGCCCCTTCACACTGAACACAGTCACCCAACAAGACTCCCTAACCCACAGTCGTCCAAGATAGAAAAAGAAACTATTACCTACTCCAGCGACCACCGGCCAGAAGGGCAGAGGAGCTCACGGCAGCGGTCCGGTGGTGGCCGGGAGTTCATGTGGATGCGGCGTGTGCGGCGAGACACGTCTTGAGGAGAAAGCGTGGCGGCGATGGACAAGACCGGAAGAAGAAGAGGCGTGATCGCAAACAATGCAGTCTGGGTAGCGGTGAAAGAATGGCAGACCGAGCTTCTCCTTGTTCTTGGCCGCGAATGCTTAAAGCAATGGCCGACAGATGTTTTCTGTTGTCGAATCGAAAGATGAGGCGACGGAAATCGGCGCTGCGACAACGACGACGAATAGGGAAACAGAGGGGTGTGCACGAGGAGGTCGTCGGTCGTCGCCTAGGGGCAGGGGAGGCCGGCACGATACCGTTGTCGCGGCTGTGGTCGGCGAGCCCGCAGAGGACCGTCGGGGCGGCGGCGGACGCAAGGAAGAGAAGTCGGCTGAGAGGCGACCGCAGAGAAAGAAGGAAAGACGTCGGTGGAGAGGCAGTTACGATGAGGAAATTACGAAATCGTGAGAAAGAAAAAGGTTGGGCGTGATAAACCGGATTACCCCCTTAATAAGAAATTAACCTAGATTAGGTTTTAATAATTGCCTAACCTTCCCCATTAAATTAATTATCCCTGTAAATACCCCGTACAAACCCCGTTTAATTCCCGAAAAATTCCGGAAAAATTTCTAAAATTCTCCAAAAATTCCGAAAATAATTTCTAAGATTATTTTCTAAATTTTGGCCATTTAATTTAGTGTTTTAAATTTCAGTATTTAACATTCACAAACTTATTGGTTATAAGTTAACAAAATTTATTTATACTGATGGTGTATAATTCACTAATTTGATTGACAATTTATTATCACATTGCAGGTAAGGAAGTGTGAGCACGTGTCACGCCCCGAGAGTATGCCGAGCCGAAAATAATCAGACAACATCTCCCCTGTACGTGATACAATTTCCTGATATACATAAAGCCTTTCGGCTACAATCACATAACAAATATATAGACATAATCCATAAAACACAGTGGAAGATACTGACAAATAATAAAGATACAAACAACTCAACTATGCACTCCGGAGTGACTTTGACACAACAAAAACCATAATAAAGACCACACCAAAGGTCGAATACATACAACACATCCGTAACCATAAATACGGAAACGATATAAGATGAAATCACAAAATAACAATCCAATAGAATACAAAAATATGAAAATAATATCCAACCGTTCGGTGTGAGATGGGATCAGCTGGCAGAGCTCCGAACATCCAAAGAATCTTCTACCTGTTACCTGGGCGACAGGAAACCCAGGGTCCATGGTGATGAGTATAAACTCAGGGGTAATATGTAGAAAGTGCATGAACAATATATAGGGATATAGAGATCTACAAGTATACATGTGAAGATCTACAAGTATACAAAATGAGACCAGTGGACATACAGTTCTAAATGTACTAATCAGTAACCACCAGTATAGTCATACTCAATACATATACTAAACTGATCATCTGAACATGAAGTAATATACTCACGTACCTGACGGTCTGCAACACCATAAGTTATATCATCCTGAACAAGTATACAATAACATAACACATATAATGTACAATGTCAATCCCATATCTGACCAACACTCAGACATATGAACAGTATATAATCACATGTAATAGCAACCCGGTCCATACTACACTATGACATAACGCTAATCAAATTCCTACAACAGTCTGGAACAACATATATATCATGCTCAACACACAGCAGTATAAAATATGCAAATGACATGTATCATGATGTACAAACATATGCAACAATCATAGCTCAATCAAATGCAACATCTCACAGGCATATGTAAAACATATATCGAATACATGCATACATATATATCAGCAATGCATATACATGGTCATGTCTGCGGACCCATCCAACCACGACCCCAGTATGGCCTGGGCGACACGACATGACTACTATCCCGACTCCAGCTACCACTACTCTCGAGTGGCCGAGTTGGGTAGTATGATTGAGTAGCATATAAGCATAAAGAGCTAACTACTCCAAGGGGTCCCTGCTACTAGCCACGCCGTCCCTACCCATGAGTAGATGAGCGCTGCACACAGGACAACTGCACATCACGCAACCACCGTTTATAGTGGGCGAGTGCGCTAACTATCACTCTGCACAATAGCCAAGTGCGCATCTCCAGCTACCACCGTCTATAGTGGCCGAGCGCGGCATATCCAATGCTCTGCACTCAACTCTGGTACCACTACCCTGAGTGGCCGGGGAGGCAGGATGACTGACGACCCGTCTCAACCAAAAGGGAGACCCCAGTCTGCAGCATGCATGCAATGTAATGATGCATAACTCCACATACGTATCCTCGCAACACTCCCTATCCCACGGGGAGTCCTGGTCAACCAAAAGTCAACTATGCAAGGACTATTAATCCACAAGACTCTCTCTCAATCACACAGAGAGTCATACACATCTGATAGTCAACCACGCTAAGACCTCCAGTCCGTAGCGAGATACTATCGATCATCCATATAACCCTACACAGACACATAATCCATAATGGATATACAATCACGCTAGGACCTCTAGTCCTTAGCCACATACTGACAACCACACACACTTATCTATGCACAGATGACTAGATCCACCATAGATGCATAAATAATATGTGTATGATACAAAAATCGACTCCATAATCTAATCTATCACCTAACCCTAGTGATGTGACACGGTAACCCCAATCTGAGTTCACAATGATAACCCTAACCACATGTACTTACTGAACATCCATCAGCTAACACAATAGGATTTGTAGTTCATATCCATGATAGATAATCAATGAAGTAACAACAATATATCTCAAAGGTCAAAGGCAGTACAAGCATATGATTAAATAAGAGTGGATTTAAGATCAAAGGTATCATCATAAGTCCAAATTCATGCATTGGAATTAGTCAAAACTACCTGACAAGGGTAGATATTACCTACCTGCTATGTAGCTCGTATCAGCCATCCATATGTACGAACATCCATCACTAATCAAAGTCCTGCCATTGACAGTTAATTAGCTATAAATCAAGCTAATCAAATCCATATCTCAATCCACAACACCTACCCTATTCCCTACGTCACTGTTCCAATTCAAATCCAGCTTCTTCCCAAACCATCAATATCGATTCACACATAGCTGAGCTGTCTCTCGAGCACACAACTCATCCACAACAAAACAATATCCAATTAGCTATCAACAATTCATGTTGAAGAATAGAAATCTGACAGCATCTATAGATCAATACAGAACTTACCCCAACTTCAATCCTCAGCTCACAGAACCATTGAGATCATGATTGTAGATGCCAATCGATATTAGAAACTTGTCATTGCAAAGATCACCGAATAATAGCTCACGATCAGAGGGAAATGAAGACACAGCTGATCCAAGATTAAGGAAATCCTATCAATCGACCCAAAAACACAGGATTATGCTAGGGAGGAGTAGTAATACCGGCGATGCTCACCTGCAGTCGTTTTCCCCCAATTCCTCTGTTCTCCGGAGCAAACTGAGCTCCACCACGTTCGACCGAGGACACACAATTTAGAATGGTAGCAGAATCGCAAGTGGAGATGTCGAAGAGTAGCGACATCGCTGAACTAGGTACTCGAAAGAGCATCGACTGAAGGAAAGGTGTCGACTCTAACTGTCGTTGAGTTCAACGACCGTGACAAGAAAAGCTCATCGAAGCCTGCTGTTGACGGAACCGAGGGGTCAGAGGAGCTAGCTACAGGAAGATCGTCGGGCGAACGAAAAAAATGACGGCAGTGACGAATCGATCCCACGGCTAGAGTAGGGATTTAGCAGCATCGACGTTTCTATTGGCCCCGCGTGGTCGGCTGAGATGGTCAGTGATGATCGCCGAGCTCATGACTGGAAGAAGGAGAAGAGAAGAAATCGCACGGATTGGGCATAAGGGGATCGCGGGTGGAGGAAGAAAAGAGAAACGGGATCGGGATTAATAGCCGATTAATTATATAGGTAGTTAAACCTTGGGTTTAATTAATTAAACCTTAATCAACCTCATTAATCCAATGATCCCTAATAGACTTTAAATCCTCCTAAGAATTTTTATTTACTTTTAGGAAAACTCCTAAAATTCCAATAAAAATTCTACAGTATAATTTCTTAATTAATCCATTTTTTTTTTTAAATTTTAGTATCTTACATTCTCCCCCACTAATAAAAATTTGGTCCCCAAATTTCCGACTTATGTACGAGTACGAGATGTCACACAACCATCTCAAGTATCTGGAGAAAAGTCAACACCTCAAGTGACTAAATGCGGGTACTGATAGCCTCTAAAATCTATCATGGATACTCTCAACAGACCTTTTAAAGTATGAATAATACCTTCCTATGAACCATCTATAAAAAGGTAAATAATCGTACCAAAGTGGAACTCTATGTTCATAACCGGTGGAAGACTTTGCCAAAATCGTAAGGTGAATCATGAATCACTATCGGAAATGATACTCAAGGATACTCCATGAATATAATTCCGTCAAACGATCCAACGAAATCCATCTTACGGCTCGGAAGAAAATGAGCGGACCTAACTAATCGATCATCGATTACCCAAATCACATCCAGTCCTTTCCGAATTCTAGATAATCTCCCAACACAGTCTAACGTACTAGGCTCCCACTTCATCACGATACATAACCCTACCGATCAACAATATTCCACCTTTATTTGTTGGCACACCCAACATCAACCTACGAAATCAATCATCGTCTAGGCCCTGAAATCTAGTTCCACGAGCTTCTGACCAAGTGATTCCCATCACCTACTTGGTCCAACCAATCATCTAAGAAGGCAACCACCAACGGGTCCAGTCGCTTCATGAATGACTAAATCATTAATAAGTCTAACGACATTATCAACAACTCATAAAATTCATACTAAGTATGAAATATCATTTTCCACACACCTATTCCCTTATTTACTCTAAACTGATGATAGCTCAATCATCACAACGACAATGATAATTGTATAACACTAAGTCACTACAATATCAACCCTCCAATCGTAGATCAATCCTAGGGTATACACAGGTGTCCTTTAGCAGATCTAAATAGACTATCTATCCATAACGAAGGATATTCATTCTCAACTACTGCATTCCAATCATCGATAATCGATGCATAGCCTCAAAGGTCCATCTCTCTTTTACAAAGAGTTCCAAATCTTCTCAAGCAGAAACACTAGGAAAGATAAATCTCTCATCTGATACTTCTGATAATCGTAACTTCCATTCCTCCAATTCCCACAGTGTTTAGCAACACTGATACCAATAAAATCATCTCCCGATATAAGGTCTTCAATATCGTAACTATTCCCGAATTCAACCCCCAATCGCATATTTCACTTGCCCATACAATGACAAGCCCGGGAGTTCATCCGAAATTATATCTGAATACTCTCGAATTATATGCGCATCCGAGAGACATGTTATACCAACATTCCAATAATTTAACTATCCGTAAGGATATGTCTATAGTAGAGATATGTCTAGCAAAGGCTAAGGGTATCCCTTGACTCCTTGGTTGTTGTTCAACATCTCACCTGACGGTAGAGAACAATCGCCAACCCACAAGTCGATAGGAATCCTTCTAATCCTATCTAATAATATTCTAGACCTAGCTACATATAACTATCAGTATCTCTCGATATATCCGCAAATAGGGTAACCTAAAGTAATACCCCGCATGACAAATTCTTCGGTCTTCTATACCTCCTCTCGAGTAATCATGTAAACTCGCCCAACATCTGTTCTTGACGGCTGAGTTCAAGTAGCTGCAAAAGTCTGCCATGGAGGACCTGAAATTAACTACTGAACTGAGATGCAATACCCAAAATGACTGCAATGGAGATGGTAAACACTGTTATACGAGTAAAGAGTACACCACCGACTGTGAAGTACTGAATAGCTGCTAACATCGTAGCATGCACCAACTCTGCGAAAGGTATAGCTGCGTCTAGAGAGATAACAGTTGTTGTCTGGATGTTTGAGTCTTCTGAGATGTCTTCTGCTGATACTGCTGAGTAACTCGCTTCCCTTGGAGGGAATCATCTAGGAACTCCACTATGTCTGAGGTAATAGGTCGTTGCTGATGCGATAATCCAATCTTCTACGATGATCTCGACTTCTGAGGTTGTGGATCATCCTCTCTAAAGCATCATTCATAGTCTTCAACTGAGTCTTCAAAGTACATATTCTCCTCATAGATACTGGCTGCTTATAGTAGAAGTAGATAAAATGCTCAATCTGATAATCTGACTTTGCGTGTCATCTGTTAGTGAAAGCCCTAGAATCAATCATGTGATGATTGTTGTATGGACTTTATTGTATCATATTCCTATTTATAAAGGCATGGTTATTATATTTACTTGTATTGGTGCCAAATAACTAAGTATAATAACGTCCTTGAGTAGTAGGTTCTTATCTATATCAATCAATTGGTTGAATCGATAATGAGATGATATAGAGAACACTACTCTTAGTCATTCCTAGTCAAGTATTAACACTCAGGGACAATGTTAATGCGTAGAGACTAGCATGTAGGTCAACACGATGACTTGATCTCACAAGTCATGGATATGAGATATCAAGTTGATACATGGGTATGCATTGGAGAATATATACTGAATGATCCGCCATGTTAAAGTATCATGAATCGTTATATGAGTGTCATATATTTTCTCATGTGGCCATTAGTATGACTATTAGTCCTTAGATCTAAAGTCACCATTGTTCCCTACATAAGGAGTTACATACTTTGGCTTCGTCAAACGTCACCCGTAAATGGGTGGACTATAAAGGCGATTACTGGGTATGTAACAAATTATGCGAAGGGATGTGAGTGATATAGATGGGATCTATCCCTCCTATATGACGGGAGTGACATCGTTATTCTTGATAGAATGAGACCACGAAATGTATGGTCATGCCCAAATGAGTCAATATAAGATATTGAGCTCATTTGATTAGAGTGAGTCTACTTGGAGTTCAAGATATAGATTGTACCAAGGATGACACGGTCTATGCCTCAATTGATAAATCTAGATGTCAAGGATAGAGGAACATTGTCACATATTGTGAGAGTCACAATTAGTAGTCACAAAGGTGATGTTGGATCTCAACATTCTTGTAACTTGGGTAGCAATGATGTGTTGCTAGATACCGCTCATTGCTTATATTTCTAAATCGGTTTAGGAGCATTGCCAACGTTACAAGAACCTATAGGGTCACACACAAAGGACAATTAGATGGAGATTAGGTTCATATGATGAACCATGAGGATTAGGTTCATGGGATGAACCAAATTGAATTAAGAGTAATCCAAATTAGACTAATTGAGTTAGACTCAATTTGATTCAAGTATTGAATGAGTCTAATTTAGATTTGATTCATTGAGTCAATTTAAATTAATGAATAGAGATTCATTAAATCAAATTGACTTGAATCGAGTGGTTAGATTTGATCAACCATGGGAGATAAGAGGTCAAGTTTGACTTGGCTTGAGATGGAAGATGAATGATCAATTTTGACTTGATCAATTGTCATGTCATGGTGACTTGGCATGGGGGTCGGCCAATGATGATGTTCCACATCATCATTGACTTATCATGTGATGCCACCTCATGAGGGAGACCAAGAGCCATTGGCTCTTGGAGTTACATGCATGCATGTAACCCCCACCCAAATAAGTGGCCGGCCACTTTTCTTGATGGAGTGATTTTATTTTTTGGTGTGTAACTCCATCTTCTTCTTCCTTGGTTGCTCTTCTTCTCTTGCTCTCCCAATCTTCTTCCTTGGCCGAAACTTCCAAGGAGTGCTAGCACACTCTAGGTTGTTTTTCTCCACCATTTGTCCGTGTGGATACCAATAGAGGAGTGTACACTTGACACTCTTGAGTTCCGGTAAGCCATTTAGACGAGCGGGATAAGCGAATGGTGTCACATCGAGGGTAACACTCTCATCATGTAGATCTAAGGTAGATCTAGGTTTCCTTAAACCTCGGAGTGGGATAAGCAAAGGGCGTCGCATCGAGGGTAACGATTTTTACGGCTAGAAAAATCCAACAGTGGTATCAGAGCCACGTGCGAAGCATGTATGTGTTTTAAATTTGTATTTTTTGTATTAGATATAAAAATTATATATTTTTAAGTTTTTGTAAATTTCCTATTTTTATAGATTTTTTGGGTATTTTTCTCGAAGAGTCGAAGCAACAAGTGTTGGAACACTTGTAGGCTTCAACCACCGAGAAAAACTCTCCAAAACGGCGAGTTCTCGCTTTAGGTTTTTGAGACAGCGACTTAAGTCACTGTAAGATCAAGTAGGGACACTTGCAAAGTTTATTTTGCGAGTAGGGGCGCTTCCCATAACCCCGAAAGGGGCCTTGTCCCGCGATCGCACCCGGAAACCGCTTAGCGGGACCGTTACGGAGAGGTGACTCATAAAATTGAAAAAAAAATAGAAAAAATTATAGAAATTTTCTGTAAAATATATAATTTAGAATTATCTATAATTCTGTGATGGTCATGGCCCAAGAACCCCAATATGATTGGATGTAAATGTGTTGTAATTCATAATACGACCTGCGTGCCATTTTTGTAGTTGTGCATGTTGTATAGGGTATACGACCTGCATGTCGTGCCTCTTCTTTTAAAATTCTAGTTGTAAATAGTTTTAGACTCGAATGTAACTCGAGTTTCATGTTTGTAATGTACAAAATAGAGCGGTGGAAGGTCCACTAGTAGACGGAGTTACGAGAAGGGTGCCGACAACACATAGCGGTCAAAGGAGGCGCTTGGAGAAGTCGTTAACCCTAGGTTGACCGTCCAATCTTCTCATTGGCTTGAGAAGATCGTAGTAGGGTCATGACCTAATCACAATTAATTTATATATATATATATATATATATTTGTTATGCTTGTATGTATGTGATGCATGCTAGTAGAATAATACTTGTATGTATATGATGCATGCTAGGATATTTTTCTTGTATGTATATGATGCATGCTAGAATGGTGCTTGTATGTATGTGATGCATGCTAGTGTAGGATTATAAAGGTCTTGATGCGTATATGATACACATTCACAATTAGATTAGATCATAATTGAATCAACTCGAAAATGCCTATCAAGTCTTGATACCCATCACTACCTTGATCATTTGTTGTTGTTGAATCTGCCAAAGCAGAACAACGCATATTATCTTGGTAGGGTGCGGAGAGACAATCTTGGTCCCACCTATCATGGCTTGGGTTAGAGTAAGCTCAATTAGATTGAGTAAAACTAGTTAATTCAATTGGATCAAGTAGAACTATAGGCATATTCCAACCGTTGAAAAGATAGGATAAGATCGCATTTACACTAAATCTTGGACGATTTAGCCAAAGCTAACTCAAGGTCTTTTGTAAATATGGGTCTTGATCCTATAAACAAGAGTTGCATAGAGATATAATCGGTAATGTGTTACCTACCGATCATACTAAGTCTTGGGCAATTTAGCCAAAGTTAACTCAAGATGTAGTATGATGTGGATCTTGTCCCGCAAGAATTATAGCTAGTTTGTATGAATCTAGTAATGTGGTTTGACCACATCCATAACTCGATTCTACAAAATTCCTATAATTCAGTGGGAGCATCATTTGATTAAAGGCCTAATTAAATGATAAAAGGAATATGATATTAATTTTCTGCATTGTGTATGTTGTAGATTACTATGTCGACAAACACGAACACTCTCTCCCTGCGTTGTCCTTGAGAAGGACAAGCTCAATGGAGCAAATTTCCTGGACTGATACAGGAATCTGAGAATTGTTCTCACCCAAGAAAGAAAAATGTATGTCTTGGAGCAGCCCATTCCGGAGGCACCTCCTGTCACTGCCTCGCGAACTAACAAAGATGCTTACAAGAACCATCAAGATGATGCATTAGATGTGTCATGTCTTATGCTCGCGACCATGAACTTTGAGCTTCAGAATCAACACGAGTTCATAAATGCTTATGATATGGTTGAACATCTTCGTCAACTATATCAAGGACAAGCAAGGCACGAGAGATATGAAGTCTCTAAGGCATTGTTTCAGTCCAAGATGCAAGATGGGACTCTCGTAGATTCATATGTACTCAAGATGATTAGGTACGTAGAAAACCTACAGAGATTGGGATTCTCACTTGGCCAAGAGATGGCCACTGACTTGATCTTGCAGTCTTTGCCACAAAGTTACAATAAATTTGTCATGAATTACAATATGAATGAAATTGGTAAGTCACTACCTGAGATGCTCAGCATGATGAGAACTACTAAGCTCAACCTTAAGAAGGGAAAATCAGACTCCATTTTGATGGTGCAAAAGAAGAAAGGCAAAGGCAAACCTAAAGGTAAGGGAAAGTCCCAAGCCAAGGGCAAAGACAAAGAACTGAAACCCAAAGGAGGGGTGGCCAAAGAAGGGGCTTGCTTCCACTGCAAGGAAGCTGGACACTGGAAGCGTAACTGCAAAGCTTACCTGGAAGATCTTAAGAAGAAGAGAAGTGAGACTTCTACTTCAGGTATAAATGTTATAGAAGTCAATCTATCTATTTCTTCATCATGGGTATTAGATACCGGATGTGCATCTCACATTTGTACCAATGTGCAGGCGCTGAGAAATAGCAGGGCATTGAGAAAGGGCGAGGTGGACCTATAAGTAGGCAATGGAGCAAGGGTTGCTGCTGTTGCTATAGGAATTTATGATCTATCTCTGTCCACTAGGCTTGTACTAGAACTAGATAAATGTTGTTATGTGTCTGCTTTGACTAAGAACATAATTTCGATTTCTTATTTGGACAATAAAGGATTTACATTTATAATAAATGACAAATATTGTTCAGTTTATTTAAATGATATGTTCTATTGTAGTGCACCTCTAATGAACAGACTCTACTTTCTAGACTTAGAGAGCCCCATCTATAACATAAGTACCAAGAGGTTCAAGTCAAATGAGTTGAACCAAACCTATCTCTGGCATTGTCGCTTAGGTCACATAAATGAGAGTCGCTTATCCCAGCTCCATAAGGATGGGCTACTGGACTCATTTGATTTTAAATCATATGAGACATGCGAGTCTTGCCTTCTAGGAAAGATGACCAAGACTCCCTTTAGTGGACACAGCGAAAGAGCAACAGACTTATTAGGACTTATATATAGTGATGTATGTGGCCCTTTCAATGTTGCTGCTAGAGGTGGTTACAGGTACTTCATTATATTTACTGATGACTTCAGTAGATATGGTTATATGTATCTGATGACACATAAATCAGAATCCTTTGAAAAGTTCAAAGAATTCAAGAATGAAGTACAAAATCAACTTGGCAAGAGTATTAAGATACTTCGATCATATCGAGGTGGTGAATACCTTAGCCATGAGTTTCGTGACTATCTAGCTGAGTGTGGGATTCTATCCCAACTCACTCCTCCTGGAACACCACAGTGGAATGGTGTATCCGAAAGGAGGAATCATACTCTATTAGATATGGTACGATCTATGATGAGTCACACAGATCTTCCTATATCCTTTTGGGAATATGCTCTAGACACAGCAACCTTCACACTTAACAGTGTACCATCCAAGGCTGTGATAAAAACACCATATAAGATATGGACAGGGAGAAATCCCAAGATGTCTTTCATGAGGATTTGGGGTTGTGAGGCTTACGTTCGACGTCAAGTCTCAGACAAATTGGGACCCAAATTCGATAAGTGTTATTTTGTTGGATATCCCAAGGAGACGAAGGGATATTACTTCTACATTCCCAGTCAAAACAAAGTGTTTGTGGCAAAGACTGGGGTTTTTCTAGAAAGGAATTTTGTTTCTAGAAAAACTAGTGGGAGTATGTTCAATCTTGAAGAAATTCAAGATAAGGACAATAGCACCGAGGCCTTGATGGAGGTTGAACAGGAACCACAAAGTGTTGTGGGTGATGAGGGTGTTGCACAAAGAGTTGTGGAACAACCACCTGTTCAGGTAGACCTACCTCTTCGCAGGTCTGATAGGGTACGTCGTCAACCTGAGAGATACTCATTTCTCTTGTCTGACCATGATGACGTTATGCTCATTGAGAATGAGCTTACCTCCTATCAAGAAGCTGTGATGAGCCCAGATTTTGAGAAATGGCTAGAGGCCATGAGATCCGAGATGAAATCCATGTACACCAACCAAGTATGGACTTTGGTTGATCCACCTGAAGTCGTCAAACCCATTGGGTGTAAGTGGGTCTTTAAGAGAAATATTGACATGGATGGACATACGCATACCTATAAGGGTCGATTGGTGGCTAAAGGTTTCAAGCAAATTCATGATATTGACTATGATGAAACCTTTTCTCCAATGGCGATGTTTAAGTCCATTCGGATCATGCTTGCTATTGCAGCATACCACGATTATGAGATCTAGAAGATGGATGTTAAAACCGCGTTTCTGAATGGAAACTTGCTCGAGGATATGTACATGACACAACCTGAGGGTTTTGTAGATCCACAACATACTGGGAAAGTAAAGCTGCAAAGGTCCATTTATGGGCTAAAGCAAGCTTTTCGGAGCTGGAATCTTTGATTCGATGATGCGATCAAACAGTTTGGTTTCATCAAGAATGAAGATGAACCCTGTGTCTACAAGAGGGTTAATGGGAACACAGTTGTCTTCCTTATATTGTATGTGGATGACATACTACTCATTGGGAATGACATCCCTTCGCTACAGTCTGTGAAGACTTGGCTGGGGACGTGCTTCTCAATGGACTTAGGTGAAGCAGCCTGTATTTTAGGCATCAAGATCTATAGAGATAGATCTAAGAGATTGCTTGGCCTAAGTCAGAATACATATATTGACACGGTATTACTACAGTTTTTTATGTAGAATTCCAAGAAGGGACTTCTGTCGATGTCACAAGGTGTGAGTCTTTCGAAGACTCAAAGTCCCTCTTCTAGAGAGGAGAGAGACCGCATGGATAAGATCACTTATGCATCTGCCATATGATCTATCATGTACGTCATGCTATGTACTCGTCCTGATGTCTCGTATGCTCTGAGCATGACGAGTAGATGCCAGTCAGATCCAGGTGAGCGTCACTGGATAACAGTCAAGAATATTCTTAAGTACTTGAGAATGACTAAAGAATATTTTTTGATATTTGGAGGCGATGAGGAGCTAGCTGTAAAGGGTTACAGCGATGCCAGCTTCCAAACTGACCAGGATGATTATAGATCGCAGTCAGGGTTCGTGTTTTGCTTGAATGGTGGCGCTGTGAGCTGGAAGAGTTCAAAGCAGGACACAGTTGTTGATTCTACAACAGAGGTCGAGTATATCGCTGCATCAGAGGCAGCGAAGGAGGCAGTTTGGATCCGCAAGTTCATTACTGAGGTTGGGGTGGTTCCTAGCATAGCAGATCCTATAGAGCTCTATTGTGACAATAATGGAGCGATTGCGCAGGCTAAGGAACCTCGCTCACACCAGTGGACCAAACATATACTATGGCGCTTCCATCTCATTCGAGTGATTATCGATAGAGGAGATGTGAAGATTTGTAGAGTACCCACAGAGGCTAACATCGCAGATCCCTTGACCAAGGCTTTGGCACAGAAAAAGCACGATGGTCACACTAGGTCATTGGGTATTAGATACTACGATGATTGGCACTAGTGCTAGTGGGAGATTGTTAGTGAAAGCCCTAGAGTCAATCATGTGATGATTGTTGTATGGACTTTATTGTATCATATTCCTATTTATAAATGCATGGTTATTATATTTACTTGTATTGGTGCCAAATAACTAAGTATAATAACGTCCTTGAGTAGTTGGTTCTTATCTATATCAATCGATTGGTTGAATCCATAAAGAGATGATATAGAGAATATTACTCTTAATTATTCCTAGTCAAGTATTAACATTCAGGGACAATGTTAATGCGTAGAGACTAGCATGTAGGTCAACACGATGACTTGATCTCACAAGTCATGGATATGAGATATCAAATTGACACATGGGTATGCATTGGAGAATGTATACTGAATGACCCGCCATGAGAAAGTATCATGGACAGTTATATGAGTGTCATATACTTTCTCATGTGACTATTATTATGACTATTAGTCTTTAGACCTGAAGTCACTATGATTCCCTACATAAGGAGTTGCATACTTTGGCTTCGTCAAACGTCACCTGTAAATGGGTGGACTATAAAGGCGATTATTGGGTATGTAACAAATTATGCGGAGGGATGTGAGTGATGTAAATGGGATCTATCCCTCTTATATGACAGGAGTGACATCATTATTCTTGATAGAGTGAGACCACGAAGTGCATAGTCATGTCTAAATGAGTCAATATGATATATTGAGCTCATTTAATTAGAGTGAGTCTACTTGGAGTTCAAGATATAGATTGTACTGAGGATGACACAGTCTATGCCTCAATTGATCAATCTAGATGTCAAAGATAGAGGGGCATTGTCACATATTATGAGAGTCACAAAGGTGATGTTGGATCTCAACATTCTTGTAACTTGGGTAGCAATGATGTGTTGCTAGATACCGCTCATTGCTTAGTTCCTAAATCAGTTTAGTAGCATTGCTAACGTTACAAGAGCCTATAGGGTCACACACAAAGGGCAATTAGATGGAGATTAGATTCATATGATGAACCATGAGAATTAGGTTCATAGGATGAACCAAATTGGATTAAGAATAATCCAAATTAGACTAATTGAGTTAGACTCAATTTGATTCAAGTGTTGAATGAGTCTAATTTAGATTTGATTCATTGAGTCAATTTAAATTAATGAATAGAGATTCATTAAATCAAATTGACTTGAATCAAGTGATTAGATTTGATCAACCATAGGAGATAAGAGGTCAAGTTTGACTTGACTTGAGATGGAAGATGAATGGTCAATTTTGACTTAACCAATTGTCATGTCATGGTGACTTGGCATGGGGGTCGGCCAATGATGATGTTCCACATCATCATGGACTTATCATGTGGTGCCACCTCATGAGGGAGACCAAGAGCTATTGGCTCTTAGTGTTACATGCATGCATGTAACCCCCACCCAAATAAGTGGCCGACCACTTTTCTTGATAGAGTGATTTTATTTTTTGGTGTGTAACTCCATCTTCTTCTTCCTTGGTTGCTCTTCTTCTCTTGCTCTCCCAATCTTCTTCCTTGGATGAAACTTCCAAGGAGTGCTAGCACACTCTAGGTTATTTTTCTCCACCATTTGTCCGTGTGGATACCAATAGATGAGTGTACACTTGACACTCTTGAGTTCCGGCAAGCCATTTGGACTAGCGGGATAAGCGAAGGGCGTCGCATCGAGGGTAACGCTCTCATCATGTAGATCTAAGGTAGATCTAGGTTTCCTTAAACACATACATGAATTTATTTTTGTTATACTTCACACGGATCCGTGACCGGGCTTCCGAGGTTTCCGCAACGCAAAAAGTAATTTTTGCAGCTCGGAAAACCCAACATCATCGTGACCCGCACTGCATGCACACAATCCCTTCGAAGTCTTTCTTCTGAGTTTGCTGATAAACATGAGAAGATGTTGTCGATCTGCAGTCGGTCTTCTATGGTCGGAAAACTCTCCAATAGTAGCTCATGACTCATGACTCTAATCTCGCTCCTTTTGTCCAACATTCGGAGACTTCTGATTCCAATAATTTGACTTGCAATATCTGCTTATCAAATCTCCAAATCTTAAAACACTTACTATAGAGTCATTTCTATACACATGACTCAGTCTAAGGACTTCCGGTAGAAGATCCAAACATCCCGATCAAGATGTCAGCCAATAAACCATGGGTGGTCGAAATCAACCCAATCACATTCTTGAGCTATTAGGTGGTCGTAATCTTCGCAAGTCTAACGACTCTGCATGGTACCTTCGTTACCAAACGATCACCCTACTTGAAGCTCAAGAATTCCCTGACAATGAGTTAAAGAAGATGACGTGGGAAAATACTCTCTCACAACATCACTACACCGTGCCCAAGTGATGTGTGATTTCCCGAAGGTTATTTCCTACCTCTTCCACCAAGTATCGGCTTGATCCAGATAATGGTATGCAACTAACTCCACTTTCTCTGTATAACCCGAGTTAAGTACTCAAAAGTACATTCAAAGCTATACAATCCAGTACGAACATCTCAAGGATCAAAATCCCTATAACACACTACATACTAAATCATATACTATCGGCATCAGCAATAGTATACTCACTTGTCCATTATCCCACAGGTAATGATCTGACAAGCATAATTAGTGAAAATCCGTAAGACTGTAATCTTTGATTTCCGCATGAAATGTGACTACTTAACCCCTACTTTCCGACTCGATATCAGTTGACTCTCAAAGGTTATTCACCTTTTCGATAGCAGGTCCAAGACACACAGACTCTATATGTTGTTCCTATGGTCAACTCAAACCACGGTTACGAATAGCAACTAACACACTACAAGTCATTCTCTATTTATAAGCAACTAAATGCATAGCCAACAGAAGGATATGTGATACCAATTAACATACCTTAAACCTTGTAGCTTGGAGATATCTGCAACAGCCAGATCCCAAAACTCACAAAACCAACACTGAGTAAAGCAAAACTCGATGTCCGAATGAAATAAAATCCAAAAGTGGACTTCGCACCCTAGGGCTATGATACCAATAAAATTGTCACGCCCCGAGAGTTTGCCGAGCTGAAAATAATCGGACAACATCTCCCCTGTACGTGATATAATTCCTTGATATACATAAAGCCTTTCGGCCACAATCACATAACAAATATATAGGCATAATCCATAAAACACAGCGGAAGATACTAACAAATAATAAAGATACAAACGACTCAACTATGCACTCCGGAGTGACTTTGACACAACAAAAACCATAATAAAGACCACACCAAAGGTCGAATACATACAACACATCCATAACCACAAATACGAAAACGATATAGGATGAAATTCCAAAACAACAATCCAATAGAATACAATAATATGGAAATAATATCCAACCGTTCGGTGTGAGATGGGATCAGCTGGCGGAGCTTCGAACATCCAAGAAATCTTCTACCTGTTACCTGGGCGACAAAAACCCCAGGGTCCGTGGTGGTGAGTATAAACTCAGGGGTAATATGTAAAAAGTGCATGAACAACATATAGGGATATAGAGATCTACAAGTATACATGTGAAGATCTACAGGTATACAAAATAAGTTATAAAATACGGAAAAAAAAATTATAGGCTTAAATTAGTTATCATTAGATTAATGGGTGATTTATCAAGGGGTTAATGATCTAATCCTAAGTTCCTATTAATCATAGTTTTGATTTAAGCTAAACCTAAGCTAGCCGAACCAACACCCATCGCCTCTTTTAAATCTCATTTTCGATTTCTCAGCTGCGATTTCCTTTCGATCGCGAGTTCTTATTTTTCCCTGATCACAAATCTCCTTTTCCTCACTGTCGCCGGACTATCGTCGCTGCCAGAGCTCACCATCGCCGCCCACGTTGGAGTTCATCTCCTTCCTCTATTTCCGTCATTGCGACGCCCTAAATTATCCCCGATCCCGATCTGGTTCTTCATCGCGATGCTCCCTCCTAATACCATCGTTTGCTTCTGCCCCCAGTCCCCGATCTCATCTCCTTCCCGATCGCCACCCTCTCCGGCGCAAGCGGCGACCTCGCTCTGTCACTTGGTCATCGGAGGTTGACTCAAGCGAAAGATCACCGAAGGTCGGCCATCAGCGAGCCCGATCTCCCCGCCGCAGCTGGATTCGTCAGCTAGCGCTCAGCCGACCTCGATTTGGTCGGGTTGTCATCGCCAAGGCCAAGGGGAGCTCGATCCACACCATGGTGATAGATCCTTTGCTCTAGGGCGATTTTTGGTCAAGATCACAGTTTCATCGAGGTCGATTGCAGTGAGCTCGTCGTCGCCCAGAGTTTGGACAATTGTTTATTCAACGTTTTTTGATCATGATGCAGAATGGGAAGTGGCTACCGGTGAAGATTGGCTGGTAAGTTTCATTTTTCCTTTGCGGTATCAATGGTTATCATCTTGTTTCTTTGGACTGAGGAGGCTGAGATTTGTAGGATGAGAGTTGATAAATTGTGTATGATAGGTCGTGAGCTCCAGAGTTCAGATTGGTTCGATTTGTTGGCAACCTAGCAGTTGGGGTAAGTTATG
Source organism: Wurfbainia villosa (assembly GCA_025175895.1). Taxonomy (NCBI): domain Eukaryota; kingdom Viridiplantae; phylum Streptophyta; class Magnoliopsida; order Zingiberales; family Zingiberaceae; genus Wurfbainia; species Wurfbainia villosa. The sequence continues at coordinate 122,139,244 of CM045987.1, read as the reverse complement.
TATTGACCTATAGATGTTATCAGGTTTCTATTCTTCAACGTGAATTTTTGATAGCTAATTAGATATTGTTTTGTTGTGGATGAGTTATGTGCTCGAGAGAGAGTTCAGCTATGTGTGAATCGATAATGTATGGGCTTGGTAAGAAGGATTTGGATGATTATCATTGTACACTAGTTTGGTTTAGTTAATTGAGCTGATGATGTGGATCAATGGATTTGAAATTCAACAAGGGATGCTTTCTTTGGATAAGCTGTGGCTGATTGAAGTTGGGAGATATTAAAGCAACATGAGTAACATTAAGCTTGGATAACTCTGTTTGCAACAGAGCTTGGACCTTTCGACAACAACCGGGGTCACTGAGCTGTTTTCCCTATGGTGTGATCCGATCGATGTGTGAGACTGAATGGTAAGCTACTGCTATAGCTTAGATTTAGTATTACTCGATTGTTAACATTGATTTAGTTGATCGAGATACAAGGTTGATGTAGGATTTGATTTGATCATTAGATGTATGATGATACTTAACTGTAATCTATTGTTACATGACTTTAATTGTCATATATACATGGACGTGGAGATGGATAGCACGGATTACATATCAGGTGGGTAATATCTACCCTGGTCAGGTAGTTTTGACTAATTCCGGTGCATGAATTTGGATTTATGCTGAATTCTTTTACCTTGACTCCACTCTTATTTTAATCATGTGCTTGTACTTAGCCTTGACCTTTGAGATATATTGTTGTTACTTCATCGTTTATCTATCACGGATATGAACTACAAATCCTATTGTGTGTTAGTTGATGGATGTTCAGTTAAGTATATGTGGTTAGGGTTATCTTTGTGACCTCAAATTGGGTTACTGTGTTACATCACTAGGGTTAGGTGATGGATTAGATTATGGAGTCGATTGTTATATCATACACATATCAGTGATGCATCTATGGAGGATCTAGTTGTCTGTGCATAGATAAGTGTGTGGTTGTCAGTATGGGGCTATGGACTAGAGGTCCTAGCGTGATTGTATATCCATTATGGATCATGTATTTGTGTAAGGTTATATGGATTATCGATAGTATATCGCTACGGACTGGAGGTCTTAGGGTGGTTGACTGTCAGTTGTGTATGACTCTCTGTGTGGTAGAGAGAGTGTCTTGTGGATTAGTAGTCCTTGCATAGTTGACTTTTGGTTGACTAGGACTCCCCATGGGATAGGGAGTGTTGCGAGGATACGTATATAGAGCTATGCATCATTACATTGCATGCATGCTGTCGACAGGGGTCTCCCTTATGGTTGAGACGGGTCGTCAGTCATCCTGTCTCCCCAGCCACTCGGGGTAGTGGTAGCAGAGTTGAGGGCAGAGCATTGGATGTGCCGCGCTCGGCCACTATAGACGGTGGTAGCTGGAGATGCGCACTTGACCACTGTGCAGAGTGGTAGTTAGCGCACTCGCCCACTATAGACGGTAGTTGTGTGATGTGTAGTTGTCCTGTGTGCGACGCTTGTCTACTCATGGGTAGGGACGGCGTGGCTAGCAGCACGGACCCCTAGGAGTAGTTAGCTCTTTACACTTATATGCTACTCGATCATACTACCCAACTCGTCCACTCGAGAGTGTTGGTGCAATCGGCCCAGGTTGACTCGAGTTTGACTCGAGCAGTACTTTGATAGTATTTTGATGATAGACAAAACCCATAACATGGGATTGTCATGGGAAAGTCCAATATGGAGTTGCCATGGAAAATCCAAGCATGGGGCTTGGTGTGGGAAAATCCAAAGCATTGCGAAGCCGTACGCTTGGTGCTTGGTGAGAAATGCATTGCGAAGCCATGAGCTTGGTGCATGTGGGAAGTCTTAAGGACTTGGTAAGTTCACTAGGCTCGGGGTCCTTGAGTCGGTGAAGGATGACATTGCGAAGCCATGCGCTTGGTGCATCCGAGGGACCGTCGGACGGGTAGCGAATGGAGTGAGACCAAAGGGAAGCATACTTTGAGGGCAAGAGACGCGAAGGATGGCGTTGCAAAGCTGTGCACTTGGCGCATCCGAGGGACGTAGGCCGAGGGAAGAGAGCTTCGGTGGGGAACTCCATGAGGGATAAGATGGACTTGGCCAAGTGGCTAAGACTGAGTGTCGGATGCTCAAACTTGATGTTTGAGGGTTTACCCGACGGTTGGATGCTCAAACAACTTGGTGTTTGAGGTTTTGCCCGACAGCAGTCGACTGACATAGGTGCCGGTTCGACTGATCCAAGTCGACTAGGGTTCGACTGGTGTTAGACTGCAGTTTTGTGGCTGGCAATCGACTGATGGGAATGTCGCGAGCACAGAACGCTTCGTAGCCGACTGGGCAGTCGACTACTAGGTCACTAGTCGACTGATGGACATGATCAGTCGACTGGTAGGTGATCCATTGGAACTTATCCAACGTGGATATGGCCGTTGTGAGACAACATCTACAGGGGCAGTCGACTAGGGCCTTTTGGCAGTCGATTGTTGCGCGCGAAAATAGCTTGATGCAGGTTATAAATGGAGCTTAAGTCGGAGGATTTCGCCAAGACTTTAAGGAAGCTATTGGAGGGGGATTGTTGTTGCATTCCAGTCCTTCAAGAGCCATCCAAAGCAAGCTACAAGCAAAGGGTTCAAAGCAAGCGTTGTAAAGTGTTCTTTACGTGTATTTCGTATTTGTCTTTGTATTGCTTGCATTTCATTACTTAGTGTAATTGCTTGTGAGAGGTTTCTCCACCTCCAACGTGTTGTCGAGAATGAGTGGTTTAGTTAGTGTCGTGCGCATAACTAGAGCTCGGTGAGCTCGCCTGTGGAGTAGGAACCATTCGGTTTCGAACCACATATATTGTCGTGTCTTGTGTGTGATTGTTTATTGTTGTTATTTCTATTGTTATTCCACTGCATATATTAACGACAATTATAGACAAGCACGCAAGAACGAGCAAGTTACATCATCGTACGAAGAGGGCTATTCACCCCCCTCTAGCCGGCCAATACATCGACCCTGCAAGTGGTATCAGAGCCAAGGCGCTTGTCGAGGACTAACTGCCGACACAAGCACTACAAAATGGCCGGCTACAACCTTCAACCACCAAAGTTCGAAGGAGATTTTCTATGGTGGAGAAGAAAAATGGAGGTATATCTAGAAACCGATTTTGATTTTATGCTAATCTTAGAAAACAGTTTCGAATTGCCTAGGGATGAAAGTAATAGGAAAATTGAGAAGTCAAGGTGGACCCAAGACCAAATCAAGGACTTCAAGATAAATCTCAAGGTAATCAAATTACTTAGTGATTTGATTCCTAACAATATTTGGTCTAGGTTGGGTAATTTTAGGGATGCAAAGGAATTATGGGATAAAGTAATGAAATTCCAAGAAAATTCCCAATCGGCACAAGTAGAGGAGAATATCGAGGAAGAAGCACCCATCACATTTGAAAATGTTAATGATTTGGTGGAGACCTCCACCTCTAGCATTGAGGGGGAGGAAAGAGTTTATATTCCGGAGCAAAGTCAAAACAAAGCATCTACCTCCGGAAGATGTGATCAAGAAGAATCCTCCACCTCCCTAGGTAACTCAAGTATTGTTATTTTAAATAAAAATCACATAATATGCTTTGAGTGTAGGGAGAAAGGACATTACAAGAGTAAATGCCCAAAATTGGCTAAGAAGAAAACACCAGCACCAAAAGTCAACCCAAAGTCAAAGGATGTCGGAGTCCCCACAACTAGAAGCAAAGAGCACATTGTGTGTTTTAAATGCAATCAAAAGGAGCACTACCGAAGCCAATGCCCTAGGGGGAGGAAGAAAGGGCAAGAAGGTGTATCTCATATAGGGGGAGCTCCTAAAGCTAACCCTAAGGTAAATTTAAATTATGCACCTTTAATTCCTAAAGCTAAAAAGCATGCTAAGAATTATTTTAGCTCTCTTGCAATCATTAATGAAAAACATGCTAGTAGGAATAAATATGTGTGTTTAGGTGCTAAGCATGTTAGTTTCTTTAAGGACAAACCTAGGACTCAAAACACTAGACCCATTTTACCTAAAGAGTCCATTAGAAGAGTTGAAAATCATCTAGGCATTAACCCTAAGAAGGGTAGACACATGCCTAAGAAGAAGAATATTTCCCAAAAGATAAATGAAAACTCAAAATTGAGAAAATTAGAACTAGAAAATCAAGTCTTGAGGTCAAGACTTGAGAGAATGGAAAAGACCCTTAGAATCATAGAAAATTCAATTCTAGGGTCAAATGCCCAAAAGTCAAGACCTAGGGTTTAAAAACGGTCTAAGGGCAAGGAAGGTTTGGGTCACAAACCTAAGCCCAAGAAGACTTATCATAATGTTCCATTTGATTATGGAACAATTTCTAGGTCTAGGAAAACCAAGGCCAATAGGGAAGTTATCCCTGAGTCTAGCCATGGTGTTTGCTTAGTGGCTAAGGACTTAAGAAAATCTAAGAAGGTTACTAGAAAGGTCATTAGGGGAGTTACCTCTAGAGTTGACCTAGGAAAGACCCAAAAGACTATGACTTTAAAGCCTAAAAGGGTCATTAGGAAGGTATCTAGGGAAGTTATCCCTAGTAAATACCTTGTTAATCCAAGGAGCTCCAATAGGTATTGAGTTCCTAGGAGCGTGATCAATTCACGCTAGTTGGGTTAGGGTGTATCAACCCTAAGCGGATGGATAGTTAACCTAGTCATGGTGAGTTAACACATTAGGATGTGCCAATATGCCTTGAGAAGTTGAAAAATGATTAAATTGGCACAATTAGGTCTAAGAGGTATTGATGTGCCATTTCGGATTTATGACACACTTGGGGGGAAAATGGCTTTAAGGCAAAAATGGACTTAACCCTAGAAATGACAATTTGGATTCAACACTTAGGTATTCTATACCTTAGCATATTTTACTTGTCATGATTTATTTGCCTTGCCATGCCATGACATTATTTTCATTTTTATCTATAAAAATATCATGATCATGTTTAGAATTATTTTTAGATGTCATGTATGCTTAGATCTCTTTCACATGTCATGACAACATGATTTTGGCATATGCTTTTATCTATATCATAATTATGTCATAATCATTATCATGCATAAAATAAAATGGAATTAAGGACCATGGCATAATTTGATGGGAATCAAAGAATATTGCCTAGAAATATGCATGAGACCATTAAAAAAGAAAAACAAAAACCCACATCTCACTAGATTAATTGACTTATATGTGTTTTACACATCTAGATACAAGTGAGATGTTTAGGAAAAATGAATTAAAGGCTTCAAAAACACTTTTTAAAAATATTTTGAAAAACCTTGGTGAAGCCTATCTTTTGATAGCTATCGCCATTGAATAGGATGATACAAAGAGGGCTCAATATTGAAGCTTTTCTAAACTTTTGGACTTTGTATCAATCTCTTAATTTAGTGAGTAAAATAATTTTCAAATATTTTTCACCCATAGTGTTTATGATAAGTAATATACATACCAAATTTCAAGAATTTTAAACTTATGTATATTTACTTATGAATTTCAGAAATCCATTTCTGAAATGTTGAAAACTGCAAATGAAGTTATCGATCATTGCCGGGGAGGCCAATGATCGATTGATAAAATTGTAAATTGTTAGTTAGGCTCATGTTCAACTAGGTTAAGGTCCCCTAACAACTCCTAACCCTAGGACATACTTGGGAGAGCATAAAAAAGGGTGGAAATCCATTGGATATAGATTAGGAGAAGTGTTTAGGGAGAGTATCAATTTTAAGGTGGATGAGAGTTCATTGTTGAACTTTGCCTTAATTTTGATTGGTCAAATGTTCCTATTGGCTTAGGGACTCTCCAAAGATATTGTTGGTGCAATGGTCAAGGGGGAGCAAGCCTCTAGGGGGAGGTATCCATCATGGGAAGATGGATGAGTATTTCCTCATGGAAGGAAAATTGGGTTGCCTCTCTTAAGTGATATGGGATCACTAGAAAGATTGAGGGCATACCAAGGGAAAGATTGTAAGATCTCATTAGGATATTAGACATTGAAACCCTTGAGGACCTTTTTGATGTAATGTCAAAAGGGGGGAGAAGTTACCAAGTTACCAATTAGGGTTCGTTGGAATTCTCATTGGGATATGAGAATTGCCAATATGGGAGAATTGGTAGACTTGAGATGGTAGTTTTGTTAATCATCAAAAAGGAGAATATTATTGGTGCAATCAGCCCAGGTTGACTCGAGTTTGACTCGAGCAGTACTTTGATAGTATTTTGATGATAGACAAAACTCATGACATGGGATTGTCATGGGAAAGTCCAACATGGAGTTGGCATGGAAAATCCAAGCATGGGGCTTGGTGTGGGAAAATCCAAAGCATTGCGAAGCCGTGCGCTTGGTGCTTGGTGAGAAATGCATTGTGAAGTCGTGTGCTTAGTGCATGTGGGAAGTCTTGAGGACTTGGTAAGTTCACTAGGCTCGGGGTCCTTGAGTCGGTGAAGGATGACATTACGAAGTCGTGCGCTTGGTGCATCCGAGGGACCGTCGGACGGGGAGCGAATGGAGTGAGACCAAAGGGAAGCATACTTCGAGGGCAAGAGACGCGAAGGATGGCGTTGCAAAGTCGTGCGCTTGGCGCATCCGAGGGATGTAGGCTGAGGGAAGAGAGCTTCGGTGGGGAACTCCATGAGGGATAAGATGGACTTGGCCAAGTGGCTAAAACTGAATGTCGGAGGCTCAAACTTGATGTTTGAGGGTTTACCCGACGATCGGATGCTCAAACAACTTGGTGTTTAAGGTTTTGCCGGATGATCGACTAGCATAGGTGCTTGATCGGTGATCCAAGTCGACTAGGTTCGACCAGTGTTAGATCGATTTTGTGGTTGGCGATCATTGCCATGGATTAGCGATCGATCGATGTCGGCAATGATCGGCTAGAGGATGACAATGATGATGGGAATATCGCGAGCATAAAATGCTCTGTAGCCGACTGGGCAGTCGACTACTAGGTCACCAGTCGACTAATGGACATGATCAATCGATTGGTAGAACTTATCCAACGTGGATCTGACCATTGTGAGACAATGGCTACAAGGGCAGTCGACTGGGGCCTTTTGACAGTCTACTGCTGCGCACAAAAACAGCTTGATGTAGGTTATAAATGGAGCTAAAGTGGGAGGATTTCGCCAAGACTTTAAGGAAACTATTGGAGGGGAATTGCTGCTGCATTCCAATCCTTCCAGAGTCATCCAAAGCAAGCTACAAGCAAAGGGTTCAAAGCAAGCGTTGTAAATTGTTCTTTACGTGTATTTCATATTTGTCTTTGTATTGCTTGTATTTCATTACTTAGTGTAATTGTTTGTGAGAGGTTTCTCCACCTCCGACGTGTTGTCGAGAAGGAGTGATTTAGTTAGTGTCGTGCGCATAACTAGAGCTCGGTGAGCTCGCTCGTGGAGTATGAACCATTCAATTCCGAACCATGTATATTGCCATGTCTTGTGTGTGATTGTTTATTGTTGTTATTTCTATTGTTATTCCGCTGCGTATATTAACGACAATTGTAGACAAGCACGCAAGAATGAGCAAGTTATATCATCGTACGAAGAGGGTTATTCACCCCCCTCTAGCCGACCAATACATCGACCCTACAAAGAGTAGTGGTAGCTGGAGTCGGGATAGTAGTCATGTTGTGCCACCCTGGCCACTCTGGGGTCGTGGTTGGATGGGTCCGCAGACATGGTCATGCATATGCATTGCTAATATATATGTATGCATGTATTTGATATATGTTTTACATATGTCTGTGAGATGATGCATTTGATTGAGCTATGATTGCTGCATATGTTTGTACATCGTGATACATGTCATTTGTATATTATATACTGCTGTGTGTTGAGCATGATATATGTGTTGGTCCAGACTATTGTATGCATTTGATTAGCGTCATGTCATAGTGTAGTATGGACCGGATTGTTATTACCTGTGATTATATAGTGTTCATATGTCTGAGTGTTCGTCAGATATGGGATTGACTTTGTACGTTATATGGGTTTTGTTATTGTATAGTTGTTCAGGATGATATAGCTTATGGTGTTGCATTCCGTCAGGTACGTTGGTACATTACTTCATGTTCAGTTGATCAGTTTAGTATATGCATTGAGTATGATTATACTGTGGTTACTTGTTATTAGATTTGGATAGGATTGTATGTCTATTGGACTCATTCTGTATACCTGTAGATCTTCACATATATACTTGTAGATCTTTATATCCCTATATGTTGTTCATGCACTTTCTATATATTACCCCTAAGTTTATACTCACCACCCCGAACCCTGAGTTTTCTGTCGCCTAGGTAACAGGTAAAAGATTCCTTGGATGTTCAGAGTTTCGCCAGATGATCCCATCTCACACCAAATGGTTGGATAGTATTTCCATATCGATGTTGTATTCTTATGGATTGATGTTTTTGGGTTTTATCCTATATCGTTCCGTATTTGTGATATACGGATGTGTTGTATGTATTTGGCCTTTGATATGGTTTCTATTATGATTTTTGTTGTGTCAAGTCACTCCGGAGTGCATAGTGAGTCTTTGTATTATTTGTCAGTATCTTCCGCTGTGTTTGTATGAATTATGTCTATATATTTGTTATGTGATTGTGGCCGAAGGACTTTATGTATATCAGAGAATTGTATCACGTATAGGGGAGATGTTGTCCGATTATCTTCGGCTCGGCATACTCTCGGGGCATGACATGAGTCCAGTGGACATGCAGTTCTAAATGTACTAATCAGTAACCACCAGTATAGTCATACTCAATACATATACTAAACTGGTCATCTGAACATGAAGTAATATACTCACGTACCTGACGATCTGCAACACCATAAGCTATATCATCCTGAACAGATATACAATAACATAACCCATATAACGTACAATGTCAATCCCATATCTGACTAACACTCAGACATATGAACAGTATATAATCACATGTAATAACAACCTGGTCCATACTACACTATGACGTGATGCTAATCAAATTCCTACAACAGTCTGGACCAACATATATATCATGCTCAATACACAGCAGTATAAAATATACAAATGACATGTATCATGATGTACAAACATATGCAACAATCATAACTCAATCAAATGCAGCATCTTACAGGCATATGTAAAACATATATCGAATACATGCATACATATATATCAGCAATGCATATGCATGGTCATGTCTGCGGACCCATCCAATCACGACCCCAGTATGGCCTAGGTGGCACGACATGACTACTATCCCGACTCCAGCTACCACTACTCTCGAGTGGCCTAGTTGAGTAGTATGACTGAGTAGCATATAAGCGTAAAGAGCTAACTACTCCAAGAGGTCCCTGCTACTAGTCACGCTGTCCCTACCCATGAGTAGACGAGCGTCGCACACAGGACAATTGCACATCACACAACCACCATCTATAGTGGACGATTGCGCTAACTACCACTCTGTATAGTGGCCAAATGCGCATCTCTAACTACCACCGTCTATAGTGGTCGAGCGCGGCACATCTAATGCTCTGCACTCAACCCTGCTACCACTACCCCGAGTGATCGAGGAGGCAGGATGACTGACGACCCATCTCAACCACAAGGGAGACCCCAGTCGACAGCATGCATGAAATGTAATGATGCATAGCTCCACATATGTATCCTCGAAACACTCTCTATCCCACAGGGAGTCCTGGTCAACCCAAATTCAACTATGCAAGGACTACTAATCCATAAGACTCTCTCTCTATCACACAGAGAGTCATACACATCTGACAGTCAACCACACTAAGACCTCCAGTCCGTAGTGAGATACTATCGATCATCCATATAACCATATGCAGACACATAATCCATAATGGATATACAATCACACTAGGACCTCTAGTCCTTAGCCACATACTGACAACCACACACTTATCTATGGACAGATGACTAGATCCGCCATAGATGCACAACTAATATGTGTACGATACAGAAATCGACTACATAATCTAATCCATCACCTAACTCTAGTGATGTGACACGGTAACTCAATCTGAGTTCACAATGATAACCCTAATCACATGTACTTACTGAACATCCATCAGCTAACACACAATAGGGTTTGTAGTTCATATCCATGATAGATAATTAATAAAGTAACAGCAATATATCTCAAAGGTCAAAGACAGTACAAGCATATGATTAAATAAGAATGGATTTAAGATCAAATGTATCATCATAAGTCCAAATTCATGCAATGGAATTAGTTAAAACTACCTGACCAGGGTAGATATTACCCACCTGCTATGTAGCTCGTATCAACCATCCATATGTATGAACATCCATCACTAATCAAAGTCCTGCCATTGATAGTTAATTAGCTATAAATTAAGCTAATCAAATCCATATCTCAATCCACAACACCTACCCTATTCCCTACGTCACTATTCCAATTCAAATCCAGCTTCTGCCCAAACCATCAATATCGATTCGCACATAACTGAGCTGTCTCTCGAGCACACAACTCATCTACAACAAAACAATATCCAATTAGCTATTAACAATTCACGTTGAAGAATAGAAATCTGACAACATCTATAGATCAATACAGAACTTACCCCAACTTCAATCCTCAGCTCACAGAACCATGGAGATCCCGATCGTAGCTACCAATCGATATTAGAAACTTGTCGTTGCAAAGATCGTAGAATAATAGCTCGCGATCAGAGGGAAATGAAGACACAGCTGATCCAAGATTAAGGAAATCCTATGAATCGACCCAAAAACATAGGATTATGCTAGGGAGGAGTAGTAATACCGGCGATGCTCACCTGTAGTCGTTTTCCCCCAATTGTCCTATTCACCGGAGCAAACTGAGCTCCACCACGTTCGACCGAGGACACACGATTTAGAATGGTGGCAGCATCGCAAGTGGAGGTGTCGAAGAGTAACGACCTCACTAAACTAGGTACTCGGAAGAGCATCGGCTGAAGGAAAGGTGTCGACTCTCACTGTCATTGAGTTCAACGATCGTGGCAAGAAAAGCTCATCGAAGCCTGCTGTCGACGTAATCGAGGGGTCGGAGGAGCTAGCTATAGGCAGATCGTCGGGCGAATGAAAAAAACAACGGCAGTGATGAATTGATCCCGCGGCTAGAGTAGGGATTCAGCAGCATCGACGTTGCTATTGGCACCGCGTGGTCGGCTGAGATGGTCAGCGATGAACGCCGAGCTCACAACTAGAAGAAGGAGAAGAGAAGAAATCGTGCGGATTGGGCATAAGGGGATCGCAGGTGGAGGAAGAAAAGAGAAACAGGATCGGGATTAATAGCCAATTAATTATATAGGTAATTAAACCTTGGGTTTAATTAATTAAATCTTAATCAACCTCATTAATCCAATGATCCCTAATAGACTTTAAATCCTCCTAAGAATTTTTATTTACTTTTAGGAAAACTCCTAAAATTCCAATAAAAATTCTATAGTATAATTTCTTAATTAATCCATTTTTTTTAATTTTTCAGTATCTTACAGCACGTGTGTATCATAAATCCACACATGCATCATCCTTTGTCAAGATTATTGAGATAGAGGTGGTCTGTCTCACATGCAGACAGAGTTAAAAGGATGGTATATCGTCTCCATCCTGAATAAATTGTTGTAGATTTGATCCCAACACAATCAGGATGGTATATCGCCTCCATCCTGAATAAATCCTATCATAGAAGAGCCTTCCGAGACTAATATCGATTCTCATGAATTTTTTGGTGGTCATGAGTCAGATTTGCATCGGGATAAAAAAAGTTAAAGCACCTACAGAGTCAGGTGATGCTGACAATAAGTCTATTGACACACAATCCTCAACGGACAAAATTAATCAAATTGATGAGTTGAAGAAAAAGATAATGGGGTAACCATCAATAGTCATGTACAATCCTATGATTTATTTAAAAATTTATTGTTGTTAATCTAACAATTTGTTTATATACAATAAGCTTATACAGAATTCAATAAGAAAATGGATGCAATGATTGAAGAAACTTTGTTGAATATAAAAAAAGATAAAGCAAGATCATGAACCATATCATAGTAATCATAATTTCATCCCTTGTGCTACGATAGTAATTTTTAAGAGTTCTAATAAGATTTTACCTATGCAGACCCACACTACAACCAGTTTGGTCAACAAATTCTTATCAATTATACATGGACTCATTCTTTACAATATTTGATTGAAATTCATTGACTCATGTGGATTGCAATAATACTTATTTTAGTGTCTTAGTTGACAAATGCGAGACTGATAAGCCATACTATCCATCGATATTATGTGGGAGTAGATTTCTTATAGATTTTTTTTTACCTTAGAATTCAAAATTTTAAATCTATTTTGTTTTGACTTGATTTTTATACACAGAATATGTTCAATTGTATGTACGCTTAAACATTCCAATAAACAGTTAAAACCCTAGGCAATGATCCCATCAGATTTATATTTTATCCAGCAATCCTTGATGACCATTGACATCTAGTGGTGGTAGACTTTCAAAAAGTTGAGTTTATTCACTATAATTCAATTTTGATTAGAAAATCTTATGTTGATCAATTTAAGGAAACAGTAAGTAATGTTTTTTTTTATCTTATACTACTGAAGAAGTTGTATTTTAAAAATTATGTTTAATGATGATAGGTTTCATTCTTTAAAAAAATACCCCCTTTGTATTATGAGAATTGACATCCTAGAATGACTGATAAAATGCTAAATACTACTTTCTCCGTATGTCGAGTGTAGGATCCCAAGCAATACTCTTTGTAAGACATTACAGATTCTTATTACCATATCTAATAAGTTTGTCATCAACTAAGTTTTTTTATTATTTTGATACAGATTTAACTGTGCATTTTTTTATTGCAATACATTGACACACTCTTATTTAGGTACCTTACAAAATTCAAATAGTAAGATATGTATATGTATAAATTTTTGATGGGCAATAAAATATTGTGGAATTTAAATTTTTATTTGAAATTTTGATTGTGCTCATATTGTCATAACGAACAAAGCTATCTATATTATTGTTCATGTACCTACCTAGTTGGATTGTGGCTACTGAGTTTGTTTGTAAACTTTAAAACTGAATGATATAGTTCTTCTACAATTAGAAACTTTGTATAATTTATTGATTATGTTTATCTAAAAAATCTCTGATTATATAGAAACAATTTATATTCCTCAAAGAGTTTATTGTACCGACACAGACGATATTTTTTTAAAATATTTTATTGTACACAAACAATTAATATTTGCATGAAACACTCTATATATTTATTTTAGAATCTAGAAAATGTACACAAGATGTGAGACCATGGTTCTGAGGCTCATGCATGAATTTATGTTTTTGTTCCAATTGGCACACAACCTAAAATTTTATCAAGGGTTGAATAATTTAAACTTGATTATACACGACTAAAAAGGCCTTGGAGCTCAAACTGCAAGTCAGGTGCCACTTTGTATACATTCTCCAAGACTCTATACCCTAAACCCTAAACAAACTATTTAGGGTTTAAGCTTTTAGATTTAGGGTCTAGGGTTTTAGTCTTGGAGAATGCACAAATTGACACTCTAACCTAAAGTCTGAGTTTCAAGACCTTCTTAATCGTGTACAATTAGGTTTAAATTATTCAACCCCTAATAAAATTTTAGGTTGTGTGTCAATTGGAACAAACACATATTCATGCACAAGCCTCAGAACTATGGTCACACACCTCGTGTATATTCTCTAGATTCTAAAATAAATATATATAGTATTCGGACAAATATTAACTGTTTATGTACAATAAAATATTTCAAAAAAATATCGTCTGTGTCTGTACAATAAAATCTTTCAGAGTAATATAATCTGTTTTTATATAATCAGAGATTTTTCAGATAAACATAATCAATAAAGTATACAAAAATTTTAATTATAGAAGAACTACATCTTTTAAAGTTTACAAACTCAGCAACCACAAATCCAACTAGACAGGTACATGAACAATAATATAGATAGTTTTGTTCATTATGAACAATCCAAGCACGGTCAAAATTTCAAATAGAAATTTGAGTTTTGTGTTATTTTATTCCCCACTAAGAATTTATACCTCCTCATGTCTTGCCATTTGAATTTTATAGGATACCCAAATAAGAGTGTGCCAATGTATCGTAATAAAAAAAAGTGCAAACAAATCTGTCTCGAAATAATAATAAAAACTTAGTCGATGACAAACTTAATAAATATGATAATAAGAATTTGTAATGTCTTACAAAGAGCATTGCTTGAGACCCTATACTCGATGCACGAAGAAAACAATATTTTGCATTTTATCAATCATTCAAGGATATCAATTCTCGTAATACAAAGGGTGTATTTTTTTAAAAAATGAAACCTACAGTCATCAAACATACTTAATTTCCAAAATGCAACTTCTCAAGTAGTATAAGATAAAAAAAAACATTATTTACTTTTTCTTCAAATTGATTGTAAAATATTGAAAAAAATATAATAAAATATTTCTTGTTAATTGATAAATTATCATGTGGAATTTTTCAGAAGTTTTTAGAAATTTTTCTGAAAATAAATGGAGTCCATAAAATTGATTTGGAGTAAGATTTGATTTAAATAGGTGATTGGGTTAGACTTGAGCTAGCTCAATCAATTGACCAGTTAAAGAAAAAAAAATGCTCAAACCCGATTTCCATTATTTTTCTCGGCCCGATCGACTTCTCTCTTATTTTTCCCGATCGCGACATTTCCTTCTCATTCGCAATTTTCTTGCCCCGTTTCTCTCCTCTACTCGCCGATCGCGACATCTCCTCTACTCGTCGATCTTTAGGACAGCGGAGAAATCTTGTCACTGCCCTAGAGCCGCCGACTCAAGAAGCTCGCTGCCCCGTCGCCGCCGGATCTGGCCCTTCCCACTCGCCGCCGGATCTGGCCCTTCCCACTCGCCGTCGGACACTTTGAGTTGTCGACCAGTCGTGGCACTGTGGCAAGCCACGCGAGCACCACCGTCGCGTTTCGTTCGTTGTCGCCGCCCCGAGCTTGTTGCCGCCGTTGATGGCCGCCTCCTCGAGTCGTTCGTCGCACACTCTACTGCACCGCCGTCGTCGCCACACCGCTACCGCCGCACCTCCTCTTCTCACGAGCGCATGCCACGGCCGCGAGAGATCGGCTGTCGCTGCCCTAGGGCCTCCTCTTTGCCGCCGCAGTTCGAGCATTCTTCTTCACTGTCGCCAACCGTCACGCGGCCTGTAAAATACCACGAAAAAAAATAATAATAATAATAAATAGTATGGTTAGGAGTTAATTACATTTAACCTAGCTTAAGAAATTATATTAGTTCAATTAACCTAGATTTAATTAAATCTAGGGTTAATGGTTTAATGGGTTTAAAGCCCAACCCACTTAAAATCCAACCTGTTAACTCCACCCAACCCTTTAACTCCACCCGATCCGCTTCTTCTCCTTTAACGCACGCCGTTTCTCCTCGCCGAAACCTCTCTGTTTCTTCCGTTTCACTGCAGCCTCGTCTCCACTAAACGCACGCCGCTAAAATCGCCGATCCTTTCCCTGTTTTTTTCGGCGATTTCCTTCCATCGGTCGGAGCAAGCCCTTCTCCTTTGAAGCGACCGCGACCGATCTCTCCCTCTCCTCCTCGCTGTTCTCCTCGCGAGCCTTTCTCCGCTTGCGACCTCTCCGACGCCAGGTCGTTCCCTCTCTGCGAGCGCCGGTCTTCTTCCTCGCGGCAGGCGACGACTGTTGGCCGGGACGACCCCCGGACGAGCTGGAACCGGGAGGACAGGAACGGGATGGAAGCTCCGTTTTGGCTATTTCCCGACGGTAGGTGACCAAGCGAGTTCTTATCGCTGTCGTCCGTTCGTCGCCGGAGCGAGGTTTCTACAGAAACAAGGGTTGGCTGCCGGCGGTTGGGGGGTTTTGCTGCCGACAGGGGTTCGACTTCGGGTAAGCACGTTTGATTCCCTAATTGTGCTGCGGATTTCCATTGGGTTAACAGGGTTGTGATGTTCTGTTGTGGCTTTGTGGATGTGAGCAGGGGGCTAGCGTTGAGATGTAGTTGGCGATTCTTGAATGGAGGGTTACGGTGAGGAAGAGGCAGTAGAGGAGAATCGTCTAGAGGTTTGGTTTATGCCATGTATATGGTCTGGGGGTTAGTCGGGTGAGCTGTGAAGGAGGTGGGCGGCTACGAATTTGGAGTTTTAAAAGGTTATGGGATGTAAATGGTGATGTTCTGTGTGTGATCTGTAAAATGGCTGTGATAGAGCTGTGGACAACGGATCAAGGGGTTAAGTTGTCTATTTGGGTTTTCTTATACTGTAGGTTGTAAAATCGGGTGTTGCGAAGAGCGGGATGCTTACGTTCGTGTGAATAAGTTGGGAGACCAAGAGAAGGAACTAAGTTGGTGTGAATTGACCATAAGTGATTTGGGGTTTTTTTCCTAATTCATATTCGATAAGGGATACAAATATGCGGATAACATAGTAGCTAATTCGTATTGTTGTCATATACTTTCACTGAATGATAATTGATGTTATTTGCAGGACATGGATACTGAGGCAGTCCGCGTAGTGAGGATTTCATTGCTCTGAGCATTTACGGATGGGTGGGTGATTCTACCACAGTCAGGTAGTTAATGCATACAGATTTAGATGCATGATCATCTTAAATGATCATGTTACCTTGACCCTGTTCTATTTATCTTATGCTTGATACTTTATCCGTTGGCTATTAACTCCTTGCTGCTATCATGTTCATTTTACCATGATTAGGAGTTATACATATAGATGATGTAAATAACTTAGAATTTGTTTAAGTTAAGTACAAGTAGTAAAGTCCGGATGACAACCTGATTGTAAATTGGGAAAAAAGGTCATCCGTAGGTAGATGATGTCTTGAACCTAGAGTTAATTCTAGTACCCCTTAGATTGCATGTTTCTACCGACCATGCATTATGTAAATGGTCGGGTGAATGGTATTTAGGGTGTCGCTACGGACCGGTGGTCCTAGTCTGATACGATCAGTTGAATACGACTCTCTACAGGATAGAGAGTGTGTTGATCTGGTTAGCATGACCCTCTGTAGAATAGAGAGTCTATGGTGGATGTCTGTTTGTGAGACCTTACATTCATGTCATTTGCATGCACGCTGGCGACGATGTCTCCCTTGTGGTCGAGAGTGTCGTCAGTCATCCTGCCTCCACGGTTACTCATAGGAGGAGTAACCGGTGTGAGGGCAGAGCATTGTAGTGTCGCACTCTATCACTACAGACGGTGATAGTTGGATTCGCGTGTCGTAGTCCTGCATGTGTGGCACTCGACCACTCATGGGTAGTGACTGTCAGAGTGGCCAACAGCAGGGACCCCCATCGTGTAGCTTGCTCTTTACGCTTATATGCTACTCGATCATACTGCCCACTCGGCCACTCGAGAGTAGTGGTTGGTGTTGAGTTGGGACAGTTGTCATGCTCGAGCCACCGAGGCCACACTAGGGTCGTGGTAGCTTTAGGGTGAGCCGACATAACCATGCATGCTGCATTGCCGACTTATGGCATTTTGTGCATATTACCATATATATACATATATGCATGTATATATATATATGGATGATTGTGATTAGCATACATATATAGATGCATTCTATATATATGTGCTTATTGTGATGCTGCATTTGTATGTACTATATTTGTTGCATTTGTTTGCACATATTCATACATGTTATTACATTTTCTGTATGGAAGTAGGCCAGTACCTGTATACTTGTTAGTTATTCACTGTGATACCCTTGACCCATATCAGGATGTAGTATAGTTAGTACTATTCCTTATACTATATGTTGTGGATATGTGCTCAGGTTGGATAGGTGTAGCGTAGCAGACATTCAGGTATGTCTGTGTTTCATATTGACTGTTGGTTAGAAGTTATATATACATGGATATGTTATCATGCTAGTGATACCTGTAGATTTTACTGTCGAAATACATGTGATATTAATATACATGTTTATCTATTACCTGCTGAGTTTTACTCACTCCCACGGATCCTGGGTTTTTCTGTCGCCCAGGTAACAGGTAGAAGTCTTCGTGACGACTTGGAGCTGCGTCGGCGATCCATCCCATCTCCACATTTTGAGTCTCCCGAAAATTTGTGATTTGTATTGGTGTTATGGATTTTGTTCTATGTATGGACTTCGTCTTTATGTTGTGGACGTCATTTTGTGTCGATGTTTATGTACGGATTTTAATACTGTGGTCTTGTCAGGGGGTGTACACCCGTATGTTTTGGTATATTTTGTTGTGGGTATGTGTTTTCTATTTCCGCTGTGTGTTGATATATATTTATCTGTTCATTATATTGTTGTTGTGGGCCAACGGGCCTTGTATTAACCCGAGATGTTGCCACGTACAGGAGAGATGCCATTCGTTTGATTTTCGGCACGGCATACTCCCGGGGGCGTGACACGGCCAAACTCTGCCGCCTATTCCAGCCAATCACAGCGCCGACAGCTACATCGCAGGCCATCTTCTTAACTATCAGCCCGTCGAAGAAGGGGATTTCCTCCGATCGGCTGATCTTCTACCTTGTTCTACAACTCCGACAGATTCACAGCAACCTCCAGCATCATCCGGACAGTTTTCCCTATTCCCCTGTGCTTGTGAGCTTATTCAGGTTTCAACAATGGGATTTCTAGGGGATTGCTAGTTTCTAATCTCGCCAATTAACCATGTGCCCTGGTTCATATGGTAATGTTTCAATACTATTAATATGAATCTGATTAGCATTTGGGTTAATTTGATGATGCATCTGTTGTAGGAGAAGGGTGATAAGTGTGATTTCTGCGTTTGACGGGTTGTGAGGATTAAAAGAATTGAGTTTCTTGTAAATCCAGTTTGGCGGTGGATTCAAATTTGGATCAAGAGGTTGGGTGTCGGAAGCTAAGCTTGGTAAGTATGGATTTGGATGTTTATGGATGTATATCATTGGTGGTTTTGTCATCCGATTTAATGGTTGGCTGGTGATGAAATATAAGGATAGATGTGAAGGCTTAATTAGGTTAACTGGATAACTAGATCAATCTAGTTGATCGAGACACGAAGTCGATATAGGGTTCGATTTGATTATTCGTTGTATGCTTGCACTTAATCATAATGTTTGATATGTGTAGGATGTGGATATGAGACAGAACCGCGACCGTGAAGATATTATTACGAGCATTACAGGAGGTGGGTAATTCCTATCCTGATCAGGTAGTTTTAATGCATACAGATTTAAATGCATGATCATCTTATATGATCATGTTACCTTAACCCTGCTCTGATTATCTTATGCTTGAACTTATCGTTGGATGTATTTATGCTCAATTGTTGATATCACATATTCTCTATCATGATTTAGGAGTTATAGATGTAATGTAAATTGACCTAAATGTTTAGTAGAGTGTAAATGTTAGTACGGGTGATGACCCAATTTATAAATTGGCAAAAAGGTCATCTGTGGGTAGGTAATGCCCTAAATGTTGGATTTATTTCCAATACTCGTATGTTGCATACTTATTACCAACCATGTATTGTGTAATAGTTAAGTGAAGGGTGATTAGTATGTCGCTACGGACCGGTGGTCCCAGCTTGATATGATGAGTCGAGTACGACTCTCTACAGAATAGAGAGTGCGTCGATCAATTGAGTACGACTCTCTATTGGATAGAGAGTTATGATCAATCAAATACAACTCTCTACAGGATAGAGAGTGCGTTGATCAGTTGAGTACGATTTTCTATTGGATAGAGAGTTATGATCAGTTGAGTATGACTTTCTACAGGATAGAGAGTCTGTCGATCAGTTGAGTACGACTTTCTACAGGATAGAGAGTGTATTGATCAGATGGGTACGACTCTTTGTTGAACAGAGAGTCTGTGGTAAAAGATTGTACGTGAGACAGCATACTCATGTCATTTGCATGCATTCTGACGACATAGTCTCCCTTGGAATTGAGAGAGTCGTCAATCATCTTGCCTCCCAGAGCACTCCCCGAGGAGTAACTGGTGTAAGGGCAGAGCATCTGTTGTGCCGCACTCTACCACTATAGACGGTGGTAGTTGGAGTTGCGTGCAGTTGTCCTGGGTGCGTGGTACTCGACCACTCATTGGTAGTGTTAGTCGAAGTGACCAACAGCAGGGACCCCCGTTGTGTAGCGAGCTCTTTACGCTCATATGCTACTTGATCATACTGCCCACTCGGCCACTCTAGAGCAGTGGTTGGTGTGAGTTGGGACAATTGTCATGTCGTGTCACCTAGGTCACACTGGGGTCGTGGTAGCGAGTAGGGGTGAGCAGGCATGACCATGCATGCTGCATTGTCGTATCTGATGGCGCTTTGCATATTACCATATATATATATATATATATATATATATATATATATATATATATATATATATATATATATATATATATATATATGCTTATTGTGATGTTGCATTTGATTGTACTATGCTTGCTGCATTTGGGTGTACATCATATTCATGCATGCTTCTTGCATTTGTTATACGGTTGTGTCGGTTACTTGTATATGTGTTGGACAGACCATTAGATACCTTGACCCGTAGCATGAGTAGATTATGAGTTGGTATTACTCTTCCTGTTATATATATGTTGGATATATGCTCAGGTTGGATCAGAGTAGCGTAGCAGACTTTCAGGTATGTCTGCATTTTGTGTTGTTCATTTGGTTAGACGGTATATGCTTGTATTTATATACTATGCTGATATACCTGTTGTACCTCTAGATTATGTTGTTGAATTACATGTGATATTACATATATACATGTTTTTCTATTACCTACTGAGTTTTACTCACCACCACCACGGACCCTGGGTTTTTCTATCGCCCAGGTAACAGGTAGAAGTCTTCGTGACGGCTTGGAGCACCACTGGCTAACATCTCATCTCACCTCCGAGGCTCCCGTGTTTGTTTTGGGCTTTCCGTACATTGTGTTATGTATTTGGAGTTTTCCTGATGTACTGTGTTGTGGACTTGTGGATTCGGATTTTGTCGCTATTCTGTTATGTTGTGATGTGTTAGTCATACCGATATGCACTGTGTAGTTGTGATGTTGTTGTATTTTATATTTCCGCTGTGTAGTTGTTGTAGTTAGTTTGTTATGTTGTTGTGGTTATTTACATATTTATATGTTGTTGTTATTGTGGGCCTACGGGCCTTGTATTAACCCGAAATGTTGTCACGTACTGGGGAGATGTTGTCCGTTTGATTTTCGGCTCGGCATGCTCTCAGGGCGTGACAACTTTAGTGGTATCAGAGCCCTAGGTTCTGTGATGTCATACAATGTTGTTTTTGTGTTGAGTCTTGGATTCTCGGGAGTCAATTTATTCGGTTTTGGTTTTCTGAGATGAGATGGACAGCGGCCTGAGCTCCAAGCAGCACGAGGTAAGAATTCCTAATAACTTATGGTTTAGTAGATATTTATCTAAACTTGATCAGTAGGTGTATACAATAGAGTTATGACACCTGTGCAGACTTGTAGTAGGGGTCGTCCACCGAGGCGACCAACCGGAGTGGCCTTTAGGGTTTATACTCCCAGTTTTAGTTGGGTATGCTTTTAATGTTAATAACAGGGAATAACCTGTAGTATACTGGTTATTATTTGTAATCGTGGTATTAGTTGACCACGGGAACGACCTGTTAAGTCTGTAAGTCTTGAACCTGTTGTTGGTGCAGTGAGGCACCGAAATCGAACCTGTGTTTTGATTATAGCAAAGACACAAAGTTAAGTCTATTTTGTTTTCTCACGAGCTGAATCGAGTGTGCAGAAGATTGATATAGCTGGAGCTGAAGGCTAGCGACACCCGGAGAAAGCCGCGGTGGTCGAGCGACACTCGAGTGATTTCGGAGGGAGCCGAAGGAATCGAGTGGAAGGCCGGAAGAAAAAGCAACACGTAAGCATCGAGGTAAGCTCGAGTGTGCGAGAGTAAGTAAGGTCGTATCCTCTTTACGGGGATGATCTTAAGCGTAGATCCGACCAAAGACTTCTTATAGATGGTCTAGGTCGAGATCGGATGGTCGACGACCATCGAAATTATGTTTTTGTTGTGCTAACTTTGACTTGCAGCAAGCATCAGTCGACTGCCAGCTTGGAGGACTCGACTACCGTCAAACAATGATGCAGAAGGTCGATCGATCGTGATGTTGCCATCACGATCGGTGATGATACCATCGATCGATGGTCAATGATCGATTCGAGGAGTCAAGGATTATCACCAAATTTCAAGGAAGATGTGCTCAAATTTGATTGGCTAGGGTTCCTCTCGAAAAGGGGCTCAAAGGCTATAAAGGAGGGTCAAACCTAGGGTTTCATCAACAATTCTAAGCCTCCAAAAAGTCTCCATAGCTACAATTCTCCGACAAAGTCCTTCCTTCCGACGTCTAGGTTTAATTTTTCTTATTTGTCTTTGCGTGGTATTATTTTGTTATCGATTGTTCATCTACTTTTGAGCTTTTATCGATATCGAGGAGAGGGGGATTGTCCCTCTACCTTAAAGTTTTTTTGTATCGATTAACTCCTACCTCCAACGAGGAGGAGTTCCTTTAGTGCTTCTGCCCTCCGTACGTGATCAAGGACCACTAGGGCCTTGGAGTAGTAGCCTTCGGCTACGAACCAAGTAAAACCCTTGTGTCGATTGTCTCTTTTATTTTATATTTATATTTCCGCTGCAATTAATTTATTTTCTCTAGAGTTTTAACGAAAGAAAAAGAAAAGGTTTTTCGCTATTCACCCCCCCCCTCTAGCGAACCGCATCGATCCAACACCTGTGTCGAGAAGGTGATTTACCTTTGAGAGCCGACTGATACCGAGTCGGAAAACAGGGGCCAAGTCGTCATATTTATTATGAAAATCAGAGACTACAGTCGTCAACAAAATGGCCTAGTGGAGCGGAAAAACCGAACTCTACAAGAAGCCGTTAGGACCATGTTGAATGAATACGACATACCCGATAGATTTTGGGTAGAAGCCGTTAGCACGGCTTGCTATGTCCAAAATAGGATCCTTATGGTAAAGAGGCACCTTAAGACCTCATACGAGATTTATCACGATAAAATACCTAACATCAAGTACTTTAGGGTATTTGGGAGTAAGGTACATATCCTAAACACTAAGGATTACCTAGGGAAATTTACATCCAAAACCACCACCGAAATCTTTCTAGGATACTCGACTACAAGTAAAGCTTATAGAGTATATAACCACGACACCCTCAGAGTCGAGGAGACTATCAATGTAGTATTTGATGAAGGACATGAACCTACAAAACCCCCGGCAACCCCAATTAGCGAGCCGATTCATACTAGACCTAACTCTGATCCGGAGATCAGGTCTAGTGTTAATCCTAACCTAGGTCAACCTAGTCACTCTATTGATCAAGTGATAGATGACTCCAACCAAACTAGTGTTCAACCAAGTCACCCCATTGATCAAGCATTAGGTGACACAAACCCAACCCAATCTAGGATTCAGACTAACCACCCTATCGATCAAGTAATAGGAGATCCTAATCTAGGAGTTCGAACTAGAGCATTCTATAGGAACCTTAGTCAAATTTCCTTAATTTCAAAGATAGAACCCAAATCAATTGAACAAGCTCTTCTTGATCCCGATTGGATTATTGCAATGCAAGAAGAGCTAGCTCAATTTACTAGGAATGAAGTGTGGGAATTAGTACCATCACCTAAAGACAAAACGATAATTGGAACAAGGTGGGTGTTTCGAAACAAGCTTGATGATAAAGGTGAAGTAGTTAGAAACAAGGCTAGGTTAGTCGCCAAAGGATTTAGCCAAGTCGAAGGCTTAGATTACGACGAAACCTATACCCATGGCTAGACTCGAATCCATTCGAATGTTGCTAGCTTATGCCGCATCGAGGATTTAAAATTATTTCAAATGGATGTTAAGTCGGCATTCCTAAATGGATACATTAAAGAAGAAGTTTATGTTAGCCAACCCCGGATTGAAAATCTAGATAAACCCGACCATGTTCTAAAACTTAAGAAAGCTCTCTATGGACTTAAACAAGCTCCTCGAGCTTGGTACGAGAGACTTTCAATCCATCTTAAGTCAACAGGGTTTAACCAAGGCTTAGTTGACCCAACTCTCTTCGTAAAAACCTTAGGTAAAGAAATATTCATAGCTCAAATTTACGTAGATGATATAATTTTTGGAACCTCTAACTCAGCCTTACTAAACGAGTTCGTTTCACTCATGAAAAGTGAGTTCGAAATGAACTTGGTAGGCGAGTTAAGTTTCTTTTTAGGTCTACAAATTAAACAAACTAAGGATGGTATATACCTATATCAACAAAAATACACTAAGGAGTTAATTAAAAGATTTGGAATTGCAAGACGCTAAGATAATAAACACCCCAATGGCGATTAATGTTAACATAGGAAAAGATCTAGAAAGTAAGTCCATTGACTTAAAATACTATAGGAGCGTAATAGGAGTCTCACTGTACTTAAGCTATGGCCCGACTGATATCTTATTTGTAGTAAGTATATGCGATTTCAAACTGTGCTAAGGAGTCTCACCTAACCCTAGTTAAGCGTATCCTTAGATATCTAAAGGGTACACTTAATGTCGGTATTTGGTATCCTAGATCTACCGAGTTCGAACTAATCGGCTACTCCGATTCGGATTATGTCGGTAGTAAACTCGACAGAAAGAGCATGAGTGGTTGTTGTCAACTACTCGGCTCGAGTCTAGTGAGTTGATGCAGTAGGAAGCAACATTGTGTTGGCTTGTCTACCACCGAAGCCGAATACATCGCGATGGGTGAGTGTGTCACTCAGCTTCTTTGGATGAAGCACACCCTCCGCGACTTTAAGTTAGACTTTATGAATACTAAACTTCACGTAGATAACATTAGTTCAATTAATCTTACAAAGAATCCAATATGTCACTCTAGGACCAAACATATAGAAGTCAAACACCATTTCATTCGAGAACATGTGGCCAACGGAGCCATACAACTCGAGTATGTCGAATCGAAATCTAACCTAGCAGACCTATTTACTAAACCCCTACCCGAAGCCGAATTTAGTCTATTAAGACGAAAATTGGGCATGTGCGTAATAGAATAAGAACTTGCAAACTATATTTTCTTACTACTATTTCTTATTTTTCATTTTGATGGAACAAGCATAGGACATACCTTAGATAACATGCACCTATAGATTTAAGGAGCCAGTACATCTCACAACACATAGGACTAATGTGTTTGTGTATATGCATACGTAGATGGGCGTGAGATGTTAGGACCCTACTCCGTGTTCCAAGATGTAGATCAAGTGCGTCAATATGAACCCTGAGTATAAATATGCAACTAATATTAACTAACTCTAATCAGACTTGTTGATAATATCATTTCAATCAAGTCAAACTAGAGTTGAACATTTAGATGAATTATTTTCACATACTATTTTTAAAATCATCATGCTTGGACTTAGGGTTTTCTTAAAACCCCCACTTTTCCTTGATTTATGTCAAAAGGGAGAAAAGGCCAAAGTTAAGGTTCAAGAAAAGGCCAAAGTTCAATTTCAAATTTTGAAATTGATAACTTAACTTAAAACTTTGATTCGGCCTAAGTTAAGGGGAGTAAGGTTTAGGTTTCAACTCTTCGAATTGAAAACTTTAAAGGCCCAAGTTAAGAAATCAAAAGTTAAACCTTTTGAATAATTAACCTTTGACTTAACTTTTGATTACTTAACTTGCACTTATTTTTGACTCTAAGAAGCCTAAGTTAAGTAATGTCATTTACTTAACTCATTATCTTTTGTGTTTGGAGAACTAAAGTCTTTTCAAGTACTCACCCTCACAAGGGGAGGGTTCCTCTAAGGAGAACTTGAGAAATATTTTTACTACTCCTACTTTTGCTTCTTGTCTTTACTTGTTTCATGCACTTAATTTCCTTAACTTTGTGTGTTTTTGCCAATCAAAAAGGGGGAGATTGTTGGTGCAAAGTGAGGCACAAATCGAACCTGTGTTTTGATTATAGCAAAGACACAAAGTTAAGTCTATTTTGTTTTCTCACGAGCTGAATCGAGTGTGCGTAAGATTGATATAGCCGAGTGAAGGCTAGCGACACCCGGAGAAAGCCGCGGTGGTCGGCGACACTCGAGTGATTTTGAGGAGCCAAGGAATCGAGTGGAAGGCCGGAAGCAAAGCAACACGTAAGCATCGATGTGCAGAGTAAGTAAGGTCAGATCCTCTTTACGGGATGATCTTAGCGTAGATCCGACCAAAGACTTCTTATAGATGGTCTAGGTCGAGATCGGATGGTCGACGACCATCGAAATTATGTTTTTGTGACTTGCAAGAAGCATCCTGAGGACTCGACCGTCGAAACACGATCGCTGAAGGTCAAGAATCGATCGATCCGCCATCATCGATCGATGATGGCCATCACCGATCGATGGTCAATGATCGATTCGAGGAGTCAAGGATTATCACCAAATTTCAAGGGAAGATGTGCTCAAATTTGATTGGTTAGGGTTCCTCTCGAAAAGGGGCTCAAAGGCTATAAAAGGAGGGCCAAACCTAGGGTTTCATCAACAATTCTAAGCCTCCAAAAAGTCTCCGCAAAGCTACAATTCTCCGACAACGAAGTCCTTCCTTCCGACGTCTAGGTTTAATTTTTCTTATTTGTCTTTGTACGTCGGTATTATTTTGTTATCAGTTGTTCATCTACTTTTCGGAGCTTTTATCATATACGAGGAGAGGGGGATTGTCCCTCTACCTTAAAGTTTTTTTGTATCGATTAACTCCTACCTCCAACGAGGAGGAGTTCCTTTAGTGCTTCTGCCCTCCGTACGTGGTCAAGGACCACTAGGGCCTTGGAGTAGTAGCCTTCGGCTACGAACCAAGTAAAACCCTTGTGTCGATTGTCTCTTTTATTTTATATTTACATTTCCGCTGCAATTAATTTATTTTCTCTAGAGTTTTAACGAAAGAAAAAGAAAAGGTTTTTCGCTATTCACCCCCCCCCCTCTAGCGAACCGCATCGATCCAACACCTGTGTCGAGAAGGTGATTTACCTTTGAGAGCCGACTGATACCGAGTCAGAAAACAGGGGCCAAGTCGTCATATTTATTATGAAAATCAGAGACTACAGTCTTGGAGATTTCTACTAACTGTGCTAGTCAGATCATCACCTGTTGGGTAATGGACAAGACAAATAGACTATTGTTGATGCAGATAGCGGAAGACTAGTTTACGGTGTTTCATAGGGATTTTATCCCTGAGTTGTTCATACTGAGTTGTATAACTTTGAGAGTACTTTTGAGTACTTAACTCATGTTATACCGAGAAAGGTAGAGTTATTTGCATACCATTATCAGGATCAAGCTGGTATTTGATGGTAAATGCAGAAAATAATCTTCGGAAAATAATATATCACTTGATCATGGTCTAGTGATGTAGAAAGAGAGTATTTCTCCGTATCACTTTTAGTGACACTAGTGTGTTTAGGAGATGAAGATTGATAAACAGATATTGCAAGTCATATGTTGGATTAAGAAGCCTCTGAATGTTGGGAAAAATGAGCAAGATCGGAGTCATAGGCTTTGAGCTATTTTTCGATTATTGAAGACCAACCACAGATCATCAATATGTTCTCGTGGATATCAGCAAAATCAGAACAAAGACTTCGAAGGGATTGTGTGTTAGTGAAAGCCCTAAAGTCAATCATGTGATGATTATTGTATGGACTTTATTGTATCATATTCCTATTTATAAAGGCATGGTTATTATATTTACTTGTATTGATGTCAAATAACTAAATATAATAATGTCCTTGAGTAGTAGGTTCTTATCTATATCAATCGATTGGTTGAATCGATAATGAGATGATATAGAGAACACTACTCTTAATCATTCCTAGTCGAGTATTAACATTCAGGACTTTAATGCATTTGAGTATCCAAGAGGACTAAAAGGTGGTTTCTCAAGAAGAAGAAATGGAGGAAGATCAAGCAATACGTAACACATGGGTATGCATTGGAGAATGTATATTGAATGACCCGCCATGAGAAAGTATCATGGATCGTTATATGAGTGTCATATACTTTCTCATGTGGCTATTAGTATGACTATTAGTCCTTAGACCTGAAGTCACCATGGTTCCCTACATAAGGAGTTGCATACTTTTGCTTCGTCAAACGTCACCCGTAAATGGGTGGACTATAAAGGCGATTACTGGGTATGTAACAAATTATGCGGAGGGATGTGAATGATGTAGATGGGATCTATCCCTCCTATATGACGGGAGTGACATCGATATTCTTAATAGAGTGAGACCACGAAGTGCATGATCATGCCCAAATGAGTCAATATGAGATATTGAGCTCATTTGATTAGAGTGAGTCTACTTGGAGTTCAAGATTTAGATTGTACCGAGGATGACATGGTCTATGCCTCGATTGGTCAATCTAGATGTCAAGGATAGAGGGACATTGTCACATATTGTGAGAGTCACAATTAGTAGTCACAAAGGTGATGTTGGAGCTCAACATTCATGTAACTTGGGTAGCAATGATGTGTTGCTAGATACCGCTCATTGTTTATGTTCCTAAATCGGTTTAGGGATATTGCCAACGTTACAAGAACCTATAGGGTCACACACATAAGGGCAATTAGATGGAGATTAGGTTCATATGATGAACCATGAGGATTAGGTTCATGGGATGAACCAAATTAGATTAAGAGTAATCCAAATTAGACTAATTGAGTTAGACTCAAGTTGATTCAAGTGTTGAATGAGTCTAATTTAGATTTGATTCATCAAATCAATTTAAATTAAATGAATAGAGATTCATTAAATTAAATTGACTTGAATCAAATGGTTGGATTTGATCAACCATGGGAGATAAGAGGTCAAGTTTGACTTGACTTGAGAGGGAAGATGAAAGGTCAAGTTTGACTTGACCAAATGTCATGTCATGATGATGACTTGGCATAGCCGGCCAATGATGATGTTCCATATCATCATGGACACATCATGGGGTGCCACCTCATGAGGGAGACCAAGAGTCATTGGCTCTTGGAGTTACATGCATGCATGTAACCCCCTTATAGTGGGTTATGGATGATGTGAAGTTAAGTTGTGTAACTTCATCTTCTTCCTCTTCTCTTCCCTCAAGCTCTCTCTTCCTCATCTAGCCATGAATGTCCAAGGGGTGCTAGCACACTCTAGGATGCTTTTCTCCACCTATTGCTTGTGTGGATACCGATAGAGGAGTGTACACTTGACACTCTCGAGTTCCGGCGAACCTTTTGGATGAGCGGGATAAGCGAAGAGCGTCGCTACGAGGGTAACACTCTCACCTTCTAGATCTAAGGTAGATCTAGGGTTTTTATATAAACACATACATGTTTTGTTTTAATACATCTTCGCACAGATCCGTGGCCGGGGCTTCCGAGGTTTCCGCAACGCAAAAAGCGGTTTTTGCGGCTCGGAAAAACCTAACAGTGGTATCAGAGCCACGTGCGAAGCATGTATGTGTTTCGTTTTTTGTAATTTTGTTATTAGATATAAAAATTACAGATTTATATCTTTCTATAAATTTTCTATTTTTATAGAATTTTTGGGTATTTTTCTCGAAGAATCGAAGCAACGAGTGTTGGGACATTTGTAGGCTTCAACCGTCGAGAAAAACTCTCCGTAACAGCGAGTTCTCGCTTTAGGTTTTTTGGACAGTGACTTAAGTCGTTGTAAGATCATTGTAGGGACACTCGCAAAGTTTATTTTACGAGTAGGGGCGCTGCCCCTATCGCCGAAAGGGCCTTGTCCTGCGATTGCGCCCAGAAACCGCTTAGCGGGACCATTACGGGGAGGTGACTCATAAAATTGAAAAATAAAATAAGAAAAATTATAGAAATTTTCTGTAAAAATACATAATTTAGAATTATGTATAATTCTGTGATTGTCATGGCCCAGTAACCCCAATATGATTGGATGTGATGTGTTGTAATTCATAATACGGCCTGCGTGCCGTTTTGTGGTTGTGCGTGTTGTATAGTGTATACGACCTGTGCGTCGTACCTCTTCTTTTGATATTCTAATTGTAAATAGTTTTAGACTCGAATGTAACTCGAGTTTCATATTTGCAATGTACAAAATGGAGCGGTGGAAAGTCCACTTGAAGACGAGGTTACGAGAAGGGTGACGACGACACATGGCGGTCAAAGGAAGCGCTTGGAGAAGCCGCTAGCCTTAGGTTGACCGTCCGATCTTCTCATTGGCTTGAGAAGATCGTAGTAGGGTCATGACTACATCACATTTAATTTTATATATATATATATATATATATATATATATGTTGATATATATATATATATATATTTATTTGATTTTGCTTGTATGTATATGATGCATGCTAGTAGAATAATGCTTGTATGTATATGATGCATGCTAGGATAATTTTCTTGTATGTATATGATGCATGTTAGAATAATGATTGTATGTATGTGATGCATGCTAATATAGGATAATAAAGGCCTAAATGCGTATAAGATACACATTACGATTAGATTAGATCATAATCGAATCAACTCGAAAATGCCTACCGAGCCTTGATACCCATCACTACCTTGATCATTTGTTGTTGTTGAATCTGCCAAAGCATAGCAACGCATATTATCTTGGTAGGGTGCGGAGGGATAATCTTAGTCCCGCCTATCACGCTTGGGTTAGAGTAAGCTCAATTAGATTGAGCAAAACTAGTTAACTCAATTGGATCGAGTAGAACTATAGACATATTCCAATCGTTGGAAAGATAGGGTAAGATCGCATTTACACTAAATCTTGGGCGATTTAGCCAAAGCTAACTCAAGGTCTTTTGTAAATGTGGGTCTTGATCCTATAAACAAGAGTTGCATAGAGATGTAATCGGTAATGTGTTACCCACCGATCGTACTAAGTCTTGGGCGATTTAGTCAAAGCTAACTCAAGGCTTAGTATGATGTGGATCTTGTCCCGCAAGAATTATAGCTAGTTTGTATGAATCTAGTAATGTGGTTTGACCACATCCATAACTCGTTTCTACAAAATTCCTATAATTCAGTGGGAGCATCATTTGATTAAAGGCCTAATTAAATGATAAAAGGAATATGATATTAATTCTCTGCATTGTATGTTGTAGATAACTATGTCGACAAACACGAACACTCTCTCTCTGCGTTCTGTCCTTGAGAAGGACAAGCTCAATGGAACAAATTTTCTGGACTGGTACAGGAACCTGAGAATTGTTCTCACCCAAGAAAGGAAGTTGTGCCCGAGCGGCCCATTCAAGGCACCGCCACCGCCGCAGCCGACAAAGATGCTTACAAGAAGCATCAAGATGATGTATTAGATGTGTCATGTCTAATGCTCGCGACCATGAACTCTGAGCTTCAGAAGCAACATGAGTTCATGAATGCTTATGATATGGTTGGACATCTTCGTCAACTATATCAAGGACAAGCAAGGCATGAGAGATATGAAGTCTCTAAGACATTGTTTGGGTCTAAAATGCAAGAAGGGACTCCCGTAGGTCAATATGTACTCAAGATGATTGGGTACGTAGAAAACCTACAAAGGCTGGGATTCCCACTTGGCCAAGAGCTGGTCACTGACCTGATCTTGCAATCTTTGCCACAAGCCTTCAATCAATTTGTCATAAATTATAACATGAATGAAATTGATAAGTCATTGCCTGAAATGCTCAGCATGTTGAGAACTGATGAGTTTAACCTTAAGAAGGGAAAATCTGACACCATTTTGATGGTGCAGAAGAAGAAAGGCAAGGGAAAGCCTAAAGGTAAGGGAAAGTCCCAAGCCAAGGCCAAAGGCAAAGAACTTAAACCCAAAGGAGGGGTAGCCAAGGAAGGGGTTTGCTTCTACTGCAAGGAAGAAAGACACTGGAAGCATAACTACAAGGCATACCTAGAAGATCTTAAGAAGAAGAGAAGTGAGACTTCTACTTCAAGTATAAATATTATAGAAGCCAATCTATCTATTTCTTCATCATGGGTATTAGATACCGGATGTGCATCTCACATTTGTACCAATGTGCAGGCGCTGAGAAATAGCAGGGCATTGACAAAGTGTGAGGTGGACCTACGAGTAGGCAATGGAGCAAGAGTTGCTGCTGTTGCTGTAGGAACTTATGATCTATCTTTGCCCTCTGGGCTTGTACTAGAATTAGATGAATGTTGTTATGTGTCTGCCTTAACTAAGAACATCATTTCAGTTTCTTGTTTGGACAAGAAAGGATTTTCATTTATAATAAAGAACAAATGTTGTTCAGTTTATTTAAATGATATGTTCTATTGTAGTGCACCTCTAATGAACGTACTCTACTTTCTAGACTTAGAGAGCCCTATCTATAACATAAGTACCAAAAGGTTCAAGTCAAATGAGTTGAACCAAACCTATCTCTGGCATTGTCGCTTAGGTCACATAAATGAGAGTCGCTTATCTCAGCTCCATAAGGATGGGCTGCTAGACTCATTTGATTTTGAATCATATGAGACATGCGAGTCTTGCCTTTTAGGCAAGATGACCAAGACTCCCTTTATTGAACACAGCGAAAGAGCAACAGACTTGTTAGGACTTATACATAGTGATGTATGTGGCCCTTTCAATGTTGCAGCTAGAGGTGGTTACAGGTACTTCATTACATTTACTGGTGACTTCAGTAGATATGGTTATGTGTATCTTATGACACATAAATCAGAATCCTTTGAAAAGTTCAAAGAATTCAAGAATGAAGTACAAAACCAGCTGGGCAAGAGTATTAAGATACTTCGATCAGATCGAGGTGGAGAATACCTTAGCCATGAGTTTCGTGACTATCTAGCTGAGTGTGGGATTCTATCCCAACTCACTCATCCTGGAACACCACAGTGAAATGGTGTATCCGAAAGGAGGAATCGTACCCTATTAGATATGGTACGATCTATGATAAGTCACACAGATCTTCCTATATCCTTTTGGGGATATGCTCTAGACACAGCAGCCTTTACCCTTAACCGTGTACCATCCAAGACTGTGATAAA
Source organism: Wurfbainia villosa (assembly GCA_025175895.1). Taxonomy (NCBI): domain Eukaryota; kingdom Viridiplantae; phylum Streptophyta; class Magnoliopsida; order Zingiberales; family Zingiberaceae; genus Wurfbainia; species Wurfbainia villosa. The sequence continues at coordinate 122,106,065 of CM045987.1, read as the reverse complement.
GACACCATATACGATATGGACAGGGAGAAATCCCAAGATGTCTTTCTTGAGGATTTGGGGTTGTGAGGCTTACGTTCGACGTCAAGTCTCAGACAAATTGGGACCCAAATCCAATAGGTGCTATTTTGTTGGATATCCCAAGGATACAAAGGGATATTACTTCTACATTCCCAGTCAGCACAAAGTGTTTGTGGCAAAGACTGGAGTTTTTCTAGAAAGAGATTTTGTTTTTAGAAAAACTAGTGGGAGTACCTTCGATCTTGAAGAAATTCAAGATAAGGACCATAGCACTGAGGCCTTGATGGAGGCTGAACATGAACCACAAAGTGTTATGGGTGATGAGGTTGTTGCACAAAGAGTTATGGAACAACCACCTGTTCAGGTAGACCTACCTCTTCGCAGGTCTGATAGGGTACGTCGTCAGCCTGAGAGATACTCATTTCTCTTGTCTGGCCATGATGACGTTATGCTCATTGAGAATGAGCCTACCTCCTATCAGGAAGTTGTGATGAGCCCAGATTCTGAGAAATGGCTAGAGGTCATGAGATCCAAGATGGAATCCATGTACACCAACCAAGTATGGACTTTGGTTGATCCACCTGAAGGGGTCAAACTCATTGGGTGTAAGTAGGTCTTTAGGAGAAAGACTGACATGGATGGACTTACGCATACCTATAAGGGCCGATTGGTGGCTAAAGGTTTCAAGCAAATCCATGGTATTGACTATGATGAAACTTTTTCTCCAGTGGCGATGTTTAAATCCATTCGGATCTTGCTTGCTATTGCAGCCTACCACGATTATGAGATCTGGCAGATGGATGTCAAAACCGCATTTCTGAATGGAAACTTACTCGAGGATGTGTACATGACACAACCTGAGGGTTTTGTAGATCAGCATCCACAAAGGTATGCAAGCTGCAAAGGTCCATTTATGGGCTAAAGCAAGCTTCTCGGAGCTGGAATCTTCGATTCGATGATGCGATCAAACAGTTTGGTTTCATCAAGAATGAAGATGAACCCTGTGTCTACAAGAGGGTTAATGGGAATATAGTTGTCTTCCTTGTATTGTATGTGGATGACATACTGCTCATTGGGAATGACATCCCTTCTCTACAGTCTGTGAAGACTTGGCTGGGGATGTGCTTCTCAATGAAGGACTTAGGTGAAGCAGCCTATATTCTAGGCATCAAAATCTATAGAGATAGATCTAAGAGATTGCTTGGCCTAAGTCAGAGTACATACATTGACACGGTATTACTACAGTTTGCCATGCAGAATTCCAAGAAGGGACTTCTGTCGATGTCACATGGTGTGAGTCTTTCGAAGACCCAAAATCCCTCTTCTAGAGAGGAGAGAGACCGCATGGATAAGATCCATTATGTATCTGCTATAGGATCTATCATGTACGTCATGTTGTGTACTCGTCCTGATGTCTCGTATGCTTTGAGCATGACGAGTAGATACGATCAATGATCCGGTGAGCGCCATCGATAGTACAAGAATATTCTTAAGTACTTGAGAAGGACTAAAGAATATTTCTTGATATTTGGAGGCGATGAGGAGCTAGCTGTAAAGGGTTACAGCAATGTCAGCTTCCAAACTGACTAGGATGATTATAGATCGCAGTCAGGGTTCGTGTTTTGCTTGAATGGTGGCGCTGTGAGCTGGAAGAGTTCCAAACAGGACACAGTTGTTGATTCTATAAAGGTCGAATATATCGGTGCTTCCATCTCATTCGAGAGATTATCGATAGAGGAGATGTGAAGATTTGCAGAGTACCCACAGAGGCTAACATCACAGATCCCTTGACCAAGGCTTTGGCACAGAAAAAGCATGATGGTCACATTAGGTCATTGGGTATTAGATACTACGGTGATTGACACTAGTGCTAGTGGAGGATTATTAGTGAAAGCCCTAGAATCAATCATGTGATGATTGTTGTATGGACTTTATTGTATCGTATTCCTATTTATAAAGGCATGGTTATTATATTTACTTGTATTGATGTCAAATAACTAAATATAATAATGTCCTTGAGTAGTAGGTTCTTATCTATATTAATCGATTGGTTGAATCGATAATGAGATGATATAGAAAACACTACTCTTAATCATTCCTAGTCGAGTATTAACATTCAAGGACAATGTTAATGCGTAGAGACTAGCATGTAGGTCAACATGATGACTTGATCTCACAAGTCATGGATATGAGATATCAAGTTGACACATGGGTATGCATTGGAGAATGTATATTGAATGACCCGCCATGAGAAAGTATCATGGATCGTTATATGAGTGTCATATACTTTCTCATGTGGCTATTAGTATGACTATTAGTCCTTAGACCTGAAGTCACCATGGTTCCCTACATAAGGAGTTGCATATTTTTGCTTCGTCAAACGTCACCCGTAAATGGGTGGACTATAAAGGCGATTACTGGGTATGTAACAAATTATGCGGAGGGATGTGAGTGATGTAGATGGGATCTATCCCTCCTATATGACGGGAGTGACATCGATATTCTTGATAGAGTGAGACCACGAAGTGCATGACCATGCCCAAATGAGTCAATATGAGATATTGAGCTCATTTGATTAGAGTGAGTCTACTTAGAGTTCAAGATTTAGATTGTACCGAGGATGACACGGTCTGTCTCGATTGGTCAATCTAGATGTCAAGGATAGAGGGACATTGTCACATATTATGAGAGTCACAATTAGTAGTCACAAAGGTGATGTTGGAGCTCAACATTCTTGTAACTTGGGTAGCAATGATGTGTTGCTAGATACCGCTCATTGCTTATGTTCCTAAATCGATTTAGGGATATTGCCAACGTTACAAGAACCTATAGGGTTACACACATAAGGGCAATTAGATGGAGATTAGGTTCATATGATGAACCAGAGAATTAGGTTCATGGGATGAACCAAATTCGATTAAGAGTAATCCAAATTAGACTAATTGAGTTAGACTCAAGTTGATTCAAGTGTTGAATGAGTCTAATTTAGATTTGATTCATCAAATCAATTTAAATTAAATGAATAGAGATTCATTAAATTAAATTGACTTGAATCAAATGGTTGGATTTGATCAACCATGGGAGATAAGAGGTCAAGTTTGACTTGACTTAAGAGGGAAGATGAAAGGTCAAGTTTGACTTGACCAAATGTCATGTCATGATGATGACTTGGCATGGCCGGCCAATGATGATGTTCCACAACATCATGGACACATCATGGGGTGCCACCTCATGAGGGAGACCAAGAGTCATTGGCTCTTGGAGTTACATGCATGCATGTAACCCCCTTATAGTGGGTTATGGATGATGTGAAGTTAAGTTGTGTAACTTCATCTTCTTCCTCTTCTCTTCCCTCAAGCTCTCTCTTCCTCATCTAGCCATGAACGTCCAAGGGGTGCTAGCACACTCTAGGATGCTTTTCTCCACCTATTGCTTGTGTGGATACCGATAGAGGAGTGTACACTTGACACTCTCGAGTTCCGGCGAACCTTTTGGACGAGCGGGATAAGCGAAGGGCGTCGCTACGAGGGTAACACTCTCACCTTCTAGATCTAAGGTAGATCTAGGGTTTTTATATAAACACATACATGTTTTGTTTTAATACATCTTCGCACAGATCTGTGGTCGGGGCTTCCGAGGTTTCCACAACGCAAAAAGCGGTTTTTGCGGCTCGAAAAAACCCAACATTGTGTGCATGCAATGCAGATCTCGAAGACACGCGAAGTCAGATTTTTTTTGTTGGATCAGTTCATTTGTTGTTATTGTAAGCAACTAGTACAATTGAGGAGGTATACTGTGAAGACTTAGTTGAAGACTATCGATGGTATTTCGGGAGGATGATGCACCATCTTGACAACAAATATCAGCACCGAAGATTGGGTTATCTCATCAGCAACCACCATATCGACTTTGGGAACCACTTTGAGCATAGGATCATGTCACCAAGGTAGAATTGGTCTTAACGAGACCTTTAGAAAGTTACTATGTTGAACCAGAGAAACTATATATCTTCCATTGTCACATACTTGCTATGCTTCAAATGCTCTCTGTTGGTGTAATACGCTTGCAAATAAGGTGAGTATGTTTATAGCAGGTCACGTAACTGAACGATGGATTATTGGTATTACTTTAGTTTACCCTCAAGGTTAATATATTGAGAGATGCTTGTAGTTCCAGGTATCTTTGTCTAGAACATTCTTTGTTTGGATTAGAAGGGGGCCTTTACATTGACTTGTAGGTCTGTGGTATCTCTACCGTCAGGTGAGAAGTGGACCAACAATTAAGAAGTCAAGGGAGGCCCTTAGACTTTGATAGACATACTTTTACTGTAGACATATCCTTACGGATGGTCAAATTGTTGGAAGTATGGTACGATATGCTCTCGGATGTGCGTATAATCTGAGAGTATTCGGATGTAGTTTCGGATGAACTCCAAGGCTTGTCGTTGCATAGGCAAGTGGAGTAGGCGATCGAAATGATTGCGGAAATAGTTCTGGTATCGAAGATCACATATCGAGTGATAGTTTTGTTGGTATCAGTGTTGCTAAACACTATAGAAATTGGAAGAATGTAAGTTGTAATTATATGAGAAGTTGGAAGGGATATTTATCTGTCCCAGTATTCCTCCTTGAGAAGATTCGGAACTCTTTGTTGAAAGAGAGATGAACCTTCGAGATTATGCATCGATTATCGATGATGAATACAGTAGTTGTTGTAAATGAATATCCTTCGTTGTGGATAAATGATCTATTTAGATCAGCTAAGGACACTTGTGTATACTCTAGGGTTGGTTTACGACTGGAGTATTGATATTGTAGTGACATGATGTCATACAATTATCATTGTCGTTGTGATGATTGATATATCATCAGCTTAGAGTAAATAGGATGCAGGTGTATGAAGGACGACATTTCATACTTAGTATGAATTTACGAGCTATTGTTAATGATATTAGACGTATTTAACGATTTAGTCGTCCATGAATTTGAGAATCGTGTATCCTGGACACGATTGGATTAGTTTATGGTTGTTGGAGTTGTGTAACCTGACCATTGTTGATCATGGTAGTTGGAGTTGCGCACTCGACCACCGTAGATGGTGGTTTGCCTTGTATGGTTTGGTTAGTACTGTAGAGATGGATAGAATGTCTTAGCATTACTATACCACAAACTTGTTTGACAAAGGTGATGTTGGAAATCATTTAATCGGAAGCTAGTGAAACCAGTTTACAAGACCTAGATGGCGGTTAATTTTTACACAAATATTAGTTAATCCTTCCGGAGTTGCAGTGTTTAAGGAAGAGTTGCTACAAGAAGCACATCATTGGAGAAATGGTATACATCCTAGTGGTACTTGTATGTACCAAGATTTGAAATATTGATACTGGTTGGAACGGTATGAAGAGAGGTATAGCAGATTTTGCTGCTCGATGTCTAGTATGTCAGCAGGTGAAGACTGAACATCATAAACCCGCTGGATTGCTCTAGAAAATTTCGATTCCGGAAGGGAAGTGGGAGCAAATCACGATAGATTTGGTTACTGGATTACCTAGAATCCGTAAGGGATATGATGCGATTTGGATGATCATGGATCGACTAACCAAATCAGCTTACTTTCTGCCTATTCGTGGGTTGTACCCGTTGGATCGTCTGGCAGAGTTGTACTATCGAGGGATTATCAGATTGCATGGCGTGCCTTTGAGTATTATATCTGATAGAGACCCGCGATTTACCTCGCGATTTTGGTAGAGTCTGCATCAGACTATGGGCACAGAGCTTCGGCTTAGTGCAACATTTCATCCGCGGACTGATGGACTGTCTGAGCGTAACATTCAGACTCTGGAGGATCTATTAAGATCTTGTGTCATGAATTATGAGAGTAGTTGAGAGGATCACATTCCTTTAGTAGAATTTAACTATGAGGATAGTTATCACTCCTCTATTCAGATGACTGCTTCTGAGGCCCAATGCGGTAGACCCTGTAGATTTTCCGTGTTGTGGGAGGAAGTCGGGGAATGACAGCTATTGGGGGCCACAGAATATCCAACATGATGCAGAGTTGGTGCGCGTCATCGGATGATGGTTATTAGAGGTACAGGATCAACAGAAGAGTTACGCAGACCGGAGGCGAAGGCCTTTGGAGTTCTCAGTTAGGGAATAGGTATTTTTGCGTGTTTCACCTACGAAAGAAGGTGAAACGATTCGGGCTAAAAAGGGAAATTAATTCCACGCCTTATTGGCCCATTTGAGATATTGGCATGGATAAGAGGTGTAGCTTACTGGTTGGCTTTATCTCCGACACTAGCGGGTGTTCACAACGTATTTTCTATTTCTATGCTGAGGAAATACGTTCCGCATTCAGATTATATTCTGAAAGAGATTCCGATTCTACCTCAGTCTAATGTGACTTACGAGGAGATTCCAATGCGAATTCTTGGTCGCAAGGAGCGTCAGTTGCAGAACAAAACCATCCGACTCGTAAAGGTTGGATGACAGCATCATACCAATGAGGAGGCTACGTGGGAGCTGAAAGATACTATCTGAGTTTGATAGCCTCATCTGTTCACTTGATGAATGTATGTGGTCCTTTCGGAAAACTTGCTTGAAGTAATTTTTGCATATTAGTACGAAATTTGGGGATCAAATTTTTATTAGTGGGGGAGAATATAAAATACCAAATATATATATATATATAATAAAATATTTCTTGTTAATTGATAAATTATCATGTGGAATTTTTCAGGAATTTTTAAAATTTTTTTTTAAAATAAATGGAGTCCATATAATTGATTTGGAGTAAGATTCGATTTAAATAGGTGATTGGGTTAGACTTGAGCTAGCTCAATCAATTGACCGGTTAAAGAAAAAAAAAACGCTCAAACCCGATTTCCGTTATTTTTCTCGGCCCGATCGACTTCTCCCTTATTTTTCCCAATCGCGACATTTCCTTCTCATTCGCGATTTTCTTCCCCCGTTTCTCTCCTCTACTCGACGATCGCGACATCTCCTCTACTCGCCGATCTTTAGGACAGCGGCGAAGTCTTGTCGCCGCCCTAGAGCCGCCGACTCAAGAAGCTCGCTGCCCCGTCGCCGCCGGATCTGGCCCTTCCCACTCGCCGCCGGACACTTTGAGTTGTCGACCAGTCATGGCACTGTGGCAAGCCACGCGAGCACCACCGTCGCTTCGTTTCGTTGTATCGTTGCCGAGCTTGTTGTTGCCGTGATGGTCGCCTCGAGCCTCCTCGTCACAAGTTAAATCGCGCCTCTCCGCCGTCGTGCCGCCGTCACGCCCGCTGCACCTCCTCTTCTCACAAGCGCACACCACCGCCGCGAGAGATCGGCTGTCGCTGCCCTAGGGCCTCCTCTTTGCCGCCGAAGTTCGAGCGTTCTTCTTCACTGTCGCCGACCGTCACGCGGCCAAACTCTGCTGCCTGTTCCATCCAATCACAGCGCCGACAGCTACAACGCAGGCCATCTTCTTAACTATCAGCCCGTCGAAGAAGGGGATTTCCTCCGATCGGCTTATCTTCTACCTTGTTCTACAACTCCGACAGATTCACAGCAACCTCCGGCATCATCCAGACAGTTTTCCCTATTCCCCTGTGTTTGTGAGCTTATTCAAGTTTCGACAATGGGATTTCTGGGGGATTGCTGGTTTCTGATCTCGCCAATTAACCATGTGCCCTGGTTCATATGGTAATGTTTCAATACTATTAATATGAATCTGATTAGCATTTGGGTTAATTTGATGAAGCATCTGTTGTAGGAGAAGGGTGATAAGTGTGATTTCTGTGTTTGACGGTTGTGAGGATTAAAAGAATTGAGTTTCTTGTAAATTCAGTTTGGCGGTGGATTCAAATTTGGATTAAGAGGTTGGGTGTCGGAAGCTAAGCTTGGTAAGTATGGATTTGGATGTTTATGGATGTATATCATTGGTGGTTTTGTCATCCGATTTAATGGTTGGCTGGTGATGAAATATAAGGATAGATGTGAAGGCTTAATTAGGTTAACTGGATAACTAGATCAATCTAGTTGATCGAGACACGAAGTCGATGTAGGGTTCGATTTGATCATTCGTTGTATGCTTGCACTTAATCATAATATTTAATATGTGTAGGACGTGGATACGAGACGGGACCGCGACCGTGAAGATATTATTACGAGCATTACAGGAGGTGGGTAATTCCTACCATGATCAGGTAGTTTTAATGCATACAGATTTAGATGCATGATCATCTTATATGATCATGTTACCTTGACCCTGCTCTGATTATCTTATGCTTGAACTTATCGTTGGATGTATTTATGCTCAATTGTTGATATCACATATTCTCTATCATGATTTAGGAGTTATAAATGTGATGTAAATTGGCCTAGATATTTAGTAGAGTGTAAATGTTAGTACGGGTGATGACCCAATTTATAAATTGGCAAAAAGGTCATCTGTGAGTTGGTAATGCCCTAAATGTTGGATTTATTTCCAATACTCGTATGTTGCATACTTATTACCAACCATGTATTGTGTAATAGTTAAGTGAAGGGTGATTAGGTTGTCGCTACGGACCGGTGGTCCCAGCTTGATATGATGAGTCGAGTACGACTCTCTACAGAATAGAGAGTGCGTCGATCAATTGAGTACGACTCTCTATTGGATAAAGAGTTATGATCAATCGAGTACGTCTCTCTACAGGATAGAGAGTGCATCGATCAGTTGAGTACGACTCTCTATTGGATAGAGAGTTATGATCGATTAGTCACGGACTCTCTACGGGATGTAGAAGTCCGTCGATCGATTAGTCTCGACTCTCTGAGAATAGAGTGTATTGATCAGATAGGTACGACTCTTTGTTGAACAGAGAATCTGTGGTAAATAGTTGTACGTGTGACAACATACTCATGTCATTTGCATGCATTCTGACGACATAGTCTCCCTCGGAGTTGAGAGAGTCGTCAGTCATCTTGCCTCCCAGAGCACTCCCAGGAGAGTAATGGCGGGTGTGAGAGCATCTGTTGTGCCACACTCTACCACTATAGGCGGTGGTAGTTGGAGTTGCGTGCATTGTCGGGTGCGTGGTACTCGACCACTCATTGGTAGTGTTAATCGAGTGTGGCCAATGAGGACCCCAGATTGTATGTGAGCTCTTTACGCTCATATGCTACTTGATCATACTGCCCACTCGGCCACTCTAGAGCAGTGGTTGGTGTGAGTTGGAACAGTTGTCATGTCGTGCCACCTAGGCCACACTGGGGTCGTGGTAGCGAGTAGGGGTGAGCAGGCATGATCATGCAAGTTGCGTTGCCGTATCTAATGGCGCTTTGCATATTACAATATATATATATGAGAGAGTATAGAGAGAGAGAGATCGGTCGGCCGCCGTCTGGCCGGGCCGGCCGTGGCCGAATCGCGGATCCGAAATCGGCCGCGCGAATGGGCGGCCGTTTAACGGCCAGCCGTCGGCGTTTCGGCCGGAGTCCGATCGCCGGCCGGACGGGGCGTCGGCGACTCGGCCGTCGGGCCGGATTCGGCCGAATCTGGCCGGAATCGGCCGTCGGCCGGCGATCCGGCCCGCGCCGCGGCCCGGCCGTCACGTTATTCCGGCGGCGGCTTCGGCCGCCGGCATTCCGGCAAGCCGTCACCGCCGGACACGCCGCGAGTCGCGTATCGCCGGCCCGTTATCGGCGGTGGCGGATGGAAGCGGCAACGCATCGGCGGCTGGCGGGCTTGGCATCAAGTGGCGCGCGGGCCAGATTTCGGCGCGCAGGAGATAATTTATATATATATATATATATATATATATATATATATATATATATATATATATATATATATATATATATATATATATATATATATATATATATATATATATATATATATATATATAATTCGATCTCCTCCACGATCGCACCTCCTCGCGACGCCGAAGTCACATTATTGCCGCGTCACGCGCGTCGTCATCACCGCCGGCCAGACGTGAAGCACGACGCTGATCGCTTCGGCGTCCGTGATCGATTTTCGGCCGGGCCATAATCCAAGGCCGACCGACGGAAGACCGCTTCGGCCGCGGCGTGGCGCGCCATCGCCGGCCGCGATCGGGTCGACCGGCCGGGTGCGGTCGAATCCACGTGACGGGCCGATCGACTCGACTCCGTCCGGCCGGATTCCGGCCGTCTCGGCCGAATCCGGCCCCGGCCGAAATCGGCCGCCGGTCGCGGCCGATTCGGCCGTGATTCGCCGCCAATGCCGCGATAAGCGGCCGCCGATTGGGACCGGACGGGCGGGCCGTCGGTCCGTCAGGTACAATCGGCGGCCACCATTCGGCCGCACGGCGAATCGCGCGAATCGGCCGCCGTCGACGGCGACCACGTCGCGGCCGGATCCGGCGGCCGAATCGGCGCGGAATCCGGCGACGACCGACGCGGCCGGTCACGCCGTCCGGCAGCGGTCGCCGAATCCAAAATGCCGGAAGTGGCGCGTGAAGCGGTCGTTCCGGCCGGTTGCCGCGCCAGCCGATCCGCCGCCGGACCGCGCGAAGTCGGACATCGATCGCGCCCGGTCTGACCGTGGCGGCGACGGCGTGACTGTCGCGTCGCGGAGGCGCTGATTGATCGCGGAGGAGATCGAAATTCTATATATATATATATATATATATATATATATATATATATATATATATATATAGAGGTGTGTGTTAAGATAATATATATATATGCTCTCTATATATATATATATATATATATATATATATATATATATCGATCTATATTTATATGCTTATTGTGATATTGCATTTGATTGTATTATGCTTGCTGTATTTGGGTGTATATCATATTCATGCATGCTTCTTGCATTTGTTATATGGTTGTGTCGGTTACTTGTATATGTAGATGATGCATTAGATACCTTGATCTGTGAGTAGATTATGAGTTGATATTACTCTTCTGTTATATATATGTTGGATATATGCTCGGTTGGATCGAGTAGCGTGTGAACTTTCGTATGTCCGCATTTTACGTTGTTCATTTGGTTAGACGGTATATGCTTGTATTTATATACTATGCTGATATACCTGTTGTACCTCTAGATTATGTTGTTGAATTACATGTGATATTACATATATACATGTTTTTCTATTACCTGCTGAGTTTTACTCACCACCACCACGGACCCTGGGTTTTTCTATCGCCCAGGTAACAGGTAGAAGTCTTCGTGACGGCTTGGAGCACCATTGGTTGACATCTCATCTCTGAGGCTCCCGTGTTTGTTTTGGACTTTCCGTACATTATATTATATATTTGGAGTTTTCCTGATGTACTGTGTTGTGGACTTGTGGATTCGGATTTTGTCGCTATTCTGTTATGTTGTAATGTGTTAGTCATACCGGTATGCACTGTGTAGTTGTGATGTTGTTGTGTTTTATATTTCCGTTGTGTAGTTGTTGTAGTTAGTTTGTTATGTTATTGTGGTTGTTTACATATTTATATGTTGTTGTTATTGTGGGCCTACGAGCTTTGTATTAACCCGAAATATTGTCACGTACAGAGGAGATGTTGTCCGTTTGATTTTCGGCTCGGCATGCTCTCGGGGCGTGACATTGATCATTGTAAAATTTTCTAATCAAAATAGAATTATAGTGAATAAACTCAATTTTTTAAAAGTCCACCACTACTAAGTGTCAGTGGTCATCAAGGATTACTAAATAAAATATAAATCTGATGGGATCATCACCAAAGATTTTAACTGTTTGTTGAATATTTAAACGTACATACAATTAAACATATCCTGGGTATAAAAAGCAAGTCAAAACAAAATAGATTTAAAATTTTGAGTTTAGTAGAAAGGTAAAAAAATCTACAAGAAATCCACTCCCACATAATATCAATGGATAATATGGCTTATCAGTCTCCTTGCATTCGTTAGCTAAGATACCAAAATAAGCATTAATGCAATCGATCAAATATTGTAAAGAATGAGCTCATATATAATTGAAAAGAATCTATTGACCAAACTGGTTGTAGTGTGGGTATGCACAAGCAAAATCTTATTAGAACTCTTAAAATTACTAGCGAATAGCACAAGGGATGAAATTATGATTACTGTTATATGGTTCATGATCTGGTTACCTCCATTATCTTTTTCTTCAACTCATCAAGTTGATTAATTTTGTCCATTGAGCATTGGGTGACAATAGATTTATTGTCAGTATCACCTGACTATGTAGGTGCTTTGTCTTTTTTATCCCGATACAAATTTGACTTCTGACCACCAATAGGTTCCTGAGAATCGATATTAGTCTCTGAAGGCTCTTCTTCGATAGGATTTCTAAGAACAATTTGACTATCAACTCTACCCTTTTTAGAAACATTATCAAATTACACAGTAGTTATTCTTACAGGGGGTGATATAGCATAAGAAATATTTTTGCTCACACAAACATTCCACCTAATGTAAGCAATAGACTGTAAGATTTGTGTGGATTGTATAGCCTGTGATTCTAACCCCTCTGCATCTATGGACTATAATTTAAGTTGAAGTTCAGTTATTAAACTGTCCTTTTTCATAATTAATGATTTTTTTTCAGTGATTATATCATATGTTTCATTAATTACCTTATCTTTGATTCTTGTGATCTCCTCTACATGATCAAGAAGCTCTTGATTTTTTTTTCATTCTCTTTATTTATCATATCTTTAAAAATAGAGGTGGTGTGCAAGTTTATCGTTACATCCACGAACTTTATGGTATGATGAAACTAAATCCTCCTTTCCATGTATGATTGACAAGACATTCCATGTCAATCCATTTTTTTTAAATTTCTTTTGCATCAACCTCAGTTTGTAGAAAAGGTGGAGAACGCATTATAAGTGGAGAATTCATTTGTAGCAAATGGAACTGTGATTGTGTTAGAATCAAATCTATAATAATTTATTCAGGAGCAGTACATCATCCTTTTAACTCTGTCTACACGTGAGACAAATCACCTTCATCTCAATAAACTTGGCAAAGAATGATGCACGCGTAGATTTATGATATGCACATGCTAACACATCCATACTTGCAATGTGATCATAAATTATCGATCAAATTAGTGAATTATACACAATCAATATAAATAAATTTTGTTTGTGAAACCCTTCAACAATTGACCATCATTCTCTGATTTTGGTCGCAATAATATTATCATACCAATTGATTTCATTTGAGGAGTCATGTATTTATAAAGTGTATCACACCAATTGTATCTGTCTAAGTTATCAAAATCATTTACACAATCTATTAATGATCGCATAGGTAGTCTGAGACCTTTGAGATTTGGATGAGACCTCTGAGATTTGGATTCTTTGAGATGTCTAACACTGATGCAAATGGAGTGCTTCGAATCAAGTTTTCCTATTCCATAATAGGTGTCACGGTTTCAATAAATTTTCTAAATAACCTTTTCCAATTCATTTTCTTCATTCGTCCTCTCATCAAACCATGGCTTTCGACACCATTGTCACTTGATGATGATGCAGTTGAGGTCATCGAGAACTATAAAAAAAAAATATCATAAAATATTATGTGCTTAATGTATAAAATCTATGGTCTATTATATATTTTATATTAGTGATTTTTGGAAACAATGCAGTAGACACAATGTGGATGCTCAAGCATCTTGCTTGTTCAACAATGTTCATCATTGTCACTGATAACAATAAAACATGACCACTATAGTCCTACTCTAGTAATTACATATCCAACACTGATTTTCATCCAAACACATGCAATAAACAGTGGGAACTTGTTGTTGTGACTTGATGAATAACATCTTAAACCCTGACCCTATGTCGTGGAATTGCTCGATGAAAATCGAAAAATCCTAAAATATTTCACATTCGACTACCATTAAAAATAAAATCATACAATATTAACTAGACTAAAGAAGTTAAGTGATATTCAGAACTTACAATCGGCGAAAATTCGAAGCAGCAAAATTATCACCAAACGGAGAGCTTGAGAGGGAGGTAAGAGATACAAGAGCTACATGTGTTCGTGACCAGGGGAGAGAGAGTGTTTTAAAATCTATAGGTCGAGTGTACAGTAATGATTTTTAAATTTACAGATCAGATTTTCCATTATATATGGTTCTGATTTTTTGATGTTTAAGAATTAGCACTAAAATTATGATGATGTTTTAAATATCAACACCAATATGGTATTGATGTTTTGAAAACCAACGCCACATTAGTGTTGATATTTAAAACACCGCACTACAGTCTGCAAATGGAGTGTTTCTTGACTCAATAGTCGCAACATGCTCTTTTAGGCTCGATAGTCGACTAATAATATATACAAACAGCTACTATCTAAAAATTGAATTGAAAAACACAAGATCTGTCTCAAAAATAATTTCAACACATTTACAAAAATGAAATTATATATACGACTATGCAATTTTTATTTAAAAGTAATATAGATGACCATCTTACAAAAATTGAGACGAACACTGTCTATAATTAGAAATTAGCATGCGGCGGCATTCTACGGAATCTCCTACTATGTCCAAGTTGTTTGCATCTACAATATTTATTTTTCATTTTTCCAGTATGTTTAAACTCGATGCGTACTTTTTTCTCCTACCGAATTGCACAATGCTACGAGGGGATAGAACTGCAATATTATTTAAACCAAAAGACCAAAATTGCTTACTTCAACATGGGTAAAATAATCAATGTACGTGGCCTCCCAATTTGACTCAAAAAATATTTCTTACAATACTGATATAGATCCATGTTCTGAGCGATGACTACAATTGCATGTGAGCATGGAATTCTTAAAATCTGAAACTCACTACAATTGCAAGTGCATCTTTCCAAATCAACAATATAAGAAGAAGTTATTGTCTGTACTTTCATTTCAATTTGAGAGTACGAGAACATTGAATATAGTCTGATTATTTCTCTCCTTATATCAAGTTCGTTGTTAGCATAAAATGTTAAAATACCATAAAGTTTTGAAGTTTCTTCTCTATGGTTAAAAAAATCATTGAGTAACTTTTCTTCTAGTATTATTAATTAAATGGTTGATGGGGAGTTCACGTGTATCATTAAATAAAGCATTAAGCATTCAGAATAATTAATGGTTAGCATTGTGTACCTTCTTCCAGTAAAGTGTGCATTAGCCTATCTTTTTGGATCGATATTTTACAACCAAGCATGAGAATCTGAGTATTTTTCAAGCATGTTGTGCATTATTCGATCATACAAGTATGTTGTATTGGCTCGTGTTGCTGCCCAAAACAGACCTAATGCAGGCCTATCTCAGGCATCTAATATCATGTTACAAGACAAGTGATAGCAACAAAAAACATGATGGACAATGGGGTACACTTTGTTAACTACTAATATAATATCTCAATGTCAATCAGATATAATACTCAATGGTTGTGGATCAATAACAAGAAAACTCTTTAAATTGTCCAAAAATCACTCTCAGGCAAATCTACATTCAACTTCAGCAATTCCAAATCCAACTACGATAATCTTGACATTACCATTGACTATTGTTGTTATTAGCAACACATCAGGATACTTGTCAGTCAGATGTATTGCATCAATTCTAATAAGTTTGTATAGATAGGACTTGAATACTCTTTCGCAATCGCCGAAAGCCCAAAAATAGCACTAGAACTAATTTTCATCATTTCCATATAGTGCAACATAGGTATCAGAATCCCTTACTTTTAATTCACGTAAATACATTAAAACATCACTATAAGCCTTATATATCACCAACCACTTTCTTTTATAATTTTTGTCGAGCTGAATATGTTTTTTTATATAAAATGCGAACACTAAACATATATTGCATTTCTCTTTGAATCATCTTTGGTTTGCAATCATCAGAAGTAATCATCTTTTGATCTGAGAAGTACAAATGTGGATGTGCAAGTATGGTGACCTAGTATTTTCCTAACCATGTCACATTGGTGTTGTTACACATTTTGTGACAGTGAACTCCACATCTCTCCTTGTAATGACTCTCCATGTATATGGTTGATTGAAGCAAATAATTTTAATTCCATTTAGTCTGGTATCAACTGGATTATATCTAAAGTTTTTTAACATGTCATGTCTTACTAGTGTATCCTTAAACTCTTATCGAGAGGAAAAAATTTGCCCAACAAAAAATTCATTTGCATTTGATGCATTGACATTTGGCAATTGTGTTAATTATGAATTCAAAACATATGAATCATAGGTAAGTGAAAACTCCTTTAAATCATTGTACTAATCTGGGTTAAACTCAACCTATTCAAATTAGATATCATCAACTAAAAATTCTTCCGAATCAATATTATCTTCACCTTATTGTGTAAATTGTATATTATTTACTTCCTCCTTGCTCCAAATTTCTTCAAAATAATTTCCAAATATCGTACTAGTACTGGGCAGCTCAGCTTCCAATACACTAGCTTCTTTATTTAGATTAAAGGTAGAATAAATGTTACTTTTGTTTCCCACATTAGTATATCTAGATGAAAATGAAATATTACTTGGGGACACATTATGGAGTATTGATTTGCTAACTCTCTCTCCTCCAAATTTGATTCAATTCATCCAAAAATGAGAGAACTTAATGAAGAAAAGGATCGTCCCTGCAAGCAGTTTTACAATCAAAAAGTGATATAGAAGAGAAGATAAAGATAGTATGCTAACTATACTTTTAATACAAAGTGGATATCCATTGATAGATCTGGACAAGTTGAAATTGAGAATCCTTGACATTGAGTGAAAGAGGAAGGTATATAAAAGGTTTAGATGGCGATCAAACTGGATTTTGAACCTCCTACCAGCAGTAATGTGTGTGTACCAATTAGCACGGATGTTGAATTTTAAAATCCGACTATGCAAGACTATACAACCCTTGAGGATGAGAGCTTAGACCACGATTGCACCCAGGGCAACTTCGGAATGCTAATGGACTTGTATTGGATTGAATAAGAGGTGGATAGAGTCATCAACGAGTTTTGACCGAAATCCATCGATGAACCTAGAGAAGTTAAAATTGAGAATCCTTACATAGAGTGGAAGAGGAAGTTATATGGAAGGTTTAAGTGGCGACCAAAATGGATTCTAAGTTTTCTACCAACAATTATTAGTTTGTATCAATTGACAAAAAGGTTGAATTTTGAAAGCCGATTATGCAAGATGAGGTACACGGTGGTGTTGATGTTCAAGGGCTAGCTAATATTAAAGGTCCAATATCACCTTGGTGTTATACTTTGAAAGTCTGCACCATTAATATTTGAGATGAACTATATGGTAGTGTATTCAAGGTATACCACCACCTTAGTATTGTATTTTGAAAATCAATACTATTAATGTTTGAGCTCAGGTATACGATGGTGTTGATATTCATGGTTCAACACCACCTTAGTATTGTGCTTACAAAATCAGCAACAAAAAGGTTTGGGATGAGCTACACGGTGGTGTTGGTGTTCAAAGTCCAACACTATCATAATGATGGACTTTGAAAACCAACACCGTGAAGGTTTGAGATGATCTACATGATGGTGTTGATGTTCAAGATCCAGCACCACCCTGATACTGTACTGTCAAACCGGTACCACGAAGATTTCTAATGAGTTATGCAATGGTGTTGATGTTCAAAGTCCAGCGCCACTTTGGTTATGTACTTTCAAATCCAACACCATGAAGATTTGGGATGATCTACATGTTGATGTTCAAGATCCAACATCAGCCTGATGTTGTACTTTCAAACCAACACCAAGAAGATTTTTGATGAATTAAATATTGGTGTTGATGTTCAAAGTCAAGCACCACCTTGGTTCTGAACTTTCAAACCATCACTGCCAAGATTTGAGATGAGGTACACAATGGTGTTAATGTTCCAAGTACAACACCAAGAGTGTTGTACTTTGAAAACCAACCGCAAGAAGGATGGTGTTGATGTTGAAAATTTAGCTTGAGAACCTTTAGGTGCTCACTTCCTTACCTGTGCAAGGCTATGCAAACCTTAAGGACGAGAGGTTGATCACGGTTGAATCCAGGATCACTTCGAAAACCTAATAGACTTGGATTGAATTGAATAGGAAGTGGATAAAGTCATCAATAGATTTTGGTCAAAATCCTTTGATGGACCTAAAGGAGTTTAAATTAAGACCCTTGACTGACATGGACTGGAAAAGAAAGACATATAGAAGGTTTAGGTAGCGACCAAAATGGATTCTGAGCCTCCTGTCATCACTAATGTGTGTGTGTCAATTAACACGATGGTTGAATTTTAAGATCAGGCTATACAAGGTTATACAACCCTTGAGGATGAGAGCTTAGGTCACGGTTGCACCTAGGGTAACTTCGGAAACCCAATAGACTTAGATTTGGTTGGATAGGAGGTGGATAGGGTCATTAATGGATTTTGATCGAAACCATTGATGGACCTAGAGGAGTTTAAATTGAAAATCCTTGACTGACATGAAGTGGAAAAGAAAAACATATAGAAGGATTAAGTGGCGACCAAAATGGATTTTGAAACTCCCACCATCACTAATGTGTGTGTCAATTAACACGATAGCTGAATTTTGAAATCAGGCTATACAAAGTTATACAATCCTTGAGGATGAGAGCTTAGGCCACGGTTGCACCTAGGATATCTTCGGAAACCCAATAGACTTAGATTTGGTTGAATAGGTGGATAGGGTCATTAATGGTTATGATCAAAACTATCGATGGACATAAAGAAGTTGAAATTGTGAATCTTTGACATGGAGTGGAAGAGAAAAATATATAAAAGATTTAGATGACAAACAAACTGGGTTATAAGCCACCTATAGCAGTTATGTGTGTGTGTTAATTGGCATGGAGGCTGTGTTAGACTCTCCGAGCCACAAAAATCGCTTTTTGCATTGCGGAAATCTCGGAAGTCGACCACGGATCCGTGCGAAGATAAATAAAATAAATTAATGTACATGTTTAGAAACACTAGATCTACCTTAGATCTACATGGGAAGAGTGTTACCCTTGTAGCGACGCCTTTCGCTTATCCCGCTCGTCCAAATGGTTGTCGGATCTCGTAAAGTGTCAAGTGTACACTCCTCTACACGTATCCACACGGATAAAAGGTGGAGAAGACCACTTAGAGTGTGCTAGCACCCTTGGAGGTCACGGCAACGGAGGATGAGGGAGAGAGCTAGAGAGGAGAGGAGGAAGAAAATGAAATCAATTCACCACTTACTCATTCAATCCTTGATCGGCCACATTAAGGAGGGATAAATACCTCCATGTAATACCAAAAGTCATGGCTCTTGGTCTTCCCCATGAGGTGGCACACCATGATGTGTCCATGATGATGTGGAACATCATCATTTGTCGACCCCTATGTCAAGTCACCATGAAGTGACATTTGATCAAGTCAAACTTAACCATTCATCTTCCCTCTCAAGTCAAGTCAAACTTGACATCTTATCTCCCATGGTTGATCAAATTCAACCTTTGATTCAAGTCAATTTAATTTAATGAATCTCTATTCATTAGTTTAAATTAACTCGATGAATCAAATTTAAATTAGACTCATTCAATACTTGAATCAAATTGAGTCCAATTCAATTAGTCTAATTTGGATTACTCTTAATCCAATTTGGTTCATCACATGAACATAATCCTCTTGGTCCATCATATGAACCTAATCTCCATCTAATTGCTCTTTGTGTGTGACCCTATAGATTCTTGTAACATTGGCAATGCTCCTAAACCGATTTAGAAACATAAACAATGAGCGGTATCTAACAACACATCATTGCTACCCAAGTTACAAGAATGTTGAGATCCAACATCACCTTTGTGACTACTAATTGTGACTCTCACAATATGTGACAATGTCCCTCTATCCTCGACATCTAGATTGATCAATTGAGGCATAGACCGTGTCATCCTCTGAACAATTTATATCTTGAACTCCAAGTAGACTCACTCTAATCAAATGAGCTCAATATCTCATATTTACTCATTTGGTCATGGGCATGCACTTAATGGTCTCACTCTATCAAGAAACATGATATCACTCCCGTCATATAGGAGGGATAGATCTCATCTACATCACTCACATCCCTCCGCATAATTTATTGCATACCCAGTAATCGCCTTTATAGTCCACCCATTTACGGATGACGTTTGACGAAGCCAAAGTATGCAACTCCTTATGTAGAGAATCATGGTGACTTCAGATCAAAGGACTAATAGTCATACTAATAGTTACATGAGAAAGTATATGACACTCATATAACGATCCATGATACTTTCTCATGGCGGGTCATTCAGTATACATTCTCCAATGCATACTCATGTGTCAACTTGATATCTCATATCCATGACTTGTGAGATCAAGTCATCAAGTTGACCTACATGTTAATCTCTTCGCATTAATATTGTCCCTGAATATTAATACTTGACTAGGAATGATTGAGAGTAGTATTCTCTATATCATCTCATTATCGATTCAACCAATCGATTGATATAGATAAGAACCTTCTACTCAAGGACGCTATTATACTTAGTTATTTGGCACCAATACAAGTAAGTATAATAACCATAAAGCAATGTCTTTATAAATATATATAGGAATATGATACAATAAGTTCATACAACAATCATCACATGATCGGCTCTAGGGCTTTCACTAACAATCTCCCACTAGCACTAGTGTCAATCACTGTAGTATCTAATACCCAATAACTTAGTGTGACCATCATGCTTTTTCTGTGTCAAAGCCTTGGTCAAGGGATCTGCGACGTTAGCCTCTGTGGGTACTCTGCAAATCTTCACATCTCCTCTATCAATAATCTCTCGAATGAGATGGAAGCATCGTAGTATGTGTTTGGTCCGCTGGTGTGAGCGAGGCTCCTTAGCCTGCGCAATCGCTCCATTGTTGTCACAATAGAGCTCTATGGGATCTGCTATGCTAGAAACCACCCCAAGTTCAGTAATGAACTTGCATATCAATCGCCTCCTTTCGCCTTCAACGCGAATATACTCGATCTCTCGTTGTAGAATCGTGATTGTACGCCGAACTCTTCCAACTCACAACGTCATCATTCAAGCAAAACACGAACCCTGACTGCGATCTATAATCATCCTGGTCAGTTTGGAAGTTGGCATCACTGTAACCTTTTACAGCTAATTCCCCAACACCTCCAAATATCAAAAAATATTCTTTAGTCCTTCTTAAGTACTTAAGAATATTCTTGACCGCTATCCAGTGACACTCACCTGGATTTGACTGGTATCTTCTCGTCATGCTCAAAGCATACGAGACATCAGGACGAGTACATAGCATGGCGTACATGATAAATCCTATGGCAGATGCATAAGAGATCTTATCCATGCAGTCTCTCTCCTCTCTAGAAGAGGGACTTTGAGTCTTCGAAAGACTCACACCATGTGACATCGACAGAAATCCCTTCTTGAAATTTTGATGGCAAACCGTAGTAATACCATGTCAATATATGTACTCTGACTTAGGTCAAGCAATCTCTTAGATCTATCTCTATATATCTTGATGCCTAGAATACAAGCTGCTTCACCTAAGTCCTTCATTGAGAAATACTTCCCCAGCCAAATCTTCACAGACTGTAGCGAAGGGATGTCATTCCCAATGAGTAGTATGTCATCCACATACAATACAAGGAAAACAACTGTGTTCCCATTAACCCTCTTGTAGACACAGGGTTCATCTTCATTCTTGATGAAACCAAACTGTTTGATCGCATCATCGAATCGAAGATTCCAGCTCCGAGAAGCTTGCTTTAACCCATAAATGGACCTTTGCAGCTTGCATACTTTGCCAGTATGTTGTGGATCTACAAAACTCTCAAGTTGTGTTATGTACACATCCTCAAGCAAGTTTCCATTTAGAAATGTTATTTTGACATTCATTTGTCAGATCTCATAATCGTGGTACGCTGCAATAGCAAGCATGATCCGAATGGACTTAAACATCGCAACTGGAGAAAAGATTTCATCATAGTCAATACCATGAATTTGCTTGAAACCTTTAGCCACCAATCGACCCTAATAGGTTTGCGTAAGTCCATCCATGTCAGTCTTTCTCTTAAAGACCCACTTACACCCAATGGGTTTGACGCCTTCAGGTGGATCAACCAAAGTTCATACTTGATTGGTGTACATGGATTTTATCTCGGATCTCATGGCCTCTAGTCATTTTTTAGAAACTGGGCTCATCACAGCTTCCTGATAAGAGGTAGGCTCATTCTCAACGAGCATAACGTCATCATGGTCAAACAAGAGAAATGAGTATCTCTCTCTGCGACGCACTATCGGACTTGCGAAGAGGTAGGTTCACTCGACAGTCAGTTGTTCCACAACTCTTTGTGCAACAATCTCATCATCCACAACACTTTGTGGTTCCTGTTCATCCTCCATCTCGGCCTTAGTGCTATGGTCCATATCTTGAATTTCTTCAAAATCGAACGTACTCCCACTAGTTTTTCTAGAAATAGTCCCTTTTTAGAAATACCCCAGTCTTTGCCACAAACACTTTGTGCTGACAGGGAATGTAGAAGTAATATCTCTTCGTTTCCTTGGGATATCCAACAAAATAGCACTTATCGGATTTGAGTCCCAGTTTGTCTGAGACTTGATGTCGAACGTAAGCCTCACAACCCCAAATCATCATGAAAGACATCTTGGGATTTTTCCCTGTCCATATCGTATATGGTGTCTTTATCACAGCTTTGGATGGGACACGGTTAAGTGTGAAGGTTGTTGTGTCTAGAGCATATCCCCAAAATAATATAGGAAGATCTGTATGACTCATCATAGATCGTACCATATCTAATAGGGTACGATTCCTCCTTTCGGATACATCATTCCACTGTGGTGTTACAGGAGGAGTGAGTTGGGATAGAATCTCACACTCAGCTAGATAGTCACGAAACTCATGGCTAAGGTATTCACCACCTCGATCTGATCGAAATATCTTAATACACTTGCCAAGCTGATTTTGTACTTCATTCTTGAATTCTTTGAACTTTTCAAAGGATTCTGACTTATGTGTCATCAGATACACATAACCATATCTACTGAAATCATCAGTAAATGTAATAAAGTACATATAACCATCTCTAGCAGCAACATTGAAAGGGCTACATACATCACTATGTATAAGTCCTAACAAGTCTGTTGCTCTTTCGCTGTGTCCACTAAAGAGAGTCTTGGTTATCTTGCCTAGAAGGCAAGACTCGCATGTCTCATATGATTCAAAATCAAATGAGTCCAGCAACTCATCCTTATGGAGTTGGGATAAGCGACTCTCATTTATGTGACCTAAGCGACAATGCCAGAGATAGGTTTAGTTCAACTCATTTGACTTGAACCTTTTGGTACTTATGTTATAGATGGGATTCTCTAAGTCTAGAATGTAGAGTCCGTTCATCAGAGGTGCACTACAATAGAACATATCATTTAAATAAACGAAACAGCATTTGTTCTTTATTATAAATGAAAAGTCTTTTTATGTAAACAAGCGAAATGATGTTCTTTCGCGAGAGCATGCACATAACAACATTCATCTAATTCTAGACAAGCCCAGAGGGCGAGAGATAGAAAATAAGTTCCTACGAAGCAATGAACCCTTGCTCCATCAGCTTACTCGTAGGTCTACCTCGCCCTTCGTCAATGCCCTGCTATTTCTCACAGACATTAAGACAAATGTGAAGCACATCCTATCAAATACCCACGAGACTTCTATAACATATATACCAAGTAAGTCTCACTTCTCTTCTTCTTAAGATCTTCCGGTATGTTTTGCGATTCAGCCGCCAAAGGTCTAACTTCCTTACGGAAGCAAGTCTCTTCCTCGTCCACCCTCCTTTAGGTTTTCATGTCTTGCCTTTGCGCCTTGACTGGGACTTTCCCTTACCTTTAGGCTTGCCCTTGCCTTTCTTCTTTGCCTTCATAAGGTTAAGCTCAACAGTTCTCAACATACTAAGCATCTCAGACACTGTCTTATCAATTTCATTCATGTTGTAATTCATGACAAATTGATTGTAGCTTTCTGGCAAGGATTGCAAGATCAGTTAATGGTGGGCTTCGACGGGAATCCCAACCTCTCGTAGATTTTCTATATACCCAATCATCTTAAGTATATATGGATCTACGAGTCTCATTCTTGCATCTTGACCAAAACAAAGGCCTTAGAGATCTCGAAT
The DNA here is from genome assembly GCA_025175895.1 of Wurfbainia villosa. NCBI lineage: Eukaryota > Viridiplantae > Streptophyta > Magnoliopsida > Zingiberales > Zingiberaceae > Wurfbainia > Wurfbainia villosa. Next base: position 122,081,821 of record CM045987.1, on the reverse strand, counting down.
CTCTCGTGTTTCGCTTGTCCGATATACTGATTGGAAGATGTTCAACCATATCAAAAGCATTCATCAACCTGCCGCTTCAAGCTCAAAGTTCAGTGGTCACGAGCATGAGGCACGACACATCTAATGCATCATTCGATGCTTCGTAGCATCTCGATCACCGCGCTCAGCGTGGCGGTGAGGTGCTTCCGAACGGTCGCTCCAGACGCGTCTGCTTTTCTTTCCGTTGAGAACAATTTTCTTTCCATTGAGTTTATCCTTCTCAAGGACAGAACGCAGGGAGAGAATGTTCGTGTTTGACGACATGGCAATCTACAACATAAATAATGTAGAAAGTAAATATCATATTTCATTTATCATTTAATTAGGTCTTTAATTAAATGATGCTCCCACTGAATTATAGGACTTTTGTAGAATCAAGTCATGGATGTAGTCAAACCACACTACTAGATTCATACAAACTAGCTATAATTCTCGCGGGACAAGATCCACATCATACTACGCCTTGAGTTAGATTTGGCTAAATCGCCCAAGACTTAGTATGATCGGTAGATAACAAATTACCAATTACATCTCTATGCAACTCTTGTTTACAGGATCAAGATCCATATTTACAAAAAAAAAACTTGAGTTAGCTTTGCCTAAATCGCTCAAGATTTAGTGTAAATGTGATCTTATCCTATCTTTCCAACCGTTGGAATATGCCTATAATTTTACTCGATCCAATTGAGTTAACTAGTTTCACTCAATCTAATTGAGTTTATTCTCACCCAAGCTTTGATAGGCGGGACCAAGATTGTCCCTCCGCACCCTACCAAGATAATATGTGTTGTTCTGCTTTGGCAGATTCAACAACAACAAATGATCGAGGTAGTGATGGGTATCAAAACTTAGTAGGCATTTCGAGTTGATTTGATTAAGATCTAATCTAATCATGAATGTGTATCATATATGCATTAAGGCATTAATTACCCTATACTAGCATGCATCACATACATACAAGCAAAAACAAATAAGGCATTAATTACCCTATACTAGTAGCATCATCACATACAATTTATATATATATATATATATATATATATATATATATATATATACTCATTAATTAATTTCTGATGAGGTCATGGCCCTACTACGATCTTCTCAAGCCAATGAGAAGATCGGACGATCAACCTAGAGTTAGCGGCTTCTCCAAGCGCCTCCTTTGACTGCCATGTATCGTCGGCACCCTCCTCGTAACTCTGTCTACAAGTGGATCTTCCACCGCTTCATTTTGTACATTACAAACATGAAACTCGAGTTACATTCGAGTTTAAAATCTATTTACAACCGGAATATAACAAGAGAGGCACGACGCGCAGGTCGCATATCATATACAACATGTACAACACAAAAACGGCGCACAAGCCATATTATGAATTACAACACAATTTTTATCCAATCACATTGGGGTTTTGGGTTATGACTATCACAATATCATACATAATTCTAAATTATGTATTTTACATAAATTTCTATAATTTTCCTTTTTTTTCAATTTTATGAGTCACATCTCCGCAACAGTCCCACTAAGCGATTTTCGAGCGCGATCGCGGGATCATGCCCCTTGCGGGGTTAGGGGCAGCGACCCATCTCGCAAAATAAATCTCGCGAGTGTCCCATTTTGATCTTAAAACGCCTTAAGTCGCTGTCCCAAAATACTAAAGCGAGACTTTGTCGTTTCGAGAGTTTTTATCTGTGGTTGAAGCCTACAAGTGTCCAAACACTTGTTACTTCGACTCTACGAGAAAAATATTCACAAAAATCTATAAAATTAGGAAAATTACAGAAACTTACAGATCTGTAATTTTTCCGTATCTAATATAAAAATTACAAAACAAACATGTACATGCTTGCGCGTGGCTCACGATACCCTTTGTTAGACTCTCAGGCGCAGAAAAATTTTTGTGTTGCGAAACCTCGGAAGATAAATAAAATAAATTCATGTACATGTTTAGAAATACTAGATCTACCTTAGATCTACATGGAAAGAGCGTTACTCTTGTAGCGACGGCCTTCGCTTATCTCACTCGTCCAAATGGTTGTCGGATCTCGTAGAGTGTCAAGTGTACACTCCTCTACACGTATCTATACAGATAAAAGGTTGAAAAGACCACTTAGAGTGTGCTAGCACCTTTGGAGGTCACGGCAATAGAGGATGAGGGAGAGAGCTAGAGAGGAGAGGAGGAAGAAAATGAAATCAATTCACCACTTACTCATTCAATCCTTGGCCGACCACATTAAGGAGGGATAAATACCTCCATATAATACCAAAAGTCATGGCTCTTGGTCTTCCCCATGAGGTGGCACACCGTGATGTGTCCATGATGATGTGGAATATCATCATTGGCCGGCCCCTATGCCAAGTCACCATGAGTGGCATTTGGTCAAATCAAACTTGACCCTTCATCTTCCCTCTCAAGTCAAGTCAAACTTGACCTCTTATCTCCCATGGTTGATCAAATCCAACCTTTGATTCAAGTCAATTTAATTTAATGAATCTCTATTCATTAGTTTAAATTGACTCAATGAATCAAATCTAAATTAGACTCATTCAACACTTGAATCAAATTGAGTCCAACTCAATTAGTCTAATTTGGATTACTCTTAATCCAATTTGGTTTATCACATGAACCTAATCCTCTTGGTCCATCATATGAACCTAATCTTCATCTAATTGCCCTTTGTGTGTGACCATATAGGTTCTTGTAACGTTGGCAATGCTCCTAAACCGATTTAGAAACATAAGCAATGAGCGGTATCTAACAACACATCATTGTTACCCAAGTTACAAGAATATTGAGATCCAACATCACCTTTGTGACTACTAATTGTGACTCCCACAATATGTGACAATGTTCCTCTATCCTCGATATCTAGATTGATCAATTGAGGCATAGACCGTATCATCCTCTGAACAATCTATATCTTGAACTCCAAGTAGGCTCACTCTAATCAAATGAGCTCAATATCTCATATTGACTCATTTGGGCATGGTTATGCACTTAGTGGTCTCACTCTATCAAGAAACATGATATCACTCCCGTCATATAGGAGGGATAGATCTCATCTACATCACTCACATCCCTCTACATAATTTGTTATATATTCAGTAATCGCCTTTATAGTTCACCCATTTACGAGTGACGTTTGACGAAGTCAAAGTATGCAACTCCTTATGTAGGGAACCATGGTGACTTCAGGACCAAGAACTAATAGTTATACTAATAGTCATATGAGAAAGTATATGACATTCATATAACGATCCATGATACTTTCTCATAGCGAGTCATTCAGTATACATTCTTAAATGCATACTCATGTGTTAACTTGATATCTCATATTCGTGACTTGTGAGATCAAGTCATCGAGTTGACCTACATGCTAGTCTCTTCGCATTAATATTGTCCCTAAATATTAATACTTGACTAGGAATGATTGAGAGTAGTATTCTCTATATCATCTCATTATCGATTCAACCAATCGATTGATATAGATAAGAACCTTCTACTCAATGATGCTATTATACTTAGTTATTTGGCACCAATACAAGTATAATAACCATAAAGCAATGTCTTTATAAATATATATAGGAATATGATATAACAAGTTCATACAACAATCATCACATGATCGGCTCTAGGGCTTTCACTAACAGGTTGAATTTTAAAATCAGCTTGTGCAAGGCTATGCAAACCTCGAGGATAAGAGCTTAGGATACAATTGCACCCAAGGTCACTTCGAAAATCTAATGGACTTAGATTGGATTGAATTGAATAGGAGGTTGATAGGGTTATCAATGAGTTTTAATCAAAAATCAATGATGGACCTAAAAGAGTTAAAATTAAAAATCCTTAATATGGAGTGGATTATAAATGTGTTTTTGAAATCATAATTGTGGTGCTGGATTATAAATTTCAACATGACCAAGTAGGAAATCTGGAAATATCAAAACAATTATATTTCAGATTTTTAAATCTGAGCCTCTTTACTTTCTACCACATTTGTAAAATTTAGCATTGAGTAATAAGTATGAAAAAAATACAAAAAATCAAAATTTCTACTAATGGATAGTAAGTAAAAGAGTGTATTGTGTAAGTTATTTGTGTGTACTATATTTTTCCATTTTATACATTCATCTTATAAAAAAAACTCTAAACTATAAATAAAAAACTCTAGAATGTATAAAAATTGGTACCATATATACATGAAAATATTTTGAGAAGTATACACTGAATGAGTTACACTGAGTTTTGCAAATCTTAATCAACATTATTCGGAGAAGAACCAGACTTCAAGAGTTTCTCCCGTCGTGTCTTCAAATTTTTTCCTTTGTTGCTAGGTAGGGGAATACTTGCGTGTGCAACAAATCACGGTACGGGAAGCACAAAGTTTGATGTTGTGTTTACATAGGTGAGGACACATGCAAGTCAACATGATATTTGGATGGGTCGAGATTTTCTCTTATGGCTCGGATACATGTAAAATAAAAGATTAAATAAAACTCTACAATGCATTTTTGGGCATCAGAAAATTTCATATGCACCCTTTGATAAAATGTCGAATATTCTATCCTCGAACTATTTCAATTTCTACTTACCAAGTATTCGATCAACGACCTACTTAGAACTTCCACTGTTGCACCGACAAATCAATGTCAAACAATTTGCACATGCACACTAGACACATAAAAGTAATCACGATATCATCTAACTTAAAGCTTTGATCAAACATCAAAACCACGTGCTTAAAGCTATTAATGCACTGATACAAACGACTTAAGTAGGCTCAAACCTCTGATCAGGATAGATTACCAAGGTTAATAAATTAAAAGGCTTGAAAATTGAAGTCAAAAGCTGAGAATAAAAAAAGATGATGCAGCATAGATTACAAAGGCTAGTACGTTCCTCATCAACCTTACATAGAGAAATTAGCTAGAGAAGGCCAAGGTGAGGGAGCTTGATCAAATCAAAATTGGAAGCAAGGTGAACACGACCAAATAATGTGAAATTTGGACAAGCAAAAACTGGCCCGTTTGATGTGAAACTAGCTAGGCAAAAGCAAATGTGGGCAGGGACTGATTTGGCCTGGATCTTGGCTAGTGAATATACACTAGTTATATTCTAGTGTGTATTGTGGGTTTAAGGTGGGAGCAATGGATGAAGGAAAGGATTTGGCTATACTGAGGTGGGGATGGACAAGAGGAGACTAGTTATAGAAGAAAGTAGACATATTGAGAAGAACCACCTTGGCCTCTAGAGTCATTGTAGCAAGTCACCAAATGTCAAATCTTCTATGTGGCCTTTGACTTCCTTTTATAGGCCTCAAAGTGAGCATTGTCCAATGGTGGACCTCCATATGGCTAAGGCATCTAGGTGGTCCAGTCTTTCCTAATGGAATTTGACTATTGATCAACTTAATTAAGCATGTGTCACTCCCTCAATGGCTGTAACTAAAGGCACTTGTATCAAGCTTTGTTCGCATTTGTTTGGTTACACTTTCACCATCATAATGGTGCTTAGGCGGATAATTTTACTGACATCAGCTATGTTGACCAGAAGTCGAATAGCATAAGAACATACCTAAGCTAGCTCTTTCATGATTGCTACAAGTTTTTTTTTTAGTTTTTCTACTTATTATGTTAATTATAATCAATGCTCTATTCAATTGTTTGAACGAGATAAGGTTTATTGAATGAAAAATAGATATGTTTTTTCCTTTCCCAATAATCAAAGGCCATATGCCAATCCTGGGTCATAAATTCATTAAGGTGCACAGATGTCGTAGGTCTATTTCATATTACTCGAGCCATTTAACTTGTTACATAGCACACATGGTGGTTGTTGGATGTTTAATTAAGGTTTTTCTCTCTCTTTTTTAATCCTTTTAGTTTGCCTCCTTGGAAGAGGTCGAACAAAAGTTGCAATTCAACATTTTTCTTTACTTGCATCATGGTTTACAATATTGTATCGTACTGATCAGCATGATCAAAAAATTTCATTCCGTCCGTTGACTAATATGGCATGGACGCCAACACACAATTGTGATGCCTCACACGAGGCCTCTCACAGTCGTCGAAGGCCTCGTGGGAGGCCCTATAGCCGCCAAAGGCCTCAGGGGAGGCCCTATAGTCGCCGAAGACCTCATATAAGGCCCTACGGGTGCGGAGCACCTCGCACGAAGCTATAGGAGGCCTCGCGACCATGGGGCACCTCACGACTACGGGAGGCTTCATGGCCATTGGGTGCCTCGCGATTGCGGTAGGCTTCACTACCACAGAGCGCCTCACGGTTGCAAGTGTCTCCCGCAGCCACAAACGATCTCATGCGAGGCATCGCAAGCAACCTTGCACGAGGCTCTACAGTCGTGCCTGCATGAGGTTTTTTTTCTATTTTTTTTTTTCTGTTTGTAAATTCTAAATTTATTAATAGAAAAAATATTGAAACCTAATCAGTACGGCATAATACGATACCGAAATCGTATCGTTCTGATCACGGACCAAAACCTCGACATAGGTCGAGATTTTAAACTAGGATTTGAATAATACCAGCATCAAAAAGATTGTTGGATGCCCACCAGAACTGCCTTAGACGAGTGATAAACTGACAATGCATGCTCTGTAACTGGTTTAGCACCTTGAAGAAAGACATAATTTAAAATTGAAGTTACTAATTGTACCTAATTGAAGCCCAGGTAAATGAAATGACACAACTTTTCTACCACAGCACTAATTAATATCCAAAAGCTAAGCAATTCCCTCCAATAAGATCGGATATCACAGTGATGAAAAGTCAAGTATCAATAAGAGGTCCATCGATCATAGTAGCATACAGAGTTTTCAGAATCATTTCCAATCACAAGAGATAGAGATACACAAACAGTAGAAGTTCATACTCATATAAGAATTGGAACTATATATTTGTATAACAAGTACTGAAAAGGTGAACATTGTAGCAGCCACTGTACAGAAGCATTTCCCAATTATTCGAGATGTAAAAATAACTTCAAGCTTATACTGATATCAAACTGGAATTCATATTACTTTGTTGCACAGATATTGAAAAAGGAAGACTATGAATTAACTACGCTTAAGTTCATGGGGGTTACCTCATATACTGGAATTGACAAGCAAAGCAGCTCAGAGAGATGCATTTCTAAATCCATTTCAACGATTGGAGCTTTCCCCATGAATGGAAAATTCTGAACGCCAAAACTACCACCAACTATGTGAAATCGATCAAAATTGAATTTTTTGTAAGTCAATCGAACTCCAGGTCTCAAGTCTCCTCCCAGAATCAAGCATTCAATTTGTGTCCTCTTCTGCCACTCAATCAAAAGCAAGCGTTTGATCTCCCTCCCCACAGTAGCAACCCTAACAGCCAAGCCCAGCGCATCGATGCCCTCCCTGACCACTGAATTCAATTGCAGCCCGACAAATCCTTCGAGCACCTTAACACAGTTCTTCGAGAAGCTGTATCCGCCTTTAAGAAACCCTACCCCTAGAGATCCACCGGCGAGGAGAGGGGATCTGGAGTGCTTAAGCAAACTGGCGGCGCCGAGGCAAGCCTTGAGCTTAGCCCTTGCCGCGGACGGAAGCTTGGGGTCGAATCCCAGGGGGACGAAGCGCCTGGTTGTCCTGTACCCCTTGACGATGGCCTTGGAGGCGAGGACGAGCGACTTGGGCGAAGGGGAGGAGAGCACCTGGGTGCCCTTGATGGCCCTGTCGGCGAGCTTGATGGCGTTGGATACGGGTTTGAGGGACTGCGATCGGACGAGGACAAGCGATGCGAGGACGAACCCTAATCCGATGGAGGCTGGAAGCAGAGAAGGATTGATGGATTCGATCGAGGGGAGGAGACGGAATGCTTCCACCTGCAGCAGGTCGTCTCGGTGCTCCATGAAGAAGCCACAAGGGAAATGGAGCCTGATGTGACTTTCGAGCCATTTTAACGCAACATAGTCAACTCGTTGACCAAGCTTTTCCTCCACCAATCATCTTTCGATTCAGCACAATTTTAAATTTCACAAGAATTTAGATTGCTTTTCACATTTTGATCGGTTTTATTCTTTGTCGAGTCACGAATCAAAGTGTAATCTTTAAGTTACAATTTAAGAATACTAATGGTAGCAATTTTTGTAATAGTATTTAGTAACAAGAACATAAAATAAAATCTGAATAAGAGGTATAAATATTCATCTATGCACCTTCCAGAAATTAATTTATAGATAGCAACTTTTATACAAGTCAATTAGGCTTTTAAAGTGTCCCACGGGATAGTATGTTGATAAGTGCGATACAGAATTTATACAAAGAGCAATGATTGATCCTCCATATCAGTGATTGTTTAATGTCCGTATCAGATCACGCTTGCCACCGCACTTTTCATCGCACCAAGATAAGTAGTTATTCGTGATTTACTCCCTCTCATACTTGTGGTGTTATAGTGAAGGGGTCGGTAGGTTGACGATTCCAACCTTATTGCACAATTAGGCTTCTAAAATGGTCCCACAGGAGGGGCTTTGTGGCTAACACAGCAACAGAATTGTATCAATGAGCAAGGGTTAATCCCCGAGATTGCAAACCTTTCGGGGTGTCTACCCTCCTAGCTCGCTAGTCCTGGATTGGACAACATACTCCCCGTGATTTACCTCTTTCGTGTTGGTTGCGGAACCAATTAGCGGGGGACGCTAAGGGCAAGTGAATTGTCTTTTGCACAAGTTAGGTTTCTAAAGTGTCATAGGATACGGTGCGGTGACATCTAATGTTATAGTTCTCTCAGGACGGCTCATTGGCTAGAGCAATGTAGATGCTGCTACAAGTGGACAGAGGTATAAAATCTTCATCCGGACTCAGAAGTCCTTCGTTGTTTCTGGCCAACGGACCAAGGGGCATAGTCCCCCGTGATTTACCTCCCTTCGTTATCACTGAGGGACCGTCAGTAAGGGGCGCTAGGGGTGAACATAATCATCTTTTGCTGCTACAAATGGCATAGTGATAAAATCAATGATGAATTTTTCAAGAAATCATAAATCAATTCTTAGTTGCAACTTTTGCCTAACTAGTAGGAGGAAATTTTAGAGTCATGTACAATTTTTGAATTTATCCGGTGTGGACGCTCACCTCCAAAATTAATCGGAATTATAATTGAGGTCGTTGACTTTTCTCCAAACGAAAAATCATTTTGGATATTTAAATTATCAAAAAAAAAAAACTTCTAAAGTTATTAGAAACATATTTCGATTCACGTAATAATTCAATTTATCACCTAGGATACACAAAATATAATTAACTTATAGTAAGATATCACAGTTATTCAATTAGTTTTTCATAAAACAATAAACTTAAAATTCAGTTGTTGTTTGATCTTATATTCAACCTGACCTAAGAATGTTGGCATGTCATATTTACGACAAATATTGATCCAAATCCTATAGCCACGTATGATAAAAAAAATTGAATTTCATGGTAACATTTTTTTATATCGAACTCATCACTTATAGAATAGTAAAAGGATTTCATGGTAACATTATAATGTCGTATTAGAGACCAATCAAAACTTGTGAATCTAAACTAATAATGAGAGATTTTTATATGAGATCGAGTTTGATGGATTAGGTACACTATCATTATTTCTAAAAATTTAGGGAGTCAGACTCGTATCATCATGTCCCGCATGAGCTAAGCTTGTCGTGATATTAGCTTCGCTCATCGCGCATAATCCAATCCAAGATCAAGGGATGGGATGACTCAGCAAGGTGCTCACAGTCGAGTTTTTTTTCGACCAACTAAGTAGAAGTTGGATCGATCTTCAATGTGTAGTGATCTAGTGAGATCGGCTTCCTTCCACAGAGCTTTCACAGTTCGAATGTGACTTCAGGAGGTCAGGTATGGCTTGTGCTTTGAGAGATTGGACGTGTACGTGACTTCGAGAGATCAATCGTCCGCACATCTGGTGAGATTGGGCTTTTCCAAAGGTTAGATTCTCAAGTTATCAGTTTAGGCATGGAGGACTTGAAAACATGTTAGAAGGGAGATGACGTGTACCTCAACTAAGCTTCTCTGACGCTCAAGTCAAGAAGAGAATAAAGAAAATGGAGGATAAAAAAAGTAGAGAAAAGTAAAGTTTTTCCCTCGAGATTACTTGATCCCTATCCCTCTTCTCTTACCCTTTTTATAGAGATAAAAGGATACGTCATTATAGAGATTAAATCGGAGATTGTGTTTTCATGGAGCTAAAATCGGAGATCGCATTTTTATGGAGATAAAATTGAAGATTACGTTCATGAAGATAAATTAGAGATTGTGTTTTTATGGAGATAAAATCGGAGATCGTGTCTTCGTGAAGATAAAATCAAAGATCATGTCTTCATGGAGATAAAATGGAAGATCGTATATATCTTCATGGAGATAAAATCGGAGATCGTATCCTCGTGAAGATAAAATCGAAAATCGTGTCTTCATGGAGATAAAATTAAAGATTGTATCTTCATGGAGATAAAATCAGAAATCGTGTTTCCATGGAGATAAAATCAGAAATCGTGTTTCCATGGAGATAAAATCGAAGATTGCATATTCATAGAGATAAAATTGGAGATTATATTTTCATGGAGATAAAATTGGAGATTGCGCTCTTTTTTGGAGAGAAAAGCAGAGATTGTGTCTTCTGTCGTAATGAGCTCGATCGTGACTTGGATGGGAGAGCTCAATCGTGACTTAGATGGGTGAACTTAATCGTGACTTGAATGGGTGAGCTTGAATTTGATTCGAGTTTGACTTCCATTTTAGCTCGATTATTAACTTGACCTTTCCATGTGGTTAGGTGTATTTCCTCCATATTATAGGCATCCTCCACTTAGTATAGTCGAAGGAGGCGTGAATCCAACTGACTAGACTGATGTTGGTTTGGGTCTTATCTCAAGAACCCATTAGATATGGGTAAGTTATGACGAGATTTCCATTAAATGCATGTCAGATTTTGCATGTCGATTCATGCATTGGCGGTCATGCAATCGCCATTGTCGAGGTAATTAAATCTTGGAAATCATAGAGATCGAATTTGTTGGGACGGCGGAGATCTCCAAAATCATGACTTCTAATCATACAATATGATTTCTGATCGGATAGTCCTACAGTATGTTAAATACGGAAAATTTAAAAATATTAAATTAAATGGCCAACAATTAAGAAAAATAATCCTGAAAATTTTTCGGGATTTTTAGGGATTTTTAGGAATTTTTTCGGAATTTTTCTGGATTTAAACGGAGTCCGTACGGGATATTTACAGGGATAAGAAAAACAAACTTTTAAAAGGCCTGTTTGGTTTATCAGTATTGAGGGGTTAATAAATTTTATTAACCTATAGTTTTAAATAGAAAACCTAAGTTTTCTATTTACTTTTTCTTTTCCCCGCCGCGCCGACGCTTCTTCCTCACGCGATGCGACGGTTTCTTCTTCCCTTCGCTGCCCGACGCTAAGGTCGCATTGTGCTCCCCTTCGCCGGCACCGCCGTTCTCCCATCTGACCGCCGCCCCGACGGCCCTCTGTGTGCTAGCCGACGCCGCTCCTCTCGATTTTCTTCCTCGCGCCGCTCGACTCGCGCACGTGCCGACTTCTCGTCCACAGGATCGCCGTCGGCCTCCTCCCGCACCCCTCCTTTCTTCCATCAGCTTCTCTTCCTCGCATCCGCAGCCGCCCGAGTCCCTGCGTTCGGCTGTCCCTCTGCAAGCACCGCCACTGCTTCTTCTCCTCGTGCGCTCGCCGTCCACAGCCGACGCCTCCTCCTCTGCCCTTCTGGCCGGTGGACGTCGGAGTAGGTAAGGGTTTCTTTTCTGTCTTGGTCGACCGGTGTTGTGAGGAGAGGAATTGAAGGGAATCGGTGAGTGTGGATGGTGCTGGTGAATAGGGTAGTAGGGAAGGAATTGGGGTCGGCTGAGAGGGGCTGTGAGGGTTTAATTTGGGGGTGTCGTGCGGTTAGGGTTGGAGGTGGTCGTGCAAGGTCGGTTGTGAACAATGTTTGAGCCGCTGTAAATTGAGTTGGGAGTATCGGCTGCCGGTGAGATCCTAGGGCCGGTAAGCACGATTTTGGTATTGTTCGATTGATATTGGATGGTTGGATGTACACTATTATATAGTTGGTTTAGTGTTTGTTATGCTTATGATGTTAGATCTAAAGCTAATCAAGATTTAGGCTCGATTTGGGGATGGATTTACTTTGGGTGTTGTACAGGTGTGATTGGACGAAATGATTGTTATTAGGTGAAAGGGTTAGATAAATTAGTGGAATTGGAAATTGGTTTGGGTTAATAGGTTATGTAAGGAATCGATTTAGTATTCGATTTGACGGTGGATTTCATTTTTTGGTGCTTAACAATAGTTATGATATATGCAGGTTTCGGTCACGAGGCAGGTCCACGGTCGTGACGATTTCGTTTCATTCTTGCGGACATTATTTTATCAGGCGGGTATTTTGACTTATCTTTTAGATATAGTCAAGTTGATATGCTAGTTAGGATAGCTTGCAATAGTTTTCATGTTTATATGCCTAGTATGTTTTTGTGCCTACTTGATACATGTATTTGATCGGTTATGGTTATACTTTCCCTGTTTTACTCGGATCATGGATATGTACTTATTGGTTGTGCATATTATTCGGTTATGCATTTTAGTGGGATTTACATGCTTTAGTTTCATGCACCATCTTGCATGATTGCATGCTGGTTGGACGGGGTTCCTTTATAGTGGAGCCCGCAGCCAGTTACATGGCCTGCACACGCTGCCACTCATGGGTTAGTGGTACATCAGGAGGGTGTGTGCAGTTGCTCTGTCAGGCTCCGCTGGTCCGCTCATGGGTAGCGATGAGGCAGCGTGGTAGCGGGCAGAGATCCCTCCTCTGGTCTATGACACTGGGAGATGAGAGCTTAGCTCCCCCACTCTGTTTGGGGCAGGAGGATAGGTGTACTCCGACAGCATCCTATCCACTCGGTCACTCAGGAGCAGTGATGGCAGAGTGCACAGTTGTCATAGTCCTACCCACTTGGCTTCACCATCGCGTGTGAGGCGGTTGACTGGCATCAAGGGTGACCATGTCATTTGTACGACATGCACTTTGCATGGATAGCATTTATATTGTGTTTGCTGCATTTTTATTGATGCCTTGGATGTTACATATGATTGTCATGCATACAGGATTCATATTTGTATATGGTGATGACTTTATCTCTTATAGTATGACACATGCTCCTATATCAGGGTAGGAGATTCAGGTAAGTACAGTCCTTTTGTATTTCTTTCTTGCATACCCTATATGTGAGACTGTACTGACATGATTCTTATTGTTAGCTATATCTTACTTTGCATATCGACCATATCCGCTGAGTTCTTTGAACTCACCCCGTTGATTTTTATCTATTTCACGATGAAGCTGTCAGGAGAGTCCAACTGCCAAACCCCCTCATCGTGAAAGTTTAATAATTATTCGTTTTATGGTTTTGGATATTTGGATTAGAAGATATGTTTAGAACTGGAGTTGGATTCATGTACTCGTGGATATTTGGTGTCCTTAGGGACCTTTATTCAGATCTTATTTTGATTGATTTTGGTTGAGTATTCCTGCTCAGATGGCAGAAGGGGTAAGTCTAGTTAGTGTAGACTTTTGTTTACCTTGATTGTTGGCCTGAGGCCTATTTTATTACCTGCGTGTGATGTTTGGATTCCGGTCGTGTTGACCGAAGTATAGTGGTCGTGTAGGCCTTGTATGCAAGATTGGTATTGTCACCCGTACAGGGGAGATGCTGTCGGATTTTCGTCTGGCGAGGACTCCCTCAGGGCGTGACACAGTATCTCCCGCCTTTTGAATTAGACGGCTACAGATGATGACTTCACTTTTATTGGGGCTTGAAGAGCTTTGTGGGCCATCACATTTGCGCCCTCAACTTCCTCTTTGATCGTCTCCTCCTTCTTGATCGCCCTCACCTTATACTTTTCTAAACTTCCGACCTTCATCGTGAGCCCGTCAGGTTCGTCATTTTGGTTTGAGATCACCCCTACCACCTTTGTTAAGGAAGATAGGTCAACTCTTAGGTTAGCTTTTGAAATTCCTAACTCTTACCGAGTGTGAATCCCCCGACTAGAACAACGTCCTCATCTTCGTCGAATGACAACTTCACCACTTTCTTCCATGAGCAGTTGACTGGAGGTCTTCGATTCCCACTTTCTCCTTTCTTCGTCAAGATAACCCATTACTTCCGAATCATGTTGCAACAATTGGCCCCTAATTCTTTTTGTCTACTATGCATATTTATGATTATCTTTCATTTTTACCATCTTCCTTTGAGCACTAAGACTTTCCATTTCTTCTTCATCCCAAAAAAGAAAGAAAATGAAGTCTTCTACTTTATGGCCAGACCCTCCACTAAATTCCTAGGAAACTTTCAAACCTTCCATAAGTATTGAAAAAATCTGAAACTTTTATATCCGATATGTCCCCGTTTTCGACTGGTCGACCTCCTACCAAATGGAGCTGCCTCCCATGCCCAAGTTGGGTTACTAGAAAATAGTAGATATCCTAATCAACCTTCACTTTGATATCAATGTTTTACTCAAGGAAGGACTACTCTATTCCTTCGGGCTAAGTCCTATAAAATCCGAGCTCAGAGGCTCTCTTGGTAAAAATCTCAGGCTTTCTTTATTTGAAAATATAAACTGACTATGCTTTCTATTTTCTTTTTGCAGCTGAAGTCATGTGATGTAACAACAAATAGAATGGGATCTAAAAATTTTCCATGTTATGTAATAATAAATTAGAATTCAACATATCAATTACCAAAAGATTCATTTCAATATAAAGAATTATTATGTTCATTTTTTTTGTTCAAATTGTTAATAATTCTAATATATATCTATTTTCATATCAATGAAACATATGTAATAGTATTTGTGAAATTTTAAAAGTATTTATTTAATGATAGAATTGAATAATTTTTTTATATTTATTATCCTACTTATTTAATTATGATGATTTTTTGTAACATAATTTTAATTTTAAATAAATATATTAATGATGACTTTTTTTATCTTACATATTAATAATGAAAGAAAAATAGGAAAAATATTTTTATAATATTTTTGAAATTTATTTAGTTGTATTTCCTTTAGACACTAAACTAAAGTTAGTTATTTTATACAAAATGTTAATTATATATTATGATATTTTAATTCTAATAAAAGATTATTTTTCTCTTGATTTTGCTAATATAATACAAAATGCTAGAAATAATTTATATGAAATTTATAAAGAATATAGTTTAAAATATGGACTAGAAAGTAATGTATTTGAAATTTAAAATATTAGTAATAGCAATTTAAAACTTATAAAAATTTAATTTTTATTAAAAGAACGATTGAAGCATCCATGAGGATCTTCAAGTTCCAGACAGACACTTAAGAATTATTTTATGACTTTTTTTTATTTTAGTGATACATATAAGAAGTAAATTTTGATATTTTATGATGATAATCACAAAAGACTTAAAGTTTTTTTTATCATTTCCATCATCTAAAAAAAAAATCTAGTTTGTCAAGTATCAACCATCATCATATAATATATGTTTAATTTTGAAGGTAATATATTGGATGAACGATGATATATTTTGTCCCTCGATTCTTTGGAAGCATAAACATTACTTGATGAATTAATAAGAGTCGAAAAAAGAATACAAAGAATGGAATTTTTTGAGGACGGAGTAGAAGAATTTGATACTGAAGAAACTACTATTATGATAATGAAAAATAAAAGTGAGTAACAACGTAACTTATTAACGTAACAAGAGAAAAAAAGTTAAACAAACTACATGTGCTTTAATTCTCTTATATCTTAAAAAGATACATAGACAACTTAAATAAGTGCAAGTCTTTTTTTAATATATATTTAAATTTTTTAAATAAATAATAATAATTTCGAATTATGAATAGAACTAGGGGTGGATGCAAAATTTTAAATTTGTAGGAGTCACATACCAAGTGATAAAAATAATTATTATACATGGAATAAAACTTTCAATAACAAAAACACAATAATTAAAACAATAAATAGCATACACAAAATTAATATTAGTATATTATCAAAAAAAGGAAAATTAAAAATTCCTTAAAAGATATATTCAATTAAGTATCAATTACAATTCTCTAGCTAAAATGAATTCGACGTTCTTTTAAATTTTCAAAGTCTTCAATGATAGTTTCTATGCTTACATTTTAGCAATTTCACTCTCAATATATATCATTAATGTATCTGAGAGAAAAACATCCTCTATTTTACTTCGAAATCTTGTTTTCACAATATTCATCACAAAAAATAATCGTTCTATAGTACCAATGGAAACTAAAAGAGTAAACACAAGAACGATCACTCTAAAAATGAGGTTGTACGTAACAGACTTGTTAGTCTTCACCAACCATTGATATAACTCTACAAATGGTTGAAAAACTTTTGTAGTCAGGCCCTTTGATTACATTATACTCGTAATACTTCAATTACATCTCCAATTGCTCTTTTTCATCTTTTGTAAAATCTTGGGAATAAAACTTTTTAACTAATTTACATATATCCATAACTCTAAAAGACTCCACTGCATTTTGAGGATTTAAGGCATTATTAAGAATGAGCAATTCCATAGCATCATCACTAAAGCGCCTATTAATTTCTTGCAACTGTGAATCTATCGAAGCATAAAAAAGATCTATCTGATAGTGATACTCAATGGTGATGTTGTCTTGATGAGGATGGGCTTGATCTCGTCTATTAATATACAGAGCATTGAAATCAGAAATGTCAATATTTCGAAGTTCACAAAAAGACTTCACTTTTATAAGCAAGTCATCCCACTTGTTATTCTTCATCTGTTGAAGTAAATTTTTGATAGATAATACAAGATCTATTGCATTTATAATATCTTGAGACTTTCTTAGTAAAGCCTGACAAAGGATATCTGTGATCCATATAATCTCTTTCATAAGATGCAAGATGAACACAACATCATAGACAGATGTTGTATTTGCTCATTGAGAAGGAGGCACATCCTTCGTAACCTTAAGCAATACTGTACATGATGGACTAAACATCTTGATTAGGCCTGACAATGATCTCAAATGAGAACTCCAGTGTGTATCAACAACTCGTTGTAAAGTACCTATCTAATTAAGTTCATGCCCTGTCTCGAGTTCATTAATAGCAATCAAATGTGCAATGTCATCCACATGAGCATTCTTCAATTCATTATTATGCTTGTATGAAGAACCAACAATATTAACTATAAAAGTTAATTTGTCAAAAAAATTAATGATAGGTGTCACATTTTTTGATGTTGCAACTAAAGCTAATTGTAACCGATGAGCAAAGCAATGAACATAATAAGCACTTCTATAATCTTTTATAATCAAAGCTTGCAATCCATTAAACTCTCCCCTCATATTACTAGCACCATCATAGCCTTGACCTCTAATATTTTGAAAATCCAAATAGTAGTGAGCCAAAGCAGAATATATAACATCCTTTAAAATCAAAGCTACGGTATTAGATATATGAACAAGCCCAAAAAATGTTCTCGAATGAATCCATTATGTCACGCCCCGAGAGTATACCGTGCCGAAAATCAAACGGACGGCATCTCCCCTGTACGTGGCAATATTTCGGGTTAATACAAGGCTCGTAGGTCCTCAACAATAACATAATATAACATAAATAACAGCAGCGAAAATAAAGACCACATACCCACAACATACATACCAAAAACATACAGGTGTACACCACCTGACAAGTCCACAATCAGAAAACCGTAAATAAAACAACGACTACACAAATAGAGTCCACGACATCACAACAAATCCATAATAACAACAAATCCATACATATCAAAGTCCAAGACATAACCAAAAATGAACTCCTCGGGAGACACGGAAAACGGAGATGGGATGGATCGGCATATGACTCCAAGTCATCACAAAGGCGTCCACATTACCGGGCGCAGAAAAACCTGTGGTCGAGGTGGTGAGTAAAACTCAGCAGGTAATCAGAGAAAACATGTAAATATATGTATCAATATTACATGTCATTCAACAGTTTAAATCTATTCGAACAACGGGTATACATCAGCATAAAAGGTATATATGCATGCATACACTAAATAAATTGAACAATAACGATGCTGACATACCTGACCGTCAGCTACTCTATCCTGATCCAACCTGGGCATATAACCACATCATAGGGTATAAAAGAATAGTACTAACTCACACAATATCCTGAATATGATCCAAGGGTATCACCGTGAATAACCAATAGGTATACAAGTACCAGCCTACTACCATACCTGAAATGCAGTAGCATGTATGAATATGTACAAACAAATGCAACAAGCATAGTACATACAAATGCATCATCAAAGTGAGTGTACATATAGATTGTATCTGTATGTATACTAATCACTATTATTCATATATATATATATATACAAGCAGGTATGTATATATATATATAACCATATGCAAAACACCGTATGATACGACAATGCAGCATGCATGGTCATGTCTGCTCACCCCTACTCGCTACCACGACCCCAGTGTGGCCTAGGTGGCACGACATGACAACTGTCCCAACTCACACCAACCACTGCTATAGAGTGGCCGAGTAGTGATATGATCAAGTAGCATGAGCGTAAAGAGTCGCTCGCACTGTGAACGGGGTCCTGCCGCCTGGCTACTCCGACTGACACTACCAATGAGCGGTCGAGTGCCACGCACCTAGGACAACTGCACGAAACTCTAACAACCATCGTCAATAATGGTAGAGTGTGGCACAACAAATGCTATGCCCTCACACCAGTTACTCCTCTGGAAGTAACCTGGAAGGCAGAATGACTGACGACTCTCTCTCAACCCCAAGGGGAGACGATGTCGTCAGTATGCATGCAATGATATGAGGGTACTGTCTCACCTACAGGCATCTACCATAGACTCTCTGTTCAACAGAGAGTCACACCCAATTGATCAGTACACTCTCTATCCTGTAGAGAGTCATACTCATCTGATCATGACAAGCTAGGACCGTCGGTCCGTAGCGACACACTGTACACGACTCACCTGACCATTTACACAACCCGTGGTTGGTAAATAAATGTGCAACATACAGGTATGGAATAAGTCCTACATTTAGGGTCATACTCATCCACAGAGGACCTTTTTGCCAAATTTATAATTTAGGTCATCCTCCGTACTCTAACATCTACACCCTACTAAACAGTTAAACCTACTTACATCACATCTGCAACTTCTAGATCATGCTAGGGAATATGTGTTATCAATAATCGAGCACACATATATAACAACGGTAAGTTCAAGCATACGATAAACAGAGCAGGGTCAAGGTAATATGAACACCTAACATGCTCGTATCTATGTCTAAATTTGAAAGTCATTACATCTACCCGACCGGTAGAAAATTACCTACCTACTTTGTAGACACCAATCATCTTCACGTTCATGAATATCTGCCTCGTATCATGTCCTGCACATATCACAACATTTATAGTTAAGTGCAAGCATACAACGAATGATCGATTCGAGTCCTACATTGATTTCACATCTCGATCAACTAATTGAATAGTTTCTTCCATTATCTTTTAATCACCATATCAACTGTCAATTTAATCATAGCTAATCAAGCTAACTAAATAACATCTCAATCTACAGTTAACATATGTTCATAAGCATTAAGATTCAGACTCACCTGGTTACGCTTCAATCGCACAACCTCCTTCTCCACCTAATAGCACCCAATCTGAATCAATTAACCTCGTTCGTCCATACTAGTGAACTCGATCACATAACAAGCTACACCTATACAGTTCATTACCAATTACTTGCTAACAATTATATCAGATAATAGCTCACATCTATCAATTATTCAAATTCGAGCTTACCTAGCTCCCTGCTTCAATCAGACCGAAGTCCAATCAATTGAATTGGAGACAAACCCCACAATGGTTTGCCTTATCCTTGCTACACGCGAAACAACCCAAATCCCTGTCCAAAACACACCAAAAATTTGTAATCTAAGAAACAACAAGACGGCTAAGAAGTTACCCATAGATGTGAGAGTAGATCATCGGGTACAACTCTCATGATCGACTGAGAAAAGCTGTTGAACAACACCGATGTTGCATTGCTACCAAAACACACGATGGTTGTCATTGTTCACTGAGGTGCAGATGGTTGCAATGTTCACAGAAACAACCAAGGAACAATATGGATCCCGCAGTGATCAAATGCACTGTGCAACCGATCGGACCGTACCCCTCCTTCCCATCTTTCGATCTCGAGATGGAATCCCTAACTAGGGCGTCTGCCGTCTGGATCGACAGGTCGAACAAGGCGACACAGGGGTGATCTGCTCGCTCGGGGGAAAAACAGAGGAAATCAACGACTCATCACCAAAATTGGACTCGCTGCGGCAGCAGCGACTTGGGGCGCCAGCGATCGAAAAGGAGCTGCGTCTGGCTTGGGGCGCCGGCGATCGAAGGGCAACGAGAGCTCGTGGATGGCTTGAGGAGGCAGCCATCGGCGGCGATGGAGCGGCAGCGGCGAGTGGCGTTGCGACGACGCTTGATCCGGAGAAAAGGAAGAGCGACGGTGGTGCTCGTGCGGCTGCGGCGGCGACTATGACAGATGCGCTCCAGCAGTGGCGAAGCGGCGGCAGTGTGGAGCGGCGATTTGGAGGAGGAAGTTGCGCGGTGGAAGAGGGCTACTGGCGACGGCGGCGAGATCTCAGATCTGGCGGCGGCTGGCGGCGTGGAAGCGATCTGTGGCGAGCGACGTGGAGGGGATCGCGAATGGGAAGAGGAGGAACGAGCGATCGGGAGAAATAGGGGAGAAGTCGATCGGACCGAGAAAAATAATGGAAATCAGGTTTGAGTTCGAGTGTTAAAAACCGATCAAATGATTAAGCTAGCTCAAGTATAACTCAATCATCTATTTAAACCTTAATCCTCCTCCTAATCAATCATATGAACTCCAATTAATTTCAGAAAAATTTCTAAAAACTTCTGAAAAATTCCACAAGATAATTTATCAATTAACGAGGAATATAATTTTTTTTCTAGTATTTTACATTCTCCCCCACTTATAAAAATTTGGTCCCTAAATTTCGTACTAACATGTAAAAATTCCTTCAAGCAAGTTTCCAAAAGGACCACATACCTTTCTCAAGTGAACAGATGAGACTATCGAGCCCGGATAGTGTCTTTCAGCTCCCAAGTAGCCTCCTCATCAATATGATGTTGCCATCCAACCTTTATGAGTCGGATGATTTTTTTTTTGTTCTGCAACTGACGCTCGTTGCGACCAGGAATACGCACTGAAATCTCCTCGTAAGCCGCATTAGATTGAGGTAGAATGGAACCTCTTTCAGAACATGGTCAGATCGCCACACGTATTTCCCCAACATAGAAATATGAAATACGTTGTGAACACCCGCAAGTGTCAGAGGTAAAGCCAACCGATAAGCTACACCTCCATAATCCACGACACAAGATCTGAATAGATCCTCCAACGTCTAAATGATACACTCGCATCGCTCATCCGCATGCGGATGAAAACGCTGCACTAAGCCCAAGCTCGGCCCATCGCCTAGTGCGCTCGCCAAAATCGCGAGATAAATCGTGAATCTCTACCGATATGGTACTTACAAGTACCCCACGCAATCTGATAATCTTTCGGTAATACAACGCTGCCAGATGGTCCAACGAGTACGACCCATGAATAGGAAGGAAATGGACGGATTTGGTTAATCGATCTATGATCACCCATATCGTATCATGTCATTTACGGGTTCTAGGCAATCCCGTAATGTAATCAATAGTGATATGCTCTTACTTCCATTCCGGAATCAAAATTTCATGGAACGATCTAGTGGGTTTCTAATGTTCAACCTTCACTTGTTGGTATACTAAATATCCAGCAACCAATATGTGATATCTCTCTTCGTATCGTTCCCACCAGTATAAACATCTCAATCTCGGTACATCCAAGTACCATCAGGATATATAGTAACTCTCAAATAATGTGCTTTCTGCAGTAGCTCTTCCTTAAACACTGTAACTCCGGAATCCACTATCCTTCTCAGAGACGGGGAATTATCTTCTCAAAAGAGAAGTCCATCAACCATTCAAAATCCACTCTACCACATACTCTGTAAGCGCATGGAAGACTATAGCGATCAATCTCCCTTGTTGCAATTGTTGCAACCATCGCCTCCAAAGAACTCCTATAGTAGCTACCCAAAGAGCTTGTTAAATTCAATGAGCACTTCTCGCCCATATATCCATAAATCCAGATAATAACTACTAAAGTCATGTCATGTATACGATGTGACTATCTCGTAGTTTCTTAAGCGACATGAGGCATAAGATATGCCTCATTCAACTACATCGAATTCATTCCGATCCTCAAACGACGCTCAAGTACATCATCCTTTATCCACTCGGAAGGATTAACTAATACTCGTGTAAAAGTTAACCGCCGTCCAAGTCTTGTAAAATGGTTTCACCACCTTCCGACTAAATGATTTTCATCATCACCTTTGTCAAACAAGTCCGTGGTATAGTAATGCTAAAACATCCTATCCACATATACTGTACTAACTAAACCATGCAAGGCAAACCACCATCTACGTTGGTCGAGTGCGCAACTCCCACTACCACAATCAGCGGTGGCTAGTTATAACTCCAACAACTACAAAAGGATCCAATCGTGTTCAGGATACACGATTCTCAAATCCAGTGGCAACTAAATCGTTAATTAGTTTAACAACTTAATCAAAACTCATACAATTCATACCAAGTATGAAATTGACGTATCTACACACCTGCATCCCCTTTACTCTAAGCTGATGATATATATTAATCATCACATCGACAATGATAATCGTATGACATCATGTCACTACAATATCAGTACTTCAGTCGTAAACCAATCTTAGAGTATACACAGGTGTCTTTGGCTGATCTAAATAGATCATCCATCCACAACAAGGATATTTATCATGACAACTACTGTATTCCATCATCGATAATCGATGCATACCTTCAAAGGTTCATCTCTTTCCACAAAGAGTTCCGGATCTTCTCAAGGAGGAATACTGGGATGGATAAATATCCCTTCCATCATCTCCTATAATCGCAACTCACGTTCTTCCAATTCTTTTATAGTGTTTAACAACACTGATACCAACAAAAATATCACTCGATATGTGATCTTCGATACCAGAACTATTTTCCGCAATCATTTCGATCGCCTACCCCACTTGCCTATGCAACGGCAAGGCTAGGAGTTCATCCGAAACTACATCCAAAGGCTCTCAGATTATACGCACATCCGAGGGACATATTGTACCATACTTCCAACAATTTGACCATCCGTAAGGATATGTCTACAGCAAAAGTATGTCTATCAAAGTCTAAGGGCCTCCTTGACTAATTATGATCCACATCTCACCCGATGGTAGAGATACCACCAACCCATAAGTCGATGTATAGGAACCTTCTAATCAAACTAAGAATGTTCTAGACAAAGATACCGAAACTACAAGTATCTCTCAATATATTAACCCAGGGTAAAACCGGAGTAATACCTCAACGATGAAATATCTGGAATCCGATCCAAAGGTTCCACGCAGGTCTCGCCTTTCTCCAAGAGAATAAGATCCATCAGCGACAAAGCGGTCACATTTCTGCGATGAATGATCCTAGGATTTTTCCTAGATCATCCGATCCCATCACTTAATCCTACGAGCTACAACTATAGAATACCGAATAGATACGACCTTCATCGTATACTTTCTCCTCTGTACTAATCAAATCACATCTGGAGGTAACTGTTGTTGTCTGCTGAATCTTCTAAGATGTCTTCTGATCGCTCAGGCCGATCTCGCGGGGAGCATCAAGGAACTCCAACCACGCCTGAGGTAGTAGGTTGTTGTTGTTGAGATAACCCAATCTTCTGTGCTGATCTCTGCTGTCGAGATAGTGCATCATCCTCCCGGAACACCATTGGTAGTCTTCAACTGAGTCTTCAAAGTACACCTCCTCCACTGTACTGGTTGCTCATAATAGCAATAGCTGAACTGCCCCAACGGATATCTGACTTCGCGTGTCTTCGTGATCTGCACTGCACGCACACAATTCCTTCGGAGTCTTTGTTCTGATTTTGCTGATATCCACAAGAACCTTCTGATGATCTGCGATTGGTCTTCTATAATCGGAAAGCAACCCCAAGGCCTCTGACTCCGATCTTGCTCCTTTTATCCAACATTCGGAGGCTTCTTACTCCAATATCTGACTTGCAATATCTGCTTATCGATCTTCATCTTCTAAACACTTATACGGAGTCATTCCTAAACTCCTGTCTCAATCCAATGTCTTCCAGCAGGATCTGGTAGAAGATCCCGACATCCTAATCCAACTATAAGCCAAACTATGGGTGGCTTAAATCATCCATCCATCTTCTTGAGCTATTAGGTGGTCGTAACCTCCGCAAGTCTCACGACTCTGCACCGTATACTGTTACTAACCGATCACCCTTTCTTAAAGCTCAAGAATTCCTTATAATGTGTCACTAAAAGTGACACAGGAAAATACTCTCTTTCAACATCACTAATCCATGATCAAGTGATATATTATTTCCCGAAGATTATTTTTTGCATTTATCACCAAATACCGGCTTGATCCCGATAATGGTATGCAAATAACTCTTCTTTCTGATAACATGAGTTAAGTACTCAAAAGTACTCTCAAAGTTATACAACTCAAGATTTAACAACTCAGGGATAAAATCCCTATGAAACACCGTAACCTAGCCTTCCGCTATCTGCATCACAATAGACAATTTGTCTTGTCCGTTACCCAACAGGTAATGATCTGACTAGTACAGTTAGTGGAAATCTCTAAGACTGTAGTCTCTGATTTCCATAATAAATGTGATGACTTGGCCCCTATTTTTTGACTCGGTATCAGTCGGCTCTTAGAGGTAAATCACCTCCTCGACACAGGTTCAAGACTCACAAACTCAACAGGTCGTTCCCGTGGTCAACTCATACCATGGTTACAAATAATAACCAACACACTACAGGTTATTCCTTGGTATAAGCATCTAAATGCATAGCCAACATAACCGAGTATAAACCCTAAAGGTCACCGCTGGTCGCCGGGGACTACCTACTACAAGTCTGCACAGGTGTCATAACTCTATTGTATACACCTACTGATCAAGTTTAGATAAATATCTACTAAACCATAAGTTTTTCAGGAATTCTTACCTCATGCTGCTTGGAGCTCAGGCCGCTGTCCATCTCATCTCAAAAACCAAAACCGGATAAATCGACTCCCGAGAATCCAAGACTCGACTCAAAAACAACATTGTATGACATCGTAGAACCTTGGGCTCTGATACCACTAAAGTGTCGAAAATCAAACGACGACATCTCACATGCGTGGCAACATTTCGGGTTAATACAAGGCCCGTAGGCCCACAACAACATAATATAACATAAATAACAATGAAATAAAGACCACATACCCACAACATACATACAAAAACATACTGTGTACACCACGACAAGTCCACAATCAAAACCGTAAATAAAACAACGACTACACAAATAGAGTCCACGACATCACAAAAATCCATAATAACAACAAATCCATACATATCAAAGTCCAAGACATAACAAAAATGAACTCCTCGAGACACGAAAACGGAGATGGGATGGATCGGTAGCGACTCAGTAAAGTCACAAGGCGTCTACCATTACAGGCGCGTGAAAAACCGAGTCGAGGTGGTGAGTTAAACTCAGCAGGTAATCAGAGAAAACATGTAAATATATGTATCAATATTACATGTCATTCAACAGTTTAAATCTACTCGAACAACGGGTATACCTCAGCATAAAAGGTATATATGCATGCATACACGAAATAAATCAACAACGATGCGATATATCACCACTACTTATCTGATCCAACCTAGGCATATAACCACATCATAGGGTATAAAAGAATAGTACTAACTCACACAATATCCTGAATATGATCCAAGGGTATCACCGTGAATAACCAATAGGTATACAAGTACCAGCCTACTACCATACAGAAAATGCAGTAGCATGTATGAATATGTACAAACAAATGCAACAAGCATAGTAGATACAAATGCATCATCAAAGTGAGTGTACATATAGATTGTATCTGTATGTATACTAATCACTATCATCCATATATATATATATATATATATACAAGCAGGTATGTATATATATATAACCATATGCAAAGCACCGTATGATACGACAATGCAGCATGCATGATCATGCCTGCTCACCCCTACTCGCTACCATGACCTCAGTGTGGCCTAGGTGACACGACATGACAACTGTTCCAACTCACACCAACCACTGCTATAGAGTGGTCGAGTGGGCAGTATGATCAAGTAACATATGAGCGTAAAGAGCTCGCTACGCAACGGGGGTCCCTGCTGCTGGCTACTCCGATTGACACTACCAATGAGCGGTCGAGTGCCACGCACCCAGGACAACTGCACGCAACTCCAACAACCATCGTCAATAATGGTAGAGTGCGGCACAACAAATGCTATGCCCTCACACCAGTTACTCCTCTGGAAGTAACCTGGGAGGCAGGATGACCGACGACTCTCTCTCAACCCCAAGGGGAGACGATGTCGTCAGTATGCATGCAATGATATGAGGGTACTGTCTCACCTACAGGCATCTACCATAGACTCTCTGTTGAACAGAGAGTCACACCCAATTGATCAGTACACTCTCTATCCTGTAGAGAGTCATACTCATCTGATCATGACAAGCTAGGACCGTCGGTCGTGAGCATTAATACACACCGACTCACGACCATTTACACAACCCGTGGTTGGTAAATAAATGTGCAACATACAGGTATGGAATGAGTCCTACATTTAGGGCCATACTTATCCACAGAGGACCTTTTTGCCAAATTTACAATTTAGGTCATCCTCCGTACTCTAACATCTACACCCTACTAAACAGTTAAACCTACTTACATCACATCTGTAACTTCTAGATCATGCTAGGGAATATGTGTTATCAATAATCGAGCACACATATATAACAATCTAGAAGTTCAAGCATACGATAAACAGAGCAGGGTCAAGGTAATATGAACACCTAACATGCTCGTATCTATGTCTAAATTTGAAAGTCATTACATCTATCCGACCGGTAGAAAATTACCTACCTACTTTGTAGACACCAATCGTCTTCACGTTCATGAATATCTGCCTCGTATCATGTCCTGCACATATCACAACATTTATAGTTAAGTGCAAGCATACAACGAATGATCGATTCGAGTCCTACATTGACTTCACATCTCGATCAACTAATTGAATAGTTTCTTCCATTATCTTTTAATCACCATATCAACTGTCAATTTAATCATAGCTAATCAAGCTAACTAAATAACATCTCAATCTACAGTTAACATTTGTTCATAAGCATTAAGATTCAGACTCACCTGGTTACGCTTCAATCGCACAACCTCCTTCTCCACCTAATAGCACCCAATCTGAATCAATTAACCTCGTTCGTCCATACTAGTGAACTCGATCACATAACAAGCTACACCTATACAGTTCATTACCAATTACTTACTGAGCTAACAATTAACTGTATAACATAGCTCACATCTATCAATTATTCAAATTCGAGCTTACCTAGCTCCCTGCTTCAATCAGACCGAAGTCCAATCAATTGAATTGGAGACAAACCCCACAATGGTTTGCCTTATCCTTGCTACACGCGAAACAGCCCAAATCCCTGTCCAAAACACACCAAAAATTTGTAATCTAAGAAACAACAAGACGGCTAAGAAGTTACCCATAGATGTGAGAGTAGATCATCGGGTACAACTCTCATGATCGACTGAGAAAAGCTGTTGAACAACACCGATGTTGCATTGCTACCAAAACACACGATGGTTGTCATTGTTCACTGAGGTGCAGATGGTTGCAATGTTCACAGAAACAACCAAGGAACAATATGGATCCCGCAGTGATCAAATGCATCAAACCGATCGGACGTCTCTCCTTCCCATCTTTCGATCTCGTGATGGAATCCCTAACTAGGGCGTCTGCCGTCTGGATCGACAGGTCGAACAAGGGCACGACAAGGATATGGCGGCACGCGGCTGATCAAAATAGGCGACACAGGGGTGATCTGCTCGCTCGGGGAAAAAACAGAGGAAATCAACGACTCATCACCAAATCGACTCAGCGCGTAGCCGATTGCGCCGCGCCGATCGAAAAGGAGCTAGCGGTTGGCTTGGGGCGCCGGCGATCGAAGGGCAACGAGAGCTCGCGGCTGGCTTGAGGAGGCGGCCATCAGCGGCGGTGGAGCGGCAGCGGCGAGTGGCGTTGCGACGACGCTTGATCCGGAGAAAAGGAAGAGCGACGGTGGTGCTCGTGCGGCTTGCGCAGCGAGCGGCAGCGACTATGGACGGCGAGCTGCTCCAACAGGTGGCGAAGGGCGGCGACGGCGTGTGGAGCGGCGAGCGATTTGGAGGAGGAAGTTGTGCGGTGGAAGAGGGCTACGGCGACGGGGCGGCAGCAGATCTCTCGCGGCGGCGGCGAGCGGCGAGCGGCGTGGAGCAGTGCGGCGAGCGACGTGGAGGGGATCGCGAATGGGAAGAGGAGGAACGAGCGATCGGGAGAAATAGGGGAGAAGTCGATCGGACCAAGAAAAATAATGGAAATCAGGTTTGAGTTCGAGTGTTAAAAACCGATCAAATGATTGAGCTAGCTCAAGTATAACTCAATCATCTATTTAAACCTTAATCCTCCTCCTAATCAATCATATGAACTCCAATTAATTTCAGAAAAATTTCTAAAAACTTCTGAAAAATTCCACAAGATAATTTATCAATTAACGAGGAATATAATTTTTTTTCTAGTATTTTACATTCTCCCCCACTTATAAAAATTTGGTCCCTAAATTTCGTACTAACATGTAAAAATTCCTTCAAGCAAGTTTCCAAAAGGACTACATACCTTTCTCAAGTGAACAGATGAGACTATCGAGCCCGGATTGTGTCTTTCAGCTCCCAAGTAGCCTCCTCATCAATATGATGCTGCCATCCAACCTTTATGAGTCGGATGTTTTTTTTTTTTGTTCTGCAACTGACGCCATGCGACAGAATACTGACCAAATCTCCTCGTAAGTCGCATTAGATCGAGGTAGAATGGAACCTCTTCGTAACATGGTCGATCACACGATTTCCCCAACATAGAAATAAATACGCGTGAACACCCGCAAGTGTCAGAGGTAAAGCCAACCGATAAGCTACACCTCCATAATCCACGACACAAGATCTGAATAGATCCTCCAACGTCTAAATGATACACTCGACTGTTCATCTGTCTGCGGATGAAAATGTTGCACTAAGCCGAAGCTCTGTGCCCATCGTCTAGTGCAGACTCTGCCAAAATCGCGAGATAAATCGTGAATCTCTATCCGTTATGGTACTTACAAGTACCCCACGCAATCTGATAATCTTTCGGTAATACAACGCTGCCAGATGGTCCAACGAGTACGACCCATGAATAGGAAGGAAATGGACGGATTTGGTTAATCGATCTATGATTCACAAACAAAGACTCGATATTGTCAACCATCAAGTGTAAGCAATCGCTTTCTATCTATCTATGATACTCAAATGCTCAAGCTTCCACCTGTAAATCTAGCAATACGCACCGAACGAAGGATGTTCAACCTTCACTTGTTGGTATACTAAATATCCAGCAACCAATATGTGATATCTCTCTTCGTATCGTTCCCACCAGTATAAACATCTCAATCTCGGTACATCCAAGTACCATCAGGATATATAGTAACTCTCAAATAATGTGCTTTCTGCAGTAGCTCTTCCTTAAACACTGTAACTCCGGAATCCACTATCCTTCTCAGAGACGGGGAATTATCTTCTCAAAAGAGAAGTCCATCAACCATTCAAAATCCACTCTACCACATACTCTGTAAGCGCATGGAAGACTATAGCGATCAATCTCCCTTGTTGCAATTGTTGCAACTGTTCGCACTCCAGCAACTCCCTTGTAGCTACCCAGTAGCTTGTTAAATTCAATGAGCACTTTTGCTCCCTATATCCATAAATCCAGACAATAACTACTAAAGTCATGTCATGTATATGACAGACTATCTCGTAGTTTCTTAACTGACATAGACATAAGATACACTTCATTCAACTACATCAGATTCATTCCGATCCCTGAAACGACGCGTCTGCGTACATCATCCTTTTATCCACTCTGGAAGGATTAACTAATACTCGTGTAAAAGTTAACCGCCGTCCAAGTCTTGTAAAATGGTTTCACCACCTTCCGACTAAATGATTTTCATCATCACCTTTGTCAACCAAGTCCGTGGTATAGTAATGCTAAAACATCCTATCCACATATACTGTACTAACTAAACCATGCAAGGCAAACCACCATCTACGTTGGTCGAGTGCGCAACTCCCACTACCACAATCAACAGTGGCTAGGTTACGCAACTCCAACAACTACAAAAGGATCCAATCGTGTTCAGGATACACGATTCTCAAATCCAGTGGCAACTAAATCGTTAATTAGTCTAACAACTTAATCAAAACTCATACAATTCATACCAAGTATTAAATTGACGTATCTACACACCTGCATCCCCTTTACTCTAAGCTGATGATATATATTAATCATCACATCGACAATGATAATCGTATGACATCATGTCACTACAATATCAGTACTTCAGTCGTAAACCAATCTTAGAGTATACACAGGTGTCTTTGGCTGATCTAAATAGATCATCCATCCACAACAAGGATATTTATCATGACAACTACTGTATTCCATCATCGATAATCGATGCATACCTTCAAAGGTTCATCTCTCTTTCAACAAAGAGTTCCGGATCTTCTCAAGGAGAAATACTGGGATAGATAAATATCCCCTCCAACATCTCCTATAATCGTAACTCACGTTATTCCAATTCTTTTAAAGTGTTTAACAACACTGATACCAACAAAAATATCACTCGTTATGCGATCTTCGATACCGGACTATTTTCGCAATCATTTCGATCGCCTACTCCACTTGCCTATGCAGCGGCAAGCTTAAGAGTTCATCCGAAACTACATCCGAACACTCTCAGATTATACGCACATCCGAGAGACATATTGTACCATACTTCCAACAATTTGACCATCCGTAAGGATATGTCTACAGTAAAAGTATGTCTATCAAAGTCTAAGGGCCTCCCTTGACTTCTCAATTATCGGTCCACATCTCACCTGATGGTAGAGATACCACCAACCCATAAGTCGATGTATAGGAACCTTCTAATCAAACTAAGAATGTTCTAGACAAAGATACCCGTAAACTACAAGTATCTCTCAATATATTAACCCAGAGGGTAAAACTGGAGTAATACCCTGAACGATGAAATATCTGTCAATCCGATCCCAAAGGTTCCACGCAGGTCTCGCCCTTTCTCCGAAGAGAATAAGATCAGATCCAACAGTCCGCGACAAAGCGGTCACATTTCTGCGATGAATGATCCTAGGATTTTTCCTAGATCATCCGATCCCATCACTTAATCCTACGAGCTACAACTGTAGAATACCGAATAGATACGACCTTCATCGTATACTTTCTCCTCTGTACTAATCAAATCACATCTGGAGGTAACTGTTGTTGTCTGCTGAATCTTCTAAGATGTCTTCACGATGTCGCTTCATGCCGATCTCTCGCCGCAGGGGAGCATCAAGGAACTCCAACCACGCCTGAGGTAGTAGGTTGTTGTTGTTGAGATAACCCAATCTTCTGTGCTGATCTCTGCTATCGAGACAGTGCATCATCCTCCCGGAACACCATTGGTAGTCTTCAACTGAGTCTTCAAAGTACACCTCCTCCACTGTACTGGTTGCTCATAATAGCATGAATTGAAGCCGCCTCTAACGGATATCCGACTTGCGTGTCTCGTGATCCTGATCGACGCACACAATTCCTTCGGAGTCTTTGTTCTGATTTTGCTTATATCCACAAGAACCTTCTGATGATCTGCGATTGGTCTTCTATAATCGGAAAGCAACCCCAAGGCCTCTGACTCCGATCTTGCTCCTTTTGTCCAACATTCGGAGGCTTCTTACTCCAATATCTGACTTGCAATATCTGCTTATCGATCTTCATCTTCTAAACACTTATACGGAGTCATTCCTAAACTCCTGTCTCAATCCAATGTCTTCCAGCAGGATCTGGTAGAAGATCCCGACATCCTAATCCAACTATAAGCCAAACTATGGGTGACTTAAATCATCCATCCATCTTCTTGAGCTATTAGGTGGTCGTAACCTCCGCAAGTCTCACGACTCTGCACCGTATACTGTTACTAACCGATCACCCTTTCTTAAAGCTCAAGAATTCCTTATAATGTGTCACTAAAAGTGACACGGGGAAATACTCTCTTTCAACATCACTAATCCATGATCAAGTGATATATTATTTCCCGAAGATTATTTTCTGCATTTATCACCAAATACCGGCTTGATCCCGATAATGGTATGCAACCCACTCTTCTTTCTCGGTATAACATGAGTTAAGTACTCAAAAGTACTCTCAAAGTTATACAACTCAGTACGAACAACTCAGGGATAAAATCCCTATGAAACACCGTAACCTAGCCTTCCGCTATCTGCATCACAATAGACAATTTGTCTTGTCCGTTACCCAACAGGTAATGATCTGACTAGTACAGTTAGTGGAAATCTCTAAGACTGTAGTCTCTGATTTCCATAATAAATGTGATGATTTTTCGACTCAAGACTTGTCACGGCTCTTAGAGGTAAATCACCTCCTCGACACAGGTTCAAGACTCACAAACTCAACAGGTCGTTCCCGTGGTCAACTCATACCATGGTTACAAATAATAACCAACACACTACAGGTTATTCCTTGGTATAAGCATCTAAATGCATAGCCAACATAACCGGGAGTATCAACTCTAAAGGTCACTCCGGTTGGTCGCCTTGGTGGACGACCCCTACTACAAGTCTGCACAGGTGTCATAACTCTATTGTATACACCTACTGATCAAGTTTAGATAAATATCTACTAAACCATAAGTTTTTCAGGAATTCTTACCTCATGCTGCTTGGAGCTCGTGCTCTGTCCATCTCATCTCAAAAACCAAAACCGGATAAATCGACTCCCGAGAATCCAAGACTCGACTCAAAAACAACATTGTATGACATCGTAGAACCTTGGGCTCTGATACCACTAAAGTTATCACGCCCCGAGAGTATACCGT
Source organism: Wurfbainia villosa (assembly GCA_025175895.1). Classification (NCBI taxonomy): domain Eukaryota; kingdom Viridiplantae; phylum Streptophyta; class Magnoliopsida; order Zingiberales; family Zingiberaceae; genus Wurfbainia; species Wurfbainia villosa. The sequence continues at coordinate 122,048,327 of CM045987.1, read as the reverse complement.
GTCGAAAATCAAACGGACGACATCTCCCCTGTACGTGGCAACATTTCGGGTTAATACAAGGCCCGTAGGCCCACAACAACAACATAATATAACATAAATAACAGCAGCGGAAATAAAGACCACATACCCACAACATACATACCAAAAACATACAGGTGTACACCACCTGACAAGTCCACAATCAGAAAACCGTAAATAAAACAACGACTACACAAATAGAGTCCACGACATCACGACAAATCCATACATATCAAAGTCCAAGACATAACCAAAAACGAACTCCTGAGACACAAATGGGATGGATGGATGGATGACTAGCCAAGTCAAGTCACCCAAGGCGTCATGCCACTGCTACTCAGGCAGAAAAACCTAGGGTCAGAGGTGGTGAGTTAAACTCAGCAGGTAATCAGAGAAAACATGTAAATATATGTATCAATATTACATGTCATTCAACAGTTTAAATCTACTCGAACAACGGGTATACATCAGTATAAAAGGTATATATGCATGCATACACTAAATAAACTGAACAACTACGATGCTGACATACCTGACCGTCAGCTACTCTATCCTGATCCAACCTAGGCATATAACCACATCATAGGGTATAAAAGAATAGTACTAACTCACACAATATCCTGAATATGATCCAAGGGTATCACCGTGAATAACCAATAGGTATACAAGTACCAGCCTACTACCATACAGAAAATGCAGTAGCATGTATGAATATGTATAAACATATGCAACAAGCATAGTAGATACAAATGCATCATCAAAGTGAGTGTACATATAGATTGTATCTGTATGTATACTAATCACTATCATCCATATATATATATATATATATATACAAGCAGGTATGTATATATATATAACCATATGCAAAACACCGTATGATACGGCAATGTAGCATTCATGGTCATGCCTGCTCACCCCTACTCGCTACCACGACCCCAGTGTGGCCTAGGTGGCACGACATGACAACTGTCCCAACTCACACCAACCACTGCTATAGAGTGGTCGAGTGGGCAGTATGATCAAGTAGCATGTGAGCGTAAAGAGCTCGCTACGCAACGGGGGTCCCTGCTGCTGGCTACTCCGATTGACACTACCAATGAGCGGTCGAGTGCCACGCACCCAGGACAACTGCACGCAACTCCAACAATCATCGTCAATAATGGTAGAGTGCGGCACAACAAATGTTATGCCCTCACACCAGTTACTCCTATGGAAGTAACCTGGGAGGCAGGATGACTGACGACTCTCTCTCAACCCCAAGGGGAGACGATGTCGTCAGTATGCATGCAATGATATGAGGGTATTGTCTCACCTACAGGCATCTACCATAGACTCTCTGTTCAACAGAGAGTCACACCCAATTGATTAGTACACTCTCTATCCTGTAGAGAGTCATACTCATCTGATCATGACAAGCTAGGACCGTCGATCCGTAGCACAGACGTATTAACGACCACTCCGACCATTTACACAACCCGTGGTTGGTAAATAAATGTGCAACATACAGGTATGGAATAAGTCCTACATTTAGGGTCATACTCATCCACAGAGGACCTTTTTGCCAAATTTACAATTTAGGTCATCCTCCGTACTCTAACATCTACACCCTACTAAACAGTTAAACCTACTTACATCACATCTGCAACTTCTAGATCATGCTAGGGAATATGTGTTATCAATAATCGAGCACACATATATAACAACGGTAAGTTCAAGCATACGATAAACAGAGCAGGGTCAAGGTAATATGAACACCTAACATGCTTATATCTATGTCTAAATCTGAAAGTCATTACATCTACCCGATCGGTAGAAAATTACCTACCTGCTTTGTAGACACTAATCGTCTTCACGTTCATGAATATCTACCTCGTATCATGTCCTGCACATATCACAACATTTATAGTTAAGTGCAAGCATACAACGAATGATCGATTCGAGTCCTACATTGACTTCACATCTCGATCAACTAATTGAATAGTTTCTTCCTTTATCTTTTAATCACCATATCAACTGTCAATTTAATCATAGCTAATCAAGCTAACTAAATAACATCTCAATCTACAGTTAACATATGTTCATAAGCATTAAGATTCAGACTCACCTAGTTACGCTTCAATCGCACAACCTCCTTGTCCACCTAATAGCACCCAATCTGAATCAATTAACCTCGTTCGTCCATACTAGTGAACTCGATCACATAACAAGCTACACCTATACAGTTCATTACCAATTACTTACTGAGCTAACAATTAACTATAGAACATAGCTCACATCTATCAATTATTCAAATTCGAGCTTACCTAGCTCCCTGCTTCAATCAGACCGAAGTCCAATCAATTGAATTGGAGACAAACCCCACAATAGTCTGCCTTATCCTTGCTACACCCGAAACAACCCAAATCCCTGTCCAAAACACACCAAAAATCTGTAATCTAAGAAACAACAAGACGGCTAAGAAGTTACCCATAGATGTGAGAGTAGATCATCGGGTACAACTCTCACGATCGACTGAGAAAAGCTGTTGAACAACACCGATGTTGCATTGCTACCAAAACACACAATGGTTGTCGTTGTTCACTGAGGTGCAGATGGTTGCGATGTTCACAGAAACAGCCAAGGAATAAGATGGATCCCGCAGTGATCAAATGCACTGTGCAACCGATCGGACCGTACCCCTCCTTCCCATCTTTCGATCTCGTGATGGAATCCCTAACTAGGGCGTCTGCCGTCTGGATCGACAGGTCGAACAAGGGCACGACAAGGATATGGCGGCACGCGGCTGATCAAAATAGGCGACACAGGGGTGATCTGCTCGCTCGGGGGAAAAACAGAGGAAATCAATGACTCATCACCAAAACTGGACTCGCTGCGGCAGCAGCGACTTGGGGCGCCGACGATTGAAAAGGAGCTGCGGCTGGCTTGGGGCGCCGGCGATCGAAGGGCAACGAGAGCTCATGGCTGGCTTGAGGAGGCGACCATCAGCGGCGGTGGAGCAGCAGCAGTGAGTGGCGTTGCGATGATGCTTGATCCGGAGAAAAGGAAAAGCGACGGTGGTGCTCACGCGTCTTGCGCAGCGAGCGGCAGCGACTATGTACGGCGAGCTGCTCCAACAGGCGGCGAAGGGCGGCGACGGCGTGTGGAGCGGTGAGCGATTTGGAGGAGGAAGTCGCGCGGTGGAAGAGGGCTACGGCGACGGGGCGGCGGCAGATCTCTCGCGGCGGCGGCAAGTGGCGGCGAGCGGTGAGCGGCGCGGCGAGCGGCGTGGAGCAGTGCGGCGAGCGGCGTGGAGGGGATCACGAATGGGAAGAGGAGGAACGGGCGATCGGGAGAAATAGGGGAGAAGTCGATCGGACCGAGAAAAATAACGGAAATCAGGTTTGAGTTCGAGTGTTAAAAACCGATCAAATGATTGAGCTAGCTCAAGTCTAACTCAATCATCTATTTAAACCTTAATCCTCCTCCTAATCAATCATATGAACTCCAATTAATTTCAGAAAAATTTCTAAAAACTCCTGAAAAATTCCACAAGATAATTTATCAATTAACGAGGAATATAATTTTTTTTTTCCGGTATTTTACACATTAGCATCCACATACCTCAGTACTATAAACATTTGCTCTCCTTTTTATTCATCTCAAGCTTCATCAACAATTATGCAATATTTGGCAACTCCAATTTTTTCATGAATTATATTTTTCACTCACACTGAAAGCACATGAAATATTTATTTCTGAATATCGTGACTTGTATACTTGGCATTTTTTGGAGCTTTAGTAATTGCCTTTGAAAATTCATCATTGTACATGGTTAGCGCATCCAAAAATTCAAGAAAATTACCACGATTAGATGAACTAGATTTCTCATCATGGCCTCTAAACGAAATTCCTTGAAGTGCAAGCAACAACACCAAATGTATGTGATCTTTTAACCAAAGATGATTAGTTGCGACTTATTCAATATTAAAATTATCGAATTTTCTTGATATATATTGTAGCTGGTTCATCAAATCCTCACATGCCTTTTCAGCATTATGATGGAGTGAAGATACATTATCTTTCCCTATATGGCCTAGGAAATCACAAGCTTTTCCATTTCGAACTTTCTGTTGGTGCAATCGATCAAGGTCATGATTGATCATACTCGAGTGGGACTCAAATAGTATTTTGATGTTTGCCAATACAATTGACAATACGTTTAGTATATGTATGATCATATAATAAGTGGATGGTGTAAGACATCCAAGGTCATATAGGGGAGACTATTATGAGGAGATTGTTAGAGCAATCGGCCTCAGGTCAAATGTTGACCAAGCTCGAGTGAGACTCGAGTGGAAGTCCAAGTTTGGAGACTTGGCAAGAAAAAGTCCAAGAATGAATACTTGGAAATGGAGAAGTCCAAGAATAGATTCTTGGCAAAGAAGTCCAAATATAGATATTTGGCAAAAGGAAAGTCCAAGAGTGTTGTCTTGGTCATGTAAGTCTAAGTGTGTAGTATTTGCGACGAAAGTCCAAGCATTGAAGTTTGGCAAAGGAGAAGTCCTAGAGGTGAGACCTCTTGGCAAAGGTAGACCCGTTAACATGACAAGGCCGACGGAAGCACTTGAAGGCTAGGGCCAAAGGTGAGGAGTTGTGAACTCGAACCAAGGGCTTGAGGCTGATAAAATTGGCTTGAAGGTTGAGGTCTAGGCTAAGGGGATCCGATGGCATGACAAAGTCCATGGAAGCACATGAAGACTAACGCGAAGGGTGAAAGAGTCGTGGAGGACTCAGATGGACCCTGAGGGCATGAGGCTGATGGAGATGGCTAAAAGGATTAGGTCTAAGTCTAGAGTGAGTATCAAGTATGAGAGGATCATACTTGGGTTAAACCTCATATTTGAGATGTACCAGTCGACCGATGTCATTGGCCAATCGACTAAATGAGTTCTCGACACTCGGGAGCTTAGTTTGGCTTGGGCAGTCAACTGGGTTATGACCCAGTAGACTAGTCGTGTAGTCGATTGAGGCTCGACTGTTGACTATGGCTCTGACAGTCGACTGCTAGGGTTGAGCAGTCTATAGCCACCAGAACTCGACTACTATGGTTTAGCAGTCGACTAGTTTCAATGGACATGGGCATAAAAGGTTTGGCAGTCGACTGGTGGCTATGGAAATCGATTGCTAGGTCAGGACAGTCTGCTGATCGGCAATAATCTGACGTGAATTAGTTCATTGTGAGACAACGACACTGTGCCCAGTCGACTGGTAAGGCTAGTCAACTGAGTGGCAAAAAATGTTATAAGGAGCTCAAGGAGGAAAGGGAAGTCGATTCTTAGAGATCTTGGAGGGGAATTGATGTTGCATTTCAGACCTCCTAAGTCATTCCAAAGCAATCAAAAGTGCACTCGTGTGAAGTATTTGGTTTGAGTTTTTTTATTTCTTTTGTATTCTTGAATTTGGTTGTATTCTTTCATTGTAATTCATATTGTAAGAGCTTTTCTTCACCTCCACTGCATTGCCGTGAAAGAGACAAGGTTCAATAGAGTAGACACTAAAGCTCGCCCATGGAGTAGGAACTGTAGGTTTCAAACCACATAAAATATTGGTGTTGTGGTGTGTGTTTATATTTGTTGTTTTTACTTTATTATTCCAATGCATACTAACGAATTATAAATAAGCATGACACGAATCGAAGCGTAAATTGATGGATGTTATTCACCCCCCTCCTCTAGCGCACTTAAAGGTCCCCAACAAGTGATATCAGAGCGAGACCGCTCTTCAAGGACTGACCACCACAAGAGAACGAGCGCTAGAGGATTGGAGTAGAACAATGGAGTTGCCCAACGACGAATTCGGCTATGACATCTGGATTCCTCCACCTTTCAACCGAGAAGATTTTTCAGCATGGAGCACAAGGATGGAGACGCTCCTTATGATGGACATCGAGTAATAGTTCATCCTATTGGACGGGTTCGAGGCTCCCACGGACAAGAAAAAAAAATTCTCAAGAAAAAGAAATGAATAGAGAAGCAAGTCCAAAAATCCAAGATCAATGATAAGGTAACAAAAATATTGGTCAATTTAATTCCTAATGACCTATTGTGTAGGATAGGTGATTATAAAGATGCCAAGGAACTTTGGAGAAAATTGGCAAAATCTCACGAAAATTCCTCACCGGCCCAACATAAAGAATAATCTAAGGAGGAATGTTCATCCCTTCACACTCACGAAGATTCAGATGTTGAAAGGTGTTCAACATTTGAGGAAGAAGTCATGGAAGCTTCCACCTCTAGGATTGAGAGGGAGGAGAGACAATCGACACCGAAGCAAGAAGAGACCTCAACCTCCGGTGGAGATAAAAAGCAAGCTCAAAAAACCCCTATAGGTAACTCAAGTGCATTTATTAAAATTAAAGATCATATTATATGCTTTAAGTGTAGGGAACGATGTCACTACAAGATTAAGTGTCCTAAATTGATCAAGAAGAATGCTCCCGTAATGCCAAAGGGGAAGGAGAATGTCAAGGAAGCCAGAGTCCAAATATGCAAAAGCAAGGAGCATATAGTGTGCTTTAAATGTCAACAAAATAGACACTACTGGAGCCAATGTCTAAGGGGAAGGCATCCTCAGAAGGACAAGTTAGAGACCTCGGTTGTAGGGGGAGTACCCAAGCCAAAGTCTAAGGTATATTTTAATAATGTTCTTCCTTTATGTAATGATAAAAAAAGCATGCTAGGAATGGTTTTAATACACTTGCAATTGTTCATGATAAAAAGCATGAAATAAATATTTTTGTTTAGGTGCAAAATCTTATAATATTAGGCCTAAGGATAATACTAGGTCAATCCCACCTAAGGATGATAAGAACCTAGGCATTAATCCTAAGAAAGATAGATATATGTCTAGGAAGAAGAATATCTTAAGAAATAATGGAAAACAAAACTTGAGGTATTAGAAAAGGAAAATCAAGCTTTGAGGTCAAAGTTTTAGAAATTAGAGAAGACCCTTACAAGAATAGAAAACATGATTCTAGGGTCAAATGGACAAGGTATAGTCTTTAGGAGGCAAGACCTACCTAAGGACAAGAAAGATTTGGGTCAAAAACCTAAGTCCAAAGAAGGCATGCCAACCTACCATAGTATTCCATTTAACTATGAAACAAATCCTAGGTCTAGGAAAGTCAAGGTCACAAGGGAAGTTATCCCTAGAGTTAACCTTGAGAAGACCAAAATGACTAAGGCTTCTAAGCATAGGAGGGTCATTAGACAGGTACTAAGGGAGGTTATCCCTAGTGAGTACCTTGTAAATTCAAGGAGCTCCAATAGATTTTAGATTCCTAGGAGCATGATCCCTTCACACTAGATTGGGTTAGGGTATGTCAACCTTAAATGGATGGATAGTTAACCCAACCATGGTAGAGTTGACACTTTAGGACATTTTCAAGATAATATAATACCTTAAAAATGATTTTGTAAGTTGATCCTAAAAGATTTTAGAATGTATCAATAGAAATTATAAAGTTTGAAAAATTGATCATATTTGACACAAGTAGGTTTAGAGTCAAAAGTGTGCCAAATTGGATTTTTGGTACACTTGAGGGAAATTAGTATTATGGCAAAGTTGGCAAATTTTAGAAAATGACATTTCAGTTTAAAATTTAGGTATTTTATACCTTGATATTATATAATTGTCATACTTTATTTGTCATGTGTGATGTTATGACATCATGCTCATATTATTATTTAAAATGTCATGAGAATGCATAGGTTAATTTTAGTATGTTATGAAATCATGCTCACTAGAAAATATACTTAATTTATGCAATCATTTATGTAATGATCATAATGCATGCATTTAAGTTAATCAATTGAAATTAAAAATAAATGACATTATTTGATGTCTTAGATAAATGAATCAAATAGATATGCCTAGATATAATGCATGAACCCTTAGATTTAGGGAAGAACAAATCCACATCTCACAAGGACTAAAAGATGATATGTGAATGTATTGATACAACCTAGACATATGTGAGATATTATGAATATGAGTTAAGTTCAATGTGCTTATAAGGTACACCAAAATGAACTTTAACTCTTTCAATCATAGGAAGAAATCATGAGGTAATTAATGTATAAGTCATGTACACTTAGCCTATAGATCATGATTGAAATTAAGGTTTTAAAAACCATTTTAAAATCATTTTAGAAAATCTTAGTGAAGTCTATCTTTGAATAATAATAATCGTTGATAAGATTAACACAAAGTTAAGCAAAACATTGAAGATTTGAATATTTTTTAACTTTGTATCATTCTTTCAAAATAATGGGTATTTTTATAGAAAACTATTTTTCACCCATAATCGTTGATTTTTAGAAAATCATATAATTTCTTATGCTTTTTTCAAAATCCTAACTAAAAGTTTGATTTTTAAAAAATCAAACTTCAGTCGACTGCTAGGGATGGTAGTCGACTGGTGGTAGTGACAGTTGACTAGTTTCTGATTTCAATCAACAGTCATATCTAATATTGGCTTAACAAAGTTTGTTTAGCTATTTGTCAGCATCCCTAAGTACCCCAACTACTCCTAACTCTATGACATGTTTAGCGAAGCATTGGAAGGGTAAAATATTCATTGAAAATGAATTGGAGAGTTAGTTAGGTTGGAGAATAAAATTTTAAAGGAGGTTAAAGTTCAAATTTGAACTTTTACCCTTATATTTGATGGTTTAGATTTCCTATAGCTTAGGAACTCTCCAAGGACATTTTTAGTACAATGGTTAAAGGGGAGTAAGCCTTTAGGGGGAATTGTCCATCAAGGGATGATGGATGTTAAAAATGGGGAGAATGGAAGAATGTCTTTGCATTTAGTGATAAGGGAGTATCATTAAGGAGAATGAAGACATTCTAGATGATTTGGGACCAAGGAGGAGAATGAAGGATTTCATTGAAAGATGAGATATAGAAATCTTTGGTAGACTTTTTGATATATGCCAAAGGGAAAGAAATGAAGGTTTAAGTTAGATAAACCTTCATTATGCTTTAGCATAAAAAGAGTCAAGTTAGGCTTATGGGATAGCCAAACTTAGAGGTATTGTCACCTAACTTGATTGTCAAACATCAAAAAGGGAGAGATTGTTGGTGCAATCGGTCCAAGTCACGATTGACTAGACTCGAGTGAGACTCAAGTAGTATTTTGATGTTTTCCAATACGATTGACAATGCATTTGGCATATGTATTATCATATGACAAATAGATGATGTGGGGCATCCAAGGTCATATGGGGGAGACTGTTATGAGGAGATTATTGGAGAAATCAGCCTCAAGTTAAAGGTTGACCAAGCTCGAGTGAGATTCGAGTGGAAGTCCAAGTTTGGAGACTTGGTAAGGAAAAGTCCAAGTATGGATACTTGGCAATAGAGAAGTTCAAGAATAGATTCCTGGAAAAGAAATCCAAATATGGATATTTAGCAAAAGGAAAGTCCAAGGGTGTAGTCTTAATCGTGTAAGTCCAAGTGTGTAGTCTTGGCGGCGAAAGTCCAATCATTGAGACTTGGCAATGGAGAAGTCCCGGAGGCATGACCTCGTGACAAAGGTAGATCCGTTAGCATGAAAGATCGACAGAAGCACTTGAATGCTAGGACTAAGGGTGAGGAAAGTTCAAGGGTGTAATCTTAATCGTGTAAGTCCAAGTGTATAGTCTTAGCGGCAAAAGTCCAATCATTGAGACTTGGCAATGGAGAAGTCCCGAAGGCATGATCTCTTGGCAAAGGTAGATTCGTTAGCATGAAAGGTTGACGGAAGCACTTGAAGCCTAGGACTATGGGTGAGGAGTCTTGACCTCGAACTAAGAGCTTGAGCCTCATAGAAGTGGCTTGAAGCCTGAGGTTAAGACTAAGGATACTCGATGACATGACAAAACCGATAGAAACACCTAAAGACTGACGCGAAGGGTGAAGGAGTCGTGGAAGACTCAGATGGACCCTGAAGGTGTGAGGTTGATGGAGGTGGCTAGAAGACTTAGGTCAATACCTATAGTGAGTATCAAGTATGAGGAAATTATACTTGAGTTAAACCTCATATTTAAGGTGTACCAATCGACTGATGACATTGGTCAGTCGACTGACCGAGTTTGCTATTGCTGCCTTATGGCAGTCAACTGCTAGGTTAGAGCAGTCGATTTATTGGCAATAATTTGATGTGGATTAGTCCGTTGTGAGACAATGACACTGTGCCCAGACGACTGATTGGTAAGGCTAGTCGAATGGGTGGCGAAAAATCAACTCGACGCGACGTTATAAGGAGCTCGAGAAGGAGGAAAGGGCAGCCGATTCTTGGAGATCTTGGAGGGGAAATGTTGTTACGTTCTAGACCTCCCAAGTCATTCCAAAGCAATCAAAAGTGCACTCGAGTGAAGTATTTGGTTTGAATTTTCTCATTTTTTTTATTCTTGCATTTAGTTGTATTCTTTCATTATAATTCATATTGTAAGAGGTTTTCTCTACCTCCGGTGTGTTGCCAAAAAGGAGACAAAATTTAGTGGAGTAGACACTAAAGTTCGATCGTGGAGTAGGAACCGTAGGTTTTGAACCACATAAAATATTGGTATTGTGATGTGTGCTTGTATTTATTATTTTTACTTTATTATTCCGCTTCATACTAACGAATTGTAGACCAGCATGACATGAATTGAAGCGTAAATCGATCGACGCTATTCACCTCTCCCCCCTCTAGCACAGCCAAAGGTCCCCAACATTTTCTTCTAATTATCAAATCCATAAACAGTAAATGCAGTATGATTTGAGCATCCTGATGGCTTGTTGAAAATAAAACATGGAAAGCAATATGCTTTATCTTTAGCCAGTGAATACTCCAACCAAGGAAATTGTTCATAACAAGCAAATTGAAATCTTCGAGGGTGCTTACCATTTTTATTTAATAGATATTCTCGAAGAATAGGTTGATATGCCTTCAAATTTAAATAAGCTTGACGAATCTCCTCTTGTTGGTTAGGATGATATTCCTAAATTTACAGATGCAATCCTAGATCACACTCGAAAAAATTGAGATCAATCTCTTCAATTTTTGTATTTTTGAATCTTTTAAGAGAAATCTCATATGGAAAATCATTGTTATTTAATCTTGTCGATAGAGTTACATGAGCAACTGGTTCTAGTTCATTTGCTCTCTTTCTTTGAAAAAATTTATCAACTGTAATATATTTTTCCATTTTGAAAAACTCAAATTAATTCAAATAAGTGGATAATAATAACAACATTAAACCAGATTAATTATTTTTTAAAACTCTTAACACGCTCAAGTAATTAGATTAATTATGTTTACCCCATTAATTCAATTAGTCGTTTAATCGAATCCAACCCTATTAACTTAATTAGATTTATTTAAATCAATTAATCTCATTAACAGATTAATCACACCTTAATTACACTTATATCAAACTAATCAATTAATTAATTGTTAATGTTCAACTTTAAATGAGCTTTAATTACACTAATCAGATTTGTCAATTAACCTAACGTAACTCAGGTTAATTAATTTAATCTCAATTAATCAATTAAATTCAAATTAAATTAATCTAACCTTAGATAATTAAGTAAACAGATTAATTAATCAAAACCAATTAATTAATTAAACTCAAATTTAATTAATCTAACCCAAATAAATTAATTAATCTAAATTAATTAAACTCATATCTAATTAATCTAATGTTAGCTAGTTAATTAATTAAACAGATTGATTAATCTAAATCAATTAATCAATTAAATCAAAATCTAATTAATTAACTTAAAGTCAATTACTCAACTTTAAAAACAATTAATCAATTAAAACAAATTAATTAATCTAAATTCATCTAGGTTTAATTAATCTAAATCTAATTAATTATTTAAATCCAACTCAAATTAATTAATTCAAATGATATGATCAATAAAAATTAAAAAATGATTAAATAGAAATCTTAATTAACCTAACTTACATATGTATGTCAGGTCAATCGATTTCGTCTGCAGTCAAGCGGAGGGCAATGGCGATACAGTAGTGTGCACTGGCAGTGCACATAAGGTGTTCCTGTGAGACTGTGATTGCAAACGTGGTGTGGCACTGACGGATCAACTTATGCGATCGTGACGTGATTATGCGTGTAAAGTGGAGGCTGACAGTCGTCAAAGATGCGATTGGCAATGCCGAGTTGGCAGGGACAATGACAAATGCACAGTGGCGAGCTCGCAGCGTGTGAGCAGTGGGCAAAGAGAAACTATGGGTGACAACTGGCGATACGATAGAAAAAATTGAGAAAGTTGAAATTTAAGATTTTGGAAAAGAAGAAAATGAGAAAAACAGAGAAAATAAATATATAGTAATTGATACTGTTGCTACCTTTTCCCGCAATTGAAATGAAAGAACCCGTGTGGAAGATACTGCCTGAACCGAGGAACTGATTCGGCAGAGTAAGTTTGAGTGAACTGGTTCGGTAAAGTAGGTATGGGGAAACCGATTCGGTAGAGTAGGTCTGGGAGAAAATGGCTCGGTAAGGTAGGTCAAGGAAATTGGCTCGGCAGAACAGGTCTGGAGATTGGTTCTGTAAGGGGGGTATAGGAGTTGGCTCAGGCTATCATCGGAAGTTTGAGGTAAGGAGTCTAAGAGCTATACTAAGTCTAGGCGGTAGGTTTAGGCTAGCTTTACGAAGGGCAAGAGGGTGAAAAGAAAAGGTTATAATACTTTCCGAAATGTTTGTGAGAGTTTGTTATATAACAGATTAGGACCCCATATAATATTCAGAGGAGCCTCCACTCCTCATTTCTGTAACAGAATGATTCTCCAGGTAAGCAAGGTGGCCACGTGTACGGTGATGGAAGATGCTTGTTACGTGATAGCTGTTCAGGAAAGAGGAGGAGGATAAAAGGCATAGGAGCGGCGAGAGAGAAGGGGATCCGCAACTTCCAAAAGCAAGAGACGAAGGCACACTTGAAGGGGAGAGCAACCACATTGCTAGAGAGGAGGAAGAGGGAGAAGAAAGGAAGAAGAAGACGGGGAGAGTAGTGAGCTCCATTCTTTCGACATTTGTATATTGAGCTAATTGTAAGAGGTTTTTCCCTTCACCTCTAGAAGCTTTTTCCACGAAGGAGGGAGTTCATAGTGAAAGTGCTTTGGCACCGTAGCTCGTGGGAGAGCTCACTCCCATGGAGTAGGAATCCTCATTCCGAACCACATAAAACTCTATGTCTCTGCTCTCTGCTTTGGTTGTTCGCGTTTTTCGTTCATATTCTATTACTGTTGCGGCCGGAGAGAACCCCAAGCTTCCTGCACGCACCTTGGCGTTGAAAGGAGGCTAGAAAATCCATCTACGACCGCATCAGTTGGCGTTGTCTGTGGGAAACTACTGAGCAAGACGTTGAGATACAGCCAGAAGAGATACAATATCCAGCTGCCTCCTCTGCTGAAGAGAATCACATTACACTGCTACCATCACAGTTGAGGGCCATGGTGTACATAGTCGTGGTTGAAGCCCTAGCTAAAGAGAGGAGAAGGACTGGATACCTCCATCCTCATTCCGATGAACCTTCTCCTCGAGGACAGCAATTGGAGATGCCCCCTCCACTTCGTACAACTACAAACGTCGAGGTGTTACCCGGGGATGGGCTAAGGGGGAGAGTGCATCAGACTACTATACCAGTGACACAGATCCGACGAGAAGAGCAGGGTGAGAGCCAGTCAACTAAGGCTCCGGAGACTTATGAGCCCAGTCCTTTCACCATTGACATTCTTTCTGAACTGCCACCTTTATATTTCAGAAATCCCCAGGTGGATAAATATGATGGCACAACCGATCCTGAAGAACATTTGTCGTAATTTGTAGGAGCCGCATCGCTTCACTGCTATTCTGACGCTCTCAAATGTCGGATCTTCCGTACCACCTTAATTGGCTCGGCGCAGAAATGGTTTAACACCCTTCCCCCAGGGTCTATTACTTGCTTCGCCGATTTTCAAGGGGTGTTCCGCCAAGAGTTTGCTAGCTGCAAGACGTATAAGCATGATGCTTCAATCCTGCTACACATTAGGCAGGAACCCTCAGAATCAATTAGAGGATATCTTCATCGATTCACTTCTACTGCCAGGAATATCCCCTCGGCAAAGTCAGACGCGCTGAGGGTGGCCATCCCACATGGGCTGAGAGAGGGGCCTTTTCTTAGCTCCCTATTGAGAAAATCGGTGGCTAGCTATGAGGAATTGCTAAGCCGCACAGAGAAATACATTAATGAGGAGGAAGGACTAAAGGTCCGGCGGGCAAAACAGACATCTGCAATGGCCCCCGCAAAAATAGTCGCCCTGCAGCCCCCCGAGCTCCTCCTCGAAGAGAATATGTGCGACCTTTCATACCAGAAGCTTTCAAGCCCCGGTTATTGATGCAGGAGCTCGCCCACCCCTCCTTTGCAGATCATGGCTGCCAACGCAGTCCCTCCCCCAAGAACCTGGAAAAAGCGGGAGATGGAGTTTTACGATCAACAAGGTCTTCTACAACGACCGATGGGGTATAGGGGAATGCCTCGTAACCCTCCAGCTCCCTTCTTCTGTCAGTATCACATGGAGTATAGCCATGCTAGTGGCTGATGTTTCAAGTTGCAAGAAGAGCTGGAGCGCATCCGAGCCGCCTACACGCATCTGCAGCCTTAGACGGGAGGACCAGCAAGGTGAGGTCAGCGACCTAATGTGGCTCGCCCGAGGCCCTACAACTAGAGACCTCAGGTTACCTTCCCTCCGGACCAACAAATTCCTGTCCAGGAGGATATTTCACAAGAAGGGTCGTCAAGTGAAGACCCATCATCTGATCCGAATGACGTCCCCACACGGGGAGTTATTCACGTTATTGCAGGAGGACCTACTGATGGGGACTCCAATAGGGCTCGGAAGTCTTATGCTCACCTCATGAAGAGCTTAGAAATTGTAACAGAGCAGGTTATCCAAACTGCGCCACCAGCTTCCTTCGGGCCAGAAGATCTGCGAGTCATTCTGCTACCTCATACGGATGCTCTGGTAATCCGTATTTCTCTTGCTAACTATGAGGTAGCCCGGGTTCTAGTTGACTCGAGAAATTCTGTTAACATCCTCTTCTAGGAGGCTTTTGGGAAAATGCAGTTGGGGAATGCACAATTAGAGGACGTGGCTACCCCTCTGTTTGGATTTGCAAGGCATATGGTGCATCCTGTAGGGCAAATTTCATTGTCCCTCACTCTGGACATAAAGCTCAGCCAAAAAACCAACATTGTTCCTTTCCTCATAGTGGATGCTCCATCCACTTATAATGCAATTTTGGGTCATCATTTCTTGTCTATTTTTCAGGTGGTGGCTTCCCCTTATCATCAGAAGGTGAAGTTCCCGATCGGGCAGCTGATCGGGGAAGCCAGAGGTGAACAGAAGGCTGCTCGAAGTTGCTATGTGCAGATGGTTAGGGATGACCAGAAGAAAGTCAGAGCAGACGACCCCAAGGGAAAAGCTGTCATGATCTCTGATGTATGCATACTAGAAGAATCTCCTCCCAAAATGGGAAAGATGGAAGAAGAGGAATATGTGGAAATAACTCATGGGAAAGTCACTCGGGTAGCTCAGCAGCTCAAGGTTAAGGAAGACTTGGTGGTCTGCTTGAAAAAGAACGAAGATATCTTTGCTAAGGATGTGCACGACCTGATGGGAATAGATCCTCGCATTGCTGAACATCATCTCAACATCACTAGAGGAGTCCGACCCGTTCAACAGAAGCGGCGACACTTTGGGCCTGAGAAAGATAAAGTTATAGCTGAAGAAGTAGATAAGTTGTTGCAAGCGGGTCATGTTAAAGAAATTTGATTCCTCGAGTGGGTGTCTAATGTAGTTCTGATCCCCAAGCCTTCTGGGTAGTGGAGGATGTGTATTGACTTTCATGCTTTAAATAAAGCATACCCTAAAGACTGTTACCCCTTGCCTCGCATTGATCAGTTGGTAGATTCTACCGTGGGATATGAAGTAGTATCCCTTATGGATGCCTACTAAGGATATCATCAGATACCATTAGTAAAAGAGGATCAGAAGCACGTCAATTTTGTGACGGCAGGAGGACTGTACACCTACGTGGTGATGCCCTTCGGCTTAAAAAATGTTGGGGCCACTTATCAGCGACTCATGGACAAAATTTTTGCGGAGCAAAAGGGCAAGAATGTGGAAGTTTACGTCGACGACATCCTTGTCAAGTCAAAAACCACTCGGGATCTAGTTACAAATCTAGACGAGACTTTTGCTACGTTGAGGCAATATAACATGAAGTTGAATCCCAAAAAATGTATGTTCGACATAAAGAGTGGGAAGTTTCTGGGATATGTTGTAACTGAGAAAGGACTGCAAGTCAATCCAGAGAAAGTGCAAGCATTGTGCAACATGAAGTCACCTACTAATCTACGAGAGACTCAAAGGCTGGTAGGAAGGATAGTTTCCTTGTCTCGATTTATGGCTAGTTCCACAGACAAGGGATTACCTTTCTTTCGGATTTTGCGCAAAGCTGCTAAGTTTCAATGGGATGACCAGTGTGAGCATACCTTCCAAGAGTTAAAGAAGTATTTAGCTGAACTACCTCTGCTAGCCAAACCAGTCGCAGGAGAGCCCTTGTGGATGTATTTAGTTATTTCAGAAGGAGCCATCAGTTCAATATTATTGAAGCAAGAAGGTTCCTAACAACAACCCATTTACTACACTAGTCATATCTTGAAAGAAGCTGAATCACGATACACTGAGCTGGAGAAGTTGACATATATTCTAATTCTGACAGCCCGCAAGTTGAGGTCATATTTCTTGTCCCACCCAATCAATGTTTTGACTCATAGTGAGTTGGGTAAGGTGGTGACTAAGCCTATTTCCTCAGGTAGGCTCGCTAAATGGGCTGTGGAGCTAATGGAGTATGACATTCATTATCACCCCCGAACCGTCATCAAGGCTCAGGCTCTAGCTAATTTCTTGGCAGAGGTACCTGTTGGTTCAGAAAATAGATCGGCTGAGAAAGAAGAAGGGTCAGAGGTATAGAATGTCTTTGTAGATAGATCTTCTGGGTCTACGAGCAGTGGAATGGGGGTACTGTTAATATTCCCCAAAAAAGAAGAAACTCGCATAGTCGTGTGCCTGGGATATCGGGCATCCAACAACGAGGTAGAATACGAGGCCATCCTAGCTGGGTTGCAAGCTGCCAGAGCCATGGGGGTAACTTCTGTCACGATCCATTCAGATTCCCAGTTGGTAGTATCACAACTCCAAGGTGCTTTTATGGTTCGGGAAGAAAGATTGTAGAAATATTTGATAGCTTTTGGAAAGGAAAAGGCTCATTTTCAGCAAGTCCTTCTATAGTAGATTCCAAGAGAAAATAACCGGAGGGCGGATGAATTGGCTCAGATAGCTAGCGCTATGGAAGGGGTAAAACAACCTGACACAGTCTACGTGGAAGTCCCCAGTTCCTTGGTAGTATATAA
Organism: Wurfbainia villosa; assembly: GCA_025175895.1. NCBI lineage: Eukaryota > Viridiplantae > Streptophyta > Magnoliopsida > Zingiberales > Zingiberaceae > Wurfbainia > Wurfbainia villosa. The sequence goes on along the minus strand of CM045987.1, from coordinate 122,030,819 downwards.
TGTGGAGGAAACCCTACCAGGAGTGGATCATATCCCAGATTAGAGAACTGACATCATGGCGTATTTACAGCAAGGTAAGGTTCCAGAAGCAAAAGGAGCAGCATCTGTTTTGATAATCAGAGCGAAGCGGTTCACAATCATGGATGGGGTCCTATATAAGACGTCTTTTGGGCGTCCCCTGTTGAAATGATTGGGAAAGGAAGATGTTGAATGGGTACTCCAGGAAATACATGAGGGTTGTTGCAGTAACCATTTAAAAGGAAGAGCCTTTGCGAGGAAAGTGTTGTTAGCCGGGTACTTTTGGCCCACTCTCGAGCAAGATGCAGCTCATATAGTGCAGATTTGTTCATCCTGTCAAAAGCATGACAACCGGTCCGAACGACTAGTTGAGCTGATGAAAGCTATTATTGCCTCCTGTCCCTTTGATCAGTGGGGAATAGATATAGTGGGTCTTATGCCTATGGTACCTTTACAGAAGAAATTTTTATTAGTGACAGTAGATTATTTCTCCAAGTGGGTGGAAGTAGAACCCCTCGCTAAAATCACCGAAAATGCAGTAATCTAGTTTCTATGGAAGAGCATCATCTGTCGGTACGGAGTCCCAAGGAGATTGGTCAGTGATAATGGGCGGCAATTTCAGGAAAAGAAAATCAGGGAATGGTGTCAAAGTCTCAATATCCAACAGGCTTTCACTTCTGTAGCTCACCCGCAGGCTAATGGGCAGGCCGAAGTGACTAACAGAATCCTCATTCAAGGATTAAAGACTAAATTAGGTGCTCAGAGAGGAAACTGGGTGGATGAATTGTCGGTAGTCCTATAGGCCTACCGAACTACTCCCAAAATTGCAACAGGAGAAACTCCCTTCATCTTGGTATACGGAATGGAGGTTGTTATTCCAGTAGAGGCCCTTCTGAGCAATTCTCGCATAGAACCTTATGCTCCTAAGTAGAACCAAATCATCCGAGGAACCGAGCTGGATTTGCCAGAAGAGAAATGGGAACAGGCGCGAAGGCGAGCAAAGTTTTACAAGAGAAGGGTACAACAAACCTTTAATAAAAGGGTAGTGCCCCGAAGATTTCAAGAAGGAGATTTAGTTCTGCACAAAGTCAACCCTGCGGGAGACCCGGAGAAGTTGGCCCCAAATTTGGAAGAACCCTATGTGGTCACGTGTCGTGTGGCGAGATCGGCTTATTATTTAAAAGATTATCAGGGCAGGGAACTCTCTCGACCCTGGAACACTATACATTTGAAGTACTTTCATACCGTGTAAGAAGAAATGGTTGAAGAAAATAGTTTAATAGGTTCCTTATGAAGTATGCGTGACATTCAACATGTTGTCTAGCCTATGATGAACACGGATATAGGTGGCAAATCATTTGCATCAAAAATAACTACCCTCTTACAAAATAGAAAAAATTAAAAATAAAGAAGGAGTTACATGTGACGACCAGCATCCCTTAATAATAGCCACCCCAAAGCGATGTAATAAATTACAATTTGAAGTGGTCCGGAGGATAGCGCCTGAAGCCGACCTCCCAATGCAGAAAGAGCGCAGGTTGGTTAGCAGGAGGTAACCCTTTATCGGCGTATTGCTGAACCGCTTCATTAAATCTGTCCTGGAAGGTGGCCCACATTAGAGCTATCAGGCGCTCTCGTTGGCTCGGGTCATCAGAGCGTCGATCTTGATGTTACCTACGGTAATTTTCTTGATGTTCTCAAAGGGATTGGCACATTTCATAGTATCTGTGGGATATTTGAAGGATGGTGTCAGCCAAGGTAGATATGTCATCCGCCCGAGAAGTCTAATTCTGCTGCAGAACCCTTGTCATTTCCATCATATCTTGACGTATAGAGGCAGAAATCCCTTCTACATCCTCCATGTGGGATCTAGTGTGGACAATTTCATTGCCCAGTTGCTGGAGGGATGCTTCTTGCCTACATATTTGGGCGTGAGGTGCTCCCTTGATGTTATTAAGGAGGAGTTTTCCTATACCTCCTTGCATAGGCATGTGCGGAGTTCAATTATTTTGGCGTTGTCCCTTTGATGTTGGGCTCGAAGGCCTGCTATGGTGTCAGCATCCTTCTGCCTCTCGCGGAGGATTTTAGCTAACTGTTCGTACAATCCAGCCAATTCTTGGGATGTCAGAGCTGTTCTGTCGGCCTCTTCCTACTGGGCATCCTGAAAAGCAGATAAAAGTTTGATATGTGTCTGTTGTTGCGCCTGTAACGCTGCAATGGTCCCAGCATCCTCCCGCCACTGATGATGAGCCTCCGCTAATTGGTCCTGGCAGCACGCCAGTTCTTGCAGTAAAAGATGCTCCCGATCCTTGGCAGTGGTTTGATCCTCCAACTGTTGTTGGGCCTGCTGCAGAAACTAAGCTCGGTATTGTGCGAAAGAATGCTCCAGCTCATGGTAATTCACTAATGCATGTGTGTCAACCATAAGGAAGAAACTGTTATTGAGAAGAAACCAGCGAAGTCAATTTAGGGAACTCACCAGTTCCAAGACATGGCGCAGACTTTCCATCCTCGGAGCTAGCTCTTCCAGGTTGAGGATTTGAGTACCCCGGCTAGAGGAAGAGGAGGGGATAGAGGCTACTAAGGAGAGGGTTCACTCATGATAGGTCAGAAAAGGGTTAGGGCAGTAGATTGTACTGCTAGTCCAGGGAAAGGAAGGGTGGTGTTCAAAGGAGAGGAATGGGATATGGAGACAACAGGATGTGTTGAGGGGACTACGAACAAAGCTTTTGCCAGTCGGCTTGAGGAAATTAGAGAATAAAAAGGGGCAATGGATATTGGTTGAAAAATGTCAGAAATCGCCTGTTGTCTGATAGGGGAAGAGGAATCTACAGGGGATACCCGGCCCGGTAAGATGGCTGATAATGAAGGGGTAGAGAGAGGTGATGAAAGGGGTGGAGAGTCGGTGGTCGAGGGGAGTATGGGGATGAAGGGTTCTTCGCTAGTAGGAAGAAGAATACCGGAGTTATGGTATGTACTCAGTTGAGGAGAAACGCTTCCTGAACTTTAGATAGAGGGGGAAGGTAATGGGGAGGTGAGCAGAGGGTGTAGAGGCGAAGATGAAGGAGTTGCAGTTGAAGTAGGTTCTAATGCTGATGAAGGTTTCAAAGAAGAAGAAAGATCAGAAATGGGGATATCCTCCGCCTACAGACGTAGGCGTGTAGCGCCCCTCAATTCAACTTGATGTTGTAAAAAAGGAGGGGGTGACTTACGGACTCCCAGGACAAAAGGCGAAGAGGCAGGTGAGTTAGGGTTTGTAGGTGACATCCAAGAAGAAGAAGGAGAAAGGGGTAACGTTGGAAGGGTTATACTAAGCGCGTTTGGCACCATTGAGAAGGAGGCTTCGGAAGAATGGGGAGGAGAAGGGGGCGCTGCAGCAAGGACGGCGGGGGCGAATGAAGATAAAATAGGGGATGAAAGTGGAGGTATCGTAGGCTATTGGCCTTCACCTCGTTTAGACCCTTGGCAGTATTCTGCTAGTAGTTGTTGAAAGAGAGAATGCATTTTGATTGTCGAGGGAGAAGGGAAACACAGAAGTTGTGTAATTATGCATAGGGAGGTTGTCACTGGCGGAGAGGAAGAAGAAAGTTGAAAGTCAGAAGAAGACGGAAATGAAAAAGGTAGAAGACGAAAAGTCTTATATGGGACACGGGATGTGTTTGCGGTGTTAATTGGTCTTCAAAGCAGAGATGTGGGCCCTTATAAGGTGCAGAATTATAATTCATTCTTCTTACGGGCCATTATCCGCCAAAACTGTTAGTTTCGTATGGCAGAAGAATGAAGTCGTGTAGCTTCAGAGCAGAGATATGGCACATAAAGGTATACATCTTATTTTTCCTTAAGGCTTGGCCTCAACTAGAGTCGTTATCCCCGTTTAACAGATGAATGAAGAAATAATGGCAGAGAGAAAAATTCTCCTGACCTGATGGGGCAAAATCCTAGATCAGGTCGTCATACTTTTTTATGGCTCGGCATTAGCCGAAGTCGTTATCCCCGTGCGGAGGTGGAATGGAGGAGTAGGGTTTAAGGTAAGAACACCTGTGAAGAAAGGCAGAGTGAAAAAAAATTTCCGACCTGTGGGGGCAAAGCCCTGGATCAGGTCGTCACACTTTTTATGGCTCGGCGTTAGCCGAAGCCGTTATCCTCGTTCGGTGGTGGAACTGAGGAGTAGGGTTTAAGGTAAGAACACCTGTGAAGAATGGCAGAGTGAAAAATTCTCCTGACCTGATGGGGCAAAGTCCTAGTCTCCTAGATCAGGTTGTCACACTTTATGGCTCGACGTTAGCCGAAGTCATTATCCCCGTGTGGTGGTGGAACGGAGGAGTTGAGTCTAAATGCACAACATCATGCAATGGCGAAGTAAAAAAATTTCTGACCCGACCAGGCGAAGCCCTAGGTCAGGCCGCCACTATTTTCTTTGTTAGCCTTCCAGGCCAGTAGATATCTCCGTGCGGTGGTGGATCGGAGGAGTCGGGTTTAAGGTAGATGCACTTTTGAAGAAATACGACGGCAGAGTAAAAAATTCTTCTGACCTGACCAGGCGAAGCCCTAGGTCAGGTCATCACTATTCTTATTGTTTGCCTGCAAGACAAGCAGATATCCCCGTATGGAGGTGGATCAGAGGAATTGGGTTCAAGGTAGATACAAGGAAGAAGATATAGCGACGGATTGGAGGAGCTGAATCCGTGCAGAGCTACATACATTATTTTTATCCCCGTGTGGTGGTGGATCGGAAGAGCTGAGTTTTACCTCAACTATATACATTATTTTATCTCCGTGTGGTAGTGGATCGAAAGAGTTGAGTTTTACCTCAGCTATATATATTATTTTTATCCCCGTGTATTGGCGGATTGGAAGAGTTGAGTTTTATCTAAGCTATATACATTATTTTATCCCTGTGTGGTGGTGGATCAGAAGAGCAGAGTTTTACATCAACTATATACATTATTTTACCCCGTGTGGTGGTGGATCGGAAGAGCTGAGTTTTACCTCATCTATATATATTATTTTTATCCCCGTGCGATGGTGGATCGGAAGAGTTGAATTTTACCTCAGCTATATACATTATTATTTCCTCGTGTGGTGGCGGATCGGAAGAGCTGAGTTTTATCTCAGCTATATATATTATTTTATCCCCGTGCGGTGGTGGATCGGAAGAGCTGAGTTTTACCTCAACTATATATACTATTTTTATCCCCATGCGGTGGTGGATCGAAAGAGCTGAGTTTTACCTTAGCTATATACATTATTTTATCCCTGTGTGGTGGTGGATCGGAAGAGCTGAGTTTTACCTCAGTTATATACATTATTTTATCCCCGTGTGGTGATGGATTGGAAGAGATGAGTTTTATCTCAACTATATATATTATTTTTATCCCCGTGCGGTGGTGGATCAGAAGAGCTGAGTTTTACCTCGGCTATATATATTATTTTATCCCGTGTGGTGGTGGATCGAAAGAGCGAAGTTTTACCTCAGCTATATGCATTATTTTATCCCCGTGGGGTGGTGGATCGGAAGAGCTGAGTTTTACCTCATCTATATATATTATTTTTATCCACGTATAGTGGCGGATCGGAAGAGCAGAGTTTTATCTCAGCTATATACATTATTTTATCCCCGTGCAGTGGCAGATCGGAAGAGCTGAGTTTTACCTCAGCTATATACATTATTTTATCCCCGTGTGGTGGTGGATCGGAAGAGCTGAGTTTTACCTCAGTTATATATATTATTTTTATCCCCGTGTCATGACGGATCAGAAGAGCTGAGTTTTATCTCAGCTATATACATTATTTTATCTCCGTGTGGTGGTGGATTGGAAGAGCTGAGTTTTACCTCAGGTATATACATTATTTTATTCCCATGTGGTGGTGGATCGGAAGAGCTGAGTTTTACCTCAGCTATATATATTATTTTATCCCCATGTGGTGATGGATCGGAAGAGCTGAGTTTTACCTCAGCTATATATATTATTTTTATTCCCGTGTGGTGGTGGATCGGAAGAGCTATGTTTTACCTCAGCTATATACATTATTTTATCCCCGTGTGGTGGTGGATCGGAAGAGCTGAGTTTTACCTCAGCTATATATATTATTTTATCCCCGTGTGGTGGTGGATCAGAAGAGCTGAGTTTTACCTCAGCTATATATATTATTTTTATCCCTGTGTGGTGGTGGATCGGAAGAGCTGAGTTTTACCTCAGCTATATATATTATTTTTATCCCCGTGCGGTGGTGGATTGGAAGAGTTGAGTTTTACCTCAACTATATATATTATTTTATCCTCATATGGTGGTGGATCAAAAGAGTTGAGTTTTACCTCAGCTATATACATTATTTTATCCCCGTGTGATGGTGGATCGGAAGAGCTGAGTTTTACCTCAACTATATATATTATTTTTATCCCCGTGCGGTGGTGGATCAGAAGAGCTGATTTTTACCTCAGCTATATATATTATTTTTATCCCCATGTGGTGGTGGATCGGAAGAGCTGAGTTTTACCTCGGCTATATACATTATTTTTATCCCCGTGTGGTGGTGGATCGGAAGAGATGAGTTTTATCTCAGTTATATACATTATTTTATCCCCGTGCAGTGGAGGATCGGAAGAGCTGAGTTTTACCTCAGCTATATATACTATTTTTATCCCTATGCAGTGGTGGATCGGAAGAGCTGAGTTTCACCTCAGCTATATACATTATTTTTATCCCCGTGCGCTGATGGGTCGGAAGAGCTAAGTTTTACCTCAGCTATATACATTATTTTGTCCCCATGTAGGAGTGGACCAGGAGAGCTGGGTTTTCATCCAATTGTATATATATATCATCCATGTGTAATGGGGAATGGGAAGAGTTGTATTTTTACTTGATTCTTGTGCAGAGAAGAAGAGTTGAGACCCCATGTGGAAGAGAGAAGGCTAGAAGGATGGATGGGTTGGGAAGAATATTGGCGGAAACTCTGTAAGTTTTATTTACCAGTAGAGTTTTCACATTTTAATTTGTTATTCCTATAATGTGCATGTGGCAAGAAAAAGGCACATGCAACTTGTAGTAGTGAAAATTTCATTGATAAAGAAGGATTACATAACGTAGCCTTCCTAAAAAAAAAGAAAATAACAAATAGGGCCCCTATTCAAGGAGGACTAAGGCTCTCCCTGAGGAGGTACTGAAGGTGCTTCTTTGTGTGGCTGAGGTTGGCGGCGTAGTTGTTGAAGGTAGGACTGTTGTATGAATATGTGCTTGGACAGATTTCTCTGGGATATCGCCAGTTCCTGACGCAGAGAATAGTTGCGAGTAGAAGCCACCCGCAAGCGTCGCTTCAGGTCTTGAACCTGTTCTTCTAATTCTTTAATACGACGTTGCTCCTCAGTCTGTCCCTCCGAAGGAGGAGAGCTACTATCTTGCTCAAATAAGTGTTCCATGGTGCAAGGGGGAGGAAGGAGAAATGGGCACTCACAAGACAGCGATTGGGGTTTTTATAGATAAGAAAGAGGGATATCAATTGACCTCCTGGGAAAGTAGAGGTAGTAAATGCAGATAAAGGAGGGAAGGCATAAGGGCAGTAGTTGGGGTTGTTGAATGCAGTAATTCTGGAAAGACTGTTTGAGTTTCACGAAAGTGGTAAGGGTGAAGACTGCTCAAATAAGGTTGTCGTCGTCAAAGGTTTTTAATTAAAATAATTTGGAATCTACAACAAAACGACAAAGACAAGTACAAGTGTCCATTCCTTTTTACTAGTATGTCCAACGGCGGTTACAATAATTAAACTATGGATCATACAGGTTTCTTGTTGTTATTATTACTAGGGGAGCTTGCGGAGGACTCCTCTAGAGAGGGAGGCGCTAGAATGACCCTGTAGAAGTCGCCTTGAGCCCGAGGTGCAACGGGTGGAGCTCCGGCGAGGGGGAGCGGAGAAATCTCAGCCAGAGGGATTGGAACGAAAGCTAGTGTTAAATACGGAAATTTAAAATACTAAATTAAATCACAAAAATTTAGGAAAATAATCTTAGGAATTATTTTTGAGATTTTTGGAGAATTTTAGAAATTTTTCTAGAATTTTTCTGAAATTAAACGGGGCTTGTACGGGATATTTACGGGGATAAGAAAAATAGGCTTTTAAATGGCCTATTTAGATTATTTAATAGGTTTAATTAACCTAAGTTATAGACCTAGTTTTACTATTCCTATTTCCCCGATTACCTTCTCACGCACAACCGAATTTTCTTCTTCATCTTCCTCTCGCGTTTCTCTCCCGATCGCAACTTCTCCCTATTTCTTCCCCTTGCGATTATCTTCTTGCGATCTCTTCTCCATGAGCCCGACCTTCCCTCTTTTCTCTCTGCGCGATCTCTTCCTTTCTCTTTTGAGGCGGTGTTTCTCTGATCGGCGAGATCCCGACGGTTTCCATCCTAGCTCTCACCGGCAACCTTGAGCGGGTGAATCGATGACATCGCAGCCACGGGAGGTGTGTGTGGCGTTGTCCGTTCGTCGCCGGAGCAAGGTGAGGCATTGTTCTTCCTTGATCTCGGACGAGGGGGAGCTGGGAGCGAGCAAGGGCCGCTAGATTCGGGTCGGCGGTGGTTCGAAGCGAGTGTTGTTCTTCCCGATCGAAGCTGGAGCAAGATCGCCGTGTGTGGAACTAGGGATTGGAAGTAGGTTGGGCTGGCGGTGTTGTGGATTTCGCTATCCGTGGTCACCGGAGCTAGGTAAGAGCGGTTTTCTCCTTACCTTGGACGAGATTTAAGGGCTGCGTTGGTTTTCTTTCGCTGAGTTTGAACTGTCGATATGGGCAGAGATTTGGAGCTGTTGAACAGGGGATGAGAAGGATTGGCTGCCAGTGGAGTTTTTCTAGGGTTGGTAAGCTTATTACCTTTTCTCTTCATATATAATTGCTAGAGTTGGGTTTTGTGTCAATCTGTGGGGTGGGTTTTCCGTTCGAGGGAGTTGGTTGTGAGTTGGTTGGCTGCTATTGGAGTTTTTGGCTCGGTTATGAGATGGGAAGGAGATGTGTAACTATGTGTGGGAGCCTTGGTCGGTTGAGATAGCTGTGAGGTTCTGAATTGGTGTTTCTCGGCTGTGGCTGAGTGAGAGGTGGCTATGAAGGTGAGTGTGTGAGCCGTAGATGAGCTGTGAGCAGCTGTGAGAGTTATGCGTGTTCTATGTGTGGGTTGGGAACGAGCTGGGGAAGCTCAGTTTCAGTAAAGCGAGTTGTGGATGGCAAGGTAAGCTCAATTAAGAATGAATTAGGTGATTGGGGATTATAATTCATATTCGATAAAGGATATAAATATAAGGATGATGTAGTAGTTAATTTGTATGTAGTTGTATCCTTACACTTAATCGTAATTAATGATGTTTGCAGGACGTGGATACGAGACCGATCAACGGGCGTAAAGATAGTTGGTATTCTTCATAGCAGGCGGATATCTTTGACTTATCTTCTTTTAGATATTGTCATATTGTTGTGCATCGTTTACTATAGCTAGTAATAGTTTTCTATGCTTTTAACTGCCCTGGTATGTCACTACCTAATACGTGTTGTAGTCTTTTCATATGCTTATTATATTATGATCTATCACTTTGATACTTGTCATTTGTTTATTTAGCACTAGAGTAGTGACATACCTTACATACTGGGCATTGAATGAATAATGAATATATCTTGCATGTGTACATAGACGTATGTACTTAGGTTATTTGATTTGGGCTCCTATTGGTACATACCATAGGTAGCCATGGATTGATAGATGTACCGTGCATTAGTGACATACATCATCTTGCATTATTGCATGACTGGCGATCATCGACTCCTCGGTAGGAGGTGATACTACTTGGTAGTTGAGGCCATCGTCAGTCACATTATCTACACACAAAACCACTCGTGGGTTAGTGGTATTTCAGGTGTGTGTGTAGTTGCTTTGTCTGGGCTCCACGATAGTCGCTCAGGATATTGGTATTGCGATGTGGTAGCAGACAGGGATCCCTCCTTTGTCGTGAGATGAGGAGATGAGACGAGGTGATGTCCCCCATATACATACATGGGGTAGAAGGGTGATACTCCATCAGCATCCTGTCCACTCGGTCACATAGGTGTAGTGACGACAGAGTGCACAGTTGTCACAGCCCTACCCACTCAGCCGACACACATGACATGTCGATGGCTTGACTGGGTTCAGGGGTGACACAGGTCATTGCATTATGTGCATACGTTTTGTAGGGCGATCGTTGGAAGCTAGAGGGGGTGAATAGCGCGTGCTAGTACCGATGATGGAATTCGATTGTGATCGCATCTACAAATCGTGTTAGCGCAGCGGAATAATAATAATGAAAGCAATAATATGAAACACAATCACAAACACAATGACACGAGATGTAACGTGGTTCGGAACCGAATGGTTCCTACTCCACGGATTGGGTTCGTACGAACCCTAGTGATGCCAATGCAATCACTAATCACAAATACTCCTTCTCGATACAAGTCGGAGGTGGAGAAACCCCTTACAATAGTTTACAATAATAAACTAAATGCTACAAGCAAATACAATGAAATATAAATCAATACAAGTAAAGAAAACACTTTACAAATGCTCTTTGAATGCTTGATCGCTTGGTTGCTTGATATCAACTTGGAAACCCTGATTTGCAGCAACAAATCGCCCCAAAAGCCTTCAAGAACCAGTTGGCTTTTTCTCCTCCATGAGCTCCATTTATATCTTCTGCCTGTGCTGGAAAAAGTCGATCAGTCGACTGATCGGGACCATCAGTCGACTGTTGCCACTGTTGTCGTGAGACAACGGCTAGATCCACGCTGGAAAAGTCCAACGAATCCACCATCGCCATCGATTATGACCATCGATCGTGATCAAGCCATCACTCGATCGGCCGACCGCGGGCCGAGTGAGACTCCACTCGTGCTCCAAAACTCGAGCACCACCGACCGATCACAATATCACGATCGCCCGAATCAATCAATCGAAACATATGGCAATGATCAAACCAATTCCCGTAGTCAAACCCTAGTAGACTCTTACCAGTCGACTGCCATATGGCACCAGTCGACTGGCACACCTCAAACATGAGGTTTTATCCCAAGTATGGTTCCCCCATACTTGCTAGACCACCCTTAGCCTAGACCTAAGCCTTCTAGCCACCTCCATCAGCCTCACGCCTCTCGGATCCCTCCAAGTCATCCATGACTTGTTCATCCATCGTGCTAGCCTCTAGGTACTTCCATCGGCTATGTCATGCTAACGGTGTCTACACCGCCAAGGCACATTGGACTTATGCCGCTAAGACTCCACTTAGACTTTACGCCGCCAATCATTGGACTTATGCTACCAAGACTCCGCTTGGACTTTACGCTGCCAATATCATCCCCTTGGACTTTTCAAGTGCCAAGATTCAAGCTTGGACTTTCCCTTGCCAACCCATGTTGGACTTTCCATGCCAAGACCCATGCTTGGACTTTTCCTTGCCAAGACCCATGCTTGGACTTTTCCCTTGCCAACCCATGTTGGACTTTTCATTGCCAAGACTCATGCTTGAACTTTACCAAATGCCAAGTGTCCCACTTGGACTTTACATGCCAAGTACTCAAGACTTGGACTTTCCCATGACAATCACATTGTCATATGTTTTTGTCGGACATCAAAACATATCTCGAGTCAAACTCGAGTCATGGTCAATCGTGACCTGGGTCGATTGCACCAACACATTTTTACTATATGCATTGCTTGTTGCACTTTTGATTGTTGCATATGATTGTCATGCACATATAGGAGGTATTATGTTGTTTGTTTTGGTGATTGTACATATGCTTGTGTGGATGTATTTTATATCAGCTTAGGTGATTCTGGTATGTACAGTTTCAGGTATATATTTTTATTGTGAAACTGTACCAGCATGATTATTATTGCTACTTATAGTTTACTATGCATGACTTTTAGATATCCGCTAAGTTTTACTCACTCCGTTGATATCTCTTTTATTTCAAAATGAAGCCTTTCGGAGGGTCCAGTTGTCAGTCCCCTGATCTTACGACTCCGTTATTTGGTTTTTAGGCCTTCGCATTTTTTTTATCTCTAGTACTCCGCATTTTTTTCGGAGTTCACCACATTTAGCAGTTCAACCTGTGCATTTTTAGATTTTTATGGATTTCCGTCGATTTGGCATTTCGGATATTTTGGTGTCATAATTCGACAAGATCGTATTGGGGACTTGGCAACGACAGGACATCTCCAGATGGTTAACAGGTGAAATTTTTATTTTCTATCTATAGTAATACTTGGGTAATAATTTAGTAGATATGAAACAAGGTGGGCATGCTCTCGTGCCGAGACGTGGTGCAAGGCAGCCACGCAAGAGGACATTGAGATTTACTTAGTTGCCTGAAAGGTCTAAGGAGAATGAGCCTGTCGATCAGGGTCAAGCTTCATATGGTGTCGTGGTGTAGTTGGTTATCACATTTATTTATTTCTCGGGCATTCCTGAGAGATATTGGTAGACTACCCACCCTTAGGTCATAAAGATTGATGATATCTCTGCTCGCTGGGGATAAATTAGAAGTCACCCAGGAGGTTAGAGGATGTCCATTAGATTTTGGCAGCGTTATACTTCCGGTAGATTTGTTGGTTCTCGACATGATCAAATTTGACATAATACTTGGCATGGACTGGCTAACAGCGTATCATGCCACTATAGATTGTCATACGATGGTGGTTACGTTCCATCCTCCTAACCAACCCTCGTGGGATTTCACTGACACCAGAAACGATGGTATATCAACCATTTCTGCGATTCAGTCTCGAAATGTTTTATAACACAGCTCTCAGGGTTTTCTGATATCATTGATCAATGCCAAGGATAGTGGTGACTATCAGATCTCGGACATTCCTATCATCCGAGAGTATCCGGATGTCTTTCCAGAGGAGATACCGAGCATGCCTCCCAGAAGCAAGCAGAGTTCACAATTGAGTTAATTTCGGGGACGACGCCGACATCGAAAGATCCTTATCGTATGACCCTAAAAGAGTTGGACGAGCTAAAGGTCCAGCTTCAGGAGCTTTTGGACAGAGATTTTATTCGCCCTAACGTATCTCCGTGGGGTTCTCCGGTTCTCTTCGTAAAGAAGAAAGATGGTTCGATGAGATTATGCATCGACTTCAGGCAGTTGAACGCCGTCACCATCAAGAATAAATATCCCCTGCCACGTATTGAGGACTTGTTTGATCAGCTCAGAGGTACGTCAATGTATTCTAAGATTAATCTATGGTCCGGATATCATCAGCTAAGGGTCAGAGATTCAGACGTTCAGAAGACAGTGTTCCGTACCAGATATTAGCACTATAAGTTTTTGGTAATGTCATTTGGGCTTACCAATGCTCTGGCAGTATTCATGGACTTGATGAACCATGAATTTATAGATTTCCTATATCAGTTTGTCATTGTCTTTATTGACGACATTTTGGTCTATTCCCGTTCTGAAGAGGAACACGTGCAGCATCTTCGCAATGTCCTGGATAGGCTTCGACAGAAGCAACTATATGCGAAGTTCAGTAAATGTGCATTCTAGTTACCCTAAGTCGGTTTTCTGGGACACATGGTTTCTGGCAAAGGCATTTCAATTGACCCCCAGAAGACCGAGGCTGTCACCAGTTAGGAGCAGCCAAAATCGGTTCAAGAGGTTCATAGTTTCTTAGGGTTAGCCAGATATTACAGATGGTTCGTTGAGGGTTTCTCAAGCATTGCTATGCCGTTGACACGCATTACCAGGAAGGGCGTGAAGTTCACGTGGTCAGAGGCCTGCGAGACTAGCTTTCAGGAGTTGAAGAAGAGACTGGTGTCAGCACCGATTCTGGTATTGCCATTAGGGGATGACGATTTCATCCTTTATACTGATGTGTCTCTCCAGGGTTTAGGCACAGTCCTGATGTAGCACGACAAGGTGGTCTCTTATGCTTCTCGCCAATTGAAGGATCATGAGAAAAACTACCCAGTACATGATCTAGAGTTAGCTGCTATTATCTTTACCTTGAAGATTTGGAGACATCATCTGTATGGTGTTACATTTGAGATTCTCACTGATCATAAAAGTCTCAAATATCTATTTATGCAGAAGGAACTCAATCTCCGACAAAGGAGATGGATAGAGTTCCTGAAGGATTAGGACTGTACCATTAGCCACCACCGAAGGGAACCTAGATTATTGAGATAAATGCTTAGAAGGTATATATTGGTTCTTTGACTCTCTAGATTTTAGTCTATGCTGATATGATTACGTTCCTTACGTGGTTTATAGTGTATTTGCACTTGATGCTCTATTTAGTATTGCCTTGACTTCGTACTGGCATGATCCCTTTAGTTATACCTTAATTAATTTCAGTCATTGATTTATATTAGTATGTTTTTGCTGTTATTATTGGACATCATGGTTAAATGCTTATTTGGTTATGTATTGTCGCGGTTGATACCACGATTGAGACTAGTAGATAGTATAATTTAGATGAGGTCATGCCGTAGGAGCGGATCTCAGGAATAAAACAACATTATTGGAACCCTAGGCGTAATAACCTCGATGTACTTATTGGTGGATCGATGATCTTTATCGACTTTGATAGACGTTCTATGCTAAATGTATTGGATAACCCTAGGCTTAACACCTTAGGATAATCGACTGCCCACGAGACCTATTTGTGGTAGCATGTTGTTGCGTGCAGTCGATAACTAGATAGTTATACACTTTGACTGCCCACGAGACCTGTTCGTGGTAGCATATTGTTGCGTGTAGTCAATAACTAGATAGTTATACACTCTGACTACCCACGAGGTCTCGTGGTAGCATGTTGTTACGTGCAGTCGATAACTAGATAGTTATACACTCTGACTGCCCACGAGACCTGTTCATGGTAGCATGTTGTAGTATGCATGATTGAATTGGTAGAAATGATATAATTTAGACTTAACCGTCTTGACGTGTTTATGAGTAGATTTATGATCTTATCGTCCTTGATAAGCGTTCATGTTAGAAGGGTTTGAACCCTAGACTTAACCACCCAGAGAAATCCAATGTGGTTGTCGATGCACTTAGCCGGAAGTCCCGAGGGACTTTAGCTTGCTACCGAGTTTTAGTCACGGATTTGATTCAAGGTTCTCCGAGTTGGGCCTTGAGGAGCAGGGACCAACAGAGTAGGGCATTCTTGTTACCATGGTTGCTCAGTCATCTATCAGGACGAGAGTTCGAGAGGCTCAGGCCGGTGATCAACACTTACAGTTCATTAGCAGCCAGATCACCTCTGGACAGCAGACTGAGTTCACCCGAGATGACAAGGGTATTATTTATTTTTGGGGCAGATTATGCGTACCTCAGTCTCACTTGGTCATGGAGGAGTTACTTCAGGAGGCTCATCGCTCTCGATTTGCGATCCACCCAGGCAGAACCTGCATGTATCAAGATTTAAGGCGTTTGTATTGGTGGAACGACATGAATAAAGACATTGCAGGTTTTATAGCTAGATGTCTAGTTTGTCAACAGGTGAAGGCTGAGCACCAGAGACCAGCCAGACTACTTCAGAGGATTCCTATTCCCGAGTGAAAGTGGGATCACATTACCATGGATTTTGTGGTGGGTCTGCCTATGACACGATAAGGCCATGACGCGACTTGGGTAGTCGTTGACCGATTAACCAAATCCGCACACTTCCTAGCGATTCGGAAGACCGACTCTCTAGATCGTATGGCAGAGTTATATTGTCGAGAGATCATCAGATTGTATGGTGTTCCTTTAAGCATTATATCAGATAGAGATCCCCGATTCATGTCCCGATTCTGACAGAGTCTATAGCAGGCCTTGGGCACATAGCTTCGTTTTAGTACAACATTCCATCTGCAAACAGATGGATAGTCTGAGCGGACCATTCAGACTCTAGAGAACTTGCTGAGGTCCTGCGTTATGGATTTCGGGGGCAACTGAGAGGACCACTTGCCATTAGTGGAATTCGTCTACAACAACAGCTATCATTCGGCTAGCCAAATGGCACTGTTTGAAGCATTGCATGGTAGACAGTATCGGACACCCACCCTCTGGGAGGAGGTTGGGGAGGCCCAGTTGTTAGGACCCCATAGAGCTCAGCATGAGACAGAGTTGGTCCATACTATTAGACGAAGGATGGCAGAGGCACAGGATCATCAGAAGAGTTATGTCAATCGGAGATAGAGACCTCTGAAGTTCTCTATTGGTGACCATGTATTCTTGCGAGTCTCACCCACGAAAGGGGTGAAGAGATTTGGCCTCCGTGGTAAGCTAGCTTTAAGGTACATTGGTCCTTTCGAGATCTTGGAGAGGATCAGAACAGTCGCTTACCGCCTAGCACTACCACCGTCCTTGGCTGGTATTCATGATGTGTTTCATGTGTCCATTCTGAGGAAGTATGTGATAGACCCTACACATATTCTAACAGATGTATCGGGTTCCATTCAACCTTATGCTAATTACAAAGAGGTTCCGGTACGGATTCTGGATCATAAAGAACAGCAGTTGCTGAACAAGATTGTGCGACTTGTTAAAGTCGGGTGGAGTCACCACACCGATGAGGAGGCTACTTGGGAGCTTAAGGAAAAGATCAGAGTTCAATACCCCCACCTGTTTACTTAAGGTACATGAAGTATACTTTCAGTACTCGTGCTACTTGAGTATGCTATCTCTTACTCATTATACATTTGAGTGGAAAATTTGGAGACTAAATTTTTATTAGTGGGGGAAAATGTTAAATACAAAAATTTTAAAATACTAAATTAAATGGACAAAATTTAGGAAAATAATCTTAGGAATTAATTTCAGGATTTTTGGAGAATTTTAGAAATTTTTCCAGAATTTTTCTGGAATTAAACGGGGTTTGTACGGGATATTTACGAGGATAAGAAAAAATAGGCTTCTAAATGGCATGTTTAGATTATTTAATAGGTTTAATTAACCTAAGTTATAAACCTAGGTTTACTATTCCTATTTCCCCGATTACCTTCTCACGCACTGTAAAATACCGGAGAAAAAAAATATATTCCTCGGTAATTGATAAAATATCTTGTGGAATTTTTCAGAAATTTTTAGAAATTTTTCTGGATTTAAACGGGTGTTTTATGGATATTTCATGGGGATAAAATGAACAGGCTTTTATAAAGCTTGTTTAGGCTATCTTCTACGAGGTATTAAATGGGTTTAATTAACTCCGTTTTCCCGTCGGTTTCATTTTCCCCGCGATGCCTCTTCTTCTTTTCCCGATCGCGCCACGCCTCTTCGTCGATTCCCTTCTCCTCTCGCGCGCCGGCCACTCTCGAACTCGCCACATCGCCAGCCGCTTGCAATGTCGGAGCACAGAGAAGCGGCGACTGTGGCTAGGCCATCATCGGCGATCTTGCGGACGAGCGAAAGTAGATTCTCGCAATCTCGCGACCGGTGGATTGCCGAGACTGTGACCTCGCCGGAGCACGGAGAAGCGGCGACTGTGGTTGGACCATCCTCGGTGATCTTGCGGACGAGCAAAATCAGAGGGCGCATGAGTGGTTAGGAGCTTGAATCGGCGACGTCCGACGGTGTGCTGCCGATCTGGGATCTCTGCCGGAGCAGATAGTGGTCTAGCAGTAGCTGGAGGGCGATAGCAAGCAGAGCCGCTGGTGTGGGCGAATTTGCTGTCGGTGGTTGCAGGAGCTAGGGTAGTAGGGGCGTAGGCGCCGATTTCGCCGGTGAACAGGTGGATTTTGAGGGTTTCCCTTCTATTCGAGCGTTGTCGGAGCGAGGTAAGAACCAAATTTGCCTTACCTTGGAGGAGATTTTGGTGCTACAGTGGTTTTCATTTGCTGAAATCCCTCTATGAATTTGGCAGGGTCTTGGGTCGGTGAACTGAGGAAGGAAGGGAATGGTGGCTGCCGAGGGATTTAGGGCAGGTAAGTGGGATCTAATTTCCTCTTAGCATATGTTAATTTCTGTGTGTGAATCTTGTTGGGTATCAACATAATTCATGGTGAACATTGGGTTTGTTGATGATATGTCGATTGTGTGGCTGTTGAGCTGTAGGGTGATTGGATATAAGTTGTGATCATGGAGTTGTCGCCGCGATTGGAGTGGGAATTAGTGAAATCTGAATTTGGATGGGTTGTACAAGGTAAGCGTTTGATCCCTTTCTAGATCCGAGAAGTTGATTGGGAGTTTTGTTATTAGCTGTGTAATTTAGATAAATTAGTTGATAGGTTGTTGGTATAGGGGAGGAGGCTCTATAGAAGATGGAGATTTGTCTGGCTTCAATGAAATTGAAGATCATATCTCTTCATCGCCGTGAGCAACAAAATTTTGGCAGTTTGCATTTAATAAGTCTCCTAGCTCAGGTAATCTCTTAAGTCTTGTTGTGTTTCATGAACTGTGGATGCAAAGGGAGATTTCAGTGTGGGTTTGTGATGGATCTTGTTGATGAAGATACAATGAGTAAGGATTCAACTTATCTATCTAATTGTTATAGATTGCTACTTCAAAGGTGGATCAAGACATGGTGGTTGATTACAACAATTGTAAGGTAAGCTTTGATTTTGGTATTGTTATGAAGTAGGATGTGATACCTTTGTAGTTGATGCTAGAATTGACTCATGAATGATACGGTGAATTTAATTTGATTAAGGTTGGAGAATGTTGAATTAGTTGGATATAATGATCGATGTAGGATTTGATGATTCGATGTACGATAGAACTTAAGTATGTTCTATGTTGTGTGCAGGATGTTGATACGAGACGGAATCTCGAATGTAAAGACGGACAATGTAGTCTACATAACATGTGGGTAATTTCCTACCTGGTCCGGGTAGATGTATTGCATTCAGATTTAGTCATAGATATGAGCATGGTAGGTGTTCATATTACCTTGACCCTGCTCTTATTATCGTATGCTTGAACTTATCGTTGGATTTATTTATGCTCAATTGTTGATATCACCTATACCCTATCATGATTTAGGAGTTATAGATGTAATGCAAATTGGCTTAGATGTTTAGTAGGGTGTAAATGTTAGTACGGGGGATGACCCAATTTATAAATTGGAAAAAGGTCATCTATGGCTAGGTAATGCCCTAAATGTATGATTTACTTCCAATACCTGTATGTTGCATACTGTTACCAACCATGAGTTGTGTAATGGTTAAGTGAAGGGTGATTAGTGTGTCGCTGCGGACCAGTGGTCCCAGCTTGGTATGATTAGTCGAGTACGACTCTCTACAGGATAGAGAGTTTGTCGATCAGTCGAGTATGACTCTCTACAGGATAGAGAGTTCATCGATCAGTTGAGTACAACTCTCTACAGGATAGAGAGTTTGTCGATCAGTCGAGTACGACTCTCTATAGGATAGAGAGTCCGTCGATCAGTTGAGTACGACTCTCTAAAGGATAGAGAGTGTATTGATCATATGGGTACGACTCTCTGTGGAACAGAGAGTCTGTGGTAGATGGTTGTACGAGTGACAACATACTCATGTCATATGCATGCATTCTGACGACATAGTCTCCCTTGGGGTTGAGAGAGTCGTCAGTCATCTTGCCTCCCAGAGCACTCCCCGAGGAGTAACTGGTGTGAGGGCAGAGCATCTGTTGTGCCGCACTCTACCACTATAGACGGTGGTAGTTGGAGTTGCGTGCAGTTGTCCTGGGTGAGTGGTACTCGATCACTCATTGGTAGTATTAGTCGGAGTGGCCAGCAGCAGGAACCCCCGTTGTGTAACGAGCTCTTTACGCTCAAATGCTACTTGCCCACTCGGCCACTCTATAGCAGTGGTTGGTGTGAGTTGAGATAGTTGTCATGTCGTGCCACCTAGGTCACACTGGGGTCGTGGTAGCGAGTAGGGGTGAGCAGGCATGATCATGCATGTTGCATTGTCGTATCTTATGGCGCTTTGCATATTACCATATATAGATACATATATGTATGTATATATATATATGGATGGTTGAGATTAATATATATATGGATACAGTCTATATATATATGATTATTGTGATGTTGCATTTGATTGTACTATGCTTGCTGCATTTGGGTGTACATCATATTCATGCATGTCTCTTGCATTTGTTATATGATTGTGTCGGATATTGGTATGTGTTGGACAGACCTTTAGATACCTTGACCTTTAGCTAGAGTATATTTTGAGTTGATCTACTCTTCCTGTTATATATATATATATATATATATGTTGGATATATGTTCAGGTGGGATCAGAGTAGCGTAGCAGACTTCAGGTATGTCTGCATTTTTATATTGTTTATTTGGTTAGACGGTATATGCTTGTATTTATATACTATGCTGATATACCTGTTATACTTCTAGAGTATGTTGTTGAAAATACATGTGATATGACATATATACATGTTTTTCTATTACCTACTGAGTTTTACTCACCACCCCCCACGGACCCTGGGTTTTCTGTCGCCCAGGTAACAGGTAGAAGACTTTGTAAAGGCTTGGAGCACCGCCGGCTAACATCGTCTCATCTCACCTCCGAGGCTCCCGTGTGTATTTGGGCTTTCCGTCCGTTGTGTATTGTATTTTGGAGTTTTCGTAATGTACATGTTGTATATTTGGATTTTTGTCGAAGTTTTGTATTGTTGTGATGTGTTAGTCATACCGGTATGCATGTGTAGGATTGTATAGTTATTGTATCGTTTCCGCTGTGTGTAGTTGTTTTGATATATATATACTGTTGTGGTTTGGTATATTTTTATATATTGTTGTCATTGTGGGCCTACGGGCCTTGTATTAACCCGAAATGTTGTCATGTACAGGGGAGATGTCGTCCGTTTGATTTTTGGCTCGGCATGCTCTCGGGGCATGACAACTTTAGTGGTATCAGAGCCCAAGGTTCTGCGATGCCATACAATGTTGTTTTTGTGTCGAGTCTTGGATTCTCGGGAGTCAATTTATTCGGTTTTGGTTTTCTGAGATGAGATGGACAGCAGCCTGAGCTCTAAGCAGCATGAGGTAAGAATTCCTGATAACTTATGATTTAGTAGATATTTATCTAAACTTGATCAGTAGGTGTATACAATAGAGTTATGACACCTGTGCAGACTTGTAGTAGGGGTCGTCCACCGAGGCGACCAACCGGAGTGACCTTTAGGGTTTATACTCCCGATTATGTTGGCTATGTATTTAGATGCTTATACCAGGGAATAATCTGTAGTGTGTTGGTTATTATTCGTAACCGTGGTATGAGTTAGCCACGGGAATGACCTATTGAGTCTGTGAGTCTTGAACCTCTGTCGAGGAGGTGATTTACCTCTGAGAGCCGACTGATACCGAGTCGAAAAATAGGGGCCAAGTCGTCACATTTATTATGGAAATTAGAAACTACATTCTTAGAGATTTCCACTAACTGTGCTAGTCGGATCATTACATGTGGGTAATGAACAGACTTGTAGACTATTATTGATGCAGATAGCGGAAGGCTAGGTTATGGAGTTTCATAGGGATTTTATCCCTGAGTTGTTCGCACTGAGATGTATAACTTGGAGAGTACTTTTGAGTACTTAACTCATGTTATACCGAGAAAGAAGAATTGTTTGCATACCAGTATCGGGATCAAGCCGGTATTTGGTGATAAATGCAGAAAATAATCTTTGGGAAATAATATATCACTTGATCATTGTTTAGTGATGTTGAAAGAGAGTATTTTTCCGTGTCACTTTTAGTGACATTGTAAGGAATTCTTGAGCTTCAATAAAGGGTGATCGGTTAGTGATATTGTACTGTGCAGAGTCGTGAGACTTGCAAAGGTTACGACCACTTAATAGCTCAAGAAGATGAATGGATGATTTAAGCCACCCAGAGTTATTGGCTTATAGTTGGATAAAGATGTCGGGATCTTCTACCAGATCTGTCGGAAGACGTTGGATTGAGACAGGAGTTAGAAATGACTCCGTACAAGTGTTTAAGAGTTGGAGACCGATAAGCAACTATTGCAGGTCAACTTAATAGAGTCAGAAGTCTCCGACTGTTGGATAAAGGAGCAAGATCGAAGTCATAGACTTTGAGCTATTTTTTTTTATTATAGAAGACCAACTGCAGATCATCAAGATGTTCTCGTGGATATCAGCACAATCAGAACAAAGACTTCGAAGGGATTGTGTGCATGTAGTGCGGATGCGAAGTCAGATTATCCGTTGGATCAGTTCAGCTGTTGCTATTGTGAGCAACCAGTACAGTGGAGGAAGTATACTTTGAAGACACAGTTGAAGACTATCGATGGTGTTCCAGGAGGAAGATGCATTGTCTCGACAGCAGAGATCAGCACCGAAGATTCGATTATTTCATCAGCAACAACCTACTACCTCAGGCTTGGTTGGAGTTCCTTGATACTCCCCTTCAGCAGAGATCAGCACAGGAGCAGCATCAGCAAAAGACATCTTAGAAGATTCAGCAGTTATCCCCAGATATGATTTGATTAGTACAGAGGAAAAAGTATACGACGATGGTCGTATCCATTTTGTATTCTACAGTTGCAACTCGTAGGATTTAGGGATGTGATCAGATGATCTAGGAAAAAAAAATCCCTGAGGCATTCGTCGCAGAAATGCGACCAAATTATCATGGACTGTTG
This sequence comes from Wurfbainia villosa, assembly GCA_025175895.1. Lineage (NCBI taxonomy): Eukaryota > Viridiplantae > Streptophyta > Magnoliopsida > Zingiberales > Zingiberaceae > Wurfbainia > Wurfbainia villosa. The sequence continues at coordinate 122,008,185 of CM045987.1, read as the reverse complement.
GATCTGATCTTGTTCTCTTCGGAGAAAGGTGGAGACCTACGGGGAGCCTTTGGATCGGATCGACATATATTTGATCGTCCAGGGTATTACTCTAGTTTACCCTCTAAGTTAATATGTTGGGAGATACTTGTAGTTTACATGTATCTTTGTCTAGAACATTCCTAGTGTGGATTAGAAGGTCCTATACATCGACTTGTGGGTCGGTGGTATCTCTACCGTCTGGTGAGATGTGGATCAATAATTAAGAAGTCGAGGGATGTCCTTAGACTTTGATATACATACTTTTACTGTGGGCATATCCTTACGGTTGGTCCAATTGTTGGAAATATGGTACGATATGTCTCTCGGATGTGCGTATAATCTGAGAGTGTTCGGATATAGTTTCGAATGAACTCCTAGGCTTGTCATTGCTTAGGCAAGTGGAGTAGGCGATCGAAATGATTACGGAAATAGTTTCAATATCAAAGATCCTATACCGGGTGATAATTTGACTGGTATAAGTGTTACTAAACACTATGAAAATTGGAAGAACGTAAGTTGTGATTATAGGAGATGTTGGAAAGAGATATTTATCTATCCTAGTATTTCTCCTTGAGAAGGATCCAGAACACTTTGATAAAAGAGGGATGAACCTTTGAAATTATGCATCGATTGTCGATGATGGAATGCGATGATTGTTGAAAGTAAATATCTTACGTCGGGGATAAATGAGTTGTTTAGTTCGGTAAAGGACACCTGTGTATACTCTAAGGTTGATTTACGACTGGAGTATTGTAGTGACATGATGTCATACGATTATCATTGTCGTTGTGATGATTAATATATATCATCAGCGTAGAGTAGAGGGGATGCAGGTGTGTAAAGACAACAATTTCATACTTGGTATGAATTTTATGAGTTTTGATTAAGTTGTTAGACTAATCAACGATTTAGTCATCACTGGATTTGAGAATCGTGTATCCTGAACACGATTGAATCCTTTTGTAGTTGTTGGAGTTACGTAACTTGGCCACTGTTGATTGTGGTAGTTGGAGTTGCGCACTCGACCACCGTAGATGGTGGTTTTCCTTGTATGTTTTGGTTAATTCCGTAGATGTGGATAGAATGCTTGACAACACTATACCACGGACTTGTTTGACAAAGGTGATAATGGAAATCATTTAGTCGGAAGCTGGTGAAACCAGTTTACAGGACCTAGACGGCGGTTAACTTTTACACGAGTATTAGTTAATCCTTCCGGGGTGAATTAAAGGATGATGTACGCAGATGCGTCATTTCAGGGATCGGAACGATTCCGATGCAATTGAATGAGGCATATCTTATGCCTACGTCAGTTAAGAAACTACGAATAGGCTGTCATCAACATGACATGGCTTTAGTAGTTATTATCTGGATTTATAGATGTATGGAGCAGAAGTGCTCATGAGATTTTGACTAGCTACCGGGTAGCTACTATAGAGTTGCTGGAACGCGAATGGTTGCAACAGGTAAGATTGGTCGTTATAGTCTCCCATGCACTTACCGAGTGCGTGGTGGAGTGGAATTTTTGGACCACAGATGAACTTCTCTTTTGAGAAGACAATTCTCCATCTCTGGTAGGGATAGCGTGTTCCGGACACGCATCCAGTTAAGGAAGAGTTGCTACTGGAAGCACATCATTAGGGATTTGCTATTCATCCTGATGGTACTCGGGTGTATCGAGAGTTGAAACGTTTATACTGGTTAGAACGGTATAAAGGGAGATATAGCAGATTTTGCTGCTCGATGTTTAGTATGCCAGTAGGTGAAGGCTGAACATCAAGAACTCGCTGGATTGCTCTAGACAATTCCGATTTCGGAATGGAAGTGGGAGCATATCACTATTGATTGCGTTACGGGATTGCCTAGGACCCGTAAAGGACATGATGCGATTTGGGTGAGTGTGGATCGACTGACCAAATCAGCTCATTTCCTTTCTATTCGTGGGTCATACTTGTTGGATCATTCAGTAGAGTTGTATTATCGAAAGATTATCAGATTGCGTGGGGTACTCTTAAGTACCATATCAGATAGAGATTCGCGATATACCTCGCGATTTTGATGCACCATTTGTAGCGCGAGCTTGCTTAGTGCAATGTTTCATCCGCAGGCAGATGAACAGTGTGAGTGTATCATTTAGACGTTGGAGGATCTATTCAGATCTTGTGTCGTGGATTATAGAGGTGTAGCTTATCGGTTGGCTTTACCTCCGACACTTGCGGGTGTTCACAACGTATTCCATGTTTTTATGCTGAGGAAATATGTTCCGCATTCAGAGAATGTTCTGAAGAAGATAGCAATTCCACCTCAGTCTAATGTGACTTACGAGAAAATTCCAGGGTGGAGCCTGGGTCGCAAGGAGTGACAGTAGTGGGACGAAAACTATCTGACTCGTAAAGGTTGGATGACAGCATCATACCGATGAGGAGGCTATGTGGGAGCTGGAAGATACTATCCGGGCTCGATAGTCTCATATGTTCACTTGAGGAAGGTATGTGATCATTTCGGAAACTTGCTTGAAGTAATTTTTGCATGTTAGTACGAAATTTGGGGACCAAATTTTTATAAGTGGGGGAGAATGTAAAATACTGAAGAAAAAAAAATATATTCCTCGGTAATTGATAAAATATCTTGTGGAATTTTTCAGGAATTTTTAGAAAATTTTCTGGATTTAAACGGGTGTTTTATGGATATTTCATGGGGATAAAATGAACAGGCTTTTATAAAGCCTATTTAGGCTATCTTCTACGAGGTATTAAATGGGTTTAATTAACTCCGTTTTCCCATCAGTTTCATTTTCCCCGCGATGCCTCTTCTTCTTTTCCCGATTGCACCATGCCTTTTCGTCGATTCCCTTCTCCTCTCGCGCGCCGGACACTCTCAAACTCGCCATGTCGCCGGCCGCTTGCAACGCCGGAGTGCAGAGAAGCGGCGACTGTGGCTGGGCCATCCTCGGCGATCTTACGGACGAGCGAAAGCAGATTCTCACGATCTCGTGACCGGTGGATTGCCGAGACCATGACCTTGCCAGAGCGCGGAGAAGCGGCGACTGCGGCTGGACCATCCTCGGCGATCTTGCGGACGAGCGAAATCAGAGGGCGCATGAGTGGTTGGGAGCTTGAATCGGCAACGTCCGCTGGTGTGCTGCCGATCTAGGATCTTTTTTTTTTTTTGATGAAGGTAAATATATATCATCAAGAAAAGCACAATCATACAGAATCCTTAAATGCACACTCATGTCATGTCTGACGATGTGTTAGATCTGAGGTGTACCAAGGGGCGTACATGTGCTCTCGTGGGTACCTGACCTCTCATGTGTACTAAATCTCTCATGAGTACATACACTCATACATGCGTACATAGTCCACCTTCCCCCTTGCAGCGTGCAAGCTCATCTCACATGTTTCTTTCTCACGTCCATGTTATCTCTTTGTCTTCGCCATTCCATGTGTTCCATGTGTTCCTTTATGCGTTGTCCATCCATGTCCATGTATGTTCATCGTTGCCGTCACGCTTGTGTGATAACCATCCAATATTCGCCACTTTTGGTAAGTGACCAACCATCAACGGATTTGCCTTGTCTTTTTGTGCTTGTTACGGACTAGATAGGCCCTTCAGGTGGGCCTATTCACCTCTATTAGGCTTATTGGCTAAGCCTCAGCCATAAACGGATTTAGAGTGTCTTTACCGCAGCCGTTTGCTCCGGACTAGAGAGGTTATTATTGGCTGCCCCTTCACCTTTTTTTTTTTTTTTTTTTTTTTTTTTTGCCCTTCCTTGAAAGAAGCGTTGAACGGTATCACCCTGGGCTTTCCCGCCTTGATTGCTCTGTTCCTGAAATTGCCCTGGACTGATCAACACGCTCTGGAGTGGGGAGAAAAGCCCCGAAGTTGACCAACCACCCTGCCTTGGCATTTTAATCGCCTCGAATTGACTCGAATTGCCCTTGATTTGCCTCGAATTGAGCCAACCACTCAAGTGGAAATATCGCCGAGTTGATCAAACCGCCGCCAAGACATCAAACCGCCTCAAACAACTCGCCTTGGCATTTTAATCGCCCTGGAATTGACCTGGAATTGCCCTTGGATTGCCCTGGAATTGAGCCAACCACTCTGAAGTGGAAATATCACTCTGGAGTTGACCAAACTGCCCTGTCCAAGCCACTGAAAACTGCCCTGAATCTTTGCCCTGAGTCTTTATATTGCCCTGGACTTGAGCAGGCCACCCCTGTAGTAGACCAAACCAACTCAATGAAAACCGCCCTGGCAACGATCCATTCTGCAGATTGGGACCCCCCTGGCCTTGGAGGGAAACCACTCTGCTCCGCCCTCCTGTGTAGAAACCGCCCTGATCTTGAGCACAAATCGCTCGGCGTTGGAGACCAAGAGCCACTGGCCACGGCCTCTGCAAGTAAACCGACAGCGTAACCACTCGAAAACAGGCATCACTCTTTGTTCAAAGAAAATCGCCTGTAAGAAACCGCCGCTGAGCATTTCTTGCGCCTAAAACCACTCAACTAAAACCCTGAAACCACCACCCGGCCACTCCTTTGCGCCATAAACCACCTCGAACTAAAACCGCCCCGCCACCATTCTTTTGCGCCAAAACCACTCAACTAAACCACTGGAAACCACCACGCCACTCCTTATGCGCCATAAACCACCCTGAACTAAAACCGCCCTGCCAGCCACTCCTTTTGCGCCATAAACCGCCCTGAATTAAAACCGCCCTGCCATCCCTTCCTTTTGCGCTAAAACCACTCTGAACTAAAACCACTCTGGGAAACCACCCTGCCAGCCATTCCTTTTGCACCAAAACCACTCTGAACTAAAACCACTCTGGGAAACCACCCTGCCAGCCACTCCTTTTGCGCCAAAACCACTCTGAACTAAAACCACCCTGGGAAAACCGCCCTGCCAGCCACTCCTTTTGCGCCATGAACCACCCCCTGCCAGCCACTCCTTTTTTTTTTTTTTTTTTTTTTTTTTGGAACTGATGTACAGGAGAATTGCCCTGGGGTTGAGCATGGGGAAGGGTTGCCCTATGAGTAAGGGGTAAGGGGGGGCGCGGTGGACAAGGCCTTACCATGGATTTATGTGAGCTGTACTGGGAGTGGTATATTGCTGTGCTCCATCGCTCTGTAGACATGAATCTGCACCTTGCGGAATATTAGGTCTCCATCAAACTTCGCATCTTCAAACCTGCTTGAATTTCTTTGCCTCCAGACTATGTGGATTAGGGCTGACATTGCTATGTGTCGGGCTTGATTCATAGGCGTATCTTTCTTGTACCGTGATCTGAAAATTCTGAACATACTCCGGTGGGTTATCATTTCTTCTGTCATCCGTAGCCATCCTCTAACCTTGCTCCATAGTTGGCGTATTTGTTCACATTTGAAGAAGATGTGTTCCATGGTTTCCTCCTCTGCTTACGTAAGATGCATTGTTTATCCTCCATATATTCCCTGCTCGTAGATAGTTTGCCATTGGCACAAGATCCACAAAGGTGAATCTATGGCTTGGTTGTATATCCTTCGCCTCTTTACGCCAAGATTTCTTAGTTCCATTTTGCCGAAAATAGTCATATGCCTTTCTAACTCCATCTTTGTCCTGCCCAAACCATGCTGACAGGTGTTGGCTTGCTGCCACTGCGTTATTTGTGGTGCCTAGGATGCTGTTCTTGATCAGAATTAATTTCTTCATGAGTGGGGAGTACGTGTGTTTACTTTGACAGCCCCAGATGTCTCCTCCTTGTATATATGCATGATGAACCCACCGTATCCAGTGGTGTCTTGTTTCTCTTGTATCCGCCATAAGACCTTAGCTAATAGTGCCATATTCCATGCCTTCAGGTCTCGCAGCCCTAATCCTCCTTCATCCTTGGGTTTGCACATTGTTTTCCATGCTACTGGAGGATTTTTTGTATTCCACATAAGTGATCGGCATATACCATATATCCTTTCTATTACTCCTGTTGGTATTGGCAAGATCGACATCCAGTAGCATTCTATTCCTTGCAATACTGAAGCTATTAGCTGACTTTTCCCTGCATATGACAATGTAGCTTTCGGCCATGAGTTAACTTTCTTCAAGAGACTGTCCAGTAGCGTACAATAATCAGCAACTTTCAGCTTCTGGGATGCAATTGGTATCCCCAAGTATCTAAATGGCATCTCCCCTGCTTTGAAACCAGTTATGTCAATCAGTCTTTCACGGGTATTTGAATCCACTCCTGCCATATAGGAGCAGATGGTATCCACTCCGGCCGATCTGGGATCTTTGCCGGAGCAGATGGTGGTCTAGCAGTGGTTGGAGGGCGATAGAGCCGGTGTGTGGGCGACACGCCAAAGTGGTTGCAGAGCTAGGCGAAGAGGGGCGACGATTTCGTCGATGAACAGGTGGATTTTGAGGGTTTCCCTTCTATTCGAGCGTTGTCGGAGTGAGGTAAGCTTGGAGAGATTTTGGTGCTCGGTGGTTTTCATTCTTTGAAATCCCTCTGTGAATTTGCAGGTCTTGGGCCTGAACGAGGAAGGGAAGGAATGGTGGTTTAGGGATTTAGAGCGAGTAAGTGGGATCTAATTTCTTAGCTGTCACTGTGTGAATCTTGTTGGGTATCAACGTAATTCATGGTGAACATTGGGTTTGTTGATGATATGTTGATTGTGTGGCTGTTGAGCTGTAGGGTTATTGGATATAAGTTGTGATCATGGAGTTGTCGCCGCGATTGGAGTGGGAATTAGTGAAATCTGAATTTGGATGGGTTGTACAAGGTAAGCGTTTGATCCCTTTCTAGATTCGAGAAGTTGATTGGGAGTTTTGTTATTAGCTGTGTAATTTAGATAAATTAGTTAACAGGTTATTGCTATAGGGGAGGAGGCTCTATAGAAGCTGGAGATTTGTCTGGCTTCAATGAAATTGAAGATCATATCTCTTCATCGCCGTGAGCAACAAAATTTTGGCAGTTTGCATTTAATAAGTCTCCTAGCTCAGGTAATCTCTTAAGTCTTGTTGTGTTTCATGAACTATGGATGCAAGGGGAGATTTCAGTGTTCGTTTGTGATGGATCTTGTTGATGAAGATACAATGAGTAAGGATTCAACTTATCTATCTAATTGTTATAGATTGCTACTTCAAAGGTGGATCAAGACACGGTGGTTGATTACAACAATTGTAAGGTAAGCTTTGATTTTGGTATTGTTATGAAGTAGGATGTGATACCTTTATAGTTGATGCTAGAATTGACTCATGAATGATACGGTGAATTTAATTTGATTAAGGTTGGAGAATGTTGAATTAGTTGGATATAATGATCGATGTAGGATTTGATGATTCGATGTATGATAGAACTTAAGTATGTTCTATGTTGTGTACAGGATGTTGATACGAGACGGAATCTCGGATGTAAAGACTGACAATGTAGTCTACATAACAGGTGGGTAATTTCCTACCTGGTCCGGGTAGATGTATTGCATTCAGATTTAGTCATAGATATGAGCATATTAGGTGTTCATATTACCTTGACCCTGCTCTTATTATCGTATGCTTGAACTTATCGTTGGATTTATTTATGCTCAATTGTTGATATCACCTATACCCTATCATGATTTAGGAGTTATAGATGTGATGCAAATTGGCTTAGATGTTTAGTAGAGTGTAAATGTTAGTACGGGGGATGACCCAATTTATAAATTGGAAAAAGGTCATCTATGGCTAGGTAATTCCCTAAATGTAGGATTTACTTCCAATACTTGTATGCTACATACTGTTACCAATCATGAGTTGTGTAAAGGTTAAGTGAAGGCTGATTAGTGTGTCGCTGCGGACCGGTGGTCCTAGCTTGGTATGATTAGTCGAGTACAACTCTCTACAGGATAGAGAGTTTGTCGTTCAGTCGAGTACGACTCTCTACAAGATAGAGAGTCCGTCGATCAATTGAGTACGACTCTCTACAGGATAGAGAGTTTGTCGATCAGTCGAGTATGACTCTCTATAGGATAGAGAGTCCGTCGATCAGTTGAGTATGACTCTCTACAGGATAGAGAGTCCGTCGATCAGTTGAGTATGACTCTCTACAGGATAGAGAGTGTATTGATCAGATGGGTACGACTCTCTGTGGAACAGAGAGTCTGTGGTAGATGGTTGTACGAGTGACAGCATACTCATGTCATATGCATGCATTCTGACGACATAGTCTCCCTTGGGGTTGAGAGAGTCGTCAGTTATCTTGTCTCCCAGAGCACTCCCCGAGAAGTAACTGGTGTGAGGGCAGAGCATCTGTTGTGCCGCACTCTACCACTATAGACGGTGGTAGTTGGAGTTGCGTGCAGTTGTCCTGGGTGCGTGGTACTCGACTACTCATTGGTAATGTTAGTCGGAGTGGCCAGCAGCAAAGACCCCCGTTGTGTAGCGAGCTCTTTATGCTCATATGCTACTTGATCATACTGCCCGCTCGGCCACTCTATAGCAGTGGTTGGTGTGAGTTGGGACAGTTGTCATGTCGTGCCACCTAGACCACACTGGGGTCGTGGTAGCGAGTAGGGGTGAGCAGGCATGACCATGCATGTTGCATTGTCGTATCTTATGGCGCTTTGCATATTACCATATATAGATACATATATGTATGTATATATATATATGGATGGTTGAGATTAATATATATATGGATACAGTCTATATATATATGATTATTGTGATGTTCCATTTGATTGTACTATGCTTGCTGCATTTGGGTGTACATCATATTCATGCATGTCTCTTGCATTTGTTATACGATTGTGTCGGATATTGGTATATGTTGGACAGACCATTAAATACCTTGACCTATAGCTAGAGTATATTTTGAGTTGATCTACTCTTCCTGTTATATATATATATATATATATATATGTTGGATATATGTTCAGGTGGGATCAGAGTAGCGTAGCAGACTTCAGGTATATCTGCATTTTTATATTGTTTATTTGGTTATACGGTATATGCTTGTATTTATATACTATGCTGATATACCTGTTGTACTTCTAGAGTATGTTGTTGAAAATACATGTGATATGACATATATACATGTTTTTCTATTACCTGCTGAGTTTTACTCACCACCCCCCACGGACCCTGGGTTTTCTGTCGCCCAGGTAACAGGTAGAAGACTTCGTGAAGGATTGGAGCACCGCCGGCTGACATCGTCTCATCTCACCTCCGAGGCTCCCGTGTGTATTTGGGCTTTCTGTCCGTTGTGTATTGTATTTTGGAGTTTTCGTGATGTACATGTATATTCGGATTTTTGTCGAAGTTTTGTATTGTTGTGATGTGTTAGTCATACCGGTATGCATGTGTAGGATTGTATAGTTGTTGTATCGTTTCCGCTGTGTGTAGTTGTTTTGATATATATATACTGTTGTGGTTTGGTATATTTTTATATATTGTTGTCATTGTGGGCCTACGGGCTTTGTATTAACCCGAAATGTTGCCACGTACAGGGGAGATGTCGTCCGTTTGATTTTCGGCTCGGCATGCTCTTGGGGCGTGACACGCACAGCCGAATTTTCTTCTTCCTCTTCCTCTTGCGTCTCTCTCGATCGCGACTTCTCCCTATTTCTTCCCCTTGCGATTATCTTCTCGCGATCTCTTCTCCACGTGCCCGACCTTCCCTCTTTTCTCTCCGCGCAATCTCTTCCTTTCTCTTTCGTGGCGGCATTTCTCTGATCGGTGAGATCCCGAAGGTTTCTGTCCTAGCTCTCGCCGACAACCTTGAGCGGGTGAATCGATGACATCGCTGCCACGGGAGGTGTGTGTGGCACTATTCGTTCGTCGCCGGAGCAAGGTGAGGCACTGTTCTTCTTTGATCTCGGATGAAGGGGAGATGGGAGCGAGCAAGGGTCGATATATTAAGGCGGCGGCAGTTCGAAGCGGGAGCTGTTCTTCCCGATCGAAGCTGGAGCAAGATCGTCGTGTGTGGAGCTAGGGATTGGAAGTTGGTTGGGCTGCCGGTGTTGTGGATTTCACTGTCGGTGGTCGTCGGAGCTAGGTAAGAGCTGTTTTCTCCTTACCTTGGATGAGATTTAAGGGATGCGTTGGTTTTCTTTCGCTGAGTTTGAACTGTCGATATGAGCAAAGATTTGGAGTTGTTGAACAGGGGATGAGAAGGATTGGCTGCCGGTGGAGTTTTTCTAGGGCTGGTAAGCTTATTACCTTCTCTCTTCATATATAATTGCTAGAGTTGGGTTATGTGTCAATCTATGGGGTGGATTTTCCGTTCGAGGGAGTTGGTTGTGAGTTGGCCGACTGCTATTGGAGTTTTTGGCTCGATTATGAGATGGGAAGGAGTTGTGCGACTGTGAGTGGGAGCCTTGGCCAGTTGAGATGGCTGTGAGATTCTGAATTGGTGTTGCTCGGCTATGGTTGAGTGAGAGGTGGCTGTAAAGGTGAGTGTGTGAGCCGTAGATGAGCTGTGAGTGGCTGTGAGAGGTGTGTGTGTTCTGTGTGTCGGTTGGGAACGAACTGGGGAAGCTCAATTCCGGTAAAGCGAGTTGTGGATGGTAAGGTAAACTCAATTGAGAATGAATTAGGTGATTGGGGATTATAATTCATATTCGATAAAGGATATAAATATAAGGATGATGTAGTAGTTAATTCGTATGTAGTTGTATGCTTACACTTAATCATAATTAATGATGTTTGTAGGACGTGGATACGAGACCAGTCCACGGGCGTAAAGATAGTTGGTATTCTTCATAGCATGCGGGTATCTTTTACTTATCTTCTTTTAGATTTTGTCATATTGTTGTGCATTGTTTACTATAGCTAGTAATAGTTTTCTATGCTTTTAACTACCCTGGTATGTCACTACCTAGTACGTGTTGTAGTCTTTTCATATGCTTATTATATTATGCTCTATCACTTTGATACTTGTCATTTGTTTATTTAGCACTAGAATAGTGACATACCTTACATACTGGGCATTGAATGAATAATGAATATATCTTGCATGTATACATAGACTTATGTACTTAGGTTATTTGATATGGGCTCTTATTGGTACATACCATAGGTAGCCATGGATTGATAGGTGTATCGTGCATTAGTGACTTGCACCATCTTGCATTATTGCATGACTAGCGATCATCGGTTCCTCGGTAGGAGGTGATACTACTTGGTAGTTGAGCCCATCGTCAGTCACATTATCTACACACACAACCACTCGTGGGTTAGTGATATTTTAGGTGTGTGTGTAGTTGCTCTGTCAGGGTTCTACGGTAGTTGCTCAAGATATTGGTATTGCGACGTGGTAGCAGACAGGGATCCCTCCTTTATCGTGAGACAAGAAGATGAGACGAGGTGATGTCCTCCATATACATACATGGGGTAGGAGGGTGATACTCCGCCAGCATTCTGTCCATTCGGTCACATAGGTGTAGTGACGGTAGAGTGCACAGTTGTCACAACCCTACCCACTCGGCCGACACACATGACATGTCGGTGGCTTGACTAGCGTCAGGGGTGTCACAGGTCATTGCATCATGTGCATACGTTTTTACTATATGCATTGCTTGTTGCACTTTTGGTTGTTGCATATGATTGTCATGCACATACAGGAGATATTATGTTGTTTATTTTGGTGATTCTACATATGCTTGTGTGGATGTATTTTATGTCAGCTTAGGTGATTCTAGTGTGTACAGTTTCAGGTATGTATTTTTGTTGTGAAATTATACCAGGATGATTATTATTGCTACTTATAGTTTACTATGCATGACTTTTAGATATCCGCTGAGTTTTACTCGCTGCGTTGATATCTCTTTTATTTTAGGATGAAGCCTTTCAGAGGGTCCAGTTGTCAATCCCCTGATCTGACGACTCCGTTATTTGATTTTCATGCTTCCACATTTTTTTTATCTCTAGTACTCTATGTTTCAAACTTGTAGTATTTTATATTCGTGGTTGGTTGGTAGTATTTGATTATGTCCTTATGGACTTTTTGTTCGATTTGTTTTGGATATGTGTGTGGTTGTGTATTCCTGTTCAGATGGTAGAAGAGGTGAGTCTAATAGTTTTAGGCTTCATATGTACTTTGGGTTGTTGGCCTGAGGTCATATACTATTTGCATTGTGTTTTATATTCCGGCCATGTTGGCCAATGTATAGTGGGTCATGTGGGCCTTATATACAGGTTTCAATTGTTCGTAGTACAGGGGAGGTGCTGTCCAATTTTCGGACAAGTACCCCCTCTCGGGGCATGACAGCTAGGGCTGGAGGAAGAGGAGGGAGTTCAACGGAGGCCCGAGGATCTCCCACTTTATATTCCCAGGTCATGGGGGGTTCCAAACCCGGTTGCGAAAGGAAAGGAAGGGGGCTCGGAAGGACCTCCCCACATTGGGGGTCAAGGCGTCGACCGGTGTAGGAGGAGGAGGAGGCTGATACGCTGAGGTTGCAGTAGATTGGGTGGCAGATTCCTCGACGGGTCCTGCATCAAGATCATGTAGCTCAAAGGAGTCAGAATTCGAAGATATGTTAATAGGGTATTCAGCAAAAGCCATGGAGGTATGATGGAAAATAGAGAACATTCGCAGTGACGATTTATAATCGAAAGAGGGAGATTCGAATTCGTCCTTGGGAAGGGAGAGAAGATGAAAGGGCGAGGGAAGTAATGGTGTCGGCATGGAAAATAATCGAGATATCAGTACCGAAGTAGGCAATTACCTTCTTATTAGAGAAGATGAAGTGGCTGGACTATTTAATTTTTACCGAGCAAAAATCGATTCTGGTAAGAAGAGGGTAAAGCCCAGGATAGCCCAAATAGATTCCCGAGCGGAAGATCTTAGCAGTCGACTGACACTTTGAAGGGTGGAGAATCCGCAATAACCAATGAAGGAACGGTCCAGAAATGTCCTTAAAAAATTCCTGATCAACAATAACTCATACGCAGAAGGCAACATAAGGCATTACAATTTTCAAAAAGTCTTTATTAATGAGAAGTCGATCAATACCATGAGGAAGACACGACAATTACAATTCAAAGAGTTCAGGAGGACATTTAACTAGAGCTACTTCAGGGTCCAGATAGCTTGTGTCCACACCTGGTGGAGGGTAGCCCTCGGCAGCGTTCAAAGAGGAAGATCCTTCGAAGCTTAGCATGAACAGTTGTACTCCCTTGTGAGCATATCTCATTTTTCGGTCAGCCTCCTGCTCTTTCAGCTGGGACTAACACTCAGCTAACTAGACGGCTAGGGCATCTCTATCTTTCGTTGTCGTCATAGCTTGTTGACCCAGCGAAGCCAGAGCCTCAGTATGCTCCTTCTGAAGTTCTTGCTGCTGGGTGGTTATTGAAGTCATTAGCCCTGGAAGCACGGACACCTTCATAGATAGGTCTTCCTAGTGGTGCCGGCAAGACTCCAAAATTGTTCTCCAGTGTTGGCATTCCTGTTGGAGTTTGAATATAGTCATAGACGATTCAGTAGCCCGAAATTTTGCCTTGGCAAGTAGTTTTTTATGTTCTTCTAGTTCTTGCATGAGGAGAGTGATCTAGTGAAGCTAGCTAGACTGCATGAACAGTTGTTGTTGAAAATCATCGCTCTTTTTATGGAGTTCCTCTTTTTCACTCTGAGCCACTGCCAGTTGTGTCATCAGGTCTTCACATTGAGTGAACAAGGTGGACTCCCTTTGTTTGCCTTCATTCAGTTTTTAGGTCAACTTTTTCTGCTGAGTAAGGGAGGCAGTGTGGCGAGCAGCTATCGTGGATTGGTAATTCACTATGCCCAGCATGGTTTCTTTGTAAGCTTTAACCGTCTGGAACGGGAAACCAAGTGTTAGGGAAATAAGTGCTAGCTGGTACACTTTGGATAGGAAATGGAGGAAAGCTCACTTCAGCCAAGGATTTGCCTAGACGTTCATAAGGGTTCTGCATTTGGAACTGATTGAAGAGCCGCACTTCCTCAGTACTGCGAATTCTGAGGGAGGATCCTAAAGAAGTAGAGGGGGGTTTAGAGGGGAAAGATTCCCTCCAACCAAAAAAGGCTCCTTTACGGACATGGGAGGTAAGAAAGGGTCCATAGCCCGAATAGGAGTGGGAGAAGAAGGTATATATGTATGGGTATCTACAGGGAAAGTGCTATCCGGAGAATTAATCTTTGGGTCAGGTTGAAAGGGGGATGAAACAACGGAAGGAGAAGGAGACAGTTCTTTTCGAGGGGAAGGTATAGGGGCAGCCAATGCGGTTTCTTCCCCACGAGGTTCATAGTTAATTAGGCATCGGTGCCTATTTAATTTTAGAGGAGATGGCGGAAGGAAAGAGTGCGAAGAAGAAGATAGGGGAATAGAAGAGGAGTTGGGGGCGCCCTCCTTGCGGGGACGAAGCTTTTTACGGGGAGAAGAAGGAGCTATGGGGGACTTACCCTTGATGCGTTTCTTGGAAGGCTTCTTTCTTACTGCCACAATTTCCTCCCCTTTGATGATGGCGTCCTACATCAGGTTGTCTGCAAAATCAACAGTTAGAAAGTAAGCTGGCAATAAAGGTTACTTTGTATCAAAGTATGAACAACATCCTACCTATGGCATCCAGATCGATTAGTGGGAAAGAGGACAACTCATAGCGACTGAAGAGGGGAGGTTTCATCAGATGGTCCGAACTATAATGGTATTCTTTTAACACTCGGTAGACCTCTGGAAAGGGACACTGAGTCCTACTCTTATGGAAGGAGGGTAGCTCAGGGAGATCTAATTTCCAGGTATCAGAGTAGGGCAAGGGCATCAGATGTTGAACGAAGGAATAGAGAGCTTCCCATCCCTTATGGGAAGAAGGCATGTTCACTAGAAATTGATAGTCTGGACGGCTAGATAGATAGAAGAGGCCCTCCTTGGAAGATTTTAGCTGGAAGAAGCAATGAAATAGCTGCGGGGACAAAGGAAGACCTAAATGTCAGAATACTATGATTGCCCCTTATAGTATGCGGAAAGAATTAGGGGTAAATTGGTTGACGAGCAACTTATAAAAGTCTAAAATTTCTAGGTAAGCAGGGGGCACAGGCAAATATAAATCATTCAGTAGTTGTTCAGAGAAGAAGCAGTGTAAGCCTGGCGAAGGAAGATGGGGTCGATAAGAAGTGGTGTTGAAACGGCAAAGTACTGAGGGGTCTATGTGTTGGCGCCTACGATCGAAAAAATAATGTTGGCTGTTTAGCTAAGTGATAGTGTGTTCATACCAAGGGCATGAGGTCGGGTTCTTCGGGGGCATAGGTGGGAGAGGAGGAGGAACACTTACTTGAGGGTTGAAGAGGGAACGCTTGCGAAAGAAGGGGCTAGGGCACTTGACCACTGTCGAAGAAAATTGTCGGAAGAGGAAGAAGAAAAGGTTAAATCGCTAAGAGTACTAAGTTGTTCGTAAAGAGGGGAAGAGGGGGATTTATATAGGGTTTTGTGACTTTTCAGCTACATAATAGAAAAAGAAAAACGGGGCCCATGGGCCTAATTAGCTGCTTCAAGCATATAAAGTCAGGTAACATGAAAAGGTAAGTTCAAATTGATAAGTCAGGTAATGGGAAAAGGTAAGTTCGAATTGATAAGGGAAGGATATATGAGAAACATTATACTTAGAAAGTCAAACTCAGCACCTCGTTTGACTATTTTTAGGGGGTAGCTAATGATACTACTGCTACCTTTTTCCGCAATTGAAATGAAAGAACCCGTGCGGAAGATACTGCCTGAATCGAGGAACTGATTCAACAGAGTAAGTCTGAGTGAACCAGTTTGGTAAAGTAGGTCTGGAGAAACCGGTTCGGTAGAGTAGGTCTGGGCGAAAATGGCTCGGTAAGGTAGGTCAGGGAAATTGGCTCGGCAGAACGGGTCTGGAGATTGGTTCTGTACCGGGGGGGGTATAGGAGTTGGCTCAGGCTATCATCGGAAGTCTGAGGTAAGGAGTCTAAGAGTTATACTAAGCCTAGGCGGTAGGTTTAGGCTAGCTTTATGAAGGGCAAGAGGGTGAAAAGGAAATGTTAGAATATTTCCCGAAATATTTGTGAGAGTTTGTTACATAACAAATTAGGACCCCACATAATATTTGGAGGAGTCTCCACTCTTCATTTCTGTAACAAAATGATTCTCCATGTAAGCAAGGTGACCACATGTACGGTGATGGAAGATGTTTGTTATGTGATAGCTGTCCAGGAAAGAGGAGGAGGATAAAAGGCAGAGGAGGGGCGAGAGAGAAGGGGATCCGCAACTTCCAAAAGCAAGAGACGAAGACACACTTGAAGGGGAGAGCAACCACATCGCCGGAGAGGAGGAAGAGGGAGAAGAAAGGAAGAAGGAGACAGGGAGAGTAGTGAGCTCCATTCTTTCGACATTTGTATATTGAGCTAATTATAAGAGGTTTTTCCCTCTACCTCTGGAAGCTTTTTCCACGAAGGAGGGAATTCATAGTGAAAGTACTTTGGCACCATAGCTCATGGGAGAGCTCACCCCCGTGGAGTAGGAATCCTCATTCTGAACCACGTAAAACTCTGTGTCTCTGCTCTCTGCTTTGGTTGTTCGCGTTTTCCATTCATATTCTATTACTGTTGCGGCCGGAGAGAACCCCAAGCTTCCTGTACGCACTTTGGCGTTGAAAGGAGACTAGAAAATCCATCTACGATCGCATCAGTAATAATATTTTATATTGTAATTATATAGTATTCTTATAGCGAGAAAATAAGTATAGGATATCGAGAAGAAAAATATTTTATATAGTAATTATATTATTAAAAATAAATATATTACTATATAAAAAATATTATAAAAGTAATTTTTTTTTTGTATAAAACAGGACCGGATCGTTTTGCCTCTGAATCGAATTGTGAACCAATAATTTGGAACAGTGAATCATAATTATTTTGAACCGTTAAAGTTAAAGGTCGACATTTCGTGAACTATCGAATCATCAATTTTTAACTATCGATTTCGAATTGTAGTCAAATCTATTTGTCTGTAGCAAAAAGTGATTACATTCTCTCCAAACACCTTCGTCATTAGATCCTCGGTGGTGGTGAAGGGACAAGGGGGGATTATATCCCTTAATTCGATAGCTAAAAATAACAGAGGACTTCTAAGTCTAAATGAAAATTTTAGATCTCACACTGAGATTCAATCTCTGTTCATCTATATTAATATTTGTATTGCTTTAGTTACCGGACTATCTGAGGGGACATAGACACATAGTTGAATCTATTTGTATCTCTTATGTACGCATTATGTGATCATAAAATATTTTTTATTAAACATATTTAACAATCTTGTAGTGCTCGAATTGACCCAATCAGATTAGATCATCACTCAAGCGCATTCTAGAAACAATTATAGTCTTCTCTCGGTGGTATAAGTATTGTATGCTCGTTAAGTACTTTTAGGCAAAGTACTTAATGATCCTTCGCTTTTAAATTAATTTAATTCGATCAAATTATCATTTATATATGTCTCTATTTCAGGAGCACAATTATAGTCCAAAATCTACAATAGTAATAATATTTAATTCTTTAGAAATTATATCATAGACATTATATTACTATCATTGCTTCTAATAACTAATGATAGTCCTTGTTTGACTCATTGATAATTACCATTTTGTCGAGTTATTTTGGTTCTTAATATTACTGTTTTAATCTCCTCATGTGTTTATTTATCGATTATTTACATGTTTTATGAGTTGGATATATTTTTGAATCTTATTATAAATTCTCCTAATTTTTGGACTTATATGTAAAGTTTACATCTTAATTGTAGAAGATCAAGATGAGCTACTAGACTAGACTCGAGTTGGATCAAATATGACTTCATCTAGGGCTAGAAGGATATTTTAAGCTAGATCAATCTGGACCTTTTATCGTGATCGAGGGCAATTTAATCAAGAGATCATATCTGAGCAATATGAACCGTCCGATAAAAGCGGCTTGATTATAAGCTATTTACCCAGTTCTGGAGAGATCCGGTCCATACATATTGATCTGTACATCTGAGTCCTTTATCCAGATTCGACCGATCGTGATTATCCCTTTGGATGGATAAGATCCATCCATTCAAATTTAGAGAATTCTCAGTCGTTGGATGCACAACCCATTAATGGATTAATCAAGGCAATCAAAACCTAGGTTCAATTGGACGGCTGCGATTTGATGGCATTCGATCGGACAGCTGTGGAAAATCCTTTAATGGCTCCTTCATCGCGCCTTCATCCTTCAGCCGGCATTCCCTTTCCTCATCCGCGATTTCCACCCGACGCCAAGCCCACTGCCGCGCTCATCTCCTCCCTCGTCGGTCGCCGGAGAGGAAGGGGATCCCCTCCTTCTCCGGTGACCGGTGCTAGGTCTCCTCCATTTTTCCCTTCTCACGGATTTCACCCGACGCCATTTCACTGCCGCCAGCCATCTCCACTCCGAGCTCAGCCGCTGCCAATCAATCGGAGGCGGGATTCCTCTCCGGCGACCGGTCCGGCCAGCTCCTCCTTCATCGATCCGGCAGTTCCATTTCCAGCTTCTTCACATAGATTTCCAGCAGCCCTGTTTCCAGCATTTCGTCATTTGGACAGCAATTTCTTCTTCCATGTTGATGTGTTGATTGTTTAGCTTAGTTTGTTGAATGCTAGTAGTCAAATTCCCTTTCATGTTTAATTTGCACGTAGTTAGTTTAATTTGGTTCATGCACATGTAGCGTTTGATTAAATGTTTCTTAGAGTAATTAGGATATAGTTAGTTAGGTTAGATTTAATTTCAAGCTTTACTTTAATTGCTTTCTTTTAATCATATTTTCGTTAGGTTGTTAGTTAAATCTTTTCTTCCCTTGAGCCTTAGCAGCCGCGTCCACCTTGCCTCCACCCACTTTTCTCCTTCGAATTCGAGGAGGAACCGCCTCATCAAGTGAATTCGGCGACGTCCTCCATCTCCACAACATCCACCTTCTCCTTCGGATTCGAGGAGGAGTCCGCCTGATGACACTTCTTCGAGCTCAACCGGATCCACGAGAGTTCGGAGTGTCCATCAAACTACTGGATTCAGGAGTTTGAACCATCCCACATCCACTGCCATTTGCGGAGTCTCGATCGAGCTTCGTTGGACTTAGCCGGAGGAACTTGGTCATTCATCGGGCCTATCTTGGGTTGATCAGATTATTTCCTTTTCCAGTTTTTATTGCTTTAATTCTTGCATTGTCTTTTCGTTCAGTAGGATTAGTCTTTTAAATCCAAACCCCCATCTTCAATAGGAAACCCAAAGCAATAATTAGAAATCCTAAGTTTACTATTCTGTCGATTACACTCGTTGGGAAATGATCCGGGTCATTCACTATACTATATTAGTGTAGAAGGAGTTCGGTAATTAATTTGAAACGGCACAACAACAAATACCGCTCCATCAAATTTTGGCATCGTTGCCGGGGAGTGTAATGATGCTTGGTAGACTTAGGATTGTTTGTCCATCTTTCTAAAAAAAAAATCAAAACTCAAAACTTTTGTTGAGGGCTTAATTCTTTTATGTCTTGTATATCCATGTGTTATATTTTGTTTGCTTCCTGTATCTTTTGATATTGTTTGTCAGTGTTTCAGGATAAATACAGGAAATTTCTTTGATCATGGATCCCTATTATTAGAGATTAGGAGACTTTCATCAGGCTCATAATTCAAGGATTAGCAGAACTATCAGGGAACTCACCGCACCAGATGTTGCTTGTCAATCTTGTTGCATTCAGTTTCTGAATTAAATGTGAATGTTGAACTCTTTAAAATTATACCTTTGCTTCCGAAATTCCATGGTCATGCTAGCGAAGATCCAATTAGGCACTTGCAAGAATTTTATGTGGTATGCTCAACAATGAAGCCACGGGGTATATCACAGGAGGACATTATGCTCAGAGTATTTCTATTCTCTTTATCCGACAGGGCAAAGGATTGGATCTATTATCTTTCTCCTGGCTCTATTACATGTTGGAGTGAAATGAAAAAAGCCTTTTTGGAAAAGTTTTTCTTTGCATCCAAGACCATGGAAATTCGAAAGAGCATTTGTGGTATTGAGCAAATGATAGGAGAGACTCTATATGAGTATTGGGAGAGATTCAAAAGATTGTGTGCTAATTGCCCCCATCACCAGATTAGCGATCACATACTCATCCTGCACTTCTATGATGGATTATTTCCTATGGACAGGTGTATGCTTGATGTAGCTAGTGGAGGGGCTCTAGTCAACAAGACTCCTACTCAGGCTAGAGAGATCATTGAGATCATGGCTGCGAATTCACAACATTCTTATCAGCCTCCACCATCATTTCAGAGGTTGTCGCCTGAGTTCCAAATTAACTCCATGTTTGATAGCCCACAACATTCTCAGCAGATACAAGCACAAGGATTTATTCAGCCTTCGTCAGAGACCATTTCTCTGGATATCGATGCGCTAGAGGGGATGGATTGTGAGGTACGCGATAGTCGACTTTATGATTCTACTACTCTACAGGACTCCGATATTTCTATGTGCTACGGTAGTGAAGTTGTGGATGATGTGGATGTTATTGTTGATAACAGTGAAGATATTATTGTAGATGATACTATTACTCCTACTTGTGATATTGTTAATATTGCACATGATATTGCAGATGTAGCAGATATTGTTACTTATATTGAGGTTGATGATGTTGTAAAGGAGACAGTCTCTGTAGAATTGTTATGTTCAGATGTGCAACTACCTAATAAGTCTGACCAGAATTGCTCTAAAGATATCAAGATGATGTCCATAGGAGTGATGGATAGCTGGAGAGCCCCAAACTGGACACTCCTATTACAGCCTAAGCCTCCAATATTTCTGCTTAATAAGGCTCCAACACCAAATATAGCAGTCCAGCTTCCAGACTGGTTACTTTAAATAAATCGTCTCCGACCGCCTGAGATAATCTTTAAGAAGACGATAGTGAAAGGAGTGGAGTTCATCTTAGCTCTTATTGTTCTACTTTTGGGTTGGATTTTACACTGGAATTATTCTCATCTACCTAGAAGAACCTTCATGAAGATGATGATGGAGGGAGCTAGACTTTACGACATAGACCACGTGAAGAAGACGCTCACTTCCACTTGATCCACTCCACTCCCAGCCTGGCTACTACTCCTGAACTGCCTCGAATGGCCAGGACCCCAGGGGAGTTCATTCCTTTTCCCATCTCTTTTTTTTTCCTTTGTATATATACATTTCCTTGCTTTTGCTGTTCTTGTTTTAGCTGGTTATTTTGGTTCTCAAGTTTTTAGTGTTGAGTTCTTGTTTTTTTTTGTGTTTTGAAATAAATTTCCTATGCATTCCTTTATATCTTCTTAGAAGTCGTGAAAGCTAGTTAAATTTGATTGTCGAGTTTTGGGGATTTATTGTCATGAATGGATTATTTGATTGCATGGTTACTACTTGGTGATGGATTCTGTGTTGATGGACTGAGTTGATTATTTTTGTTTACCTAGTGAGGATTGAGCCTATTTTTATTGCTTATGTGTGGTGCACTTGTGGTTATTGTAACTCTAGAACTTACTTTGATTCTTTCGAGACCACACAATAATAGGTTTGCATGATTATTTTGAAGGCAATCACTTTTGTTTTCCTTCACTTCTTTCATCATCACATGCTTATTTGAATAACATTCTAGTCATTCATCCTTACATTTTTTCTTTCCTTCCATTATTTTCTACTCTATTTCTATTTCTGGATGTGGAATACTTGGATGATCCATGATGAGTGTTTTGCCCAGGATGGATAAAAATTTAAGTGTGGGGGAGAGGAGTAGCTCAGGGAAATTTAGCGTTAGCATAGACAAGTCGTGCTTGATCACCATGAGCTAGCCATGCTCTTTATCTTTTTAGCTGAGCTTGATGTTGGAGTATAGGGAAGTGCACTACATGTTGAAAAAAAAAGTTGAAAAAAAAAAGTTCGAAAAAAAAATTGAAAAAAAAAAGTTGAAAAAAAAATAAGTTTGGGCCCATGAAATAAAAAAAAAATTGTGAAAATTTTGACATGTGGTGTCATTCATTTTTTATTATGCGTGATAGTATTTTTGTTAACGACATCCCTTGTTGCAGTTATTGAGAGATTTATTGTATATCTTGAGTTGATTTGTATTGAAGAATGTGATGAGGGTTGTTTACATATTTATTGTGTTGGAAGAAAAAAATTTTAGGGCAATATTTTCTTGTACTCATCTATGTAGCATTCCAGTATTTCCATATCTTCTTCTTGCATTTCTTTAGCTATTTCATTTCGTATCTTTCTTTTCTTTCACACATACCATTATTTGTTTTTATTCATGTTTCCCTTACATTCTTAATAAGCCTTTAGTGATTGTGCATTCTTATGTGTGTATAGTGGTGAAGGTAGAAGAAAAGCAAGCATATGGTAGTTCATAAACCATGAGTAGCTTGAGTGAACTCGACTATTACATGCTTATAAGAGCGAGAGAAACCACCACTTACCTTATGAGGCTTAATCATTCTTAGCCTATTCATAATGGATTGAAGTTACCATGTTTGTTAACTTGTGCAAGATTTGAGTCCATGATTGTTTGAGTTTCTGAGAATTGATAATCCTAGGTAACTTTCTTTCACGATTTTCTATGTATGCTTGGGAATTGCTAGGGAAATATACTTTCAGATGTTTTTAGTTTTATTTACTTGCTCGGGACGTGCAA
Source organism: Wurfbainia villosa (assembly GCA_025175895.1). Lineage (NCBI taxonomy): Eukaryota > Viridiplantae > Streptophyta > Magnoliopsida > Zingiberales > Zingiberaceae > Wurfbainia > Wurfbainia villosa. The sequence continues at coordinate 121,985,512 of CM045987.1, read as the reverse complement.
GAATAAGTGTGGAGGAATTGATAACTATCATTTTGTCGAGTTATTTTGGTCCTTAATATCACTTTTTTAATCCTCTCGTATGTTTATTTATCGATTATTTACATGTTTTATGAGTTAGATATATTTTTGGACCTTATTGTAAATTCTCCTAATTTTTGGACTTATATGTAAATTTTACATCTTAAATGTAGGAGATCAAGATGAGCTACTGGACTAGATTCGAGTTAAATCAAATATGGCTTCATCTAGGGCTAGAAGGATATTTTAAGCTGGATCAATCTGGACCTTTTATCGTGATCGAGGGCAATTTAATCAAGAGATCAGATCTGAGCAATATGGACCGTCTGATAAAAGTGGCTTGATTCTAAGCTATTTACCCAGTTCTGGAGAGATCCGGTCCATACATATTGATCTGTACATCTGAGCCCTTCATCCAGATTCGACCGATCGTGATTATCCCTTCGGATGGATCAGATCCATCCATTCAAAGTCAGAGAATTCTCAGCCGTTGGATGCACAACCCATTAATGGATTAATCAAGGCAATCAAAACCTAGGTTCAATTGGACGGCTGCGATTTGATGGCATTCGATCGGACGGCTGTGGAAAATCCTTTAATGGCTCCTTCATCGCGCCTTCATCCTTCAGCCGGCATTCCCTTTCCTCATCCGCGATTTCCACCCGACGCCAAGCCCACCGCCGCGCTCATCTCCTCCCTCGCCGGTCACCGGAGAGGAAGGAGATCCGCTCCTTCTCCGGTGACCGGTGCTAGGTCTCCTCCATTTTCCCCTTCTCACGGATTTCACCCGACGCCATTTCACTGCCGCCAGCTATCTCCGCTCCGAGCTCAACCGCTGCCGATCAATCGGAGGCGGGATTCCTCTCCGGCGACCGGTCCGGCCAGCTCCTCCTTCATCGATCCGGCAGTTCCATTTCCAGCTTCTTCACATAGATTTCCAGCAGCCCTATTTGCATTTAAATCATTCATTTCTTCTTCCATGTTGATGTGTTGATTGTTTAGCTTAGTTTGTTGAATGCTCGTAGTCAAATTCCCTTTCATGTTTAATCTGCACGTAGTTAGTTTAATTTGGTTCATGCACATGCAGTGTGATTAAATGTTTCTTACAGTAATTAGGGCATAGTTAGTTGGGTTAGATTTAATTTCAAGCTTTATTTTAATTGCTTTCTTTTAATCGTATTTTCGTTAGGTTGTTAGTTAAATCTTTTCTTCCCTTGAGCCTTAGCAGCCGCGTCCACCTTGCCTCCATCCACTTTTCTCTTTCGGATTCGAGGAGGAACCGCCTCGTCAAGTGAATTTGGCGATGTCCTCCATCTCCACAACATCCACCTTCTCCTTCGGATTCGAGGAGGACTCCGCCTGACGACACTTCTTCGAGCTCAATCAGATCCGTGAAAGTTCGGAGTGTCCATCAAACTATTGGATTCAGGAGTTTGAACCATCTCACATCCACTGTCATTTGCGGAGTCTCGATCGAGCTTCGTTGGACTTAGCCTGAGGAACTTGGTCATTCATCGGGTCTATCTTGGGTTGATCAGATTATTTCCTTTTTCAGTTTTTATTGCTTTAATTCTTGCATTGTCTTTTCGTTCAGTAGGATTAGTCTTTTAAATCCAAACCCTCATCTTCAATAGGAAACCTAAAGCAATAATTAAAAATCCTAAGTTTATTATTCTATCGATTACACTCGTTAGAAAACGATCCGGATCATTCACTATACTATATTAGTATAGGAGTTCAGTAATTAATTTGAAACAGCACAACGATAAATACCATGCACATCACTCATCAAGTCTTTCTAACCAAAATATTTATTACGGCTCCCTTTGATACTTAGATCTACTAAATTAGACTATTATATAAAGAACATATCTACGTAGATCTCGTTATGATCTTACATCTCTAACATAAGTGTTGGAGGATCATTTAATACTTTAGGTAAAAAAACTAAGGTTCAATAAAACACACAATATCATTAATATATAAACTCCAAGCGATGCATACATTTATTCTGCAAAAGGATGAAATTCATCATCCGGGAATCCCTTTCGTCTATTCCATAGCGAAAAGAGAAAGTTAATCACGATTGATCTATGATCATATTAAAATCTAGACACAATGAAGGACAAGGATTCCGATTAATATTTCTACCAAACAGTTAGCGAAGATTATCTCTCGCTCACTTCTACAATTGTACACTACGGTTCGTGAGGGCTCCAAGTGATGCATACATGGCTTTACAATATGACATGCAAGTGGATAATTGTTAAACACTGACTCAAACAACCACAAGATCACTGGGCAATAACGCATTCATGTTGAAGACTAACTGGGATTTCAAATTAGTGAAAAATCATACAACCTTCAGATACTTTTTAACACAATGCTCAAGGAACATAGACAGACTTTAACAAGATAGGTATGAAAAACTAACCTCCTATAACAAGAATGAGTAAGAGAGTGAGGGCATGAATTTGGCAAAGAAGATGCTCCAAATTAAGATGCAAGAAATCTATTATATTAGTGCAAGGGTGCTAGATAATCGAACTTAGATTTTGATTATGGCAAAGACTCAAAGCTAAGATCATATTGTTATCTAATAAACTGAATCAAGTGTGCAGAAATAATTAAGCGGAGTTGAAGGTCAGCAACACTCGAAAAATCTCGAGTCGAGAAACCGCAGTGGTCGAGCAACACCGGACGAACTTCGGAGGGAGCCGAAGAACCCAAGTGAAGACCGAAAGCTAAGCTACAAGTCACAAATGACCAAATGTAAGCTCGAGTGTGAGTAAAGGTGAGGTTGGGTCCTCCGCACGGGAACGTCCTTAGGCGGCAATCCGACTAAAACTTTCAGTGAAAGGTCTAGGTCGAAATCGTACGGTATGTGACCGTTGAATTTACCTTTACTTGTATATTTTGGATTAACTCTCTATTGTAATGGAGTAAACAAGCTGGCAGTCAATTGCTGCTGGCATCAGTCGACTGATGAAGGTCATCAGTCGACTGTCAGTCAAATTGCCTACCTCAAGGAGAGTCCACTTATCTTGGAGAGATGAGGATCTTTGATCCTGAGCTGGATCTGAACGTTAAGGGGCTTCCAAGGCTATAAAAGAAGAGAGGTTTCACCCCTTTAGGTCATCTCAAGTGCTTACAAAGTGATCCCACAACGCCGCATCTCTATGACAATGCTACGATGTCAAAACGCTGCCGCAATACCGACGACACAACCTCTATTTCAAGCTTCAATTGTCATCGGTATAGTTTTTAGCTGTTGTCATTTCAATTCAGTGTATTCAAGTGTTCTTAATCGAGATTTTGATCACAACGAGGAGAGGTGAGATTATCCCTCTACCTCGATCTTTTGGTTTTGTAATCGTCGTCTCCTATGTCCAACGAGAAGGAGACTTAGTTAGTGTTTTGCCCTCAGTACGCGATTTAGGATCGCAAGGGTCTTGGATTAGCAACCGTCAGATTGTGAATCAAGTAAAACATCTTGTGTTTTTCTCTTTTTCGCTGCATTACTCTTAGTTTTAATTGAACGAACGAAAAGACGAAAAGATTTCTCGCTCGTTATTCACCTCCCCTCTAGCGCGCTCTTTCGATCCTACATATTAGAGAAGGTACGGTGGTTTGAGTGACGATAGATTTTATATAATTCTTTAATTATTTTCCCACATCTTTTGTTTTAATTTCAATTTGAAGGGAGGTGAAGTTGGGTGTTATGCATATGATGTATACTTGTTAATGAGTTAACAACCCGATGTATGTGTGAACATTCAATTAGTTGATAGCACATTGTGATAGTTGCATATATGTGATATGCAATCGGTATATTTGATACCTACCATCGTAGCTATGAATGACTTGTTGAACTCTCTCCAAGGTTGTTCATATCTATGATGGATATAAGCTCATTCGGAGATGAACCTACGATCTCCCGAAGTGATTTTGGGGTTTTTGAAATTCGAAATATGAATGAGATTTATAAATGTATGTTGATGCATTTTAAAATCATTTTCTCATATATGCTCGTTTTGTATTTCTAAGTTAATCTATTGATCATGAGTTCAACAACTTCCGGTATAGTTAGAAACCATGCTTGCAATTCTTATTATGATGAGTTCAGCCTAACTCTTTCCTTCTCAGTACTGACCAGTTCCGGACATAGGTGAGCCAACCTATCGAACTTCTTTACCGCTTTATCTACTGATAATTCCCCTTGTCGGAACTCTGTGAACTCATCATAATGCTTATTGGCGACTCGCATATCGAAGAACTCCTCGAAGAATTCCGTCTCAAAGTCCGTCCATGACATTTGGTTCACCACCCTCTTGGCCTTTACTCGCTCCCACCACATTCTGGCATCTCAGGTTAGACAGAACGAGGCGCATTTAACTTTCTCATTCTTGGGTCAGTCCAGTAGTTCCACTATGCTCTCTACTGTCTTGAACCATGCCTGAACATCCCATGGTTCACTGGCACCCGCAAAACTCTCTAGCTTTAGCTTTTGCCATTGAATCAGATAGGTCTCTTGCCTCACCCCTCCCACTGGAGCTGTTGGTGGGACTGGTGGGGCAGAAGATGCAGTTGGAATGACATTCTGAGTCGCTGGCTGAGTAACAGGATTTTCTCGCTGATTCGTCATCAAGGTATTGATGACCTGCTACTGCTCTGCCACTTGCTGTTGGAGCTGAGTGACTATCTGCATCCAGGCAGGTGGTGGTACTTCTTCATTCATTCCTTGTCCTTTACGGGGTCTTCCGCGAGGCATTTCTGGCTCTTCCTAAGATGATAAAGTGAAACCACTATAAGGCTATTATCACTACTTTTTATCATCTTCATATACATATCTAGATATGCTCTATTACTTACTGTCTATCATCTTCATATATATATATATATATATATGCAAGCATGTTCAACTCAAAGAGAACATTCTATGTGAGCATGTTTAACTTAAAAGAAGCATTCCTTACTACTCATAAAGTAAACAAAGCAGATAAATACTTGCTTACTTGGAGGCGACAGGACTGATGCTCGATGTGTGTGTGACGGAAGGGCGGAACCTTGCTCTGATACCATCTGTGACACCCCCCTAGTCCTTCCACTCTCTAAGAGGGGAGATGTCACTATTTTTTATATTTATTTTCTGTCTTATTCTTTCATTCTTCCAATTCTTATTCTGACACCAACTGTACCACCCCTCCCATAAGAGAGAGATCGTTATAGATTTTGTACTTTCTACTCTTACTCTGACATTATGCTTTAATCATCACACCATGTTACTATCATTCCTCAATTCATGCAATATACTAACGCAATATGCTAACAACTAAAATGATCATAAGGACCTTGACATCACTTAAACAATAACTATTTCAAGATCTTCACCTAACATGCAAGTATTAAGACTAACCCAACATAACTCTAACATTCTTTGGTCTCAACCATAATCAATCCAGTTGAACTTCAACAATATAAAAAAAAACAATTAGAAACTTAAAATCTAGTTTAGACATCTGCACTTAGGATCTTTTAGTTCCACTGTTCCGTCGTCACACACTCCAAGCACTTCATCCGCTATGCCACCTTACTGAAGCTTTTCTTTATCTTTATTTGTAGTATAAGGAAATGCAAACTGTAAGCAATAACGCTTAGTAAGTACTTTTTATGCTCACAAAAATATGCAACGTATGAAATCATGCAACTAGTTCTCTTACCCATGATACATTGATACACATGCAAGCATAACTGAAAATCATAACTCTGAATACATGTCTCTTGTATAAACCATGCTCTTAAGTATTTTAAAACTTGTAAACAGTGGATTTGAACTGGAATAATTAACTTAGAAAACTTTTACTTGTACTTATACTAATACTTCAAATTAATAATCATCCTGAATATGGGCCCGACATAGTACCAATGTGCGCTTTCTTAATAGGCCAGGGTGGCCAACCATCGAACATACTAGGGTAACTGAAACTGAGGGCCTTGGCCCGTGGGCGAAAATGATGCCCGGTACATACCCTTTCAAAAGTAAAATACTTTCTTTATACTTATATTCTTATACATACTGAAAGAATGATCTTAATCCCCTAAGCCACGAATGGGGAGCCCATAAAGATCATTATGCTCTTGACCCCCAAAACTGAAATGGGGAGTATACTGAAGATCGTTGTGTTCTTAATCCCCAATTCGAACGGGGAACATCTTTAAATTTTCTTTATAAAGGAAATATTTTTACATCTTACTCTACATCATGCATATAATTGTAAACTACAACTCATCTACAATATGCATGATCATACATCACATTCTTATCATGGATCTAAACATGATACTAAATCAACCATGACATAACGGGCAAAAATCATGTAACTAAAAATAACATGCACATAAAACATATCAATGACATACGATAACTACTTATACTACAGATGAGCAATACTTACTTCCCATGCTTTTTCATCAATTTATACCGTTAGGTTTCGTAAAGAGAAGACAATCTTCTTCCTTGCTTCGTCGGCTGGAACACGAGAGATCAAGAGAGAGATGAGAGTCGGTGGCCGGAGAAAACGGAAGGGAAAGAGCCATGGGTTGGTCGACATTTGGAGAGAAGAGGAGGCGTGGGTTGGTCGGCATTTGGAGAGAAGAGGAGGAGAGGAGGCGTGGGTGGGCGGCGCAAGGAGTTTAGGGAAAGGGAAAAAAAATCTAACTAGGGTTTCCTTAATTAATTAGCCCTTTAAATGATTAGCCAAATTAATCAACTTCTCCCTTTTTCCTGCCTATAGGTATATTCTGTTATATCTTACTCATTGGTAATCTTATTACTTAGTGGTAGGAAGCTTATTCCCCCAAACTAAAGGTTCATGGTTCGAGCCCCGACTAACGAACTATTTATTTGATTTTTTTTCTTTTTCCTTTTTTATTTATTTATTTATTCCTATTCTTATTTTTATTTTCCTCTAAATAAAAAGTATAAGAACTAAAATTTGGGTTGTTACAATCTCTTATATCTTATAAAAGTTTCATCCTCGAAACTTAGAACAGCTCGGGGTACTTTTGCTTTATGTCATCCTCACATTCCTAGGTTGCTTCTTCAAACCTTTGACTTTGCCATAAGACTTTTACTAATGGTACTTCTTTATTTCTTAGTTTCATGACTGTTCGATCTATTATATAAATAGGTCAAGTTTCATAACTTAGATCTGTTTGAATCTGTACCGTCTGTGGCTCAATCACTTGGTTGGTATCTGGGATGTGCTTCTTAAGCATTTAAACATGAAATACATTGTGGATAGCTGACATCTCCTGTGGTAGCTCTAGCTCATAAGCTACTTTACCAACTCTCTTGGTGATCAGGTAAGGGCCTACATATCTGGGACTTAACTTGCCTTTCTTCCCAAACCTCATTACCCCTTTCATAGGATCTACCTTAATGAACACCGAATCCCCGACTTGGAACTCTAGGGGTCTGCATCGGACATCGGCGTAACTCTTCTGCCGACTCTGGACAGTCTCTATCCTTTGGTGTATGTTCATTATAGCTTTGGTGACATCATCTATAAAATCAGTCTTGAGTCCCATTTCTTTCTTCTCGCCACCCTCATACCAACAGATAGGTGATCTGCATCTCCTTCCATACAAGGCTTCATAAGGTGTCATTCTAATTGTGGTTTGATAACTATTATTATAGGCAAACTCTGCCAAACACAAATATTTGCACCAGCTTCCTTTAAAATCTAAGGCACAAGCTCTTAGCATATCCTCCAAAATCTGATTCACTCTTTCTGTTTGCCCATCTATCTGAGGATGAAATGCAATGTTGAATCGTAGCTTAGTGCCGAGGGTTGTCTGAACACACTCCCAGAAGTGTGAAGTGAAGCGAATGTCTCTATCAGAGATAATGGTATTAGGTACTCCATGCAGTCTAATCACTTCCTTGATATATAACTGGGCTAACTGTTCCATGGAGTATGATATTTTAATAGGCATGAAGTGAGCAGACTTTGTCAATCTATCGACAACTACCCAAATAGAATCATAGCCATTGGTTGTTTTGGGCAGTCCTACTATGAAATCCATAGCTATTTCCTCCCACTTCCATTCTGGAATCTGGATAGGTTGTAGAACCCCTCATGGTCTCTGGTGTTCTGCTTTCACTCTTTGACATGTCAGACAAGTACTAACATACTTAGCCATGTCCCTCTTCATACCAAGCCACCAGAATTTCCCTTTCATATCTTGATACATCTTGGTGGATCCAGGATGCATCGAATATGGGGTCCCATGAGCTTCTTCTAGGATCTTCTTTCTTAAGTCTGGGTCTTTGGGGATACACAAGCGTTCACCCAGATATAATACCCCACTGTCAGAGACACGGAATCCTTCATCCTTTCCTTCCTGGATTTCTTGCTTGATCCTTTGGATGCTAGGATCTTTGTCCTGGCTCGCTAATATATCCCCAAACAGCGTAAGTACTATGGTCAAGGAGGAGAGTTGTCCAGAAATAATTTCAACCCCAAAATTCATTATCACTTTCTCTAGTGGTTGGGCTAATGTTGCTAGGGACATCAAAGTGGTGCATGATTTTTTACTCAGCGCATCTGCTACTTTGTTTGTCTTTCCATGATGGTAGTGGATTTCACAGTCATAGTCCTTTACTAGATCAAGTCATCTGCGCTGTTACATATTCAGATCCTTCTGAGTGAATAAATACTTCAGACTCTGGTGATCTATGTAAATCTTGCATTGGACTCCATATAAGTAATGTCTCCAAACTTTCAGAGCAAAGACTACTGCTGCCAACTCAAGGTTATGAGTGAGGTAATTCTTTTCGTAGTCCTTGAGTTATCTAGATGCATAAGCAATGACTTTACCCTTCTGCATAAGTACTGCTCCGAGTACCATCTTGGATGCATCACTATACAGGTTAAATCCCTCATACTTTCTGGAAGGGTAAGCACTGGAGCACTTGTGAGTCTCCTATTTAATTCAAGGAAGCTCTTTTCACAATCTTCGGTCCATTCGAATTTCTTGTTCTTTCTGGTAAGAACCGTCAATGGTGAAGCTATCTTTGAGAAGTTTTCCACAAACTTCCGGTAGTACCCCGCTAATCCAAGGAAACTTCTGACTTCACTGGCATTCTTTGGTTGACCCCAATTACTGACCGCTTCTATCTTTGTCGGGTCTACCATAACTTCATCTTTTGAAATAACATGACCCAGAAACGACATTCGATCAAGCCAAAACTCACACTTGGGAGAACTTTGCATATAACTATCTTTGCTGAAGGGTCTGCAAGACTGTCTTCAAGTGTTTAACATGTTCCTCCTGGGTTCTCGAGTAGATAAGGATGTCGTCAATGAAGACGACCACGAACTTGTCAAGGAACTCCTTAAATACCCGATTCATCAAGTGCATAAACATAGTGGGTGCATTTGTCACTCCGAAGGGCATGGCCACGAACTCATAGTGTCTATACCTCATTCGGAAAGTTATTTTCGGTATATCATCCTCTTTAACTCTTACTTGATGATAACCGGACCGCAAGTCAATCTTGAAGAAGACTGTAGCTCCCCTTAATTGATCAAATAAATCCTCTATCCTTGACAGAGGATATCTATTCTTGATTGTCACTTGATTCAAGGCTCGATAGTCTGTGCACATCCTCATAGGGCGGATGTGCACAGACTAGGGCGGATGAATCCCTTGTCTAGTAACTCCCGTAATTGTTCTTGAAGCTCTTTCAATTCAGCTGGAGTCATACGATAGGGTGCTTTTGAGATTGGGTGGGTACCAAGAATAAACTCAATCTCAAACTCAACTTCCCTTCTAGGTACTAGTCCTGGTAACTCGTCAGAAAATACTCTCGGGTAATCCCATACAATTGGGACTTCTTCCAACTTTTGGCTTCTGTCTTGCATAGTATCAACTATATGTGCTAAATACCCAGTGCATCTACCAGCTAACATCTTTTAAGCTTCCATGGCAGACAAGAACTTCTTAGTCTTCTTCCTTGGTTCTCTAATAAACTCAAATTTAGCCTTGGTCTCGGGTTGGAATACTACCCTTCGCTTATGGCACTCAATGGAAGCACCGTACTTGCTAAGAAAGTTCATTCCAAAGATGACATCATAGTCATGCAAGTCCAGCAAGATCAGATTACTATAAAGCTCTGTCTCAAATTTACCTGATGCATTATTTCACCCGAAGGTAGGGTCATTAAAAATTGAATATCTAAGATATCCGGAGTTATATCTATCTTCTTAGCAAACGCCATAGACATGAAAGAATGAGTTACCCCAGTATCAAATAGTACGGTAGCATGCTGACTAAGGATAGATATCTGACCTGTGACTACCGTAGAAGCATTTGCTACCTCTTCCTTGGTGAGGGAGAAGATCCGGGCATTAAGTGTAACTGATGGGGCCTCCCATCTTCCTTGGCTGATGTAAGGACCCTCCAGTGCTCCCTGCATCTGATGTAGCTGGGTTGGTCTACCTCCATACTGAGTAGACTGTGACGGAGGTAGATTGGTCTTGGTGGGGCACTGTTTGGCGAAATGTCCCTCGACACCACATATATAACACCCGCTCACGCCCAGACAGCAAACTCCTGGATGCTTCCTCTCACACTTAGAACATGTAGGATACGTAGGCTGCTTACTGGCTGAACCTCCCTTTGCATTATTCCACTGTTTCCTCTTGCCATTATTGTTTCACTTCTAGTTCGAATTACTGCTTTGAGGTTTCTGACCTCCTGAACTTCCCTGACTTTTGCTTTCTGTCGAGGCTAGCTTCTGGTGCTTGATACTATTCATGTAATGCTCCGTGATTAGCGCACTGTTGATTAGCTCTTCAGTGGTCTATTAATTCCACCAGCCACATTCATAGCTATCTTCGGTCTCAACATCTTTAGCATAAACCTAACTCTTTCCTTCTCAGTATTGACCCGTTTCGGACATAGGCGAGCCAACCTATTGAACTTCTTTACCGCTTCATCTACTGATAAGTCCCCTTGTCGGAACTCTGTGAACTCATCATAATGCTTATTGGTGACTCACATATGGAAGAACTCCTTGAAGAATTCCATCTCAAAGTCCGTCCATGACATTTGGTTCACCACCCTCTTGGCCTTTACTCGTTCCCACCACATTCTGGCATCTCCGGTCAGACAGAACGAGGCGCACTTAACTTTTTCATTCTCAGGTCAGTCCAGCAGTTCCACTATGCTCTCTACTGTCTTGAACCATGCCTGAGAATCCCATGGTTCACTGGCACCCGCAAAACTCTCTGGCTTCAGCTTTTGCTATTGAATCAGATAGGCCTCTTGCCTCACCCCTCCCACCGAGCCGCTGTGGACCGTGGGTAGAAGATGCGCTTGAATGACATTCGAGTCACGGTGAGTAACAGGATTTTCTCGATTCGCCATCATCAAGGTATTGATGACTCGTCGCTTCCTCGCCACTTCTGGAGCTTAGTGACTATCTACATCAAAGCAAGTGGTGGTACTTCTTCATTCATTCCTTATCCTCTACGGGATCTTCCTCGAGGTATTTCTGGCTCTTCCTAAGATGATAAAGTGAAACCACTATAAGACTATTATCACTACTTTTTATCATCTTCACATACATATCTAGATATGCTCTATTACTTACTGTATATCATCTTCATATATATATATGCAAGCATGTTTAACTCAAAGAGAACATTCTATGTGAGCATGTTTAACTTAAAAGAAGTATTCCTTATTACTCATAAAGTAAATAAAGTAGATAAATACTTGCTTACTTGGAGGCAGCAGGACTGATACTCGATGTGTGTGTGACGGAAGGGCGGAACCTCGCTCTGATACCATCTGTGACACCCCCCTCTCTAGTCCTTCCACTCTCTAAGAGGGGAGATGTCACTACTTTTTATATTTATTTTCTATCTTATTCTTTCATTCTTCCAATTCTTATTCTGACACCAACTGTACCACCCCTCCCATAAGGGAGAGATCGTTATAGATTTTGTACTTTCTACTCTTACTCTGACGCTATGCTTTAATCATCACACCATGTTACTATCATTCCTTAATTCATGCAATATACTAACGCAATATGCTAACAACTAAAATGATCATAAGGACCTTGACATCACTTAAACAATAACCATTTCAAGATCTTCACATAACATGCAAGTATTAAAACTAACTCAACATGACTCTAACATTCTTTGGTCTCAACCATAATTAATCCAGTTGAACTTCAACAATATAAAAAAAAAACAATTAGAAACTTAAAATCTAGTTTAGACATCTGCACTTAGGATCTTTTAGTTCCACTGTTTCGTCGCCACACACTCCAAGTACTTCATCCACTATGCCACTTTACTGAAGCTTTTCTTTACCTTTATTTGCAGTATAAGAAAATACAAACTGTAAGCAATAACGCTTAGTAAGTACTTTCTATGCTCACAAAAACATGCAACGTATGAAATCATGCAACTAGTTCTCTTACCCTTGATACATTGATACACATGCAAGCATAACTGGAAATCATAACTCTGAATACATGTTTCTTGTATAAACCATGCTCTTAAGTATTTTAAAACTTGTAAATAGTGGATCTGAACTGGAATAATTAACTTGAAAAACTTTTACTTGTACTTATACTGATACTTCAAATTAATAATCATCCTGAATATGGGCCCGGCATAGTACCAATGCGCGCTTTCCTAATAGGTCAGGGTGGCTAACCATCGAACCTACTAGGGTAACTAAAACTGAGGGCAACTAAAACTGAGGGCCTTGGCCCGTGGGCGAAACTGATGCCCGGTACATGCCCTTTCAAAAGTAAAATACTTTCTTTATACTTATATTCTTATACATACTGAAAGAATGCTCTTAATCCCCTAAGCCACGAATGGGGAGCCCATAAAAATCATTATGCTCTTGACCCCCAAAATTGAAATGGGGAGCATACGGAAGATCATTGTGCTCTTAATCCCCAATTCGAACGGGGAGCATCTTTAAATTTTCTTTATAAAGGAAATATTTTTACATCTTACTCTACATCATGCATATAATTGCAAGCTATAACTCATCTATAACATGCATGATCATACATCACATTCTTATCATGGATCTAAACATGATACTGAATCAACCATGACATAACGGGCAAAAATCATGTAACTAAAAATAACATGCACATAAAACATATCAATGACATACGATAACTACTTATACTACAGGTGAGCAATACTTACTTCTTACGCTTTTTCACCAATTTATACCGTTAGGTTTCGTAAAGAGAAGACAATCTTCTTCCTTGCTTCGGCGACTGGAACACGAGAGATCGAGAGAGAGATGAGAGTCGATGGCTGGAGAAAATGGAAGGGAAAGAGGCGTGGGTTGGTCGGCGTTTGGAGAGAAGAGGAGGAGAGGAGGTGTGGGTGGGCGGTGCAAGGAGTTTAGGGAAAGAAAAAAAAATCTAACTAGGGTTTCCTTAATTAATTATCCCTTTAAATAATTAGCCAAATTAATCGATTTCTCTCTTTTTCCTGCTTATAGATATATTTTATTATATCCTACTCACTGGTAATCTTATGACTTAAAGGTAAGCCTATTCTCCCAAACTAAAGTTTCATGGTTCGAGCCCCGACTAACGAACCATTTATTCGAATTTTTTTCTTTTTTTTATTTATTCCTATTCTTATTTCTATTTTCCTCTAAATAAAAAGTATAAGAACTAAAATTTGGGCGGTTATAGACATCTAAACAAATAAACATATAATTTTAATTAAAAAATTATATAAATTATATAAAACTACATTTAGATTACAACTAACAAAAGGAACATAGAAAAGTTAGATTAAAAATCCTAAACTTGTACTTGATAAAAAAAGGAAGAATAATTAGTAATGTGCAAAATGTCTACTTCAATCGATATTCAATACAAAATAGGACTTTTACTAACAAAATAAAAGCCAATTTAAAGGCTTATTCTTCGTTTCCCTTCATTTAGCAATGTACGAAGTTCTTATCCTCTTCGTCCATCAACTGACGAACCTTGCAAACTTGGAAAACCTATCAAGAATAGGTAGAACAAAAGACACATTTCTCAAACAGAAAAAAAAATTACGAATGAAGACATCAACAAGAATCAAAGCAACTGTTGCTCAATGGAAGAAAACCTAGAAACCAACATCAATTGACGAACCTTGTAGAGTTGCAAACCTAGAAAACCTATTGGACGGAACTAGTTCGACGAATAAAAGTGATGAAAAAAGCATAAAACCGACACTTTCACCGTTTCACGGAACAAAAACCACAAACCCTAAACTTATTGAAAAGTTTTTACCTTTCAGATTGGAGGCTTTTCGATGTTCTTGAATCTTGATCCTTAGCTCTCGAACCATGTTGTCATCGCCTCGTCGGTAGTCGGGGTTGGGAAGAAAAAGTCGTCGGCGGTTGTAGGTGAAGAAAAAGTCAGAGTTAGGAAGAAAAGTCAGATATGGGTAGGTTGTGTTGGAGAATCAGATTCAAAGATCTGATTATGATTCAAATATGTTGGAGAATCAAATTCAAAGATCTGATTATGATTCAAATATTTAGGTGTAATGACAAAGATCATGTAAATCTTGTAATTATGATCATTTTATATTCTGCTATAATTTGATTATATATTTCCTAGAATAATTTTATTTCTTAGAATAATTTAGTTTCTAGATTTAACATTGTACTCTTTATATATACAATTTCATAATTCAATAAAGTGTGAAATTCTTTCATCTATTTGTCTTGTCTTTCATGGTATCAGAGCCATCGTTCTCCCTCTTTCCCATGGCCACTGACCAAACCCAGGTTGTTGTCTCCAATCCTGCCAACCCGACCTCCCCTCTCACTCTCATCAATATTTCTCATCAAACTTATCTCCACCAACTATATCTCCTGGAAACTACAGATTGAGGCTATTCTAATTGGATACGATCTTTTCAAATTTCTTGATGGCTCTCACCCGTGTCCACCGCCCACAGTTTGTGTAAACAATGTTGACATGCCAAATCCGGATCATCTTCCTTGGATTTGACAAGACAAACTTCTTTTTGGTGCTCTCGTTGGCTCCATCTCATCTCCTCTAATTCCTCTTATTCAACAGGCGACCACCACTCGCGAAGCTTGGATTATTCTTGCTAATACTTATGCTCGTCCGTCTCGTGGCCACATTAAGCAAATCAAGGATCAACTCAAACGGGCGGTTAAAGGTTCTCAATCGATTTCAGAATATATGCAGTTTATTAAATGTCATTCTGATGAACTTGCTGCACTTGGAAAGCCAATGGATCATGAGGACCTCATTGAAATAATTCTTGTGGGCTTGGATGATGATTACAAAACTATTGTTGACATTATTGAAGGTCGGGACACACCTATTTCCTTTGATGAATTACATGAAAAGTTGATTAATCGGGAGTTTTCCTTGCGCCATTCACAGTCCTTGATCTCTCCTCTTCCTGCCACGGCAAATGTTGCGACTGGCCGACCTAGATCAAGTGTTCGAAATTTTTCTCCTCGACAAAATTGGCAGTCATCACAACAACAGTCTACCTTATCCAAACCGGTCTCTTCTGACAACTCTCAACAACAACCGCTAAGGCCCGCTTCTTGAAAGTGTCATGGTGTCGACTCAGAACACACAATTCTCAATGTCTATTTTTAAAATTGTACTGCTCCTCTCAGATCACTGATCACGCCACCATCAACCTTGGTCGCCACAACGACAATGACAACCAAAAGTCAACGTGGCCACTACTTCAGCCTCCACCACTCCTTCTTGGCTTCTTGATAGTGGTGCATCTCATCATGTCACCTCCGACCTCAACAACCTGTCACTACATTCTCCATATGATGGTCCTGATGACATGATGATTGGTGATGGTACTGGGTTACATATCACTCATACGGGTTCTACTATCCTAAAAATTATCTCTCATAATTTTAATTTACAGAATATTTTATGTGTTCCCACTATGAAGAGAAATCTTATCTCTATTTCTAAATTTTGCACATCCAATAAAACTTCTATTGAATTTTTTCTCACTTCTTTTTGTGTGAAGGATCTGCAGACGGGGGCACCACTACTGCACGGGTGATCTAGAGATGGTGTTTATGAGTGGCCGACCTCACCAACTTCGTCCTCTTCCCTCATTGCTTTTTCCAGTGTTAAAGCTTCTCCTTCTGAGTGACATCAT
The DNA here is from genome assembly GCA_025175895.1 of Wurfbainia villosa. NCBI lineage: Eukaryota > Viridiplantae > Streptophyta > Magnoliopsida > Zingiberales > Zingiberaceae > Wurfbainia > Wurfbainia villosa. The sequence continues at coordinate 121,969,253 of CM045987.1, read as the reverse complement.
CGTTTAGGACATCCATCTAAGCATGTTTTTCAACACTTAGCTTCTAACTTCAACTTAGATTTATCATCCAACTTATCACATTCGTTTCATTGTAAGGATTGTCTTTGCAATAAAAGTCACAAATTACCATTTTCTTAATCTTCTATTGTCTCTACTGCTCCTCTACAAATTATTTTCTCTGATGTATGGACCTCCTCTATTTATTCAGTTGACAAGTACAAATATTACGTTATTTTTGTCGATCACTTTACCCATTACATTTGGCTTTATCCCCTTCAATGCAAATCTGATGTCTCTTTCATTTTTCCACGCTTCAAAGCTCTTGTTGAAAATTATTTTAAACAGAAAATTGTCACATTTTATTCTGACAATGGGGGGGGGGGATACACAGCCTTATCATCATTCCTAAGTCATCATGGCATTTCACATCTTATGTCACCACCTCATACTCCGGAACACAATGGCTTCTCTGAGCGTCGTCATCGTCATATTGTAGAAACCGGTCTTAGTCTTATGTCTCGTGCCTCTTTGCCTCTTACCTTCTGGTCATATGCCTTCTCCACGGTGACATATCTCATCAATCGAATGCCTACTGCAACTCTTCACATGGTGTCACCTTACCAAAAAATGTTTGGCTCTCCTCCTAATTACTCTAAACTTCGTGCCTTTGGGTGTCTTTGCTACCCTTGGCTTCGTCCCTACTCTTCTCACAAACTTGACTCTCGTTCTGCATCTTGTATCTTTCTTGGTTATTCTCTCACGCAAAATGTCTATCTGTGTTATGATCCCATCACTTTGAAAGTTTATATCTCTCGCCATGTTCGCTTTGTTGAGTCCATTTTTCCAATGTCTGGTCTTCAAACTAACCTTCCCCGTCCTAATGAGTCAACTAGTTCCACTTGACTTTCAGTTGTCATTCTACTTCCGTCCTCATCAACACCATCTATGGATCACTCAGGCACAATCACCCCGGCTGCCTCCTCTAGTACTACAGGACCTATTCAGAAGCCTCAGTCAAGCTCACTCTCAGCCCCACCCCAATCACTTACCGATGCCTCTTCTTCCCCACCAGTGCCTTTAACCCGACCATCACACATCATCAACCGTTCTCATAACAACATCCACAAACCCATCAATAAGCTTAACTTGTCTGCTCAAATAGCCCACGAGATTGAACCAACCTCTGTGACCCAGACTCTCAAGGATCACAAATGGCGTCAGGCCATGTCTGTTGAGTTTGATGCTCTTGTTAGAAATGGCACGTGGGTACTTGTCCCTAAGTCATCAACTCAGAATATAGTTGGGTGCAAATGAATTTTTCGTATTAAACGCTTAGCCAATGGCTCTATTGACAGGTATAAAGCTCGGTTGGTTGCCAAGGGTTTTCATCAGCGACCTGGTATTGACTATCATGATACGTTTAGCCCTATTGTCAAACCCACTACAGTTCGCCTTGTTCTCTCACTTGTTGTCAACCATGGTTGGTCCATCCGCCAACTTGATGTTAATAATGCATTTCTTCAAGGCACCCTGTCAGAGGATGTTTATATGGCGCAACCACCAGGTTTTATTGATCCAGATCATCCTCAGCGTGTTTGCAAATTGAGAAGGGCTATCTATGGTCTCAAACAAGCTCCTCGTGCTTGGTACAACGAACTGCACCGGTTTCTCATCACTTCTGGCTTCAGTAATTCCATTGCAGATACCTCTCTCTTTATCCTCAACTATACAGGTTTAACATTATATCTTCTTGTATATGTTGACGATATTATCAACATTGGAAACGACACAAAAGTTGTTCAGCATTTCATTGATTTGCTTGCTAAGCGGTTCTCTCTTAAGGATCTTGGCCCTTTGACTTATTTTCTTGGCGTCGAAGTACTCTCTCATTCCCAAGGTTTGTTACTTTCTCAGCGTCATTACATTGCTGACCTTCTTACTCATACCAAGATGACAGATGCTTGGCCGGTTTCCACGCCTCTACCTACCACGCCTACCCTTACACTTCGAAACGGCACACCCCTTTCTGATTCGTCTGAGTATTGTACTGTAGTAGGTCGTCTTCAGTACTTATCTCTCACTCATCCTGACATTGCTTATGTGGTTAACAAGCTATCTCAGTTTATGCATTGTCCTACAGATGAGCATTGGAAGGTTGTCAAACGTGTTTTAAGATATTTATGTGGCACCATTGATCATGACATTCTACTTCATCGTCAATCGTCTCTTGCTCTACATGCATTATCTGATGCGGACTGGGCTGGAAACAAAGATGACTTTACATCCACTAGCGCTTATATTGTTTATCTTGGACAAAATCCTATTTCCTGGAGCTCGAAGAAACAACGCACTGTTGCTCGATCCTCCACCAAGGTAATATCGCTCGCTATGTACACTGGCCATGAACTACGCCGTTGTCTTCTTCTTGGCGAGCTTGACTTCTCTTCATCCCAAAACCCAGTCATCTACTGCGACAATGTGGGTGCCACCCATCTCTGCTCTAATCCGGTGTTTCACTCTCGAATGAAGCATGTGGCTCTCGACTATCACTTCATTCATGAACAAGTTCAAAATGGTAATCTTCAAGTTACGCATGTATCTTCTGTGAATCAATTAGCAGATGCGCTTACCAAACCATTACCCCGCCTACGCTTCCAACAATTGATGACCAAGATTGGTCTCCAATCACGGAGCCCCATCTTGCGGGGGCATGTTGGAGAATCAGATTCAAAGATCTGATTATGATTCAAATATGTTGGAGAATCAAATTCAAAGATCTGATTATGATTCAAATATTTAGGTGTAATGACAAAGATAATGTAAATCTTGTAATTATGATCATTTTATATTCTGCTATAATTTGATTATATATTTCCTAGAATAATTTAGTTTCTAGATTTAACATTGTACTCTTTATATATACAATTTCATAATTCAATAAAGTGTGAAATTCTTTCATCTATTTGTCTTGTCTTTCAGGCTGTGCAAAACAGAATCGTATGATTTTGAAGTTCCGATTCGGATTTAATAAATCGATTGTAAAATCAATCAATCAGAGAGTAATCAATGATCGATATAGCTATCACCGATCGCTTCTACTTTAAATCGGTAACCAATTAAATCGGTTTTTTTATGTTTTGAAACCAAACCGAACCGAAATAATCGAAAAAAATTGATTTTTTTATTTTGGAAAATCAAATTTCTGAATAAACTAAACTGAACTTTTCGATTCGATCGATTCGATCGGTTTATTCGATTTAATCGAAATTTTGCATAACTCTAGTTTTAACAGTTCGTGCAGAAACATTTTAAGAAATAAATGTGCCATATTTTCTTTATGTATTTCATAAAGTTAAGTTTATAATTTTGTAGATCGCACCAAGATTATTTAATATCTTTCCTTTTTCCGTATATGAAATCTCAGCCGTCGGAGGAACCATGAGCTGCTCATTTTGACCATCAGCCGGACTCGGGCCGTCGAGTCCCGTGGAGAAGAAGAAGTTCCCGGAGAGGTCTCTGCAAAACCCTACTGCCAACCCGCACCTTCGCTTGCTTATTCACTGGTTAAAATCTAGCTTGAATCTGCCATGATCTGCGCCAGTAAGCTTCCAGCCGATCCTCTCTTCACTTGGAAATCCCATGGGTTCTGTTCTCTCTATTCCTGTCCGAAATCTGGATTCTAACCATGCCTCCTCTCTCTTTTCGTTTTAGTCTCCGGCGAAGTGCCGGAAGAACCTGTAGTTTCCAAGAAATCGGGGCACCTTTTTGAAAGGCGATTGATCGAACACCACATTGCGGTAACCGATCTCTAAATCTTTTTTGTTTTAACTTTTCTTTCACTGAGGTGGAATGGCTTAAGGTTCGACGCCTTGTAAATTGTATCCAACTGCATCTTCTATATTGCAGTTACATGCCATTTGTATCTTAAAATTTGTTTATTTATTTGGCTCGTTTGCTTCATCCGTACGATTTTTAGAGTCATGGGAAATGCCCTGTTATCAAGGAGGAGCTCACCATGGACGATCTGGTAGCTGTGAAGATAAATAAGGTGCGTTGTTCTATTCTTATTTCTCAGACTGTTTTTGTTGTTTATCGTTGTTATGTAATACATGGAGCACAATACTCACTTGGAAAGCCATTTACAGATAGAGTAAACCAAAACTTTGAAGCAGTCTGACTAAGGAAAAAAACACCTGACCACTCTTTAGCTAGCTTGTGGGTTCATTTGGGTAGATCTAGTGCATGGTAGTCCAGAAACATCATTTCTCAGTGCGATCTATTAGACATCTAGATTTACTTGTCTGAATTGACGGCTTGGAGTGCAAGGGGAGTTTTACTTTCCTTTCTCTGGAAGTGCTAAATAAAAGAAGTGGGAGGAAACATTTGCCATCCCATTTTCTCTAATTTCTGTTTTATATATTCAATTCCCACAGTCTTCTTCAATGGTTTCCTTCCTTATGGTTTATTCCTAGTCCTATCTGTGTGTCAAATAGATACTTGACTATCTATCTAATATAATGAGACAATGGTTGAGTATTTTCTTGGGTAGAATCAAACATCAATTAAACAGTAATTCAATTGTTTGACATCAGTTTGATGAGTCAAATACCTACTTAATGTTGCTATAACTACAAGAAGGCTTCAAGTTAATTGTCAAATACAATATGAATACTGCAATTTCCTTGTCAAATTTGATTCAAGACAACTCCTTTGTTTGAAATGCATTGTTCCTAGCCTTCTTTATATATCTTAGCAAGGGTACAATGTTGATATTGAGAAAAGAAGGAAAAAAGCCGAAGCCTTCCAGGCACTCAAACCTTTGTTGACTCACCTTTCGACTTTATCCACGAATAAGTCTGGCATCATTTGACCTGGTTGATGTGGCATCCATCTGGTCGCTTGGAGACTTGGTCATGTCGGACCTCGATCAACTCACTTTGATCTATACTCCATGAGTGCTTTCAGTCGGCTTGATGCACTTCTGATTGCATGGATCACCCAAATTGCTCGGATCACAAGCCTATTCAGACATATAAAGTTATTGTGCATAGGGTGTTGAATCACTTCTTAGGAATTCCAGTCATTCAAAACCTAGTTTCGGTCACCTAGAACTCTGGCTCAGGTCGACTACGATCAAGTTCACTTAGGTTGAGTTCCTACTCTTGTCCCAAATATAGATCATTCAACTTAGTTCACCAGTTTATCTTGCACATACTTTTCTGGCTTCTCGTCCCTTAGATGCATCGAATTCTTTCGGTTCATTTCCTGTGTACCTTTCTAGCTCCATCGAAGTACTCTTTTGCCAAGTTTTTCGTCTCTCAGAATTGAGCCTGCAAACTCCTCGTGATATCCTTTTCGTTTGCTTGCATCTTCTACAAAGATCTTGTTGTCTTCGATACTCCTTATCCTTTCAAGCCCCTTGGATGTCGCATACCATCCTTCTTCATACTCCAACCCTGAGCTATCAGATACCCGTGTGTTCTTCTAAGTCCCTGCACACTTAAACATGCATGTCAAAATCACACCAAGACCTAATTTAAATTTAGTTCACAACACATTAAAATAGTGACTCAACACCATTTGGGGTTCCAGCGATTTTCTTTCAACTGTTTGGGATACTAACAATCTCTCCCTTTTTTATGTTTGCCAACATAATTTAAGTTAGGGTAAGAATAAAAAAAACTTTACTTAAATGGAAATAATAATTGCAACAAATAAAGCTCCCCTGCATGAATACTTTGTCTTTTTCTCCCCCTTAATTAACTTTTTTACTCTAACTTAACCATTTAACCATTTTCCATTTCTACCCCTTTGATAACGTCAAAATGCAATTTCAGGGATCTAGGGATAAATAATTTTCGAAATAAACTTAATTTGACCTTGTCAATTAATTTTGAAACCAATTGTGATTTTAAAATGCTACTAAGTCGACTTAAAAAATTTGTTTAAAAATTTTTAAATGTTGAAAAATTCTAAAATTTTGACCAAGTACAGTAACCATTATGTATTTCCACAAAAATTATTTTTCAGTTTCGAAAATTAAGTATTTAATTTTGAAATATATGATTTTCTTTAGAAAATTATTTAGAAATTTTTAAATATTCAAAAATTATGAAATTTCAACCATTGGCAGTAGATATGATATACTTTCACAGAAAAATAAATTTATAAAACTTTTGATTAGAATGTATGGATTCATGAATTTTAATTTTCAATATGCATATCAAGTCCACCATTCATTCATTAAAACTTTAATTTTCTTATGGTTGACTAATAAAGTGTTTTTTAATAATCTAAAACTAATTTTGGCACCCAAAATAGATTTGTGCCTATTGGATTTATCAAATATTTATTAGGAATAAAGAATTTTGTTACTTTTCTCATTTAGCCCCTAGGGTTTTTAAAATTTCATTTTGGTACTCCAAACCCTAAACTATGTTGACTAAATTTGATTCTTCAATTATTTAACAATAAATTTAGATAACCATAACCAAGGTTTAAAATCTCGACTTCGATCGGATTTCATCTGCATGACCGGATCGACATTTGCTTTTATCAGATCGTCCGTCGATACTATGCTCGTATTTTTTTTTAAACATTAATATTAATTATTTGATTTTTTTAAATTTTAGTTAATTTTTAAAAAAGAATTTAAGATTTAATTTTACCTAAATTATAAATTCGAATTTAGAATTTTAATTAAATTATCTTTTATTTTTTAAATAAAAATAATAAAATATAAATTTATATAATTATATAAATTAATTAATAATTTATTTAATTAAATTTTATAGCTTAATTAATATTATATATATATATATTAATTATAATTTAGAAATTTAGAAATTTCTTATCGCGATCGTGGTTTCTCACCGTGATCGCTACACGACGCTCAAGGCTGCCGTCTACGCCGTCGCCGCGCTGCCGCCTCCTTTCGTAAGCTACCCAGATCGATACGCTGCCCGATTTCGGTTACTCGTCATAATAAAATTTTTCGCCAATTTCATCCGAAACGGCTCGGCATTTAAAACCTTGACCAGAACCAATAGAAAATTTTTCTAGTGTCACTTTAAGGGTTTGTACCCGTTCCCTTAATCTTACATTTTCATAATATATTTTAATTCTTCTTTAGAACAAAAATTAGATAGTTGATTTCTAAATCAATTTTAGCTTTCTATAAATCACAATACTCGTTCCTAATCTTATACAAAGATCTAGACAACATTTTTATAGCATTGTACAACTTATCAGAGGAGAGATTACGTATCTCACTTACCGTGTCAGATTCATGTGATGAAGCTCCCCCTTCATTATTCTCCTCGGATGACGTGCTTTCTGAATAGTTGTCTCCACTATGAGTTGCCATAAGCGCCAATCCTACAATGTGCTCCGATTCTAAATCTTCTGATGATGAAGATTCACTTTAGGTAGCCTTCAGATTCCGAGCCTTCTGTTTTAGCTTCACCTTCTCTTTCTCTTTTTCTTTGTTCTTTTTGAATTTAGGGCAATTCTCTTTGATTTGGCCCTCCTCATAGTTGAAGCGCCTCACCTTCTTCTTTTTATGTAGCGACTTACTTGCCTTTTCTTGTCAAATTTGTTAGAATTCAAAAGTCTCTTTATTTTCCTTACCCAATACGTTTCATGATTGCCATCCATCTAGGATTTTGAATCTATCTCCTTTGGTTTTGCTGCTAGGGCTACATTGTAGTTGGATGTTTCTATTTCTTTCAAACCTACAAGTCTAGATTCGTGTAATTTCATAATAGAGAAAAAATCTTCTAAACTGCTTACCTTGAGGTTTTTAGACATATAGTAAGATTCTCCCATTGATTCCCATAATTGCATTGTCTTGACTTGGCTGTCTCTTTAAGGTTGCTAAGGCTTGTGAGAATTTCCCTGAGTCTAGCATGAAGTTGTGCCATGGATTCTCCTTTCTTGAGCCAAAGCTTGCTGAGTTGGCTTCTCAAAAGGTCTCGCTTTGCCAGTTTTGCCTCTGAGGTACCTTCATAGAGCTCTAGGGATTTTTCTCATAGTTCTTTTGCTGAGTGATAATCTTTGATCCCGTATATTTCTTGCATAGGTAAAATACTCAACAAATGGAACTCAACCTTATTGTTTGCCATGAATTCCTCTTGTTGGCTTTTAGTCCACTTGTGTTTCTCGAGTTCTTCTCCTTCTTTGTTCCTGGGCAACTCGAAACTATATTTGATACATAACATAATTTTGAAATTAATTTTAAAGAATTCCTTCATCTTATTTTTCCAAAGAATGAATTCACCCTTGAATTTCGGTGGGTGGATATTTGAACTGGCCATTTCTTTACTCTTCGACCCTCCCGTTCTAATTGCTTAGATGTCGATTAGTCCTTCTGGGTGATTCTTTTTTGATACCAAGTGTTGGTGTGGGGTGAAAGTTTTAGGATCGCTAGAGGGGAGGGATAACTTGTGCACCTGTAATTTAAAATATATATATATTTTCTCTTGCTAATTACTTAGCAAGGACACATGCATTAATTGAAATAAAAATGCATAAAAGAGAGAAGGGACACAGTTTTTACTTGGTTCACGACTTCTAGGGTTGCTAGTCCAAGATCTTTGCACAAAGTCACCTATCTATTAACTTTCTCCTCTTCGATAAAATGCTGGAGGTGGAAAAATCTTTTACATAATGGTTTGAGTACAAAGAGAAAAGAAAGAGACTTTAATAGAGTATAACAGTAATTTGCAAGTGTGCTGTTATATTCCTTGAGCCTCAACCTTCCTTTTTTAGCCATGATCCGTTGTGTTAATGCGACACTTATTTGGTGTCTCGGAAGCCTTCCGAGCTCTCGGACCCATGCCGACTCGACTTTCGACTTTATCCACGAACATATCTGTCATCGTCCGATCTGGTTGACATGGCACCCATCTGATCCTTACCAGCTTCAATCGCTCGAAGGCTTGGTCACTTCGGATCTCGATTAACTCACTTCGATCCATACTCCATGTGTGGTTCCGATCGCCTTGATGCACTTTCGGTCGCCTGAGCTGTCCAAATCGCTCGAATCACAAACTTGTTCAAACAGATAAAGTTACTATGCATAGGGCATTCGGATCACATCCGATTGCCCGGAGTTCTAGTCGCTCGGAACTCAGTTTCGGTCATCCAGAATTTTGACTCAAGTAGACTATGATCGAGTCCGTCTATGTTTAGTTCCTACCCTTGTCCCGAGTACAAATCACTCGACTTAGTTCACCGACTTACCTTGTATAGAATATCTCTCGATTTCTTATTCCTCGGATGCATTTGAGTCCTTTTGGCTCACTCCCCATGCACCCTTCTTACTTCACTGGAGTACTTTTTCACTAAGCTCCTTGCCCCTCGGATGCATCGAGCCTGTCGGCTCATTTCTCGAGCCATCCTTCTTGTTTTCTTGCGTCTTTTGCCAAGATCTCGCTGCCTTTGATACTCCTTATCCATTCCAGTCTCTCGGATATCCCATACCATCATTTTCCATACTCAAATGAATCTTGAGCTATTAGATGCCTGTGTGTTCTTTTAAATCCCTGTATACTTAGACACATATATCAAAATCATAGCTATGCCTAACTTAAACTTAGTTAACAATACATAAAAAAGGTGGCTCAACCATTTGAGATTCCAACGATCTCTCCCTCAACTGTTTGAGGTACTCACAAGAGCTAATTATGGAGTGTTAACTTTTTTTTGTCTAAGGTAGCTGAGAGAACTGTAAGATTCCTTTGCCGAGGCATCCATTTTTGTAGGACCATTAGATTTGCTGGAAGTTCAATGGCTAATTTAGCGTGAGAGTATGCAGGGTAAAAGTTGTGTGATTTGACGTAGAAAATTGAAGAGACAATCTTCTGTGATGTTTTCTAAAATCTGTTTTCGGTATTTAAATGTGCACTTCCACTAAACATCATACAGAGCAAACTATATGCATAAGCACTTTTGTTTTAAATGGTTGAGTAGAATTAGTTTATTAAGTAGATTTTGCATGTGTTCAGACATTTTTGTTTCTTTCTTTTATTTTATTGCGTGTTGTCTTACTCTTCTCAGACCATTCCTGTGGCAGGTGGTGAAGCCAAGACCTCTGCAGGCTGCTAGCATCCCTGGACTTCTAGGAATGTTTCATAATGTGTGTATCCCTGAATCCTTTGGTTCCAATGGGGATTATGCTATTTTGATTAATCATGTTTTGACTACCTGAATGTGAACTGACAATTTTCTTGAGTTCCATCTAGTTGCATAGAGTGAACTGAAGAGATAAAATTCACGTAGTTGACTGCCAGTAGTTGAGGGTTACATAACTTGATGTTGGCTGAGGGAAGGGTTTCTTGGCTTGATCTTTGCACATGCTAAAAGATAAGATGACAACTAAGGGTATTTGATGCAGCACTATGAACCAAAGGTTCCATAGCAACTGATGTAGCACTAAAAGCCAACAATTTTGTACAAAATGAATTTCAAAAACTCAGAACTCAAATTTTTATTGCAACATAATGTAACAAGAGGGGTTTAGGGTTCCTTTTAAAGGTTCATCCGTGACTCAACGTGGGAAATAAATCTATTCCTGAACGATTGATAAACAGACAATCAATTTCTGAAATAACTTAATGAAACTTGTACCTATTTTCGAAATTACTTATTCCAACAAAATTATAATTAAAATTACCTAATTTGTTATAACTCAAATCAAAATAATTGACAACCTTAAAAATTAAGACACACAAATTTAAAATTTTTAGGAACAATGTTAAGACAACATGAATGAGTCTTTGATTAGGGGCATCATAAAGAATAATTAATATGACATCAATGAGTCTTGAGCTTCATGGAGCATAATCTCTTTATTATCTTCTTTCTTCATTATATTTTTTGAATGTTCTTTCTAATGAGTGAAATAAATACATCTTCATTATTCTTATATTCTTTGAGAAATTGAACTTTGACTTATTGTCTTTTTCTTTTCGGTCTCCCCTTTCAATGAATAAGAAAAACTTACAACTAATCATAAGGCGAGACTGATGTTTACATCTCTATAGATTATTGTAGCCATGGTGTGTGGAAATGATAATGCTGAGGAGACTACTGGCACCAAAACTAAAGAAGCATGATTGAGAATATGTGAACCTAGTCTTGTACTATATTGATCAGCTCTACATTGGATCTAAATTTGCCTTGTAAGTTATATTCTGCAATAAATGCTGGACTGGATTTGAAGTCTTGCACCAAGTCAGATGTTGGGGATTGCAACTCAACAGCATTTTTTTTATTGTTGCCGGTGTGAGAGAAGGTTGTGGTTTGGTGTTAGTTCCACACGTAAGAGGCTTGTAGGTAAGGTGTATGACTTCGGCTGGCTTTTGTAACCTTGGTTGTGGATTTGCTGCTCGAAAATGGAGATGAAACCCATATTTGATGTTGGATTGAAACACGTGAAAGAAAGGAGGCAGAGGTTTGCTCCCTTTTTATGATGGTGTTAATGTCAACAGAAAGAGAAGCTGCTGCTGGCTCATGGATGGTAGCAGGTGATCAAGTGAAGGAAGATGCTTGAGTTGGGGATTCTGGAACTAAGAAGATCAGGAGTTCATAGGATGGAAGATATGATGGTGGTGTGGAGGTTGTAGCGAGCCTATGCTTCCTGGAATTAAGAAAATTGACAGAGAGATGAAGACAGAGTGTCATTGGCATCTCATGTGGAGGAGGCGGCCATGAGCAGAGGCAACAACCTTTGGTAGAGAACCACACACAGGAGGGCGAATGTTCCATTGTACTGGGCTTCTTCTTGGGTCGCGGATGATTTTTTTTAGGTCAAGAGGAGGGTTGGTTAATGATGGTTATCAGGTGCATAGTTTATTAGAGGAATTTGGGATTGTGATTTTGTGGTGAGGAATTATTATGTTGCATCTTGATGTCGGTGTATACCTCAGAGATAGGAGAAGGTGATTTTATGGACAATGTCTTGGTAAGCTTGAGAAATCTTTGGGAAGAGGCAGAAGATTGAATTGAAGAAGTGACAAGTTTGAAACAAACCCGCGAGAACTGCATCTGGAGAAGAGATGACATGGGAAGTTGTTTTTAGTTACAGGTTTTTGGAGGATGTGCCATTGAGCTGGGATGGAGGACATGTAGAGGCAGTACGGTCAGTCAATGTTGGGTTGTTTGTGGCTTTTGTCAGTTGATGGCAGTAGTAAGAGTGCAGAGAGAAGGGATTGTAAGCAGATTGGATGTGAGCATTGGTTATGGTAGTGGTGAGGTAGACAACAATGAATAACACGGAGAGCTAAAGGATTGTGGATTACAGTGGAAAGCATAGGGAGTTTAGGAGAAAGATGGTTATAGTGTTGAAGAAAAACCATGAAAACTCTCCTAGTGTTGGGTTCTATGGGAGGCGATGAGAGTTGCAGTAGGCAACCAACAGCTGCGTGATGGGCACTTGGGTAGCAAATGGGTGGACAACAAAACCGACAATAGGGTTGAACGTGTGAGTGGGGAATTAAGATGAAGTGGTGTAGAGGAAGGTGAGGTCTGTAACATCAAATAAGGAACATGACTTTGATATCAACTGAGATAGCACAAAGAACCCACAATCTCTCATAGAAAAAAAATCTCATAACTCAAAATTCAAATTTTCATTCATTAGAAGATAATGTAACAAAAGGGTGTTGTGGGGTTCCTTTTATAGGCCTAATTATGATTTAATTTTAGAATTAAACCTATCCCTACAAATTTCATAAACTAATAATCAATTTCTAAAATAACTTGAGCATTGGTTATGGTAGTGGTGAGGTAGACAACAATGAATAACACGGAGAGCTAAAGGATTGTGGATTGCAGTAGAAAGCATAGGGAGTTTAGGAGAAAGATGGTTGTAGTGTTGAAGAAAACCATGAAAACTCTCCTAGTGTTGGGTTCTATGGGAGGCGATGAGAGTTGCAGTAGGCAACCAACAGCTGCGTGATGGGCACTTGGGTAGCAAATGGGTGGGCAACAAAGCCGGCAATAGGGTTGATCATGTGAGTGGGGAATTAAGATGAAGTGGTGTAGAGGAAGGTGAGGTCTGTAGCATCGAATAAGGAACATGGCTTTGATACCAACTGAGATAGCACAAAGAATCTACAATCTCATAGAAAAAAATTCTCATAACTCAAAATTCAAATTTTCATTCATTAGAAGATAATGTAACAAAAGGGTGTTGTGGGGTTCCTTTTATAGGCCTAATTATGATTTAATTTTAGAATTAAACCTATCCCTACAAATTTCATAAACTAATAATCAATTTCTAAAATAACGTAGTTGATTTGGATACATTCTCTCAATGACTTATTCCTGAAGATAATTTAACTAATTTTCTGTGACAGTTAAAATATCTTACAACCTCTAAAAATTTAAACTTGCTGAATTAAAATTTCAAATTTAATTTTTACCAGTTTAAACCACATCATTATTTCTTGGTTATATAAAAAACATAAAAAGAATCATCTGAAGTTCTCTATACTATATGTAAAGCAATGTTCCCTGTGCCACATTTTTTTTCAATATTTTATAAATAAAGTTTAGGTTTCCATTAGTGATACTGAACATTTCAAATGTGGCTTCAATTTTAATTGCAACATTTGATTTGGACAGTAACATCAAGTTTGCTAAACATTTTATTAATGATTATTGCATGCAAGTATATACACGATGATCCCAAATTCACCTTCTCTTTGTCTTTTTCTCAGTTTAAATCCCACTAATTTCATCTAAATTATTATTCTCAATTTAAGTCCCACTAATTTCATTTAAATTATCATTCTCAATTTAAGTTCCACTAATTTCATCTAAATTTTTTTATTGTTCCATACAAAAATCTATTCATGTATATTAGCTTCATACTATAGCTGGAAATTTATGTTTCATTAATTTCATCTAAATTTTATTTTCATTTAATTTACTTTTTTCTACTCAGATACAAATTAAATTTGAAAAATAAGCTATAATAAGAGTTGGCATTTCTACTTGATTCAATTTACACTTTACGATTATGTATAACTATTTACAATTTAGTATCATTTAACTTTGATGTACTTTAGTATTTTAATACTTTAACTTTGTTGGAGGGGGAGCTTTGACGTAACGATAAAGTTACTGCCGTGTGATTTATAGGTCACGAGTTTGAGTCTTAGAAATAGCCTCTTTTAAAGCAAAGTAAGATTATGTACAATAGATTTTTTTCTGGAATCCCACATTGACGAGAGCTTCGTGCACCCGACTGTCCTTTTTTTAATTTTGTTGGATTTTTATAACAATCATGCAACACACAGGCATAACACTTGCTTCAACTGTTGGATTTGTATAGTCTGTCTTGCTTGATTCATTGAGTTGGTGTGCGTTGCCCATTTTCTTCTTGGATCATTCATTACATCATATACCTATTCATCCTTAATGAACAGAAGTTTTTTTCTTCTGAGTAGGAATGGGATGCTTTGATGCTATCCAATTTTGCACTGGAGCAACAGTTGCACACCGCTAGGGAAGAACTGAGTCATGCCTTGTATCAGGTATGAAAAATCACCAAGAAGGAAAAATTTTTGGTTGTTAATTGGGCACTTTTGTTGTCTGAAAATTCTCGTCTTTGTTTTTACCTTTTGGTGATGATCTTCAAGTAAATTATTTGCTTTTCCCATTAGAGCTTATTGTGCATATGGTTGAAAGAGAATTGAACTTGATTTGTTTTCTCATTAAAACAATATTTTTATTTTGTTTCCTTAAATTCCTTGCTATCCTATTTATGTGATGCATATGCCCAGTCTAAAAGTTCTTTTGTTGTAAGTTTGGCAAGGTGTCAAGCTGGGTTATTTATTGATATATTTTTCCTCTATGGCCCTTGAGTGCTTTCTTTCTCTCTTAGTTACTGTGTGCTGATGTAATCAGCGCTTCAGGGTGATGCCCCACTATATCATTCTTTCTTTCTTTCTTCTTTTTATCTAGGATCATCAAGCGCTTTCCTTTTCCAGCAATTATTATTGCGTGCTAACGCAATCACTGCTTTGAGGATGAGCCCACTCAAGTAATTAGGTCATGTGACTATCTATCCATTTATTGAATTGCTTTTCTTTTCCTGTAGTATTTATTGCATGTGAATTTGATCAACATCAAGGGAGAAACCCACTTCATAGATTAGTTCCTGAGATCCTTTTTTCATCAACTCTTTACCGTCTCTCTATTGATGTGCTGGATGGTGAGGTCGAAGGGAACAGCTCCTGTGTTCAACTATCTCTAGAGATTTGCTGAATGAGGTCAAAGAGACAATTGGTTGCATGCTCCATTAAGTTTGTTTCTTGTCTCACTATTGCTGTGTATAGTTTACGTTTTGTTTTCTACTTATATAAAGAAGCTGGCCATAGATAATATCTATACTTAAGATTGAAGGTGAGTGTTAGAGGAATTAAATTAATAGGGTAATTGGTCTCATGGATCCCATGTTAATAGTTGTAGATTTAAGGTTTAACATGAGTCTATATATAGCCTATGATGGTTATCTCAACATAATGAAGCATTACGATATTTTCTTATACCAAAATTCTATAATATTTGAGACAGTATACCTTCCTTTTTCTTGGATGCTATTAATTTCTTGACTGCCAATCTACCTTTAGTATTTTCTTGTTTTCAGTCACCAAATAGACATATATTAATTGGATGCCATGGTTCCTCTATTAAGAAGCTTGTCTCAGTGAGCAGCAGTATTCCCAGGTTGGTTACTGACTACCGTGTCTAGGAACAGTATACCAGTGCAGTGCTCAAGAAGATCATATCGTTTTGCAACTTCGTCAAACAATTTCTAATATTTGATTTGTCAGCAAGAGTAATTACATTTTTATTGCTAGTTTTGTTATAATGTTGACAACAAAGCTTGAGTCCCAACTATTTGTGGCCAGCTATATAGATTTGATCCTGCAATTGAATTTTATTTAAGGTGAATATACATATCTTCTGAATCATTTTGGTTATATTATGAGTTTTTATTTTGTGCTAACTAATTTTTTGATGTCAATGACTCCTAGTTAATGTTGTTACGATATTTATTTGTGATCCATATTAAACTACTTGACATGATTGTGTTACAAGTTAATCTAATGCATATTTAAGCTGTGCTATAAAATACTGGAGATGGAAAAAAAGAGGGAAGAGAAGAGAGCATAAAAGCTCAAATTGACCACTTCCTAGGAGTTGAGAGTGGAGGGAAAATGGATTATTTTACCTAGTTTTCCCCCTTTCTCATCTCTCCAAAAACACAACAAAGGGATAAGTATTCCCTTCTTATTCTCTAATTTTCTTTTCCATCTATCACTTCTGGAAGTAACATTAAATTCGAGACGCTCCTTTTCACTCTCTTTTTCCAGCTGTCTCTTGGTTTTAACAATATTCTTTTTTCTTGTGAAGTATTACTGTCAAATGCTCTGCATTCTAGTTTGGTTAAATCAGTCTTTCACCACTAAATTCAATTATCTTCACCAGTGTGGCAAGTTTATGGTGAACATAGATGTCTAAGTTCTGTGCAAGTGCCTAATTTCTATCATGTAGTCATACCTAGATGCCTCTCTAAACCTCAAGTTCTTACGGATTGCATCCATCTTTCTTTACTTTGTTGTTTCTGTTTCTCAATTATTTATCCCCTCTGAAGGGGAGCCTTGGCACAATGACAAAGTTACTGTCTTGTGATATAGAGGTCACGGGTTCGAGTTTTGGAAACAATCTCTTACAAAATAGAGTAAGACTGCGTACCATAAACCCTTCTCCGGAATTTTATATGGCGGGAGCTTTGTACGTCGGACTGCCCTTTTAATTGTTTATTTGCTCTATGTGGATAAACCCAATCTGAAGTAAATTCCCATTGTTTTTGTGATTCTGAACCTCTAAATGGTAATATTGTCCACTCCATTCAGAAATGTTTCTTTGTCTTCCCTGCAACCACACATCTGTCCGTGAGACCTGTATAAAATTTGATATTTAATGTTTTTAATCTTGGCTATTTCTTTTTCTGTGGTTTATATTATTTAATCACTCTTGGGACAGAACTTGTTCTGTACTAACTGCACTGTACTCCAGCATGATGCTGCATGCCGTGTTATAGCAAGACTAAAGAAGGAAAGAGATGATGCAAGAATGCTTTTGGCTCAGGCAGAGAGGATAGAAGTCGATAATGCTGTTGTTATCAGTGACCGCAAAAGAGGTCCAGAGCCTGCTAAATTCTAGATGCGAAATTACACATTTATAACTAAAACTTATTTTCATTTTCTATCACCATCTTGCAGCTGCAGTGGATGAGTTAGGTCCTGACCAGAAGAGAATTCGTCCCGGTATTAATCCTACTATCATTGCAGAACTCACTGAATGTAATACTTTACTTTCTGGACAACGGAAAAAGCGCCAGGTAATTTCCCTCTTTAAATAATAGATTAGCTTTGTCTTTTGTTCACTATTTGTTGTTGAAAAGAACCAATAATATACCCAATGAGTTATATACCCCGTTATATGTGTATATATATATGTTTGGACTTTGGAGTGTTGATAGTATTTCTATAATCATATTTTGTAGTGATCAGTCATTCTTAAAATAAAGAAATTATTTAAACAAAGATGAGAGGAGGTTGTGAAGAATGTAAAAACAATACTTCTATTTTCTGAAATCTTGAACTTGCATCTTATTCTTGCTTTATAATATGTTAGATTCCATCAACACTGGTTCCTGTTGATACGCTGGACAGATACACTCAGGTTGCTAGTCATCCCCTCCACAAGTCTAACAAGCCAGGCATTCTTGCTCTAGATATCGATACTTCCAAGGTAGGATGTTTTAATTGTTATTAGTGATTATGTTTCTCTTCGAGGATGGCATCTCAGGGCTTTTTACATTAATCTGAAAATTCTTTTAATTGTAAGTTGATCCACACCCCTTTGTATTTATTTAAACTCTCAAGAACTCAATACAGACGTTTCAAGGGGTAGGTATTAAATGGTTAATTTTATGCTTCTTTATTTTTCAGTTGACATGTTTATGTGATATTGCCCCCCTATAACCTTAAAAAAAACTCGAGTTTTATATACACGCAGCAATTTATGTATATAAATATAAATTGGTCTCTTTCCTAATTGCTCAATTTTTGAATAAATGGTTAGCCAATCAACTTTAACAATTGTTGATTCATTAGATGGTTAAAGTACTTAATTGACCTTCTACCCATAGTTTAAAATCTCGACCCGTTCCGGGCGAAACGGGCGAAATTTATTATTCCGCCCGTTGCTCGACACTGGTGTAGGTGGTATCGGTGGCTGCGGGGCCTCGTGCGACCGCCTTGGCCTTGCATGCTTTGCGAGGGCCGCAACGGCGTTGCACAGCCTCTGCGTTGGCCGTGGCGGTGTCATCGCGACCTCCGCGGGGGTCGCGATAGCGTCGCGCAGGCACGACGGTTTTGCGGGGGAGCACGGGTGGCTCTGTGGGGGAGTGCGGCAGCGGAGTTACACAATGATTTTAATAATCAACTCCCCAAATTATAGTTCAACTATATAAAAAAATAAATAAAACAATTAAAATTTAATAAATTTATCTTATTAATTTAAAAATATTCATAAATTATTTTAAAATTTATTTTTTTAATTTATATATTATGAATAATAATTTTATTATTATTAAAATTTATTTTATTTTTTAATCCTATTTAAATTAATTTTTAGATAATTTTTTTTCCCATAATTTTTTTGTTTATTTTTAATAATTAAATTAACATTTTCATTTTTATATTTAAAAATTATCGAAATTTACTGATACAATATGATACGATATCGAAACCGTATCGTTCCGATCGCGGATCGAAATCTCGATACGGGTCGAAATTTTAAACCTTGCTTCTACCCATATAGCAAAGCATGTTCATGAAACTGTCTACATGTTTATTGTTATACTAACACCTTGCTATTTATAACTAACAGGATGTAATTGCTACTGGAGGTATAGATTCAACTGGTGTTCTTTTCAATCGGACATCAGGTCAAATCTCATCGACACTCACTGGTCACTCAAAGAAGGTATTTGCCTCTACCCATATCTTTTCTGTTAACAATTGTCTTCTTCTTTTTGATTGTTTTATGAGTCTATACTTCTTTTCATAATTTAGGTTACCACTATCAAATTTGTGCCTGGCGATGACCTGGTTTTAACTGGATCAGGTGATAAGGTTAGTGAGTTTAACTACCCTTGTTTCATTTATGACATGATTCATTATTAATTATTCATGTTTTGTTGCTGGATGTAAATATTAGTTCCCTTTCCTGCAGGGCTAAATGGATATGCATTTTTCTTTAACATTTGCTGTAGCACAACATCCACCTTAACCATTTAATAAGATGAATTATTTTATGTTTATTGGGTTTTACGTGAAAATTGGTTCAAATTAGATATTAATTTCTGTTTGGTTATCTTGTACATTAATCTACAAATGGTGTCTTAGCTCTAGGTTCCTAAAATAAAAACAATAAAGATGAAACATTTTACAAAGAAATTTAGATATTTGTAACATTTGGCATTCACACTTATTGGATATATACTACAATAAGGATGTTGTTGCGCCATTACAAGAATAGACACTCCAATTACATTATGCAAAATGGAATGAGAAATATGAGATTAAAGTACCGAGCCATATTGGTCAACAATAGTGGAATTTATTGTTCTGCCAACTGATATGCGAGACAAAATTAGCATGATGAATGACGAGATTGCCCATGACAAAATTAGAAAGACAAGATGAAGAGAGAGATGAAGAGAGAGAAAGAAGGAAAGGGATTAGATGTCACGCCCCGAGAGGGGTACTTGTCTAACGAAAATCGGACATCACCTCCCTTGTACTGCGGACAAATGAAACTTGTATACAAGGCCCACACGATCCACTATACATCGGCCAACATGGTCGGAACATAAAACACCACAATATATATAATATATGAGCCTCAGACCAACAACCAAAATAAATAAGAAGCCTAAAACCTCTAGACTTACCTCTTCTGCCATCTGAGCAGGAATACACCACACACACATAACCAAAATAAATCGTACAAAAAGTCCATAAGGACATAATCCAGTACCACCTAAACATCCACGAGTATAAAATACTATAAGTTTAAAACATAGAGTACTGGGGATAAAAATATAGAAAACTGAAATTAAATAACGGAGTCGTCAGATCAGGGGACTGACAACTGGACCCTCCGGAAGACTTCATCCTGAAATAAAATAGATATCAACGGAGTGAGCAAAACTCAGCAGATATCTAATAGTCATGCATAGTAAACTATAAGTAGCAATAATAATCATGCAGGTACAGTTTCTCGACAATAAACAAACAAAAACTTATACATACCTGAAACTGTACATACTGTAATCACTGTTTACATAAGATACATTCATACAAGTATGTAGAATCACCAAAACAAATTACATAATACCTTCAGATGCATTACAATCATACGCAACAACCAAAAGTGCAACAAGCAATGATATAAGTAAAAGCGATGATACACGATGAACGACTGCAGGTCACCCCGACGCTTAGTCAAGGCACCAACATGTCACGCGTACGGCCGAGTGGGTAGGTCATGATAATCAGCACTCGCCTGCCATTACACTTATGCGATCGAGTGGACAGAGATCGACGGCGTATCACCCTCCTACCCCATGTATGTATATGGGAGACATCACCTCGTCTCATGACAAAGGAGGGATCCTTGTTTGCTACCATGTCGCAATACCAATATCCTGAGCGACCACCGTGGAGCCCTGACAGAGCAACTATACACATCCTCCTGAAATACCACTAACTCACGAGTGGTTGTGTGTGTAGATAATGTAACTGACGATGGGCTCAACTACCAAATAGTATCACCTCCTATCGAGGAGCGGATGATCGCCAGTCGTGCAATAATGCAAGATGGTGCATGTCACTAATGCACGATATGTCACGCCCGACGGAGACCCCCGCATTTAAAATCCGACAAAGATCTCTCAGACGGTGACAATGCCAATTTTCATACAAGGCCTACACGACCACTATACATCGGTCAACACGACCGGAATCTAAACACACATGCAGATAATAAAGTAGGCCTCTGGCCATCAACCAAAATAGATAGGTAACATCTATCACAACTAGACTTACCCCTTCTGCCATCTGGGCAGGAATACTCAACCAAAACCAATCCAAACAAAATCCGAATAAGGTCCATAAGGACGCCAAAAATCCACGAATACAAATATCCAACTCCAATCCTAAACATGTCCTCTAATCAAAATACTCAAACCATAGAAACAAATAACAAATAAAAACTTTCACGACGAGTGGGGTTTAGAAATGACTCTCCGATACCTTCATCCTCAAATAGATATAATCAACGGGTAAGTTCAAAGAACTCAATGTATAGTCGATATGCAAAGTAAGATATAGCTAATAATAAATCATACCTCACATATAGGGTATGCAAGAAATAAATACAAAAGGATCAGACTTAACTCAAATCTCCTACTCTCGATATAAGAGTCTTGATTAAGTAATAAAGTCCTCACCATATATATAAATATGTATCTCAGATGCATGACAATCATATGCACATCCAAGGCATCAATAAAATGCAAAGAAACACAATACAAATGCTATCCATGCAAAGTGCATGCCGTACAATGACATGGTCACCCCGACGCTACCACCGCCTCACACGCTGATGGTGAAGCCGAGTGGGTAGGGCTATGATAACCGCAGGCACTCGCCATCATCGCTTCCCGAGTGATCGAGTGACAGTGATGCCGCCGGAGTACACCTATCCTCCCGCCCCAAACAGAGCGGGGAGCTAAGCTCTCATCTCCTGTCATGTATCAGTAGGAGGGATCCCCGCCGCTACCACGCCTCATCGCTACCCACGAATGGACCAATGAGCTCGACAGAGCAATCAGACACACCTCCCGATGTACCACTAACCTACGATGAGCAGGGCAAAGCATGAATCGGGCGCGGCTCAACTATAAAGGAACCCTGTCGGCCAAGATGCGCAATCATGCAAGATGGTGCATGATACTAAACCATGTAAATCCAACCAAATATACCTATTCGAATAATATGCACAATCAATATGTACATATCCCTAATCCAAGTAACTATGATCCAAATAAAACAGGGAAGATATAATCATAACCTATCACATGTATGTATCAAGTAGGCACAAAAACATACTAGGCATATAAACATGAATATTATTGCAAGCTATCCTAACTAGCATATCAACTTGACTATATCTAAAAGATAAGTCAAAATACCCGCCTGATAAAATATCCGCAAAAAGAACCAGATCGTCACGACCGTGAACCTGCCTCGTGACTGAAACCTGCATAATGCATAACTATTGTTAAGCACAAAATACCATTTACCGACAAATCGAATACTTAATCGATTCCTTTCATAACCAATTAACCCAAAGCAAATCCATCAAATCCAAGCACACGACAACGTGCTAAATTACTACTATGTATCCCCAAGTAGACCCTCAACCCGTAGGTCACAAATTGTGATTAACTCAATCCAAGAACATATCCTTGCAATTAATCAAATCGAATCCTACATCGACCTCATATCCGATCCACTAGATTGATTTAATTATCCTATTCAACCTAATCAATCCTCCATACTGAATTACAGAACCGATCATAATTATGAATCCAACCTAACCCTAGGTGACATACACACGACTCAACCAATCCTTACCTCAAACACGATCCAACACTTGGATCCCACAACTTGACACCCACAATCCATTTACAACTATTAACAGCCCATAATTACACTGATTTAGGGCTCTAACCAACCCTAATTGAAATCTCATCACAACACAAAGTAGATTCACCCTCAAATCGAGCCTAAATCTTGATTAGTTTTAGATCTAACATCATAATCATAACAAACATTAGACCAACTATATAATAGTGTGCATCCATAACATATCCATATCTAAGCTTACCGAACAATTGCTTCAATCACACGACTCCTTGACCTAAGTTTTTGGGTATCAAATCTATATCAATCGAACTGCAACACCACGTAATCAGATTTCCTTCAACACCTGATCATTTGCAAGTTATAACCATCCACATGCTGAATCCAAATCTAAATAGCTGCATTACCAATCACAACACATCAAACCTCAAGCATCAATCTCATTACAAACATCCACAGCCTAACTAACCTCCAAACACCTAGTCGCATAGGGCAACCATTCACACTTACCATAACCTTACAGAACATTGTCCCGCTTGTTCCACCGAAGGAAAACCTCTCATAGCCGAGCAACATTCCATTTTCAGCCGTATTCAACCAATAAATATGATCCACAACAACCCTAAAAATCCTATCCAAATTAAGACAAAAGTAAACCCTTACCTTGCTCCGATTGAGACTCACCGCTCCCGAATCCTGTAACGGAACACTATCGACGACGCCCAAACCGCTGCCCTAAATCGGGCCCAAACACAATCCATCACAATCATGGAAAATATCGCAGGGGTTAGACAAAACCCCAGTCGACCCCTTACCTTGCTCCGGCGATGCTGTCGAAGGGCGCCCCCACCGATGTAAATCTCCACTAGATTTGCCCTAATCACCTGCTCCGACAACCACCGGAGAGACCACAACCCCAACTGAGGCGCGGCTGGCAGCGAGTGACCGACTTCGCCAGGCCGACGCACGCGATATTGGTCACTGGCCGCGAACGCGAGGTCGGGCGCTGCAGCGAAGCCCGGGCGACGCGAGGAAGAAGGCGAAGGCCGCCTCGGCCGGACGGCACAGGTGGCGGCGGCGCTCGGTCGCCGGCGGAGAAGAGCTGCGGCCAGAGGCGAGGAGCCGGCTTCGGCATCGGGAAGGCGAGCACGCGCGCCGGAAGAAGAGGGAGGCGCTGCACAAGGCCCGAGGCAAGGACGGCGAAAGACGGCCGGCCGTCTCGACAACGAGCGCAGCAGAAAATCGTGGAGAAGAGGTCGCCGGCGAAGGAACCGTCGCGCGAGAGAAACTGCCGAGGAAAAGGTCGCGGCGGGGAAAAATAGAAAAAGATAAATAAAAAAACCTAGACTTATAATTTATCCTATTTACTCATCTAAACAGGCCCTTTAAAAGCCTGTTTTCCCTATCCCCGTAATTATCTCGTACGACCTCCGTTTAAATCCAGAAAAATTCCGGAAAAATTCCTAAAAATCCCGAAAAATTTCCAGGATTATTTTCCTTAACTCTTTAGTCATTTAATTTAATATTTAAAATTTTTCAGTATTTAATATTCTCCCCCACTAATAAAAATTTGGTCCTCAAATTTCCTACTCGTATATTAGTACGAGATGTCCCAACAACCATCTCAAGCATCTGGAGACAAGTCACACCTCAAGTGACTAAGTGGGATTACTGATATCCCTTAACATCAAATCACACTTGCTTCTAGTAGCCCTTCCAAAGTATGAATAGTATCTTCATTTCGACCACCTATAATAAGTACCTAACTGTACCAGAGTGGAGCTCGATATCCGTGACCTGTTAAAGACTTTACCATAATCCTAAGGTAAATCCTGAATCGCTATCGCATACGATACTCAAAGATACTCCATGAACTGAAAATCTCCACAGTATAACCTATCTAGCGATCCAACAAACTCATCGTATGGATCGAACGAAAATGAGCGGACTTAGCTAATCATACTAAGTCCTTTCCGAATTCTAAATAATTTCCCAACACTGTCCATCATACTAGGCTATCACTTCCATCTCGATACGTAACTCACGATTATTTATATACGATTTACACCAAATCAACTATGTTCCACATGTCGTTCCACCACGAAGAACATTTCAATACTTATGATTTCCCTGATACAATCCGAATACATCTGCAATATATACAACCTATTGCAATCATCAAGCAATACTTATCAAAATATCGTGACCAAGCCTTGTGACTCTCAGGGTAATGCAAAAGGCACTATCTGTAGGCAACGACATGCTACCACGACCGACGCTCGTAGCCAGCCCAGATGTCAGGTAGCTATCTAGCCACATACGACATACGAATTCCACTGTCACTAATTCCGAACAAGTAGAGCAAGAGTATAACTCTATGGTAGATTCTCTCTATCATCCCAACAGGGATCCCTAGTCGCAACTTTCCTTGTCTAACAAATGCAACTACTCAAGAGCTAGCTAAAACCTCACGAGCATTTCGCCTCACCTCTACAAAGCAACATCATATCCGCTAAGTCCACGCTATATATATATACGACAACCCATCTCGTAGTTCCTCATTTCGACGAAACATGGGATATGTCTGATCAACTAAATCAAACGCCCATTCTTCTCAAACATCGTGATCCGCATATAAATTAACCTTCCTTTCACCCGAGAATGATCACACAACACCGTGTAAAAGTCAACCATCGTCCGAGCCTCAAACTAGTTTCACAAGCTCCGCACAAGTAAATTCCATCACCAATCAGCATGTAATACCGCTTAGAGCATCCTATCCATATCTATGGTAATAATCAAATCAATACTGTAAAACCATCATCTACGGTGGCCGAGTGCTAACTCCAACCGCCACCATCACAAATGATCCAATCGTGTCCGTAATACACGATTTAAATCCGACGACTAAGTCGCCATAAGTCAAATAAGATAATCCAAAAGCTCATACAATTCATACCAAGTAGGAAATTGTCACCACTATATACCTGCATCCTCTTTACTCTAGGCTGATGATATATCAATCATCCCTACGACTTTGATAATTGTATGACATCCTGTCACTACAATATCAACACACCAATCATAAATCAATCATAGAGTTTACACAGGTGTCCTATAGTTGATCTAAATAGATCCTCAAGCCACCATGAAGGATAATCATTTCCTTCTACCACTACCGCATTCCATCATCGAAATCGGTGTATAACCTCAAAGGTTCATCTCTTTTTGAACAACGAGTTCCAGAGCTCCTCAAGAAATAAAATACTGGGACAACAACTATCCCATCCAACACCTTCTATAATTGGAACTTAGATTCTTCCAATTTCCATAGTGTTAAGCAACACTGATACCAACTAAATTATCCCCTGAAAAATCATCATTCCAACAAATACCTCTCAGCATCATCAACCTTGTCAACTTTGAACGACCGATCTATGACGATATCTAAGCAACTCGATTTGGCGCTCAGCCAATTGGATGACATTGCCTTGAGTATATCTCGAGCTTCAACAACCTTGTGCGCTTTACTCTAGCCCTCAACTAACGCACCATAAGTACAACCTTTGGCTCGTAAAATATCATTACCTCAGTACCAATAAACTATCACCCAGTAGGGAATCTTCGATATCGAAACTATTTTCGAAATCACTCCGATCGCTTACCCTACTTGCCTACACAGCGGCAAGCCTAGAAGTTCATCCGACACTACATTTGATTACTCTCGAATTATACAGGCATCCAAGAGACCTTCTTATACCATCATGTCACAATCATAACCTCCAAGTTAATATCCAGATATCAACATCATATCAACCAAGTCAACTATAAAACAACTAAGTCAACTCTCTCACCATAATATAACATCTCCAACAATCAACCTCTAAACATCCAAAAATCATTATCATACCCCTCTGATAATCATCACAGTAATCATCTCAACATCTCACCTGTCGGTGGAAACACTATTAATCCACATGATCCAAATATAGAAATCCTTTTAATCCTATCTGTACATGTTTTAGCCACAGATATCTGTAAACACCTGTACCTCTCAATATATCATCAAGTAAGGTAAACTATAGTAATACCTCAATGATCAATCCTTCAACCATCTACAATTCCTTTCGAGTAAAGATGCAAACTCATCCAAGTTCTGCTCTTAATGGATTCCCTATTTCACAGTGACCTAGAATAAGAATTCTAGAATCGATTTAATCTAGGTGTACACCTCTTCCTCTCATTTTCTTCGAGAACCATACAACCAGCCTCATATCTCCACAAGTGCACAAACCACTTCTGCTAGCCACATTAATCTGAGGAGAAAGCTTTAATCCATAATCCTGTTTTCCGTTGGGAAATGAGGTGTTTCATCAATCTTTTATTCCCGGGACAGAACCTTGATCACCACCAAAAATAAACTAAAATTCCAACTAAACCCTCAATCACTCAAGAGATTGTAAACTTCCATCATCAACATCAAGTTACCATCTCTAGCAATGACATAGATCAATAATATCAAGCATCAACATGAGAACGAAATAATGTCCACGTGAATTCTAGCTAGAAAGCACGCTTCACGACTTCTACCGTTGCCTTATCCAGTGTAGGTTATTATCACTAGATTGACTACACTATTCTCGAGACACTTGCTGAGTGTCATTTTCATAAATATGACTCACCCTAATGCCTCCCGATAGATCGATGGAAGATCCAACTATCCTAATCCAAATGTAAAATAAATCGGGTGATCAAAACAACTCAATCACTATCTTCGAGCCCTTAAATGGGGGTAAACTCTATAACTCTATAGTGAACTCCATTAACAATCGATCACTCAACTTTAAGACTCAAGAATTTCTACAATGAGTCATACAAAATAACATGGAAATATCATTTCAAAAACATCCTCAACCCATGATCCCGTAATGGGTTATTTCCCCAAATAAATTTCTTCTACATATTCCACCAAGTAACAACTGATCATCAATAGTAAGAAACTAACTCCACTTCTATATAAATACCGCTTAGGTACTTAACAAGACTTCAATGTTATCAATCTAAGGCTGCCGCTCAAGGATCAAAATCCCTATGGAACTTCAGAACTTAAACCTCCATGTTCGATCAACAATAGTATACATTCCTTGTCCATTACCCACTGTGTAATAATGACTAAGCATAATTAGTGAAAATCCTAACACCGTAGTCCTTGATTTCACAACAAATGTGATGACGACTTGACCCTCGCTTCGACTAGATCACTCAAAAAGAAATTCACCTTTCGATACAGTTCAAGACTCAGATCAAGTTGTTTCACGTGGTCAACTCCATCTACGATTACAATAGTGACCAACACTCTAAATGTTATTTCGTTATCCACAAACACATAGCTAATCTAACTCGAGTATAAACACTACTACAATCCTGGTCACCTTGGTGGGCGACCTACTACGAGTCGCACATGAGTCAAAACTCTATAGACCCTTCCGCAACTCCTTAGCCGTAGATCTCATCGCCCTCTCGTGGTTACCTCGCACCACGCCTCAAGCAAGAGCACGCTCACCTCGCCTCATATCTCGTTAAATTATTACAGATGTTACTGTAGAATGTTACTAGAAGTAAAATATATAAAATTTTTCAAAGATACCTATTTCACAGCAGAGAGGTCCCACACCGCCAAAACCCCAAATTAACCTCAATAAATCCTCAATTTCAAATATAAAATCGTCTGAAATCCATACCAATAAAAATTTTCCAAATAAATACTCAAGAACCTACCAAACGCGAACTCAAAAATCCAAAACCCTAGAACTCAAAACCTAGCGCCTGATACCAAATAAATTGTCACGCCCGGAGACCCCTCGCTGCATTTAAAATCCGACAAAGATCTCTCAGACGGGTGACAATGCCAATTTTCATACAAGGCCTACACGACATACTATACATCTGGCCAACACGAATCAAATCAAACACACACGCAGATAATAAAGTAGGCCTCGCCATCAACCAAAATAGATAGGTAACATTTATCACAACTAGACTTACCCCTTCCGCCATCCGGGGTGAATACTCAACCAAAACCAATCCAAACAAAAATCCAATAAGGTCCAAAAGGACGCCAAAAATCCAAGAATATAAATATCCAACTCCAATCCTAAACATGTCCTCTAATCAAAATATCCAAACCATAGAACAAATATAACAAATAAAAACTTTCACGACGAGTGGGGTTTGATGGACACTCTCAGCCTTCATCCGAAATAGATATAAATCAACGGGTAAGTTCAAAGAACTCACGTGTATAGTCGATATGCAAAGTAAGATATAACTAATAATAGAAATCATGCAAGATACTCATATAGGGTATGCAAGAAATAAATACAACAGATCAGATTAACTCAATCTCCTACCGATATAGAGTACGCACGACTGTAAGTAATAAAGTCCTCACCATATATATAAATGTATCCTGTATGCATTTACAATCATACGACATCCAAGGCAAAGAATAAAATGCAGAAACACAATACAAATGCTATCCATGCAAAATGCATGTATGTGCGCTAACGACACGGTCACCCCGACGCTACAATTCACACGCTGGTGGCCGGGTGTGGCATAATAAGCAGACTCTGCCATCATCGCTCTGAGTGGCCAGAGCGGAGATCTGATGTGTCGAGTACACCTATCCTCCCGCCCTAAACAGAGCGGGGAGCTAAGCTCTCATCTCCTCGATGTATATCGAGAGGGATCTCGCCACTACCACGCTCTCATCGCTACCCGAGCGGACCTGAGCTCGACAGAGCAACCCACACACCTTCGATGTACCACTAACCCAGGAGCGCGTGTGTAGCATGAATCGTCATGACTCAACTATAAAGGAATCCTCCCAAAGATGCATCATGCAAGATGGTGCATGATACTAAAGCATGTAAATCCAACCAAATATACCTATCCGAATAATATGCACAATCAATATGTACATATCCCTAATCCAAGTAACTATGATCCAAATAAAACAGGGAAGATATAATCATAACCTATCACATGCATGTATCAAGTAGGCATAAAAACATACTAGGCATATAAACATGAATATTATTGCAAGCTATCCTAACTAGCATATCAACTTGACTATATCTAAAAGATAAGTCAAAATACCTACCGATAAAATATCTCGCAAAGAACTGATCGTCACGACCATTTAACCCGCCGATCAAACCTCGCATAATGCATAACTATTGTTAAGCACAAAATACCATTTACCGACAAATCGAATACTTAATCGATTCCTTTCATAACCAATTAACCCAAAGCAAATCCATCAAATCCAAGCACACGACAACGTGCTAAATTACTACTATGTATCCCCAAGTAGACCCTCAACCCGTAGGTCACAAACATATCCTTGCAATTAATCAAATCGAATCCTACATCGACCTCATATCCGATCCACTAGATTGATTTAATTATCCTATTCAACCTAATCAATCTTCCATACTGAATTACAGAACCGATCATAATTATGAAACCAACCTAACCCTAGGTGACATAGACACGACTCAACCAATCCTTACCTCAAACACGATCCAACACTTGGATCCCACAACTTGGCACCCACAATCCATTTACAACTATTAACAACCCATAATTACACCGATTTAGGGCTCTAACCAACCCTAATTGAAATCTTATCACAACACAAAGTAGATTCACTCCCAAATCGAGCCTAAATCTTGATTAGCTTTAGATCTAACATCATAATCATAACAAACATTAGACCAACTATATAATAGTGTGCATCCATAACATATCCATATCTAAGCTTACCGAACAATTGCTTCAATCACACGACTCCTTGATCCAAGTTTTTGGGTATCAAATCTGTATCAATCGAACTGCAACACCTCGTAATTAGATTTCCTTCAACACCTGATCATTTGCAAGTTATAACCATCCACATGCCGAATCCAAATCTAAATAGCTGCATTACCAATCACAACACATCAAACCTCAAGCATCAATCTCATTACAAACATCCACAACCTAACTAACCTCCAAACACCTAGTCGTGCATAGCCGGTGCAACCATTCACAGCTTACCATAACCTTACAGAACATTGTCCCGCTTGTTCCACCGAAGGAAAACCTCTCATAGCCGAGCAACATTCCATTTTCAGTCGTACTCAACCAATAAATATGATCCACAACAGCCCTAAAAATCCTATCCAAATTAAGACAAAAGTAAACCCTTACCTTGCTCCGATTGAGACTCACTGCTCCTGAACAGTTCAGAACGGAACACTACTGACGCACGCTCCAAACCGCTGCCCTAAATCGCTATCCAAACACAATCCACTGCCAAATCGCGGAAAATATCGCAGGGGTTAGACAAAACACCAGTCGACCCCTTACCTTGCTCCGGCGATGCTCGGTCAGAAGGGCAGCTCCCCCATTGGCAGAAATCTCCACTCGATTTGCCCTAATCACCTGCTCCGACAACCACCGGAGAGACCACAGCCCCCAACGGAGGCGGTGATGCTTCGGTGTGAGCGAGATGACCGCCAGGTCTGGCCGACGCACGACGGCGTTGGCATGCTGGCGCGAATCGCGGTCGGCGCGTCTGCGAAGCCTCAGGCGACGCGAGGAAGAAGGCGAGCGCTGCCCTCGGCGTCGGATGACGCTGTGGGTGGCGGCGGCCTGATCGTCGACGGAGAAGAGCTTGCGGCGGCTCAGAGGCGAGGAGCCGGCGGCCTGGGCACCGGGAAGGCGAGCGTCGACGCTCGGAGAAGAAGAGGGGCATCGCACGGTGGTCCGAGGCGAGGACGGCGAGCCATATGCCGACGCACGTCGTCTGGACAATGAGCGCGCAGAGAAACCGGTGGAGAAGAGGTCGCCGACGAAGGAACTGTCGCGCGAGAGAAACTGCCGAGGAAAAGGTCGCTGCGGGGAAAAATAGAAAAAGATAAGTAAAAAAAAACCTAGACTTATAATTTATCATATTTACTCATCTAAACATGCCCTTTAAAAGCCTGTTTTCCCTATCCCCGTAATTATCTCGTACGACCTCCGTTTAAATCCAGAAAAATTCCGGAAAAATTCCTAAAAATCCCGAAAAATTTCTAGGATTATTTTCCTTAACTCTTTGGTCATTTAATTTAATATTTTAAATTTTTCAGTATTTAACACGATACACCTATCAATCCATGGCTACCTATAGTATGTACCAATAGGAGCTCATATCAAATAACCTAAGTACATAAGTCTATGTACACATGCAAGGTATATCCATTATTCATTCAATGCTCAGTATGTAAGGTATGTCACTACTCTAGTGCCAAATAAACAAATGACAAGTATCAAAGTGATAGAGCATCAATATAATAAGCATATGAAAAGGCTACAACACGTACTAGGTAGTGACATACCAGGGAAGTTAAAAACATAGAAAACTATTACTAGCTATAGTAAACGATGCACATCAATATAACAATATCTAAAAGAGATAAGTCAAAGATACCCGCCTGCTACGAAGAATACCAACTGTTTTTACACCCGTGGACCTGTCTCGTGACCGAAACCTGCATATAACATAATTACCATTAATTCATACAGATATAAAAATCTGACAACTCTACAGGAACAAACTCATCCATATCCATTCACAGCCATCACAACCGTTCATAGCCCCTTAATAACCTACTATTACACCAAATTAGGGATCTAACCACCCTAATTGACATCCCCATCGCAAACCCATCTTTATCCACTCCATCAAAGCCCATTTATGACCCTTGCGGTCGACCACCTCGCGGCCCTTCCGGCCAGGGCGGCCCTATTCACGGTCGAATCACAGCGCCGCGCCATCTCAAATGACCAAACCTCCATTCACACCAACTCTACGGATCACGCACATCACCCTGTTCACCACCACCACGACCGGCCCAAACCCCAATCATCACAGACGCAACCTCTCTTCACCCATCCACGGTAGAACAAAAGAATCTCTAACTCACTGACCCTCCACGGAACATAGTAAAAACTCTATTCACATCCAAAAAAATCTAGCAATTATAGATGGAGAGAATAGACAAATCAAGCTTACCGAAACTTTGAAGCTACGCCGACAGCTAGGCGGAGAAGGTCAGAAATCGAGATAGGAAGACTCGAAGATGGCTGCAAGAAGGAAACGAAATTCGGTCGGAGATGAAACTCATCCAAGATCGGGGAAGAAGAAGCTCACCGATCGGAAGGGAGAGGTCGCCCTACCTTGCTCCGGCGGGGATTGCGAAGAGCATCTCTTGAGCAGAACGCCGCCGGTTCAAACTCCCTCGCCCCTCGCCCCTTGCCCACTCACTGCTCTCGCTCGACCGCAGAGGACGTCCAAGCCGACGGTCGCCGCCTGCCGTGAGGAAGAGGAACGAGAGGTGAAGGGAGTCGGCGAGAAGCATCGCGGCGGAGAAGATCGCGAAAGAGGAAGAAGGAATCGCGTCGGATTGGACACGCGAGAGGGGAAACCGAAGAAGAAGTCGTCGGGTGGTGTTCGCGTGGAGAAGATGCGGTGGAGAAGGGATCGCGATGAGGAAATCACGAGAAGAAGATCGCGAGGTGGAGAAGTCGGGTGCGGCTGCGTAAACGCTCGGGAGAAATAGGAATAGTAAACCTAGGTTAATTAAACCTATTAAATAATCTAAACATGCCCTTTAAAAGCCTGTTTTTCTTATCTCCGTAAATATTCCGTATAAGCCCCGTTTAATTCCAGAAAAATTCTGAAATTTTTTCTAAAATTCTCCAAAAATCTCGAAAATAATTCCTATGATTATTTTTTCCTAAATTTTGGCCATTTAATTTAGTATTTTAAATTTCCGTATTGAACATTAGAGGCTAGTAGTAGGCAATGAGCAGTTGTGATGGGTGAGCGAGGTAGAGAAATTAAGGGAGGCGAGGAGAGTATGTGAGAGAGCGACTGAACTAAATTCCTAACCTCAGTGAAGCTTCACTAATCTAGTTAAAATGACTAAACTAAATTATGTTATATATAAACTTAGTTTAGGCGTAAACTCACTAAAATATGCCCAATTAAGCCAAATTTGAATCCCAATGTCTACTTGATGGACTCCACCTTCATTTCAACACTCAAATTTTAAAAATAATTTAAGATGCTAAAATTTACATAGAATAAAATTTGGTAACTAACATCAATAAGGACTCTATTTCATGTTTCGACTTTCGTGACATCACGATGAGGATTCTATTTTATGTTTCAAATTCTACTATGTTGGGAGAGACCGAGAGAGATCATGATGAGAAAGGTAGGGCTTGATTAAATGGTGTGTCGATCATCTCCTGTTGGTTTTGGTTCAAGCAACTAGGGTTGATTAAAAAATCTATTTGATTAAGTTGAGAAAATAATTTATTATTTTTACTATTTTCTAATTTGTCATATGAGAATTTTATTAAAGGCATACGATTGTTGCAATAGATGTGCACTCATTGTTATAGGTGTGCATTGTTGGGTAGGAAAAACTATATTCACTTATAAAAAAATTTCAAATTCAAATTTGATTTTATTGACAATATCTTGGCATTTTACCAAAGGGCGTACACAGGTTTGGAAATTATTAAGGACTCACTAGACTTTGATATTTACCAAAGGGAGTATATTTTTTTCTTTCAAAATACCCTTTTCATTAAAAAAAATCTCCTCGGTACTACTAGTGGTCGTGGTTGACAGCTGCAACGATCGACCTAGCTGTGACCTCTGGTTGTGTGGCTAGGCTGATTGTGTGGCATGCAACTTGGGTGGTCTTCGCCTTGGGTACATGGCTAGGCTTGTCATGGGCAAAGTGGCGATCGGCTCAGTGTGCGATCACCCTGATAGTGACCTGGCTTGGCCATGCGACCTGACCACACGACTAGAGGTCACAACCACGTTGGTCGTTGCGACCGTCAATCGTGGCCTCTGGCGGCACCAAGGATAATTTTTTTTATATTTTGAATATATTTTTAATGAAAGATGAAGGGGAGCCTTGACGCAATGATAATATTGTCGTGTGACCTAGAGGTCATGAGTTCGAGTCTCGAAAATATCCCCTTGTAATGTAGGATAAGTCTGTGTACAATAGACTCCTTTCTCAGGATCCTTCATTGATGGGAGCTTCATGCACCAAGTTGTTTTTTTATATGAAAGGAGTATTTTAGGAAAGAAGTGCACTTTTTGGTAAATATCAAAGTGTGTGTGCTCTTTGTTAATTTCTGAAACTTATGTGCATCTTTTGGTAAAATTTTTAAAAAATCATGAATTCAAAAATTTTAAATTTAATTTTGTTGAGTTAGAGTCAAGGTTTATATTTTTAATAATTTCATAAATTTTAAATTAAATTTAGTTACAAAATTTAAAATCTAATCTAGATTACAACCCCAATAACCAAGTCTTTATTCTACTTAGTGGGTTGCCTATATCGATTCTTTGATGTCATTGGGCTTGATCCTCTATTATAATTTTATCCTCTTTTATCGTTGCTAATCAAGTCTTCTTTGATTTCTTCATCCTCGATTAATATACATATTTGTCATTGTCTTATATCGTCTAATTGGGATATTTATTAGTCGCTTAAGTACATAGCCATATCATCTTAAAAGAATCTCTCGGAGTTTTCTCTCGATAGGTGTAATCTCTATTTGCTCTCAAATGTTTTCCTTGCTTGTTTTGCCCATCCTCATATGTCTGCATATCCACTTTGACATTCTCATATTTGCGACTCTATCTTCTGACATTCAGCTTCATATAACATACTTAAATTCCATATATTGTCTTTATTTTATTAAGTCTAAAACTTGTGTTTCCCCTTAAGGTTCAAGCTTAATATTTACTCCATGTGTTTCTTCGACCAAAAGAATGACATCTACAAACAACATGGTAATGTGTCTTAGATGTGACCATAGAGTTCATCTATTACTAGCATAAAATGATAGACTTGGAATTGATCTTTAATTTAATCCTATCTTTATAGGAAATGTTTCGATTAATTCACTTGAAGCTTTTACTCGTCATTGCACACATATTCTTAATTATTTCAATATACATTATGTTAACACCTTTTATTTTTAAAATTCTCCATGTAATTTCCATCGGGGTTCTCTCATAAGTTTTTTCTAGATCAATTAATACTATGTATAGTGAGTCTTGCTTCTTTTTTGGATATTTTTCAATTAGTTGTCAAAGAAAATGCATAGCTTCTATCAACCTTTCAAGTTGGAATCCAAATTGATTTTTGATCACGTCGCTCTTATTTTTTTTATTACTCTTTCCTATTATTTCATGTTATAATTCATTAGCTTAATGATCCTATAATTTGCACAATTTTATATGCTTCCTTTGGTTTTATATACGAGGACTAGTACTTATCCTCTAACCATCTATTCATTAGACTTTTTTTTTCATTTTCAATATCAGATTGAATAACTTCGTATGCCATTCACTAGTTTGCTTCCCTAGACACTTTTATATCTCTATTAGAATATCATTCGGTTTCCATTTTATTCTCATTTAATGTCGGCTCTTCTTTTAA
Source organism: Wurfbainia villosa (assembly GCA_025175895.1). NCBI lineage: Eukaryota > Viridiplantae > Streptophyta > Magnoliopsida > Zingiberales > Zingiberaceae > Wurfbainia > Wurfbainia villosa. The sequence goes on along the minus strand of CM045987.1, from coordinate 121,932,883 downwards.
AATTTGCATTCTTTTATCAACATTTACTTAAACCTTCATTAAAAAGTTAATGAAAATATTTCTTTTATTGCTCTTTTATATCCTTCAATTGTACCCTATTAGATTTATCTTTAATACATCTTATTTTGATAAGGTCCTTTATTTTCTCTCTTGCTTTAACTATAGATCCAGGCTATCCACACTCCACCGATTATTAAACACACCTCAATTTTTTTCTCAAAAATAACCTTGGATGAAAAGTCTAAAATGCTATTTTTATAAAATTTATAAAATATCTCCCTCCTCGCTTTCTCTCTTCCTCTTCTCATTTAGTAGATAGAAACCGAACACACTGTATTGCGTTTGGTGGACTAGGACCGAATAGATCTTAGTGTGTTTGACAGATGATAGCCAAATAAGCATCAATGTGTTTGGCGGACCAAGGCCGAACGGTGCGGGAATGCACAGTGCTTCGTCCTCGCGCATCGTTGCTTCGGTGATCATTATAGCCAACCATGAACCCATGGGTTGTCGTCCGACTGGTCAAACTGTGGTTGGATTTCGGTCGGATTGCTGTCAGAATTCGGCCGAATTGCAGACGCCAGCGTCGTAGCCACTAGTGGCCGAACCACAGTTAGATTTCGACTGCAATCTGATCGCGGTCCAGTTGGAGGTGAAGTCCGATCGTGATCTGGTTGGACTTTGATGTTCGCCGAACTACGACTGGATTTTGGCCGGATTGCAGTCGGAATCCGGCCGCTCGATGGTGATGCCGAGCGATAGTAGCTTTGCGCGGTCGGTGCTGTCGAGCTATAATAGCTTCGGGCGACCCCTTTTTAGAAAGGGTAAAATAGGAATATTATGGGGTGCATTTAGAAAAATGTGTGATAAAAAATATTGATGGGTGTATTTAGAAAATGAAGTATTTTTAGTGAAAATGGAGGTGTGGATGGTCTGGTCCTTAATTATATTGGGTAGATATTCCTTTACCCTTTTGTTGTATCAAATTGTTGATACAAGCATTTTCTCTGTTTTTCCAAGTGTACTATCACTTATTGGCTACTTTTTTTTCGTCACTTTCTCATGCACTTTCTTATTGGCTATTCTTTTGATTGATTGAGTATGCTCTTGACCACCGTTTTCAAATTTAATGCCATCTGATCACATATCGTACTCCAATTGTTGTGTTTCTCCTAATACTTGTGTTCCTATCCTCCACTTATAGATACTTTGCTTCCCATTCTTTAAATTTCACCACTTGATCCTAGGAGCTATGTACATTTTCCTTTTATTGATATTATATTTGAGGTGCATATCTAACGCTACTAATTTATATTGGATGGTTAAATTTTCTCAAAGAATGTCCTTGTAATATTTATAAATTTTTCTCTTTGTTTTCGATTATAAGAAAGTCAATTTACGATTTATTGTTTTCACTTTTGAACGTAATCGGTGGGTCTTCTTTCTTCTTGAAAAGCATATTAACTATTATAAGTTCATATGATATTGAAAAATCTAATATAGTTTTTTCTTTTTCATTTTGTCGTTCTAAAATTATGACCCCCATGCGCCCTATCATATTCTTCGTTTCTTATTCTTACCTTCTCATTTAGTTCTCTTATTAAAAATCATCTTACATGTCAGAATTTTTTTGTACTCCATCTAGGTTGATGTCTTCATTTAAACTTATTTGAGGTATGTATATGCTAATTACATTAATAAATTTTTTTACCGCTATCTTAAAAGGTTGGGCAAGAACAAATATTATAGAAAAATTAATAGTCTAAGATTTGGTACATGGAACGTAGGAACCCTCACTGGTAAAATAATGGAGGTAGTAGATACGATGATTAGGAGAAAAATTAATATTGTATGTGTACAAGAGACAAAATGCATATGTGAGAAGGCAAAGATGATACAGAACTCGAGTTTTAAGTTATGGTATACAGGAAAGAGTAAAATAAGAAATAGAGTGAATATTATTATAGATAGTTTGTTAAAGGATGAAGTTGTAGGAGTAATTAGAAAGGGGATAGAATTATATCTCTCAAAATAGTAGTGGAGAAAGAAACTATGAACGTAATTAGTGTATATGCACCTCAAATAGGATTAGATTAAAATACTAAATTAAGGTTTTGGGATGACTTGGATGAAGTATTACAAAATATTTTGTCAAATGAGATGATTTTAATATGAGGCGATTTAAATAGACATGTTGGAGTGAAAAATGTCGAATATGAGAGGGTGCATGAGGGTCATGAGGTTGGAACAAAAAATGAAGAAGGTAAAACTATATTGGATTTTGCAATAGCATATGATCTTATACTAGCTAATATATTTTTTAAGAAAAGAGAAAAACACTTAATCATGTTCAAAAGTTGAAATAATAAATCACAAATTTACTTTCTTATGGTTAGAAAGAGAGATAGAAAGATTTGTAAAGATTGTAAGGTCATCCCTGGAGAAAGTTTAACTTCTCAACATAGGTTAGTAGTATTGGATATACGCTTCAAACATAATATTAATAGAAGGAAAATATACACGACTCCTAGAATTAAATGGTGGAAGTTAAAGGATAAGAAACTAAATATATTCAAAGAGAAGGTAGGAGTACAAATATTAGATGAAATATACAGTGACCCTAATACGACATGAGATAAGATGATATCAAAGTTGAAAATAGTAACCAAGAGTGTACTCGGTGAGTCAAAGGAACATGCACCATCAAGTAAAGAATCTTGGTGGTGGAATGAGAAAGTGCAAAAGAAAGTCAAGGAAAAACGAACAACATATAAGAAATTATATATTTGTAAAAATGAGGAAAATTTGAAAAAATATATAATAGCCAAGAAAGAAGCTAAAAAAGCAGTGAATGAAGCTAAGAATGAAACTTTTGAATGGTTATATCGAAAATTAGATACAAAAGAAGGGGAAAAAGACATTTATAAAATAGCTAAAGTGAGAGAGAGGAAGACAAAAGATCTTAATCAAATAAGATGTATTAAAGATTAATGCAATAAGGTACTAGTAAATGATGAAGAAATAAAAGACCGGTGGAAGAGATATTTTCATCAACTTTTTAATTAAGGTTTAGGAGACCAACTTAATTTAGGTAATTTAAGTAGGTCAAATGAGTATAGAAATTTAAATTTTTATCGTAGAATTCAAATTTAAAAAATAGAACAAACTATAAATGAAATGCAAAATGGAAAAGCCATTGGACTAGTATCTAGGGAAACAAGATATTGAATGACTTACAAAATTATTTAACATGATATTGAAAACAAAAAGGATGCCTGATCAATGGAGGGTAAGTATCCTAATTCCCTTATATAAGAATAAGGGAGACATACAAACTTGTGAAAACTATAGGAGTATTAAACTAATGAGTCATACCATGAAACTTTGGGAAAGAGTAATAGAAAATAGATTAAGGAGACTATGGTTCTCGAAAATCAATTTGGATTAATGTCAGGAAGGTTGACAATAGAAGCTATACATCTTTTCAGACAACTAATTGAAAAGTATAGAAAGGAAAAGCAGGATCTTCACATGGTTTTCATTGATTTAGAAAAAACTTATGATAGAGTTCCAAGAGAAATTATATGGAGAATTTTAGAAAAAAGAGGTATTAGTATAACATATATTGAACTAATTAATTAAGGATATGTATGAGGAAGTAATGACCAGAGTGAAGATTTCAGGCGGATTAACTGAAGCATTTCTAATAAAGATAGGGTTACATGAAGGATCAGCTTTAAGTCCCTATCTTTTTACACTAATCATGGACGAACTCACTAGACACATTCAAGATATAGTACCGTGGTGCATGTTGTTTGCAGATGATATTATTTTGGTAGATGAGATGCGTGGAGGAGTAAATGCTAAACTAGAATCTTGACGGGAAACACTAGAAGTGAAAGGTTTTAGACTTAGTAGAGTAAAGACAGAATATATGGAATTTAAGTTTAGCAATATTAGACGTAATGAGACAAGTGTTAAGATAGGAGATGACGAGTTGTCTGGAACTGAGAGCTTTAAATATTTAGGATCATTTTTGTAAGATGATGGAGAGATTGAGAGAGAAGTCTTACATAGAATACAAGTAGGATGGTTGAAATAGAGGAAAACGTTGGGTGTTTTATGTGACCGTAAAGTACCTCTAAAACTTAAAGGGAAGTTCTACAAAACGACGATTAGACCTGCTATATTATATAATGCTGAATGTTGGGTTACGACTTGAGCACATGAGCAAAAGATGAGAGTTGTAGAGATGAGGATGTTAAGGTGGATATACGGACATATGAGGATGGACAAAATAAGAAATGAGAGCATTAGAAAATAAATCGATATTGTATCTATTGAAGGAAAGCTCCGAGAGACATATTTAAGGTGATATGGACATGTACTTAGACGACCAATAAATGCTCCAGTTAAGCAATATGAAACGATGACTAATATACACATCAAACTATAAAGAGGAAGACCAAAAAAAGACTTGTTTAACAACAATAAAATAAAATAAAATTTATTTAAATATAAATGATGATATAGTAGGGGATAAAGTCTAATGACGTAGAAGGATCCATATAGTCGATCCCACCTAGTGGGATAAAACTTTGTTATTTTTGTTTTTATCTTAAAAGATATAATCTTCTACTTCATCCCTTAACGAACTATATATGATATCTATTTTATTTTTCATTTTATTCTTTGTATCATAATTTAAACTTAAGTTCATCTTTATCTTCTCCTCTACCTATTTTGTTTTTGTAAATATAAAATATTAAACGTAACCCTCCTTTATTAGGCTTAGATTGGCCATGGCAGAGTTTATTCAGCATGGGAGTTTCTAATTTAGATCTTAAAAAAAAGTATTTTGCATCTCCAAAATTTGAAAATGCTTTATAATATTTTACATCGTTGGTCAAATTGGGAATTTCTCTAATGTTGCAAAATCTGAAAACAAAATGTACCTCAATATATAGAGGACCAATGAGTCCTATCTTCTCATCGTTTATTTCACCATTTTAGCTGCAAAAGTTATGCCGATTATAAGTGTAAATCATTATGGAATGAAAGGAATATAAAGCTTCCTCGTGGCTAACAATAAAAAAAATAATTCAATTGGTTATAAGTATTTTGACTCTGCATTGAGACTCTTAAATTAATCAATAAATATATATAGAAAAAGAGTGATGTACTAGCAATCTAATTAATTATTAAATAAATAATCAATTATAAATTGTTTTAATTAAAAATTACAACTTATACTAAATAAAATTAATTATACTATTATTAATATTTCAATTGAATAAGTAGTGAAATAGTATCATACAGAAATCGTAACCTTTCGGTTGGACGTTGAAATTTTGGCACAAGTCAAGATTAAACCTTGGACAAAACAAATTTCTTTATTATTTTAAGAATATATTTGTATTGTTTATTTGTTAGTTTTAAAATTGTTAGAATATTGTGGATATGATTAGGGATAATTGTTATCCCTAAAATATCATTAGGAATAATTATTTCTTAGGATAGATTTTTGATTTATTCCTAGGATAGGGTTTTGATTTATTCTTTTGAATAAGCCCTAATCTTGTCTATAAATAGGGCTTCTTTCATGTAAGTTAAGGATATCTCTAAATTATGAAATAACATGGTATCAGAGCATTAGGTTTCTTTTTAGGTTTCCGCAATTTTTTTCTCTCTCTCCCGCATTTCTCTCACGAACGCGCCTCTTCTTTCTTTTCCGCAGCTGCGTTTCTTTCCCGAACGCGCGAGTTTCTCTTCCTCGCGCGAGCAAAGCCGGCGACATTTCTCTTCCTCGCGCGAGCAGAGCCGGTGAAAGGAAGCGTCCGACACGACTCCGGCGACGCCGAAGCACAGCAGAAGCGCGACCACGGCGGCGGCGAGATCCATCGCCGGCCTCTTCCCAACGGAAGAAACTTTCTTCCCAACGGCGGCGGCGACAATTTCGGGCAGCTCATCTCCGGCGGTGGTCTCATCCATCATCATCATCTCCTCCACCCAATCACCGGCTGGATTTCATCCATCCTCTACCGCCGGCAGCATATCTTCTTCTTCGTCCAAACCTCCGACGGGAACCGCCCCATTCCTTGCTCTACCGCCGATCGACCTCGTGCCGTATAGCTCTGCTTCATCTTCTCGGACAACATTTCCGACCTCGGCAGATCTTCATTTCGCGACTTGGTTTCTCCCAGATCTTCTTCATTTCGGCACTGTTTCTCCTCGGCCATCATAAAGACCATTTCCAGCTGCCGACCATTTCCATCATCCATCTTCTCTAACTTCCGTTAGCACTTCCACAGCGCCTATTTCAATTCCGGCAGATTTCCACTCCAGTGTCGGTGAAGAACACAAGACACCATCGTTCGATTCCCATCCCTTCCAAAGAATGGAATCCTTCCAGCAGCTAGCTTCGATAACAACTACAATACGCCTTGATGGCGATTCTAATTCCTCACGCTCATTACACAAGTTGGTATTTCCTTTATTGGTATATCTCGCTCTGCGAGTCCTCGTATTTGACTGGGGCCACCGATCATATCACCGTAATAGATCTCTTTTTCTTCACTATCTACTTAGGTTATTTACCATTTGTCACCACGGCAAATGGTTCTCGAATCGATCCTCAGTATTGGTATTGCTCATCCTTCTCATCTCTTTCCATTCATAATGTGCCCCTTTAATTTGTTATCAATAAGTCACTTACTCTTGATTCGATCAAGGCTGCCTCGCTTACTAAATCTTCTCGTGTCATTACAGACCGAGTACGGGAGGATGATTGCTCTGGATATGAGTCTCACGGCCTATATCGATTTCACCAGCCTCTTTTATTTGGTTCAGACATCTCCACTTGTTATTCATGCTCGTTGGGACATCCTAGTCTTGATAAGTTAAAACAATTACATCCTAGTTTTCTCATTTAAAGTCTTTATCTTGTGAGTCATGGGTTAAAGTATGCTCGTAGTTCATTTTCTCCTCGCGTTATAAGTCGGCTACATCTCCTTTTGCTTTGGTTCATTCCGATATTTGGGGTTAAGTCGTGTTTCTTCTACATTCGGATCACGATATTTTGTTACCTTCATAGACGATTTTTCCGTTAGACTTGGCTATATCCGATGAAGGATCGTCGTAATTGTTTTCTATTTTCCAATCTTTTTAATGAAGTCAAAACACTGATTTGGTATCCTCTTCGATCCTCAAAGTGACAATGATGACGTGAGTATCTATCTACTCCGCTTCGCACCTTCTTAGCCTCGGGCGTATTACATCGAACGCGTCTTGTCCTCATACTCCCCAATGAACGGAGTTGCGAACGTAAGAATCGACGTCTTCTCGAGACCGCTCGGACTCTTCTTCATCACTCTCGTATGTTCCTCTTCGTTTTTGGGAGAAGGCATTTCTGCATGTTATCTTATCAATCACATGCCTTCCTCATTTTACAGGTCAAATACCTCATCGTATACTTTATCCAAATCAGTCCCTTCATCCTTTACCACCTAAGGTCTTTGGTTTTACATGTTTCATTTACGCTCTTGATCGACATTGATAAACTCTCTCTGCGTATAAACGTGTTTTTCTTGGATATCCACGGTCTCAAAAAGTACAAGTGTTATTCTCCTACTCTCTGTGATTTCATCTCTGCTGATGTCACGCGTTCTTTGATTCGGTTCCTTTCTTTGGACCTTGAGTCGTCAAGTTTCCTCTTCTACGCCACGCCAGCCTTTTTATCCTTCTGGAGGATTCTTTATCACCCCGACAATTTCTCCTCCGTTGCAGGTTTATCAGCGTCGTCTTCAGCCTGCTATGCCACCGCCCAACACTGATTCTACTGTGGAATCATGTCCGGAGCTAGATCCTCCGTCCCTTCCTCCGTCTAATCTTGAATCGATATTCCCATCAGACTTCGCAAAGGTATACGTTGACTCGTAATCCTTCTCTCATTATGTGTCTTTGAGTTATCATCGCCTTTCTTCTTCCTATTATTCTTGTCTTTCCTCCTTGTCATGCTTTTCTCTTAGAAAGCTGCAGAGATGCATTACCCATCCAGGATGAAGCAGGCTATCTTTGAGAAATGAGTGCCTTACAATTTGTGGGACTTGGGATCTCGTCCCTCTACCACCGTGATAATCGATTGTTGGCGCCGATGGGTATATACGGTGAAGGTTAGTCGAGTCCAGGCAGTTGAAAGACTTAAGGCTCGTCTTGTTGCTAAAGGCTATACTCGGATCTTTGGATTGGATTATGGGGATACTTTCCCCTTTGCTAAAATGTCTTGATCGATGCATTCACGCCATGTCCATTGCGATTGACAACTGGCCTCTTTATCGATTAGACATCAAGAATGCGTTCTTACATGGTGACTGCTCAAGAAGTCTCGTGGAAGCGAACCTCCGTGTTTTGTTGCTCAGGGGGAGTCTTAGGTCTTGTATGCGGCCATAAAATCTTTATATCGGTCTCAGCGATCACCTAGAGCATGGTTGGTAGATTGATATTGTAATTCAATGATTCGGCATGACTCGGGCGAGGCGGCCATTCATCTTTATCGCCACTCATCTACTGGTTGCAGATCTATCTAGTGGTTTATGTTGATGATATTGTCATCACAGTGCGATGATCATCTTGGAATTTCAGGTGAAACATCTTTCAAACATTTCAAAAGATCTGTGAGCTCAATATTTCTTGGGGATAGAAGTAGCCTGATCCGAAATGGGATCATTATATCCCAAAGGAAATATCGATGGATATTCTAGAAGAAGCAGGAATGTTAAACTCAAAGACGGTTACAACCCTATGGATCCTAATGTTAAGCTCCCGCCAAATCGGGGAGCCTCTACGATCGAACGATACGGCGATTAGTAGGAGACTAAACTACCTTATCATTACTCGTCCGGATATCTCATTTTGCCGTAAGTGTAGTAAGTCAATTTCTCAACTCTCCGTGTAAAGAACATTGGGATCGTGATTCGCATTGTTAGATATATCAAAGGCGCTCAGAAAGGTCTTTTGTTCAAACAAAGGACATACTCGAGTTATAGGATATTCGATGCAGATTAGGCGGTGATCTCCAATTGATAGGAGATCCACCTCGGTTTTGTATATTTATCGAGGTAACCTTGTTTCTTGGAAAAGCAAAAGCGAGAATGTTGTGGCGAGATCCAGGTCAAGGCGAGTATCGAGCTATGGCCATAGCCACCAAGAGCTTATATGGCTCAAACAATTGCTTGAGAGCTCGAGTTTGGAGATGTTACACAAATGTCACTCATATGTGATAACAGATCACGTGCATATCGCCAAATCCAGTTTTTCATGAGAGGACAAAACATATTGAAGTCGATCATCACTTTGTCAGAGAGAAAGTCATATTCGGAGAAATATCTACTAGTTTTGTTAACTAGATCGTAGATATGTTTACTAAGCCTCTGAGAGGTCCCCGAATTGACTACATATGTAACAAGCTGGGTGCATATAATTTATATGCTCCCGCTTGAGGGGGAGTGTTAGAATATTGTGGATATGATTAGGGATAATTGTTATCCCTAAAATATCATTAGGAATAATTATTTCTTAGGATAGATTTTTGATTTATTCCTAGGATAGGGTTTTGATTTATTCTTTTGAATAAGCCCTAATCTTGTCTATAAATAGGGCTTCTTTCATGTAAGTTAAGGATATCTCTAAATTATGAAATAACAAAAATATTGGTTTTTTATTCATGTGAAATATGTTATTGGAAATTATATTGGCTTTGTGAAAATCTACCATATGAAGGACATTGTTTTTAATTAACAAGATAAAATTTATTTAAATATAGATGATGATATAGTAGGGGATAGAGTCCAATGACGTAGAAGGATCTATATAGCCGACTCCATCTAATGGGATAAGATTTGGTTATTATTATTGTAGTAGTAGGAAGAATGATGCTCCATAAAAGATGAGGTCCTAATACCATCATCCACACAGATTCGTTGAGAGCTTTAGGACACGTTATGTAAATCTTAAGCAGTTTCTAGTATTCATAATTAAATGATTTGCTTTGTTGCCTTAAAATTGCATCAAACAATGATGACTTGCATGCAGACATTGTTTAATTGTTTCACATAAAATTAGAATACAGTTGCAGAATATTTGCAGCTGGCTGAATTATGGAAACTGGATGAAGTTCTGTAATTATTTGTATTTGTTCTCATTGAATTTATATATGTTCCTTCAGACAGTTCGCGTTTGGAAAGGATCTGAAGATGGAAAATATGATTGTCGTCGTGTACTGAGGGACCACACTGCCGAGGTATCTTATATTCAGATGCTCCGCCTTCAATTTCTTTGTAAATTTGTACGTACTAGCAAAGAAAAATGAGTTTTACCAGATAAAAAATACTATATTTCAAACATTTGGCAATGGATTTTGATATGGAAAATCATAGCCATATACTAGCATGCAACGCAATAAGCCACTAAACGAAGCATATAACTAATACCTATGCGATGGAAATAGTAATAAGATTAACTCATGATACCACAAAAAGACTCATGTCACATAGCTTAGCTTAGATAATAAATAGACACTTCATGTTCCATGAATACAAAGGGAAAGTCATGCACATCTATAGCATAAGTGAAGGGGCTAGTGACTAGCGCATGCAGAAAGTTGTACAAATGGGCAACGGGTCAATCCCTTGTAAAAGCGAGGTTCCATCCCTCCATGCGCTGGTTACTAGTCTCAAAGGGTCAAAGACCCACCGTGATTTACCTCCCTTACAATGACCCGGGGGCGAGCCGGTAGGGGCCGCTAGGTTGGCGGTTCCAACCTTTTGTACAAATAAGTGAGATAATATTCTGCCTTTGTTTTTTGAACAACAAACATTGCAGTTCACCTCTCTAAAAGTTTCTCAAAGTATGTATTAACCTAACCACCCAATAATTATCCTTTGGACAATAATTTCATCAAGTACTCCTTGTTTAATGATTATATTTAACATTAATTAATGCTAAAGTTAACACCTTACTCATGGTCATAACTCTTAAGTCATTCAATTAATCCTTTAGAGTCTGAAAGTTGTCTTATTTGAAGTCTCCATAATGGAAGCTTTGTTTTCATGACATTGAGAGCTTTAAGTATTTAGGATTATTTTTGCAAGACAATGGAGAGATTGAGAGAGATGTCTTACATAGGATGGTTGAAATGGAGGAGAACATTAGATATTTTATGTAATTGTAGAGTATCTCGAAAACATAAAAGGGAAGTTTTATAAAATGACAGTTAAACCTACTATGTTATATGTCACTGAATGTTGGGATATGACTCGAGCATATGAACAGGAGATAAGAGTTACAGAGATGAGGATGTTAAAATGGATATGTGGACACACGAGGAGGGACAGAATAAGAAATGAGAGCATTAGAGAGAAAATTAGAGCTGTATTTATTGAGAAAAAAATCGAGAGACACATTTAAGGTGTTATAAATATATACTTAGACGACCAATAAATACTTCAGTTAAGCGATGTGAAACTATGACAAATATACACATCAAAAAAGGAAGAGGAAGACCAAAAAAGACTTGGTTAATAACGATAAAATAAAATAAAATTTATTTATATATAGATGATGATATAGTAGGAGATAGAATCCAATAACATAGAATGATCCATATAGCTGATCCCACATAGTGGGAAAAGGTTTGGTTGTTGTTTTTGTAGTCTGAAAGTTGTCTTATTTGAAGTCTCCATAATAGAAGCTTTGTTTTCATTCTATTCCTGCCAAAGTTTTATCTTGTAAGTACAATATGATTTGCCTAGTTAGTTCGTTTATGACAAGTAATGATGCGGCAGTTCTTCCTATCTTCAGTCGCCTCTGCACAGTTTGCATCCTTATTTATATTTTCTCGAGTGCTTTCTTGTGATTTAACATACAAATGAATGTGTGATTTCCAGACTTGATAATTAATGATGCTAATTCTTTGCCATTAATTAAATAATTTAGAGTTATTTGATTTTTTGAATAATTCCTTGATCTCTCTTTGTTGCTATTTTCATACTTCATCTTAGCTCTGTAGTTGGATGTCTCAATGTTGCAATAGGTACAAGCTGTCGCAGTTCATGCTACGAATAAATACTTTGTGACTGTTTCTATGGATAATACTTGGTGTTTCTATGACCTTTCTACAGGATCCTGCCTTGCTCAGGTATTTCTTTCTCATACTATTTTTTCTAGTGTTCTTTTTTTGCTCTCCACTTTCTTTTATTATACTTTCTCACAAGTTGCTCATCCACGTGTACTCTAATTGGTCCTCTCGATATAGATATAACTCGATCCATATGCAGGTTGGTGAAGCTATGCTAGAGGAGGGCTACACTTCAGCTTCATTTCATCCTGATGGTCTTATTCTCGGTACTGGCACTACCGGAGCCATGGTTAAAATTTGGGATGTAAAGTCTCAGGTAGAATTTTGATGGTTGATAGTTAATTTGAGGGCATTAAATAAACTTGGGTTCCTTTGCTTACTCTATTTTTTTTGTCAGTCAAATGTTGCAAATTTTGATGGGCATATTGGTTCAGTGGCTGCTGTGTCATTTTCTGAGAATGGTTACTTCCTTGCGGTACAATTTCTTTTTAAAAATCTTTCAAACAACCATATGTTCGCAATGCCTTGCAGTGATATATATTTTCTTGATTTTGGCCAGACAGCAGCTACAGATGGCGTGAAGCTTTGGGATCTTAGGAAGCTAAAGAACTTCAGATCCTTTTCTCCATATGATTCAAATACTCCAACAAACTCCGGTGTGTTTTAATACGTGTTGTTGTGAAAGTTTTTTTAGGTATTTTTTGTATTTTCAGTTGTACTAATAACTGTTTGACAAAAGAATTTATAGATCATATGTTCATGGTATTAAATCGCAAATTGACTTTCTTATGGTTAGGAAGAGAGAGAGATTTGTGAAGATTGTAAGGTCATTCTTAGAGAAAACTTAACTACCAAACATAGATTAATAGTATTGGATATACGCCTCAAATATAATATTAATAGAAGGAAAATATATACGACGACTCTTAGTATTAAGTGGTGGAAGTTAAAGAATGGGAAACAAACCATATTTAAAGAAAAAGTAGGAGTACAAGTATTATTTGAAATATGCAGCGACCCTAATACGACATGGGATAAGATGGTATCAAAGTTGAAAATAGTAGCCATACTCGGTGAGTCTAAGGGGCATGCACCATCAAATAAGGAATCTTAGTGGCGGAATAAGAAAGTACAAGAGAAAGGGAAGAGAAAAGGAACAATTTATAAGTAATTATATATCTGTAAGAACGAGGAAAATTTGAAAAAATATATAATAGCTAAGAAAGAGGCTAAGAAAGCAGTGAATGAAGTTAGGAATTAAAATTTTGAACGGTTATATCGAAAATTAGATACAAAAGAAGGTGAAAGAGACATTTATAGAATAACTAAAGTGAGAGAGAGGAAGTCAAAAGATCTTAATCAAATAAGATGTATTAAAGATGAATGCAATAGGGTACTAGTAAATGATGAAGAAATAAAAGAGTGGTAGAAGAAATATTTTCATCAACTTTTTAATAAAGGTTTAGATGACCAACTTAATTTAGGTAATTTAAGTAGATCAAATGAGTATAGAAATTTAAATTTTTATTGTAGAATTCAAATTTCAGAAGTAGAACAAGCTTTAAATGGAATGCTAAATGAAAAAGCCGTTAGACCAGATGATATTCCGAAAGATGTATAGAAGTGCCTAGGAAAATAAGGTATTGAATGACGTACAAAATCATTTAACATGATATTGAAAACAAAAAAGATACCTGATCAATGGAGGGTAAGTACTCTAATTCTCTTATATAAGAATAAGGAAGACATACAAACTTGTGCAAACTATAAAGGTATTAAACTAATGAGTCATACCATGAAACTTTGGGAAAGAATAATAGAAAAAAGATTAAGAAAGGAGACCATGGTTCTTGAAAATCAATTTGGGTTCATGCCAGGAAGGTCGACAATATAAGCTATACATCTTCTCAAGCAACTAATTGAAAAGTATCGAGAACAAAAGTAGAATCTACACATGATATTCATTAACTTAGAAAAAACTTATGATAGAGTTCCAAGAGAAATTATATGAAGAATTCTAGAAAAGAGAAGTGTTAGCATAACATATATTGAACTAATTAAGGATATATATGAGGAAGTAACGATCAGAGCGAAGACTTCAGGCGGATTAACTGAAGCATTTCCAATAAAGATAGGGTTACATCAAGGATCAACTCTAAGTCCCTATCTTTTTACACTAATTATGGACGAACTCACTGGACATATTCAAGATATAGTCCTGTGGTGCATGTTGTTTGCAGATATTATTTTGGTAGATGAGCACTTGGAGTAAATGCTAAACTAGAATCTTAGCGGAAAATACTAGAAGTGAAAGGTTTTAGGCTTAGTAGAGTAAAGACAAAATATATGAAGTTTAAGTTTAGCAATATTAGACGTAATGAGACAAGTGTTAAGATAGGAGATGACGAGTTGTCTGGAACTGAGAGCTTTAAATATTTAGGATCATTTTTACAAGGTGATGAAAGGATTGAGAGAGATGTCTTACATAGAATACAAGCAAGATGGTTGAAATGGAGGAAAGCGTCGGGTGTTTTATGTGATCGTAAAGTACCTCTAAAACTGAAAGGGAAGTTCTATAAAATGGCAGTTATATGACTTATATCTACTATGTTATATGACGCTGAATGTTGGGCTACAACTCGAGCACATCAGCAAAAAATGAGAGTTGCAGAGATGAGGATGTTAAGATGGATGTGCGGACATACGAGAATGGACAGAATAAGAAATGAGAGCATTAGAGAGAAAGTCAGTTTTACATCTATTGCAGGAAAACTTTGAGAGACACGTTTAAGGTGGTACGAATATGTACTTAGACAACCAATAAATACTCCAATTAGACGAAGTGAAATAATGTCAAATATATATATCAAACGAGAAAGAGAAAGACCAAAAGAAGACTTGGTTAGCAATAATAAAATAAGATAAAATTTATTTAAGTATAGATGATGATATAGTAGGGGATAGAATCCCTGGCGTAGAAGGATCCATATAACCGACTCCACTTAGTGGGATAAGACTTTGTTATTGTTGTTGTTGTTATATGTTCATGGTATTAAACTGTCTGCGTTTATGGTCTATTTCACGTTGATGCATGCACTGACTATTCCCCCAGAGTTCTAGTTTCTGTCATGGGATATAGATACGTTTCAATCATTTGGGGGCACATGTCTTTGATAAACTGCTTTGTTAAAGAAATACAATTGAACTTGATATCTAGTTATCCAAGGCAGATATCTGAAAGTATTTTGTTTTATATCTTGTTGTTTCAATCTTGTTGGCAACTTGAACTTTCATGGTTATTGCAGTTGAATTTGACTTCAGTGGGAGCTATCTTGCCATTGCCGGCCCTGATATAAGGTTTGCATTACATTTCTGTCATTAAGGATTTGAAATTATCCCATAAATGCAAAAGAAATTATCCATCATATTCATACCATTTTAGAATCGATTAGATGGTGCGACCTCACGTTTAAATATTGGTGGTTGCTAATCTTATGACTCTGTTTTTGCATTCTTCACTTTGTAAATGCAATTTGCAGAGTCTACCAAGTTGCCAATGTGAAGTTGGATTGGAACCTTATCCAGACATGGCCTGATTTATCTGGAACAGGTGCAATTTTTTGCTACTATGCCAACGCAATGTCTACTTATCATTCCTGGTTTACATTGATCATTCTCTTTTAACTTGTACCCCAGGGAAAATTACATCCTTAAAATTTGGAGCAGATGCAAAATACATGGCAGTTGGTTCCATGGACCGAAATCTTCGAATATTTGGACTCCCATGGGATGGATCAGAGCAAAAATCCCCGGATCATTGATGAACCACCTGCAGCTGGCATTTGTTGGTGACTTGGAGCAATTGGAAAATGGAAGCAACGTTGTCTACTCATCTTGGAAATTCCTGGTTCCAGCATATATTTTTATGCCAATTCACGGTTCTTGATTCATCTTGGAAAATGGAACCAATCTCGTGGATTTTATGTAGATCCATGAACCATTCACAGTGCCTTGATTCATATCAATTGTTCTCGGAGCACTATAAGTTGAGCGATGTGTCAGAAAAGAAGAGCTACTTCTCACGGCGAGTCAAGTTATACCGATTTTGGTCTTAGTGCGGCTGGCAAAATGAGGTAAATTTTGTAATATTTTAATGTTGAAATGTAACTGGCACTTTGTCAACCGTACATGTGCAAACAATGATTTGTCGTACAAGTCGGTGGTGGCACAATGATTGGATTAAGCGTATAGAATGTTGATAGTGGAATGTCATGCACGACTTGACTTTGCCTGGAGGTATGGCTTAAATAAAATTTGTTGTATTTTAAGTACGATGTTGAGATTTTCTTTGTATTTTGTAAGCCCACTAATCCGTCAAATATGTACATTTATAATGCATCGTCCTTATTTCGTGTACTAAAAACAGTATTTGATTGCTATGTTTAGATTTGATTATGGTTTGGAATGGATAATTTGATAGTTTGGAATCGTTTGTTCCCCGATTTCAAGAATATTGATTTTTAATCTTAAATTTTTAAAGATGATTATGGTTATGGTTTAGAATTGTCTGTTATCGTTTGATTTACGCTTCGCAACGGTTTGAAATTATTATTTATATTTTATTTTTAAAATTGTTTATCTATATCCATGTAAGGTATAAAAGAATTAAAGTTATAGATTATTTTTTTTGGTATTGAAATTTTTTATTTCATCCTTTAAAAATTACATATTTTTAGTAATTTTTTTATTCTAATTATCAAATAATATTTTCAAAAATGGAAAGATAAAATAAATCAAAATGAACATTATATTAAATCTTGAATCATTTTTGGGTTTAGAAAATCAATAGGAGGGTTAACATTAATGGTATTATATTTCAATGTAATGAGACATACTAATAATATATATCATATAAATTATACTTTTAATTAATTTTATATGTATGATGATAAATGATTTTTTAGATAAATAAGTTATATCTTTTTAGCAATTTTATTATTAAGATATATCAAAAAAGTTAAATAATCTTTATAAATTCAATGTTAAATGGATAAAAAAGATAAAATAAGATCTAATAATCTATTAACAAAATTAAATGAAACTAACAAATTTAACGAGTTAAAAATAGTGTAGTTCTACGTTCGAAAATTCAAAGCATGTATGTTAAAATTTAGATGTACTAGAAAGGTAAAATGGTCTCACATTTAAAACAAATAAATTAATATATATTCAACTGCATCATTAAAATTTTTAAAATATTATAAATATTATTAAATAAAAGATTCTTATTCAAAAATTTAAAATAAAATTAATAAAATAAATTTTAAATAAATAATATTGGTGAACCAAATTAAATCGATAGTTTAAATTGTCAGTGAACCGTTGATTCACTGATTCATTTGAGGGTTGATCCTTAACTAATTCGTTTGGAAATGGATCGATTATGAACTGAGCCATTGAATCGAGTCAATCGATAATTGAACTATTGACTCGATTCAGATTTCAAGCCAGATCCAATTTGAACTCGACCCGTTCACTTTAGTATTGCCAGCACTTAAAAACACCATGGTTATATTCCACCATAAAGGAGGAATTATAGTGCAACAAGGTGCACACAATTTAAACTAACCATTTCATCTAAGTGTTATTTTAATAAAAATCGTATTTATTGTCACGACATGAGGGTCTCATTTCCGCCAATCAAGAGGCGTTGATCCAAATAACTCAAAAGGATTTAATAAAATATCTATAATCACATAAATACATTTTACAGCAAAGATTTCAAACCAATATATAAATAGAAGAACAATGAAATAAAACAAAACAATTTGAAATAGAATCCAAATCAGAAATATCTGAACAATTCTATGTATAACAAAATCAACTATAATATTAGATGGGTACTTGAGCATGCAAAACGAAGGTTAAGAAAAATAGACAGTAAATATAAATTACTAAATGAGTAATTAGAAAAGATGTGCATAAATGTAATCTTATTTAGGAGGTAAATAAATTTTAATTCCTTTTTACATTTATTTTAAATCATTTTTAACTCGTTCAAGTTCTTATGCATAAATATATATAAGCATATTTCTAAGCATCATCAATAGTCTAATTGATATAATCAACTAAGTAGTGAATTATTGAAGCTAGTGTCATCAGAGTGTACGTAATATCATCTAACGTATGAGCTAAAAATTTAATCACCAATGGAATCCAATACCAAATAACAATATAGCACTGAAATACAAATAGATATTGACTGCAGGCGACTCACGCTACAACTCATATGAACAATAAGATACTTTGATATAAAGTTAAGCTCAAAATGTTCACTTTTAATATTTCTCATTTATATCTTTAATGTTCAATTTTAACTCTTTTGTTATACCTGTCTAATTATAAGTATATATCTTGTGATAAATTTAAATGACCAATCTAAATCAAGTCATTTAAGTATCATCATAAAATTTACATGTGAAATTATACAATCAAAAGTTATAAGTATCAAACATAAAGAAGGTCAAACAATATAATAAGAATAAGTATCAATTGAAGAATAATTAGAATCTTCATTTTAACTTTTAAAACAACCATTTCTATCACAATATTAGTCATTTATCCTCTAGTAATTTAATTATTTAATAACTTATTTCACTAGTTTTAAATACTATTTTGATCCCCAATTTAAAAACAGTTATACAAATATAGAAATATAAAATGAGCCAAAGAATGGAAGTTACCCCCTTTATTTACAACAAAACTGTCAAACCTCAATCGATCATCGAGCTTCACTCAAACTCATATTTATAAATAAAATATAAAAATGACTCAAATACTCCAAATGATAATCTAAAACAAATAATAACATAAAATTTGGATAGTATTTGCTCAAACTGTTCATTGTTGTAACAGTCAACTATACTATTTACTTGCTGTAGCAATTGACAGCTACTGTTCACAGTTGAGTTCTGAACTTAATGCTTGCTCAAACAGTAATATGAGTTGACTAGTGAACCCTACCAATCAATTGGTAATGCTTGAAACTATCCTAAACTCCTGAACTTAGGGTTTAGGATACACTAGTCGACTGATACCTTAGTTCCAATTCTAACTTGAGCTGACTATCACTTCATCTGGTATTCGATTGACCTCAACTTACTAGGACCTTTCTCGCGTCTAGCATCCGATGGTTCTTGACCTGCCGGGACTTCAGTCACCTAACATCTGATCACCCTTAACCTACTAAGACTTCAGTTCGCCTAGCATCTGGTCACCTTGACTTGCTAAGGCTTCACCAACACCAAACATCTAGTCCCCCTTGACATGTTTGGACCTTTTCTCTCGTTCCTAACATCCGATCAAATTTAATATGCCAAGACTTTCTGACACTAAACATCCGGTCTTTTTTGACTTATTCAGACTTTTCCTCTTATGCTAAGTGTTCGACCAACCATGACCTGGACTTCTTATCTCATGTCGAGTGTCTGGTTAATTGTAACCCACTTGAACTTTTCACTTACCAATGTCCTATTGAATTTTCGATCACCAAGTGTTTGGTCCTTCTTGACTCACTTTGCTTTCTTCACTTGTCAAATATCTAGTCACCTTGACTGTTAAATACGGCAAAAAAATTTAAATATTAAATTGTATGGCCAAAAATTTTGAGAAATTATCCTGGAAATTTTTCGGGATATTTAGGGAATTTTAAGAATTTTTTCAGAATTTTTCTGGATTTAAACGGACTCCGTACGAGATTTTTACGGAGATAAAATAAATAGACTTTATTTAAGGGGTATTAGCCTAAACCGGAAAACCTAGGTTTTCTATTTTTTTTTTTTTCCTTCCCCGCCGCGACACCCGGCAGTTCCTCTTGCGATCCCTTCTTCGCCGAGCCTCTTCCCCTCGCTCAACCGCTGCGACGCTGCTCGAGAGTCTGCCGTCGGCAAGCTGCAGAACGCGCGCTGCCGCCTCTTCTTCTTGCCGAGCCTTCTTCGTCGATTCGCCCGCCGACCGACGGCGAGATCACGCCGCTCCGGCCGCGCACACGCAGATTGTCGCGCCACGGTCGTGGCCGCCAGCCACTTGCCTCCACCTGCGGATGGCCTGTGGCCACCCCACTCAACGCCGCACGCCGATCATTGCCGGGTCGCCCTCACGACAATGCCCACCGCCTCCTGCGTTAGATCTTGTTCGTAGAGATAGCTCGCAACCGGATTTATGTAATCATGATATTGGGTTGGAGAGGTTGGCTTGAGCGAATTGAGAAATGGGATGACGGGCCATTTGTGAGGAAGACCCTTTCGTAGATTTCCTCTGCTTGTTCGGTAGTTCGAGATTTGGCTTTGTGGAGGTCCTTTTGACCATTGCATTTTCGAAAATGAATGTTGGTGTTGTGATCTTAAATTTCAATGCAAAGTGGAGACCTTTGGAATCATTTGCATCCAGTTTCGAGTTTGATAAGGATGGGAGATTCTATATGGAATAATCGGAGAGATAATTAACGGTGATCGAAACATAAGGACGAACAATTAAAGTAGTCTTTTGCTAATGTCATTGCCGAGGAGATTAGAAATGTAAATGAGAAATAGCTACGATGCTCTGCGCAACCAAAGGTGAGTGATCGTTTAGGTGGATAGTTTAATCCATTAGGTTTTGGACTTGATATTAGGGTTGACAACATAATCTGGGTATATTATGTTTTATCGAGTTTTGATCGCCACGAGTCCCTGTCGTGAAGATTTCATTAGTTCGAGCATTATATAAGGCGGGTACTTTGACTTATCTTTTAGATATAGTCAAGTTGATATGTTAGTTAGGATAGCATGCAATACTTTTCATGTTTATATGCCTAGTATGTTTTTGTGCCTACTAGATACATGCATTTGATCAGTATGTTTATATCTTCCTGTTTTACTTGGATCATAGTATTTGGATTATGGATATGTACATATTGATTGTACATATTATTCGGATAGGTCTGTTGAGTAGGATTTACATGCTTTAGTATCATGCACCATCTTGCATGATTGCATCGCGGCCGAGTTCCATTATTGTTGAGCCGCATGTTACATGGCTTTGCACACACTCGCCACTCATGGGTTAGTGGTACATCGAGGAGGTGTGTGCGATTGCTCTGTCGAGCTCATTGGGCTTCATGCATGGGTAGCGGCAGCGTGGTAGCGGGATCCCTCCTGCTTAGCTCCCCACTATGTTTGGGGCGGGAGGATAGGTGTACTCCGGCGCATCCTCGTCCACTCGGTCACTCGGGAGCGATGATGGCGAGTGCACGCGATTGTCATAGCCCTACCCACTCGGCTTCACCATCGCGTGTGAGGCGGCTGACTGGCGTCAGGGGTGACCATGTCATTTGCACGACATGCATTTTGCACGGATTGCATTTGTATTGTGTTTGCTGCATTATTGTATTGATGCCTTGGATGTTGCATATGATTGACATGCATACAGGATTCATATTCTTATATGGTGATGACTTTATCTCTTATAGTAGGGCACATGCTCCTATATCAGGGTAGGAGACTCAGGTGAGTACAGTCTTTTTGCATTTATTTCTTGCTTACCATATATATGAGACTGTACTGGCATGATTAGTATTGTTAGCTATTTCTTACTATTCATATCGACTAGTATCCGCTAAGTTCTTTGAACTTACCCCGTGGTTTTATATCTATTTCGGATGGAGGTCAGAGAGTCCAAATTTGCCAAACCCCTCGTGGAAGTGTATTTTGTTATTTGTGTTTAGGGTTTTTGGGTATTTGGATTAGATTATTTGTTTAGGAGTGGTGTTGGATTTTTTTACGTGTGGATGTTTTGGTATGTCCTTAGGGACTTTTGATCGGATTTTATTTGATTGGATTTGGTTGAGTATTCCTGCCCGGATGGCGGAAGGGGTAAGTCTAGTTAGAGTAGACTTTTGTTTACCTAGATTTGTTGGCACGAGGCCTTATTATTATCTGCGTGTGATGTGGTATGATTCGGTCGTGTGTTGACGATGTATAGTGGCCGTGTAGGCCTTGTATAAAATTGGTATTGTCACCGTCTGAGAGATCTTTGCCGGATTTTAAATGCAGCGGGGACTCCTCGGGCGTGACAATTTATTTAATATCGAGCGTAGGTTTAGTTCCTTAGGGTCTTTGGGTTTATGGAGTTAGCCGAGTTTGGTAGGTTAGCTGGGTATTTTCGAGTTGTGCAGTTCAAGCGATTTTTATGTTTCGGAAATTCGAGGTATTATTGACGAGATCAATATGGGGGATTTGGCGGCAACAGGACATCTCCAGAAGGCTAACAGGTAAATAAATTCTAGAAAATTTTCTAGATTTGGTACATATTTATATTGGTTATATTTGGTTATGCGGTGATATCATGCTTTATCTAGTATTGCCTTGATTTTGTCTGGCATGACCCTTTAGCTATACCCTAATTCATTTCGGCTATTGATTGCCATTAGTATGATTATGCTGTCGTTTATTAGACCGCGTGTTATGTGTTTATATGGTTATGTGTTTTTGCGGTGGATACCATGATTAAGACCAGTAGAGATAAAATAACTTAGATAAGGTTATTCGGTAGGAGCGGATCTTAGGAATGAAACAACATTAGTGGAACCCTAGGTGTTGGAACCCTAGGTGTAATAACCCGGATGTGCATATTAGTATATGTTTATACATTTACTATTTCAGCTGATATAGTGATTGGATTAGTAGAGGTCATATGATTAGGATGCGATTAATCCTTAGAGGGTATATAATGTTGTTTATATTTATCGGCTGTTAACAATATCACCCATTCGTGGTTGAGGAAAGTTACAGTAGAGTTTCCCTAAAAGGGGCTTTTGTGTATTTGAGGTCGAATAGGTCTCCCATGTATGGTTGAGATAATCTCATCGTAAGGGTATACTCTTGCGTTATTCGCTCGTGAGTTGGTGATAATCGGATTCAGATGATGTCTGTAGCAAGATAGCTACTTTACGTCTTAAGTACCCACGAGATATGTTCGTGGTAGCATGATTAGCATGCATGATTAGGCGGTAGGACGATATAATTTAGGCTTAACCCTCTTGAAGGGCTTGATAGTAGATTTGTGGCCTTTATTGGCTTGATAGGCGTTTCTATTAGTTGGGGCGAAACCCTATGATTAATCGTCTCGACGTGATTATTAGTGGACTTATGATTTTGATCGACCTTGATAGTCATGTTAGAAGGGTTGGAATGCTAGATTTAATCATCTCGACTTGTTTATAAGTTGATGATCTTTATCGATTTGATAAACATTTTATTAGAGGTGTTGAAACCCTCGCCACCGCCTCAATGGGTTTAATTATATATCGATGATCTTTGTCGACGTCAATGGTCGTTTTATACTGGATGTATTGGATAACCCGAGGTTTAACAACCTAGGATGATCGACTGCTCACGCGACCTATTGGTGATAGTATGCTAATGCCTGCAGTCGATAATTAGATATTTATATACAGCCTGTCTATCCACGAGTCTCATTCGTGGTAGCATATAGTTGCGCGTAGACCGTGCTATTGATTGTCGGCCCATGGGTTACATTCGAGGTAGCTCATAGATAGTTTCCTTTTTGTGTGAGAGCCACGAGACTTTATCGTGGTATCTGGATGTGCACTGCTTGTTGCAGTGGTTGTGTATGTTGCAGGTATATTTATTATACTGCTGATTAGGTTAGTTGCTGCATCGATATTGGTACTCTGAGGGTTGGGTTACTCTAGCTTGTTCCTTATGACTTCCATTATGTGTATTATGATTATGCACTATTGTCTATACATCCACAGAGTAGTTGTACTTATCCCCTCCTCACTTATTCTCTAGGTTAACTGATGGAGGACGTGTCATATTGACCTACCTTGGTGTCGCTCAGAGAGTTCTTTGCCGTGCTTGTCTCCCTGCATCGTCGGGATGCCGCTTTGTTTACTTTATCGGTGTTGCATTTTGATTATGCACTTTGAATTTTTGGTCGCAATTTGATTTGGTGTCACAAAACTATTTTACTTTGTTTGATATATGTTTAGTCGTGCATGCATGCAGTTATTGAAATACTTATATTTCTATAACTATTTCGAGGTTTTTACTAGATTTGGTCCATGGATTCTGGATATTGTCACTAAGGGGCTCCCTTGTCATTTGGATGACGGATATGCCCCCAGGACGTGACCATTTTATTGGTTTGCGGTTTTGGTTTGGTTTTGGTGTATCGAGGATTTTCTTTTCCTTGGATTTTTGGGAGTTCTCAGGTTTTGGGACCAGGCGAGCTGAAGGATATCTCTGAGCTATAGGAAAAGTATTGTCTTTAGTAGTTACGGTATTTTTGTGGCTAGGAAAACTATTGACTTAGTGAAATTGCCCCTACTCATGGGTGTGGACGAGTTCGATGACGTATTGATCTTGAGTAATCTAATGATGATTTCAGAGGTACGTATTCTTTAGAGGTGTCGACTGATGTCGAATTAGGAAGCTAGGGATTTGGCCTGCTAGTCACCCATTTGAAGGTCAAGGAGTAAACCCTCAGAGAGTATCAGTCCCTACTAATAGTGATTTGGTTATGGATAAGGCATGTATGCCTACACTGGTTAAGACGATGAAAGATTGTTTTACCTTATTATAGAAGGTGTTGTATGGGATGTTTATCTGTCCCAGAATTTCTTCTAGAAAAGATCCGGAACTCTTTGTTAAAAGAGAGATGAACCTTTGAGGTTATGCATCGATTATCGATGATAGAATGCGGTAGCTATAGAAGGAAATGAATATCCTTCATTGTGGATATATATGATCTATTTAGATCAGCTATAGGATACCTATATATACTCTAGGATTGATTGGTGATTGGTGTGATGATATTGTAGTGACATGGTGTCCTACAATTATCATTGTCGTTGTGATGATTTTTATATCATCAGCTTAGAGTAAAGAGAATACATGTGTGTAGCGATGACAATTTCATACTTGGTATGAATTGTTTGAGCTTTTGATTATCTTATTAGACTTATTGACGACTTAGTCGTCCAGGGATTTGGGAAATCGTGTATTCTGGACACGATGGGATCATTTGTGATGGTGGTAGTTGGAGTTGAGCACTCGGCCACCGTAGATGATGATTTTTTTGGTATTGATTTGATTATTACCATAGATATGGATAGGATGTTCTAGTGGTACTATACCGCTGACTGGTGATGGAATTTATTTGGTCTAAAGCTTGTGAAATTAGTTTCACAGCTCAGACAATGATTGACTTTTACACCCGTGTTGTTTGATCATTCTCGGGTGGAAGGAAGGGTATTGTATGCGGATGCAATGTTTCAGAGAATGGAGCGTTTCTGATTTAGTTGATCGAGACGTATCCCGTGTTTACGTCAAATGAGGAACTACGAGATGGGTTGTCATATATTTATGACGTGGATTTAGTAATGATTAGGTTGTATTGTAGAGGTGAAGAGCAGGAATGCTCATGGAGTTTTGGCTAGCTACTGGATAGCTACTATAGAGTAGCTGGAACACGAACGGTTGTAACAAAGAAGTTTGGTCGCGATAGCCTCCCATGCACTTATAGAGTGTGTGGTGGAGTGGATTTTGTACGGTAGATGGGACGTCTCTTGTGAAAAGATAATTCCCCGTCTCTGACTTCGAGGAGGATAATGGTTTCCGGAGTTGCATTATTTTAAGGAACAGATGTTTCACGAAATTCCGATTCCGGAATGGAAGTGGAAGTATTTCATTATGGATTTTGTGGAGGTTTGCCTAGGACACGTCAAGGCCATGACACGATTTGGGTGGTCGTTGACCAACTAACCAAATCAGCACACTTCTTAGCGATTCAGAAGACCGACTCTTAGGATCGATTGACGGAGAGTTATATCGTCGGGAGATCATCAGATTTCATGGTGTCCCTTTGAGCATTTCATCAGATAGAGATCTCTGGTTCACGTCTCGATTTTGGCAGAGTCTGCAGCAGGCCTTAGGCATGCAGCTTCGTTTTAGTACTGCATTCCATCCGCAGATAAATGGATAGTCTGAGCGGGCCATTTAGATACTAGAGGATTTGCTGGGGTCCTGTGTTATGGATTTCGGGGGCAACTGGGAGGACCAGTTGCTAGGACCCATAGAGCTCAGTATGAGACAGGGTTGGTCCGTACTATCAGACGTAGGATGGCAGAGGCGCAGGATCGTCAGAAGAGTTATGCAGATCGGAGACGGAGACCTCGGGAGTTCTCTATTGGTAATCAGGTATTCTTGCGAGTCTCACCCATGAAAGGGGTGAAGAGATTTGGACTCCGTGGTAAGCTAGCTCCTAGGTACATTGATCCGTTTGAGGTTTTGGAGAGGATCGGAGCAGTTGCTTACCGTCTAGGGCTACCACCGTTTTTAGCTGGTATCCAGGATGTGTTTCATGTGTCTATGCTGCGGAAGTATATGTCAGACTCTACATATTCTATCAGATGTGTCGGGTTCCATTCAACCTGATGCTACTTACGCAGAGGTTCCGGTACGAATTTTGGATCACAAGGAACGACAGTTGCGAATCAAGATAGTGCGGCTTGTCAAGGTCGGGTGGAGTCACCTCACAGATGAGGAGGCTATTTGGGAGCTTGAGGAAAAGATTCAAGCTCAGTACCCCACTTAGTACTTGATGTGTGGTTTTCCCCAAGTACTTGAGTTGAGCAGTGTGCCATTGCTGGTTAGTACTTGAGTAGGAAATTTGGGGACCAAATTTTAATTAGTGGGGGAGAATGTTAAATACGGCAAAAAAATTTAAATATTAAATTGTATGGCCAAAAATTTTGAGAAATTATCCTGGAAATTTTTCGGGATATTTAGGGAATTTTAGGAATTTTTTCAGAATTTTTCTGGATTTAAACGGACTCCGTACGAGATTTTTACGGAGATAAAATAAATAGACTTTATTTAAGGGGTATTAGCCTAAACCGGAAAACCTAGGTTTTCTATTTTATTTTATTTTTTTTTCCTTCCCCGCCGCGACACCCGGCAGTTCCTCTTGCGATCCCTTCTTCGCCGAGCCTCTTCCCCCCTTTCTCGCGCCCACCGCTGCTCGATTCGAGCGGCCCTCTGCAGCGTCGGCAACGCGGCGCGCCATGCGCTTCGCCTCTTCTTGCGGCCGAGCCTTCTCTTCGTCGCATTCGCCGCCAGCAGCCCGACGGCGAGATCACGCCGCCTCCTGCGCCACACAAATACAGAGCGTTGTCGGCCGCCGGTCGTGGCCGCCACCCTTGCCTCCACTCGCGGATGGCCTGTGGCCACCCCGCACTTAACGCCGGCCCTGGCCCGACGGTCTCGGTCGCCTACGCACAATGCCCACCGCCCCTCTGTTTCCGGCGTTAGATCTTGTTCTGTAGAGATAGCTCGCAACCGGATTTGTAACTGTTGATATTGGGTTGGAGAGGTTGGCTTCAGAGCGAATTGAGAAATGGGATGACGGGCCATTTGACGAGGAAGACCCTTTCGTAGATTTCCTCTGCTTGTTCGGTAGTTCGAGATTTGGCTTTGTGGAGGTCCTTTTGACCATTCTGCAAGCTTACAAAAATGAATGTTGGTGTTGTGATCTTAAATTTCAATGCAGTGGAGACCTTTGGAATCATTTGCATCCAGTTTCCAGGTTTGATAAGGATGGGAGATTCTTATGGGAATAATCAGAGAGCTAATTAACCAGGTGATCAGAAACATAAGGACGAACAATTAAAGTAGTCTTTTGCTAATGTCGCTGCCAAGGAGATTAGAAATGTAAATGAGAAATAGCTACGATGCTCTGCAACCAAAGGTGAGTGATCGTTTAGGTGGATAGTTTAATCCATTAGGTTTTGGACTTGATATTAGGGTTGACAACATAATCTGGGTATATTATGTTTTATGCAGGTTTCTGATCACAGGCGGGTCCCTACCGTGAAGATTTCATTAGTTCGAGCATTATATATAGTGGTACTTTGACTTATCTTTTAGATATAGTCAAGTTGATATGTTAGTTAGGATAGCATGCAATACTTTTCATGTTTATATGCCTAGTATGTTTTTGTGCCTACTAGATACATGCATTTGATCAGTATGTTTATATCTTCCTGTTTTACTTGGATCATAGTATTTGGATTATGGATATGTACATATTGATTGTACATATTATTCGGATAGGTATTTTGAGTAGGATTTACATGCTTTAGTATCATGCACCATCTTGCATGATTGCATGCTGGCTGGACGGGGTTCCATTATTGTTGAGCCGCATGTAGTTACATGGCTGCGCACACACCTGGGTTAGTGGTACATCGGGAGGGTGTGTGCGATTGCTCTGTCGAGCTCATTGACCGCTCATGGGTAGCGACGAGGCAGCGTGGTAGCGGGCAGGGATCCCTCCTCTGGCCTATGACACCAGGAGATGAGAGCTTAGCTCCCCCACTATGTTTGGGGCAGGAGGATAGGTGTACTCCGACAGCATCCTGTCCACTCGGTCACTCAGGAGCAGTGATGGCAGAGTGCACAGTTGTCATAGCCCTACCCACTCGGCTTCACCATCGCGTGTGGCGGTGGTAGCGTCGGGGTGACCATGTCATTTTACGACATGCATTTTGCACGGATTGCATTTGTATTGTGTTTCTTTGCATTATTGTATTGATGCCTTGGATGTTGCATATGATTGACATGCATACTGAGATTCATATTCTTATATGGTGATGACTTTATCTCTTATAGTAGGGCACATGCTCCTATATCGTAGGAGACTCAGTGAAATCTGATCTTTTTGCATTTATTTCTTGCTTACCATATATATGAGGCTATCTTGGCATGATTAGTATTGTTAGCTATTTCTTACTATTCATATCGACTAGTATCCGCTAAGTTCTTTGAACTTACCCGTGGTTTTATATCTATTTGAGGATGGGTGCGGAGAGTCCAATTTGCCAAACCCCTCGTCGTGGAAGTGTATTTTGTTATTTGTGTTTACGGTTTTTGGGTATTTGGATTAGAATATATGTTTAGGACCGAGTTGGATATTTGTACTGGATGTTTTGGTATGTCCTTAGGGACCTTTGATCGGATTTTATTTCGATTGGATTTGGTTGAGTATTCTGCCGGATGGCGGAAGGGTAAGTCTAGTTAGAGTAGACTTTTGTTTACCTAGATTTGTTGGCACGAGGCCTTATTATTATCTGCGTGTGATGTGGTATGATTCCGGTCGTGTTGGCCCGATGTATAGTGGCCGTGTAGGCCTTGTATAAAAATTGGTATTGTCACCCGTCACAGGAGATCTTTGCCGGATTTTTCAGCGAGACTCCTCGGCGTGACAATTTATTTATCGAGCGTAGGTTTCCGAGTTCCTTAGGGTCTTTGGGTTTATGGAGTTCGCCAAGTTTGGTAGGTTAACTGGGTATTTTCAGAGTTGTACGGATTTCCGACGATTTTTATGTTTCGGAAATTCGAGGTATTATCGATCGATCAATACGGGGATTTCGGCAACAGACATCTCGCATGCTAACAGTAAATAAATTCTAGAAAATTTTCTAGATTTGGTACATATTTATATTGGTTATATTTGGTTATGCGGTGATATCATGCTTTATCTAGTATTGCCTTGATTTTGTCTGGCATGACCCTTTAGCTATACCCTAATTCATTTCGGCTATTGATTGCCATTAGTATGATTATGCTGTCGTTTATTAGACCGCGTGTTATGTGTTTATATGGTTATGTGTTTTTGCGGTGGATACCATGATTAAGACCAGTAGAGATAAAATAACTTAGATAAGGTTATTCGGTAGGAGCGGATCTTAGGAATGAAACAACATTAGTGGAACCCTAGGTGTTGGAACCCTAGGTGTAATAACCCGGATGTGCATATTAGTATATGTTTATACATTTACTATTTCAGCTGATATAGTGATCGGATTAGTAGAGGTCATATGATTAGGATGCGATTAATCCTTAGAGGGTATATAATGTTGTTTATATTTATCGGCTGTTAACAATATCACCCATTCGTGGTTGAGGAAAGTTACAGTAGAGTTTCCCTAAAAGGGGCTTTTGTGTATTTGAGGTCGAATAGGTCTCCCATGTATGGTTGAGATAATCTACTGTAAGGGTATACTCTTGCGTTATTCGTTCAGAGTTGGTGATAATCGGATTCGTATGATGTCTGTAGCAAGATAGCTACTTTACGTCTTAAGTACCCACGAGATATGTTCGTGGTAGCAGATTGGGGCATGCATGATTGAACTGGTAGGACGATATAATTTAGGCTTAACCCTCTTGAAGGGCTTGATAGTAGATTTGTGGCCTTTATTGGCTTTGATAGGCGTTTCCTATTAGTTGGGACGAAACCCTATGATTAATCGTCTCGACGTGATTATTAGTGGACTTATGATTTTGATCGACCTTGATACCGATCATGTTAGAAGGGTTGGAATGCTAGATTTAATCATCTCGACTGATTTGTTTATAAGTTGATGATCTTTATCGTATTTGATAAACATTTCAGTATTAGAGGTGTTGAAACCCTCGCGCCTCAATGGGATTAATAATATATCGATGATCTTTGTCGACGTCGATGGTCGTTTTATCGATGTATTGGATAACCCGAGGTTTAACAACCTAGGATGATCATTGCTCACGCCGACCTATTGGTGATAGTATGCTAATGCTGCGTCGATAATTAGATATTTATATACAGCCTGTCTATCCACGAGTCTCATTCGTGGTAGCATATAGTTGCGCGTAGACCGTGCTATTGATTGTCGGCCCATGGGTTACATTCGAGGTAGCTCATAGATAGTTTCCTTTTTGTGTGAGAGCCACGAGACTTTATCGTGGTATTCGATGCACCGCTTGTTGCGGTGGTTGTGTATGTTGCGTATATTTATTATCTGTGATTAGGTTAGTTGCAGACTGATATTGGTACTCTGAGGGTTGGGTTACTCTAGCTTGTTCCTTATGACTTCCATTATGTGCATTATGATTATGCACTATTGTCTATACATCCACAGAGTAGTTGTACTTATCCCCTCCTCACTTATTCTCTAGGTTAACTGATGGAGGACGTGTCATATTGACCTACCTTGGTGTCGCTCAGAGAGTTCTTTGCCGTGCTTGTCTCCCTGCATCGTCGGGATGCCGCTTTGTTTACTTTATCGGTGTTGCATTTTGATTATGCACTTTGAATTTTAGTCATGATTTGATTTGGTGTCACAAAACTATTTTACTTTGTTTGATATATGTTTAGTCGTGCATGCATGCAGTTATTGAAATACTTATATTTCTATAACTATTTCGAGGTTTTTACTAGATTTGGTCCATGGATTCTGGATATTGTCACTAAGGGGCTCCCTTGTCATTTGGATGACGGATATGCCCCCAGGACGTGACCATTTTATTGGTTTGCGGTTTTGGTTTGGTTTTGGTGTATCGAGGATTTTCTTTTCCTTGGATTTTTGGGAGTTCTCAGGTTTTGGGACCAGGCGAGCTGAAGGATATCTCTGAGCTATAGGAAAAGTATTGTCTTTAGTAGTTACGGTACTTTTGTGGCTAGGAAAACTATTGACTTAGTGAAATTGCCCCTACTCATGGGTGTGGGCCGAGTTCGATGGCGTATTGATCTTGAGTAATCTAATGATGATTTGAGTCACGATTCTTTAGAGGTGCCGACTGATGTCGAATTAGGAAGCTAGGGATTTGGCCTGCTAGTCACCCATTTGAAGGTCAAGGAGTAAACCCTCAGAGAGTATCAGTCCCTACTAATAGTGATTTGGTTATGGATAAGGCATGTATGCCTACACTGGTTAAGACGATGAAAGATTGTTTTACCTTATTATAGAAGGTGTTGTATGGGATGTTTATACATCCCGAATTTCTTCTAGAAAAGATCCGAACTCTTTGTTAAAGAGAGATGAACCTTTGAGGTTATGCATCGATTATCGATGATAGAATCAGTAGTTGTGGAAGGAAATGAATATCCTTCATTGTGGATATATATGATCTATTTAGATCAGCTATAGGATACCTATATATACTCTAGGATTGATTGGTGATTGGTGTGATGATATTGTAGTGACATGGTGTCCTCTGATTATCATTGTCGTTGTGATGATTTTATATCATCGACAGATAAAGAGAATACATGTGTGTAGCGATGACAATTTCATACTTGGTATGAATTGTTTGAGCTTTTGATTATCTTATTAGACTTATTGTGACTTAGTCGTCCGAGGTTGAAATCGTGTATTACGGACACGATTGGATCATTTGTGATGGTGGTAGTTGGAGTTGAGCACTTTCGGCCACGTAGATGATGATTTTTTTGGTATTGATTTGATTATTACCATAGATATGGATAGGATGTTCTAGTGGTACTATCTGGATTTGGTGATGGAATTTATTTGGTCTAAAGCTTGTGAAATTAGTTTCACAGCTCAGACAATGATTGACTTTTACACCGTGTTGTTTGATCATTCTCGGGTGGAAGGAAGGGTATTGTATCACGGATCTGATGTTTGAGAGAATGGGCGTTTGATTTAGTTGATCGAGGCGTATCCGTGTTTCGTCGAATGAGGAACTACGAGATGGGTTGTCATATATTTATGGCGTGGACTTATGATTGATTATATTGTATTTAGAGGTGAGAAGCGAGAAATGCTCATGGGTTTTGGCTAGCTACTGGATAGCTACTATAGAGTAGCTGGAACACGAACGGTTGTAACAAAGAAGTTTGGTCGCGATAGCCTCCCATGCACTTATAGAGTGTGTGGTGGAGTGGATTTTGTACGGTAGATGGGACGTCTCTTGTGAAAAGATAATTCGTCTCGACTTGGAGGATAATGGTTTTAGGAGTTGCATTATTTTAAGGAGCGGATGTTTAATTCCGATTCGGAATGGAAGTGGAAGTATTTCATTATGGATTTTGTGGAGGTTTGCCTAGGACACATCAAGGCCATGATGACGATTTGGGTGGTCGTTGACCAACTAACCAAATCGGCACTTCTTAGCGATTCAGAAGACCGACTCTTAGGATCGATTGACGGAGAGTTATATCGTCGGGAGATCATCAGATTTCATGGTGTCCCTTTGAGCATTTCATCAGATAGAGATCTCTGGTTCACGTCTCGATTTTGGCAGAGTCTGCAGCAGGCCTTAGGCATGCAGCTTCGTTTTAGTACTGCATTCCATCCGCAGATAAATGGATAGTCTGAGCGGGCCATTTAGATACTAGAGGATTTGCTGGGGTCCTGTGTTATGGATTTCGGGGGCAACTGGGAGGACCAGTTGCTAGGACCCATAGAGCTCAGTATGAGACAGGGTTGGTCCGTACTATCAGACGTAGGATGGCGGTAGCGCAGATCGTCGGAAGAGTTATGCAGATCGGAGGCGGAGACCTGGAGTTCTCTATTAGTGTCAGTATTCTTGCGAGTCTCACCCCATGAAAGGGTGAAGAGATTTGGACTCCGTGGTAAGCTAGCTCCTAGTTTCATTGATCCGTTTGAGGTTTTGGTGAGGATCGGAGCAGTCGCTTACCGTCTAGGGCTACCACCGTTTTATTGGTATCCGGGATGTGTTTCATGTGTCTATCTTTGCGGAAGTATATGTCGGACTCTACATATTCTATCGATGTGTCGGGTTCCATTCAACTGATGCTACTTACGCAGAGGTTCCGGTACGAATTTTGGATCACAAGGAACGACAGTTGCGAATCAAGATAGTGCGGCTTGTCAAGGTCGGGTGGAGTCACCTCACAGATGAGGAGGCTATTTGGGAGCTTGAGGAAAAGATTCAAGCTCGATTACCACTTAGTACTTGATGTGTGAGTTTTCCTAGTACTTGAGTAGGAAATTTGGAGACCAAATTTTAATTAGTGGGGGAGAATGTTAAATACGGCAAAAAAAAAAATTTAAATATTAAATTGTATGGCCAAAAATTTCGAAAAATTATCCTGGAAATTTTTCGGGATATTTAGGGAATTTTAGGAATTTTTTCAGAATTTTTTACGGATTTAAAGCGGACTGCACGAGATTTTACGGGGATAAAATAAATAGACTTTATTTAAGGGGTATTAGCCTAAACCGGAAAACCTAGGTTTTCTATTTTATTTTTTTTTCCTTCCCCGCCGCGACACCCGGCAGTTCCTCTTGCGATCCCTTCTTCGCCGAGCCTCTTCCCCCCTTTCTCGCGCCCGAACCGGCTCCTGCGCTGCGTTCGAGAGCCGGCCCCTCTGCAGCGTCGGCAACGCGTCTGCCTCGCTGCCGCCTCTTCTTGCGGCGAGCCTTCTCTTCGTCGCGATTCGCCCAGACCCGGACGGCGAGATCACGCCGCCTCCACGCTCACAGCCGCATTGTGCGACCGCCGGTCGTGGCCGCCAGCCCTTGCCTCCACCCCTGCGGATGGCCCTGTGGCCACCCCGCACTCAACGCCGGCCAGCGCTGACCGCTGTCGGGTCGCCCTACGCACAATGCCCACCGCCCCTCTGTTTCCGGCGTTAGATCTTGTTCTGTAGAGATAGCTCGCAACCGGATTTGTAACTGTTGATATTGGGTTGGAGAGGTTGGCTTCAGAGCGAATTGAGAAATGGGATGACGGGCCATTTGACGAGGAAGACCCTTTCGTAGATTTCCTCTGCTTGTTCGGTAGTTCGAGATTTGGCTTTGTGGAGGTCCTTTTTGACCATTGCCGCTGTTTCTGAAAATGAATGTTGGTGTTGTGATCTTAAATTTCAATGCAGTGGAGACCTTTGGAATCATTTGCATCCAGTTTCCAGGTTTGATAAGGATGGGAGATTCTTATGGGAATAATCAGAGAGCTAATTAACCAGGTGATCAGAAACATAAGGACGAACAATTAAAGTAGTCTTTTGCTAATGTCGCTGCCAAGGAGATTAGAAATGTAAATGAGAAATAGCTACGATGCTCTGCAACCAAAGGTGAGTGATCGTTTAGGTGGATAGTTTAATCCATTAGGTTTTGGACTTGATATTAGGGTTGACAACATAATCTGGGTATATTATGTTTTATGCAGGTTTCGGTCACGAGGCAGGTCCCCGGTCGTGAAGATTTCATTAGTTCGAGCATTATATAAGGCGGGTACTTTGATTTATCTTTTAGATATAGTCAAGTTGATATGTTAGTTAGGATAGCATGCAATACTTTTCATGTTTATATGCCTAGTATGTTTTTGTGCCTACTAGATACATGCATTTGATCAAGATGTTTATATCTTCTGTTTTACTTGGATCATAGTATTTGGATTATGGATATGTACATATTGATTGTACATATTATTGGATAGGTATTTTGAGTAGGATTTACATGCTTTAGTATCATGCACCATCTTGCATGATTGCATCGGGCCGGAGGTTCCATTATTGTTGAGCCCGCGGCTAGTTACATGGCTGCCACACCAGGTTAGTGGTACATCGGGAGGGTGTGTGCGATTTGCTCTGTCGAGCTCATTGGACCGCTCATGGGTAGCAGCAGGCGTGGTAGCGGCGGGGATCCCTCCTCAGTCATGACAGGAGATGAGCTTAGCTCCCCACTATGTTT
This sequence comes from Wurfbainia villosa, assembly GCA_025175895.1. Taxonomy (NCBI): domain Eukaryota; kingdom Viridiplantae; phylum Streptophyta; class Magnoliopsida; order Zingiberales; family Zingiberaceae; genus Wurfbainia; species Wurfbainia villosa. Next base: position 121,897,190 of record CM045987.1, on the reverse strand, counting down.
GGGCGGAGGATAGGTGTACTCGAGCGCATCCACTGTCCACTCGGTCACTCGGGAAGCGATGATGGCGAGTGCGGCTTCACCATCGCGTGTGAGGCGGTGGTAGCGTCGAGGGTGACCATGTCATTTACCACGACATGCATTTTGCACGGATTGCATTTGTATTGTGTTTCTTTGCATTATTGTATTGATGCCTTGGATGTTGCATATGATTGACATGCATACTGAGATTCATATTCTTATATGGTGATGACTTTATCTCTTATAGTAGGGCACATGCTCCTATATCGGAGTAGGAGACTCGGTGAGCATCTTTTTGCATTTATTTCTTGCTTACCATATATATGAGACTGTACTGGCATGATTAGTATTGTTAGCTATTTCTTACTATTCACATCGACTAGTATCCGCTAAGTTCTTTGAACTTACCCCGTAGTTTTATATCTATTTCAGGATGGAGCTGTCAGGAGAGTCCAGCTGCCAAACCCCCTGGAAGTGTATTTTGTTATTTGTGTTTACGGTTTTGGGTATTTGGATTAGAATATATGTTTAGGACTGGAGTTGGATATTTGTACCTGTGGATGTTTTGGTATGTCCTTAGGGACCTTTGATCGGATTTTTATTTCGATTGGATTTCGGTTGAGTATTCCTGCCCAGATGGCAGAAGGGGTAAGTCTAGTTAGAGTAGACTTTTGTTTACCTAGATTTGTTGGCCTGAGGCCTTATTATTATCTGCGTGTGATGTGGTATGATTCCGGTCGTGTTGACCGATGTATAGTGGCCGTGTAGGCCTTGTATAAAAATTGGTATTGTCACCGTCTGGGAGATCTTTGCCGGATTTTAAATGCAGCGGGGACTCCTCGGCGTGACAATTTATTTGGTATCAGAGCGTAGGTTTCCGAGTTCCTTAGGGTCTTTGGGTTTATGGAGTTCGCCAAGTTTGGTAGGTTAACTGGGTATTTTCAGAGTTGTACGGATTTCCGACGATTTTTATGTTTCGGAAATTCGAGGTATTATTGACGAGATCAATATGGGGGATTTGGCGGCAACAGGACATCTCCAGACGGCTAACAGGTAAATAAATTCTAGAAAATTTTCTAGATTTGGTACATATTTATATTGGTTATATTTGGTTATGCGGTGATATCATGCTTTATCTAGTATTGCCTTGATTTTGTCTGGCATGACCCTTTAGCTATACCCTAATTCATTTCGGCTATTGATTGCCATTAGTATGATTATGCTGTCGTTTATTAGACCGCGTGTTATGTGTTTATATGGTTATGTGTTTTTGCGGTGGATACCATGATTAAGACCAGTAGAGATAAAATAACTTAGATAAGGTTATTCGGTAGGAGCGGATCTTAGGAATGAAACAACATTAGTGGAACCCTAGGTGTTGGAACCCTAGGTGTAATAACCCGGATGTGCATATTAGTATATGTTTATACATTTACTATTTCAGCTGATATAGTGATCGGATTAGTAGAGGTCATATGATTAGGATGCGATTAATCCTTAGAGGGTATATAATGTTGTTTATATTTATCGGCTGTTAACAATATCACCCATTCGTGGTTGAGGAAAGTTACAGTAGAGTTTCCCTAAAAGGGGCTTTTGTGTATTTGAGGTCGAATAGGTCTCCCATGTATGGTTGAGATAATCTACTGTAAGGGTATACTCTTGCGTTATTCGTTCAGAGTTGGTGATAATCGGATTCGTATGATGTCTGTAGCAAGATAGCTACTTTACGTCTTAAGTACCCACGAGATATGTTCGTGGTAGCAGATTGGGGCATGCATGATTGAACTGGTAGGACGATATAATTTAGGCTTAACCCTCTTGAAGGGCTTGATAGTAGATTTGTGGCCTTTATTGGCTTTGATAGGCGTTTCCTATTAGTTGGGACGAAACCCTATGATTAATCGTCTCGACGTGATTATTAGTGGACTTATGATTTTGATCGACCTTGATACCGATCATGTTAGAAGGGTTGGAATGCTAGATTTAATCATCTCGACTGATTTGTTTATAAGTTGATGATCTTTATCGTATTTGATAAACATTTCGTATTAGAGGTGTTGAAACCCTCGCTTGACCGCCTCAATGGGTTTAATTATATATCGATGATCTTTGTCGACGTCAATGGTCGTTTTATACTGGATGTATTGGATAACCCGAGGTTTAACAACCTAGGATGATCGACTGCTCACGCGACCTATTGGTGATAGTATGCTAATGCCTGCAGTCGATAATTAGATATTTATATACAGCCTGTCTATCCACGAGTCTCATTCGTGGTAGCATATAGTTGCGCGTAGACCGTGCTATTGATTGTCGGCCCATGGGTTACGTTCGAGGTAGCTCATAGATAGTTTCCTTTTTGTGTGAGAGCCACGAGACTTTATCGTGGTATCTGGATGTGCACTGCTTGTTGCAGTGGTTGTGTATGTTGCAGGTATATTTATTATACTGCTGATTAGGTTAGTTGCAGACTGATATTGGTACTCTGAGGGTTGGGTTACTCTAGCTTGTTCCCTGTGACTTCCATTATGTGCATTATGATTATGCACTATTGTCTATACATCCACAGAGTAGTTGTACTTATCCCCTCCTCACTTATTCTCTAGGTTAACTGATGGAGGACGTGTCATATTGACCTACCTTGGTGTCGCTCAGAGAGTTCTTTGCCGTGCTTGTCTCCCTGCATCGTCGGGATGCCGCTTTGTTTACTTTATCGGTGTTGCATTTTGATTATGCACTTTGAATTTTTGGTCGCAATTTGATTTGGTGTCACAAAACTATTTTACTTTGTTTGATATATGTTTAGTCGTGCATGCATGCAGTTATTGAAATACTTATATTTCTATAACTATTTCGAGGTTTTTACTAGATTTGGTCCATGGATTCGGATATTGTCACTAAGGGCTCCTTGTCATTTGGATGACTGATACGCCCCGTGACGTGACCATTTTATGGTTTTGCGGTTTTGGTTTGGTTTTGATTTTCTTTTCCTTGGATTTTTGGGAGTTCTCGTGTTTTGGGACCAAAGTGAAGGATATCTCGAGCTATAGGAAAAGTATTGTCTTTAGTAGTTCACGGTATTTTGTGGCTAGGAAAACTATTGACTTAGTGAAATTGCCCTACTCATGGGTGTGGACGAGTTCGATGGCGTATTGATCTTGAGTAATCTAATGATGATTTGAGTGCGTATTCTTTAGAGGTGTCGACGATGTCGAATTAGGAAGCTAGGATTTGGCTCGCTAGTCACCCATTTGAAGGTCAAGGAGTAAACCCTCGAGAGTATCACCTACTAATAGTGATTTGGTTATGGATAAGGCATGTATGCCTGGTTAAGACGATGAAAGATTGTTTTACCTTATTATAGAAGGTGTTGTATGGGATGTTTATCTCCCGAATTTCTTCTAGAAAGATCCGAACTCTTTGTTAAAAGAGAGATGAACCTTTGAGGTTATGCATCGATTATCGATGATAGAATCTGTAGCTATAGAAGGAAATGAATATCCTTCATTGTGGATATATATGATCTATTTAGATCAATAGGATACCTATATATACTCTAGGATTGATTGGTGATTGGTGTGATGATATTGTAGTGACATGGTGTCCTACAATTATCATTGTCGTTATGATGATTTTTATATCATCAGCTTAGAGTAAAGAGAATACATGTGTGTAGCGATGACAATTTCATACTTGGTATGAATTGTTTGAGCTTTGATTATCTTATTAGACTTATTGGCGACTTAGTCGTCCGATTTGGGAAATCGTGTATTCTGGACACGATGGGATCATTTGTGATGGTGGTAGTTGGAGTTGAGCACTCGGCCACCGTAGATGATGATTTTTTTTTGGTATTGATTTGATTGTTACCATAGATATGGATAGGATGTTCTAGTGGTACTATACCGCTGACTGGTGATGGAATTTATTTGGTCTAAAGCTTGTGAAATTAGTTTCACCGGCATAATGATTGACTTTACACCCGTGTTGTTTGATCATTCTCGGGTGGAAGGAAGGGTATTGTATGCGGATGCAATGTTTCAGAGAATGGAGCGTTTCTGATTTAGTTGATCGAGACGTATCCCGTGTTTACGTCAAATGAGGAACTACGAGATGGGTTGTCATATATTTATGACGTGGATTTAGTAATGATTAGGTTGTATTGTAGAGGTGAAGAGCAGGAATGCTCATGGAGTTTTGGCTAGCTACTGGATAGCTACTATAGAGTAAATGAACACGAGAGAAGTTTGGTCGCGATAGCCTCCCATGCACTTAGAGTGTGTGGTGGAGTGGATTTTATGCGGTAGATGGGGCGCCTCTTGTGAAAAGATAATTCCCGTCTCGACTTGAGGAGGATAATGGTTTCGGAGTTGCATTATTTTAAGGAATGATGTTTCCACGAAATTCGATTGAATGGAAGTGGAAGTATTTCATTATGGATTTTGTGGAGGTTTGCCTAGGACACGCGTCAGGCATGACACGATTTGGGTGGTCGTTGACCAACTAACCAAATCAGCACACTTCTTAGCGATTCGTAAGACCGACTCTTAGGATCGATTGACGAGAGTTATATCACGGAGATCATCAGATTTCATGGTGACCCTTTGAGCATTTCATCAGATAGAGATCTCTGGTTCACGTCTCGATTTTGGCAGAGTCTGCAGCAGGCCTTAGGCATGCAGCTTCGTTTTAGTACTGCATTCCATCCGCAGATAAATGGATAGTCTGAGCGGGCCATTTAGATACTAGAGGATTTCTTTGAGGTCTGTGTTATGGATTTTGGGGGCAAGGGAGGACCATTGCTAGGACCCATAGAGCTCGGTATGAGACGAGGTTAGTCCGTCTTATCGGGCGTAGGATGGCGAGGCGCAGGATCGTCGGAAGAGTTATGCAGTCGGAGGCGGAGACCTGGAGTTCTCTATTGGTAATCAGGTATTCTTGCGAGTCTCACCCATGAAAGGGGTGAAGAGATTTGGACTCCGTGGTAAGCTAGCTCCTAGGTACATTGATCCGTTTGAGGTTTTGGAGAGGATCGGAGCAGTTGCTTACCGTCTAGGGCTACCACCGTTTTTAGCTGGTATCCAGGATGTGTTTCATGTGTCTATGCTGCGGAAGTATATGTCAGACTCTACATATTCTATCAGATGTGTCGGGTTCCATTCAACCTGATGCTACTTACGCAGAGGTTCCGGTACGAATTTTGGATCACAAGGAACGATTCTGAATCAAGATAGTCGGCTTGTCAGGTCGGTGGAGTCACCTCACAGATGAGGAGGCTATTTGGGAGCTTGAGGAAAAGATTCAAGCTCAGTACCCCACTTAGTACTTGATGTGTGGTTTTCCCCAAGTACTTGAGTTGAGCAGTGTGCCATTGCTGGTGAGTACTTGAGTAGGAAATTTGGGGACCAAATTTTAATTAGTGGGGAGAATGTTAAATCAAAAAATTTAAATATTAAATTGTATGGCCAAAAATTTTGAGAAATTATCCTGGAAATTTTTCGGGATATTTAGGGAATTTTAGGAATTTTTTCAGAATTTTTCTGGATTTAAACGGACTCCGTACGAGATTTTTACGGAGATAAAATAAATAGACTTTATTTAAGGGGTATTAGCCTAAACCGGAAAACCTAGGTTTTCTATTTTATTTTTTTTTCCTTCCCCGCCGCGACACCCGGCAGTTCCTCTTGCGATCCCTTCTTCGCCGAGCCTCTTCCCCCCTTTCTCGCGCCCGAACCGGCTGCCGCTGATCGTTGAGCTCGGCCTACGGCCTCTGCAAGCGTCAACGCGGCTGCCGCCTCTTCTTGCGGCCAGCCTTCTTCTTGCCAGCCTTCGTCGATTCGCGCCGCTGACGGCGAGATCACGCCGCCTCCACCGGCTCACACCGCATTGTCGGATCACGGCCGTCGTGGCCGCTTGCCTCCACCTGCGGATGGCCTGGCCACCCGCACTCAACGCCGGCCACACGATCGTCGGTCGCCTACACAATGCCCACCGCCCCTCTGTTTGGCGTTAGATCTTGTTGTAGAGATAGCTCAACCGGATTTGTAGCTGATATTGGGTTGGAGAGGTTGGCTTCAGAGCGAATTGAGAAATGGGATGACGGGCCATTTGACGAGGAAGACCCTTTCGTAGATTTCCTCTGCTTGTTCGGTAGTTCGAGATTTGGCTTTGTGGAGGTCCTTTTTGACCATTGCCGCTGTTTCTGAAAATGAATGTTGGTGTTGTGATCTTAAATTTCAATGCAGTGGAGACCTTTGGAATCATTTGCATCCAGTTTCCAGGTTTGATAAGGATGGGAGATTCTTATGGGAATAATCAGAGAGCTAATTAACCAGGTGATCAGAAACATAAGGACGAACAATTAAAGTAGTCTTTTGCTAATGTCGCTGCCAAGGAGATTAGAAATGTAAATGAGAAATAGCTACGATGCTCTGCAACCAAAGGTGAGTGATCGTTTAGGTGGATAGTTTAATCCATTAGGTTTTGGACTTGATATTAGGGTTGACAACATAATCTGGGTATATTATGTTTTATGCAGGTTTCGGTCACGAGGCAGGTCCCCGGTCGTGAAGATTTCATTAGTTCGAGCATTATATAAGGCGGGTACTTTGACTTATCTTTTAGATATAGTCAAGTTGATATGTTAGTTAGGATAGCATGCAATACTTTTCATGTTTATATGCCTAGTATGTTTTTGTGCCTACTAGATACATGCATTTGATCAGTATGTTTATATCTTCCTGTTTTACTTGGATCATAGTATTTGGATTATGGATATGTACATATTGATTGTACATATTATTCGGATAGGTATTTTGAGTAGGATTTACATGCTTTAGTATCATGCACCATCTTGCATGATTGCATCTTTAGCCGACGGAGGTTCCATTATTGTTGAGCCGCACTAGTTACATGGCTCGCATACACCGCCACTCATGGGTTAGTGGTACATCGGGAGGGTGTGTGCGTTTGCTCTGTCGAGCTCATTGGACCGCTCATGGGTAGCGACGAGGCAGCGTGGTAGCGGGCAGGGATCCCTCCTCTGGTCTATGACACCGAGAGATGAGAGCTTAGCTCCCCCACTATGTTTGGGGCAGGAGGATAGGTGTACTCCGACAGCATCCTGTCCACTCGGTCACTCAGGAGCAGTGATGGCAGAGTGCACAGTTGTCATAGCCCTACCCACTCGGCTTCACCATTGCGTGTGAGGCGGCTGACTGGCGTCAGGGGTGACCATGTCATTGGCACGACATGCATTTTGCACGGATTGCATTTGTATTGTGTTTGCTGCATTATTGTATTGATGCCTTGGATGTTGCATATGATTGACATGCATACAGGATTCATATTCTTATATGGTGATGACTTTATCTCTTATAGTAGGGCACATGCTCCTATATCAGGGTAGGAGACTCAGGTGAGTACAGTCTTTTTGCATTTATTTCTTGCTTACCATATATATGAGACTGTACTGGCATGATTAGTATTGTTAGCTATTTCTTACTATTCATATCGACTAGTATCCGCTAAGTTCTTTGAACTTACCCCGTGGTTTTATATCTATTTCAGGATGGAGCTGTCAGGAGAGTCCAGCTGCCAAACCCCCTCGTCGTGGAAGTGTATTTTGTTATTTGTGTTTACGGTTTTTGGGTATTTGGATTAGAATATATGTTTAGGACTGGAGTTGGATATTTGTACCTGTGGATGTTTTGGTATGTCCTTAGGGACCTTTGATCGGATTTTTATTTCGATTGGATTTCGGTTGAGTATTCCTGCCCAGATGGCAGAAGGGGTAAGTCTAGTTAGAGTAGACTTTTGTTTACCTAGATTTGTTGGCCTGAGGCCTTATTATTATCTGCGTGTGATGTGGTATGATTCCGGTCGTGTTGACCGATGTATAGTGGCCGTGTAGGCCTTGTATAAAAATTGGTATTGTCACCCGTACAGGGGAGATGCTGCCGGATTTTCGTCCGGCGGGGACTCCCTCGGGGCGTGACATTGACCTACTTGACTTCTCACTCAATCACTTTCCATCAACCTTACATCTATCATGGTCAACCCAACTCAATGATGACTACACCAATAATATCCTTTTTCATCACATAACCTCGGATGTCCCATACCATTCTTCACTCATCATTAACCTATTGTCATATTGTCAAACATCGAAACTCAACTCGAGCCCAAATCGAGCTTGGTCAATCTTGACCTGAGGTCGATTACACCAACACCCATGACCTATTAGACTTCTCATCTCATGCCAAATGTCTGATCAATTGTGATTCACTTAGACTTCTAACTTGTCAACACTCTATTGAATTTTTGACCACCAAGTATTCGATCCTTCTTGACCCACCTAGATTTCCTTCATCTCATGCTAAGTGTCTAGTCAACTATAACTCACTTAGACTTTTCTACTTGTCAAGTATCCGATCAACTTTAACCTACTTCTTGCTCAACTACAATCCATTCTACTTGTCAAGTATCCATCAACCTTGACCTACTTGATTTCTCACTCTCTAACACTGTACATCATATTATTGACATTTTGTTAGACATCAACACTTAATTCAAACCCAACTCGAGCTTGATAAACTTTTACCTGAGGTCGATTTCACCAATAAATCTTTCATTTCAATATTTTTTAATAGAAATGATTTGATTTCATACAGTAGATCTTTATTATTGATTGCAAATAAAATATCATCCATATTTAGGATAAATATAATAAACTTGCTCCCATTGAATTTGATATATATACATTGATCAATTGAATTCTCTTTAAAATCAAATAAAATAACTATTTTATCAAATTTCTTATACCATTGAGGGGATATCTATTTTAAACTATAAATGGATTTCTTCAACTTACATACTAAGTACTTTGAATCCTCGGATTTAAAGTTCTCTGATTGCATCATGTATATAATTTTCTCAATGTCACTATTAAAGAATATGGTCTTAACATTCATTTGATGTAACTCCAAATCATGAGTTATAAGTGTCATTATTACCCTTAGAGAGTCTTTTATCGACACAAGTGAGAAAGTCTTCTTGTAATAATCTCCTCCTTTTGAGTGAATTCTTTGGCAACAAGGTGTGCTTTATATTTTTTGACGTTACCTAGTGAATCCCATTTAGTTTTAAATATCCATTTACAATAGAGAGGCTTCACTTCTTCCGAAAACTCGACAAGCTTCCAATGTCATAGTCTTTCATAGACTTCATCCCTTCCTTCATTGCTTCAATCCATCTTTCAGGGTTAGAGTAATGTTTGACTTTTTGGAAAGACGTAAGATTACTTTTCACCCCTATATCAAACTCATGCTCCTAGAGATAAACATAATCATGTGAAATCGTAGATCTCTTTTCGTTAGTGTATCTTCTTAGCGATATTTATGCTTGAGGTGGTTGGGGCACCTGTTTAACCGTAGGAGGGAGTCCCTCATCTTAAACAGGTAATTCCTCCAATTGCATTGGAGAAGACATAGAGACATCATTGTTGGATCGTAAAAGCATCACTAGAGGGGGGGGGGGGGGTGAATAGCGCGCATAAAACTTCATCTCTTTTCGTTTGTTCGATTAAAAGCAAAGAGATGCACAACGGAAAAGTAAATGAGACAAATTTATTTTTACTTGGTTCACAACCCAACGATTGCTACTCCAAGGCCCCACGATCCTTGACCGCGTACGAAGGGGCAATCCACTATAGAGTCTCCTCCTCGTTGGAGATAGGAGACAACGATCACAAAAACGAAAGCTCGGGGATGAGGCAACAAATCTACCTCACCTCGTTACGATTAAAATCACGAATAAAATAAATAAAACAACCTTGCTGCTGCCGACGAAGAGATTGTAAGCTTGGTGTTGCATAGGGGTTATGACAGCGTTGCGGCGTTAGAGCTTTGGCATTGTGGGAGTACGTTGAGAGCAAGATGAATGATATTTGGGTTTAAGTCATCCCCTCCTTTTATAGACTTGTGCTTTGGAATAAGTCTATGTTGGTGCAATCGGCTTAGGTCACGATTGACCAGACTCGAGTTGTGTTTTGATGTTTGACAATGTTTTGGGGAGATTGTTGGTGCAATCGACCCGGGTAATGATTGATCGGACTCGAGTTTGACTCGAATGGTATTTTGATGTTTGACGATGGTTTGACCATTGTTTGACTATATGGTTGACATGAAGTTTACCATATGATGGAGAAGTCCAAGTTTTGGATACTTGGCATGGAAAGTCCAAGCATAAGCCTTGGCAAGGGAAAGTCTAAGCTTGAGTCTTAACAATTGGAAAGTCCAACATGGGTTGACATGGAAAGTCCAAGTCATGGGTACTTGGCATGGAAAGTCCAAACTTGAGTCTTGGCAAATGGAAAGTCCAACATGGGTTGGCAAGGGAAGTCCAAGGGGTGATATTGGCAGCGTAAAGTCCAAGGGTAGAGTTTTGACGATAAAGTCGAATGGTTCGATAGCAGAAAGTCCAAACTGTAGTCTTAACTTAGCATGACAATAGCCGATGAAAGCATATGAAGGTTAGCGTATGGATGAACAAGTCATGGATGACTTGGAGGGATCCAATAGGTGTGAGGCTGACGGAGGTGGCTAGAAGGCTTAGGTCTAGGCTAAGAGTGGTCTAGCAAGTATGAGGGCATCATACTTGAGGTTAAACTTCATGTTTGAGGTTATCAGTCGACTGGGGCTTTGGATCAGTCGATTGGTCAAGTGTTTTAATACTTGGTAGCCAAGTCGACTTACAGCAGTCGACTGGGATTATGGTCAGTCGAACTGCTCGGACTTGACTGGTGTTCGACTGTAGGAAATAGCCTTGCATTTATGCCGCATTTGATAGTCAATCGATGGCGAGCGATCGATTACCATGGATGGCAATGACCTCGGGTTATGAGCACGAATGCTTGGTAGCCGATCGTCACGGCTACGACTACGATCATTCACGGATTATGGCGATCATTGCCGATATCCGTTGGCTTGGATGCCAACATAGATTAAGCCGTTGTCTCACAACGGTACTATTGGCAGTCGACTGAGTCCTTACGACAGTCGACTGTCAGGCTCAAATCCAGCCCGATGCAGGCATAAAAGGAGCAGCTCGTGGAGAATTTGAGCAACGATTTTCTTGGGCGATTTGGAGGGCAATTGCTACTGCATTCCAGACCTTCAAGACTAGTCCAAGACGATCAACAAACAAGCATTTAAAAGAGCATTTGTAAAGTCTTTCTTTACATAGATTGTTGTATTCATTTTGTATTTGCTTGTTTTACCTTGTATTACTTTTGTAATCACTTGTACGAGGTTTCTCCGCCTCCAACATGTTGTCGAGGAGTTTTATTAGTGGTGTTGTCATCACTAGAGCTCGTTGAGCTCGCCCTGTGGAGTAGGAAACCTAAGGTTTCAAACCACGTTATATCGGCATGTCATTGTGTATTGTTGTTGATTGTTGTATCTCGTTATTGTTATTTTGTATTTCCGCTGCGCTAATAATGATTGTAGATAAGCACGATCAAATTCCATCATCAATGTTGGAACGCTATTCACCCCCCTCTAGTGGCGATCAATTCCCCAACAATCTAGATCGAGATCCTCAACTTGTGGAATTTATTACGAGGTGACACCTTATCTTATCGCGAAGTGGCGACGTCAAACGTTATCCTTTTTAACCTTGCGTATTTGGCTGATTCGTCACCATCAGTCGATTGATTCCCTTCATCAGTCGACTGATGGGCAGCAGTCGACTGCCAATAGCCAACAGTAGACTGTCATCCCGGTCACTCCCCTACAATAAGAGGTTAGCATGGAATATGGTAAATATGACGGTTCCTTACCGTCTGATTTCGACCTAGACCTTTCACTAAAAGTCGTAGTCGGATTGCCGCCTACGGTCATCCCCGTACAGAGGACACAACCTTACCATCTCTCTTCGCACTCGTGCTTATCTCTGGTTCTTTATGACCTGTAACTTTGCTTCCGATCTTCACCTAGGTTTTTCGACTCCCACGAAGTTCTCCTAGTGTCGCCCGACCACCACGGTTTCTCGACTCGAGATTCTCCGGGTGTCGCTGACCTTCGGCTTAACTTAATCATTTCCTACACACTTAATTCAACTCATGAGATAATGATATGACCTTAACTTTGGGTCTTTGCCACAATCAAAACTTAGGTTCGATTATCTAGTGCCTCTGCACCAACAATCTTCTCCTTTTTAATCTATGGCAAACTAACACAAAGTTAAGAAAAATTTAAAGCATAAAACAAGTTAGAGTAAGTGATAAACGCCTTTTCAAAAACTCCCCCTTAACCCTAGGTGAGTTTTGAAAGAGATACTTTAATTTTTAAAATTTAAATTTTGTGTTACTCTCCCTTAACTTTCTCTCCTCCCCCTTTTGTCATAAATCAAAAAAGTGTGGGGGTGTTTTTATATAAAATAGGGTTTTAAAAACATGCGTCTAGAATTATTAAGGATAAATCAACTATGAGTCCAAACATGCGTCTAACATTAGTTAGATAGAGGTATATCCCTCTGCACCAACAATTTAATAAATTTTTGAAACATAATTTTGATTTTCAAAATACTTATAAGTTTATTTTCAAAATGAACTTTAAAGGTTTGTAATATAACTCATAGGGTTTGTTTGCTCTCCCCCTTAGTCAAATATATGAAGTATAAGAGATGTAGGGGTCGCTAAACTTTGACTAGAGAGTTGTATACATAGTATTATCCGAACAATGTTATGATTATTCGTTAAGTGCAATAGTTGAGAGAATAAGTAGCATTATGAAAAAGTTATGTTAAGTGTATCTCAATTATCCTTAACATCTCACCCATTCTATGTGTCTCAGAATGTGTTCACCTTATATGTTTTGTGAGATGATTTGAATTTGATTAAAAATAGTTAACCTTGGGTTAGATTCGGATTTAACCTTTAGATCGTTAAGTAACTTTTCGAGAAAATGACTTCCAGGTCGTGGCGAGGCACAGGGGCCTTCTTTGATCGGAACAACGACCACTTCCTTAGACAAAGTCAAATTCAAGAAAATATCACTTAAGTCACTTAGGATTACTTCCTGGTCTAACTAGTTTAGGATACAACGAGGTAGCTTCAACTAGTTCAACTCAGCCAAGTGCACCAAGCTAGATACGCCTTATCTAGCTCGAATACATGAGACGTTGTTTCCCTAACGCACTATCATCTCGCCGCGTCTTGATACTATATTGTTAAAGTTGACTAACTATTTATCTTATCTAGCCGTTCTAAAAAGTAAAACAAAATAACTAATCATGCAATGATTTTGCTAAGGAAGCAGGTATACTATTTTAGTGTTAGCTCTCCCTGGACCATTGAACCAATATAGTCTATCCACAAAGTGGACTTGATCATGGGGAATCCAATACTTATTGATCTTTATATGTGAGTTTAACAAAATATTGGGGACCCATGCTTGGACTCGTTGATGACTACGATTTACAATAGACATATAAGATCTATTCGTAGTCCTTGAACTAAACCCGAGTCCGACTTTGTTATACACGACTCTTTGGGTTCCAAGAAGTCGATTAAGATTCTTAGATCCCAACGTGAATCTTTTCAACCTAGCCTCGAGCCCTTGAACTCGTCCTTTCAAGAGAGAATTTTCCTCCTCAATCTTTTTAACTTGAGTTGAGTTTCCCTCTTGAACTTGACTAGTTGAAGAGGATAGATTAGCCTCTTGCTTGAGGATTTCAACTTCTTCGAGCAACGACTCGACTCTAGACTCGGACTCAGTTAATTTTCTACTTAACATTTTAATTTCATGGTAAAGATTGCTAATTAATGAGCAACTTACCTTAATTTTTTCTTTTGACCCGACTTTGAGTCTCTTCTCGAAGTCGTCCTCAGAGTCGGAGTCGGAGTTGGATTCGTATTCGGCTTCGGACTCTGACTCAGACTCTACCGGTTTCACCATGAACACCAAGTCATTATTTTGATTTTCTTCCTCCTCCCACGTTGCTTGAAAAGCTTGCTTGGGTTGCTTGTGTTTTGGCTTCATTTTTGGGCAATCTGACTTGTAATGACCCTTCTTGTTGCATCCGTAACATGTGTAGGTTTGTGGGGGTTTTTTGTGTTTGATTTCATCCACATTAGTCGATTGATCTCTAATATTAATTGGTTGATCCCAATATTAATCGACTGATGTATGTTAGTCAAATATCTCATTCGAATTGAAAATATTCTCTGGACAAACTTACGAGCACCAATCGATTGGAACTTAATAAACTGATACCGTTAGTTGAGTGCTCTAGTTGACTAGTAAACCTTATGTGCACAACTTTGGATCTATAAGTCAACTGATATTTGATGACAGTCGACTAATGGTTAATCAGCTGAGTGTCTCAATAGACTCAAATGTTTGTGCCCAAGTTCATGCATAATAGTCAACTGACCTCAAATTATAGTCGAATGGTTACTTCAATCTCTCATAATCTAACCGCGAATATTCTATTCGTAATTTTTTGCAGTCGACTGATCCTTATGACAATCGACTGATGAAAATCAATTGAGTGTTCCAGTCGATTCAAAAATATTTTATGTGCTATTTTTTGACTAGTAATTGGCTGATGATCTGCACTAATCAACTGATGTTCATGCAATTCAATTTTTGTAGAGTAAATGTGGTGATTTTCACAAAAAAAAAAACGATCATGGTTATGCTAATGTTCTTCGCAGAAAAATACAAAGAACATCAATCTGATGCAATCCTAGTTTTCCTATCTATTAGATTCAATAAATACATATGTTTAAATGCGTTATATCAAAATCTAATGCAAATCACCTTGAAGAGGTCAGGGTGATGCTTTTATAAAAGTTGCTTTTGTTTGATTATCATCTTTTAGAATGAAGTGGAACTATCTCTTTGCCTACATGTGCCAACTCTACTTGCTCTTCTTATAAAAAGTGATAATTGTAAGTGCAATCGTACTACTTTAAGTGGTCAAGTTCGATTAGATTATTTTGATGTGGTCGATAAAAAGTTTAATTTTTCCTTATAATTCTAATATGTCATGTGTCTAGGTGGAGTAGCTTGACAAGTGATTGTGAGCACAATGAAGACCCAAAAGGCTGAGGTTGATAAGAGCTTGAGAGGTTAGTGACTCAATAATTGTTAAATTGGAAGATTGTTAGGTCAAGTAGTCAAGGTTGATCAAAATTTTAGTAACAAATGGCCAAGATTGACAAGGAGCATGGTAGGATGATCAAAAGACCAAGAGGTCAAAGTTGATTTGGAGTTGGTTAGGATTCACATGATCAAGTAGGATTATCCTTTTGATGGTAAAGATGAGAAGCATCAATGCCATCAAAAACTTTGAGTTGAAAGATAAGAAGGGGTCATACTCTTGGGCTATTTTATTGGTAGAGTCTATCTAAACGTTTGTACAACCAAGGAACATGTGATCAAGGTGGTAATCGATGTTTAGGCCCTATCTCGAGTTAAATCATGAATTTTGAACAAATTTAGTTGACTAGAGGGTCTTCTCAATTGATTGAAGTGATGAGCCAACTTAAGAGTTGACCGTAAACATTTTTCTTATGAATAAAGGTTATTTTCAAATTGAGTTAAGTTTAGTCAAAGAGTTGATTAAGTAGAACAGATGAAAATAGAATGATCTCTATTGAATTTGAGCAAGCTAAAGTGGTCTGGAAGGACTCTCATCAAATCCTAAGAGCTTAAAATTATACAGATTTCTTTTTCTTTTTCTTTTAGCATTGCGTTTCTCTCATCTTTTATTTATTTTTTACTTGTTAAAAAAAATTATACAAGATTTCTCCATGAGTGACAGATTTTATTGTGGGATTTCACAAAGTGACTCACTTAACGAGTTCGCATACTTATAGAGTAGTAAAGGTCGTTCAAACTATATTAAATTATATTGTTTTTATTTTCATTATGCTAACTTTTATCTCAGTCTATTAATTTTAAGTTCATGGCTATTCCTCTTTCCCTTCTACAACACTCGCAGAATTGTATCATTTATTTTTTTTGATTAGCAGTAGATATTCAATTTTTCGAACGATTCATAAAATTTTTTCATCAATCATCAAAATAAATACTCATATCAATTGTGTTCATAGGATTGTACAATTGATATGCTCCTCGGTCACACCATTGTTTTCATTTCTATCATCCAAGTTCTTCGAGTTAGAGCACTCCTATATTTGCCAAACAATGGTTGAATTTTCTAATCAAGTTTATAGATAATCTATCCTATTTACTGATAATTTCAGCCAAAACACATGTGTTTACTTCTTGGAGTATGAATCAAACCTTATTTATACTTTAAAAGAGTTCACGGCCTGTGCAAAAAAACAGAGTGCGCAGGCAATACAAGACTTCGCACTGATTATGGACGTAATGAATTTGGCTGGTGAATAATTTGTTTAACCGAGGCATCAAATGGCTAGAAAATACATGCCTCAACAGAACAAGTAGTTGCAGGAATAAAGAATCAGACCATCATTCCATATGGTTCGTTGCACGCTAGGCAGGAAACACATGGCAAAGGAAATGTAGGACAATCTCAGCACCAACCAAAGAAGCCATCTTTGAAATGCTCTCGGAGACACTTTCACAAACACTTTATATTTTTTTTATTACTTAAACTTTATTTATATAATATTCACATATATTTGAAGTTTAATTAGTAGATTTAAGCCCTTCTAACTAATGATTTGATTGTGTCAATGTCCAAACCAATACTTGGTACCTCCCTCCTTAATCTGTTCGCTAAACCCTAAACTCGTGCGGTTGAAAGAAGACTTAAATACTTCAAATGATAGATGATCCAACGAAGTTTAAAACGCATGCACCTAAATCACTCGCCTTAAATCTCTCTGGTCACGAAACGTTTTTGATTTGAATGACACTTTGCTAAATCACTATTTTAATCACAATTGATAACTAAAAAGAAAACAAGATTATGACCACCACTAAGAGCACTTTATGTGTACTCCCCAGGATATGATCGGATCGTTTCGTGCCAAAAACTAATAACAATCATTCCTCACAATATCTTATGATATCCACCTTCTTCGCTTTGATACTTCTTTAAACTTACCAATCATGCGACTCCATATATCCAGGAATTAAATCTGGCGAGACGTGTCGAGTTCGTCCCCGCATCTAAACGCAGCACAAATCTTGTAATTTATTCCATACTTGCTCAATTTAGCACTTCACTATCTAGATTCATCCATTTAATTACGATTAGGAATCGTATTAAACAATATATTATGTTTAGATGGTGCTGCGGCCTCCATCGAGCCGCCCACACCAATTACCCACCGTTCTTCTTAATCACAAGCTTGCTTTTTTTCTTAATTTTATCTTGTCATCACTGTCATTAATTATCACCCTCACTTGAAGTTCTACAGAATCATACGTGGATGCATGTGGTGCAAAGAGTTGAGAGTTGCATTGCCTTAGAAAACTACTGAGCCGCTTGCTTGTTCGACCTCAATGATACGGTTAATATAAACAAGTCTAGTGTTTTTTAATGCTATCGATGTTTTAGGAGATGGATCGGATGACGATTGTGGAGATCGAATCTACGGGACTAGGTGACAAACTAGAATGAGTTATATTCACTGGAAATTAATAATAAATGAATCCACTAAAAGATTTGATTGTCATACTTATATTGTTCCTGATTAAGGTTTAAGTAGCCTTGTTTAGGGAGGAGAACATGGCATCATGGTATCGAGTAGGTTATATATAAATGCATGATCAGGTGTAGCCAGCCCTCTGTGAGGCATCTTAAAGCCTGCAAACTAGTTAATTCCCAAGCAAAGTGGAAGTGGCAGGAGAGGGCATCAGTATGGCCAACGCTGAAGCACAGTACATCTCTTGGGAGGACGAGGAGTGGAGGAAGGGGCCATGGACTGCCCAAGAGGACAAGCTCCTCATTGAGCATGTCAATCACCATGGCCAAGGCAAATGGAACTCAGTCTCCAAGTTAACAGGTAATTGAATATGCACCTAATGTAAAACAAATATATAGATATAGTTATTCCACACTCTCTTTAAATACACACACACACATATATATATATATATATATATATATATGTTGTCGATATAGGGCTGAAGAGAAGTGGGAAGAGCTGCAGGCTGCGGTGGGTGAACTACTTGAGGCCAGACCTAAAGAGAGGTAATATCACCCCTCAAGAGGAGAGGACCATCCAGGAGCTGCATGCTTTGTGGGGAAATAGGTATGCAGAAGAATATATATTTCAATCCAAATTTTATTCATGAGCAAAGAAAGTAAATCATGCCTTATAGATCAGTTAGATATGACAACCAAACATCAGATTTCATTTGGAAGTTCCTTTTTTGAGGCTTTCATTTATCAAACTCTTGTGATTCAATTTAAATGTGATTTGTGTGTGGGTGTTCTTGACAACAAAACAATCTCTTTCTTGACATTCTGCTAGCTCCTTTATCCTTAAATTATGGTTTTTAGTAGAGGAATCAAATGGATAAAGCTTGATGAAATTGTTGCCTACGATGTATGATAATCAGTGGGAACCTTAAACTTAGGAACCATTGTCTTTTTTGATGAATTTGAAACCTCTTTTGTCCACAATTGTAGATGGTCCACCATTGCTCGAAACCTCCCGGGAAGGACTGACAACGAGATCAAGAATTACTGGAGGACTCATTTCAAGAAGACAAAGCCCTCCAAGAACCTCGAGGAGGCGAGAGAGAGATTCTTGATTCACCAACGACAAAAAAAACGTAGGGTGCAGGAGGAGCAGCAACAAGATCAAGGAAACTTGGAACAACAAGATACACAAGAGCTACTGATAGAGCAAGCTAAAGAAATTGAATCGGCCGAAGACTTGCAAGAGATGATGACCCTCATGTGTTGCCTACCATACGTGATTCAAGTTCAAGGCAATACTATCAATGGATACTCGAGTGAGGGATCAACCGATGGTGATTCCTGGGGGAACCTATGGAACCTTGATGACATATGAACTAAAGATTGTAGCGCACTAAACTCATATGGTCACAATCAATTTCTTCTACCTTCACCACTTTTTCCATTTTTTTTTTCTAAACAGAATACTTGGTGACAAAAGTATGTCTCTCTCTAAATATATAATTGATAATAGTTGAAAAATGTGAGAAAGATAAAGAGATCATTAAGAAAACTCATGTATGTATCGTATAAAGTCCAATGTTTGAACTAATTTTCATATAAATAACTCTAAATAATGCAGGCAAATGCAACTTAATGATCATTTACAGAGGGAAAAAGGAAAGAATGAACAATGAGTTGAATATCACTACCAAGTGATTCTTTTAGGAAATCTCACTATTTCATATTCGACATCATTGGAAATATTTTCGTCTCTTTTTGTGTTGGCAGGGCAAAGATAGATCACGTAAGCATCAAGGAATGCTTTTTAAGATACAATGTGATCAAAATAAATAAAAACCATGAAATAATTATGAAAAAACTATTGGACTAAGTTTGACTACTTACTAGACTATTGAGATATGTCTCGTAGAATCAACTCTTAAGAATGCTTAGATACTTGGATCCTCTTATCTACAACAACCCTCTTATATCAGTGACTATAGATTGCAAGTGTCATTTATCCAAGTTCATCCCTTATCTGAACTACTATTAAATGGAGGGAAAAAAATCAATTCTAAGTGCTCACACACACAAAATATTTTTAGGAATAAAAACTCTATTTCCATTCTTTGTATCCAAAAACTACTACAAGCTTCACAAGCTTCACAAGATACCAAGACAACCCTTGATAAAACAATCCCTTGGTTTTTTGAGGGATAGCGAATAGGAAATCAAAAGAAAATGAGAGTGGTAGATAAGAAGATGAAAAGAAGAAGAATGATATTCAGTAGGGAATTTCAGTTCCTATTGTAGCATTGTACTTATCCAAATTTGCCTCTTTTTCCTGACACCTATCACAACTCGTTCTCTTCCTACTATGTCAATCTTTGTGTTATAACGGGCACCTATACTATAAGAGGTTATAACAGCCTCTTTAGCACAAGTTTTACCAGCTCATTGATGACAATGCACCAGACTATTGTCGAAATATTTGGTTGAGTTGGTTCTACAATGCACCAGCTTCAATAACTTAGGTGTTGTGCGCTGTGTAATTACCAACTTTGTCCTGGAGAAGGTTCCCAAGATGGTTTCCTCCATTACACACGAGAAATGTATTGTAGTATGCACGCTGCCACCATATGCAACCAGGTAGTGAGAGAAGTAGAAGATAGACAAAAGTGTTAGAGCTCTACCTTTGTTGATAGCCTAGTGGCAATGTTAAGGTCGAGGCCACTTGAGCACCAATTGTTGGCATCAATTCTACTGACAAACTTCTAGTATATGCCTGGTTCAACCACTTGAAACCATCTTCTTTGACTTGAAGTCAACAATTTTAGAACTAGGAACAACTTTATAGCTCCTCTCTGGCATGTGTGGTCAAGGTCAAATGATCCACATCCTTGGTTCAAACTCGTCAAACCCGCATCCAACTGACACAAGTGGGGTAGCGGAATGGCGCTACCCACCTTGATAGAGGCTAATTTTTTGGTGTTGTTGTCGGAGACGGTGCCTTTTTGTTGATATCAATCTTTGTTCGTAATTTGATTAATCTAGAAAAAAAAATCTGTTTGATGATTTTATCACTACGAATTTATTTGCAATGTCTTCTTATACAAAATTTGATATTCTATCTCGAAGGATTGATCAATTTAATATTATAAATTTTGCTAACCTTTATTTTCAGATTTATAGTGAAACAGGATACATCTTTGATAATTGCCCAATCCTACTTACACTTTTGCCTTTTCGAACAAGTAGATGTCACCTACAACCAATGGATATCACCTGACCCATATTCGTACCCTTATTATGTTGATGTACCACCATCAGAATTCTATCGAACATCAAAATCTAAGAGACTATGCTAGAAAATTTAATTGTAGGCCAAACACGACGACAAGAGGAGTTTAGACAACAAATGTTAGTCTAATTGACAACATCAAGTTACAACAAAAGCATTTGAACAACTAGCAGATGACACAATGAGTGAAGGGGGTAAATCACTTCGGACACCACATGAAGAAGAACATGGGGGATTTGAGATTGATATGTTGATAAAGAAGTGCAAAGCTTCAATTAAAACACCTAACCTCAAGAATCTAGGAGAGCCTTCCTTAACCGAACCTTTAGTTATTGACAATAAAATCCCTTTAGTGGTTAGTGATTTCATTTGATATAATAGAAACTATTAATCAATCTTTTGTTAAAGATGTTTGTGGCAGGTTGCATTATTTACAACATATGGACAAAGACGAATAAGCACTTCTTGGGAGCACACCTAGACCATATCATTTGGCACTGCCGTGTGCGAGATTTCAGAGATCAACACGCTCCAATCGTGCCAAGAAATAAGACCGTGACACAACTCAATCGAAGTCCCAAAGTTTGGCATGGGATGGCCATGTCAAATGGCACAATCGTACCACCCATCCGTGCCTAACAACATGACCGTGTTAGCACACCTTAGGCGTGCCAACCAACATGGTTGTGGCCACTTTAGAGCCCAACTTTTGAAGCCACAACACGTTCCATGGGCTACCCGTGGAAATTCCCACGGTCGTGGCCAATATCGGAGAAGAAGCCAACTGCAATAGAGAAAATCACAGTCTACCCGTGGAATTTTCCACGACCATGGATTGCTAGCAGACAACCACTACCCAATCTACGGGTTGACCGTGGCAAAGAATACGACCATGGTGCACAACTTTAAAGAGCCCCGAAACTCTTTTCCATGCTCGTAAAACCCTAGATCTGCTTTCCTTCTTCGGCGATCCACATCCTCCGATGTCCCAAGCCTTGCCGACCTTCCTACAGCCCGAAATTAACATAAAGATTGGAGCTTTGGGCATCTTCTTTGAGTTCCAGCCTTCTCCACTAAGTTCCGGTGAAGTGTAGTCCAAACTTTTTGTCCGGTGAAGTGTAGTCCAAACTTCTGGCGTTAATACAACCATCCTCTGCAGCAAAGCTCACTGATTTACCATTCCATAGATCAAAGTTTCCATCTGTGCTGATTTTTCAGCAATTCCAGTTTGTTCTGGCGAAGACAACACAACCAGTAGCTTTTTCAACGAACTGGCACACGCGATTTCTGATCAGCTCCGGCGATCTTCTCTGCGATCCGACACTCCAAGACATTCCTTGAAGCCCGAGCTTCCACTCTAGCCAAGTAGCCCCTCGAACAAACCTCCGGCAGAATTTTCCACGATTTGGCATAGTAACTCTGGCGATCTACACAATTTCTGATTTTCCAGCAATTTTCATGGATTCAAAATGACTTCATGGAGATGAAGGCACCAGCTCGCAATCGAAGGGAAAGGTAAACACAAGGTAACGATCCTAATCCCCATCATATTATCTTTTGTGATAATTCTCAGAAATCTAGATACAAGTCCCTAGTACAATAGAAAATTATAAATACTCGATACTTAGATAACTATGCTTTAGAGACCTTAGGTTTAAAAGATGATATTTTCTGAATGTTAGATAGGGTGGGATGGTTAGAATTCATGCAAATTAAGAGTCCCACCTATATTAGGGTCACCTTAGAGTTTCTTAGCTCGGTGGAAGCTAACATATTGTCCGGAGAGGGATGCAACGGTCGCATCACCTTCCGCCTATTTAACACCGAGCATAAGTTGAATTTAGAACAATTCAACTCTATATTTGATTTACCATGTGGCGGGGATAGGAGAGAGCCCAATGACTTCAATGTAAACTCTATTTGGGCACAATTTACTAGAGACTGTTGTTATGGCACATCGAGGGTGAAGGCCACATGCCTTCCAAACCCTTGTATCCTCTATCTTCAACGGATCATATCTTACACTGTCTTCGATCGTGGAGACAGTGACGACGTGGTACG
This sequence comes from Wurfbainia villosa, assembly GCA_025175895.1. Classification (NCBI taxonomy): domain Eukaryota; kingdom Viridiplantae; phylum Streptophyta; class Magnoliopsida; order Zingiberales; family Zingiberaceae; genus Wurfbainia; species Wurfbainia villosa. Next base: position 121,874,173 of record CM045987.1, on the reverse strand, counting down.
CCATAGTGAGCTCCTATTCCTCTGGGCTATGCTAGAGGCTCACATTTTGCAAGACACCTTGCTAAGGTCTCAGTAGGGGGCATAGTCATTAGTGGACTCATCACCCTTAGGATAGGTATGCAGGAGGCCAAGGGTAGTACTGGGATTGATCTAGAAGCCAACATTGCCATTAGGAAGATCGTTAGGGAGGGAGATTATTATTGTTTGGTTCTTAAGGACCAAAATCCTCACCCTCTTTCTGATCCGGAGCGCACTACTATGCGGGTTCATACCAATTGGAGATTCCCCAATGCATCGCCACTTACGCCCCTTGCAATGGAGTATCCTCCTTGCCCATCTATGCATAGTAGGCCTCCTAGGAATTTTTCCTCTTCTCGTCTGTCTTCTTCTGCAGGTGCTAGCACCTTGGATGACCCGTATGCTCGGATCCAGTCCTCCTTGGATTCCATCCACACCGATCTGAGGGAGCAGTGCACCAACGAGCAAAGGCAAATGATTGATGTCATGTATCATTGACATATCTCACAAGGTCACTTCTTTCTACCTCTCGAGTAGTTTACTTTTCTTTACCACTGCTCCTTCCATACATTGAGGACAATGCATGATTTGAGTTTGGGACAGCCGTAAAGAAAAGTAAACTACTCAGGAGGTGGAAAGAAATGACCTTGCGAGATATGCTAATGATACATGACATCAATTATCTGCCTTTGCTCGTTGAGCTCAGTGCGCTGCTCCCTCATATCGGTGTGGATGGAATCCAAGGAGGACTAGATCTGAGCGTACGGGTTGTCCAAAGTGCTAGCACTTGCAGAAGAAGAAGGACGAGAAGAGGAAAATTCCGAGGCCCATCGTGTAGATGGGCAAGAAGGATACTCCATCGCAAGGGCTCAGGTGGCGGTGAATTGGGGAATCCCCAGTTGGCACAGACTTGCACAGTGGTGCGCTCCAAATTAGGAATAGGGTGAGGATTTTGGTCATGAAGGACCAAACAATAATAATCTCCCTCCTTGATGATCATCCTAATAGCAATGCAGGCTTCTAGATCAATCCTAGTACTGCCCTTGGCCTCCTGTATGCAGTGACATCATATCCTAGGGCTAGGGCTATAGGGGTGATGAGTTTGCCAATGACTATGTTCCCTGCTGAGGCCTTAACTACCTTAATAAGGTGTCTTGCAAAATGTGAGCTTGTATCCAAGTGGATATCCTCTGGCATAGCCCAAAGGAGCAAGAGCTCACTACGACGTACCATGCCATCGCTGTCTCCGTGATCGAAGACAATGTGAGACATGATCCACTGAAGATAGTATTGGTGCAATCGGCCCAGGTCATGATTGACTAGACTCGAGTTGGACTCGAGTAGTGTTTTGATGTTTGACAATGGTTTGGGGAGATTATTGGTGTAATCGACCTGGGTCATGATTGATCGGACTCAAGTTTGACTCGAGGGGTATTTTGATGTTTGACGATGGTTTGACCATTGTTTGACTATATGATTGACATGGGGTTGACCATATGATGGAGAAGTCCAAGTCTTGTGTACTTGGCATGGAAAGTCCTAGCATGGGTTTTGACAAGGGAAAGTCCAAGCTTGAGTCTTGGCACATACAAAGTCCTAGCATGGGTCTTGGCAAGGGAAAGTCCAAGCTTGAGTCTTGACACATACAAAGTCCAAGCATGGGTCTTGGCAAGGGAAAGTCCAAGCTTGAGTCTTGGCAAATGAAAAGTCCAACATGGGTTGGCAAGGGAAGTCCAAGGAGTAATATTGGCGGCGTAAAGTCCAAGGGTGGAGTCTTGGCAGTATAAGTTCAATGGTTGGCGGCGTAAAGTCCAAGCGGGAGTCTTGGCAGCGTAAGCCCAATGTGCCTTGGCGGTGTAGACCACGTTAGCATAACAATAGCTGATGGAAGCACCTAAAGGCTAGCGTATGGATGAACAAGTCATAGATGACTTGGAGGGGTCCGATAAGCGTGAGGCTGACAGAGATGGCTAGAAGGCTTAGGTCTAGGCTAAGGGTGGTCTAGCAAGTATGAGAGCATCATACTTGGTGTTAAAACCTCATGGATGAGGTTATCGATCGTGATATGGAGTCATTTGGTATTCGACATGAAATGACCTAGCGATCATGACATTAGGCACGATAATGGCCTAATTAGTAGACTGATGGTCGGGTTTTCGGGAACAAAATATTTCCGAGTCGACTGTTAGGGTTTGACAGTCGAGTGATGATTCAATCAGTCGACTGATAGACATGATTAGTTGACTAATGGTCTATCCGTTGGAACTTATCCAATGTGGCTTGGGCCGTTGTGAGACAACGGCTACAGGATCAGTCGACTGATGGTTTCGATCAATCGATTGCTAGGCGAAATCCAGCCCGAATGCAGGTTATAAAAGCAGCTCGTGGAGAGGGATTTGATAAAGATTTTCTTGGGCGATTTGGAGCGATTCTTTGGTCAAATCGGGGTCTTGAGCTAGTTCAAGACAATCAACAAGCAAGCTTCCAAAAGATCTTTTGTAAAGTATTCTTTATATTCTTTTGTTGTATTTACTTGTATATGTTTGTTGTTCATTTGTACTGCTGTTGTAATCTCTTGTAAGAGGTTTCCCCGCCTCCGACTTGTTGTCGAGAAGGAGTATTTGATTAGTGGTGTTGTTCGCATCGCTAAAGTTCGTTTGAACTCAATCCGTGGAGTAGGAACCTTGAGGTTCCGAACCACGTTACATCTTGGTGTATTTGTGTTTATCTTTATTTTTGTTATTGCTATTATATATATTCCGCTGCGCATAACAAGTTTTGTAGAGACTAACACAAACGAATTCCATCGACGCAACGAAACGCTATTCACCCCCCTCTAGCGACGATCAAGTCCTCTACAGATAGCGGATGCAAGGGTTTAGAAGGTATGTGACCTTTGCCCTTGATGAGTTATAGCGACGGTCTCTAGTAAATTATGCCCAAATAGAGTAACATTGAAGTCATTGAGCTCTCTCCTATCTCCGCCACATGGTAAATCAAATATAGAGTTGAATAGTTTTAAATTCAACTTATGCTCGGTGTTAAATAGACGGACGGTGATGCGACCTCTCTGGACAATGTGTTAACTTCCACCGAGCTAAGAAACTCTAAGGTGGCCCTAATATAGGTGGGACTCTTAATTTGCATGAATTATAACCATCCCACCCTATCTAACATCCAAAAAATATCGTCTTTTAAACTTAGGGTCTCTAAAGCATGAGTATCTAAGTATCGAGTATTTATAATTTTTTGGTGTACTAGGGACTCGTGCCTAGATTTCTGAGAATTATCACAAAAGATAATATGATGGGGGTAGGATCATTACCTTGTTGTTTATCTTTCCCCTTCGATCGCGATTTGGTGCCTTCATCTCCACAAAGTCATTTTGAAGCCATGAAAATTGTTGAAAAATCAGAAATTGTGCAGATCACCGGAGTTACTATGCTAGGTCGCTGGAAAATTCTGTCGGAGGTCCATTCAAGGGGTTGGAGTGGAAGCTCGGGCTTTAAGGAATGTTTTGAAGTGTCGGATCGCAGAGAAGATCATCGGAGCTGGCTGAAAATCGCATATGCCAATTCGCCAGAAAAGCTACTGGGTTGTCTTCGTCGAAACAAGCTGGAATTGCTAAAAAATCACCATAGATGGAAACTCTAACCTATGGAATGGTAAATGAGTGAGCTTTGCTGCAAAGGATGGTTGTATTAACACCGACAACAGAAGCTTGTCTGCTTGGACTGCACTTTGTCGGAAGTTATTGGAGAAGGCTGGAACTCAAAGACGACGCCCAAATTTCCAATCTTTATGTCGATTTCAGGTTGTAGGAAGGTCGAAAAGGCATCGGGATACCAAAGGACGGAGATCACCGGAGAAGGATGGCAGATCTAGGGTTTTACGGGCGTCAAAAAGAGTTTCGGGGCTCTTTAAAGTTGTACGCCACGACCGTATTCTTTGCCGCGATCAACCCGTAGACTAGGTTGTGGTTGTCTGCCAGTAATCCACGACCATGGAAAATTCCATGGGTAGACCGTGGTTTTCTTTGTGGTGGCTAGCTTCTTCTCCAGATGGCACGATCAGGAATTTCCTGGTAGCCTGTGGGAACGTGATCTGCCTTCAAAATTGGGCTCCAAAGTGGCCACGACCGTGCTATTTGGCATGCCTAAGACGTGCTGACCTCTGGAAGTGCTGACATGGTCATGTTGTTAGGCACGGATGGGTGGCACGACCATCCCGTGCTAAGCTCTGAGACTTCGGTTGAGCTATGTCACGCTATTTCTTGCACGGTTGGAGCATATTGATCTCTGAAATCTCGAACACGTCTTTGGCAAGACTTGGGTGTGCTCACTCTAATTATTTCATGGTCGTAATCCCCGCATTTGAAACATAAAATTAACGAAAAGGAAATGAAAATACTAGAAAGGAAATTACAAGTATTTAATAAAATGAAATAAAGATAATGTTTGTGTTGTCTCCTAAGAAGCGCTTATTTAAAGTCATAAGCTTGACCCCTGTAAATGTTCAATATGAGGTGCCTGACTTTAGGAGGCTTTCCATCCCTCCTTTCTTGATGAAGTTGAATCTTTTAAATCTTGTTTGTGTCGGCGTAAGATACTTCATCATTTTCCTATCTTTGGCCCTTGCTCCTCCATTTACTATTCTCAATTTTACTCGCTTAAACCTTGCTCGTGGAGGAATAACATATTTGCTAGCTCTTTTTTTCGGTCCTCTATCAAGTTTGCTCAACTTCAGAGAATCATCAGAAGTTCAATAATGATATTCGTCTTTGTCTATATGCTATAAATAATGCAACTTGCCACCAACATCCTCGACAAAAGGTCGATTAGCAATTTTTATTATATCAAATAAAATCTCATCATCACTAATCACTAAAGGGCCTTTATTATCGATAACTATAGTTTCGGTGATGGCTAAGGAAGGCTCTTCTGGATCCTTGAAATTAGGAGGTGTTTTAATTGAAGCAATACACAAGCAGGTCATGGTCGTTGCTGAAGATCCCGTGTCGAGCCACGGAATGATCCACACCCGTGTTGGTGACCACGGATAGGTCGTGATAGGCTCTGGGAGCTCTATTATACCTTGTTCTAATCCAGAATGAAGCATATTCATGTCAGGGGGCCATGGATGTATTGAAATCCTTATTTTGGGACTCAATTGCTCTTTGTTATGGCTCGGAAGAAGACAAGGTCGCATAACAAGATAAAAGTTGATCAGACTGTTGGATGCACCTGCATCACCAACTGAACTAGTGGATTGCACACCCTGAATTCAAACTCATTCAGCCTGCATCCAACTGAGCTAGTCGATTGCAATAGATTCATTTGATCCCATGAGCCATCCTAAAAAATCCATGCATTATTCTTTAGTTGCTCCTATCTCAAATTAATTCCATGTGATATATATACGTAACCAGATTCTTCATGCAAGGCAATTTTGGAAACACACGAGGGTGTTGGTGCAGACATCTGGAGGAGTTCATCATAATTCCGGCCTTCACACATTTGCTCTACATGCTTTTGCTCCACTCTGTCATAATTGACAGCACATAGGAAGGTGATAAGGAATATGGAGCAGGCACACACAGGGCATGGAGAAGTGAAGGGAACCACAGTTTAGTTTTGTAATAGCATGGCTGGTTAAAAAATAATGGATTAACCTCCGGTTTTTGAATGGTTAAAAAAACTAAATTTCATAAAGATATGGCATCAGAAAACTATGATATGGTATCACAAAACTCATAGCGGATATCATGCTTTGTTCGAGCTGGAATATCTGTTGGGCCAATATATTTATAGGCCCGAATAATTTTATAAGTCCAATTCAAATCATTAAAAGACTTTATCGGCAGAAAATATACCAATTAAATTTGGTCATTTCCATCACTAGAATTTTCCATAACACTGAGAATAAAGCAATAAACAATGACAAATAACAATATGAACCTGATCGGCCTCATAATATCATGGGCTCGAATCTTCTCCAGTTAAAATTTTTCATTAAAACCAAACCGACTTTGCTTCATGGTGTCTCATCTCAACTAGTACTGCCATCATGACAATTATAGAGCCTGGTATTGTCAAAATAGATTACAGATAAAAACAATAGAAAATCAATATTAATGAGAATGAAATAACTTGTATCCCAAAAACTCACCATTTAATGAATGATTCATAAAGAAGGCAAAATTGTCTCTCAGGAATGAAAATACAAGATAGTCAATGGCGTGTTTCTGAAAAAGCTCATGTAATTAGCACCTTCCGAGAACCAAGATCTTATGATACCATCACTTGAATGGACGCCATTCACCCACCTATCAACAAGCTTAAAACCAAAGTTTAATGCAGAAGAAACTATTGAGTTTTCATTGATTCTTCTCTCAATGTGGCATAGGACAAGGGCTGGTTTGCGATTATCATTTTCCTGGTTGCATATCAACTCTCTTGCAGTCTCGAACAGAGGTGAAATAGCACCATAACTGTAAGTTACATCAGTTCCTATTATTATATCGAAACCTCTGCAATAGCAACCAAGATCCTTGATGGCTTGGACATCATCCATGTTTCCCCAGATCAATCTATTAATAACAATTTTATCAAGCAAACTCTTTGGCAAGTTTGTGGAAATATTTTCTCTCAGGAGATTAAGAGCTTCTGTATCTCCATCGGTAGAAACTACCACTTCTGCATGCTGAGCAGCAATCATTGAGCAGATACCAGCAGACCCACAACCCAATTCCAGCATCTTCTTTCCTGCAATAATTGAAGGGTTTTCTGCAATTATGTTGCACATTAGACGAGCTGATTCCCACAACATAAGCCCCGTAGATTTGCAAGTATGTTGGTATTCTTTTGTCAGTGCTTTTATCCTGAAGCTGCAGCCTTTAACTTCAATCTTGATAACCTGTATCTTGTATAAAAAAAGTTTCACCAAGTGCTAAGAGGTTTGCAGTTATTTGTAAAAAGATTTTACAGGCTCATGAAATTAGGTTTCACGAATTCCAAGTCCACCAGAGTGTTGAGAATCACCTCATCAGCAGATGATGGCAAACAAAATAGATCAGCGACACTGCCAGATATGTCAACCTCAGCATTGCCATAATTGTTAGAATAACTATGAATGATGGGTTCATTGTTTTGTTCAGTAGGTTTATTGGAGAAGACAGCTTGAATCCATCTCCTGGTACAAGGATCACAAAGTTGTGCAATTAAAACAGACTGAAGAAAAGCAGTCACGGTCTTATTCTGATTGGGACTAGTCTTCCAAGTAAAAACATTGAATTAATAAGAAACTAAAGGAAGCCCCTAGGAAAAAACTTCTAAACAGATGCGATTGAAATTTGTAGAAAAATAAATCAGAAGATGATCATTTAATATGCCAAAATAATGTCAAACTAATAGTTGCTCCAACAGAGGGAGATAGAAGATGAAAATGAAAAGTTGCTCGTGATAAAAAGACAAAGATAAATGGTGGAATTAATGGTCAATCCTCATCTAACTAATAGGCCATGCTGCCAAAGATTAATGAATTTAAACTAGAGCACAGTAGAATGGTAAAAAACATTTGTTTCTATCATTGCAACGCTTGAACAAGATTTCTACAGCCAATCACTATTGAACATGTATCCTGCATGGACATCTCATGAAACCCATCAGACAAATAACCATTAAGATAATCCATTTTCAACAAAAATCTGGCACTTGTGCTGAGTCATAGATTTAACATAATCACAATTTAATGGTACACAAAAGAACTTGAACACAATAACCACAGAAAGATTCCATCTTAATGCATAGCAAAATAGACTAATTCCTACCTATTCATTACTAATTCCTGTGAACGGTTCATCACTTGCTTATTGCAGATGTGAACATTGACCACATTGAACCCATTCTGTCGGAACAGGCTTACCAGGAATTTGTTAGCAAAATAATAAGCACGCTGTTGTAAAGTAAAAAGTGTTAGTAAGAAAAAAGAAATCAAGACTATCGAGTAGATGTAAAAATTGAACTGTATAACTCACTGTTCCATCACCTCTGACAAAAAAGTTCTCGCTGATCTCCTGTTCCTTGGAAGTCAGCCTTTCCTGTACGATAGTATTGATTACAAAACTTAAAAAATCAAAAAGAAAAAGAAAAAGAAAAATCTCCAGTCATTCCCGGATGAAGCAATAGCAGACTGTTACATCATTCAAGCATGTGATGCAGAATTGAGATAAACAATCTCACATGAAGAATCGAAATTCACAAAGACAATTTAAAAAAATCTATAACTGGAAGATGAGAAAATAAGAGGGATCGGGATCTCTCTTAAAGGCTCCAATCATCATAAATAATTCTTCTCAAAATCACAGTAAAAATTAATTGATTTCTAAAATAACTTAACTAAATGTGGACCTATTCTATAAATAACTTATTCTCCAAAATAATAATTAAAATCACATAATTTCCATGACAACCAAAATAAAACCCCACAGCTTTTAAAACCCATAAAACTTCCAATTTAAAATTTTCTGATTTGTATTGCATCGTTCTCCCTCTACCAAGGAGAATTCACCTAAAGATGAGTTGTCAACATCTACAATTTATGCTTCAAATTGGACAATCTTTTCAATGGTAAAGTAATTGTTGTAAAATCATGAGTTTTAACCTTCAAGAAAGGTTCTTAAAGCATCACCCTTCTGTTTGATCATTGCTTTCAATGAGTTAGGAATAATTGTATTTTCATTGATTTCTTGATTCTTGAGCAACTAAGTGTTGGTTGTGCCTTTCAATACGAAAAGAAACATCATGATTTGCAAGAACTCACTTTGCAAATCCATTGTTATCCTAGCGTCTGAAATGCAAGTATTAGTTATGAGAGCACAGGCATTAACACTGAAAGAATAGTCAACATCAGATAACGTGGACTCAAATGTCCCCAGATGAGATAGCAAATCCACTAGTTTGGAAATCAAACTATTGTTTAAATAAGTTGACACGTCAAATAACAAAGCATTATAATTAAAAATCCTCTAGTTTGAAAATCAAACTATTGTTTAAATAAGTTGACACGTCAAATAACAAAGCATTATAATTAATTTTTAGCACAATACAACTCTATAAAGTGGACAAGAAGGTCCTTTTCTACAAAACAAATTGAGTTTAATGAATGTAAGAGGATAATTTATTATATTATATACTATCTTATATAGATTACAAAAGGATATAAATCAATGAAAGAATCAACAAGTTCATTAATTGTTTAATTTTGTTTTACATTCTTATTTCATTATGTTTATGTTGTTCAATTTCCTCTTCCCATCCCTCAGGGTAGGGTGAACAAGTTATAATGAGAGAGCCTAAAATATTTTTATTGAGGCCCTTCCAAGGTAGGATTGTAAATAAGCCAAGCCAAAATGGGCACTTTAGTTTGTTTTCTTGTAGAACTAGTCTTAAACTTGTTTATTAAAAATTTTAAAAGCTAGTTGAAAGTCGAGCTGGAGCTTTTTAGAAAGCTCAACAAGGATATTATGCTAATCTCACAATTTTGACATATTATAAATAATATGAAATTATAAAACTAATAAGATTTGCATTATATTTTTTTATGTATTTGAATATAAAATTAAAAAAATAAGAACATAACCTATCTTTATCAAAGTTAATTAAAAAATTTATTCATAAATTATTCATGAGTTTTATGAAGGTTAACGAGTCAAATTCATTAGTGTTCAAGCTTGTCAGTATCGAGCTTGCTCACAAATATCATGTTCATAGGATAAGTCACAAAGAGATTCTTCTAAATTCAAATCTAGCGATCCTCAGGGAAGATACTGATCTTGGTTGCCTTTAGGTTAGAGGAGAAGCTTCTTAAAGGAACTAAGCCATCCTAGAACTTGGTGGAGTTAAGTTAGACAATTTAGTCAAGAGTTCCTTGATTTTAAGTGGGGTAGAGATGTTTCAGGTTGTCTTGAAGTTAGTTCAACTTTTGAATTTTTTTTTTGTTTTTCCATTTGTGATTGCATGCTTTTTGTTTGTGAATTCATACTCATGGTAGTATTTACTCTCTGGAGCTATATGAAAGATTTTCCTATGATCAACGTGGTATTTAATCTTTATGACTTTATAATAGGCTTTCTCTATATAAGTAAGCATTAACAATCTGACTTTCCAAAACCTTATTCCATGTATGAATCAATAGAAAAAGGCTTTTTTCTAATATTTTGTGTAAATTTCTAACTGGATACGATTTTCCATACTCAAGAATTGTTTTAGATATTTTTATAATTTTTTAAATAGTAGACCTTTAAAATAGACTTTTCATTAGGACTCCGTATGGCGAGAGCTTCGTACACCGGGCTACCCTTTTTTAGATCTTTAAAATATATTGGAAAATATTTTTAAGTCAAATTTTATACAACAACAACCAAGCTTTATCCCACTAGGTGGGGTCGGCTATATGGATCCTTCTACGTCATTGGTTCTATCCCCTACTATATCATCATCTATACTTAAATAAATTTTATCTTGTTTTATTGTTGCCAACTAAGTCTTTTTTGGTCTTTCTCTTTCTCGTTTGATGTGCGTATTTATTATCATTTCACATTGCCTAACTGGAGCATTTATTGGTCATCTAAGTACATGTTTGTACCACCTTAAACGTGTTTCTCGGAGTTTTTCCTCAGTAGATGCAACTTCGACTTTCTCTCTAATATTCTCATTTCTTATTCTGCCCATCTTCGTATGTCTACACATCCACTTTAACATCCTCATTTCTGCAACTCTCATCTTTTACTCATGTGTTCGAATCGTAGCCCAACATTCAACACCAAATACTACTTTTAAGTCAAATTTTATGCCAGTCAATAATGTGATGGATTGACCTAAATACCTTCCTCAAATACGTTTCCATAATTTTCTTTAATGTAAAAAAAGTGCTTATAAATGTTAAATAGTATATTCCACAACATTTTTTCTTTTAAAAAAAGTAAATGTACTTATTATAGTTAAGTGTTAACATTGACTGACCTGTGCAAGATCACCAGTTGCATAATCACGGAAGAGCACAAGACCATTTGGCTGCAAATAAATGATACAGGAAGTTAGAGTTGCCCAAGGATTGTGATGGGACAATCTTTGTTCTTTCAACATGACCAACTCAGAAAAAAAAACTTACTTTAAGAACCCTCCTGAGATTATCTAAAACCAAAGGCATCTTTTCTGGAGAAACTGCAGAAAGCACAAAAACCTATTTAAGGTGTCAGAATTTTGGCTGCCAGTGGAATCCTAAATCAGAAATCTTAAGGTAAGATAAATAAATTTGAATATTAACAACAAAAGAAAGAGAGTAGCATCTCCATAGAATTATTATACAAAAGCCTTTAGGGCTAATATTCACTTACCATTGTTACAATGTCCACTGAAGAAGGTTCTATCATCTCACTGAGATTATGTATTGTGACGTCACAAACAAATGCATTGATGCAGTCGGCTGAGAAGTCCTTGTGACTCTACAATGCAAAATTTATTCTTTAAGAATAAATATGTAAAAATAACCTGGAACTAAATGTCTAGCACCATAATAATATCATAGTATCTGTAAATTTTTCCAGTCTAATCATAACATATTCCAGCAATACAACATTCTCTCTATATCTGGCTAGATCATGTTAGGGAATATAATACTGTGATACCAACCATTTTGTCTTTTGTTTATAGAAATCTTCTGTACTAGATCTTTTCTTAGAATAAAATTTACAATCTCCTCCCTAGACATCATATTCTAATGCTTTATACTCTGTAGATCCACACAGAGGTGTTTGCACATCTTCAGAAGCAAAGTAGTATTTGGTGTGTATCTAAGTGGAAGGAAGATACATGTAACATCCAAAAAAATACTGAATAATAAAAAATGCTTGTAGCATTTTTTGCCTGTGTTCACAATGGAATTTGTAGCAGAAACATCAGTAAACATGTCAGATTTGTAAATAATGTGCTATGTCAAATGAAACAGATAACTTTGTGTAAGTACATGAAGCAAGCTACACATCTTGTTTGGACAGATGAGGTGACACACATTGAGACTTGCATAAACTTGTTTATATATATATATATATATATATATATATATATATAATGCCCTCAATTAATACACTGGAAGATTGAGAGATTGTCTAGTATATAGAAAGAAAAATATTTTCACATACATTTTTTTTTAAGATAAAACGACAACAAACCCCATCCGGATGATGAACCCCCAAGGTAACACCTTCCAAGATGCTTAGCAACTAAAACTAGTTGGCTCCTTTATATATGAGAGATAAACATACCACCTACATAACCAAATTCTACCATATCTAAGTGACACATACACATCATTCAAGAGGGAAATGCATACAGGTAGCCTTTGTAGTTGTATAGAAAAGTAAGGTTGCTTGCAAAATGTAGAATATCAACACACACATATATATGAAACATATATACATAAGCATAGGCTTGTATTGATATGCTGCCATGAATGAAGGATATCTTCAAGGATATAGCACTCAGACAGTGAGCAATAAGGAGAATAGGAGATAGGCAATGATGCAACAAATCCAAAATGCATAACTTAAGGTCAACAGGCTGCTAGTTTTGCCCTCTACAAACACTACCCGCCAGCCAGAGGCTGACAGCCTTCACTCAGTTGATTGTCCTGGCATTCTATCCCCTCCAGAGCCCATGATCTTATCACTCTCATTGCCATCTTTCACTCACTGACCACAATTTCTAATCTCTCTTTTGTTTTTTTATTGGCAACTGCATCAAAAAAAGTTTGACTAATTGTTAAAATAAAACTTGGCCAATACAAGTTTCATCGCTCATCTACCAACTTGGTTAATGCGAGCATTATAGCAGAAAGTAATCAACTACAATTATTAGTGATGAGGAAGATACATTTTTTTACTAAGCCTGAAATATTTATTGATGTCTATAGAAAAGTTTAAAATTATATATTAATTTAAGAATTTATTTTTCATTAAAGCTTTTTTTAATTCAACCAAACATGGGTGGACAAAACATCATTGAGAGACCGGGTGTGCCAAAAACCTATATACAGATCATACAAGATTAGTGGAGTGGATAGCATAATAACTGAAAAGACATAATAAATAATTATTATAAAAATGCCAAATATAAAAGTATCTCATCATTAATCAATAATATCAAATTACGTAAACCATCTCAAAATTTTTTTGTTATTATAATTAATAATGGAAAATATATTATTAACTGTTTTTATAATATTACATATAATTTAGAACATCAAAATTCCATTGGAGATGACAACTCTGATGGCTCCTGCAACCTGACACCAAGAAGAAACCCAGAGGCCACCAACACAGTGGCATGGGTATGGAACACAAGGACACGGAACATGGCAACAATGACTGCCAACTTTAGAAGCTTCTTGATCTCGACAAGGAGATTCTTTCTGCTTCCGACCAGAGGAAAGCTCTAACTATGAGCTTAATATGCAATGAAAAACGTGATAGGGCTTTGCGACCTAATGAGCAGAAATCACAATCATGGAAAGAGAAGCCAACTGCATCAAAGGCGAAGAAGGTGCTAGTGGGAAGTGGAAGGTTGGCGGCAACTTGAAGGTGGAGATGATATGCTAGAATGACGTGGAATCCCAATCTTAGAGAAGATGGGCTGGTGCCTATTTGCCATCTTGAGCATATTCTCAAACTTTTAGTAGACCACCAGAGAGAATTCTAGAAACACAAATTAAAGTTGTTGAAAATGTTGAAAATGTTTGATAGAAATGGATGCTCTAGGAACATCCAACACCCTATGTAATGCTTTGAGATGGGGTTTAAACATGGTTAGAAGAATGGATCTTTTCTGCAACAAGTCTCGCTGATCAACAAGGGCAACAATGTTTTAAGAAAGGTGGCCTGCCTGGATAATTCTGGCTATGTGGAAATTGTATAGAAACATGGAGGAAGCCTTAAAGTGGGTATCATCTACTTGTATAAACGAGTGAGATACGGATGCCCATAGGAATATGTTATAATAGGCTGAAACCTATCCTGTTAATAATATTATTACAAGAGATGGTTTTTGGGGCGAGTAATTTAGTAGCAAAGTTCTAGTGAGGAAGTTAACAATTAGGCAATTCTTTATTAGGTAAAGCAGGGATTACGAAGATTTGGCACGTGTCCTTTCTTTTGGCAAATGTAGTTGGCAAAGAATAGAGAGATTGCTCAGTAGAGGCCTCTTTTGACATGGTAAATTATTTGCAGGTCGCTATACCACATGGAAATGAAGCACCATGATGTGTTGTTAAAGCATGTGATGTGTGCTAGGGATTGTACTCGTGAATGTGGAGAGTGATTAGACAGCTTGGAGAAAGAAATTGTGGAACTGAACTGATTCATTAGATTGACAACTTGATGATCTCATTTCCAAGGAGAAATTTTTTATTGTATAATTTACTTGCTAAGCTGGTGTATGTGTAGGTCAAATGTAGTTAAGTACCAATAATGAAATATGCAGTAGCAGGTGGGAGAGCATCCTATTTCATAGGCAGGTATAAATTCAAACACTACACACAATGATATTAAGATAGCAGGACACTCTCTTGTTATCTCAATTGTTTTAGAAACCATAAGCATATATTCCAAAAACCAAATGAACAGGATAACTAGGAAATTTAACAAAGTTTTTATATTCATATAAATATTTTATTTTTATAAGTACAATAAAACTATATGGATAAAACATTGGGTAAACAAACAAAAAATACAATGAAACGAAAATCAAATCAAAACTTGTCGAGATCTCTGAACAATTCTATCTACAAAATGAAACTAACTATAACATTAAAAGGGTATTTACCTGCAAAATTGGAGGTAAAGAAAAACAGACTGTAAGCACAAATTATTAAATGGATAATAAAAAAAATGTGCATGAGTTTAATCTAATTTAAGAGATTAAAGAACTAAAGAATGTCATAATTTTGTATTACAACTTTAAATTGTTCTTTAAGTCCTTTTAAGTTATACATATATGAATGCATATAACTATATCTATAGTCATTTACTACTTTTATTTTGGTTATTTATTAGTATTTAAAGTTACTACTATCACCCTAAATTATCACTATCTCTTATTACCAATTAAAATAATTATCAGTTATGATTATTTAATCAACATATATAGATGATATCAATGGTATAGATATCAATACCATCAATGATATAAGTATGAATATGTATAAATGTCACCGATGGTATGAGCCTGATAAATTAACTAAAAAGTGACTGGAGCTAGTGTTCTTAAAGTAAAATAACGAGTGATGTATGGGCTAAAACCACCATCGCCAGTGGAATACAACAATATAGCACTACCACACCAACACTGTGGGCAGTCAGGTACTCTAATATAAGCCTAAGTTCAGTGTTTTCACTTTTTAACTTTTACTTGAATTCTTTTTACCACAATTATTTCGTTCTGAATTCACATTTTATCAATTCCTGTGATTAACCAATTTAAATCAACTTTTTCACATATAACATGTTTATTTAATTAGTTATCATTATAAGATTTACAGATAAGAGAAATATAAAATGAAAATATAAGTATTTATATCTAAAACATCAAGTAGCATAAATGGTAAAGCAACTAATGACAAGTATTAACTAAAAAGTAATTCTGAATATCCATTTTAATTTTTAAAATAACCCCTCCCGTTTTAATTCCCATATGGAACTTACATTTGAACATGAGATAACATCAATTGTTTATTACCTAATGGTTTAATTATTTTTAAACCCATTTCACTAGTTTAAATATTATTTTAATCCCCTTTTCAAAAATAACAAGCATATATAATCTATTTTATCTATTTATTATACACAAGGAAATATATAACGAGTCAAATGATAGAATTTACCGACCTCTAGTTACAACAAAAAGTTTTGAATGTTGGCAAGTCACTAAGCTCCATTCGAACTCATTTCTACAAATACAATATGAAAAAAAAACTCATAAATTCGAAATAATATCCAATAATGATAATAACACAATATCTGAACATTATCTATGACTCGAAGTCGCTGAATCAAAATTTGATTTTGCTACCTCGATATATTCCCACTTTTGACATGCCACATTATTATCGAATAACAAACATGTATTCTCTATTCTAAACTAGACACCTGACCTAAAATTGAAATCTAATAACTTAAAATATATACCTAACAACTTTCTTTCGTCCAACAAAACAAGGAGGTGTTTTGTTGATACAAGATGCCTGAGTCAATCGAACCTATATAATGAATCGTAATTAGTCCAAATTAATAAATTATTTCTCAATATCAATAAATAATTATTTACCAATCCTTATCCTTAATTGAAAAGCAACCTTCTTGAATGGGAATACTGGAAGGTTGGAAAACAACGAAAACCTAACAATCCTCCTTGGTTCCACAAAAGGAGGGTTGATGGCTCTTACACTTGACTCCAATAGTGAGTGCTTGGAAGAGGTCGGAAGAATAAGAAAATGATGTTGGCTGAAATTATGAAAGCGAAGGTACTGATGTCAGCTAGAACAAAGGAAGGGAGTAAAAAGATTCTTGCTAACTTGTTGAAAATAAAAAAGGGAAAGAGGCCGCTGGAAGAATAAAGAGGGAAGAAAAAAAAAATTTCCTCTCTGCCCATGGCCTCGGCTAACTCCGGCAAGTGTGGCTATCGAGGGCTGGAATTATTGGAGGGGAGGAGGAAGGAAAATCTGTTGCTGTCGCTGTTGGAAGAGAGGAAGAAGAAGATCTGCTTTCTCTTGTTGCTGGAAAACAAGAGAAGGCTAAAAGGAGAGGAGAAACAATGTTGTGGCTGCTGGGAAGAGAAGAGGAAGGAAAGTTGCTATTGGTGGCTTGAGCCAGCCCTCACTGGATTTCTAGAAAAGAGGGAGAGTTGCAGTTTTGTTGTTGGAAGAAAAAAGAGAAAAAAAAAAAGGGAATTAGGGGTGCAGATGCTGGAAAAGAGGAAGAAGAGGGGAATAAGAAGGGGGTGGCACATGGAAAGGAGGAGGTAGCGTGTCTATAACATGCGTGTGAGAGAGAGAAACGAGAAAGAGACAAAAAAAGATTTCCTCAAAAATTTCCAAGTTTGTTTTAAATTGATTAAACTGGTTTAACCCATAGTTTAAAATCTCGATCCATTCCAGATGAAATGGTCGGAATTTATTATTTTGCCCATTGCCCCGCATCGATACAAGTGGTACCGGTGGTCGTGGGGCCTCGCGCGCTCTGCAGGGGCCGCCACGGCATCGCGCGGCCTCCGCGTTGGCCGTAGCGGCGTCGCACAACCTTCGCGTTGATCGCGGCAGTGTTGCGTGACCTCCACGTTGGACGCGCGACGTCGTCGTGACCCCCACGGAGGACACGCAATGCCACCGCGAGGAGCGCGACAGCGGAGCAGAGTTGTACAATGATTTTAATAATCAACTCCTCAAACTATAGTTTAACTATATAAATAAATAAATAAAATTTAATAAATCTATCTTATTAATTTAAAAATATTCACAAATTATTTTAAAATCTATTTTGTTAATTTATATATTATAAATAATAATTTTATTATTATTAAAATTTATTTTATTTTTTAATCCTATTTAAATTAATTTATTGATAATTTTCTTTCCATAATTATTTTGTTTATTTTTAATAATTAAATTAAAATTTCCATTTTTATATTTAAAAATTATTGAAATTTACCGACAATACAATATCGAAACCGTATCGTTCTAATCGCGGAACAAAACCTCGATACAGGTTGAAATTTTAAACCTTGGTTTAACCCTTCAAAATTTGGTTTGTCCATAATTTAGCCAAATCAAACTTAAATCAAGTGTTCTACACCGCCACAAGGAACGTCAGTTTTAGTACAAATGCATTTACTTTGTAAAAGTTGGATGACAAATACCACTTCAATCACAAAACAACTTAGAAGCATGAGGATAAAATATGCAGCAAATACCCTCATTCATTATCCTTGAGTACTTAAATTGGAGATCGAATTTCTTTTAGTGCAATGTTAAGTATTGATTTTTATAAATGAAAAAAAATTCTAGAATTTTGAATTAACAAAATAAAAGAAGTCTCACTAATGTTAAAATCAAAATTTGATCATGGAGATGAAGTCGAATTAGATTTAGATAAAATCCAACAAGGTAGCACAGAGTTTAGGATTTCGTGAGTTCAAACTGGAGTTAAAAAAAAAAAATAGTCCGGTACATAAAACTCTCGCTATTGGTTTATTGTACGAAGTCTTACCTTGCATTGTATTATAAGAGGTTTCTGCAACTCAAATCCATGATCATATTGGTTTAAACCAAAATTTATTTAAAATTTAATTTGGCTAAATTATGACCGAACCAAATTTTAAAAGGCTAAACTGGTTTAATCAATTTAAAACAAATTTGGGAATTTTTAAGGAAACTTTTTTTCCTTCTTTCTCTTTTTCTCTCCCCCACATGAGGCACGTTATAGCCACACCACCATCTCCTCCTTTCCACACACCACCTTCCCATCCTTTGTTATTCCCCTCTTCTTTCTCTCTGCCAGCATTTGCAGCTCTAATTCCCATTTCTTCTCCTTTTTCTTCCAATAACAAAACTACAACTCTCCCTTTTCCATAGATCCAACAAGGCTGGTTCAAGCCACCAATAGCAACTTCTCTTCCTCTTCTCTTCTCAACAGCCACAATAGTGTTTCTCCTCTCCTTTCAACACTCTCTTTTCCTTTTCCAACAACACAAGCAAGTAGTTCTTCTTCTTCCTCTCATCCAATAGTAGCACAAACAAATTTTCCTTCCTCCTCTCTAGCAATTCTAGCTCTCAATAGCAATAGCCGTTGGAGCCCTCCGGAGTTAGTTGAAGCCATGGATGGAGAGGAAAAAAGCCCGTCTTCCCTCTTCACTGTTCCAACAGTCTTTTTCCTTTTTATTTCCAACAAAAATCTTAGGGGGCGTTTGGTTCGTAGAGAATTTTCTGTTTTCTGTTTTCATTCTCTCGTTTTCCAGAAAACAGAAAACGAATTTTTTTTGTTTTCCAGTTTTCCAGAAAATGCTCATTTATTTTTTGGAAAACGAAAATGGAAACAGAAAACGATTATTTCTCGTTTTCCAGTTTTTCAGAAAACGCTCCTTTATTTTCTGGAAAATGGCAGAAAATGAAAATGGAAAACGGAGAAGAAAACAGATACCAAACGCCCCCTTATTATTTCATGTTCACATTTGGGATCCATACAGGGATTAAGACGAGAAGAGTTGTTTTAAAAATTAAAATAGATATTTTAAATTATTTTTCAGTTAATATCTGATGTTCTAGATGTAGATTCTTGTATTCTCATTTTGTTACTTTTATTTGCAAACCTTATGATGATATCTAATTAAATGAACATGATTTATGTTAAAAAATTGATTTAAGTTGGTCAATCACACTAATCGATAAAATGTGAACTCAGAATACAAATAATTGTAGTAAAAAGAATTTAAATAAATACTAATAGTGAAAACTTTGAGTCTAGGTTTATACTAGAGTGTTTAACTGGCATAGTGTTGGTGTGATAGTGAGCAGTCACTCGTAGTCAATATTTACTTGCACACTGACACTATATAATTATATTTCACTAGTGAGGAGGTTTTTAGCTGACATTATTACGCTCTCAGGATACTGACCCTAGTGATTCACTTATTAGTTGCTTTATAAAGCTTTATATTGTTGATGACATTTACACATGATATTTATACCATTGATGTCATTTATACATGTAGATTAAATAATGAGAACTAATAATTGTGTTAATTAGTAATAAGAGATTGTGATAATTTAGGATGATAGTGGTAACTCTAAATATTGATAAATAAGTAAAAAAAAAGTAGTAAATCACCATATATAGTTATATATATTTGTATATGTGTATGATAAAGGACTTCAAGAATAATTTAAAGTTATAATATGAAATTATGATATACTTCAGTTTCTTGAGCTCCTAAATAAGATTAAATTATACATATTGTTTTCTTGTACTTATTGTCTACTTTCTTGACCTTCAATTTTGTAGGCACAGACACCCTTTTGATATTATAGTTGGTTTCAGCTTATATACAGAGTTGCTCAGAGATCTCAACCCATTGCTTTTCGATTTGGTTTTCATTTTATTATATTATTATGTTTGTTTACAGTTTTCTTGTGCATGTAGAAATAAAATATTTATATGAATATATAAGATTTGTTAAATTTCTTGGTTGTCCAATTATATAGCTTTGGGTTCCTCTTTATTACACTGTTACCAAGTAAGGTATCTCTTGAACGGGAATTACACCTCCAAGGGACGACACAAACTTGTTTATTTTATATTGTTTTCACAAATATAAATGGGCTCTACCAAATAAAATATTAAGATAGAGCACAATTATTCTATTCATTTATAGCCTTGATAACCAATGAGAATGATTTGTAAAGTAATGGTTTATTTGCTTGGCGTCAAAGATACCATTTAAGAAAAACAAATATAAATGTAAATTATGCATCATAGTGCTAAACATTTATACGTTCCACTATAACTACAATAATATTTGGAAAAATTATATTCCCTCATCATTCGCTTTGTTATTGATTAGAATGATACCTTAAATAACTCAGGATTTGCAGCCTCTTCAGATCGCAGTACCAATTGGGTAATTTGGGCATTTTCCAGTTTGCATGCGTCTACACAGTATTAATAAACATGTTTCCTGTTATCTGGTGGGCTTATATTGATGTACAATAACTACTAGACCATTAAATATAAAAGAAAAAAATACATTCCATACACATTTTACTCATCTCAAGGAACAAAGCACACTAAACCTGGATAATAAATTTAGGTAAGCTAAAGAACTCTCTTAATAGTGGTAGTAGCAGTATAAGTGATAAAACAATTTTGAAATTTATTACTTCTTAGCAGTGGCAGGCTGCAGGGATTTCAATAATCTGAAACTAGACGGCATGTCCAAGTGATATAAAAAAAGAAAACAAACCTTGACCAACTCAATAGCACGTGGCGAAAAATCACAGGCATGAACAAATATATGTGGATATGTTGCAACCAAGGGAAAAATTGTATTCCCAGCTCCACAACCAACCTACAATAAGTTACACAAATGTGCATATTAACAATGTTAATTAGATGAAAAAGAAAGAAAGAAATACAGGAATGATGACATAAAGATAAAAGTAGATTTCATCTTACTCATAGGGCATCTTTATAGAAAACAGGTTTTGTATGGAACACCAAGTGTATTAAACTCATGCCAAACTCATGACATATATAGGTTCAGTCAAAGCATAAAGACATTAAAAACCTCAAACATTACTACAAAATAAAAACCATCCTGCAATACACTTTAACAGGCATCAACACTTCGAAGTCCCCTCAAAATAAGAGTTTTATGACATCAGAGATAATGTTTACTCAACAACATGATTGGTGTATAGAACTTACATAAAAAATGTGTTTTCCATTTAACAGATGCAGACTTGAGAAGGCTATGCTTGTATCCCCTCAACTGATTTGTTAAATCTACTTGATTTCAACAGGTTCTTTGTTACTCTGATTCAACCTTATTGTGTATGTTGGAGGAGATATTTGGATCCAGTTTAGCATAAAACCAAACTGCAGATTCAATTACAAGGAATGAATTTGGAAAGTAAAAGAGTCAGACTCTTGAGAAGACAGATTTGGACACTCAACTCATTGAATCCTTGAGATTCATGCCATGTATTAATCACCATTATAGTTCCAACCTTGAACTGAAACAGAGTTAGCAGTAAAAGAGTATTGAACAATTTAGTGACTGAGTTTGCTCCAAAAAATAAAAGGACAATCCGGTGTACAAAGCTCCCGTCATATAAGATCCCGTGGAAGGATCTATTGTACGCAATCTTACTTTGCTTTACTCCAGATAATAAATTCAGAGAAAATTAAGATATATAAAGGACAGAAGGAAATTATAAAGATATAGGAATGACTTGACCATTGCCCTTTGCTGATGAGAGTGAAGTATTTGCTAGTTACATTGATAGGACGAGATGTTCGTGCAAGGCTTGAGAAAAGGGAAATGTCTCAGATATGCACTCAGAGGTTCTTGCAGCTAGAACTCATGTAGCAATATAAGTATTACATTAATTAAGGATGTCACAGACTTGGATGGCGCCATCTAAGTAATCTGTCATCAATTGTCTCTAGTTCTGGATGACTTGCAAAGATGGCCAACATAAAATTTTGCATAGATTGTGAAACTCCATTGATGATGATTGACTGAGCAAGAAGAGCAAATATAAAAAAAATGAAACTAATGAGCAAACTTGCATTGATGAGGCTAGGGATGGGAATGTGTTTTATAGTCATAGCAAGGAAACAGAGTGACCACTGAAGGATGCAGACATAGCTTAACATTAAAAGGAAGGAGAAGCTTGGAGTGCTGCCTACTAAGATGACTATGGGATAAAAGAGAAATGTAGATCAAATCTCTACTAGCATTGTTGCTGCAGTGAGGCAAATCCAATGAGCAATAGAGATGTAGATTAGATCTCTACTAACGCCTTGTTTGGGAGGAGGTGAGGGAAAGTTCATTAATGGAAGGAGAAGGGAAGAGAAGGGACCCCTTCCTTACACCCCAATTTGGGGCATAAGAATTCATGAGTAAGATAGGCTCTTTAAAGCTCTTTTCTATCCTCCCCTCCCTTTCCCTCCCTTTTCCTAACTATTTTCCAAACAAGGTTAAAAATTCTCCTCCCCTTATTTCCCTTCCATCCCCTTCCCTCACCTCCTCCCAAACAGACCCTAAGGGTTGTGATGGAGCACAAGAGCCAGAGAAGAAAGTAGAGGGAAAGGATTAATTCTCCTCCCCCTTTAGTCGGTGTTGGTATGTTGCTTCCCACAGGAGATGAGAGTAAAAAAAATGGAATCCAGAACTGCTAGACCAAGCACAGAATTAGAAGGAATTACAGAGCCAAAATTGTTGGTGCAATCGGCTCAGGTCACGATTGACCAGGACTCGAGTTTGACTCGAATAATGTTTTGTTGTTCGACAAAAATATATGATAATGAAATTGTCAAGGTAAAGTCCAAGTCATGGGTACTTGGCATGGAAAGTCCAAGTTGAACACTTGGCATTTGGTAAAGTCCAAGTCTTGAGTACTTGGCACATGAAAAGTCCAAGCATGGGTCTTGGCATGGAAAGTCCAACATGTGTTGGCAAGGGAAAGTCCAAGCTTGAGTCTTGGCATTTGAGAAGTCCAAGGGGTTTGATATTGGCGGCGTAAAGTCCAAGCGGGAGTCTTGGCAGCATAAGTCCAATGGTTGGCGGCGTAAAATCCAAGCGGAGTCTTGGCGGCGTAAGTCCAATGTGCCTTGGCGGGGTAAACACCGTTAGCATGACATAGCCGATGGAAACACCTGAAGGCTAGCGCGATGGATGAACAAGTCATGGATGACTTGGAGGGATCCGAGAGGCGTGAGGCTGATGGAGGTGGCTAGAAGGCTTAGGTTTAGGCTAAGGATGGTCTAGCAAGTATGGGGGCACCATACTGGGCTAAAACCTCATGTTTGAGGTGTGCTGAGTCGATGCCATGTGGCGGCCGACCGACCAAGTCAACTAGGGTTCGATCGCGAGTGTTCAGCGATCGCCGCAGAGGTGGGCAGATCGCTGTTGCTGAGCAATCGATCGATCGTGTGATCACCGACGGTGCTCGGATTTTCACCACAGAATGGAGTCTCACTCGACCCCGCAACGAGCAAATGAGTGATGGCTCATCACCGACCGATGCTCATGATCACCGACCGATGTCCTAGCCGCTGGATCTTTCCAGCGTGGGATTAAACCGCTGTCTCAAAGAATACAGGTGATCGATCGATCGACCTTTTCCAAAGACAGTCAAGCTATAAAAGGAGCTCGTGATGGAGGAAAAGATAGCGATTTTCTTGAGCGAAATCAAGGGGAAGTTGGTGCTTTCCTCTTCAAAGCTAGTTCAAGGCAATCAAAGATCAAGCAATCCAAAGCTCTTGTAAAGTGTTTTTCCTTTACTTGCATTTGTATTTCATCAGTATTTGCTTGTATTCATTCGATTATTGTTGTAATCATTATTGTACGAGGTTTCTCCACCTCCGGATTGTTCCGAGAAGGAGTGTTTATTAGTGGTTGCGTGTGCATCATTAGAGCTCGTTGAGCTCGATCCGTGGAGTAGGAACCGTGCGGTTCCGAACCACGTTATATCCTTGTGTTCGTGTGTAATTGCTCATTTTATTGTTATCATTATCTATATTCTCGCTAAACGAAATCAGAGACACGAAACGAGATCGAATTCCATCTACAAACGAAGAAACGCTTATTCACCCCCTCTAGCCGCTATAAAGATCCTAACAAGTGGTATCAGAGCACGGGCTCTTCTACTGATCAACAACCCGAGTCAAGAAGCTAGAGGAAGAATATGGATTACCAAGAAAATTGGGTGATAACGTCAACATTCCACCTTCCTTCAACCGTGAACATTTCGCAGTATTGGAAAGGTAGGATGAAATATTTTCTAATGACAAATATCGAAAATTGGTCTGCTTATGACTATAGGTTTTGATGTTCGAGAGGAGAGATGCGAAAATCCTCAAAACGATGGACCGAGGAGCAACGGGAAAAATTCAAGACAATCGTTAAGGTAACAAAAATGTTGATTAACTTGATACCTAACGACATTTTGTCAAAATTAGAAGCTATAGGGATGAAGGAGTGGAACAAGTCGATCAAGTTCCACGACAATCCCGAATCGGCCCAAGAAGACTTGGAAGAGGAGGAGACCAAGAAGAATCATCATCATCCTCACAAGAAAGTGAGGAGTCAACGTCCGACCGGAAGAGGTGAAGGAAGTGGAAGAAGCATCCACCTCAAGGATCGAGGGGGAGGAGAGAACCTCCATACCGAACATCAAGAAGAAGCTGATTTCCTGGCCAAGATGAAGAAGCCCAAAGTCCAATTCCTGCTCTACCACTGAACTAGGTAACTCAAGCAATTGATTTTAAATAAAAACATATAATTTGCTTGAGTGTAGGAAATCAGCACTACAAGAGCAAGTGCCCAAAAAGGGTAAAGAAGGCTCAACCGCACCAAAAGTCAAGGATGCCGGTCCCCAAAGTCAAAAGAGCAAGGAGCATATCATATGCTTCAAGTGCAACTCAAAGGGGCATTACTAATCATCACTAAAGGGGAAGAAGAAAGGGCAAGAAGGAGCAACACAAGTAGGGGGAGCCTAAGGCAAACCCTATGGTAAAATTTATTAATGCACCTTCAATTTCTAGGATAAGAAGCATGCTAAGAATAATTTTAATAGTCTTGTTATTGTACATGAAAAGCATGCTAGAAATAATAGATCATATTTGTTTAGGTGCTAAGAGTGTCCACTTAGGAAATAAGAAGAAATTTGGGACTAATGTCCCTAAAAATATTTTACCTAGGGAATCTATCAAGAAAATAGAGAACACCTAGGTTTAACCCTAAAAATGGACTAGTATATGCCTAGAAAGGACAATGCCCATGGTTTAAACCAAAACTCAAAAAATCGAGCAATTAGAATTGAGAACCAAGCCTCGAGGTCAAGGCTTGAGAAAACTAGAAAAGACCCTTAGAATATACAAACTCAATTTAAAGGGTCTAATGATCAAAAGTCTAAGTCTAGATCTCAAAGTCAACATCTAGGACCTCAAAGTCATAAAGTCAACTACGGGCAAGCAAGGTTTGGGTCACAAACCTAAGCCTAAGATGACTACCATAGTGTTCCATTTGACATGGAACACAAACTAAGTCTAAGAAGACCAAAGTTACTAGGAAGCTATCCCTAAGAGTAACCATAGTTTGTGCCTAGTGGCTAAGGTTTCTAGGAAACCTAGGTGGCCACTAAGAAGGTTGCAAGGAGTTACCCCAGAGTCAACCTAGGTAAGACCCAAAATGACCAAGGCTAATAAGCCTAGAGGGTCATTAGAAGGTATCTAGTTATCCCTAAGGAATACTTAATTAACCCTAGGAGCTCAAATAGGTTTTGGGTTTCTAAGAGCGATCTGATTCACGCTTGGGGACGGGTTAGTGCCAACCTTGATTGGATGGGTAGTTAACTCAACCATGATAAAGGTAGCACTTTAGGATATTTTCAAGGTTATGGTTACCTTGGAAATACATTTGAGCCTTAATCCTAAAGGATTTTAGGATGTGTCAATATATTTCTTAAAAACATGAAAATCAATAAAATCGCACAATTTAGATTAGGTCATAGTGTGTAACTTGATCATTGCACAATTTTTGTAAGTTCATGTATCAAGAAAAGTGTGTTTAAGATGTAAACGTAACATCTAGAGTGATACTCAAGTGTCACACAACTCGATGTTACTTACCACGCTTCATATATTTCTACTGGTTCGCATGGAAGGAATGTCTAGGATGGATCAGATCTCACAAAACAAGTCTTTACCTTGATCAGGTATTTCAACACTTGTAAAGGGTGAGATGTTAGATTTGAAATCATCGATGTTAATGTTTGCCAAAATGGAATAAAACATTAAAATACATTAGATATACAAGATTAAAGATAAAACGGAATAATTAAGAAATCGAGATTTTCCAATTTCAGAAATCAGATATCACCGATCGATCATATCGTAGCGATACGACGCCCCAATGAAAGGTCGGGCGCCAGACTCGATCGAACATCACCGATCGATGGCTCACCGAGGTCGAGCAAAGATCCGCGAGTGGTGACAACGATCGATTACATCGGGCCGATCGATGTTATCAGAAGACGTTACAAGATCGGCCGAAGCCGGAATGATCGATCGCCGGCCAGAACTCGCTAATAAACGATCAGCCGATCGACGACGCACATCCCGACCGCATCGCGACGATAACGCCAACCGCTTAGGTTCGGCGTTTCACGCGACGCTTCGATCGCTTTTCGTCGACGCCGCCGCGCCAGCCCCAGCGTTTTAGGTTCGATATAAGTTCTTCTTTCGCTTATTTCAAGTTTGTTCACGCTGTTAGTTTCGATTAGGTTCGCCGAGCTTCGGCCGGTTCTCTTCGAATATTCGAGATTTTCGCCACCTTCAACGTAAGCAAATTTCTTCAAAACCCTATTTTTCTTCATTGTAATTTATTTTTATTCAATCACGTATCGTTGTCCTCGCATATCAGTTACATCGCATTCACGATAGAGACTAGCACCAGGTGGGCGGTCGCACAACCTACGCCGTTAGCATATCGACAGGACGATCAATCGCCATCGTAGACGTCACGAATTAGTCGCATACCATATCTCAATGACGCACGCATCCATCACGGCCTTCTGCGAGTTTTATCGTAACCTGGATGACGCACACTGCGCACGCAAAAACGCCGAGTTGAGTTCACCGCAATCGCAGAGTTTTCTTCGAGTCGCCGGACGACACCTTTATTTTTTGCTTCTACCACGATTTCACTCCTTCGACATCTTCTACGAGTCACGACGCATATTCGTCATCTTCGCCACGCCGACTTATTCCCTATTACAGTGACTCGACAACGCATAAGGTCATCGCGTTTTCTTTCTTTCGCCACTGCCGCTTATTCTCATCTTCCTATTACGCCACGCGTCATGTTAGATATCAACTCAGATAAACGCCATCGCATCGCGATTACTTCGCATAGCGAAAGCGCATATTATACGGTCACATTATTAAAGACGTTAGCGCCAATATTCACAGCGAGAGCGCTTATCCGAGGTACGATCGCATTCCATTCGTAATCTCGTTAGCGGCCGCAGACGCCGACGCATGGAGTCGCCGGTCACACCTACGCCGAGCCTTTCTTCGCGCTTCGCAGAGGCGCAGAGATGCGAGGACGCGACGCCGACGAGGACGGCGCAGAGCCGCCAGACGCATCGATATCGCCGCGTACCGAGTCCGAGATTCACGCCAGACGACTTCGTCGCCGAGATCGCAAAGCCATCCGCACGCCGATCGACGGGAGTCGCATCGAGCCGCCGCCGAGCATGCAGACGACGCGTCGACTTCGAGTCGCTTCATCGCCTTTTTTCGCAGACTACCAGATTTGCGGACGTTAGATTTTTTTCGTTTTCGCCGTGAGACAGCATATCCACCTCCAGGTAAAGATCGAAATCTTACCAACGAAATTTTCGCCAGAAAATGCAGCAGATACTTACGAAGTTATATCACGACGCAAATCGCATCTTATCATATACCATGTCACGCCATTGCTAGATCGCTTAGATGTCACGTTGCTTTAGACATATCACACGTCATTTATCACGAACATCGCTCGCTTTATCTTTACTATGATCATTTCACGATTTAATCGAATGTAAAATCAACCGCGACAACGGCAGACTGAGTCCTTATTAAGGAACAGGTCGCTTTAAAAACGATGAAATCTAGATTAAACGAATTGTTCATCTCACATCAAATTAGCATACGCTGCATTTACACCTAGATAGACGCTGAGACGCCAGATACGAGCTCGATTCAACCAGACGCAAAACTACGCACCTCAACGTAACTCATATCCTAGCATCTCATATGATCTAGCGTAAGACACATACACGCCAATTACGCGAGACGTGATTTCGTTCATTTAATCTGTAATTTCATGCATTTTCTAAGGCAACCCTACTGATTCCCTTTACGAACGAGACTCAAGTCACGCCATCATTCTTAGTTCAATTTTAATCAATTAAACGCATTTAAACGATCACATAAAGATAGAAAAGAAATAAGAGACTAACGATCACGATGACACGCGATATAATCTAAAACAATACGACATCTAAAACAATCCTAAACAACGATACGACATACGGTATACGATAAGATGCAATTTCACGCCATGATATAACAACTTCCATAAGCTAATACAAACACACAGATTTTCTCAAATGTAAATTTCATTTAATTTAAAAGATTTCACTTTACATTCAAACGGAGATCGATACGCTCAATCTCACTACGTAAATCAAAACCAAAAAAAATCTAACATCCACTAAATCTAGTCGTCGCAGTATGCGGCGTGAGGTCCGCTGACTCAAAGTCCAGTGCGATCATCTCAAACATATCGAGCCGACGCTGACGCGGCTCGACTCTCCATCCGATCAAGACGCCTCAAAGACGCTGCTCGCTAAGATCTCTCGACTTAGAGTCAATCGCTCCGATACCTCGAATTGACTCACCGCCACGACGACCACGGACCGGCCACGATGATCCGCCGCAAGATCCGATCATCTCATCACGCGCCCGTGATCCTCATAGTCCTCTCGCCTTGGGTACCAGAGGAGGCTTTCTGCGCGCTTCGGTGGTGGTCGAGGCGCCAACTCCATTCGCCCAGTGCCCCATCCGCAGCCTTCGCTAACGAGAAGTTACGAACGGATACGCAACAGACACCTCGATAGCGCCTCGAGAACCCCGTGAATGCTGACGCCACGACTAACTACGCCAGAATAATGCGACCATATTTATACGCACTTTCCTCAGACAGGGAAGTGAAACGACAACGCAGTTGAAACATGTTTAGTGCAAAGTCGATATCTAACCTACGACGCACGGGCGATAAGAGAAGAGACGGGAGGCCGAACCGCCGCACTCGAGTGACGATAGAAGAAAACACCCAACAACGACTCAGAAAGTATCACAGTGCAAATAACTCACTAATAGTGAATAAATTCGCCACTGAGGATTTAGGACGACCAAAGATACGCCATGCACGGACTCCATGCAGAGATACGGTCAAAGGGCTCTGCAAAGGGAAATCCATGGTAGGGTAAAAATAAAGGTGTCATCCGACGACTTACACTGAGAAACTCCCGCAGATCGCAGAGTGAACTCTAACTCGCGCTGCAACGCGAGTAAAGGTAGGTAGTGGCCGCCATCTACCTTTTAGATTCTCGATAAAACTCCTTAAGGAGGTCATCGTTAACGGACGCTGCATAAGACAATTTTCACGTAGATTATAGATGCAACTAATTCCACGACATCACTACAACGGCGATCAAAAATCCCTATCGATGTACTAACCAACATAGGTCGTACATCGAGATTCACCCCTGTGGATCATTCCTACGGGTCTCCTATCACGAATGCAATGTAATGATACGCAAGGACAACAATATACGATTAGATAAAAATAAATTAAACGGAAGGGAAAATTAGGGTTTGGGTAAGAAAAATTTACTTAGTGCCATTCGAGGCGTGGTCGAGGGAATGCTCGATATCACGAGGGGTCACTGGAAAGTTCACGAGAACTCAGACGAACCCTAATAAACAAACGCTGAACTAAGGTCATCAAATAAGTGTAAAACGCAAGAAGAGTGGCTTATCTATCAAACCTAAATCCTTGGGAGGCTGGCACGGCCGGAAGGATCGGTCGGAGAAAGGGAAGGCGATCGGAGAGGAGAGGAAAATCAAGGCGCTGTCGACATAAGACGCCAACCCTCCGTTCAAGAGATCACGCGATGCAATGATCACCGCATCATCACGACCGATCGCGGCTTTATTAATGGGTTTACCGAGCCTAGCCGATTACTCGGCCAAAGAATCGATCACGAACCTTGCGACGAGACATCATGATCACGCGCTCATCACCGATCCGTGTTGTACCACTGACCGACTACGAGCACTGATCACGCCTCAACCTCGGTGAATGACCATCACCGATCGATCCCATCACGATCGATGCCTCAAGCCGAGTCCTGGCGCCAAAGACTCGATCACGGACGATCGATCGATCGCTACTACAAGATGATCAATGATCGATATCCGATTTCGCTTAAATTCAGAAAATCTCGATTTCTTCATCTAAATTATTCCATTTTATTATGTTTAATCTTGTATATCGAACATATTGATGTTACACTTATATGGGAATCAAGTAGGATTGCCTAGGAAATGCATGAAACCCTAGATTAAATGAACCAAAACCCACATCTCACATCCAATTGACATGTATGTGTATTTATACACCCTAGATACATGTGAGATGCTAGGATATGAGTTAAGTTCAAGGGATACAGATCTAGTCAACCCAAACTCATCTTAACTCAACATGAATCATCGAGAGAGTACGCATGCAAGTCACATACAGAGCCCAAGGAATACGATCCAAAATAGGTTTCAAAACATTTTAAAACCATTTCAAAAACCTCGTGAAGTCTATCTTTCGATAAAGAATCACCATCGATGATGGATACAAAGCTGAGCTTAAACTTTAAAGTTTTTAGTCACTTTGATCTTGTATCAATTTCGCTATTTTATCAAGAAAATATTTTTAAAACATTTTACCCAAATAGATTGTCATAAGTATTATACGTGCACTCAAATTTCGTGGATTTTTCGATAATGATAATTGTTTATGATTTTTCAAAACTTGTTTCGATAATCAAAATCGATTTTTTTATCACCGATCGCTCGGCGGCAATGATCGATGAGTGCTCACGACCGTAGTCAACCACTGATCGATCATTCGATTGGGAAAACTACGATTGTTTAACCCGATTTCAGTTATAGGTCCCTAATCACTCCTAACCCTGTAATACGCCAAGCACGACGATGGGTGAAAATCCATCGATACGGATTAGAGAGGTGTTTAGGGTTCAGATCAATTTTAAGGTGTCGAAAGTTCAACGTCAATTTCTAACCTTAAGCTCACGGCCTAGAGTTACTATCGACTTAGTGGACTTCCCAAGCGACATCATTGCAGTGCAACGGTCAGAGCAAGCCTTTAGGGGAGGTATCCATCTCGAACGATGGACGTGTTTTTCTCCTCAAGAGGAGAAGTATCGGAAAATCGATGGAGCGATACCCAATTTAAAAATCGGGAGAGTGAATAGGATCGCTTCTCGAGTAATACGCGACTTATCACTGTGAAGACGGTAGCATCCTGTATTTTTGCACAAAGGGGAGATCAGAAGATCTCATCGACACGAGACATCAATCTCCTCGAGAGATAACCTTTCGATGTTACCAAAAAGAACATTCGGGGGAGAACATTCGAGAATATTTAAGATTACCAATTGGGATAATCGTAGTGATTCGAGTTAGTTGTTCTAACTCAACGCTGTTGCTTCGTTTTCACAAACATCAAAGTGAGATTGTTGCACTACCAGTCACGACACCGCGACTCGAGCTCGACTCGAGCGATGTTTCGATGTTTCGACAAAAACATACGACAATGTAATCACATTCGTAACGCCCAAGTCTCGAGCGCGCAGACGGAAAGTCCAAGCGACACTCGCATACGAAAAGTCCAAGCACGGTCTCGCATTCGAGAAGTCCAACATAGTCGGCAAGGGAAAGTCCAAGCACGGGTCTTAGCATGAAAGTCCAAACATCGGGTCTGCATTTAAAAGTCCAACATGGGTCGCAAGGGAAAGTCCAAACTCAGTCTCGCATTCGAGAAGTCCAAGGGTTCGATATCACAGAAAGTCCAAGCTGAGTCTCGGGCAAAGATAAGTCCAACGATCAACACAGAAAGTCCGCGAGTCTCGCGGCGTAAGTCTAACGTGTGCTCATGCAGGTAGACACCGCTACAAGACGACATACCGGAAGCACCAAGGCTAACAAGGATGACGAACAAGTCACGGATGACTCGAGGGATCCGAGAGACGCGAGGTCAATGAGGTGGCTAAAAGGCCGCTGTTCAGTGGTGGTCAGCAAGTACGGGGAACCATACTGGGTTAAAACCTCACGTTGGGCGTGCGCCGACCGGGTGTCACGCGGTAATGACCGACCGAGTCAATCAGTGGTTCGATCGCGGTTACAGAGAATGATCGCTGGCGGCCGATCGACGAGCCGAGCAAATGACCGATCGCAGGCGATCACCGACCGTGCTCGAGAAATCGGCCACGTAACGAGTCGAGACTGACTAGTCGAAGGACTCCATCACGATCACGGGTACGATCACCGATCGACGGTAGATCCGCTGGACTTATCCAACGCTGATTCTAGCCGCTGTCTCACGACAACAAAGGACATCACCGACCGACGGTCCCGATCACCGACCGATCGACTTTTCCAAAGACGCATCGCTTTATAAGGAACTCGTGACGGAGGAAACGGTACGGTTCTTCGAGGCGATTCGGGACGAAGTCACGCCGCAATAGTGGTCTCCAAGTGCTACTCGATCAACCGCGATCAAGCATTCAAAGAGCATTCAGAAAGTGTTTTCTTTACTCATACTACTTCAGATTTCATTATAGCTTCAGATTCATCTCAGACATCACAGATACATCAGACGAGGTTCATCTTGTATTCTTTGTTATACATCAGACGAGGTTTCTCCACCTCCGGATTGTTCCGAGAAGGAGTTATTTTATAGTGGTGTGTGATTGGCATCACTAGGGCTCGTTTGAGCCCGATCCGTGGAGTAGGAACCGTGCGGTTCCGAACCACGTTACATACTCGTGTTCGTGTGTAATTGTCTATTTCGTTATTGTTATCATTATCTATATTCCGCTGCGCTAACAAAATTGTAGATACGATCACGATCGAATTCCATCGACGTTATTCACCCCCTCTAGCCGTTACAAAGATCACAACAAGACATGGGTCGAGTTGCTGCTGTTTGGGGGAGAACATTTGGAGAATATTTAAGATGACCAATTTGGGATAATTGGTAAGGGATTTGAGTTAGTGTTCTAACTCAATGTGTTGTTTGGTTTTTGTCAAACATCAAAAAGGGGGAGATTGTTGGTGCAATCGGCCCAGGTCACGATTGACCAGGACTCGAGTTTGACTCGAGTGATGTTTTGATGTTTCGACAAAAACATATGACAATGTAATTGTCATTTGGTACATGTTAGATACATGACTCGAGTTTAACTTGAATAATGTTTTGATGTTCGACAAAAATCTATGACAATGAAATTGTCAAGGTAAAGTCCAAGTCATGGGTACTTGGCATGGAAAGTCCAAGTTGAACACTTGGCATTTGGTAAAGTCCAAGTCTTGAGTACTTGGCACATGAAAAGTCCAAGCATGGGTCTTGGCATGGAAAGTCAACGTGTGTTGGCAAGGAAAGTCGAGCTTGAGTCTTGGCATTTGAGAAGTCCGAGGTTTGATATTGGCGGCGTAAAGTCAGCGAGTCTTGGCGTAAGTCCAATGGTTGGCGGCGTAAAGTCCAAGCGAGTATTCGGCGTAAGTCCAATGTGCCTTGGCGGGGTAGACAGATTAGCGTAGCGTACGATGGAAGCACACGAAGGCTAGCGCGATGGATGAGCAAGTCGTGGATGACTTAGAGGGATCAGAGGCGTGAGGTGATGGAGGTGGCTAGAAGGCTTAGGCTAAGGGTGGTCTAGTATGGGGGCACCGTACTTGGGCTAAAACCTCGTGTTTGAGGTGTGCCCGGTCGGCCCAGTGTCATGTGGCGATCCGACCAAGTCAACTAGGGTTTGGCTGCGAGAAGTGATCTACCGATCATTGCGAGGTGAAGCGATCGGTGATTGCTCAGCGATCGGCGATCGTGATCGGTCGGGTGCTCAGTTCGACCGCGAATGGAGTCTCGCTCGACCACTGCGCAAGCGCGGTCGGTGATGGCTCGTCGATCGTGATGCTCGTGATCGGTCGGTGATGTCCTAGCCGTTGGATCTTTCCAGTGTGGATTACACCGTTGTCTCACAGCAACAGTGTGATCAGTCGACTGATGGTCCTTTTCCAGCACAGGTTGAAGCTATAAAAGGAGCTCGTGATGGAGGAAAAGATAGCGATTTTCTTGAGCGAAATTGAAGGGGGAAGTTGGTGCTTTCCAGTCCTTCAAAGCTAGTTCAAGGCAATCAAAGATCAAGCAATCCAAAGCTCTTGTAAAGTGTTTTTCCTTTACTTGCATTTGTATTTCATTGTATTTGCTTGTATTCATTTGATTATTGTTGTAATCATTATTGTACGAGGTTTCTCCGCCTCCGGATTGTTCCGAGAAGGAGTGTTTATTAGTGGTTGCGTGTGCATCACTAGAGCTCGTAGAGCTCGATCCGTGGAGTAGGAACCGTGCGGTTCCGAACCACGTTATATCCTTGTGTTCGTGTGTAATTGTCTATTTCGGTATTGTTATCATTATCTATATTCCACTGCGCTAACGAAATTGTAGATACGAACGAGATCGAATTCCATCTACAAACGAAGAAACGCTATTCACCCCCCTCTAGCCGTTACAAAGATCCTAACAAAAATGTTATATCATTGAAAAACTCAGGGGCTTAATCATAATTTCCAAAAACATTATGGGGTTTTTTATATAAGCACCAAATAAAATGCATGGCAGCAGACCTATTCTTCCGCTTTCATTTCCGCCGGCTTTTCTTTTCCCTATTTCTATCTCTCAAACCTTAAAATTTCCCTAACCCATCTCTTTTCACCCACAAATCCTTTGTTGTCGTGGTCGTCTTCAGTGTAGCCGCCACTGCCATCGTTGCCGCCGTCATTATCGACACTGCCTCCACAGTCACATGCCATTACCGATGCCATTGTCCTCACTGCCCACCACCGTCATAGCTAGCGTCATTGTCACCCCGTCGCAAAGCCGATCAATTTAGGTCGGATTTTCTTGTTTGTTTTTCCCTCAAACGATCTTGTACATGATTAATTCTACCACCAATAATTTATGATGACTTAGGAAGAAGATTAAGAGTTTCAATCAAGCAATAACATTCTTAAACTAGTTTGTCAGGATGCTCTCGTCAAGGAGCATGCACCGGGAGTTATTCTTCCTTCAAGACATCCTAAGTGACAATTTATTGAGTTCTGTAAAAGAAATAGCATGTAGCTTTTCTTATGGAATAACATGTCAATTGTCGATCCTATTGTTTCTCAGGGACAGAATTAGATTATTATCTATCTTATAAATTAAAAGTAATCTATATTTAAGGGAAGTACTTGTAGCTATCCAAGTAAACATAGCAGTACCTTATGTTTCTAATTCTAACGGAAAAAAAAAATGCACTTATTGTTGCTCAACAGGGTATTTAATCACTAATATTTACGATCATATTTGTCATAAACTTCAAACTTGGTCATATTTGTGTAGGACCATATTTCTTCTTGGACTAGTTGTGAGATACGGGGGAAAAAAATTCAGATAAATTTCTTAAATAGCTGTTTGGGTTTAAAATCTATTAGGGATTATTGGATTAATGGGATTGATTAAGATTTAATTAATTAAACCTAAGGTTTAATTACCTATATAAATAGTTTTGGCCTTTAATCAAATCCTCGATCCCGATTTGTTTCCTCAACGCATTTCCTTCTCCGTGTTTCTTTGCTCGATCCCCATTTCCTCATCGCCGATCATCTCCTTTCATTCGATCGCAGCCCCTCCGCCGCCGTCTGAGCTCAACTCGTTGGTCGCCAGCCCCGCCGAAGCTCTCCATTGTCGCCCCTGCTGAACCCGATCACGATTTGCTTCTCCCCAAATCCCGATCTCGCGATTCCTCTTTTCCTCGTTGTCGCCGGCCGTTTCGATCACGAGCTTGATCGGCTGCTTCCATTGCTGCCTTGGCGTCGGTCAGTTGTCCTTGAGGTCACTGATGTCTTCACCGTACAGCCTCCTCTGGCCTCTATACATCGGATGGTGATCTGCTCAGTTATCGTCGTGAGCAACTTCGACAGGCGATTTGCTTTATCGTCGGTTGGTTAGATCCCTATTGTGGTCAGTTCTGGTTGTCTTCTTCTTCCGGCATCACCGCAGCTTAGATCAATTGTGGGGACTCAGATCGATGTGGTCGTCGCGGCAGTGGTGTCTTCTTCTCCTCTGTTCGCGGAATGTTGTTCCGTGATCTTCGCAAACGACCAGCTTCTGATAGAGCTTGGCAGCAGCGATCGAAGGTTCTATGGTTGTGTGAGCTGATGAGCAGAGTTGGGGATTCGTGTTGGTTTTGCTGTGTTGGTGGATCGAGGTTGAGGTAAAATTTGAATTGATCTATGGTTCAGTCAAATTTCTATTTTCTGCATAGTTTGTGATAGCGATTATTATGTGGGATGGGTGAATGAGACCTTAGTTAATATTCATTTAGTAGATTGAAATACAAAATCGATGTAAGATTCGATTTGATCATTCGTTGTATTTTGTATGGTGGCAGGACTGTGATTAATGACAGATGTCTGTACGCATGGACAACTAGTGGAGCTATTTATCAAGTGGTGATATCTACCCTGGTCAGGTAGTTTTGACTAATTCCGGTGCATGAATTTAGATTTATGCTGAATTCTTTTACCTTGACTCCACTCTTATTTATTCATGTGCTTGTACTTAGCCTTGACCTTTGAGATATATTGTTGTTAATTCATCGTCCATTTATCACGGATATGAATTACAAACCCTATTGTGTATTAGCTGATAGATGTTCAGTTAAGTACATGTGGTTAGGGTTACCATTGTGAA
Source organism: Wurfbainia villosa (assembly GCA_025175895.1). Taxonomy (NCBI): domain Eukaryota; kingdom Viridiplantae; phylum Streptophyta; class Magnoliopsida; order Zingiberales; family Zingiberaceae; genus Wurfbainia; species Wurfbainia villosa. The sequence continues at coordinate 121,836,686 of CM045987.1, read as the reverse complement.
CTCAGATTGGGTTACCGGATTACATCACTAGGGTTAGGTAATGGATCAGATTATGAAGTCGATTATTGTATCGTACACATATTAGTGTGCATCTATGATGGGTCTAGTCATTTGTGCATAGATAAGTGAGTGGTTGTCAGTATGTGGTTATGGACTAGAGGTCCTAACATGATAGTATATCCATTACAGATTGTATATTTGTGTATGGTTATATGGACTGTGGATAGTATCTCGCTACGGACTGGAGGTCCTAATGTGGTTGACTGTCAATTGTGTATGACTCTCTGTGTGGTAGAGAGAGTGTCTTGTGAATTAGTAGTCCTTGCATAGTTGACTTTTGGTTGATCAGGACTTCCCATGGGATAGGGAGTGTTACGAGAATACGTATGTGGAGCTATGCATCATTACATTGCATGCATGTTATCGACTGGATCTCCCTTGTGGTTGAGACGGATCGTCAGTCATCCTGCCTCCCCGGCCACTCGGAGTAGTGGTAGCAGGGTTGAATCTGAGAGCATCGGATGTCGCGCGTCGACGGCCACTATAGAAATGGTAGGGGAGATCTGCGGCAGCGTTGTCGCGAGTGTAGATAACGCGCTCGCCACTATAGGTGGGTTGTGTGGTGTCATTGTCTGTGCGATGCTCGTCACTCACATGGGTAGTGTAATGAGAGCGACTAGCACGAGGACCCGTGTGGATATAGCTCTATTGCGGCTAGCTATCATTCATACTACCCAACTCGGCCACTCGAGAGTAGTGGTAGCTGAAGTCGGGATAGTTGGCATGTTGTGTCACCCAGGTCATATTGGGGTCGTGGTTGGATGGGTCCGCAGACATGGTCATGCATATGCATTGTTGAGATATATGGATGCATGTATTTGATATATGTTCTACATATGCCTGTGAGATGCTGCATTTGATTGGTATATTTCTTTGCGTATGCTTGTTCATCACGTACGTCATTCGTGATATTATATCTTCTTTGTGTGTTGGCGTGATGTATGTGATGGTCCAGATTGATGTATGCATTTGATTAGCGTTATGTCATAGTGTAGTATGGACCGGGTTATTATTACATGTGATTATATACTGTTCATATGTCTGAGTGTTGGTCAGATATGGGATTTACCTTGTATGTTATATGGGTTATGTTATTGTGTACCTGTTTAGGATGATATAGTTTATGGTGTTGCAAACCGTCAGTTACGTTAGTACATTACTTCATGTTTAGTTGATCAGTTTAGTATATGTATTGAGTATGACTATACCGGTGGATATTGGTTGTTACATTTAGGATTGTATGTCTGTTGGACTCTTTCTATATACCTGTAGATCTTCACATGTATACTTGTAGATCTCTATATCCTTATATGTTGTTCATGCATTTTCTATATATTACCCCTGAGTTTATTGTCGCCCAAGTAACAGGTAGAAGATTTCTTGGATGTTTGGAGCTCCGCCAGCTGATCCCATCTCACGCCGAATGGTTGGATATTATTTCCATGTTGTTGTATTCTTGTGGATTGTTATTTTGAGATTTTATCCTATATCGTTTCTGTATTTGTGGTATACGGATGTGTTATATGTATCTGGGCTTTTGATGTGGTTTCAGTTTGGACATGGTTTCTATTATGATTTTTGCTGTGTCAAAGTCACTCCGGAGTGCATAGTTAAGTCTTTGTATCTTTATTATTTGTCAGTATATTCCGCTGTGTTTTATGGATTATATCTATATATATATGTGTGTTATGTGATTGTGGCCGAAAGGCTTTGTATCAACAAGATATTGTATCACGTACAAGGGAGATGTTGTCCGATTATTTTCGGCTTAGCATACTCTCGAGGCATGATAATTTTATTGGTATCAGAGCCCTAGGTTGCGAAGTCCACTTTCGAATTTTATTTCGTTCGGACATCGAGTTTTACTTTACTCGGTTTTGGTTTTGTGAGTTTTGGGATCTGGCTGTTGCGGGACATCTCCGAGCTGCAAGGTTTAAGGTATGCTAGTTATTATCACATATCCTTTTGTTGGCTATGCATTTAGTTGTTTATAACAGGGCATGACATGTAGTGTGTTAGTCACTATTTGTAACCGTGGTTTGAGTTAACCATGGGAACGACTTGTTGAGTCTTGGACCTACTGTCGAAAAGGTGAATTATCTTTGAGAACCGACTAATACCGAGTCAGAAAGCAAGAGGCAGGTAGTCACATTTCTTGTGGAGATCAAAGATTACAACAGTTTTAGGGATTTTCACTAACTATGCTAGTCAGATCATTACCTGTGGGGTAATGGACAAGCGAGTATACTATTGCTGATGCAGATAGTGAAGGATTAGTTTGTGGTGTATCATAGGGATTTTGATTCCTGAGTTGTTCGTGCTAGGTTGTATAACTTTGAAGATACTTTTGAGTACTTAACTCGTGTTATACAGAGAAAGTAGAATTGGTTGCATACCATTATCGGGATTAAGCCGATACTTGGTGGAAGAGGTAGGAAATAACCTTCGGGAAATCACACATCACTTGGCCATGGTGTAGTGATGTTGTAAGAGAATATTTCCCCGCGTCGTTTCTCTGACTCATTGTCAGAGAATTCTTGGGCATCAAGTAGGGTGATCGTTTGGTAACGAAGGTACCATGCAAAGTCGTTAGACTTGCGAGGGTTACGACCACCTAATAGCTCGAGAATGTGATCGATATGTCTTAAGTCATCCACGGTTTATTGGTTGACATCTTGATTAGGATGTTTGGATCTCCTACCAGATCCTACCGGAAGTCCTTAGACCGAGTCATGTATATAGAAATGACTCCGTAGCAAGTGTTTTTTTTAGAGTTGGAGATTTGATAAGCAGACATTGCAAGTCAAATTATCGGAATCAGAAGTCGCCGAATGTTAGACAAAAGGAGCAAGATTGGAGTCATGGGCCACAAGCGACTATTGGAGAGTTTTCTGATCATAGAAGACCGACTGCAGATCGTCAGCATCTTCTCATGTTTATCAACGAAATCAGAAGAAAGACTCCGAAGGGATTGTGTGTGTGCAGTGCGGGTCACGACGACACACAGAGTCAGATTATCCGATGGATCATTTTATCTGCTTCTACTATAAGCAACCAGTACCTACGAGGAGAGTATATACTTTGAAGACTCAATTGAAGACTATGGATGATGCTTTCGAGAGGACGATTCACAATCTCAACAGCAGAGATCATCGCATTAGATTGGATTATCATATCAGCAGCGATCTATTACCTCAGACCTAGCAGAGTTTCTAGATGCTTCCTACGAGAAGCGAGTTACTCTCAGCGATGTCGAAAGACATCTCGAAGACTCGGGCGTCGGATGATTGTTACCTCCCAGCGTGGTTATGCTTATGCGAAGAGAGTTTATGGCGATGGTCATATCTATATATCAGTATTCGCGAACGCCTATATCATTTGCAGAGTTGGGCGTGCTACGATGTTGACTATTGATGCTTCGTCGGTGGTGTACTCATTACGATCTGGCGTGTTTACCGTCTCCATTCATTCTGATCATTTGGGTATTGCATCTCAGTTTAGCAGTTGACTTCAGTTCCTCCATGGTAGTCTTTTGCACCTACATGAGCTCAGCTGTCAAGAACAGATGTTGGACGAGTTTATATGATTACTCGAGAGGAGGTATAGAAGACCGAAGAATTTGTCATGCGGGGTATTACTTTACGTTACCCTATTTGCGGATATATCGAGAGATACTAGTAGTTACAGGTAGCTAGGTCTAGAACATTCTTAGATAGGATTAAAAGGGTTCCTATCGACTTATGGGTTGGTGATTTTCTCTACCGTCAAGTGAGATGTTGATCAACAACCAAGAAGTCAAGGGATACCCTTAGCCTTTGTTAGACATACCTCTACTATAGACATATCTTTATGGATAATTAAATTGTTGGTATACTAGGTCTCTCGGACATGCATATAATCCGAGAGTATTCGGATGTAGTTTCGGATGAACTCCTGGGCATGTCACTGTATGGGCAAGTGGAATATGCGATTGAGGGTGATTTCGGGAATAGTTCCGATATTGAAGACCTCATACTGGGAGATGATTTTATTGGTATCAGTGTTGCTAAACACTGTGGAAATTGAAAAGCATAAGTTCGATTATAGGAGGTATTGGATGGGATATTTATCTGTTCCAGTATTCCTTTTGGAGAAGATCCGGAACTCTTGGTTAAAAGAGGGATGGACCTTTGGGGTTATACATCGATTATCGATGATGGAATACAGTAGTCGTTGAGAATGAATATCCTCCGTTGTGGATAGATGCTCTAGCATTACTATACCGCTGATTTGTTGGACCAAGAAGGTGATGGAAATCACTTAGTCGGAAGCTTGTGAAGCTAGGTTTCAGGGCCTAGACAGTGACTGACTTTTGCATCAGTGTTAGTTAATCCTTTCGATGCGGATGGAAGGGTATTGTACGCAGATGCATCATTTCAGGGAATGTAGCGGTTTCGATGTAGTTGATTGAGATGTATTTTATGTATACGCCAGTTGAGAAACTACGAGTTAAGCATGGACTTAGCAGTTATTATCTTGATTAGGAGATGTATAGAGCAGGAGTACTCCTGGAGTTTTGGCTAGCTACTAAGTAGTTGCTATACAGTGGCTGGAACACGAACAGTTACAACTAGGGAGATTGGTCATTATGGTCTCTCAGTCACTTCCAATTCTGTGTGACAGAGTGGATTTTGGATAGTAAATTGATTTCTCTTGTGAGAAAGTAATTCTCCGTCTCCGAAGAGAATAGTGGGTTACAGACTGGTATTGGATTAAGGTCGAGTTGATTTAGAAAGCTCGTCATTCGAGAGTGGTGATGTATTCGGAGTGTATCCGAAAATAGCGAGTTTGAGACGTTCCTGTTGGTGGAACAATATATGGGACATGGCTGATTTTGTAGATTGATGTTGGGTGTGCAAACTAGTAAAAGTGGAATACTAGGGATCGACAAGATTGTGTACCGAGATGGATGTGGTAGCATAGTACGATGGACTGTGTTGGGAGATTATCTAGAATTTGGAAAGGATTTGATGTGATTAGGGTAATCGGTAATCGATTAGCTAAGTCCGCTCATTTTCAACCGAGTCGTAAGGTGAATTTCGTTGGATCGCTTGATGGAATTATATCCATGGAGTATCCTTGAGTATCATTTCTGAAAGTGATTCATGATTTACCTTACGATTCTGACAAAGTCTCCAACATGTCACGGTTATAGAGCTTCACTCTGGTACAGTTATTTACATTTTAATAGATCGACTCGGAAATTTGGAGACCAAATTTTTATTAGTGGGGGAGAATGTGAGATACGGGACAAAAAAATTCAGATAAATTTCTTAAATAGCTGTTTGGGTTTAAAATCTATTAGGGATTATTGGATTAATGGGATTATTAAGATTTAATTAATTAAACCTAAGGTTTAATTACCTATATAAATAGTTTCGGCCTTTAATCAAATCCTCGATCCCGATTTATTTCCTCAACGCATTTCCTTCTCCGCGTTTCTTTGCTCGATCCCCCTTTCCTCATCGTCGATCATCTCCTTTCATTTGATCGCAACCCCTCCGCCGTCGTCTGAGCTCGACTCGTTGGTCGTCAGCCCCGCCGGAGCTCTCCATTGTCGCCCCCACTGAACTCGATCACGATTTGCTTCTCTCCAAATCCTGATCTCGCGATTCCTCTTTTCCTCGTTGTCGCCGGCCGTTTCGATCACGAGCTTGATCGACTGCTTCCATTATTGCCTTGGCGTAGGTCAGTTGTTCTTGAGGTCAGCTCGGCAATGTCTTCATAGTCACAACTCCTCTGGCCCCTCTATTCTGTCGGATGGTGATCTGCTCTGGTTATCGTCGCCGGAGCAGCTTGCTGATCGGGCGATTTGCTTTATCGTCGGTTGGTTAGATCCCTATTGTGGTCAGTTCTGGTTGTCTTCTCCTTCCGGCATCACTGCAGCTTAGATCAATTGTGGGGACTTAGATTGACGTGGTCGTCGCGGCAGTGGTGTCTTCTTCTCCTCTGTTCGCGGACTGTTGTTTCGTGATCTTCGCAAACGACCAGTTTCTGATAGAGCTTGGCAGCGGCGATCGAAGGTTCTGTGGTTATGTGAGCTGAGGAGCAGAGTTGGGGATTCGTGTTGGTTTTGCTGTGTTGGTGGATCGAGGTTGAGGTAAGATTTGAATTGATCTACGGTTCAGTCATATTTCTATTTTCTGCATAGTTTGTGATAGTGATTATTATGTGGGATGGGTGAATGAGACTTTAGTTAATATTCGTTTAGTAGATTGAAATACAAAATCGATGTAAGATTCGATTTGATTATTCGTTGTATGATAGAACTAAATTGTATTTTGTATGGTAGCAGGACTGTGATTAATGACAGATGCTTGTACGCATGGACAACTAGTGGAGCTATTTATCAGGTGGGTGATATCTACCTTGGTCAGGTAGTTTTGACTAATTCCGGTGCATGGATTTGGATTTATGCTGAATTCTTTTACCTTGACTCCACTCTTATTTATTTATGGACTTGTACTTAGCCTTGACCTTTGAGATATATTGTTGTTAATTCATCGTTCATTTATCACGGATATGAATTACAAATCCCATTGTGTGTTAGTTGATAGATGTTCAATTAAGTACATGCGGTTAGGGTTACCATTATGAACTCAGATTGGGTTACCGAATTATATCACTAGGGTTAGGTGATGAATCAGATTATGAAATCGATTGTTGTATCGTACACATATTAGTTGTGCATCTATGGTGGATCTAGTCATCTGTGCATAGATAAGTGGGCGGTTGTCAGTATGTGGTTATGGACTAAAAGGTCCTAACATGATAGTATATCCATTACGGATTGTATATCTGTGTATGGTTATATGGATTATCGATAGCATCTCGCTACGGACTGGAGGTCCTAGTGTGATTGACTGTCAGTTGTGTATGACTCTCTATATGGTAGAGAGAATGTCTTGTGGATTAGTAGTTCTTGCATAGTTGACTTTTGGTTGACCAGGACTCCCCGTGGGACAGGGAGTGTTGCGGGGATACGTATGTGGAGCTATGCATCATTACATTCACGTCATCTATCGGTGAGTCTCCTCTGTGGTTGAGGCGGGTCGTGATCATCCTGCCTCCCGACCACTCGGGAGTAGTGGTAGCGAGGTTGAGTCGAGCGTTGGATGTCTGCGCTCAACCACTATAAACGGTGGTAGTGGCCGAAGATCGCGCAGCGGCTGTGCGAGTGGTAGATAAGCGCGCTCGCCTATAAACGGAGGTTGTGTGATGTCGGTTGTCGCTGTTACGCCCGTCCACTCACGTGGGTAGTGTGTGAGGCTAGCGATGGGAACGTGGGGTAGCGTATAGCTATGGCACTAGCTACCATTCATACTACCCTGACTTCGGCCACTCGAGAGTAGTGGTATGAAGTCGGGATAGTTGTCATGATGTGTCACCCAGACCATCGGGTCGTGGTTGGATGGGTCGCAGATATTGTAAATGCATGTCATTCTTTGAAATATATGTATGCATATATTTGATATATGTTCTACATATGCCTGTGAGATACTGCATTTGATTGAGCTATGTTTGCTGCATATGCTTGTTCATCATGTTACATGTCATTTGCATATTATATACTGCTGTGTATTAAGCATGATGTATGTGATGGTCCAGATTGATGTATGTATTTGATTAGGGCATGTCATAGTGTAGTATGGACCGGATTGTTATTACATGTGATTATATACTGTTCATATGTCTGAGTGTTGGTCAGATATGGGATTGACCTTGTATGTTATATGGGTTATGTTATTGTGTACCTGTTCAGGATGATATAGCTTATGGTGTTGCAGACCGTCAAACACGTTAGTACATTACTTCATGTTCAGTTAATCAGTTTAGTATATACATTGAGTATGACTATACGGGTGGATATTGGTTGTTACATTTAGAACTGTATATCTGTTGGACTCTTTCTGTATACCTGTAGATCTTCACATATATACTTGTAGATCTTTATATCCCTATATGTTGTTCATGTATTTTCTACATATTACCCCTGAATTTATACTCACCACCACGGACCCTGGGTTTCTTGTCGCCCAGATAAAAGGTAGAAGATTTCTTGGATGTTCGAAGCTCCGCCAGCTGATCCCATCTCACGCCGAATGGTTGGATATTATTTCCATGTTGTTGTATTCTTGTGGATTATTGTTTTGGGATTTTATCTTATATCGTTTCCGTATTTGTAGTATACGGATGTGTTGTATGTATTTGGGCTTTTGATGTTGTTTCAGTTTGGACGTGGTTTCTATTATAATTTTTGCTGTGTCAAAGTCACTCCGGAGTGTATAGTTGAGTTTTTATATCTTTATTATTTGCCAGTATATTCCGCTGTGATTTATGGATTATATATATATATATGTTATGTGATTGTGGCCGAAAGATTTTGTATTAACAGGATATTATATCATGTACAGAGGAGATATTGTCCGATTATTTTCGGCTCGGCATACTCTCGGGACATGACACTAGTTGCTCACATAAATATTCCCATCGATTAATTGGATACAAGATTATAGAAAAAATAATTTATGATTTCCTTACCCTTGAAATAGAAAATATATTAAACTTTATACTTTAGAGCTTAAATAATTTTTAATGATTTAGTAGATGATATTTGCATGGAAAATTTAAATCATGCCTTAATTAAAAAATTATTAGTGACACATTAATTAAGATTTATATTCTATTCCACGAAGAAAAATAATTATATACTCTTTTATATCTCTGTTTCTTATAGAACTATCAAGTTGGGTTGGACCCGTCGGATTAACCCGCCCCGCCAAATAATTTAAGCTGGTTGGGTTGAAATTTTATCTACCCGCCATTTTGGCAGACTTAAACGGATCAACCCGCACGGGTTGTGGGTCTAGACAGGTCGACCCGCCGTGAACATGGGTTGGCCCGTGGGTTGAGAAATTCCAAAAGATGGAACATGTAAAAATAAAATTATATAAATTTTTTGATCAATATTTTAATATTAACAAGATAAGTTTTTCACCATCACAATTTTCTTCTATCACACATACACCTCAACATTGTATAAAAGAAGTTAAGAGAAAAGAACAAAAGAATATTTGATAAAGTACTCTATTTTTATTTATGCTCTAAGGGTGCGTTTGGTTCAAGTAATCATACATAACCTTAGTTATGTGATTACCAGAGAATAAAACATAACCTTGGAATAAAGTATAACCTTAGATAAAAACCTTGTTTGGTTGGAGGTTTTAATATATAACTTAGTTTAATATTTTACTAAATTATCCTTTGTCTTTGCTCAATCAATTCGACAACAACGACATAAATATTAATAGCGATAGCGCCGTCGTAGGCCAAACAATGGCGGCGACAACTACTTTCGATCGATCGGCGATAAGCGACGGCGGCGATCGGCCGGCGGCGGCGGCAATGGCGCGGCGGCAGCGGCGGCGGCAGCGATGTCAGCGGCAAGCGGCGGCAGCATCCGCAGCGGCGCAGCGGCGGCAGCGGCGGCGGATGGCGCAGGCCGTGGCCAGCGATAGCCTGGCCCGTAACGGCAGCGGCGATGGCGGCGGTGGCAGCGTAGCCGGCAATGACGGCGGCGGCAGCGGCGAGCCGGTGGCAGCAGCGGCGGCGGCGGCAAGCAGCAGCAGCGGCCCAGCCGGCAAGAAAAAGTTTCCTTAACCCCGGGAATCAACAAAAACCTTGGTTCTCTAAGGTTTTCCAATTCCCCCTAAAAAGGTTTTTGTTCATAACTTGGTAATGATCAATTACCAGGTAATTATTGATAACCTAAACCAAACAAGGTTTTTATTGATAACCTAACAAGGTTATCAACAAAAACCCCCAACCAAACGCACCCTAATTGTTTTATATTATTTTATCACTATTATTCTAATCAATGTAAAAAATAATGACATATCAAAATCAAATGATTACAAGGGCTAAAAAATCTCAATTGCATCTCTATTTAGAGGAGCAAAAATTTACATTTGTATATTATTAAGATTTGAATATTTTGAAACATTGGAAAGAAATAAAAAACATCGGTACTCAACTTTGCAGGTCGATAATTGAATCTCAATCATAAATTTTAATTACTTCAAATGCTTATTTTTTTAATCATAGTACCCCATCTACCTTATCGATCATTGTTTCAAGCTCTCAATGCCTTAGTAATTTTAAATATATTTTTTAAAGTTTTTGGCCCGCGGATTGACCCGCCTTGGGTTGGAGATTTCTCAACCCGCCAAGATGGCGGATCAGCCCGCTCCTCCCCGCTAAATATTGGGTTTACGACGGGTTAGCCTGCCCCGCCACGGGTTGGCCCATTTGACAGCTCTAGTTTCTTGATCACATTTTTTTATATTTATTTGACCTTTTATAATCTTTGTTGTTTATCAAATTATTGTACCATATGAAAATTTATAAATGATATTTACAATAGTAAATTTGAAATTTAAAGATAAATAAAGAAACTAAGAATAATCTCCTTAAAAAGAACTCAAGACTTCATGAAAATTCGAAGTGAACATATATATGGAGATGGTTGTCTATAATTAAATTTTACAATAGAATTTTGGCTCAGCCGTTGTAAGGATTTATATAACTTCTCAATTGAATTAATAAAGAAACGAATGTAACCCGTGTGCTATAGAATTTTCATTCTATAATCAATAAAAATTATGTGATTATTCATATTGAGTAACTAAATAATGTCCTATAAATATAGAGATTTTACTCCGTACTTTAAAAATAAATAAATAGCTTTTTCTCACAGGGTGGATTGCGAGTCATTTATCCTATTTTCATGTGAGATGTCTCATGGAATGGATTGCAAGCCGCTCATCCTATTTTTATGTGAGAAATTTCGAATGGATTGCAAGTCGTTCATCCCATATACATGTATGTATATGTGCAAACATATGATGTACTTCATATTAGATGAATTAAGATAGTTCATCCTATGCATATACGATACATCTCTACTAGGTGAGTTACATGTCGCTGTCGCTCACTCTTATTTTATATTTATATATAAAGTATTTCGTATCAAGTGGATTACAAGTCGTTCACTTTGATATATACGATACATTTCAGAAAGGTGGATTGTAGGTCATTCACTCATTTAATAGTTATGTTGAGTTATATTTAAGTATGAGTAATGTGTTTACTAACTCCGTTGTAGAGAAAACTTAACTACCTAACATAGATTGATAGTATTAAAAATTCACCTTAAGAATAGTATTAATAGAAGAAAAATATATATGATTCAAATGATTAAATGGTGGAAGTTAAAAGATGAGAAACAAAATATATTTAAAGAGAGGGTAGAGTACAAGGATCAAAAGTGATACATGATGACACAAATATGACATCGGATAAGATAATATTAAAGTTAAAAAATGATAGCTAAAGATCTACTAGGTAAGTCAAAAAGATGACTCTACCAAGTAAAAAATCTTAACGGTGGAATAAAAAAGTATGCAATTGTAAAAATGAAAAACCTATAAGGTATTATACACTTGTAAAAAGGAGAACTTAAAAAAATGTATGCAATTGCGAAGAAAGAGGCTAAAAAAGTAATAAGTGAGGCTAAGAATGAAACTTTTGAACACTTATGATCCAAAAGATGGGAAAAAAAAGATATTTATTGGTGCAAAGGTTGGAACCGCCAACCTAGCGACCCCTACTGGCCCGGCCCCGGGCCTGCGTAAGGGAGGTAAATCACGGTGGGCCTTTGGCTTGGACCGTGGCCGCGCATGGAGGAACCGACTGCGAGGATTGACCCGTTGTCATCCATCGGCGTTCAACGTTTCACGCCACAGCCACTCTCGCGGGCAAAAAGCGTGGTGGTAAACTTTTTACGTGGTAGCCCCATCACCGGCCCCTCATCAGAAACCCCGAAGAGATTTTTGGAGGCACAGTACCACGGGTTGATAAGAGCCTACCGGGCAATCCCGTATCTCAACCAACAATACCTATTGGTAATTGTCGTTGAGGGGGATCGAACTCGGCACCTCAGTCAACGATACCTCTACACTTAACCACTTGGGCTAGAGTGCTTCGGTTAAAACTGTGTGGGTAAACTTTTTTACGTGACCGGCCCCACCGCCGAAGCGGCCCCTCATCAGAAACCCCTTTGGGAATTTTTGGAGGCACGGTACCACGATGTTGATAAGAGCAACGCTGGGCCAGCCCAGTATCTCAGTCAACAGAACCCTGCTTGTCGCTGAGGAGGGCTCGAACCCGGCACCTCCCGCAACATGTACTTCCACGCTTACCACTTGGGATAAGGCGCTTCAGTGGAAAAAAAAAAAAAAGATATTTATAGAATAACTAAAGCTAGAGAAAGAAAGACTAGAGACTTTATCCAAATAAAATGCATTAAAGATGAATGAAATATGACATTAGCGGACAATGAGGAAATAAAAAAGCGATAGAAAAAGCATTTCCATCAACTTTTCGATAAAGATTTAGGTGAACAAATTAACTTAAACGATTCAAGTAAATCAAAGAAGTATAGAAATTTAAATTTTTATCAGAGAATTGAACCTTCAGAAATAAAACAAACTTTAAATGGGATGCAAAATGGAAAAATAGTTAGATTAGATAATATTTTGATAGAAGTATGGAAGTGTCAAGGCAAGCAAAGTATTGAATGACCTACAAAATTATTTAATTTGATATTGAAAATAAAAAAATATCTTATCGGTGGAAGATAAGTTTTTTAGTTTCTTTATATTAAAAGGAAGAAGACATACAAAATTGTGCAAATTATATGAGTATTAAATTAATGAGTCATACCATGAAACTACGAGAAAAAATAATAAAAAAAGACTAAGGAAAGAGACTACGGTGACTGAAAATCAATTTTGATTTATGTAGAAAAAATCGACAATAGAAGTTATATATCTTCTCAAATAACTAATTGAAAAATATAGGAATGAAAGCAAAACTTACACATGGTATTTACTGATCTTGAAAAAGCTAATGATAAAGTCCCAAAGAAAATTATGTGAAGCATTTTAGAAAAAAAAAAGGTACTAGTATAACATATATTAAAATAATTAAGAATATATACGAAGATGCAATAAGAGTGAAAACACCATAAAGATTAACTCAAGTAGTTCGCATAAAGATAGGGTTACATTAAGGATCAATTTTACACTCTTATCTTTTTACACTAATCATGAATGAACTCACTAGACACATCCAAGACATGGTACCATAATACATGTTATTTACAGAGGATATTGTTTCGGCAGATAAGACACGTAAAGGAGTAAATATTAAACTTGAATCTGGGAGAAAAATGCTAGAAACAAAAGATCTTACACTTGGTAGAGTAAAGACAGAATATATGAAATTTAAATTTATCAATGCTAGATACAGTGAGATAATTGTTAAGTTAGAAGAAATTAAGTGTCTATAACTGAAAATTTTAAATATTTATGATCATTTTAGCAAAAGGATGGAGAGATTAAGAGAGATGTTCTATATAAAATTCATGTAGGATGATTAAAATGGAGAAGAACATCGAGTATTCTTTATGATCATAAAGTACTTTTAAAATTTAAAAAGAAATTTTACAAAACGAAAGTTAGACCTACTATGTTATATGAAGTTGAATATTAGTCTATAACTTGAACACATAAGCAGAAGATGAGAGTTGCAGAAATGAGGATGCTAAAATAGATGTGTGGACATACGAGGATGAATAAAATAAGAAATGAGAATATTAAAACGAAAGTTAAGATTGCACCTATGGAGGAAATACTCTAGGAGACGTTTAAGATGGTACAAGCATATACTTAGACGATCAATAGATGCTCTAATTAAGTGACGAGAAATTATTACAAATATACAAATCAATGAAAAAGAGAAAGACCAAAGAAGACTGGTTAGCAAATAAAACAAAATAATTTTTTTAAAATATAAATGATAATATAATAAGAGATAGAGCCTCATGACATAGGAGGATCCATATAGTCAACCCCACCTAGAGGGATAAAGTTTGATTGTTGTTGTTGTAATATGTGTTTAATGTTGAAAATGAGAAATTGAGAAAAAATCGATGGAATTAATTAAAGAATGAATAAGAGTTAAATAAATAAAAAAGGAGTAATAATTAATGGTGTTCAAAATGCAAAAAATATAAATTATATCTTCTGTTGTTGACATCTTGAATTATATATCTTCATGCACATCTTTTCTTTCTCTACTTTGCACATTGTGCTCTTCTCCTTTCCTTTAACTTCTAGATTCGCAGACTTGAGACAATTATTAAGGTTCGATCAATATTATGGTTGGTTGTTAAGAGAAGCTCAGTGATAGCTTGGAGACAATTTTTACAGAGTCCATTCACATTATTTCTTTTTTTAACATTGTTTGTTATTTATGCATTTTGATATTTTAATATTTTTCCTATTTATTGTTTTGCACGAGGTCAATTGTCAATCGTGTCATAGGTATAATAGAGTCATTGTTTGGGACAAATATTTAGTTATATTCTTTTACATCACTTAATAAAGCGGTGCATATTTATGTTTGTTCAACAAGATGTACCCTTTTTAGGTATTCCTTATGATTTTGGATGCAGAATGAATATTGTCCGAGCAGAAAGATTACCTCTCAAATAAGGATGGAAACCTTCGGGCCTTGACACAAAAAGTAGCAAGGAAATTGAAAGCACAAGTTGCAAGTTAGAGGAGGAGACAACCTTTCTCGTAACCCTATCCTCTGGGGAATAATGATTTGAGGTAGAAGGAGAGATCAAAGCTGTTCAAATGGTTCATGAAAATTTTCTACTTTCAGTTTGTATTTTTTAGAAAATAAAATAAAGCTAGTAAAGATTGAACATAAAAAATAAATATCTATCAACTTTTAAAGTCAATTGAAAATTTTATTTCATCTCTCTTTTCAACTTTTAAAGTAAGAAATGAAAAGTGCTCTAAGAAAATTCCTAACCAAATGCACATGATTGACAAATCAGCAACGGGTGCAGCAGAACTTGTCGTTAAGTTGCTCAGCTTATGCAAAGACAAAGATGAGAGAATCCTCACCATTGGGACAAGGATGAGAAACAAGATAATGAATGAGAGAAGTTGTAAACTCTAATATGAAGTGGGAAAATGTTATTCCTTATCTAGTTCTCTCCATGTATATATATTTATTACCTTATTATCATTTTTCATGTAATTCCATATGTATGGTCTTGAATATCATTTCATATTGGTCAATAATAGTGAAAGCTATTATTTCTCCTACTAATTAACACATATATCGTTTCCATTTTTAACTCTTTTAGTATGGTACTCGTTCCCATCAATGTTCAGAATCTTGAATCGTATAAAAGTTTCAATCTTTGCCTGAATGATATTGTTTCAGATTCGTGTCGATATTTTGATGCATAGTGATGGTGATGAATTGGAGTTGAAGAAGAAAAGAGATAAAGCATAGGAAAAAGACATTGTCTGTGTCGAACATGATTTTAGATGTCGTATCATATTGGACAAAACAATCGAAAATATTATTTTAGTAAATCATCGAAACTTGATACCCACTTAGCTCAAATAATATTTCCTTCCTTTGCTTCATTTTTTTCTATTTTAATCTTTAATTTATCACTGACACCATGCATTAGAGCGAAACTACGACATGATTTGAGATTTTGAACCTTAGTGTTGAATTGTATAAAGTTTCGGTGAATTACTAGAATGATCCGTTTCAATCATTTCGTTCAGCACGATACGACATTTCAAACTATGATTCTAATATATGATATTGATAATGAACTAAAGTTGTAATGAGGAACGACATGAACAGAAAGAAAAAAAAAAGAAAATAAGAGAACTATATACTTAAAATTTATGCTCCATTTGAAATAATACGCTTTAGACAAGATAATACATTTTTGACATTACCTTATATGTACACATGCTAAAGAATTCGTCTTGACTTGTAGCATACCAAGGAGCGGTGAATACTGGCATGACATAATACTTATTAACATGATCGACACAGTGACATAAGATACATCATTTGTGACGAGTAGTATCAAATTTTGATGATTTATCAAAATGATTTGTTTCGATCATGTCAACCAACATAGTACAAAATTTCAAACCATGAAGTGAGGTGTAAAGCACTATTCGATCCAGACTTGTCCAACTCCACCAATAATGTAAGGTTTCTTGAGCAAAATATGAGAGCGAGCTTTCACAATGGTTTTTAACTCTTATAATGTGAGGATTCATGCTAAGAGAGTAGCGATATTTTTGTGACTACCTCTAAAAATAGCAATTCAAGGAAAGACACAAAGTACCACAAAGCTTCTACAACTACCTCTAGCACTAGCAAGCATTCCTCCTCAATGCTTTCAACACCACGCCATTATGTTTAGTACAACATGGCCCTTTATCATTCCAACTAGGGATTTAAACCCGACTCATATTTCAAAACCTTATCTATTTATAATTGAATATTTACAATAAGTCACTAACATATTATATATATTCCCAACAAACACAGCGGTGGATAGTTAATAGAGATATAGAATAGCAAAGACTTAATAGATGGATAAAGACGACATAGACCAGCAGATCGAAATATGATCCACTGATTGAAATTTTAGTATGTCAGCACAAGCATTCTTAGTGCTAAAAGTAAAAGTGCATGATCAAGATTGTGAAGGACAACGGTGCTAGAAGTGTGTTCAATGTCCCTCGCCCTCGCATCACAAAAGAGATGAAACAAGGGCTTCAAATCACAAAGGATAGCACTGAAAGTCTGAACGATTAGAGTGGGTATTAATTAATAAATAGTGTAACTTTATATATCAACAACAACAACAACCAAAACTTATTCCACTAGGTGAAGTCGATTATATGGATCTTTCTATGTCATTATACTCTATCCCCTATTATATCATCATTTATACTTAAATAATTTTTATCTTATTTTATTGTTGCTAACCAAATCTTTTTTACCTTCCCCTTCCTCGTTTGACATGTGTATTTGTCATCGTTTCACACTATCTAACTGGAGCATTTATTGGTCATCTAAGTACATATTCGTACCACCTTAAACATGTCTCTCGAAGTTTTCCTTTAATAGATGTAACTCTGACTCTCTCTAATATTCTCATTTCTTATTTTGTTCATCCTCGTATGTCTACACGTCCTTATCTCTGTAACTTTTATCTTTTGCTCATGTGCTCGAGTCCCAACAATCAGGGTCATATAATATAGCAAGTCTAGCCGTCATTTTGTAGAACTTCCTTTTAAGTTTTAAAGGTACTTTACAATTACATAAAACACCCGACGCTCTCCTCCATTTCAACCATGTTGCTTGTATTTTATGTAAGACATCTTTTTTAATCTCTCCATCACCTTACAAAAATGATCCTAAATATTTAAAACTCTCAGCTCCAGACAACTCATCATCTCCTATTTTAATACTTGTCTCATTACGCCTAATATTGTTAAACTTAAATTCCATATATTCTATCTTTACTTTGCTAAGTCTAAAACCTTTCACTTCTAGTGTTTCCCGCGAAGATTCTAATTTAATATTTACTCTATATATCTCATCTACCAAAACAATATCATCTATAAACAACATACATCACGATACTATGTCTTGAATGTGTCTAGTGAGTTCGTCCATGATTAGTGTAAAAAAAATAGGGACTTAGAGTTGATCCTTGATGTAACCTCATCTTTATTGCAAATACTTCAGTTAATCATCCCGAAGTCTTCACTTTGGTCGTTACTTCCTCACGCATATCTTTAATTAGTTTAATATATGTTACGCTAACACCTTTCTTTTATAGAATTCTTCACTGAATTCGCCCATTATTAGTGTAAAAAAAATAGGAACTTAGAGTTGATCCTTGATATACCCCATCTTTATTGGAAATACTTTAGTTAATCCATCTGAAGCCTTCACTATGGTCGTTACTTCCTCATTCATATTCTTAATTAGTTCAATATATGTTGCGTTAACACCTTTCTTTTATAAAATTCTCCATATAATTTCTCTTGGGACTATCATAAGCTTTTTCTAAGTTAATGAATATCATGTGTAGATCCTACTTTTGCTCTCAATACTTTTCAATTAGTTGTCTAAGAAAATGTATAACTTCTATTATCGACCTTCTAGACATTAACCCAAATTAATTTTCGAAAACCGTAGTCTCATTCCTTAATTTTTTTTCTATTATTCTTTCCCAAAATTTCATAGTATAACTCATTAGTTTAATACCATTATAGTTTGCACAAGTTTGTATGTCCCCCTTATTTTTATATAAGGGAATTAGAGTGTTTACTCTCCATTGATCAGACATTTTTTTTGTTTTCAATATCATGTTAATAATTTTGTAAATCATTTAATTCCTTGTTTCCCTAGACACTTCCATACCTCTATCAAAATATCATTTGATCCAACAATTTTTCTATTTTGCATCCCATTTAAAGTTTGTTCTACTTCTAAAATTTGAATTTTACGATAAAAATTTAAATTTCTATACTCATTTGACATACTTAAATTACGTAAATTAAATTGGTCACCTAAACCTTTATTAAAAAATTGATGAAAATACCCCTCTTCTACAACTCTTTTATTTCTCCCTCATTTACTAGTACCCTATTGCATTCATCTTTAATACATCTTATTTGAATAAAATCTTGTGTCTTCCTCTCTCACTTTAACTATTTTATAAATGTCTCTTTCCCTTTTTTTAATCTAATTTTCAATATAATCGTTCAAAAGTTTCATTTTTAGCTTCATTCACAGCTTTCTTAGCCTCTTTCTTAGAATTGTATATTTTTTCAAAATTTTCTCGTTTTTACAAATATATAATTCCTTATAGGTTATTCGTTTTTCCTTCACTTTCTCTTGTACTTTCTCATTCCACCACAAAGATTCCTTACTTGGTGGTGCATGCCGCTTTCACTCACCGAGTACACTCTTAGCTATTAGATGTATATCCAATACTATTGACCTATGTTGGGCAATTAAGCTTTCTCCAAAGATGATCTTGCAATATTTACAAATCTTTCTCTCTCTTCCTAACCATAAGAAAGTCAATTTGCGATTTATTATTTCCACTTTTGAATGTGACCAAGTGCTCTTCTCTTTTTTTTTAAAATGTATTAGCTAGTATAAGATCATATGTTATCACAAAAAACAATATAGTTTTACCTTTTTTATTTCTTGTTCCAAACTCATAACCCCCATGCACCATCTCATTCCTTATTTTTCACTCCAACATGCTCATTTAGATCACCTCCTATTAAAATCATTTCATTTGACGGAATATTTTGTAATACTTCATCTAAGTCATCCCAAAACCTTGATTTGGTATCTTCATCTAATCTTGCTTGAGGTACATATACACTAATTACATTCATAGTTTCTTTCACCACTACTATTTTGAGAGCTATTATTTTATCTCCTTTCTAACTACTCCTACAATTTCATCCTTTAACGAATTATCTACAATAATACCAACTTCATTCCTTGTTTTACTCTTTCCTGTATATCATAACTTAAAACCCGAGTTCTCTATCATCTTTGTCTTCTCGCCTATCTATTTTATCTCTTTTACACACAAAATATTAATTCCTCTCCTAATCATCGTATCTACTACCTCCATTGTTTTACCAGTGAGGGTTCCTATGTTTAATATACCAAATCTGAAACTATTAGTTTTCCTATAATATTTGTTATTATCTAACCTATGATGTAAAAACTCTTGCTTATTTAAAATTACACCTAAGTTCTCATAGAGATGTAATGATCTTTGTCGATACGTTATAGTCGGATCCTACAACACGAACTCTTACATATTTATCACTGCACCCGAATTCTGGAGATGTAGCGGTCCTTGTCAAGACGTTACAGTCGGACCCTATAACGCATTCCTTTGGAGAACCTAGCATTAACACAATAGTTTGATGGATCCATTCATTGAACATTTATCTTAGTTTAATGTTGATTAGTAATCTCACGCAACCGTCCTTTATCCGAGCTTGGGACCGACCATGACAGGATTAACTCATCGTGGACGGAGTTGTAAGTTTATATATCAAGTTTAATTAATTTTTAATTATTATAAGTTAAATTGTTAATAAGTACTATAAATTTTATTCACAATTAATAAGATGGATGGGTGGGAATATAATTAACATATTTTACTTTTGTTATTTCGTAACTCTTGATTCCCTATTATATGAAAGAGGCCCTATTTATATAGAAGATTAGGGCTTATTCAAAAGAATAAATCAAACCCTATCCTAGGAATAAATTAAAATTCTATCCTAAGAAATAATTATTCCTAATGATATTTAGGGATAACAATTATTCCTAATCATATCTACAATATTCTAACACTCCCCCTCAAGCCGGAGCATATAAATTATATGCACCCAGCTTGTTACATATGTAGTCAATTCGGAGACCTCTCAGAGACTTAGTAAACATATCTGCTAGTTGATCATGCGAGTTAACAAAACTAGTAGATATTTCTCCAGATATGACTTTCTCTCAATAAGTAATGACTTGATATGCTTTGTCTCTAAAAATGGATTTGATCGCGATATGACGTATGGCTGTTATCATATACGAGCGTTTTGTAACATCTCCAAACTGAGCTCCCAAGCAATTGTTTGAACCATATAAGCTCTTGATCAAGTATGGCCATACTCGATACTCTGCCTCCGCACCGATCTTCGCCAATATTCTACTTTGCTCTTCCAAGAAACAAGGTTACCTCCGGCAAATATATCAAAAAGGTGGATCTCTATCAATCGAGATCCCGCCAATCTGCGTCGAATACCCTACGACTTGAGTATGCCTTTGTTTTGAACAAAAGACTTTTCTGAGCGCTGATATATCGAATAACGCAATCACAAAGATCCCAATGTTCTTTATACGAGAGTTGAGAAACCGACTTACTACACTTACTGACGAGATATCCGACGAGTAAGATGAAGGTAGCTTAGTCTCCCTACTAATCGCTTTATATCGTCGGGATCTGAGAGGCTCCTGATTTGGCGGAGCTTAACATTATGATCCATAGGGTTGTCACAACTTTGAGTTTAACATTCCTGCTTTTCTGTATATTCATCGATACTTCCTTTGGGATATAATGATCCCATTTCGATCTATGATTCTATCCCAAGAAATATTTGAGTTCAGAGATCTTTATTCAAAATGTTTGAAAAGATGTTGTTTCACCTATGAAATCCGATGATCATTTACATGATATATCATCAACATAAACTACTAGATAGATGCAACTAGATGAGTGGCGATAAAAGACAGATGAATGGCCACCTCGCTCGAGTCGCCGAATCACATTGAATTACACATCAATCTACCGGTACGCCCGAGATCGCTATATATAAAGATTTTTGCGCATACAAGACCGGAAGACTCCCGAGCAACAAAACACGGAGGTTACTCCTACTAGACTTCTTCGAGCGGTCACCACGTAAGAACGCATTCTGTCTAATCGATAAAGAGGCTGTGTTGAATCGCAAAGAATGGATAATGAATAGGCGTATCGAAGATATCTTAGCAACAAGGAAAAAGTATCCCCATAATTCAATCCAAAGATCGAGAGTATATAGCAATAAGATCCTCCTAAGTCTTTCAACGCTCCGCGAACCAACCTTCACCGTATATATCCATCGACCAACAACCGATTTTCACGGTGGTAGAGGGACGGTCCCAAGTCCCCACAGTAAGGCACTCATTTCGTCAAAGATACTGTTTCATCCCTGGACTGGGCAAATGCATCTCTTGCAGCTTTCTAAGAGAAACTGGACAAGGAGGAAAGGCAAGAATAATAGGAAGAAGAAAGGCGATGATAACTCAAGACACATGAGGAGAAGGATTACGAGTTGAGCGTATACCTTTGCAAGTCAGGGAATATCGATTGATGATCTGGAGGAAGGGGCGAGGATCGCTCGGACATGATTCCACAAGAGAATCGGTTGGCGGCATGCAAGACAAGACGACGATAAACCTGCAACGGAGGAGAAATTAAAGCTGGGGGTGCTAGAGAGTCCTCCGGAGGATAAAAGACTGGCGTAGTAAAGGAGGAAACTCGACGACTCAAGGTTCGAAGAAAGGAACCGAATCAAAGAACGCGACATCGAGAGATGAAATCTGAGGAGAGTAGGAGAATAACACTTGTACTCTTTTTGAGACCGCAGGTATCCAAGAAAAACATTTATCTGCGACCAGAAGAGAGTTTATCAATGTCGGGGATCAAGAGTACGAGCAAACATGTAGAACCAAAGACCTTAGGTGGTAAAGAATGAAGGACCGATTTTGGATAAAGTACTGATGAGGTATTTCTGTAAAATGAGAAGGCGTCGATTGATAAGATAACATCGCACAAGCAATGACTTCTCCCCAAAACGAAGAGAGGAATACGAGTGATGAAGAAGAGTTCGGGCGGTCTCGAGAAGATGTCGATTCTTACATTCTGCAACGCCATTCTGTTGGGGAGTATGACGACAAGACGTTCAATGTAATACGCCCTGAGACGCTAAGAAGGTCTGAAACGGAGTAGATAGATACTCACGTGCATTATCACTTTGCAAGGATCGAAGAGGATACCAAATCGTGTTTACCATTATAAAAAGATAGAAAATAATTAATAACGATCCTTCATCGATATAACCAAGTCTGCAACGGAAAAATCGTCTATGAAGGTAACAAAATATCGTGATCCGAATGTAGAAGAAAACGACATCGGACCCCAAATATCGGAATGAACTAAAGCAAGGAGACGTAGCGACTTATAATGCGAGGAGAAATGAACTACGAATACGCTGCTTAATCGATAGCGACTACAAGATAAAGACTTTAAGTGAGAAAGACTAGGATGTAATTGTTTTAACTTATCAAGACTAGGATGTCCCAACCGAGCATGAATAAGGAGAAGCGCCATAACCAATAAAAGAGGCTCAAATCGTGATGACACTAAATCCGAGTCAATCATCCTCCCGCATCTGTGGCCCCAGAATGAAGAAGATTTAGTAAATGAGGCACATGAAATCAAAAGACCGAGTAAGACTTATCGATAACAAATTAAAGGGGCTCAGGAACATAAAGAACATTGAATGGAAAGAGATGAGAAGGATGAACAATACCAATACTGAGATCGATCGAGAACCATTTTGTGATAAATGAAATAATCGGAAGTAGATAGTGAAGAAAAAGAGATCTATTACGGTGATATGATCGGTGGCCCGAGTTAAGTACCGAGGACTCGCAGAGCGAGATATACCAATAAAGGAAATACCAACTGTAATGAAGAGGGAATTAGAATCGCCATCCGAGCTCTCGATATTCCGAGATTCTAGCGTATTGAGGTTTGAACCGCTACGCTCGCTACTAATAAAGGAAAGATGGCGAGAGAAGGAGAAGAGGACGAGCACGGCAAATGGCCGGAAAATCTTTGACCTTAGCGGCGAAGGAAGCAGGACCGTTCTGCCTAATCTACGATAAATCTTCGAACGCTATCGGCCGAGGAATAAGAGGGGGAGGCGAGGCAAAGATCCGTCGGCGAACGATGAAGGAGAACCTCACGTGGGCGACGTCGTCGGAGGAGGCGGAAGGAGGCGCAGGGGTACTCTGCGTGAGCGCCACCTCGGGTGGTAGACTTCAGCCACGGAAGGAGGCGCAGGGTTTGCGGCGAGATGGATGCCACGAGGAAGGAGGCGCACTTCGGTGATGAAGTCACCTTTCCTTCTCCGGCCTCCGGCGAGATGTTACTCTGAGGTCGATGGCGATGAGAAGGAGGAGGCGGCGGCCTCCTTGCCGGAGGTAGAGATGGGCCGGTGGCGAAGCCGCCGCCAACGCGAGAGGGCGACAAGCAATCGATCGCCACGGAAGGAGAGGGTGGCGCCGCCGCGACGAGAGAGCCCGGCCGCTCGAGCGAGGGGAAGGCGGTCGGTCGCCGCGCGACGGAGGGCGAGGGTCGCTGCGTCGAGATCGGAGAGCGAAGCGCGAAGGCCAGAGAGCCGGCCGGTGCCGCGCGAGTAGGAGGGGAAGGCGGCCGGTGCGGCTCGTAATGAGGCGTTGCTCGCGGCGGAGGGCGGGTTGATCGCGAGGCGCGATCTCGCGGTGCGCTCGGGAAAAGAACGCGCAAGAAGGAACGCGAGCAGGCGCGTCTGCAGCAGCTGAGATACTGCGTTCGGGAGAGGAACGCGAGCAGCAGCGGGAAAAAAAAACTGCAAACGGCGGAAACCTAACGCTCTGATACCATGTTATTTCGTAACTCTTGATTCCCTATTACATGAAAGAGGCCCTATTTATATACAAGATTAGGGCTTATTCAAAAGAATAAATCAAACTCTATCCTAGGAATAAATCAAAATTCTATCCTAAGAAATAATTATTCCTAATGATATTTAGGGATAACAATTATCCCTAATCATATCTACAATATTCTAACAACTTTTTTATTAACAATTATATATAATTTAATTTTAAATTAACCTATAACTATTTATATTATTAATGACATTTTACCAAAAAGCACACCTTGAGAATTCCCAAAAGAAGCATTATAGTTTACTTTTTATCAAAAGACGTACTTAATTCCAAAAATACCCCTCCCGACAATAATGGTATCCATTTATTTTAATTTTTTTGCAGTATAACTGATTTTTTAAAATCAATACTAAAATGGTGCTGACTTTTAAAATCAGCATCACAGTCAATATCATTATGATTTTAAACCTTTGAACACCAACAAGAGGCTCATTCTCAAGACTCCCCTCTTCCACTCTATCTTGGTTTTGAAATTTTAAATCCTTTAAATCCATCAATGAGTTTCGACCAAAATCCATTGACGGGCTTAACCAACTCTAATTGAACTCAATTCAAGTTTGGTAAGTTTCTACGGCGATCCTAAATCTAACCATGTTCTACAGTCTCAACTTCAAAATTTAGACTCTGTATCAATTGACACATACTCATAACTTTACGTAGAAGGCTCAGAACTAAAGTTGCACACCATATATACTTTCCTCTTCCACTCCATGTCCAAATTTCATAGTTTCAAATCCTCTAAGTCCATCAATGAGTTTCGGCCAAAACCCACTGATGGTCTTAGTTAGCTCTAATTGGATCCAATTCAAATCTAATATGTCCAGCTTCAAGGGCATCTTAGTCTTGTACAACCGTGATGACATTCAAAAGAGCACATTAAAAGTTCTAAATTTTTGACAAGTAGTGCACAGCTAAAATACCTTTAAAATTGGACTTTTTACTACAATGGGATTGAGGAGCGCCGCACAAACATATCGAATTTTGATTGAGTTCAATCAGAATTGAATAAGGTTATCAATGGATTTTGACCGAAACTCATTGATGAACTTAAAAAATTTGAAATTATAAAACATAGACATGGAGTGAAAGAGAAAAATATAGAGAAGGTAGATATGATATGTAACTTTAGTTTTGAACCTCTTACGTGAAGTTATGAGTATAAGTCAATTGACATAGAGACTAAATTTTGAAAATAAGTTGTGCACAACTAGGAAGACCTTAAAGCTGAGACTTTAGGACATGGTTGGACTGAAAGTCACTGAAGAAACCTACCGGACTTGAATTGGGTTCAATCAGAGTTGGCTAAGGTCATCAATGAATCTTGATCGAAATTTATTGATGGACCTAGAGAATTTGCAATTTTGAAACCAGGATATGGATAGGAGGAGGAGAGTCTTGAGAATGTAAAGGTGTGCAACCTTACTTCAAAGCCTCCCACTGATGTTCAAAGGTTTAGAATCATAAAGTTGCTAACTGTGGTATATATTTTTAATGTTGATTTTCAAAATCAGCACCATAGAAAAATAGAATAAATACCATTGTTGGCAGGAGAGTTATTTTTAGAATTAAGTGTGCCCTTTAGTAAAAAGTAAACTATGATGTGCCTTTTGAGAATTCCCAATAATATTAATTTAGTTTGAGTATAACATTGTCATATTCTCATGCTTGAAAGAAAACAAGCTAATTAGAAAGAAATTTACAAAAAAAAAATGTAAAACCCGTCCAAATTTATCTCAGCATGCTTTGGCACGTGTGTCAGCACAATATAGCATAAAATATTACCATTCTAATTGAGAACAATCATAAAAAGTGTGGAAGTGCAAGACATAGTATCATAAAATAAAGTAAGAATAAAAGCAATCGACCATATATATAATTTGGAATTATAACTATAGCATTGAGTAAATCATTGCATCACTGAGAAGTTTAAGGTTACCTCCAATACAACAAGTTTTCCAACCTCTCTATCCTAGAAGAAGAATAATCAAGTGAAGAATCAAATCAGTATAGAAAAAATTTTCAAGGAAAGAAAATGATTTAGCATTGTATAAAAAGTTGTACCAAAAAGTGATCACCCCATTCCTTATCCAAGTAGTGTCGATCCTTGAAAAACTGCACAGCACAAAAAATCATCAAACAAATAACAAGTTTAGTTCTTGCAATGGAGAACAATTTCAATGAAACGGGAAATGAGACAATGAAAAATAAAAGGAGATAACTCACCCTGTCTTGGTGGCGCTTGTAGAAGAGATCCCAGTATTTCTTAGCATCCTTCTCATACTTTTCTGCAGTGACAATTAAACACGAGAAGATGAGACTAACACAATGAATAGCCTTCAAATAATTAATTGCAACAACAGCAAACTTAACAAAGAATATGATTACATTTGCTGTGGAGTAGAAGTTTTTTTCAAAATTTTGTTTGTTTTGGTTCTCTAAAAGTTCCATTGAGAGACCAATTTAACAATATTGCAGAGGGAAAGTTGAGAAGTAAGATACTGATTAAAAAGAGAAGGATAAAGTATTGTGTTGTTCAGAGAAAAACACCACACTATATATACTCAATAACACTCGTTAATTAAATATATGAGGTGAGAATCATGGAACTACACATATACAACATATAAATGTAACTCGAATATTCCTAATAACTTAAAAACTCTAGCATTCCCCATAAGCTTAGATATTATCTATATCTACCTTGTTAAATAATCTAGAGAGACCCTAGACAATGATAAAGATGAAGAAATAATACTAGTGCAGCATCTTGAAGATTTGATGACTAAATTGTAGTTACATTAATTTATTGCATGGATAAGATCTGAAGATCTAGGATAATGTTGTCATTTGGATGACAAGAAATATGTTTGACAAGTTTAAGAAAAAGTAGGATAATATTTATGTTTTTTAGTCGTGACAGATATTTTTAACCACAAGTACAATGAAATTGGTAAGACTGTACTTTCCTCCTTTCATGGTGAGAATGCATTTGATGAGATAGAAAAAGTTAAGGAAACATGTTATATTTTTTTTGCATTACTACCAATGTAGAAATAAGGCTGGGGTGCAGACCTCCTTGAGTGAAATCATATAATGGCTGCAATCCAGCCATTGACTACAGTGGGATTTGATCCTAGTTGCACACATTGTGTAGCTTTTATTTCTCATCCAGTGGTAGGAAAGCACCCTTCGTGCTATTTCTCATGAAGGGGGTCTTCACATCAGTTTTTTCTCAATCTAGGGCATCTAAGCTGAAGTATCACGTTTCTCAACTTGCTTCAACTTCATCTATTAGCATCGCAAGTCATCCTTCTCAATTAGCAAAAACAAAAATTTATTCCTTAGTTCCTCTAATAATGTCATTGTAAAATATGTAGTGAAGAATTACTTAGATAATGGTGTTTTACCATGCGCTCAAGTTTTTACATAGTTGGAGAACAATCCTACTTTACAACTTATTGTTCAAGACTTTCTTGCTATGTTGCAACTAAATCAGCCTTTTGCATTGGTCAAGTGTTGGCAATTTCTCATCGAAGTAAACCTCATCTAAATACTTTGGAGGCATTAATGAGTTCACAGGGTTGTCTATGAAGTGAGATAAAAGGTACAGTTTTGATTCCCTGAATGATAGTTTCCTTTCTTCATATGGGTGCATGCTGTAGTACAATTTCAATGGGTCTTTGCACCTGCGAGGAAGAAGAGACATTATTGTATTTTGGCATATCTTTCCTCTACTTCCCATGATTTATGTTGATAAAAAAAACTTGATGGGTATTATGATTTTATTAGGTATACAATTATTAGTTTCGATTATATATTTTCAGGCATATTTTATTTTTGAAAGATTAGATGTTTAACTTAGCGATTTTTGGAGGCCTATTTACATTATTTTGAATGTTGCAGGCTGAAACTATAATGTGTTGAAGTGGTATGGATTTGTTCGGGCACTGTCAAATTGGTTAGGTTCAAGCACATTCCACTAGTGGGATGAGCACAAGCCCAAGTTGGGTGAAGTATCTGCGACCCACAAACCTAGGCACAACCAGTTGAAAATCCCCAGCCATACCTCTTTCAGAAAGGGAAAGAAGACCTTTTTACCCTAAAACAATAAATTTAAAAAGAAAAAAAAAAAAGCTTATGCAGCCATTATGGTCTTTTCATCCTAAAGTTACAAAATAACCTCAAAAATTCATCCCTCATCTAAAGTAGTGATGAGCAATTTATTTTGTCCTCTCGGACGGTCAATTGGTTAGAGCAGATGCTGCTATAGATGGGCAGAGATTGATTCTCGACGTGAAGTCTAAAATCCTCATCCCGCCTCAGAAGTCCTCCATTGTTCTGCCCAACGTGTCAAGGGATATAACCTCCTGTGATTTACCTCCTTTCACCATCACCGAGGGACCGACGCTAGGACGAGCGTAATCACCTTTGGTTGCTATAGATAAGCAATTTATTTTTTATTTTTTTAATTTTTTTAATGAATTTTTAGTTTTTAATTTTTAATTTAAGAGAAAAAGGTTGAGAGTCTGCCGAGTCTGATTCCGATCCCGTGAAGGGAATAGGATCCATCCATGGGATGGGTATGGGAGTTAGGTACACCATGCGTGTATGGGTGTGGGCAGTGGAGAACTCATCGGTACCCTATCCCCGCTGCCACGCTTAGCTATGTTTTGCTTTTGGCAAAATGGCACATTAACACGATGAGTCCCAAAGAATGATAGTTTCATGGGAGAAAGCCCTACATGAAACTTTTGGTAAAGGAATTTGATGAACGATCAACGCCTACCCCTCTTTTGCAGAATTCAGGCAAACAAAAAACACTAACGCAATATAGCTAAAAGGAACATTCTCAACCTTATAACAATCTGGTGAGATCGACGAAACGCCTTTCTCAGTTATGCCTGCTTTATCTCTAATGGTTTTGCAGCCAAAACAGGGTTTTACCTTTCCAAAAAGGGGTGACTTGTCTAGCTGAAGAAGAGTACGACGACGTGGAGTATATCTGAATCTTCCTCCCGCCCTCCGGCACCGCTAACTGCCCTGGCGTGGAGCTCGTTGCAGCCTCCTCCTCCATCGTGCCGCCTAGAAATTCGCAGGATCAAGAAGAATATTTTGCCGGCGAGATGCAGCAGCGGACGAAGCCTAGACGGCGTTGATCAAGACCATTCAAATTGTGCCGAATCAAGAACCGCACCAAATCAAAGCTCGACCCTGACCTCAATCGAGCGGCCCGGCCCGGAGGCCGGACTAAGCTGCGCTCAGTACGACGTGGCAATAGCTGTGCCGTGCCGGGCTCAGCCCAACCTGTGATATGGATTGGGCGGTTGTACATGGCTTCATCCGTGCGGGCCGGTCTTCCCGGCCCGTGTGCCAAACCAAGTCCTGTTACTTAAAATAAAAAATAAAGAAAATAACATAGAAAATATTTAAAAATTATAAAAGTATATATGTTTATTTAAAAAAATGTTTCTATTATTTTTCTAGTTTTATATTTTAAACATATCTTTTATTATTTTATTTATAAACAATAGGTTCAAGCCTAAGCTGCTCGAGACCATGTCAGGTTCATGGCTTGGAGTCATTAGTCTTACCTGATCTAATATAATAAAAATAATAATATAAAAAAGGTCAACTGAGCATGGCATACTTGACCTTGTCGACCTGGATTAACGTTTCTATCTAACATAGATATGAAACTTTAAAAACTTATTTTTTAAAACATCAAACCAAGCAAAAAAAAGTGTTCAGCTATATTTTCATAATTGCACTGAAACTTAATTTTATTATATCATTTTATTAGTTTTGTTCTCTAATAAAATTAGGTACATGCTATCTATAATATTTGATGATCAAATTAAATTGATGTAGCTTGCATTTCTTGGTCCCTTCTGTGAGAGCGTCGGAGAAGGGTGATCCTTTACAATCGCACAGTAATTCTCCTGTCAAGATTAATGCGCATCAGATGACCATCAACATTTCTCGACAACGATCCTCCAATGTCTAAGTTAGACCAAGAAAGATGGATAATAATAGGAAGAGAAATGCAATATTAAGAGAGATCAGTATCCATAATCCACTTTCCTTTTTTATCTTTGTCTTTTATAATAGTCCCGCAATAATTGTCCTTCTTTCCACTATCGTCTCAAGGGTGCTTCTGGTAAATCGTTAGATGACAAACTCTGTGCCACTCTCCTATGTGGAAAGTCACGTAGACTTTTATCTTCCGGGGAACAAACAATTAGGGGACAACCTTTGTATGAAATCTTCATCTGACACTTCGAAGGGTTCGAGAGTCATCATGAGGAGAAGTGATTTAGGAGACTAGTTGTAACATAATAAGGAGAAGAATATGACTTATAGTCTCTAACTTATTACAACCTGAGTCTCTTTACTTCGACTCGCTTCCTTAACTATTCAAGTCGCTTCGCTCTGACTCGTTTCCTTAACTATCCGAGTCGCTTAGCTCCGACTTGCTTCCTTAACGATTCGAGTCACTTCACTCTGACTCGCTTTTCTCTTGATGACCCGAGTCGCCACACTCTAACTCCACATACCCCAAGTTCTCATTTGTGGGTCCCCTTCATTTCTTTACTAGATTTAGGCCCAAGCGGGCCTTTGCCTTGTGGGTCTGGCCCTTGCGCCTATTTCAACCATATCATTAGCCACTAACCCTCCCCCTTGAAAAAGTCAGATCATTTAATGGAGCTAACGTTATCCAAGTAACGACGATGGGACAAGCTCTTGGGCCTAAGTTATTGTTGGTGCAATCGGCCCAGGTCACGATTGACTAGGACTTGAGTTTGACTCGAGAGATGTTTTGATGTTCGACAAAAACATATGATAATATGATTATCATGGGAAAGTCCAAGTCTTGGGTAATTGGCATGGAAAGTCCAAGTGGGACACTTGACATTTGAGAAGTCCAAGTGGGACACTTGGCATTTGGGAAAGTTCAAGCATGAGTCTTGGCAATAGAAAGTTAAACATGGATTGACAAGGAAAGTCCAAGTCTTGAGTACTTTGCATGGAAAGTCCAACATGGGTTGGCAAGGGAAAGTCCAAGCTTGAGTCTTGGCATTTGAGAAGTCCAAGGGGTTTGATATTGGCGGCGTAAAATCCAAGCGGGAGTCTTGGCAGCATAAGTCTAATGGTTGGTGGCGTAAAGTCCAAGCGGAGTCTTGGCAGTGCAAGTCCAATGTGCCTTGGCGGTGTAGACACCGTTAGCATGACATAGCCGATGGAAGCACCTGAAGGCTAGCGCAATGGATGAACAAGTTATGGATGACTTGGAGGGATCTGAGAGGCGTGAGACTGATAGAGATGGTGAGAAGGCTTAGGTCTAGGCTAAGGGTGGTCTAGCAAGTATGGGGGAACCATAATTGGGTTAAAACCTCATGCTTGAGGTGTGCCAGTCGACTGGTGTCATGGGGCAGTCGACTGGCGTAAGTCAACTAGGGTTTGACTGCGAGAATTGGCCTAGCAATCGACTGCCAAAGGTGGGGGCAATGATCGATTGCGGCAGCGATTTTGTGATCGATCGGCGGTGCTCGAGTACGAACGGAGAATGATCGAACTGGCAGGCTAGCGATCAGTGAAGGCTCCATCGGGTCGATGGGTATGATCAGTCGACTGATGATGGATCCATTGGATCTTTCCAGCGTGGATCTAGCCGTTGTCTCACGACAACAGTGGCATCAGTCGACTGATCGACGATTTCCAGCATAGGTTGAAACTTTAAATGGAGCTCGTGAAGGAGGAAAATGAAATGGTTCTTTAAGGAGTTTTTGGGGCAAATTGTTGGTGTAATTCAGGGTCTCCAAGTGTCACTCAACCAACAAAACAAGCAAACTCTCAAAAGATCGATTGTAAAGTTTTTTTGTATTTCTTTTATTGTATTTACTTGTTGTATTTAGTATTACTGTTATAATCATTTGTACGAGGTTTCTCCACCTCCGACTTATGTCGAGAAGGAGTGTTTGCATAGTGGTGTGTTTGTGACATCGTTAGAGCACTTTAGAGCTCGATCCGTGGAGTAGGAACTGTTCGATTCTAAACCACGTTAAATATTCATGTTTGCGTGTTTATTCTTGTTGTATTTTATTATTGTATATTCCGCTGCGTACTAACAAGATTGTAGACAAGCAAATGCGAACGATTTCCATCCACGTAACGAATACAAGCTATTCACCCCCCCCTCTAGCTTCCAAGGATCCCTTACAAGTAGTATCAGAGCGAGACTGCTCTTCTAAGTTTAACAACTAAGGGAGCACGCTAGAGGGTGAAAATGGAGTTGGAAGAACAACTAGGTTGGGACATCAACACACCGGTGCCCTACACCCTATATGGACGAGAATGCTTCAATTCTTGGAAAAAAAGAATTGAAGATTTTATTATGATGAGAGATTTTGAGGAGTGATCCATTTTGATGGAAGGATTCGAATATCCAAAAGGACCAAAGGGTGGCTTCCTCAAGAAGAAGAGATCTAGTGAGGATCAACTCCAAAGATTCGAGAAAAACAAGAAGATAATCAAATTTATTTTTGATTTAATTCCTAATGACTTCTTGTGTAGCCTAGGTGAGTGCATGGATGCCAAAAAGCTATGGAGCAATTTGACCAAGCTCCATGAAAGTCCATCACCGGTCCAAGAGAAAGGGACCGAAGAGGCAAACGCATCATCCTCACAAGGAAGTGAGGACTTGGAGGTTGAGAGACCATCAACATCCAAGGAGGAAGAGAAAGTAGAATTGGAGGAGACCTCCACCTCTAGGATTGAAGGGGAGGAGATTAGATCACCGGAGCAATATCAAGAAGAAGCTTCAACATCCGGTCAAGATGAAGAAACTCAAAATCCGATTTCGGTCTCCATTGACTTAGGTAACTCAAACACCTCAATTCAAAATAAAAATAATATTAGGTGTTTTAAGTGTAGGGAATTTGGGCACTATAAGAGTAAGTGCCCAAAGAAAGTCAAGAAGACTCCTCCGGCACCAAAACCTCAAGAAAAAATCAAAGGATGTCGGTGCCCCGACAATTAAAAGCATAGAGCACGTGGTATACTTTAAATGTCAACAAAAAATGCACTATAGGAGTTCATGTCCTAAAGGGAAAAAGAAAGGGCAAGAATGAGCAATTCATATAGGGGGAGCTAAGGCAAACCCTAAGGTAAAATTTATTAATGCACATTCAATTTCTAGGGATAAAAAGCATGCTAGGAATAATGTCAACAATCTTGCTATTGTACATGAAAAGCATGCTAGAAATAATAGATATATTTGTTTAGGTGTCAAAAATATTAATATTTCAAAGGAGGAGAAATTTGGGACTAATGTCCCAAGAAAAGTTTTACCTAAGGAATCTATTAGGAAAATAGGAGAGCACTTAGATCTCAACCCTAAATGGACTAGACATATGCCTAGGAAGTCTCATGCCCAAAGACCAAATCAAAATTCAAAAATTGGGCAATTAGAATTAGAAAATCAAGCCTTGAGATCAAGGCTTGAGAAATTGGAAAAAACCCTTAAAATTATGCAAAATCAAATAAAAGGGGCAAATGGTCAAAGTCAAGGGTCTAGATCTCAAAGTCAATATCTAGGACCTAAGAAAAAAAAGTCAACCAAGGGCAAGAAAGGTTTGAGTCACAAACCTAAGCCTAAGGTGGCTTATCATAGTATTTCATTTGATTATGGAACACAAACTGGGCCTAGGAAGACCAAGGTCAATAGGGAAGTCATCCCTAGAGTTGACCATGGTGTGTGCCTAGTGGCTAGGGTTTCAAGGAAACCTAGGGAAGCCACTAAGAAGGTTGCAAGGGGAGTTACCCCTAGAGTCAACCTAGGTAAGACCACAATGACCAAGGCTAACAAGCCTAGGAGAGTCATTAGGAGGGTATCTAGGGAGGTCATCCCAAAGGAATACCTAGTAAACCCTATGAGCTCAAATAGATTTTGGGTTCCTAAGAGCGTGATTGACTCATGCTAAATGGGTTTAGGATGTGTCAACTTTAAATGAAAGGGTAGTTAACCTAACCATGGTAAATGTGACACTTTAGGTAATTTTCAAGGTTATGGGTACCATGGAAATAAGGTTGATATTATAATCCTAAAAGTTTTTAGGATATGCCAATACATTCTTGGAATTATGAAAAATTAATTAAATTGACACAATTAGGTTTAGAAGTCTTTAGTATATCATTTTGGATTTTTGGCACACTTGGGAGAAAAGTAGCAATATGGCAAAATATATTTAATTATATCAAATAACAATTAATATTAAAATTTAGGTATGATTATACCTATACATTTTATATGTCATGCTTTGATTGCCATATAACATGTCATGACATCATATTTATTTTTAATCATTTAAAATGTCATGATCATGCTTAGGGTTAGGTTAAATGTCATGTATGCTTAGATTGTATCATATGTCATGACATCATGATCATTGGAAATGCTTTATTATGCTATCATTTATGTCATGATCATACTTTATGCATTTAATTTAATTGAAATTGATTCAAGGACAATGGTAAGACTTGAAGTCCCATTTATAAGGAAATCAAGTAGAGTTGCCTTAGAAAATGTATGAGACTTTAGTTTAAGATGAACTAAAATCCACATCTCACATCTAACTTGACATGTATGTGTATTTATACACCCTAGATACATGTGAGATGCTAGGATATGAGTTAAGTTCAAGGTGCATAATTTTTACATCTAGATGAACTAAAACTCATTTTATCTTATTGGTGGATCATTGGGAAAACTTGTGTACAAGTCATGTACATTAAGCCCAAGGAATATGATCCAATATAGGTTTTCAAAAATATTTTAAAATCATTTTAGAAAATCTTGGTGAAGTCTATCTTTTGATAGCAATCACCATTGATGAAGTTGATACAAAGTGAGCTAAAATATTGAAGTTTTTCTTCACTTTTGAACTTTGTATCAATTTCGATATTTTATGAGTAAAACATTTTTCTATCATTTTCACCCATTGTATGTGTCATAATTATTATACGTATGAATTTTCATGATTTTTCGATATACGTATAATTATTTATGAATTTCTGAAATTCAACTCTGATAACTAAAATTCGGAAGTTTGATTATCACCCACGCCTTTGGTGGCTCATCGATGAGAGTGGCAATGATCGATCTCGATAGTCGATTGCCAAAGTGATTTCAGGAAAACAAGGATGTTTAACCCCATTTCAGCTATGGTAAGGTTCTCTAACCACTCCTAACCCTAGGATATACTTTGGGAAGCATTATAAAGGGTGAAAATCCATTGGATATGGATTAGGAGAGGTGTTAGGATAATGTATCAAATTTAAGGGTTGAAAAGTTCAATCTTGAACTTTAGACCTTATTTTTTATGGTTTAGAGTTCCTATTGGCTTAGGGACTTCCCAAGGATATTGTTGGTGCAATGGTCAAGGAGGAGTAAGCCTTTAGGGGGAGGTATCCATCATGGGATGATGGATGATATTTTTCCTCATGAGGGGGTAAAATGAGATTTTGAGATACCCAATTTGGAAATTGAGAGAGTGTATAGGATTGCCTCTCTTGAGTAATATGAGACTTATCACTAGGAAGATGGTAGACATCCTAGGTATTTTTGGACCAAGGGGAGATTGTAAGATCTCATTGGGACATGAGACACTGACTTCCTTGGAGAGATAACCTTTTTGATGTATGTCAAAAAGGGGGAGAACTTATTGGGAGAATAACATCAATTAAGAAAATTAATGGGGATGATTGGTTTGAGTTAGATGGTCTAACTCAATGGTTTGTTTGGTTTTTGTCAAACATCAAAAAGGGAAAGATTGTTGGTGCAGTCGGCTCAGGTCACGATTGACCAGGACTCGAGTTCGACTCGAGAGATATTTTGATGTTCGGCAAAAACATATGACAATGTGATTGTCATGAGAAAGTCCAAGTCTTGGGTACTTGGCATGAAAGTCCAAGTGGGACACTTGGCATTTGAGAAGTCCAAGTGGGACACTTGACATTTAGGAAAGTCCAAGCATGGGTCTTGGCAATGGAAAATCCAACATGGGTTGGTAAGGAAAGTCCAAGTCTTGAGTACTTGACATAGAAAGTCCAACATGGGTTGGCAAGGGAAAGCTTGAGTCTTGACATTTGAGAAGTCCAAGGGGTTTGATATTGGCGGCGTAAAGTCCAAGCGGGAGTCTTGGCAGCATAAGTCCAATGGTTGGTGGCGTAAAGTGAAGCACACGAAGGCTAAGCGTGATGGATGAACAAGTCATGGATGACTTGGAGGGATCCGAGAGGCGTGAGGTTGATGGAGGTGGCTAGAAGGCTTAGGTCTAGGCTTAGGGTGGTCTAGCAAGTATGGGGGAACCATACTTGGGTTATGGCGTGAGTCAACTAGGCGAGAATTGGCAATGATCGTGTCGAGGTGGGCAATGATCGGTGATTTTGTGATCAGTCGACTGATGCTCGATTTTTCGAGCACATAATGGAGTCGAGACTCGACTGCGGGGCTAGCAGTCGAGTGAAGGCTCCATCAGTCGACTGATGGGTATGATCCGTCAACTGATGATGCATCCATTGGATCTTTCCAGCGTGGATCTAGCCATTGTCTCATGACAACAGTGGCATCAGTCGACTGATGGTCTCGAGCAGTCGACTGATCGGCGATTTCCATCACAGGTTGAAGCTTTAAATTAAGCTCATGAAGGAGGAAAACGAAATGGTTCTTTGAGGAGTTTTTAGGGCGAATTGCTGGTGTAATTCAGGGTCTCCAAGTGCCACTCAACCAACCAAACAAACATGCTCTCAAAAGATCGATTGTAAAGTTTTCTTTGCATTTCTTTTGTTGTATTCACTTGTATTTGCTTGTTGTATTTAGTATTACTGTTGTAATCATTTGTACGAGGTTTCTCCACCTCCGACTTATGTCGAGAAGGAGTGTTTGCATAGTGGTGTGTTTGTGACATCGTTAGAGCACTTTAGAGCTCGATCCGTGGAGTAGGAACTGTTCGATTCTGAACCACGTTAAATATTCGTGTTTGCGTGTTTATTCTTGTTGTATTTTATTATTGTATATTCCACTGCGTACTAATAAGATTGTAGACAAGCAAACGCGAACGATTTCCATCCACGTAACGAATACAAGATATTCACCCCCCCTCTAGCTTCCAAGGATCCCCTACAAGTGGTATCAGAGCGAGACTGCTCTTCTAAGTTTAACAACTAAGGGAGCACGCTAGAGAGTGAAGATGGAGTTGGAAGAACAACTAGGTTGGGACATCAACACACCGGTGCCCTACACCCTATATGGACGAGAATGCTTCAATTCTTGGAAAAAAAGAATTGAAGATTTTATTATGATGAGAGATTTTGAGGAGTGATCCATTTTGATGGAAGGATTCGAATATCCAAAAGGACCAAAGGGTGGCTTCCTCAAGAAGAAGAGATCTAGTGAGGATCAACTCCAAAGATTCGAGAAAAACAAGAAGATAATCAAATTTATTTTTGATTTAATTCCTAATGACTTCTTGTGTAGCCTAGGTGAGTGCATGGATGCCAAAGAGCTATGGAGCGATTTGACCAAGCTCCATGAAAGTCCATCACCGGTCCAAGAGGAAGGGACCGAAGAGGCAAACACATCATCCTCACAAGGAAGTGAGGACTTGGAGGTTGACAGACCATCAACATCCAAGGAGGAAGAGAAAGTAGAATTGGAGGAGACCTCCACCTCTAGGATTGAGGGGGAGGAGATTAGATCACCGGAGCAACATCAAGAAGAAGCTTCAACATCCGGTTAAGGTGAAAAAGCTCAAAATCCGATTCCGGTCTCCATTGACTTAGGTAACTCAAACACCTCAATTCAAAATAAAAATAATATTATATATTTTGAGTATAGGAAATTTGAGCACTATAAGAGTAAGTGCCCAAAGAAAGTCAAGAAGACTCCTCCGGCACCAAAACCTCAAGAAAAATCAAAGGATGTCGGTGCCCCGACAATTAAAAGCAAAGAGCACGTGGTGTGCTTCAAATGTCAACAAAAAAGGCACTATAGGAGTTCATGTCCTAAAAGGAAAAAAAAAAGGGCAATAAGGAGCAATTCATGTAGGGGGAGCTAAGGCAAACCCTAAGGTAAAATTTATTAATGCACCTTCAATTTCTTGGGATAAAAAGTATGCTAGGAATAATGTCAACAATCTTGCTATTGTACATGAAAAGCATGCTAGAAATAATAGATATATTTGTTTAGTTGCCAAAAATGTTAATATTTAAAAGGAGGAGAAATTTGAGACTAACGTCCCTAGAAAAGTTTTACCTAGGGAATCTATTAGGAAAATAGGAGAGCACTTAGATTTCAACCCTAAATGGACTAGACATATGACTAGGAAGTCCCATGCCCAAAGACCAAATCAAAATTCAAAAATTGGACAATTAGAATTAGAAAATCAAGTCTTGAGATCAACGCTTGAGAAATTGGAAAAGATTCTTAAAATTATGCAAAATCAAATAAAAGGGGCAAATGGTCAAAGTCAAGGGTCTAAATCTCAAAGTCAACATCTAGGACCTAAGAAATAAAAGTCAACCAAGGGCAAGAAAGGTTTGAGTCACAAACCTAAGCCTAAGGTGGCTTATCATAGTATTCCATTTGATTATGGAACACAAACTGGGTCTAGGAAGACCAAGGTCAATAGGGAAGTCATCCCTAGAGTTGACCATGGTGTGTGCCTAGTGGCTAGGATTTCAAGGAAACCTAGGGAAGCCACTAAGAAGGTTGCAAGGGGAGTTACCCCTAGAGTCAACCTAGGTAAGACCACAATGACCAAGGCTAACAAGCCTAAGAGGGTATCTAGGGAGGTCATCCCTTAGGAATACCTAGTAAACCCTAGGAGCTCAAATAGGTTTTGGATTCCTAAGAGCATGATTGACTCATGCTAAATGGGTTTAGGGTGTGCCAACTTTAAATGAAAGGGTAGTTAACCTAACCATGGTAAAGGTGACACTTTAGGTAATTTTCAAGGTTATAGGTACCTTGGAAATAAGGTTGATATTATGATCCAAAAAGTTTTTAGGATGTGCCAATACATTCTTGGAATTATGAAAAATTAATTAAATTGACACAATTAGGTTTAGAAGTCTTTAGTATGTCATTTTGGGTTTTTGGCACACTTGGGAGAAAAGTAGCAATATGGCAAAATATATTTAATTATATCAAATAACAATTAATATTAAAATTTAGGTATGATTATACCTATACATTTTATATGTCATGCTTTGATTGCCATATAACATGTCATAACATCATATTTATTTTTAATCATTTAAAATGTCATGATCATACTTAGGGTTAGGTTAAATATTATGTATGCTTAGATTGTATCATATGTCATGACATCATGATCATTGGTCATGTTTTATTATGCTATCATTTATGCCATGATCATACTTTATGCATTTAATTTAATTGAAATTGATTCAAGAACAATGACATGACTTGAAGTCCCATTTATAAAGGAATCAAGTAGAGTTGCCTTAGAAAATGCATGAGACTTTAATTTAAGATGAACTAAAATTCACATCTCACATCTAACTTGACATGTATGTGTATTTATACACCCTAGATACATGTGAGATGCTAGGATATGAGTTAAGTTCAAGGTGCATAGTTTTTGCATCTAAATGAACTAAAACTCATCTTATCTTATTAGTGGATCATTGGGAAAACTTGTGTACAAGTCATGTACATTAAGCCCAAGGAATATGATCCAATATAGGGTTTCAAAAATATTTTTAAATCATTTTAGAAAATCTTGGTGAAGTCTATCTTTTGATAGCAATCACCATTGATGAAGTTGATAAAAAGTGAGCTAAAATATTGAAGTTTTTCTTCACTTTTGAACTTTGTATCAATTTCGATATTTTATGGGTAAAATATTTTTTTATCATTTTCACCTATTGTGTGTGTCATAAGTATTATATGTATGAATTTTCACGATTTTTCGATATACGTATAATTATTTATAAATTTATGAAATTCAACTCTAATAACTGAAATTCGAAAGTTTCAGTTATCAGTCGACTGCCCTTGGTGGCAGTCGACTGATGAGGGTGGCAGTCGACTGATCTCTGATAGAGTCGACTGCCAAGCCTAATTTTGGGTAAACAAGGATGTTTAACCCCATTTCTGCTATGGTAAGGTTCTCTAACCACTCCTAACCCTAGGATATACTTTGGGAAGTATTATAAAGGGTGAAAATCCATTGGATATGGATTAGGAGAGGTGTTTGGATA
Source organism: Wurfbainia villosa (assembly GCA_025175895.1). Classification (NCBI taxonomy): domain Eukaryota; kingdom Viridiplantae; phylum Streptophyta; class Magnoliopsida; order Zingiberales; family Zingiberaceae; genus Wurfbainia; species Wurfbainia villosa. Next base: position 121,795,970 of record CM045987.1, on the reverse strand, counting down.
ATGTATCAAATTTAAGGGTTGAAAAGTTCAAGCTTGAACTTTAGACCTTATTTTTGATGGTTTAGAGTTCCTATTGGCTTAGGGACTTCCCAAGGATATTGTTGGTGCAATGGTCAAGGGGGAGTAAACTTTTAGGGGGAGGTATCCATCATGGGATGATGGATGGTATTTTTTCTCATGAGGGGGAAAATGAGATTTTGAGATACCCAATTTGGAAATTGGGAGAGTGTATAGGATTGTCTCTCTTGAGTGATAAGAGACTTATCACTAGGAAGATGGTAGACATCCTAGGTATTTTTGGACCAAGGGGGAGATTGTAAGATCTCATTGGGACATGAGACATTGACTTCCTTGGAGAGATAACCTTTTTGATGTATGCCAAAAAGGGGGAGAACTTATTGGGAGAATGACATCAATTGGGAAAATTAATGGGGTTGATTGGTTTGAGTTAGATGGTCTAACTCAATGGTTTGTTTGGTTTTTGTCAAACATCAAAAAGGGGGAGATTGTTGGTGCAGTCGGCCCAGGTTACGATTGACCAGGACTCGAGTTTGACTCGAGAGATATTTTAATGTTCGACAAAAATATATGACAATGTGATTGTCATGGGAAAGTCCAAGTCTTGGGTACTTGGCATGGAAAGTCCAAGTGGAACACTTGACATTTGAGAAGTCCAAGTGGGGCACTTGGCATTTGGGAAAGTCTAAGCATGGGTCTTGGCAATGGAAAGTCCAACATGGGTTGGTAAGGAAAGTCCAAGTCTTGAGTACTTGGCATGGAAAGTCCAACATGGGTTGGCAAGGGAAAGTCCAAGCTTGAGCCTTGGCATTTGAGAAGTCCAAGGGGTTTGATATTGGCGGTGTAAAGTCCAAGGGGGAGTCTTGGCAGTATAAGTCCAATGGTTGGCGGCGTAAAGTCCAAGCGGAGTCTTGGCAGCGTAAGTCCAATGTGCCTTTGCGGTGTAGATACCGTTAGCATGACATAGCCGATGGAAGCACCTGAAGGCTAGCGCAATGGATGAACAAGTCATGGATGATTTGGAGGGATCCGAGAGGCGTGAGGCTGATGGAGGTGGCTAGAAGGCTTAGGTCTAGGCTAAGGGTGGTCTAGCAAGTATGGGGGAACCATACTTGGGTTAAAACCTTATGCTTGAGGTGTGCCAGTCGACTGGTGTCATGGGGCAGTCGACTAGCGTGAGTCAACTAGGATTTGACTGCGGGAATTGACCTAGCGATCGCCAGAGGTGGGCGATCGACCGATTAGCCGAAATGACCGTGCTTGATTTTTCGGCACGAATCGGAGTCGTAGACTCGATCGGGCTAGCAGTCGAGTGAAGGCTCCATCAGTTGACTAATGGGTATGATCAGTCGACTGATGATGGATTCGTTGGATCTTTCCAGCGTGGATCTAGCCGTTGTCTCACGACAACAGTGACATCAGTCGACTGATGGTCTCGAGTAATCAATTGATCGGCGATTTTCAGCACAGGTTGAAGCTTTAAATGGAGCTCGTGAAGTAGGAAAACGAAATGGTACTTTGAGGGGTTTTTGGGGCGAATTGCTGGTGTAATTTAGGGTCTCCAAGTGCCACTCAACCAACCAAACAAGCAAGCTCTTAAAAGATCGATTGTAAAGTTTTCTTTGCATTTATTTTATTGTATTCACTTGTATTTGCTTGTTGTATTTAGTAATACTATTGTAACCATTTGTACGAGGTTTCTCCACCTCCGACTTGTGTCGAGAAGGAGTGTTTGCATAGTGGTGTGTTTGTGGCGTAGCTAGAGCTCTTTAGAGCTCGATCCGTGGTGTAGGAATCGTTCGGTTCCAAATAACGTTAAATACTCATGTTTGCGTGTTTGTTCTTGTTATATTTTATTATTGTATATTCCGCTGTGTACTAACAAGATTGTAGACAAGCAAATGCGAACGATTTCCATCGGCGTAACAAATACAAGCTATTCACCTCCCCCCTCTAGCTTCCAAGGATCCCCTATAGTTATGATCCTCCTAGGGCTCCATTTCTTTGATTCTCTCTAAAAAGTAAAAAAATGCCTAACTTTTTTACTTTCATCTTGGACTGTGTCGCTTCTTTGTTTCACATTACCTTCATAACCCCCCTGTTCTGAATACTCAAGGGCATCCGTAGAAAAAGGGTTCCTCTTGTCTTCTCCCCTTACTCCAGGTGATCTTCTTCCTTCCTGTGTTATTCCTTTCTCGTCTGAGTAAGTAGTCCTCCCTCTCTTTTCTTCTTGTTTCCATTGCATCTTCTTCTAAAAAATCTACCCGAGTTAGGGATTCCCTGGTATGAGACCTTGACATCACCCCTAACCCTGGAGCATCTTTCTTGTGCTCACCTCCCTCACTATATCCTAGAAGTCATCCTTCCTATTTTTCCTTTTCCTTAAGATAGTTCTTATCGCCCCCTCCTAACTATCATTACTTCTTCATAGGCTAACTTGAAGGGGGGCTTCGTTTACCAGTTCCAACCATCTACTTTCAAATCTTGAATATTTATAGATTAGCTATAAACCAGTTAACTCCCAATACCTTTCGCATTCTAGCTAGGATAATCATCATCTTTAAGCACCTTAAGCTTTCTTTGTCCCCCCTTCTGTTGGGACCGATTTGATGTGCTATAGGGGGAGGGTGAATAGCGATTTCTAAATTTTCGCGATTTTGTTCGCTTGATTGTGCTTGTCTGCAAAACTCATTAGCATGCAGGGGAATATACAAACATAAATAGCACAAACATAGACAAAAATACAATTATAAACACACATGATTTAACATGGTTCGGAACCTTAATTTCTACTCCACGATCGAGCTCTAATTGAGCTCTAGTGATGCATATCACTACTAAATATTCTCCTTTCCAGAAACAATCCAGAGATGGAGAAACCTCTTACAAAATGATCTTACAAAAAATACAACCAAAATACAAGAGTATACAACGAAAAGGAAACATAAAGAACACTTTACAAATGAGGAACTTTGATTGCTTTGCTTGCTTGTTGGTTACTTTGAGATGCCTTGGAAAGTCTAGAATGCAGCGACAATTCCCCTTCCAAATCTCCAAGAAAATCCTTGCTGAAATCCTCCACGAGTTGCTCCTTTTATGACCTGTATCGAGCTTGATTTGCACCTAGAAGTCGATTGTCAAAAGACCCCAGTCAACTGTTCACCTATCTGTTGTCTCACAATGGACTAATTCACGTTGGATTCTGCCCAACGTATATTTGAACAATTGACTGTCATTACCATCAGTCAATTGTCAATCCAATAGTCGACTGCCAAGCCAGTATTCGACTATGAGATCTTCTATGCCCTAACCATTTACGACTAGTTGATTGTTCATCCATGACAGTTGACTGCCAAAGGCCAGTCGACTGGTGAAAGCCACTAGTTAACTGACAGAGCACAACTTGAGTAGTTGAGCCTCAGTCAATTATTCAACCAATCGACTGAGTCATAACCCCAGTCAACTATCATGAGGCAGTTGAGCTCTCAAGTGTCATGCACTCGACCAGTCGACTAGTCCAAAGCACCAGTCGACTACTAAACTTCAAACATGAGATTTAACTCAATTATAATCTCCTCATGCTTGATCATCCACTCTTGACCTAGACCTAAGTCTTCTAGCCACCTTTATCAGCCTCACACCCTTAGGGTTTGTCTGAGTCCTCCACTATTGAGGATCTTGGAATGGCTAGAGGGGGTGAATAACCTCTTTCAATTTCTACAATAATGTTAGCGGAAGCATAAACAAAATAATACAAAAATTGAAATCAAGAGACAATGCTAACAAAGTGTTTAACGTGGTTCGGAGATGAAGCTCCTACTCCACAACGATCCTTAAGGTGGATCACTCCTTACAAGCCTTCACTAGAATTTCTCCTTTTGATGATCACACCAAGGTGGAGAAGCCTTCTTACAATACAATCTCTTCTTCTTACAATGATGGAGAAAGTAGAATTACGAAGAAGAGATTAAGAACTTGGAAAGCTTAGAATGAAAATTTAGAATGAGAACACTAGCTTACTCTAAGCTCTCAAACCCCTTCTTATAGAACAAATTTAGAATGAGAGCACTAGCCTATTCTAAGCTCCCCAAACCCCTTCTTATAGAACTTAGGTATTTGTGTCTGTTGAGCTCGACGTCAATCGACTGGTGTTATTGTTGACTGAATCTAATGACTTCTAATGAAGCCTGATCATGATCGTCACCACTTATGGACACTTGATCAGTCGACTACTCATACCAACAGTCGATTGCCTAAGGCAATAGTTGACTGCCACAAGTAGACAGTCGACTACCAAATATTTTGTATTCCGTCCACTTAATTCCAGTCGACTGTCATTCATTAGTAGTCAACTATTGTGGACCAGTCGACTGGTTTAAAGCACTAGTTGACTGTCAGAGCTTTGTTTAGCAGTCAACTCGCAGTCGACTAGGTCATAACCCTAGTTGACTGCTTAAGTCTTTTGGACCCTCGAGTATTAAACACCCGAACCAGCCAGTAGGTAGAAGAACTAGTCGACTGGTATACCTAAAGTATGAACATTTCATACTTGAAAACACACCCTAAGTATAGACTCAACCTTCAAGCTTCTCCATCAGCCTCGCGCCTTCAAGATCCCTCCGAGTTTGCGACTCCTTTATCCTTACGCTTGCCTTCAAAAGCTTCCTTCGATTTTGTCATGCTTAGAATCTTCCTTTGCTAAGGTTCATTTGGACTTATGTCATCAAAACTATATACTTAGATTTTATGATGCCAAAACCTCACCCTTGGACTTCCTTGCTAAGATCCACTTGGACTTATGCTGCCAAGACTACATGCTTGAACTTATGTTACCAAGTCTATATTCTTGGACTTTTCTTGCCAAGGTGTCAAGGCTTCATCCTTGGACTTTCCTTGTCAAGTCTTCAAACTTGGACTTTATTTAAACTTGTCACTTGGCATTCATATTAGATCATAAGCATTGTCTAACTATAAATGATTATCCAAACATCAAAAGATTAATACTTGGAGCATGCTTGTACCAACAATCTCCCCCTTTTTGATGTTTGACAATTAGTTTAAGTTAGGTCTTTAAATATGCATTAAGAACTTCATATGTCACAATATGAAATCTAACTTAAATCTCCCCCTCTCTCCCTTTAACATACATCAAAAGAGAAAGATAAATTTTCAATAAAAACATGTGCAAATAGGATGGTTATGCCTTAAACTAAGGTATAAAATATACTTAGGTTCCCCCTTAATCCAAGACACATTCTAAGTGTAATCACGTTGAGCAAAGTATATAAAGATGAGTAAGAGTGTTGCCTAACTTTGCACCAACAATAAAATATGTGCACATAGATTATGGGTTTAGATATTGATATAGTTAAACCTCCCCCTTAACCATTGCATCAATTAGTCCTACTCCCCCTTAATCCTTAACTAATTATCATTTTAACGCTTTGCTCATTATATCATAGGGATAAGACTTCCTAGGACTAGTGGTAAATGGTTAAATCATGCCTAAGTAACCAGAATTAGAGTTATCAGTTGACTCAGATAAACACCAGTCGACTGGTGCAAGACTAATCGACTGCTATTGACTGACACGTGTAGTTTAGGTTTTTAGCCAAAAATCAGAAATGCATAAATAAATCTAAGGGTGTCAAAAATTCATGAAATTTTATAGACACATTAGTTAAGTCATTTTCTACCAAAAAAAATAACTTTAAAAATATATCTTTTTCAGATTTTGAGATTGACACAGACTAGAAAACTAGCAAAAGCTCTAAAGGTTTTTCAAAACTTTGTACCACTTTTTCTTAGCAGATAAAACTATTGTTCAAAATATGATAAACACTAATTAAAAATTATTTTATTTAACATTTCCAACTGATGCACACAAACGCGATCTCAAATCTCACGATGGAGACCGTCGAGGACTCGAAGCGTGCGCTCACGCTCAACGCCCGCAAGTGCACGGATGTCGTCAAGTAATTAGGAGGGATGTCGGCGGTCCTAACTCTAAAATAGTGTCACACAGAGGAAAAGAAGGGTCGCTATGAGTCTTTAGATGGATTCTAGGATTTCAGTTTCGTTTGTGTGTAGCGGAACACATTGTCAATTGGGTTTGCTTAGGTTTTTAGTTATGATTTTGTTGAAAGGACATCATACACTCCTCCAATGAGCCTTCGCATCTATCGGAAGCTACCTCTGCCATTCCAGGTTAACCCCTGTCTTTAGGACGGGATAGTCGGTACGAGGATGTCGAATCGATCCCTGCAATGAGTCAAAAATAAGGCGCATTTCCTACTCTATCGCATCCTTCTACCCACAATTACCGACGATGAGGCCAACCCTTAGGTCCCTCTTTAATTCCCCTAAATCTTTGATATGAGGGATATCACCCCTCGTATTGGCTAAGCACAGTGGCTAAAAAACTAAAACAATAATTATAGATCTAAACCAAAACACCAATTGCAAATATAAATTTAAGAACGAAAAGATTTGAATTAACATGTTCCGACTCAACACAAACTACTCCCTAATCCTAGAATCAGAGAGTCTACTCCATAGATACGAGAGAAGAAACACAAGGCATGATCGTATCCGTATAAACAATAGAATTTACGCAAAGAATAGGATTTACAATGCAATGTAGGTCTTCTCCTCGATGTTGAAGTGCAGAATCTTGACCTCCGACGGTGTTCTTCCTCCCTGTTGTGAGTTCCCGAAGCTTTTCAAGGCTTCGGAGTGTCGTCCCCACCGTCGTGCCTCCTCCTAGGGTTTGGGTGGAGCTTTCCTTATATAGACATCATGCCGGATCGCTGCGAAATTTGGAAAAAATCCTAGTCGTGTCAATTTGCTGGGTCGCCACACGACCGTATGAAAACACACAGTCTGGCCATGTGTCAGGCTGTGGCGGCCGTTTTTGCCCTTTGAACACAGTCGTGTGTGGGCACATGCCTTGGTTGTGTTCCCTTCTGCGTTCAGCTACCAAATGTCTTCTTTTGCTCCGAAATTGCACCATTTTCCCTATAAAATATTATCCTGCACACAAAAGTAAACAGAGCAGATCTTTGAACCAGAAAATAGGAAATGCATGCAACATAATGTAAAATATGCATGAAATGAACATAAAATGCTATGAGATGTGAGCGAAAACTACTCCTAAAACCTTATATGTTTTACTCACATCAATTTCTCCAGACTTAAATCTTTGCTTATCCTCAAGCAAACCTTAGTGCCATAAAATTTTAAAAGGTATTGTTCCATGCTTAACATGTTAACTAGATTTATCAAGTGGTATTTGCAATCAAAGCAAAATAGATATGTTCTAGAAATTCACTAAGTTAGCTCCTCATGCTCGTGATAAGCGAATCTTCTTAGGGGATACTCATTCCATGGTGAGTTAAGTCATCATCCTATAGCTTTTCTAAGGTCTCCAGCTCTTAGGCACTTACCTGCCCAAAGCAAGGGTCATTCCCTAGATCTAGCACAAAGTCTCAAAGGCGTGCTTAGTATTGAGAGAAATTGATAGGTGTTTCTCTAGTAACCTAACTCGGTCTCAAAGGGACACCTAACCATTTCTACCCACGATAACTATTTTTTATCCCTCATAATCTCTTTTTCTTTTTTCTTTTCTTTTTTATGTCTTTTTCTCTCTCTCTCTCTTTCTTTTCTCTCTTTTATCTTTTTGGCTCACTGGGATTTTGATTTTTCCGAATGGGCTTACACAATCCGAGCATCTCTAGTAACTAAAATGCTAAATCTAGAGTCACCTATGGATTCCTAAGTACTAGACTACTGAGATGAATCATAACTAGGTATGTACTAGACTCTTCCTTTCAGAAAGTTCGTCATGTGTATGTGTAAAATAAAAGCTAACTAGTGTTAGTCTAAATATTCATTCAAAGCCAATAAAATAAAATACCACGACATAAATGAAGTTACACTACTCATGGAAACAACTCATGAAGAAGACTTTAAAAAATACTACTGAGGCAGCTTATAGGTAGCAAAAACTAAGTGCTGAAAGAAACTAAACAACTAATGCATGAATAAATGAATGCTAACCAAAATGCAAACATTAGGAAAGAAACTACTACTAGAAATAAAACAAAACTTGGGGTCCCCCTAGACTTAAGTGAAGCATACCTCTAGTATGGTGGACAAGGTGGAAAGTCTGATAGTCTCGGCATCTTGGGGTCCTAGGAGAACCTATTACTGAGCTGTTGATGTCACATGTACATGTAGTCGATCTGAGAGCTGGTGGATGCAGCGACTGCTCGGTGCTCCTCCTCCCTAGCCTATTGTGCCTGCTGGGCTCGCATATGTTGTCGCATCTCCTGGTGGTAGGCAGCCTCCGCCTGGCGATGGGTAGCCTCCGCTTGGAAGTAGATGCGGGCCTCATCGTAGAACTCCTCAGCGCACTGAAAGTGCTCCCGAAAGCCCTGAAACTCTGCCTGTGTGTAGGCGCTCTGCTCCTCCCATCACTACCTCTGCTCGGCATATATGTTGTCGATGCGCGATTGGAACTCCGAAAAATCATAGGCAGATGTACCTACATCATGCTCAAAAGTAGAAAAAGGTGGTGGTGCAGGCTCATGTCGACGTCGACTAGGTGGGCTCCTATGCATGTGTCGACTTGAAAGAGAATGATGCAAGGGGGGAGAGATGGGCACCGATGTGGATGGTCCCTCATATGGAGGGGACTCCACTATTAGGTCTAAGTGCCAGTTGGCACATGTGATGATGGTGGTACGATCGGGGTCGGGAGCCTAAGAGTCGTCAGGTTTTTCCTTACCAAGCATAAGGAGTGTCCTTCTCTTACAATCATCTTCATGGACATACACACTCCCAGGTCGATCCTAGGGCTCCCCTCTATGCTATTTAGCGCAGTGTAGTCATACCCCATCTTATGACAAATGTGGGTAAGCAGGCCCCCCACATTAATCTCTTCTCTTGCTGCTTTTCCCATTTTCACTAAGTGTCTAATGAAATGGGATCCTACATCGATGCTACTCCTTTCTTGTAGCATGTCCCATAGGAAAAGCAGCTCGCTAGCTCTCACTACACCGTCACTCTTCCCACGACCAAATATAGTACTTGCCATGATTCGGTGGAGGTATCAAAAAATGGGGTTTTGGAGGCGCGATGCTTTGGCCCTGGAAGGGTCGTAAGCGTGCTCTCCTGTCAATTCGGTCCACAAGGTCCGAGAGTTAAACCCAATATGGGTTCTTCTCTCTCCCCCACTTGGCAAGCCAAAGCATGAATTCCATTGGTGAAGTGTCCATTCATGCTCAATGTTAAATATCCTAAAGGTAATCCTACCCTCTTCGCTCTCTCTACCCGTTAAATTTTCCGCTTCTAAGGAACTCAAAAATTCTAAAACTATCCTAGAGTAGGTTGGGTGTCTTATTTCCATTATCTCTTCCCACTCCATTTTTGCAAATAGGGCTTGAATGTCACCTAACAACCCTAAGGACTCTAGCAAATCTTCATCAAGATACCTAGTTGCAGTGAGTTTACGAGTAGAAATTAAAGCAGGTTATATCTATCCCTACGCTCATTGTTGCGAAAAAGAAGGGTTGGAAGAGTGTTACCCTCCTCCGGAGCTTGAGGGGTGTCGGTTCTCCTTGCTCATCGCTCCGACGCACCGGATCGAGATGCCACTTGGTTGGTCCTCCTCATCCTTACTTCTTTTGGGCTTCCTTGAGGGTTGGAAAGGCTTCTAGGTGGTGGGGACGAAGGATCCACACGACTAGGGCAAGAAAATTAAAACACACGACACATTTGGGGAGAAAACACATGACATGCCCTACTTAACCCTGTGCACCATGGTCATGTGAAAACACACGACCAGGTCGTGTGAAAACACACGACTAGCCTCGGGTTGGTCGGGCACAGCCGTGGGAAAACACACGGTCATGCCGTGTGTCCCCTTTTTTCTCTCCTTTTGTGCACAACGGTCTGAATTTTCTCACACGCTTCGTCGTTTAAGCTAAAAATTGATTTTATTTTTACCCAGCAAAGTTCTTTTCTGGTCCTAATGTTAAATGAAATGGAAATCAAAGTTCAAGTTAACTAAATGCATGCAATACAATCAAAGGAAAACCTAAAAACTAAACTTAGGTTGCCTCCCAAGAAGCGAGGTTAGAAGGTGTTTTGATTGAAGCAATGCACTCCTCGATTAAAGTATCAATTATATAATCCTCAAGTTCTCCTTCTAGTGGTGATTGAATGGATTATCCTACTTTACTTCCTATGTCATCTACGTCTCCCTCATTCATTCACTCAAAGTGAGTCTCTGCCATATTAGGTGTAATCCAGTCATCAAAGACGCCTTCTAGTCATTTGGTTCCTTCATTTGCCAAATTTTGTCGCATAAACCCCGTGAATTATTGGCTATGCTCCTTGCATTCCCTAGTAACTTTATCTTGCAAGGCTTATGGGTGGAGACTTGGTTCTGGATAAAATTTGCATGGTGATTCATAGCACTCGTTCTTGCTTGGGAAACAATATTGAGTCTTTGTCTGCGAATACCGCCGTCGAAATTCATCGTTCGCCGCTTGTTGCGTTTGAATGAAATCTTCCATCATCTGCTCAAGTCGGGATTTAGGCAGATAGTATTGAGGGTTTAAGTAGCCAGGGTCATAACTGTAGGATATTTGAAGCCGCTAGAGGGGGGGGGTGAAAAGCGTCGTGATCGTTCGTTGATGGAATTCGATCGCATGTTCATCTCTACAAAACTCGTTATGCGCAGCGGAATAGTAATAATAATAAAAGCAACAACGAATTGAAACAAACACGAACACAAAGATTTAACGTGGTTCGGAACCGAACGGTTCCTACTCCACGGATTGGGTTCGTACGAACCCTAGCGATGCCAATCACACACCACTATGCAAACACTCCTTCTCGACACAAGTCGGAGGTGGAGAAACCTCGTACAAATGATTACAACAGTAATTATAAATACAACAAGCAAATACAATGAAATACAACAAAAGAAATGCAAAGAAAACTTTACAATCAATCTTTTGAGAGCTTGCTTGTTTGGTTGGTTGAGTGGCACTTGGAGACCCTGAATTGCAGCAACAATTCGCCCCAAAAACTCCTCAAAGAACCATGCCAATTTCCTCCATCACGAGCTCCTTATAAAGCTTCAACCTGTGCTGGAAAAAGTCGATCAGTCGACTGATGGGGACCATCAGTCGACTGATGCCACTATTATCGTGAGACAACGGCTAGATCCACGCTGGATAAGTCTAACGGATCTACCATCAGTCGACTGATCATACCCATCAGTCGACTGATGGAGTCCTTACTCGACCAGTCGAGTCTCGACTCCATTCTGTGGTCGATTTCTCGAGCACCAGTCGACTGATCACACGATCACGACCGCTGATCACGAGCCATCACCGATCGCCCACCGGCAAATGATCGTTAGGCCACTTCCCACAGTAAAACCCTAGTTGACTCGGTCCAGTCGACTGCCACATGACACCAGTCGACTGGCACACCTCAAACATGAGGTTTTAGCCCAAGTATGGTTCCCCCGTACTTGCTAGACCACCCTTAGCCTAGACCTAAGCCGTCTAGCCACCTCCATCAGCCTCACGCCTCTCGGATCCCTCCAAGTCATCCATGACTTGTTCATCCATCGCGCTAGCCTTCAGGTGCTTCCATCGGCTATGTCATGCTAACGGTGTCTACACCGCCAAGACACATTGGACTTATGCCGCCAAGACTCCGCTTGGACTTTACGCCGCCAATATCAAACCCTTGGATTTCTTAAATGCCAAGACTCAAGCTTGGACTTTCCCTTGCCAACCCATGTTGGACTTTTTATGCCAAGACCCATGCTTGGACTTTCCCTTGCCAACCCATGTTGGACTTTCCCTTGCCAACCCATGTTGGACTTTTCATGCCAAGACCCATGCTTGGACTTTACCAAATGCCAAGTGTCCCACTTGGACTTTCCATGATAATTACATCGTCATATATTTTTGTCGAACATCAAAACATCACTCGAGTCAAACTCGAGTCCTGGTCAATCGTGACCTGGGCCGATTGCACCAACAATCTCCCCCTTTTTTATGTTTGACAAAAACCAAACAAAACATTGAGTTAGAACACTAACTCAAATCTCTTACCAATTATCCCAAATTGGTAATCTTAAACATTCTCCAAATGTTCTCCCCCAAACATTCTCCCCCTTTTTGACTAACATCAAAAGGTCTTCTCTCCAAGGAGGTCAATGTCTCATGTCCTAATGAGATCTTACAATCTTCCACTTGGTTTAAAAATACCTAAGATACCTACCATCTTCCTAGTGATAAGTCTCATATCACTCAAGAGAGGTAATCCTATTCACTCTCCCAAATTCCAAATTGAGTATCAAAAACCCATCAATTTTCCCAATTGATGATACTCTCCCAATAACTTCTTCTCTTCAAGGAGAAAAACACATCCATCATCCCAAGATGGATACCTCCCCCTAAAGGCTTGCTCCCCCTTGACCATTGCACCAACAATATCCTTGGGAAGTCCCTAAGCCAATAGGAACTCTAAGCCATCAAAATTAAGGTTAGAAATTCAACATTGAACTTTCCAACACCTTAAAATTGATACAAACTTTAAACACCTCTCCTAATCCATATCCAATGGATTTTCACCCTTCATCATGCTTCCCAAAGCATATCCTAGGGTTAGGAGTGGTTAGGGACCTTAATCGCAGCTGAAATCGGGTTAAACACCCTTGGTTACCCCGAAATCAGGCTATCAGTCGAGTGATTCAGAAATCAATCGACTGACACACTCATCAATCGACTGCCACCCAGGGGCAGTCGATTGATTACTGAAAATCTCGATTTTCAATTATCAGAAACGAGGTTTGGAAAATCATAACTAATTATACGTATATCGAAAAATCACGAAATTTGATACGTATAATACTTATGACCAATACAATGGGTGAAAAATGTTTGAAAAATATTTTACCCATAAAATAGCAAAATTGATACAAAATCCAAGAGTGACTAAAAGCTTTAAAGTTTAAGCTCACTCTGTATCAATCTCATCAATGATGATTGCTATCAAAAGATAGACTTCACCAAGGTTTTTCAAAATGATTTTAAAATGTTTTCAAAACCCTATTTTGGATCATATTCCTTGGACTCTATTTACATGACTTGTACACAAGCTTTCCTAATGATCCACAATTAAAATAAAATGAGTTATAGTTCATCTAGATGTAAAAACTATGCACCTTGAACTCAACTCATATCCTAGCATCTTACATGTATCTAGGGTGTATAAATACACATACATGTCAATTGGATGTGAGATGTGGGTTTTGGTTCATTTAATCTAGGGTTTCATGCATTTCCTAGGCAACCCTACTTGATTCCCTTATAAATGGGACTTCAAGTCATGTCATTGTCCTTAGTTCAATTTTAATCAATTTAATGCATGAAATGATCATGGCATAAAGATAACAATAATTATGCATGACCAATGATCATGATGTCATGACATATGAGAAAATCTAAAAGCACATGACATTTAAAACCTTAATCCTAAAACATGAACATGACATATACAATGAATAAAAGTAAGCATGATGTCATGACATGTTATATGGAAAGCAAAGCATGACATACAAAATATATTGGTATAATAATACCTAAATCTTAATATTAATTGCCATTTGATATAATTCATCATATTTTTCCATATTTCTACTTTTCTCCCAAGTGTGCCAAAAACCCAAAATGGCACACCAACCTCTAAACCTAAATTGTGTCAATTTGATCATTTTATCAAACTTCTCAAATAATATTGGCACATCCTAAAATATTTTAGGATTAAGACTCAAATGTATTTCCAAGGTGACCCTAACCTTGAAAATAACCTAAAGTGCCACCTTTATCATGGTTGAGTTTACTACCCATCCAATCAAGGTTGACACACCCTAACCCCATCTAGCGTGAATCAATCACGCTCTTAGGAACCCAAAACCGATTTGAGCTCCTAGGGTTAATTAGGTATTCCTTAGGGATAACTTCCCTAGATACCCACCTAATGACCCTCCTAGGCTTATTAGCCTTGGTCATTTTGGTCTTACCTAGGTTGACTCTAGAGGTAACTCCCCTTGCAACCTTCTTAGTGGTCACCCTAGGTTTCCTAGAAACCTTAGCCACTAGGCACAACCTTTGGTCAACTCTAGGGATGACTTCCCTATTGACCTTGGTCTTCCTAGACCTAGTTTGTGTTCCATAATCAAATAGAACACTATGGTAAGCCACCTTAGGCTTAGGTTTGTGACTCAAACCTTGTTTGCCCTTGGTTGACTTTTGACTTTGAGGTCCTAGGTGTTGACTTTGAGTCCTAGACCTTTGACTTTGACCATTAGACCCTTGAAATTGATTTTGGATCTTATTTAGGGTCTTTTCTAATTTTTCAAGCCTTGACCTCAAGACTTGATTCTCTAATTCTAATTGCCCAATTTTAGAATTTTGATTTAACTCATGGGCATGGGACTTTCTAGGCATATGCCTAGTCCATTTTGGATTAAAACCTAGGTGCTCTTGCACCTTTCTAATGGTCTCCCTAGGTAAGATTTTCTTAGAGTTATTTAACCTAGGTTTGTTGTTAAATACTGGAAAATTTAAAATAGTAAATTAAATGACCAAATAATTAAGGAAATAATCCTGGAAATTTTCGGGATTTTTAGGGAATTTTAAGAATTTTTTCGGAATTTTTCTGGATTTAAACGGACTCCGTACGAGATTTCTACGGGGATAAAATAACTAGGCTTTATTTAAGGGGTATTAACCTAAACCGGAAACCCTAAGTTCTATTTTTCTAATTTCTTTTTATTTCTTTTCCCCGCCGCGCCGCAACCCCTATTCTTCTCCTTCGGTTTCTTGCATCGCGCGAGCCGCTGCCGCCCGACGCGAGCTCGCCCACCGCGCAGATGCTGAAGGCGCCCCTCCGCCGCCTGACGCCGAGACCGGCTTGTTCCTTCCTGAAGGCCGGGCAAGAATCGCCCTTCCCAAAGATGCCTGCAGCCACCGGACGCCGCCGCTTTTCCCTTCGCAGGATTTCGGCCGAGGTTGCACGGAGGAGACTATTAGGGCATCGGCAGTCCTCGCTCGGTGAACCGAGCGGTTTGGAGGAAATTCCATCGCAGTATAACATGAACTAGTTTCTTCCTCGCTCACGGTTGTTTGATTTACGTATTAGGCCTGTGATGAAGGTGGCGAGTGAGTTGGTCAGGGGAAGGCCAACACCGTGGGTGAGCAGTGTATGGCTGTGAAGTGGAGTGTGGGTTGGTTGTGAAAGGGTTGTCGATGGATTGGTATTGGCCGAAGCTTGGTAAGCTTGATCTATCTTCTCTTTTTATTAGCTGTAAGTTGATAGATTATGGGTTTGGCTGTGAGATTTAAGATGGAAAAATTGATAAGTTCAGATATGGGTGTTAATAAATGCATAATATGTTGTTAATTTGCTTAATGGTCGATAGGGATTGATGCGGAGGATTAATTAGGTTAAATGGCATAACTAGATCAACTGCTGACCGGATTTTATTAAGCATTTGGGTTAATTGGTATAAGTCCGAAATCGGCTTAGGATTTGATTTGACAGTGGATCGTATTTTTGTGCGTAACTATAGTTATGCTGTATGCAGGTTTCGGTCACGAGGCAGGTTCACGGTCGTGACGATCTGGTTCTTTTTGCGGATATTTTATCAGGCGGGTATTTTGACTTGTCTTTTTGATATAGTCATGTTGATATGCTAGATAGTTATAGCTTGCAATAGTTTTCATGTTTATCTACCTTGCATGTTATTATGCCTATTTGACACATGCATTTGATCAGTTTATAGTTATACTTTCCCTGTTTTACTTGGATCATGTATATGTACCTTTTTATTGTGCATATTATTCGGATACGTATGTTAGTTGGTATTACATGCTTTAGTGTCATGCACCATCTTGCATGATTGCATGCTGGATGGACGGGGTTCCATTGTTGTTGAGCCCGCAGCCAGTTACATGGCCTGCACACACTGTCACTCATGGGTTAGTGGTACATCAGGAGGGTGTGTGCAGTTGCTCACAGTTCGACTCGGTCCGCCATGGTAGCGATGAGGCGTGGTAAGTGGCAGGATCCCTCCTCCGTCCATGACACCGGAGATGAGAGCTTAGCTCCCACTATGTTTGGGGCAGGAGGATAGGTGTACTCGACAAAGATCCTCGTCCACTCGGCCACCAGAGCAAGCGATGATGGCAGAGTGCACATTGTCATAGCCCTACCCACTCTGGCCACCATCGCAGGCGGTGGTAGCCGATCGGCTGTGGTGACCATGTCATATGCACGACATGCATTTTTGCATGGATTGCATTTGTATCAGGTTCTTTGCCGATTATTGTATTGATGTCTTGGATGTTGCATATGATTGTCATGCATACAGGATTCATATTCATATATGATGATGACTTTATCTCTTATAGTAGGGCACATGCTCCTATATCAGGGTAGGAGATTCAGGTGAGTACAGTCCTTTTGCATTTATTTCTTGCTTACCATATATATGAGACTGTACTGACATGATTAGTATTGTTAGCTATATCTTCCTATTCATATCGATAAATATCCGCTAAGTTCTTTGAACTTATCCCGTGGTTTTATATTTATTTCGTGGATGATCTTTGTCGGAGAGTCCATTGCCAATCACCCTCGTCGAAATGAATAGGTTTTATTGGTCTATTGGTTTTGGATTTTGTATAGAGGATATGTATAGGTCCTGATGTTGTGGTTATGTACTTATGGAAGTTTGGGAATAATTGTGGTGTCCTTATGGACTATTCAATTAGTTTGGTTGTATGTTCCTGCTCAGATGGCAGAAGGGGTAAGTCTAGATGTTATAGACTTCATTTATTTACTATGATGGTTGGCCTGAGGCCTTATGATCTGCGTGTGTAGATGTTTTTGTTCCGGTCGTGTTGACCGATGTATAGTGGTCGTGTAGGCCTTGTATAAAAATTGGTATTGTCACCCGTACAGGGGAGATGCTGTCGGATTTTTGTCTGGCGGGGACTCCCTCGGGGCGTGACAATTTATTTGGTATCAGAGCGTAGGTTTCCGAGTTCCTTAGGGTCTTTGAGTTTATGGAGTTCGCCAAGTTTGGTAGGTTAACTGGGTATTTTCGGAGTTGTACGGATTTCCGACGATTTTTATGTTTCAAAAATTCGAGGTATTATTGACGAGGTCAATATGGGGGATTTGGCAGCGACAGGACATCTCCAGACAGCTAACAGGTAAATACATTCTAGAAAATTTTTTAGATTTAGTACATATTTATATTGGTTATGCGGTGATATCATGTTTTGTCTGGTATTGTTTTAACCTGATATCTATTGGACTGTTAGATTTTTAGGTTGCTGGTTTATAGATAGCATTTGGTTATAAATTGCTATTACTGCTATACGTAGCTAGTTATCATTGTGATATAAATGATAAGATATTATTGGTAGATGTTTACCACTTAGGATTTGACTAGTATTAGGATTATTAGACTAGTTGAATAATATGACTAAGATGGATAAATTTGTAGAAGGCATGAGGACATGATTACATAGCTTATGTAGTTTAGAGTATATATAAGCATCTGATGCTTTATTTATATATTGCCTTGACTTTGTTCTGGCATTGACTTTGTTCTGGCATGACCCTTTAGTAATACCCTAATTAATTTCAGCCATGATTCCCATTAGTAGGACTATGCTGTCGTTTATTAGACAGCTTGTTATATGTTTATATGGTTCTGTGTTTTTTTGCGATGGACACCCTGATAAAGATTAGTAGAGATAGAATAACTTAGATAAGGTTATTCGGTAGGAGCGGATCTCAGGAATGAAACAATATTAGTAGAACCCTAGGTGTGGAAACCCTAGGTGTAATAACCCGGATGTGCATATTGGTATAGGTTTATGCATTTACTATTTCAGCTGATATGGTGATCGGATTAGTAGAGGTCATATGATTAGGATGCGATTAATCCTTAGAGGGTATATAACGTTGTTCATATTTATCGGCTGCCAACAATATCACCCATTCGTGGTTGAGGAAAGTTAAAGTAGAGTTTCCCTAAAGGGGCTTTTGTGTATTTGAGGTCGAATAGGTCTCCCATGTATGGTTGAGATAATCTACTGTAAGGTTATACTCTTGCGTTATTCGTTCAGAGTTGGTGATAATCGAATTCGTATGATGTCTGTAACAAGATAGCTACTTTACAGGTTAAGTACCCACGAGATCTGTTCGTGGTAGCATGTGGGAGCTTGCATGATTGAACTGGTAGGACGGTATAATTTAGACTTAATCCTCTTGAAGGGCTTGATAGTAGATTTGTGGTCCTTATTGGCCTGGATAGACGATTCCTGTTAGTTGGGATGAAACCCTATGATTAATCGTCTCGACGCGAGTATTAGTGGACTTATGATTTTGATCGACCTTGATACCGATCATGTTAGAAGGGTTGGAATGCTAGATTTAATCATCTCGACTTATTTATTTATAAGTTGATGATCTTTACCGAATTTGATAAACATTTCGTATTAGAGGTGTTGAAACCCTCGCTTGACCGCCTCAATGGGTTTAATTATAGATCGATGATCTTTGTCGACGTCAATAGTCGTTTTATACTGGATGTATCGGATAACCCGAGGTTTAACAACCTAGGATAATCGACTGCTCACGCGACCTATTGGTGATAGTATGCTAATGCATGCAGTCGATAATTAGATATTTATATACAGCCTGTCTATCCACGAGTCTCATTCGTGGTAGCATATAGTTGCGCGTAGACCGTGCTATTGATTGTCGGCCCATGGGTTACGTTCGCGGTAGCTCATAGATAGTTCTCTTTTTGTGCGAGAGTCACGAGGCTTTGTCGTGGTATCCGGATGTGCACTTCTTGTTGCGGTGGTTGAGTATGTTGCGGATATATTTGTTATACTGCGGATCAGGATAGTTGCAGACTGATATTGGTACTCTGAGGGTTGGGTTACTCTAGCTTGTTCCCTGTGACTTCCATTATGTGCATTATGATTATGCACTATTGTCTATACATCCACAGAGTGGTTGTACTTATCCCCTCTTCACTTATCCTCTAGGTTAACTGATGGAGGACGTGTCATGTTGACCTACTTTGGTGTCGCTCAGAGAGTTCCTTGTCGTGCTTGTCCCACTGCATCGTCGGGATGCCGCTTTGTTTACTTTATCGGTGTTGCATTTTGATTATGCACTTTGGATTTTTGGTCGCAATTTGATTTGGTGTCACAAAACTATTTTACTTTGTTTGATATATGTTTAGTCGTGCATGCATGCAGTTATTGAAATACTTATATTTCTATAATTATTTCGAGGTTTTTACCAGATTTGGTCCATGGATTTCGGAATATTGTCACTAAGGGGCTCTTTTGTCATTTGGATGACGGCTATGCCCCCAGGACGTGACAATTTTATTGGTTTACGGTTTTGGTTTGTGGGTTTTGTGTTTCGAGGATTTGATTTCCCTTGGATTTTTGGGAGTTCTCGGGTTTTGGGACCAGGCGAGCTGAAGGATATCTCTGAGCTATAGGAAAAGTATTGTCTTTAGTGGTTACTGTACTTTAATGGTTAGGAAAAGTATTGACTTAGTGAAATTGCCCCTACTCTTGGTCGTGGATGAGGTCGATGACGTATTGACCTTGCGGAACCTAACGATGATTTCGGAAGTACGGACTCTTTAGAGGTGTCGACTGAGGTCGAATTAGGAAGCTAGGGATTTGGCCTGCTAGCCACCAATCGGAAGGACAAGGAGTAAACCCTCAGAGAATATCAGTCCCTACTATTAGTGATTTGGTTATGGATAAGGTGTGTATGCGTACACTGGTTAAGACGATGAAAGATCGTTTTACCTTATTATAGGAGGTATTGGAGCGGACATTTATCTATCTCAGAATTTCTTCCAGAAAAGATCTGGAACTCTTTGTTAAAAGAGGGATGAACCTTTGAGGTTATGCATCGATTATCGATGATAGAATGCGGTAGTTGTGGAAGGAAATGTATATTCTTCATTTTGGGTAGAGGATCTATTTAGATCAGCTATAGGACACCGATGTATACTCTAGAACTGATCTATGACTGACTTGTTGATATTGTAGTGACATAGTATCATACAATTATCATTGTCGTTGTGTTGATTGTTATATCATCATCCTAGAGTAAAGAGAATACAGGTGTGTAGCGAACACAATTTTATACATGGTATGAATTGTATGAGCTTTGGATTATCTTATTAGACTTATCGACGACTTAGTCGTCTAGGAATTTGGAAAGTCGTGTATTCTGGACACGATTGGATTAGTTGTGGTCGTTGGAGTTGCGCACTCGGTCACCGTTGATGGTAGTTTTCCTGATATTGATTTGATTATTACGATAGATATGGATAGGATGCTCTAGCGGTACTACATCGTTATTGGTTGGACCAGGAAGGTGATGAAATTTACTTGGTCTGAAGCTTGTGAAACTAGTTTCAGGGCTCAGACAATGGTTGACTTTTACGCCAGTGTTGATTAGTCAGTCTGGTGTAGATGGAAGGGTAGTGTATATGGATGCAACATTTCGGGGATCGGAGCGATTCCGATGCTATAGAATAAGACGTATCCTAAACTTACGACAGTTAAAGAACTGCGAGATAAGTCATATATATGACGTGGACTTAGCAGTGATTAGGGTGTATTGTAGAGGTGAAGAGCAGGAATGCTCATGGGATTTTGGCTAGCTACGAGATAACTATTATAGAGTAGCTGAAACACAAACGGTTGTAACAAGGAAGTTTGGAATGTGATAGCCTCCCATGCACTTACAGAGTGTGTGGTGGAGTGGATGTTGGACGGTAGATGGACTACTGTCTCTGACACCGAGGAGGATAATGGTTTCTGAAGTTGCATTAGTTTAAGGAACAGATGCTTCAGGAAATTTCGATTCCGGAATGGAAGTGGAAGCATATTATTATAGATTTTTGTAGTGGGTTGCCTAGGACACATCAAGGCCATGACGCAATTTGGGTAGTCGTTGACCGACTAACCAAATCCGCGCACTTCTTAGTGATTTGGAAGACGAACTCTTTGGATCGTTTAATAGAGTTATATATTGTCGGGATATCATCAGATTGCATGGTGTTCCTTTGAGCAGTATATTAGATAGAGATCCCTTGTTCACGTCTCAGTTCTGGCAGAGTCCGCAGCAGGCCTTAGGCATGCAGTTTTGTTTTAGTACTGTATTCCATCCGCAGACAGATGGACAGTCTGAGTAGACCATTTAGACACTAGAGGACTTGATGAGGTCCTGTGTTATGGATTTCGAGGGCAACTGGGAGGACCCGTTGCTAGGACCCATAGAGCTCAGTATGAGGCAGGGTTGGTCCGTACTATGAGACAAAGGATGGCCGAGACGCAGGATCGTCAGAAGAGTTATGCAGATCGGAGACGGAGACCTCTGGAGTTCTCTATTGGTAATCAGGTATTCTTGCGAGTCTCACCCATGAAAGGGGCGAAGAGATTTGGACTCCATGGTAAGTTAGCTCTAAGGTACATTGGGCCTTTCGAGATTTTTGAGAGGATCGGAGCAGTCGCTTACCGTCTAGGGCTACCACCATTTTTGGCTGGTATCCAGGATGTGTTTCATGCTGAGGAAGTATGTGTCAGATTCTACACATATTCTATCAGATATGTCAGGTTACATTCAACCTGATGTTACTTATGCAGAGGTTCCGGTACGGATTCTGGATCACAAGGAACGACAGTTGCGAAATAAGATTTTGTGACTTGTCAAGGTCGGGTGGAGTCACCACACCGACGAGGAGGCTACTTGGGAGCTCGAGGAAAAGATCCGAGCTCAATACCCTCACTTGTTTACTTAAGGTACGTGAGGTATATTTTCAATACTTGTGGTGTTTCTTACTCGTTGTGCATTTGAGTAGGAAATTTGGGGACCAAATTTTAATTAGTGGGGGAGAATGTTAAATATTAGAAAATTTAAAATAGTAAATTAAATGACCAAATAATTAAGAAAATAATCCTGGAAATTTTCGAGATTTTTAGGGAATTTTAAGAATTTTCTCAGAATTTTTCTGGATTTAAACGGACTCCGTACGAGATTTCTACGGGGATAAAATAACTAGGCTTTATTTAAGGGGTATTAACCTAAACCGGAAACCCTAAGTTCTATTTTTCTAATTTCTTTTTATTTCTTTTCCCCGCCGCGCCGCAACCCCTATTCTTCTCCTTCGGTTTCTTGCATCGCGCGAGCTGCTGCCGCCCGACGCGAGCTCGCCGTCCACCGCGGTACGCGCCGAGCTCCCCTCCGCTGCCCGACGCCGAGACCGGTTGTTCCTCTGCGAGCGTCGGCAACAGCGCCCTTCCCCAGCATGCCTGCAGCCACCGGACCGTCGCCGTTTCTTCCCCTTCGCTGTGATTTCTGGCCGGAGGTTGCCGGAGGAGACTATTAGGGCATCGGCAGGTCCTCGTTCCGGTGAACCGAGTGGTTTGGAGGAAATTCCATCGCAGGTATAACATGAACTAGTTTCTTCCTTGCCTGCCGGTTGTTTGATTTCTGTATTAGGCCTACCGTGAAGGTGGCGTGAGTTGGCCTACCGGGAAGGCCAAACAATTGGGTGGACAAAGGTGCATGGTCAGAAGTGGAGTGTGGGTTGGTTGTGAAAGGGTTGTCGATGGATTGCTATTGGAAGCTTGGTAAGCTTGATCTATCTTCTCTTTTATTAGCCGTAAGTTGATAGATTATGCATTTGGGCCGTGAGATTTAAGATGGAAAAATTGATAAGTTCATATGGGTGTTAATAAATGCATAATATGTTGTTAATTTGCTTAATGGTCGATAGGGATTGATGCGGAGGATTAATTAGGTTAAATGGCATAACTAGATCAACTGGTGACCGGATTTTATTAAGCATTTGGGTTAATTGGTATAAGTCCGAAATCGGCTTAGGATTTGATTTGACAGTGGATCGTATTTTTGTGCGTAACTATAGTTATGTCAGATGCGTTTTGGCCACGAGGTGTTCACTACCGTGACGATCCGGTTCTTTTGTGGATATTTTATCAAAGTGGTATTTTGACTTGTCTTTTTGATATAGTCATGTTGATATGCTAGATAGTTATAGCTTGCAATAGTTTTCATGTTTATCTACCTTGCATGTTATTATGCCTATTTGACACATGCATTTGATCAGTTTATAGTTATACTTTCCCTGTTTTACTTGGATCATGTATATGTACCTTTTTATTGTGCATATTATTCGGATACGTATGTTAGTTGGTATTACATGCTTTAGTGTCATGCACCATCTTGCATGATTGCATGCTGGATGGACGGGGTTCCATTGTTGTTGAGCCCGCAGCCAGTTACATGGCCTGCACACACTGCCACTCATGGGTTAGTGGTACATCAGGAGGGTGTGTGCGCTGTGTCAGGTTCGCCGTCCGCCATGGTAGGGTAGCGAGGCGGCGGTAGCGGGCAGGGATCCCTCCTCTGGTCTATGACACCGGGAGATGAGAGTTTAGCTCCCCCACTATGTTTGGGGCAGGAGGATAGGTGTACTCCGACAGCATCCTGTCCACTCGGTCACTCAGGAGCAGTGATGGCAGAGTGCACAGTTGTCATAGCCCTACCCACTCGGCTTCACCATCGCGTGTGAGGCGGTTGACTGGCATCAGGGGTGACCATGTCATATGCACGGCATGTATTTTTGCATGGATTGCATTTGTATTGTGTTTGCTGCATTATTGTATTGATGCCTTGGATGTTGCATATGATTGTCATGCATACAGGATTCATATTCATATATGATGATGACTTTATCTCTTATAGTAGGGCACATGCTCCTATATCAGGGTAGGAGATTCAGGTGAGTACAGTCCTTTTGCATTTATTTCTTGCTTACCATATATATGAGACTGTACTGACATGATTAGTATTGTTAGCTATATCTTCCTATTCATATCGATAAATATCCGCTAAGTTCTTTGAACTTATCCCGTGGTTTTATATTTATTTCGTGGATGATGTCACAGAGAGTCCAAACGCCAATCCCCTCGTAAAATGAATAGGTTTTATTGGTCTATTGGTTTTGGATTTTGTATAGAGGATATGTATAGGTCCTGATGTTGTGGTTATGTACTTATGGAAGTTTGAGAATAATTGTGGTGTCCTTATGGACTATTCAATTAGTTTGGTTGTATGTTCCTGCTCAGATGGCAGAAGGGGTAAGTCTAGATGTTATAGACTTCATTTATTTACTATGATGGTTGGCCTGAGGCCTTATGATCTGCGTGTGTAGATGTTTTTGTTCCGGTCGTGTTGACCGATGTATAGTGGCCGTGTAGGCCTTGTATAAAAATTGGTATTGTCACCCGTACAGGGGAGATGCTGTCGGATTTTTGTCTGGCGGGGACTCCCTCGGGGCGTGACGGATCACTTGGTTACCAGGATTCATAAACTTTAGTACTTAGCCTGGAGGTCTAGAGTTCGAATCCTGGGGAAGGCAAAAACCCACTTCCAGGGGTGGGAAGTCCAGGTGAGTAACGACGGGCCAACAAGGGCGATGGTCGTTACAATAGAGTAACGACGGGCCAACAGGGGCGACGGTCGTCGACTAATAGGGGTCGCCGAATTTCCGCCAATAGGGGCCCGGTCGTTACATTTGTCCTTAGATAAATTATTTTTCGGGACATTAGTCCCAAATTTCTTCTTATTATCTAAGTGGACATACTTAGCACCTAAGCAATATTCTCTATTTCTAGCATGCTCTTTTTGATAAATAGCAAGATTGCTAAAATTATTTCTAGCATGCTTTTGACTATAAGAACTAGAAAGAGCATTACTAAAATATACCTTAGGGTTAGCCTTGGCTCCCCCTACTTGTGTAGCTCCTTCTTGCTCCTTCTTCTTCCCTCTTAGGCATTGACTCCGGTAATGTCCCGGTAGCCGGCATTTGAAGCAAATCACTTGCTCCTTGTTCTTTTGTATTGAGGGACCGACATCTTTGACTTTTGGCGCCGGTGGAGCTTTTCTTACTCTCTTTGGGCATTTGCTCTTGTAATGCCCACTTTCCCTATACTCAAAGCAAGTTATGTGATTTTTATTTAAACCTAAATTGCTTGAGTTACCTTGGGTATTTGTGGTGGGTGCCGGAGTGGATTCTTCATTCCTCCCGGAGATTGAGGCTTCTTCTTGAATTGGTTCCGGCTCCGGTGTGGATGGTCTCTCCCCCTCAATCCTAGAGGTGGATGCTTCTTCCACCTCTCCCACTTCTTCTTTCTCCAATCCGGAAGTTGACTCCATCTCAACTTCCGATTCCTCACTCTCACTTGAGGATGAGCTCTCTTCTTCATCCTCCTTGTCTTCTTGGATTGAATGAGACTCTTCATGGAATTTTGCCAATTTTTTCCATACCTCCTTGGCGTCTTTACAATCCCCACAGTCACCTAGGCTACACAAGAGGTCATTAGGAATTAAATCAAAAATGAGTTTGACTACCTTCTTGTTTTTATTGAATTGTCGGAGTTGCTCCTCACTCCATTTCTTCTTCTTGAGAAACCCTCCCTTTGGTCCCTTAGGATATTCAAATCCCTCCATCAAAGCAGACTACTCCTCAAGGTCTCTCATCATTAGGAAGTCCTCAATTCTCGCCTTCCATTGTCGAAATCCTTCTTGTCCATAGAAGGAATAGGGAATTGGGGTGTTGATATCTCATCCCAATGGTTCTTCCATCTTCACCCTCTAGTCTTTTGTCTTAGCTCCCGGAGGTTAGTCTGTAGACGAGCCCCAGGCTCTGATACCACTTGTAGGATATTTAAAGTCGCTAGAGGGGGCGTGAATAGCGTCGTGATCGTTCGTTGATGGAATTCGATCGCGTGTTTGTCTCTACAAAACTCGTTATGTACAGCGGAATAGTAATAATAATAAAAGCAACAACGAATTGAAACAAACACGAACACAAAGATTTAACATGGTTCGGAACCGAACGGTTCCTACTCCACGGATTGGGTTCGTACGAACCCTAGCGATGCCAATCACACACCACTATGCAAACACTCATTCTCGACATAAGTCAGAGGTGAAGAAACCTCGTACAAATGATTACAACAGTAATTCTAAGTACAACAAGCAAATATAATAAAATACAATAAAAGAAATGCAAAGAAAACTTTACAATCAATCTTTTGAGAGCTTGCTTGTTTGGTTGGTTGAGTGACACTTGGAGACCCTGAATTGCAGCAACAATTCGGCCCAAAAACTCCTCAAAGAACCATGCCAATTTCCTCCATCACGAGCTCCTTATAAATCTTCAACCTATGCTGGAAAAAGTCGATCAGTCGACTGATGGGGACCATCAGTCGACTGATGCCACTGTTGTCGTGAGACAACGGCTAGTTCCACGCTGGATAAGTCCAACGGATCTACCATCAGTCGACTGATCATACCCATCAGTCGACTGATGGAGTTCTTACTCGACCAGTCGAGTCTCGACTCCATTCGCGGGTCGATTTCACCACCGATCGATCACACGATCGCCGATCGCCCATCACCAATCGCCCACCTCCGCAATGCGCTAGGCTACTTCCGCAATAAACCCTAGTTGACTCAGTCTAGTCGACTTCCACATGGAACTAGTCGACTGGCACACCTCAAACATGAGGTTTTAGCCCGAGTATGGTTCCCCCATACTTGCTAGACCACCCTTAGCCTAGACCTAAGCCTTCTAGCCACCTCCATCAGCCTCACGCCTCTCAGATCCCTCCAAGTCATCCATGACTTGTTCATCCATCGCGCTAGCCTTCAGGTGCTTCCATCGGCTATGTCATGCTAACGATGTCTACACCGCCAAGGCACATTGGACTTATGCCGCCAAGACTCCGCTTGGACTTTACGCTGCCAATATCAAACCCTTGGACTTCTCAAATGCCAAGACTCAAGCTTGGACTTTCCCTTGCCAACCCATGTTGGACTTTTTATGCCAAGACCCATGCTTGGACTTTCCCTTGCCAACCCATGTTGGACTTTTCATGCCAAGACCCATGCTTGGACTTTACCAAATGCCAAGTGTCCCACTTGGACTTTCCATGACAATTACATTGTCATATATTTTTGTCGAACATCAAAACATCACTCGAGTCAAACTCGTGTCTTGGTCAATCGTGACCTGGGCCGATTGCACCAACAATAACTATATGAATAGAAATCATCTTGTGGCCACTGGTTGTAATTGTAGGTGACATCTTCTTGTTCAAATTGTGAATGTTCAAATATATTCGGACAATCGTTTATGGTATGTCATATTTCACCACAATGCTCACAATAAATGTTATCGAAACTCACAACATTAAATTGACCAAAATCATGAGTAAAAGCATGCATCGTTATATGCAGAAAATTATAAATAAGGAAAGAGCAACTGAATAAACAAAACTGAAATAAAATAAAATAAAACAAGAAAAGCAAATCTAGCCTAGGTCCGATCCAATTATCCGCTTCTCGATTCAATATCAAATCAATCAGTCCTTAGCAACGGTGCCAAAAACTTGATGCACACAAACGCGACCTCAAATCTCACGACGGAGACCGTCAAGGACTCGAAGCACGCGCTCATGCTCAACACCCGCAAGTGCATGGATGTCGTCAAGTAATAAAAAGATTATTGATCCCACAGGGACTGAGATTCGAGTATCGATTTCTTCAGTAGATGTTATTGTTTGGGACTAGACTCTAAAGGTTGCAATTAGGAGGGCTGTCGGCGGTCCTAACTCTAATACGGTGTCACACGGAGGAAAAGAAGGATCGCTACGAGTCTTTAGATGTATTCTAGGATTTCGATTTCGTTTGTGTGTCGCGGAATACATTGTCAATTGGGTTTGCTTAGGTTTCTAGTTATGGTTTTGTGGAAAGGACATCATGTTGATGCAGTAAGCATCTCTCCTTAGTTTTGATGTATGAACCATAGTTAAGAGTTAGGATTCATGTGTGATCTAATATAAGTGTTAAGTGTGCAAGCTTAACAGGAAGTCCTAGTAGGTCGAGTTGACCGGATACTAGGCATGAATCTTGACAGATCAGGAGTACCGGACACCAGGCATGAAGTTTAGATGGGTCGCGTGAACCGGACATTTGGCATGAAGACCGGTTGGGTCAGGAGACCAGACAATCGGCAAAAAGTCCAGCTGAGTCAGGTAGACCGGACAACTGGTGGAAGCCTTGGTGGGTTAGATCGGATGTCAAGAATGGTAAGTCCGACAGGTAGTCGACAGGTAAGCCTCGAGTGAAGAGGTGAGGTCGAGTCCTCTGTAGGGGGGCAAAGCTAGGCATCGATCCGACGAAAAGTCCATGTGGGACTTAGTAGTCGAGATCGAGCAGTATTACTACTGCTATCATAATTCATGTTATATATTTTGTGCTAATCCTGTTTTGCAGGGATCAGTCGACTAAATGGATTCTAGTTGAATTCCAGTCGACTGTAGATGTATCAGTCGACTGGATACGGCCTATTTGGCAGGATCAACTGTTGATCAATTGGAGATCATGCGACGTAGATGGAAAGGGCTTGAATCGACTAAAGAGTTTGAGTCGACTGAAGAGGGAAATTTCTCGATGCGGAGCCGAGTGACGTGGAGTCGACTAAAGAGGATTCAGTCGACTAGAAGACCACGAATTCCATATCGACGGGCTGATGTGAAGTCGACTGGAAGGCATTCCAGTCGACTGGAAATAGTTTATAAAATTTGTGCTCGACCAAATCCCAGTATCAATCATTTATACGTCGAAGTGCCGTCGAAATCCATTCTCGTCCACCAAAGCTAAAACTCCCACAACAAGGCGATCTTCTGACACTCCGAGCACACTTCTACCATCTATTTAGTGTCGGTATACATCTTGTATTTGTTCATTTATTTTTTCGCTATTGTACTTAAATTCAAGAGTGTGTGGCAACAACGCGGTAAGGCACGGTTCCCTCTCACAAGATCCAGGGTTGATTCCGCCTCAAGGCGCTGGCGAGTAGGGCAAGACGATGCCCTCTCGTCTGCCAGTGGTCACCACCCGGGCAAAGATGGGTCCTAACGTGTCGGGCCACGCGTCACCCTGATTTACCCTCGTTGACCGGTGGAGACTCTAGTTGAAGGCCATGGGGCAGGGCCGGTCAGCCATCAGGACTAGTAGGGAAGAGAAATCGTACCTGATACCTGATGTAAATCAAAAAAAAAAAGTGGGTAGTGTGTTACCCATCTCTATTATTTGTAAAAAGCGAAACCCTCCGAAGTCGAGAGTTCTCGAATCAGAGGATATTTAGTGAATTGCCCATCGAGGTAGCTCGTGGTAGAGCTACGGGCCTTGGAGTAGCAACCCGGTTTGGGTTGTGAACCAAGTAAATTACTGTGTCTAACTTATTTAATTTCCACTGCATATTCTGTTTAGAAAAATTTATAAAATACTGAGATTCACCCCCCTCTCTCGGTTTACTCGATCATCTAATTGGTATCAGAGCAAGGGGTGCTCCGAGTTGGTGAAACCACCATCGTGAGCTTTAGATTAGTTTACAATATTTTTTATTACATTAGATAATTTTTTTATTGCATTAGATAATTTTTTATTGCTTTAGAATAATTTTTATTGCTTTAAAATAATTTTTATTGTATTAGAATAATTTTTATTGTTCTAAAAAAATTTTCCGCATTTTAAAATTTACTAAAATAATTTTCTGTATTTTAAAATAATT
Source organism: Wurfbainia villosa (assembly GCA_025175895.1). NCBI lineage: Eukaryota > Viridiplantae > Streptophyta > Magnoliopsida > Zingiberales > Zingiberaceae > Wurfbainia > Wurfbainia villosa. Next base: position 121,766,128 of record CM045987.1, on the reverse strand, counting down.
TTTTGCATTTTAAAATTTGCTAAAATAATTTTTTGCATTTTAAAATTTACTAAAATAATTTTTTGCATTTTAAAATTTACTAAAAATAATTTTCTGTATTTTAAAATAATTTTATGCATTTTAAAATAATTTTCTGTATTTTAAAATTTATTAAAATAGTTTCCTACGTATTAGGATTTTCTGCATACTAGATTTATTTCAGTTAAATTATTTTTTTTCCTTAGAAAATATTTCATTAATGATGTCACACTTAGAGGGATACAACACCGTTCGCCCTCCTCTCTATAACGGAGAGGAATTTTCCTACTGGAAAAGGCGAATGGAGTGCTATATGAAGACTGACCTAGAGGTCTGGTTTTTAATTAGGAAAGGGATCACAGCTTCGGTAGACGGCTCGTGGGAGTTGTTAGAACCAGAGAAATGGACCTTGGATATTAGGAGGAGAGCTCAAGTCGATTACAAGATACTTAACACCTTGCAATGTGGACTTACTAAAGAAGAGTTAAATAGGGTAGGTTCATTTGAAAATTCTAAACAATTATGGGAGAAATTAATTGAATTGCATGAGGGTACAAATGACACCAGGATAGCTAAATGGGACATGCTTTTAAATAAATTATTTAATTATAAAATGAACGAAAATGAAAACGCTAGTCAACTTCATACTAAGATTAAAGATATATTAAATAGATTACATTTAATAGGACACCAAATAGAGAATAGAGACTTAATTAGGTATACCCTTAAGGCATTTCCGAGAAATACCTTATGGACATCGATTGTCGATGCCTATAAGGTATCTAGGGATCTCTCCACAATTAGGTTAGATGAACTATTTTGTGAACTTGAACTACACGAACAAGCTAACTCGGGTCAAACCGAGAATGGTATAGCTTTGATGGTAGGTTCAACTATAAAGGAAAGAAAAGTAAAGGTTGAGTCTGAAGACGAGTCAGAGTCGGAAACAAACGGAGAAGAGGAGATTGTAAATATGGTAAGAAAAATGTTCAACCGAAAGAAGAGGTTTACGAAGAAAGACGCCAAAAAGGTGGCCGACAACAAGCCGATACCTCGATCAAAAGTGACTTGCTACGAATGCAACGGAAAAGGACATTACAAGTCGGAGTGCGCAAATTTAAAAAAGGAAGAAAATCCAAAAAAGGAAAAGAAGAAAAAGGCTCTTAAGGCTACATGGGATGAGTCGTCATCGGAGGAGTCAGGCACGGAAGAGAAGCTTCATCGTGTTTATGGCCAAATCAAGATTCGGAGCCGAGTCAAGTTCCGAATATGAGTCCGATTCCGAGTCCGAGAGAAGCCACAGATTTGCATCCATTTCCGAAGGTTCTGATGAGGTAACTTCTCCCCTAGAAGATAAATTGTATAACATTATTGCATGCTTAGGTAGGAAGTTAGCTAAGTCCGAAAATCGAGTCGACTCGCTACTTAAGGAAGTCCAAGTACTTAAGGAGCAAGTCAACTCGAAGACTTCGACTTGCCAATTTAAGGATAGTGACTCAACTCAAGTTGTAAAGCTTGAAGAAGAGAACTCAGTTCTAAAAAGGCAAGTAGAAGATCTAACTGGATCTTTGGAAAAGTTCACTTCAGGTTCCAAGTATCTCAGCATGATGCTTGGATCTCAACGAGCTGTGTACAACAAATCCGGACTCGGGTATAAGGCTAAGTCCACCTATAAATCTTACATGTCATTACTTAGCCGAAATTCTAAGAATCGAGTCCAAGCATGGGTTCCTAAGTCTAGCTTAGTCAACCAAGTTGGACCAAATCAATTTTGGGTTCCCAAGTGTCAAGTTCACTTAGTGAACAAAAGTCAAACTAGCTACCATTTAGGGGGAGCTAACACCTTGCTTGTTTCCTTGTTTAGTTAAACACTTGCATGTTTCAGTTAACTTTCCTTGTTTTAGTCTAACACTTGCTTGCTTTAGTTAACCTTCCATGTTTTAGTTAAACACTTGAATGTCTTAGTTTACTTTACTTGCTTAATGTAGAATGGACTAGATAGGAAACAAAGTAGCTTAAACTTGAACAACCTAGTACTAAGACAAGTGAACTAATAGTAAGTTGGGAAAACTCTTCGAAGTGCATGTCTAGGTAGTGGTCATTGCTTCGATAATCAAGAAGGTCATGTGCCTCGCCACGACCTGGTGCACTAAGTCGAGTGGAACTAATCGAAGCTAACTCACTAAGTCTTTAACTAGTTAGACCAAGGTTTAATCTAAAGTGAATCAAGTATTTGATTCCTTTATTGACTTTGTCTAGGAAGTGGTCGTTGCTCCAATAACCAAGAAGGTCATGTGCCTCGCCACGACCTAGAAGTCAATACTGGAAAAACCTACTTGACTAACTCAAACCAAGCTTGAATCTAACACAAGTTTAAATACTTTGAAATTGCTCATTAAATATAATTAAGATAAAATAAATTCTCATCTCACAAAACTCGTAGGAATAAGTGTATTGAAAACCTAGCTTGGGTGAGATGATATAGATCTTAATTAAGCTGAATTAAACCTAATACACTTAAACCAAATGTATTTCAACAACTTACCTTAATTAAACTAAACTTAACAAATATACCTAACTAAACAAATTATCTTAACTTAATTTAATTCAACTCAACCTAATTTACTATACTTAAACTTAAACAAACTTAATTACCAAATTTGTTAATCTATAAAATTTAAATAATTAAGGATAATTAAATAAACCTTAAGCTTTGAAGTAAATCGATCATACTCGAACTCAGTCGACTCAATAAGAGTCGACTGAATCAAAATCAGTTACCTCCAAGCATCGGGAAGGTAAAACACAACTTCAGTCGACTGAAGTAAATTCAGTTGACTGAAATGACTTGGTAGATAAAAGTTAAGGCGACAAAGTAAATGGTAATAATTATAACTGTCGACTGAAACACCTTAAGTCGACTCAAATTCAGGCGACTGGAATGTGTTCAGTCGACTGAATCCAAGGTAATAATTTTTAAACTCAAATTTCAATTATTTTCAATAAATATTTAATATTTGTAATTTAATTAGGGGTAAAAGAAGAGTTGTTGAAGTTGAGTCATCGACTCCATGCATGGATATTAGGTTCCCTATCGAGGGACATAGGATTAGATTTGAGAGCATTACATACCTTCCTATGCCCACTAGGTACATTAGAAGATCATACTTTAATAATGCATGCACACTAAGTATGGAGGTCATTACACACTATGGATTAGAGAAACTAGTCTATTGTAAAAAATCCCATTAACATTGACATATGTGTGAAATTTTTCAATAACTTTAGCAAGATTGATGACCTCTCATACTCGACTAGGGTACAAGGTAAGGACTTTATTTTTACCCCTGACATGTTGAGAGAGCATTTAGGTCTATTGAATTCGACATGCCTTGTTGCATGTTTTCCATCCATGGAGTTACCGTACGGTGACCCCTACTCTCATATTATATTCGATAGGATTCACATGCATCTTTTTGGTGAAGAAAGAACTCCGTCTGTGAGTATCTTTAGTTCTACTAGACTCATCTGTGACTATGCCAGTGATCGAGTTATAGTAAACTGCATTTTACCGCTCACCACTAGGGACATCACCATGATGCACCCTTTTCATTCATTTTTACTTTATGCACTTAGTCATAGGTTAGATTTAGATATTAGCCTACAGATGTTTCATTCTATCATTTATCATTCCAGATCTGTCACTAGCAGGAAGGCACACTTGCCTTACTTCCATGTCATTACATCTCTTTTAGCCGCATTAGGATTTGATGTTACCACATGCAACATCAAACAGTTTACCAAGTACGACATGATAGGGTCTAGGAAGTTTGGTTTAGCAAAAGTAGATTTAGATGACAAATATCCTTGTATGGAAGAGAGATGGACCTCAGCCTCAACCCCAGCCTGATCCGGAGCAGGACCATGAGCCAGATATCGACCCCGACCACCACTCCGAGTCCGAGCATCAGGAAGCCCCAGGATTTGATAGTTTATCACCATTTCTTGGGATTCCAGCAGCTCCGACCGTAGCAGAGAGATTATCTAGGTTGGAGGATACGATGCAGCGGCAACATCTTAAGATGATGCAAATTATGCAGGAGCAGAGAGAGGATCATCGACAGATGATGAATCTTCTTAGGTCTTGGGATATGGGTCTTTCTCATCCACCATCCGCTGATTAGGATTGTCATGATACTAAAACTTAATAAATTTGTTTTAAATAAAATCTTGTGTGGTTTATGCTTGGTAGATTAGGAATATTTTTCTCTTTCTTTCATGTTTATCATTTCATAGTATTTTGAAAAGTAATATTATATTATTATTATTTTCTAAAAAAAATTAATCTAGATTAGGTCAATCTAGACTTCATGATTCTATAGAACTAAGTCGCCTTTGCATCTCACAAACATCTAGGATTACCTGTTTGTGCATTGAGCCACGTAGATGAGCGTGAGATGTTAGGACTGCACCTCTGATTCAAGATGTAGATCCAGTGCATCGAAATGGGGTTTACAAAAGCAAATCGATCACTTCGGTGACTGACTCTAATTCAAAGTTTGATGATTAACTCTATATCATTTGAGCTAGAAAAGAGTTAGACATTTTCTTTAAGGACAATTTTTAGATTTGTATTTTTAAAATTTAATTTTAATTTTTAGGAATTCATGCTTGGCCTTAATCCCTATCGCATTTTGCATCGAAACTTTAAAAAATTAAAAATTTTGAAAAATTTTGAATTATTCAAGGGGAGTTTTAAAATTTTTGAAAAACTTGAAAATTTTAAATTATTCAGGGGAGAGGTTTTGAAAAATCTGAAAATTTTAAAAATTTGAATTATTCAGGGGGAGTTTTGAAAAATTTTGAAAAATTTGAAAACTTTTGAAGGGGAGTTTTAAAAATTTTAAAAAACTTGAAAATTTTAAATTATTCAGGGGAGAGGTTTTGAAAATTTTAAAAATTTTGAATTATTCAGGGGGAGTTTTGAAAAAATTTTAAGAATTTGAAAACTTTTGTAGAAGAATTTTAAAATTTTTGAAAAACTTGAAAATTTTAAATTATTCAGGGGAGAGGTTTTGAAAAATTTTAAAATTTTAAAAAAAAATTGAATTATATAGGGGGAGTTTTAAAAATTTTTGAAAAATTTGAAAACTTTTGAAACTTTTGAATTATTTAGGGGGAGTTGTGAAAAATTTTGAATTTTTCAAGGGGAGTTTTGAAAATGTTTCTTGATAAATTATCATAATAATTCTTTAATACATTATGTTCATATCTTTAACTTAATCCTTATTTTGATGTATGCCAAAGGGGGAGAGAAGAGACATAAAATTATAGATTTAAAATAAGATATAAATTTAAAAGGATGCAAAAATTTGATAAGGATGAATGCATTTCATACATGGTTAAATTTATGTGTGACAAAAGTTTTAAAGTCATTTCTTACACATGTCAAAATATGAAGATTGATATTTGATTCTTCTAACTTTAACTAATATGTTGTCATACATCAAAAAGGGAGAGATTGTTGATGCAGTAAGCATCACTCCTTAGTTTTGATGTATGAACCACAGTTAAGAGTTAGAATTCACGTGTGATCTAATATAAATGTTAAGTGTGCAGGCTTAACAGGAAGTCCTAGTAGGTCGAGTTGACCGGATACTAGGCATGAATCTTGACAGATCAGGAGGATCGGACACCAGGCATGAAGTCTAGATGGGTCGCATGGACCGGACATTTGGCACGAAGATCGGTTGGGTCAGAAGATCGGATAATCGACAAAAAGTCTAGCTGGGTCAGACAGACCGGACAGCTGGTGGAAGCCCTGGTGGGTCAGATCGGATGTCAAGAATGGTAAGTCCGGCAGGTAGTCGGCAGGTAAGCCTCGAGTAAAGAGGTGAGGTCGAGTCCTCTGTAGGGGGACAAAACTAAGCGTCGATCCGACGAAAAGTCCGCGTGGGACTTAGTAGTTGAGATCGAGCAGTATTACTACTGCTATCATAATTCATGTTATATATTTTGTGCTAATCCTGTTTTGCAGGGATCAGTCAACTGAATGGATTCTAGTCGACTGAAGTCTAGTCGACTGGATACCTATTTGGCAGGATCAACTGTTGATCGATCGGAGATCGTGCGACGCAGATGGAAAGGGATTGAGTCAACTAAAGAGTTTGAGTCGATTGAAGAGGGAAATTTCCCGATGCGGAGCCGAGTGACGTGGAGTCGACTGAAGAGGATTCAGTCGACTAGAAGACCACGAATTTCTTATCGACGGGTTGATGTGGAGTTGACTGGAAGGCATTCCAGTCGACTGAAAATAGTTTATAAAAGTTGTGCTCGACCATATCCCAGTATCAATCATTTTTACGTTGAAGTGCTATCGAAATCCATTCTCGTCCACCAAAGCTAAAACTCCCACAACAAGGCGATCTTTCGACACTCCGAGCACACTTCTACCATCTACTTAGTGTCGGTATACGTCTTGTATTTGTTCATTTATTTTTTCCCTATTGTACTTAAATTCAAGAGTGGGTAGTGTGTTACCCATCTCTATTATTTGTAAAAAGCGAAACCCTCCAAAGTCGAGAGTTCTCGAATCGGAGGGTATTTAGTGAATTTCCCATCGAGGTAGCTCGTGGTAGAGCTACGGGTCTTGGAGTAGCAACCCGGTTCGGGTTGTGAACCAAGTAAATTGTTGTGCCTAACTTATTTAATTTTCGCTGCATATTCTGTTTAGAAAAATTTATAAAATATCAAGATTCACCCCCCTCTCGGTTTACTCGATCCTACACATCATACACTCCCCCGATGAGTCTTCGCGTATATCGGAAGCTACCTCTGTCATACCAGGTCAACCCCTGGCTTTAGGACGGGATAGTCGGTACGAGGATGCCGAATCGATCCCTACGACGAGTTGAAAATGAGGTGCATTTCCTACTCTATCGCATCCTTCTACCCATAATTACCGACGATGAGGCCAACCCTTAGGTCCCTCTTTAATTCCCCTAAATCTTTGATACGAGGGATGTTACCCCTCGTATCGGCTAAGCACAGTGACTAGAAAGCCAAAACGATAACTATAGATCTAAACCAAAACACCAATTGCAAATATAAATTCAAGAACGAAAAGATATTTGAATTAACATGTTTCGACTCAACACAAACTATTCTCTAATCCTAGAATCAGAGAGTCTACTCCATATATATGAGAGAAGAAACACAAGGCATGATCATATCCGTATAAACAATAGAATTTATGCAAGAATTGAATTTATAATGCAATGTAGGTCTTCTCCTCGACATTGAAGTGCAGAATCTTGATCTCCGGCGGCGTTCTTCCTCCCCGAGTTCCCGAAGCTTTTCAGGGCTTCGGAGTGTCATCCCAGCCGTCGTGCCTCCTCCTAGGGTTTGGGCGGAGCTTTCCTTATATAGACATCACGTTGGATCGCTGCAAAATCTAGAAAAAACCCTAGTCGCGTCAATTTGCTGGGCCGCCATATAGCCATGTGAAAACACATGGCCTGGCCGTGTGTCAGGCTGTGGCGTCCGTTTTCGCCCTCTAAACACGACCATGTGTGGGCACACGCCCTGGCCGTGTTCCCTTCTGCGTCCAGCTGTCAAATGTCTTCTTTTGCTTTGAAATTGCATTGTTTCCCCTATAAAATGCTATCCTGCACACAAAAGTAAACAGAGCAGATCTCCGAACCAGAAAATAGGAAATACATGCAACATAATGTAAATATGCATGAAACGAACATAAAATGCTATGAGATGTGAGCGAAAACTACTCCTAAAACCCTATATGTTTTGCTCACATCACCAACCATATTCTTAGAACCAGGTGCACATCAATTATACACAAGTCTTCCCAATAATTCGTCCAATGAAGGATTCATGTCTTTAGATCTCATTTTGGTTCATAGCAACACATCATAACAAGCATGATGAGACAAAAATATCTTCCTAACATCTTACATGGTGTCTAAGTTGCTAAATACAAAAATCATAATTTCTTAGGTATTTTATGAGATGCTTTAAGGTATAGTCCTAGATTTTGCTATGGAATCATGCAAACTGATACTACTACTCTACAAAGTTTATTTCAAGTTCTCTCTTAAATGATGTAAATTCCGCTTCGGAGAGAACCTTGGTGAAAATGTTGGCAAGGTTGGACTTGGATTTAATGTAATTAAGTTTAATGTCTCCCTTTGCCACATGATCTCTAATGAAGTGATGTTTCACTTCAATGTGCTTTTTCATAGAGTGATATACCGAATTTTTGGTCAAGTTGATGGTACTCACATTATCATAATAAATCTTAACTTTGGAGTAGTGTAGATTATAATCCTCTAGAGTATGTTTAATCCAAAGTAATTGAGCTACACAACCATCCATGGTCACATACTCGGTCTCGGTTGTGGGTAGAGCAATACAAGGTTGCTTCCTACAACTCCAACTCACTAGGGAGGATCCAAGAAATTGACATCCACCACTAGTGCTCTTTTGATCAAATTTACAACCTGCATAATCGAAATTGGTGTACCCAATCAAATCAAAAGTTTGAGTCCTAGGGACCCATAAATCTACATTAAGAGTACTTTTGATATATCTTAATAGTCTTTTGACGGCTATCAAGTGGGACTCTTTGACACAAGATTGGTATCTTGTACACATATCTATCACAAATAAAATATCGACTCTACTAGAGGTTAAGTATAGCAGACTATCAATCATACTTCTATAAAGTTTTGACTCTCTTAATTTTCCATCTTGATCATTGTCTATCTTAGTGTTGATTGCCATAAGAGTAGACACTACCGTAGTATTTTCTAAACTAAATTTCTTGATAATTTCTTTGGTATATTTGGTTTGATAGACATGGATTCCTTCATTAGTTTGTTTGACTTGTAAACCTAAGAAAAAGGTCAACTCTCCTACGAGACTCATTTTAAATTCATTTCCCATATTCCTAATGAAGTCTTGGAGAAGTTTATCATTTGTTGACCCAAAAATAATGTCATCAACATACACTTGGACAACAAAGATGTCTTTTTCTTTTGACTTTAGAAATAATGTTTGGTGAACTTAGCCTTCTCTAAAGTCCTTAGAGATGAGGAATGATGAGAGTCTCTCATACCATGTCTGGTGAGCTTGTTTTAACCCATATAAAGCTTTCTTAAGCTTACACACATAGTTTGGGTAGTCTACATTTTCAAAATCGGGTGGTTTCTCCACATAGACTTCTTCTTTAATGAATTCATTTAGGAATGTCGATTTCACATTCATTTGATAGAGTTTGAAACCCATGTGATTGACATATCCTAATAAGATTGAGATATTCTCTAATCTAGCTACCGAAGCATAGGTCTCACAATCAAGTCCTTTAACTTGATTAAATCCTCGGGCCACTAACCTAGCTTTGTTTCTAGTGATTTTACCTTGATCATCCAACTTGTTCCTAAATACCTATATTGTGGTAACAATAGTGCTATCATTGAGTCTAGAAACTAGTTCTCATACTTGACTTCTCTCAAATTGAGATAATTCTTCTTGCATTTCTAATATCCAATCCGAATCAAGCAAGACATCATTGATTGATTTTGGCTCAATTTAGGAGATTAGGGCAACTTAACTAGTAGGAGTTGTTGGTGCAGGGACACCAGATAATCGAACCTATGTTTTGATTATGGAAAAGACACAAAGTCAAGGTTATTTTGTTATCTCACGAGCTAAAATAAGTGTGCAGAATTGCTAAGCTAAGCCAAAGGTTAGCGACACCGGGAGGACTTTGGAAGGAGCCGAAGAACTCAGGTGAAGATCGGAAGCGAAGCTTCAAAGGTAAAGGCTGAGGTAAGCTCGTGTGAGTGAGTGTAAGTAAGGTCGTGTCCTCCATACGGGGACGCCCTTTGGCGTCGATACGACCAAGACTTCCCATGGAAGGTCTAAGTTGAGATCGGATGGTAAATGACCATCGAGCTTACTTATACTAACTACATTTTTGAGCTAACTCTTCATTGTAGTTGGAAACCCTGCCATTAGTCGGCTGATGGCTTGTATCAGTCGACTGATATCTCTAGTAGTCGACTAATAAGGTTGATCAGTCGACTACTGGTCAAGGATCAACCTCGAGGAGAGTCAAAGCTTATCACCATTTCTCAAAGGCAAGGTGGCATCACCTCATGAAACCTCATCTCAACGTTTAGGGTTTCACAAGGCTGTAAAAGTAGGGATTCTCCACCCCTTTTTCATCATTCCAAGTGCTCCAAATTGCTCTCGTAATGTCGTGACTCTTCAACAACTCTACGATGACGAAGCGCTGCTGAAACACCGACGACCCAAGCTCAAGCTTCAACTCCTTAAGTCGTTGGTAATACTTAAAGTCATCTACTCAGTATATTCTTTTTAAAGTTTATATTTCTGGAGCTTTAATCGTAAAGAGGAGAGGGAGAGTGTCCCTCTACCTCAAGGTTTTTGTATCTTCTTGTACTCGTTCACTCCTACCTCTAACGAGGAGGAGTATTATAGTTGATTGCTCTCCGTACACGGTCTAGGACCGTTAGGGCCTTGGATTAGCAGTCATAGGTTGTGAATCAAGTAAATTCCTTGTGTCTTACTTTACTTTCCGCTGCACTAAACTCGTGTCTTTATCGAACGAAAAAGAAGAATTTGTTTTGCGCTATTCACTCCCCCCTCTAGCGCTTATCTCGATCCAACAAGAGTTCTATAAAAGGATCTAGTCCTTGCTCCTTGTGATAATTCTCATACTACTTGGTCTAAAGGATGGTTTTGATGAATTCTTAGAGTCCTAGGAGGTGAATCACATTGATTTTGATTATCATCATTCTTTCTCATTTCATCATCGGAATCTCCTCTTCCTCCCCCTTGATCATTACCTCCTAAATTTAGATTTTGAAGTCTTTGGGTAATGTCTTGATTGTTGTCATTGATATCCTTATCAATGGAGGATTTCCTAGGGTAGGTAATAGTAGACTCATCAAATTCAACATTAGAGAATTCTTCAGCCTTTTGAGTCCTCTTGTTGTATATTCTATAACCTCTACTAGTTGATGAGTATCTAACTAAGATTTCTTCATCCGCCTTGCATTAAAATTTTTCTTAATTGTCTTTGGTATTCAAAATATAGACTTTGCATCCAAAGACCTTAAAATAATAGATTGTTGGAATAGTATTATTCCATAATTCAAAGGGTGTTTTGTCTAAAAACCTATGGAATAAGACACGATTTTGGATATAACAAGCGGTGTTAGCTGCTTCAACCCACAAGTAGCTAGGTAAAGAATATGCATTAAGTATAGTCCTAGTCGCCTCTTGTAGGGCATGATTTCTTCTTTCTACCACCCCATTTTGTTGGGGTGTTCTAGGGTAAAAAAACTCATGCTTATACCCTTGTTCTAAGCAAAATTTTGAAAAGTTAGAATTCTCAAATTCACCACCATGATCACTTCAGATCCGGTTGATTTTGAGATTCTTTTCATTTTCAACTCTTTTGATAAATCCTATGATTATTTCTAAGGTATCATTCTTATATTTCATGAAATACACCCAAGTATATCTAGAAAAATCATCTACTATCACTAAGCAATATTTATTACCATATAATAAAGGAGTATTATGACAATCAAATAAATCTAAATGCAATAATTCTGATGGTAATGAAGTGCTAGTTAGAGTTTTACCTTTGTGTGATGATTTGAATTGCTTTCCTTCTCGGCATGCATCACATATTTTGTCTTTGATGTACTTGATCTTTAGTTGCCCCTTTACTAACTCCAATTTGGCTACCTTGGCTATACTCTTCATGTTGACATGTCCAAGCCTCTTATGCTATAGCTAACCTTCCTCTTCTTTTAACATGAGACACTTAGAACAAATGTTAGAAGCATAGGAAAGATCAGCATAATAAATATTTGATTTCCTATAACCAACTAACATATAATCTTCTAGGTTTTTGTGTCTAATAAAATATTTTGAGGACTTAAACTCTACATTATAACCCACGTCACAAAGTTGACTAACATAAGTAAGCTAAATTTCATTCTTTTAACTAATAAAACTTTGTGAATGATGATTTTAGGGGATACCTCAATTGTACCTCTACCTAAAATCTTGAGCTTCTCACTATTGCCAAAGAATACGGTTCCTTTCTTAACATACTCAATTGTGGAGAACTTGCTCACATCTCCAATCATGTGTCTTTAACAACCGTTATCCACAATCCACATACTTAGTTCACCTACCTAAACAACATGAAAAATAAATTCTTTTGGTACCCAAATGTTTGAACCAGAAACATCATTCCAAAATTTCTTTAGTACCCAAGCCTTCTTTACTTTATCCTTAATAGTTGTCCTTCTATTTATTAGAGAGATGTATGAAACTTCCTTATTTTTAGGCTTTTATCCTATGTCGACCTTATTGTATATGACTCTTTGGTCTCTAAGGATAATGTCAAGGAATTTTGAGCCGCTAGTAAATTTTTCTAAGCAAGTTTTTAATTCACAAATTTTATTCTTAAGATTTTCATTTTCTTCCCTAAACATGCATGAATCACCACATAAGGATTCTTCATTCCTAATTGCTTTAATTTCTACCTTCAAGTCCTTAACCCCTAGATTTTGGCTTATCTAATACATTCTTAAGGTAAAGCAATAGTTTTAAATAAAAAGTTCTACTTGAGGGTAATCCTTTACCTCATCGTCACTAGATAATGATTCGTCGAGAAAGACATTAGAGGGGGGAGTGAGGGGGGGAGGGGTGAATAGCGTATTTAAATTTTATTTCGTTCTTTTGTAAAACATGTAAAATACAAAGTATATTGCAGCAGAATAAGTAAAATACAAAACCAAAGGCATAAGTATTTTTTTACTTAGTTCACATCCAAATGGCTACTAGTCCAAGGCCATGCGATCCTTGATTGCCTTCGAAGGGAAATTCACTAAAACACTCTTCCTCGTTGGAGGCAAGAGATACGAAGCAATACAAAAATATAGGGAAGGTAACACGTCTACCTTTCCTCTTAGCAAGTAATAAACAAAAGAAATAATTAGACAACTATTGACTTTTAAGATGGGATGACAGAAGCTTGGTCGGAGTTATGGCATCATTGCTTAGCGATGAGAGCTTTGGATTGATAGAGCATTTTGGGAGCCTTTCAATTGATGAATAGGGGGTGCCTCACCCCTTCTTTTATAGACTTCCAAACTCTAACACGTTGAGATATAGATCTGGATCAAGCCTTATCCTTATCCCTAACATTGTAGCTCTTATCTTGACTTTGCTTCAATGTGTCCATGTTTATTAGCAGTCGACTGCTACATCCATCAGTCGACTGATGGTGATCTAATCGATTGATGTTTCCTCCTAGTTGACTGATGCCTTGAGTAGTTACCTGCACCACATGGTTAGCACAAGAAATGTATAATGATATGCAGTGTGACAGTCCTAGATTGTCCGATCTCAACTTCGGCCTTCCTCTAAAAGCCTTAGTTGGATCGTCACCTACAATTGTCCCTGTACCAAAGATGCGACCTGTCCTCTTCACACAAGGTTTTTACCTTGCTTATCTTTGGTCTTTATGACTATAGGACCATATGACATCGCTAGAGGGGGAGGGGTGAATAGCAATTCGTGTTCATTCGATGGAATTCATCGTGCTTGTCTACAATCGTTAGTATGCAGTGGAAATACAAATACTATTGGGAGTATGAGGAATACAATCAAAGTCTCACATTGGTAAGACATGGAAAAGATCATGTGCTTATAGGATAAAAAGATATTTCCATTGGCATGAGGCCTTTTGGGTAAAACCCAAAAATAAAACCATGAAGGCTTATGCCTAAAGTGGACAATATCATGTCATTATAGAGATATGTGAATCTTATAGACACTAACAATTGGTATCAGAGTTATGGTCCATGTCAAGCCATGAACCTCGAATGAAGGAAGTGGAGCTCCCATGTTCGGATCAAGAGAACCAGACACCGGACAAGAAGTCCAGTTGGGTCAGGAGGACCAAACAACTGGCAGGAAGTCCAGTTGGGCCAGAAGGGTTGGACAACTGATAGAAAGTCCAGCTGGGTTAGGAGGACCAGACAGTTGACAGGAAGTCCTGGGGGATTAAGGATCAGATATCAAGCAGAGGAAGTCCTTCGAGGACGGATAGGCTTGAGGGGGGCTCAATGTGATCCTTCATTTGAGAGGGAGGGGATTGTTGGGAGCATGGAGAATACAATCAAAGTCCCACATTGGTAAGACATGGAAACGATCATGTGCTTATAAGATAAAAAGATATTTCCATTAGCATGAGACCTTTTGGGTAAAACCCAAAAATAAAACCATGAGGGCTTAGGCCCAAAGTGGACAATATCATGTCATTGCGGAGATATGTGAATCTTATAGACACTAACAAATACAAATACAAAAACAAAGCACAACACAAGCACAACATACGAATTTTACGTGGTTCAGAATCCAAGTTCCTACTCCACGACCGAACCCTAGCAAGCTCTAGTGATGCACACCACCAATATCAAACTTCTCATTCTCGGTGACACACCGGAGGTGGAGAAACCTCTTACTAGTCTCTTACAACAATAAGAACAAGATACAACAAGAAAATATAACAATTACAAAAGCAAATGAAAAATAAGTTAACACACTTTACAAGTTAGGGATTTTGAATACTTGCTTATTGGTTACTTTGGGATGACTTTGAAGACCTTGAAATGCAGCAACACTTCGCCTCAAATTGCCCCTCTAAAACCTTTCTCGAAGATGCCCACAAGCCTCTCCATTTATGGTCGTTGAAACCTCCTGCTTCCGAATGGTGACACACAATGGTCGTCTCGCCAGTCGAGGCGCCACCTAGACTGATACCCCAGTCGAGGCGCTAGTCAAGTCTGCCTTGCTTTTGATCGGCTGTTTTCATACTTGTGCTGGAACCAATCGAGGTTCTAGTCGAGGCACAACCTCAACTAGGCCCTAGTCGAGGCGCTGGTCAAGTGCGCCTCGCTTCTGTGCCTCCATCAGAATGACCAGTCGAGGCGCCAGTCGAGTGGTCTAGTTGAGGCACCGGTCGAGTGGTCTAGTCGAGGTGCTGGTCGAGTGTTTCCATAGCACTATCTCAACTTCCCAAGTCTCACCGTCCGACTCCACCTTACCAGTCGAGGTGCCGCCTCGACTACAACCCAGTCGAGGCACTGGTTGAGGTCACTTTGCTTCTGTTTGCCTACAAACGAAGCCCAATCGACTAAACCAAACTGGCAGTCGACTATTATATCTCAACACTGAGGTTTGACACCTCAAGTATGATGTAAAATACTGAAATTTAAAATACGAAATTAAATGGCCAAAATTTTGGGGAAATAATCCTAGGGATTATTTTCGAGATTTTTAGGAATTTTTAGGAATTTTTTTGGATTTAAACGGACTCCGTACGAGATTTTTACGGGGATAAAATAAACAGGCTTTAGAGGGGTCTATTTAAAAGGGATTAAATACACGATAGAAAACCTAAAAATTCTATTTCCCTTTTATTTCTTTTCCCCCGCCGCGACATTCCTTCGACAGTTCCTCACGCGCGACTCGCCGACGCCAACCCTCTTCTTCACCGGCGACGACTTCGTTAGTCCTTCGCCGCCTGACGCCTCTGCACGAGCACTGGCCGATAGCCGCGAAGGCGCTGGCGACCACCGCGCCAGCAGCCCTTCTTCCTCGCGGCAGCCCGACGCGAGCGACGCCGCCCGATGCGAGCACCGGCGCCCGACGCCGCCCGACGTGAGCACCGGCGCCCGACGCCGCCCGACGCGAGCACCACCGCCAGACGAGCACTGCCAAGGCGACGCCTCTTCTCCTCCGCAAGCGCCGCTTTCCTTCACGTCACGCGGCGATGACGACGAGGCCACGCCGAGCCTCCTCGCCCTAGATGAGGAGCGCCGACCTTACGGCCATAGGACCGCCGAGCCTCCTCCTTCGCCTTCTCTCCGGTGGTTGCCGGAGCGGGCGATTAGGGCAAATCGGGTGAGGTTGTTGTCGGTGGGGGAGCTGCCCTTCTGGCCGACATCACCGGAGCAAGGTAAGGGGTTAACTGGGGTTTTGTCTAATCCCTACGGTATGTTTCGGTGATTTGACAGTGATTGTGTTTGGGTAGTGATTTAGGGCAACAAGGAAATTTACGTGAATCGAGCAATGGGAGGTTCCAATCGCAGGTATATCTCGAGCTATCTCTTATTTGGTTTTGGTTTGGATTGGGGGTGGCTGTGGGTGAATAAGGTCGGGCGTGAATTTAGGAAATGGAGTTGGGATCTGATTTGGGGGAAGGATTGGTTGTCGGTGGGATCCTAGGGTCGGTAAGCATGATTTCGGTGTTATTCGGTTGATCGGTACGGTATTCGGAGGATATGGGATTTGGGTGATATTGTTTGATCTTGAGGATATTTTTGTAGGTGATGAATTAGGTTAATTGATTTGGAATTAATTGGGCTATATTAATTATATGGATATTTGTGGACAGGGAAAATTGGAAATAGTTTGGGTTAATTTGGATATAAAGGAAATCGATTAATTATTCGATTTGTCGTTGAATTGTATATTTTGAGCTTAACTATAGTTATGCTATATGCAGGTTTTGGTCACGAGGCAGGTCCCCAGTCGTGACGATTTTGTTCATTCTTGCGGATATATATTCAGGCGGGTACTTTGACTTATCTTTTAGATATAGTCAAGTTGATATGTTAGTTAGGATAGCATGCAATACTTTTCATGTTTATATGCCTAGTATGTTTTTGTGCCTACTAGATACATGCATTTGATCAGTATGTTTATATCTTCCTGTTTTACTTGGATCATAGTATTTGGATTATGGATATGTACATATTGATTGTACATATTATTCGGATAGGTATTTTGAGTAGGATTTACATGCTTTAGTATCATGCACCATCTTGCATGATTGCATGCTGGCTGGACGGGGTTCCATTATTGTTGAGCCCGCAGCTAGTTACATGGCCTGCACACACTGCCACTCATGGGTTAGTGGTACATCAGGAGGGTGTGTGCAGTTTGCTCTGTCAGGCTCCGCTGGACCGCTCATGGGTAGCGACGAGGCAGCGTGGTAGCGGGCAGGGATCCCTCCTCTGGTCTATGACACCGGGAGATGAGAGCTTAGCTCCCCCACTATGTTTGGGGCAGGAGGATAGGTGTACTCTGACAGCATCCTGTCCACTCGGTCACTCAGGAGTAGTGATGGCAGAGTGCACAGTTGTCATAGCCCTACCCACTCGGCTTCACCATCGCGTGTGAGGCGGCTGACTGGCGTCAGGGGTGACCATGTCATTTGCACGACATGCATTTTGCACGGATTGCATTTGTATTGTGTTTGCTGCATTATTGTATTGATGCCTTGGATGTTGCATATGATTGACATGCATACAGGATTCATATTCTTATATGGTGATGACTTTATCTCTTATAGTAGGGCACATGCTCCTATATCAGGGTAGGAGACTCAGGTGAGTACAGTCCTTTTGCATTTATTTCTTGCTTACCATATATATGAGACTGTACTGGCATGATTAGTATTGTTAGCTATTTCTTACTATTCATATCGACTAGTATCCGCTAAGTTCTTTGAACTTACCCCGTGGTTTTATATTTATTTCGTGATGGAGTCGTCAGAGAGTCCACCGCCAAACCCCCTCGTCGTGGAAGTGTATTTTGTTATTTGTGTTTACGGTTTTTGGGTATTTGGATTAGAATATATGTTTAGGACTGGAGTTGGATATTTGTACCTGTGGATGTTTTGGTATGTCCTTAGGGACCTTTGATCGGATTTTTATTTCGATTGGATTTCGGTTGAGTATTCCTGCCCAGATGGCGTAAGGGTAAGTCTAGTTAGAGTAGACTTTTGTTTACCTAGATTTGTTGGCCTGAGGCCTTATTATTATCTGCGTGTGATGTGGTATGATTTCGGTCGTGTTGACCGATGTATAGTGGCCGTGTAGGCCTTGTATAAAATTGGTATGCACAGGAGATGTGCCGGATTTTCGTCAGCGGGACTCCTGGCGTGACAATTTATTTGGTATCAGAGCGTAGGTTTCCGAGTTCCTTAGGGTCTTTGGGTTTATGGAGTTCGCCAAGTTTGGTAGGTTAACTGGGTATTTTCAGAGTTGTACGGATTTCCGACGAATTTATGTTTCGGAAATTCGAGGTATTATTGACGAGGTCAATATGGGGGATTTGGCGGCAACAGGACATCTCCAGACGGCTAACAGGTAAATAAATTCTAGAAAATTTTCTAGATTTGGTACATATTTATATTGGTTATATTTGGTTATGCGGTGATATCATGTTTTATCTAGTATTGCTTTAACTTGATATCTGTTAGACTGTTAGATTTTTAGGTTGCTGGTTTATCGTTAGCATATGGTTATTAACTGCTATTACTGCTATACGTAGTTAGTTATCATTGTGATATAAATGATTAGATTGGTAGATGTTTACATCTTACTTTTTGGACTAGTATTTGGATTGGACTAGTATTAGGATTAGACTTGAATAATATGACTAAGATGGATAAATTCGCAGAAGGTATACATAGAGGTTCTTTGACTTTCTAGATCCTAGTGCATGAGGACATGATTACATAGCTTATGTAGTTTAGAGTATATATAAGCATCTGATGCTTTATTTATATATTGCCTTGACTTTGTTCTGGCATGACCCTTTAGTAATACCCTAATTAATTTCAGCCATTGATTCCCATTAGTAGGACTATCTTTGCCGTTTATTAGATGACTTGTTATATGTTTATATGGTTATGTGTTTTGTGGTGGATACCATAATTAAGACTGGTAGAGGTAGAATAACTTAGATGAGGTTATTCTGTAGGAGCGGATCTCAGGAATGAAACAACATTAGTGGAACCCTAGGTGTTGGAACCCTAGGCGTAATAACCGGATGTGCATATTGGTATGTGATTACCCATTTACTGTTTCAGTGATATGGTGATCGGACTAGTAGAGTTCGTATGATTAGGATGCAATTAATCCTTACTATATCTCCCAATCATGGTTGAGATGACCTATTGTAAGGTTATATTTTTGTGTTATTCGTTCGGAGTTGGTGATAATCGGATTCGTATGACGCATGTAGCTAGATAGCTACTTTACATCTTAAGTACCCATGAGATTTGTTCGTGGTAGCATGTTGTAGCATGCATGATTGCATTGGTAGAATGGTATAATTTAGGCTTAACCCTCTTGAAGGGCTTGATAGTAGATTTGTGGCCTTTATTGGCTTTGATAGGCGTTTCCTGTTAGTTGGGACGAAACCCTATGATTAATCGTCTCGACGCGATTATTAGTGGACTTATGATTTTGATCGACCTTGATACCGATCATGTTAGAAGGGTTGGAAGGCTAGATTTAATCATCTAGACTTATTTATTTATAAGTTGATGATCTTTATCGTATTTGATAAACATTTCGTATTAGAGGTGTTGAAACCCTCGCTTGACCGCCTCAATGGGTTTAATTATAGATCGATGATCTTTGTCGACGTCAATGGTCGTTTTATACTGGATGTATTGGATAACCCTAGGCTTAACAACCTAGGATAATCGACTGCTCACGCGACCTATTGGTGGTAGTACGCCAGAGCGTGCAGTCAATAATTAGATATTTATATACAGCCTGTCTATCCACGAGTCTCATTCGTGGTAGCATATAGTTGCGCGTAGACCGTGCTATTGCTTGTCGGCTCATGGGTTACGTTCGCGGTAGCTCATAGATTGTTCCTTTGTATTACCTCGAGAGCCATGAGACTTTGTCGTGGTATCTGGATGTGCACTGCTTGTTGCAGTGGTTGTGTATGTTGCAGGTATATTTATTATACTGCTGATTAGGTTAGTTGCAGACTGATATTGGTACTCTGAGGGTTGGGTTACTCTAGCTTGTTCCCTGTGACTTCCATTATGTGCATTATGATTATGCACTATTGTCTATACATCCATAGAGTGGTTGTACTTATCCCCTCCTCATTTATCCTCTAGGTTAACTGATGGAGGACGTGTCATATTGACCTACCTTCGAGTCGCTCAGAGAGTTCCTTGTCGTGCTTGTCCCACTGCATCGTCGAGATGCCGCTTTGTTTACTTTATTGGTATTGCATTTTATTTATGCACTTTGGATTTTTGGTCGCAATTTGATTTGGTGTCACAAAACTATTTTACTTTGTTTGATATATGTTTAGTCGTGCATGCATGCAGTTATTGAAATACTTATATTTCTATAATTATTTCGAGGTTTTTACGGATCCGTCCATGGATTTCGGAATATTGTCACTAAGGGGCTCTTTTGTCATTTGGATGACGGCTATGCCCCCAGGACGTGACAATTTTATTGGTTTACGGTTTTGGTTTGTGGGTTTTGTGTTTCGAGGATTTGATTTCCCTTGGATTTTTGGGAGTTCTCGGGTTTTGGGATCAGGCAAGCTGAAGGATATCTCTGAGCTATAGGAAAAGTATAGTCTTTAGTGGTTACTGTACTTTAGTGGTTAGGAAAAGTATTGACTTAGGGAAATTGCCTCTACTCATGGTCGTGGACGAGTTCGACGACGTATTGATCTTGAGGAATCTAATGATGATTTCAGAGGTACGGATTCTTTAGAGGTGCCGACTGATGTCGAATTAGGAAGCTAGGAATATGACCTGCTAGTCATCCATTTGAAGGTCAAGGAGTAAACCCTCAGAGAATATCAGTCTCTGCTATTAGTGATTTGGTTATGGATAAGGCGTGTATGCCTACACTGGTTAAGACGATGAAAGATCGTTTTACCTTATTATAGGAGGTGTTGTATGGGATATTTATCTGTCCCAGTAGTTTTCCAGAGAAGATCCGAAACTCTTTGTTAAAAGAGAGACGGACCTTTGAGGTTATGCATCGATTATCGATGATAGAATGCGGTAGTTGTGGAAGGAAATGAATATCCTTCATTGTGGATAGAGGATCTATTTAGATCAACTATAGGATACCTATATATACTCTAGGATTGATTGGTGATTGGTGTGATGATATTGTAGTGACATGGTGTCCTACAATTATCATTGTCGTTGTGATGATTTTTATATCATCAGCTTAGAGTAAAGAGAATACATGTGTGTAGCGATGACAATTTCATACTTGGTATGAATTGTTTGAGCTTTGATTATCTTATTAGACTTATTGGCGACTTAGTCGCCCAGTGGATTTGGGAAATCGTGTATTCGGACACGATTGATCATTTGTGTGATGGTGGTAGTTGGAGTTGAGCACTTTCGACCACCGTAGATGATGATTTTTTTGGTATTGATTTGATTATTACCATAGATATGGATAGGATGTTCTAGTGGTACTATCGGTGATGGAATTTATTTGGTCTAAAGCTTGTGAAATTAGTTTCACAGCTCAGACAATGATTGACTTTTACACCCGTGTTGTTTGATCATTCTCGGGTGGAAGGAAGGGTATTGTATGCGGATGCAATGTTTCAGAGAATGGAGCGTTTCTGATTTAGTTGATTGAGACGTATCCCATGGTTACGTCAAATGAGGAACTACGAGATGGGTTGTCATATATATATATGACGTGGACCTAGTAGGAGTTGTTATGTTGTTTTGTAGAGATGAGGAGCAGATATGCTTATGCGGTTTTAGCTAGCTACTGTGTAGTTGCATTTGAATTTCGGAAGAGTTATTATTGATTCGGGAACAACAGATAGATTCCTGTTGTGATGATAGAGAGCATTTACCATAGAGTTGTACTCTTGCTCTACCGGTTCGGAATTAGTGATAGTGGAATTTGTATGTCGTAGGTGGCTAGATAGCTACCTGACATCTTGACTGGCTACGAGTCCCGGTTGTGGTAGCATGTCATTGCCTGTAAGTAGTGCCTTTGACATTACTACGAGAGCCAAGAGGCTTGGTCATGATATTTTGATAAGTATTGCTGAAGATTGCAATAGGTTCTATATGTTGCAGATGTATCGGATTGTATTAGGAAAATAGTAAGTATTGAAACGTTCTCCATGGTGGAACGACATGCAGGACATAGTTGATTGTGCGATGCGGTGTGTCAACTAGTAAAGGTGGTATATAATAATCAGCAAGGTTCTGTACCGAGATGGACGTGAAAGCATAGTATGATGGACAGTGTTGGGAGATTATTTGGAATTCGGAAAGGACTTAGTATGATTAGTTAAGTCCGCTCATTTTCATTCGATCCATACGAGGAGTTTGTTGGATCGCTGGATAGGTTATATTGTGACAATTTATTGTGGCGATTTCCAGTTCATGGAGGATCTTTGAGTATCATATGCGATAGCGATTAAGGATTTACCTTAGGATTATGGTAAAGTCTTTAACAGGTCACGGATATCAAGCTCCACTCTGGTACAACTAGGTACTTATTATAGGTGGTCGATATGAAGATATTATTCATACATTGGAAGAGATGCTATAAGCAGGTGGTTTGATTTTAAGGGATATCAGTAACCCCACTTAGTCACTTGAGGTGTGACTTGTCTCCAGATGCTTGAGATGGTTATAGGGACATCTCGTACTTATATACTAGTAGAAAATTTGGGGACCAAATTTTTATCAGTGGGGGAGAATATAAAATACTGAAATTTAAAATACGAAATTAAATGGCCAAAATTTTGGGGAAATAATCCTAGGGATTATTTTCGAGATTTTTAGGAATTTTTAGGAATTTTTTTGGATTTAAACGGACTCCGTACGAGATTTTTACGGGGATAAAATAAACAGGCTTTAGAGGGGTCTATTTAAAAGGGATTAAATACAGATAGAAAAACCTAAAATTCTATTTCCTTTATTTCTTTTCCCCCGCCGCGACATTCCTTCGACAGTTCCTCACGCGCGACTCACGACGCCTAACCCTCTTCTTCACCGCGACCCCGTTAGTCCTTCACGCCTGACGCCTCTCCTTCGCACGAGCACCTCGCCGCCGAGAAGGCGCCGGCCGACCACCGCTGCCACGCCGCAGCCTTCTTCCTCGCGGCCCGATGACGGAGCGACGCCTCGATGCGAGCACCGGCGCCGACGCCGCTCGACGTGAGCACCGGCGCCGACGCCGCCGACGCGCCGAGCGAGCACCCCATCACACAAGACCGAGCACCGGCGCGACGCGCCTCTTCTCCTCTCATAGCGCCGCTTCCTTCACGCTCGCCGGCACCGACGACGAGGCCACGCCAGCCTCCTCGCCCTAGATGAGGAGCGCCGACCTCTACGGCCATAGGACCGCCGAGCCTCCTCCTCCGCCTCTTCTCTCTGGTTGCCGAGCGCGATTAGGGCAAATCGGGTGAGGTTGTTGCCGGTGGGGAGCCGCCTTCCGCCGACATCACCGAGCAAGGTAAGGGGTTAATCGGGTTTTGTCTAATCTACGGTATGTTTCGGTGATTTGACAGTGATTGTGTTAGGGCAGTGATTTAGGGCAACAAGGAAATATGCCGGCGAACTGAGCAGTTGGGAGGTTCCAATCGCAAGTATATCTCGAGCTATCTCTTATTTGGTTTTGTTTTGGATTGGGGGTTGCTGTGGGTGAATAAGGTCGGGCGTGAATTTAGGAAATGGAGTTGGGATCTGATTTGGGGGAAGGATTGGTTGTCGGTGGGATCCTAGGGTCGGTAAGCATGATTTCGGTGTTATTCGGTTGATCGGTACGGTATTCGGAGGATATGGGATTTGGGTGATATTGTTTGATCTTGAGGATATTTTTGTAGGTGATGAATTAGGTTAATTGATTTGGAATTAATTGGGCTATATTAATTGTATGGATATTTGTGGACAGGGAAAATTGGAAATAGTTTGGGTTAATTTGGATATAAAGGAAATCGATTAATTATTCGATTTGTCGTTGAATTGTATATTTTGAGCTTAACTATAGTTATGCTATATGCAGGTTTTGGTCACGAGGCAGGTCCCCAGTCGTGACGATTTTGTTCATTCTTGCGGATATATATTCAGGCGGGTACTTTGACTTATCTTTTAGATATAGTCAAGTTGATATGTTAGTTAGGATAGCATGCAATACTTTTCATGTTTATATGCCTAGTATGTTTTTGTGCCTACTAGATACATGCATTTGATCAGTATGTTTATATCTTCCTGTTTTACTTGGATCATAGTATTTGGATTATGGATATGTACATATTGATTGTACATATTATTCGGATAGGTATTTTGAGTAGGATTTACATGCTTTAGTATCATGCACCATCTTGCATGATTGCATGCTGGCTGGACGGGGTTCCATTATTGTTGAGCCCGCAGCTAGTTACATGGCCTGCACACACTGCCACTCATGGGTTAGTGGTACATCAGGAGGGTGTGTGCAGTTTGCTCTCAGTTCGCTCATTGGACCGCTCATGGGGTAGCGCGGCAGCGTGGTAGCGGGCGAGGATCCTCCTCCGGTCTATGACAGGAGATGAGAGCTTAGCTCCCCCACTATGTTTGGGGCAGGAGGATAGGTGTACTCCGACAGCATCCTGTCCACTCGGTCACTCAGGAGCAGTGATGGCAGAGTGCACAGTTGTCATAGCCCTACCCACTCGGCTTCACCATCGCGTGTGAGGCGGCTGACTGGCGTCAGGGGTGACCATGTCATTTGCACGACATGCATTTTGCACGGATTGCATTTGTATTGTGTTTGCTGCATTATTGTATTGATGCCTTGGATGTTGCATATGATTGACATGCATACAGGATTCATATTCTTATATGGTGATGACTTTATCTCTTATAGTAGGGCACATGCTCCTATATCAGGGTAGGAGACTCAGGTGAGTACAGTCCTTTTGCATTTATTTCTTGCTTACCATGTATATGAGACTGTACTGGCATGATTAGTATTGTTAGCTATTTCTTACTATTCATATCGACTAGTATCCGCTAAGTTCTTTGAACTTACCCCGTGGTTTTATATCTATTTCAGGATGGAGCTGTCAGGAGAGTCCAGCTGCCAAACCCCCTCGTCGTGGAAGTGTATTTTGTTATTTGTGTTTACGGTTTTTGGGTATTTGGATTAGAATATATGTTTAGGACTGGAGTTGGATATTTGTACCTGTGGATGTTTTGGTATGTCCTTAGGGACCTTTGATCGGATTTTTATTTCGATTGGATTTCGGTTGAGTATTCCTGCCCAGATGGCAGAAGGGGTAAGTCTAGTTAGAGTAGACTTTTGTTTACCTAGATTTGTTGGCCTGAGGCCTTATTATTATCTGCGTGTGATGTGGTATGATTCCGGTCGTGTTGACCGATGTATAGTGGCCGTGTAGGCCTTGTATAAAATTGGTATTGTCACCCGTACAGGGGAGATGCTGCCGGATTTTCGTCTGGCGGGGACTCCCTCGGGGCGTGACATATGATCCCTTCATACTTGACACTCACCCTAGGTCTAGACCTAAGCCTTAAACCCACTTCCATCAACCTTACGCCTCCCGGATCCCTCGAGTTTGTGACTCTTCATCCTTGTGCTAGCCTTCAAGTGGTTCCATCGGCTATTGTCATGCTCTTGGGTCTACCTTTGCCAAGAGGCCACACCTCTATTAGTTCAATTAACTTAACGAAAAACCCCGTATGTCATTCTAGGACCAAACATATAGAGGTTAAACATCACTTCATTCGGGAACATGTGGCCAACGGAGCCATACAACTCGAATACATGGAATCGAAGTCGAACTTAGCGAACCTTTTTACTAAACCCCTACCCAAAGCCGAATTTAGTCTATTAAGACGAAAATTGGGCATGTGCGTAATAGAGTAGGATTTATAAATCATAACTTCTTATAACTCTATTATTTACTTTTCTTGTTAATGGAATTAGCTTAAGGCTTACCCTAAATATCATGTACCTATAGATTTAAGGAGCCAACACATCTCACAACACATAGGATCAATGTGTTTGTGTACTTAGCCACGTAGATGGACGTGAGATATTAGGATCTTGCTCCTGGTTCCAGATGTAGAGCTAGTACATCGTCATGAACCACGGAGTATAATCATTTATATTAACCGACTCTGATCAAGACTTATTGATCATTTCATATCAATCAAGTTAAAAAGAGTTGAACATACAAATAGATGAGCTTATTTTTAATATATTATTTTCAAAATTATGTGAAATATGCTTGGACTTGGAACTAAAACTTAAAACTATAATTTAAAAAAAAACAATGTTTCTCAAAACCCCCCACTCTTTCCGATTTATGACAAAAGGGGGAGAAAAGGCCAAAGTTAAGAGATCATTTTTTTTTATAACTTAATTTAGTAACATAATCTATATTCTCATGGCCAAAAGTTAATGTTTACTTAACTTAATTTTTGCAAACTTAATTCTATTAGTTGAAAAGGGGGAGAAAGGCCAAGTTAAGAAATCTTCTTAACTTAAACTTATTTTTAATACTAAGGCCAACTTTAAGTAATTGTTAATTACTTAAACTCTTCCTAAGTAGCAAACATCAAGGGGAGGGTTAAGACCTTCTTTTAAAAACTCACCCTCGGTCAAGAGGGAGGTTTCCTCAAGGGGGAGTACTTGAAAGAGAGTTTCTATTACTCCTGCTTAATTTTTAAATTAAATTCTCCATTTCAATTTCATGATAATGCATATTATTTCCTTAAATTTGTATGTGTTTGTCATAGATCAAAAAGGGGGATATTATTGGTACAGTAGGCACCTAAGTCAAACCTGAGTTTTGATTATAGCAAACGATACAAAGTTAAACTCATTTTGTTATCTCATGAGCTAAATCAAATGTGTAGAAAGTGCTAAAGTTAGAGCTGAAGGTCAGCGACACCCAGAGGGAACCGTGATGGTCGGGCGACACTGGGAGGACTTCGAAGGAAGCCGAAGAACTCAGGTGAAGACTGGAAGCAAAACTTCAAAGGTAAAGGTTGAGGTAAGGTCATGTTCTCCGTACGGGGACATCCTTAGGCGTCGATCCAACCAAGAATTTCCATGGAAGATCTAAGTCGAGATCGGATGGTAAAAGGTCATTGAGCTTACTTATACTAACTGCATTTTCGAGCTAACTCTTCATTGCAGCTGGAAACCCTGCCAACAGTCGACTGATGGCTTGTATCAATCGACTGCTGCCTTTAGCAGTCGAATGATAGGGTTGATCAATCGACTGCTGGTGAAGGAACAACCTCGAGAGTGTCAAAGATTATCATTATTTCTCAAGGGCTAGGTGACATCACCTCATGAAACCTCATCTCAACGATTAGGGTTTCACAAGGCTATAAAAGTAGGAGTTCTTCACCCCTTTTCCATCATTCCAAGTGCTCCAAAATTCTCCCGCAACGCCAATCTCCGACGACGAATCTACTACGCCAAAGTGTCGCCAGATTGACGATGACTCAACCTTAGCTCAAGATCTTCTTCGTCGTCGGTATAAATATCTTTTATTTAGAATCTTAATTGTGAATTCTTTTTGTTTTCGGAGCTTTAATCGTAACAAGGAGAGAGAGATTGTCCCTCTACTTTGAGTTTTATTGTTTTATTGTAATCGTTCACTCCTATCTTTAACGAGAAGGAGTATTTTAGTGGATTGTCCTCCGTATACGGTCTAGGACCATTAGGACCTTGGATTAACAGCCGAAGGCTGTGAACCAAGTAAAAAGAAATAATTTTTTTTTGTTTCCACTGTGCATTTCTTTATTGCTTGTATTTTATATCGATCGAACGAAAAGTTTTAATGTGTACTATTCACCCACCCCCCCCTCTAGCGCTCAAATCAATCCAACAACAACCTCTATATGAAATCTCCACCTGTCACTTCAAAGGGTTTGAGGGTCATCATGAGGAGGAGTGGTTTAGGAGACTAGTCGTAATAGACTAAGGAGAAGAATCTGACTTATGGTCCCTGACTTATTACGACCCGAGTCACTTCACTCCAACTCACTTCCTTAACTACCCGAGTCGCTTCGCTCTGAATCGTTTCTTTAACTATCCGAGTCGCTTCGCTCCAACTCGCTCCCTTAACTATATATTCGAGTCGCTTTACTCCGACTCGCTTCCTTAACAATCTGAGTCGCTTCGCTTCAACTTGTTTCTCTCTTGACGACTCAAGTCACCACACTCTGACTCCACATACCCTAGGTTCTCATTTGTGGGCTCCTCTTTAGTTTCTTTATTGGATTTAGATCCAAGTGGGCCCCTGCCTTGTGGGTTTGGTCCATGCACCTATTTCAGTCATATCATAAACAATCGTATGGAAATCAATTAGTAAATTATTAGCTGTATAAATTAGCTTTTAAAAATATTAAATATAAGGAGTGTATTCATTTTCTTTAATAATCTAAAAAAAGAGTTAAATTGTTGTCATAGTGAATAATTTAAACAGTTAGAATTGCATGATTTCAGAAATAGCACCACATTTTTCCTTATTGCAATCTCTAATAATTTATTTTTTAAAAGAATGATACAAATTAAAAATAAAAACTTTTATAACAATAATTTTTTTATTATTTGATTTTTTAAACTTTCTTATTCTTAAATAGCTTGAAGAAGGGAACAACTACTACATGCAAATTTTGACTATATATTATCGTACTTTATTCGATCAAGTCTCACACGACTATTTCATGAACTTTTGTACTTACATCTTTTATATCGAAAATTATTTTGGAATGTTTGTTTTTTACCATCTTAATTTAGTGGTAGCCTAACGATGTAATAAGGGAATGAAGTTCGCATAATCCATCATTTGATAGCTAGAGCTAAGTAGTAGTCCATGCACCTTCTTTGAGGTTGATGAAGTCCATGCACATTCTTTACTTAGTAATTGTATTATATCCGAATAGTTTGTAGTGAAGGAGCTAGGCTTCACTAGTATGGCAAGAGCACATTATTTAAAATATTTTCCATTATATTAATTTCTTCCATGATGCCAGACCAAATCATAAAATACAGTAGAATGAAACTATTTCATTTTTACCTTGTCGAAATTATGTAAAGCTTGCTAAAGTACATCATGTATACAACTAAACTCTCATTGTAATATGGAAGTGTTAGTCTATAAAAAAAATTGAAATTATAAAATCTACTTCAAAATTAGTAAAGCAAAGATAAAATATATGAAATTTAAGTTTAGCAATATTAGACATATTAAAAATATTATACCATAAACTTTATGAAATTGCGGAAACATAAAATTACATATCTTAGATCTGTAAAGATCGTAGAAAATTCTTCGACACTTCTTTGCTCTGGAACTCTATTGCAAATTCTGTTCCTCTCGGAAGGCTCGCAGTAGGGATGCAAGTTACAAGGGTTAACTCGAACTTTCACCACTATACCACAACGCCGCAACCTTAAGCCCGATGATGACGATCTCTTGTTCTACTCAACAAGAGATGAGTGCTCTCGACTCTACAACACTTGCCTTCACGCAAAGCATTAGCACTCGAGAACTCTTGGTTGCCTCCTCGCAGCACTTGCACTCAAGAAATTTCACCGTTTCTTGATTGACTCGTGCACAATTCTCACTAAAATTCTTGCCTGCCTTCTCGCAAAGTAATCACGGGCTCTCTAAGCAATCAACATAGACAACACTTGCCACATGTAGCCAATCTCTTCATTAGCACTCCCACCCAAATAAATCATTACAAGAGATATATATAAGGGAGGAGAGATGAGAGGAGATGGGATCATGGTTTAAGAAACATGGGATAATGGGTAGTTACCCATTACCCATGATAGCTTATTCATATCATATGCTCTACGTGGGCATATAACTTACAAGACATAATGATGTTAGATAGGAGATGACGAATTGTCTGGAACTGAGAGTTTTAAATATTTAAAATTAGTTTTGTAAGACGATAGAGGAATTGAGAGAAATATCTTACATATAATATAAAATAGGAGGATTGAAATAGAGGAAAATATCGAGTGTTTTATATGATCGTAAAATATATCTAAAATTTAAGATAAAATTCTACAAAACGACGATTAGACCTACTATGTTATATGACATTGAATGTTGGACTATGACTCGAACACATGAGCAGAAGATGGGAGTTGCAGAGATGAAGATATTAAGATAGATGTGTGAACAAGAGGATGAACATAATAAGAAATAAGAACATTAGAGAGAAAATTGGAGTTGTATCTTTTAAGAAAAAACTCCGAGAGACACATTTAAGATAGTACAAATATGTACTTAAATGACCAATAAATGCTTCAGTTAGGCGATGAGAAACTATGTCAAATATGCATATTAAACGAGGAAGAGGAAGATAAAAAAGACTTAGTTAACAATAATAAATAAGATAAAATTTATTTATGTATAGACGATGATATAATAGGAGATAAAGTCTAATAACTTAAAATGATCTATATAGTTGACTCCATTTATGTAAAATACCGGAAAATATATATATATATATATATATAATATGGATTAAATACCTAAGTAGCTAGTTGGAGGGGGGGGGGGGGGTTTAAATAGGAGGTTGGATTAATTTGGGCTAGCTTGGACTTAACCTAGGTTAGCTTAACCACGAGTGAATCACTTAGATAAGTCTTGAATCCAACCCGTTAGCTAGAATCCAACCCGTTAGTTAAAATCCGACCCGCTAAACCAATAAAACGCAACCGCTTTTCCCTTTTCGTTCATGCCGACGCTTTCTTCCGCGCAAGCGTTTCACGCATGCGGCGACTTCCGTTCGACGCCGCCGCTGCCGACGACGCTGTCTCTTCCCGAGCCCTCTCTCCCTCTTCTTCCTAACTCTTGAAGTTCCTTCGACTCTCTCGTGATCTCTCTCTCTGCCCTTCGTCCCCATCGCACCCCAACCACTGCCAACGCCTTGTCGGTGAAGATCCAACTATAGGAGAGGAGGCCGACAAGCATCGACGTGGGTGGTCGAGAATTCGGGACGGCAGCAGGTCGATCAGGAGCCGGACTTCTCAAGCGCTGTCGGAACCGGGAGTTCCAGCGGGAGCTAGGGCTATGCTTCGAGGGGGTTGACTTCGTCGGTGAACAGGGGCTCGCTGCCGGAGCTAGGTGAGTCAGTAATGTTTCCTTCTTCTTCAAGCTTGGACAGGATGGAATTCCTGAAATTTGTCTGTGTTGGTTACCGAATTTTGTTTTGGGCAGTGGGTTCCGGTGAACAAAGGTTGGCTGACGGTGGTTGGGGATTTTGCTGCCGACAGGGTTCAACTTCGGGTAAGCAAGATTAATTGCTTTTTTGTCTATGAATTTCCTTTCGGTAAAGATTTCTTGGTGGAGAGGGCTGGAGGTGTGGCCGGTTGGTAAGGGTTGTGGTTAGTGTTTGTTGATTACCGAAGGGTTGATATTCGGTGGTAGTGTGGATGAGTATGGTGGAGCGAGATTGGGGTGAGGTTGTGTTGAACCACGATTTTATCATGTTTGTATGCTGCAGCATGGTTGTTTAGGGTGATTTGGTTGTGTGCCGGCTGTGGTTTAGTGAGAAGGATTGATTGGGTTAGGTAAGTGTTGATTAGAGGGGTTGTCGGGCTGTGTCCTATTGCATTGATGAGCCGTGGTTGAGAGCTCAACTTTGTCGAAACGACAATTAATGGATTGGACAGGAACTGGGTTTGAATTAATAATAAGGGTTGGTCGATGGTGAGGTTTTGTGGGGTGTTTGACTGGTGTGAATATAGGTTAGATTAATACTTAATTTGTTGGTGGTCCTATTACATCAAATTAAGTATAAAAAGGTTAAATCTTTATGAGATTAACTTTGTTAAGTCGAATATAGAATTGTATGAGGGAGTTAGCACTTTTGCTAATTGAAACCGATGGATGTAAAATAAATGGTCAAGTCTGGCTAATTGGGGTTTCTAAATCGTATTCGATAAGGGATACGGATATGTGGATAACGTAGTAGCTAATTCATATTATTGTTGTATGCTTTCACTGAACGATAATTGATGATATTTACAGGACTTGGATACGAGATGGGTCCGCGGCCGTGAGGAGTTTATTACTACGAGCATTGACAGCAGGTAGGTAATTTCCTACCGGTCGGGTAGATGTAATGACTTTCAGATTTAGACATAGATATGAACATGTTAGGTGTTCATATTACCTTGACCATGCTCTGTTTATCGTATGTTTGAACTTATCGTTGATATATGTGTGTGCTCGATTATTGATAACACATATTCCCTAGCATGATCTAGGAGTTACAGATGTGATGTAAGTAGGTCTAACTGTTTGGTAGGGTGTAGATGTTAGAGTACGGAGGATGACCTAAATTGTAATTTTGTCAAAAATGTCCTCTGTGGATAAGTATGACCCTAAATGTAGGACTCATTCCATACTTATATGTTGCATATTTATTTACCAACCACGGGTTGTGTAAATGGTCAGGTGAGTCGTGGACAGTGTGTCGCTACGGACCAATGGTCCTAGCTTCTCATGATCAGATGAGTATGACTCTCTACAGGATAGAGAGTGTACTGATCAATTGGGTGTGACTCTCTGTTGAACAGAGAGTCTATGGTAGATGTATGTATGTGAGACAAGACTTCATGTCATTGCATGCATACTGACGACATCGTCTCCCCTTGGGGTTGAGAGAGAGTCGTCAGTCATCCTGCCTCCCAGGTTACTTCCAGAGGAGTAACTGGTGTGAGGGCATAACATTTGTTGTGCCGCACTCTACCATTATTGACGATGGTTGTTGGAGTTGCGTGCAGTTGTCCTGGATACGTGGCACTCGACCGCTCATTGGTAGTGTCAATCGGAGTAGCCAGCAGCAGGGACCCCCGTTGCGTAGCGAGCTCTTTACGCTCACATGCTACTTGATCATATTGCCCACTCGACCACTCTATAGCAGTGGTTGGTGTGAGTTGGGACAGTTGTCATGTCGTGTCACCTAGGCCACACTGGGGTCGTGGTAGCGAGTAGGGGTGAGCAGGCATGACCATGCATGCTGCATTGTCGTATCATACGGTGCTTTGCATATGGTTATATATATATACATACCTGCTTGTATATATATATATACATGGATGATGATGATTAGTATACATACAGATACAGTCTATATGTATACTCACTTTGATGATGCATTTGTATGTACTATGCTTGTTGCATTTGTTTGTACATATTCATATATGCTACTGCATTTCCTGTATGGTAGTAGGCTGGTACTTTTATACCTGTTGGTTATTCACGGTGATACCCTTGGGTCATATTCAGGATATTGTGTGATTTAGTACTATTCTTTTATACCCTATGATGTGGTTATATGCCCAGGTTGGATCAGGATAGAGTAGCTGACGGTCAGGTATGTCAGCATCGTTGTTGTTCAGTTTATTTAGTGTATGCATGCATATATACCTTTTATGCTGATGTATACCCGTTGTTCGAGTAGATTTAGACTGTTGAATGACATGTAATATTGATATATATATATTTACATGTTTTCTCTGATTACCTGCTGAGTTTTACTCACCACCTCCGACTTCGGGTTTTTCACGCCTGCAATGTAGACGCCTTTGTGATTTACTGAGTCGCGACCGATCCATCCCATCTCCGTTTTCCGTGTCTCCCGAGGAGTTCATTTTTGGTTATGTCTTGGACTTTGATATGTATGGATTTGTTGTTATTATGGATTTGTCGTGATGTCGTGGACTCTGTTTGTGTAGTCGTTATTTTATTTACGGTTTTCTGATTGTGGACTTGTCAGGTGGTGTACACCTGTATGTTTTTGGTATGTATGTTGTGGGTATGTGGTCTTTATTTCCGCTGCTGTTATTTATGTTGTTGTTGTAGGCCTACAGGCCTTGTATTAACCCGAAATGTTGCCATGTACAGGGGAGATGTCGTCCGTTTGATTTTCTGCACGGTATACTCTCGGGGTGTGACAATTTAGTAGGATAAAATTTGGTTGTTATTATTGTTGTAAAGAGCAACTTCCATTTTTTTTGTCCCCAGGGGCATGACGCACCGGTTAATCATGAGACTCTCCTCTGCGCTTCCAGAGGTCGATTCCGCCCATCAGCAGCGCGCGCTGTGCGGGTGGTGGTGCTCGATACCCCCCTCCCCGTCTCAGCGTGGTCGGCCTCCTGGTGTAACATGTGTTTCCAACGTGCGCTGACCCTGCACTACCCTGATTCAGTGTCGCTCACCGTGGGACCGAACCGGCTGACCATCAGGACTAGTAAGGAAGATAAATCATACCTGATACCTGATGTAAATATAAAAAAACAAAAAAATGAATCAACTTCTTTTTTTCCCAATTAATTAATTTATAAATTCACGATCTTTTTAAAATTTACCACCCTTATAAAATTATTTTTCTCTAAATTATATTTACTAAATTTACAAAATAATTTAGGCACTTAAAATTTTAATTATTTTTAATCAACAAATAAATTTTCTCTCCAATTTAATTGAATAAATTAATTATTAATTTATTTTAGTTAAATTCTATCTTAAATGTGTTAATTAACTTTTAATTGATTGATTTGGATAATCAACTTAATTATCCATCGATCCAACCCCAGGACTAATTCAGTTAGTAAATAAAAAGGGGTATGTCCATAGTGAATAGAGGTTGATCTCCGAAGAGTTCACCACCTTGAGCTCTCAAAGGCTCTTTTTCTTTGCACTTGTTAATTGAGATCCTGATTTATCTTCCTCCAATAGTTAGTGGCAACCATGGAAGACCACTAATGTGACAATTTCACATTTAATTATCCATCGATCCTCTACATCGTTATATATATAGTCTTCACCCAATTAAGCTTGGAGGTAAATTGTCTTTTTCCTGATTCGTTTATCTGATAAATTAATAGCACAATTTATACATACTTGTCGATCTTCAGAATATTCATCCCTAATATGATTCATATTGGAATAAGTCTCCATTAGATGGACTTACATGTTAATTCATAACACACTTTATTGTCATTAAAGATTAAATTTGATAAAGTAATTCAATGCATTGTTAATTGTGAGTTTAAACTATGAGATATGCATTACATGTGTATTAAATTAGTTCATTAATATTGATGAGTTATTAACATATTATAAACTCAATAATGGAATGATTCCTATAAAGCTTGGCATATAAATAAAGGTTTATAGACATTGGATTGTATCTGCTGCTAATTGTGCATCTTTACAATCTATCTTTCTTCTCTTCTCTCCATTAAACGAGAGATATAGTTGTCGCCAAAGCTCCCGCAGAAACCATTCCACTGCATCTTGCAGGAACTTCATTCACGACTTAAACGAAACAATGATAATGACTTTGAATTCATATCACATTTCAGTTTGTCGTTGTTTCTATGATTTTGATGATATCTAGGTCTGTTAATCTGTTGTTTGGTTTCCTATTAATGCATTATACGTCCCATAATTCGAACGTGATTCTCTTATTTGATCGTAGAGTGCTTTTATCACTGAAACTTTATCATCCGTAGCGGTGCTTAAGTTTTATATTGGTTGACCTTTAGCAGAGTGTCTACTAGTATATTGATTCTCTCAAAATGTAGTGACTTCTAGTATAAGAATTAGTCTATCTAAGGCTTTGTTTACTTTGAGGCATAAATAAGAGGATGTATTGCATGAGAATAGTGTTTGTTACTTTTCTTTGTTTACCTATTGAAAAAATAATAGATAAATGGACTCTAAATCCATCCATGAATTGCTTTTGCCCTGTTTTCTTGTCTATCTGAAACTGAAATTGAAACTGAGTGGAACAAACTTTCCATCCTCTCTAAAAGCATCAGCTACGAGAACGATTTTGAACCCCTATCCCACTGCAAAACTTGCAAGGTCACAGTGAATTGTAATAGGTTCTCATGATCAGTCACATGTAGTGGGTACCTGTGTAATTATCATTGTGTCTACAATCATGAGATCAATTACTATTAGCATATAGCAAAAAGTATAGTGCATACTATTGGATTGAATGGCGCAACTAGAAGGGGGTAAATAGATGCATTTAATTTTCATCATTTGATCACGTTTGTCTTACGATATGTTAGTTTGCACAATTGAAATAAATTGAAAAAACAGTACAAATTAGTTAGTTTTCCACGCTTCCTTAATTTCTACCCATCTATCAATGGATCACTTTTGATATCACTGAAATTTTTTCTCTTCTTTAGATCTAAAGACAAAGAAACCTCTTGTAATATTATATTCTTAGAACTCAAGAGATATAAGCAAAATACAAGCTAATGCAACAAATAAAATTACAATCAAGAAAATATCTAGCTTTAGCTTTGGTTGCTTTAGTTTCTCTTTGAAATATTTAGATGACGTTTGGTTGGTGGATTTAGAATGAGGGAACGAGAATGTAAATGATATAGAGTATTTGGTTAATAATTTTAGGAAGGAAAGTTTGAGAATCAATTCTAAATAATTGGGAATCAATAAACCCCATCTCACATGGTGGATTTGGGTTTCATTCCCGCCTCGCCGCCACTCGATGATCGCTGGTTGGTCAATGGCCGCCATCGTCGTTTGGCCGCTAAGATTCGTCCGCCGCGCCGCTGCACTGGCCGGTCGCTCGACCATCGGGTCGGCCGGTCGCCACCCGACCGTCGACCGCTCTCATTCCCAATTTATAAATCAAACAATATTATTAGAATGACAAAATTCATTCTCATTCCAGTCTACTATCAAACTCATTCTCATTCTTATTCTCACCTTCCAACCAAACGCCACCTTAGAATTTAGCAATATTCACCCAAGAATCTTTAATTTGCAAATAGATGCCTCTAATCCTCCATGAAACCTCCTTTATAGGGTTTATATATTCATAATTTTTATTTGTTGATCAATCAACTATTTGTTGTTCCCTAGTCGACTATTATTTTTATTCCAATTGATTGATCTTAGTATAACTATTCAAAATTCGATCATTGTCGAATCTTTATATGTATCCTAGGTCTCCAATATATTCTTATTTTTGTATCAGTCAACCACCCCGATTGATTATCAATGCACTAGTTGATTGTGTCAATAGATTGCAAAACCTTTGTTCGTTTTCATTTAAACTTGAGTTGACTACTAGTTGACTCAGCCATCAAGCCGCTAGCATTAGTCTACTACCCAAACCACAAATTTGTTCAATTTACAATTTCACGATTTTAGATTCTTTACTTGACCTCTCCTTTTTTCTTATTTGATTGACTCTCATTCTAATCACACCAAGGTTGAATCCAAGAGACCTTATGCCTTTGAGAATTCCTCGGGTGTTTAGTATAGTTTGACCTCAAACTCTTCATACCTCCTTTTCTTAAAGATTTCTCATCACTGGGATTTCATCTATTGCTAATATCCAACTAACCTTAACTTAGCAAGACTTTCTTTCCCAGTCTCAAGTCAATTTTGACTAGTCATGACTTCCATTACTTAGAGTTTACTTCTCTAAAACCTCAACCTTACTCATCATCTAATCACCGTTGACCTATCAAAACTTTACTACTTGTCAATCATTTAATTCTCTATGACCTACTTGAACTTCCATCATCGCCAGTATCCACTCTTCCATGACCTTCCATCATTGTTGTTAACTAAGTTTTCTCTGGTCTTCTTCTTTCTCATTTGATTTATATATTTATAATATTTTTACATCACTTAACTGGAGCATCTACCAGTCATCTAAGTATATATATATATATATATATATCATCTTAAATGTGTCTCCCAAAGTTATTTTCTCAATAGGTGCAACCTCAATTTTCACTCTAATATTCTCATTTATTATTTTATCTATCCTCAATATCTACACATCCATCTTAACATTCTCTTTTTTATAACTCTCATCTTCTGTTCATATGCTTGAGTTATAGGCCAACATTCAACTCTATATAACATAGCAAGTCTAACTATCATTTTATAAAATTTTCTTTAAATTTTAAAGGTACTTTACGATCACAAAAAAATATCCAATACTCTCCATTTCAACCATTCAACTTGTATTTTATATAAAACATCTCTCTTAATCCATTCATCCTTTTGCAAAAAATAATTTTAAATATTTACAACTTTCAATTATAAACAACTCATTATTCCCTAACTTAACAATTATCTCATTGTATTTAGTATTGCTAAATTTAAATTATATATATTGTCTTTACTTTACTAAACATAAGACATTTCACTTCTAGCATTTCCTTCCGAGATTCAAATTTAGCATTTACTCCTTCACATGTCTCATCTACCAAATAATATCGTCATTTAAAAATAACAAACATCATGGTGTCATATCTTGGATATGTCTAGTGAGTTCATCCATAGTTAGTGTAAAAAGATAATAACTTAAAGCTGATCCTTGATATAACCCTATTTTTATAGGAAACACTTTGGTTAATCCTCCTAGCATTTTCACTCTTATCATTGCTTCTTCATACATATCCTTAATTATTTCAATATATGCTACACAACACAATAAAAAAAGTAAAAGTATATAACATCTAAATTTTTACATGATTTAAAATTCTCTAATTCCTACTCCATTGCCTATGAGTTTCACCATAAGTAATGCTACCTTTCTCATTGTTGGACACCTTTTGGAGAAGGAGAAATCTCTTACAATACCTTGTCTTTACAATAAATATAAGAACATACAAATGCAATTGACAATAATAGAAAATATAGTAAACAAAGAGTACATAAGAAAAGTTTGATTGTTTGATGACCGTAGAGTCTCTTTAGAAAGATCTTTGGCAACCCAAAATTACTATTGCACCTAGTGTGGAACCTTCCTGAATGAATCTACTAAAAGATGATCTGAGTGGATCAGAAGATAGCTTGGATGAATTATGCACAAAGTCATAGTCGAGAAGAAGTCCAAGTATTGGAGGAAGGGCTTATTGATCATATGACTGAGCCTGAGTCGGAGAATGCTCGAATTATATTAGGACACCTGGAGAAAGTGACCAGGATAGCAACAGATTTACTAGTCGAATGAAAAGACAAGTTAATTTCTTGTCTCATTGAAAACCATGACATTTTTGCCTGGTTAGTGTAGGAAGGTCCGCAGAGCCTTGCCATGTATCATGGGACATAAACTGAATATTCTACTTGGTGCTTAACCAGTCAGACATAGGAAGCGACATTTTGGTGCGAAAAAAGACAAGATCATTCGAGCAAAAATTTTAAATCTCTTGGAAGTGGGACATATCATGGAAGTTCAATTTTTGTCATGGTTGGCCAATGCTATTCTAATACCTAAAAAGGGAGCGACATGATGAGTCTACATGGATTTTAGGGATCTGAATCGCACGTGTACTAAAGTTGGTATCTTCTTCCACGAATTGATTAGTTAGTTGACTCAATGATAAGGCATGAATTTATTTGTATGTTTGATTCCCTCCAAGGATATCATCAAGTTTCTTTGGCTTGGGAGGATTAGGATAAAGTCAATTTCATAACATCTGATGGCATATATTGTTACTGGGTCATGTTGTTCGATTTGAAAAATGTTGGCGCCATATATCAAAGACTGATGGATCGTGTGTTTCAAAATTAGAAGGGAAGAAATAACAAAGTCTACGTAGATGATATTTTGATCAAATCTACTACAACGGAGATCATGGTTGTTGATATTGGAGAAACTTTTGACCCATTGAGAAGGTACGATTTAAAATTGAATCTCGAGAAGTACATTTTTGGTGTCAGGAGTGGATGTTTCCTGGGGTATGTGGTCATGGAAAGATGCATCAAGACTAACCATACTAAAGTGCAAGTCTTATGAGATATGAAGGTTTCACAAAATGTGCGAGAAGTCCAAAGGCTCATTGAAAGAATTATGACTCTATCTATATTCATCTCCAAATTAGTTGACCGTAGTCTTCCTTTCTTTAAAGTGCTTTAGAAGGCATCAAAGTTTACTTGGAATGAGGCATGTGATCAAACATTCTAGGAGTTGAAATAATATTTAGTGCCTCTACAAACACTTTCTAACCCGATTATAGGAGAATCCCTTTGGATTTATCTAGTAGCCATTGAAGTGGCAGCTAATTTGGTCTTACTATGATAAGAAGATGGACCTCAATACCCTATCTATTTTATTAGCTACTTGCTAAAAGATTTCAAAAGTCGGTATACTATCTTTGAAAAACTCATTTTTGCTTTAGTGATAACAGTTAAACGTTTATGCCCTTATTTCTTGTCTTATCCTATTATTGTTCTCACTAATAGCATTATAGGGTGAGTTTTAATCAATCTAGAGACATCAGACATACTAATAAAATGGACTACTGAACTCAATGAGAATGACATCCAATATCTCCCTGATACTATTATTAAAGCTTAGGTGCTAGCCGACTTCTTAATTGAGTCGGTAAGAGAGGAAAAATACAAAGTGTGGAAGGTTTTTATTGATAGATCTTCAACAAAGCAGGAGAGTAGCCTTGGGGTGTTGTTGCTTTCACCTAGGGCAAAGAAATTTTGGTGGTCATCCAACTCAATTTTAAAGCTTCAAATAAAAAGTTAGAAAATGAAGCTCTGTTAGCAAGGTTACAAGCAATCAAGTATGTGGGAGCTACTAAGTTTATTTTTCACTCTGATTCACAGTTGGCGGAATAGCAAGCAGAGGGATATTTGAAGTTAATAATGAAATACTTCACTAGTATACTCAATGTACCAAAAGTTAAAATCAGATTTTCAAGAAGTTATAGTAAAGAAGATATCGTGTGTTGAGAACAAGAGGGCAGATGAATTAACTTGAGTGGCGAGTGCCTTTGCCAGTTGGAAAGTGCAAGACTCTCTTGTGAATGTAGAGTTGATTGCACAAGTTGATCAGTCACCTCAAGTCTACATTGATTAGCAAGCTAAAATCATTCATTATCTCAAAGAAGGACATACCCTCGAGAATCTTCAATAGAAGAGCGCGATAAGTTTTATATTGGTTGGAGATACTTTATATAGGATATCCTTTTTCATACCTTTGTTGATGTGTTTGGGATCAATGGAAGCTAATTATGTGATGCATGAGATTCATGAAGGGATCTATGGAGGACATGTCAAAGAGAGAATGTTGACTCAGAAAGTATTATTAGTAGGCTATTGCTGGTTGACTTTAAGAAAAGATGTGATGCATTTTTCAACGGCCTATGAAAGTTATCAAAAGCATCAGTATGTATTGTGTCGATCGACTGAGTATTTAAAGATATGTATTCCTTCAAGCTTGTTTGATCGGTAGAGAATGACATTGTCAGACCTTTTTTGATTGTTATGAATCAGAAGAAGTTTCAATTGGTTGCCATAGATTATATCTCCAAATAGATAGAAGTAGAAGCTTTAACTACTATCACTGAGGTGATAGTTATTAAGTTTTATTTAAAAAAACTCTTATTTGTAGATATGACATTCCTCATAAATTAGTCTCTAACAAAGAGTGCCAGTTTCAAGGTTGCAAGATAAAGGAATGGTGTTAGGAACTAGAAATGGTTTAGTCATTTACTTCTATAGCATGCCCCCAAATTAATGGTCAAGTGGAAGTCGACAATCGAAAATTAGTAAGAGAATTAAAAGTTTGACTTGATCGATGTGAAAGTAACTAGGTGGAAGAATTGTCAAGTATTCTCTGGTCGTACAAAACAACACCTCGAGAAAGTACGAGTGTGATGCCTCTCCAATTAATATATGGAGGGAAGTTGTGATGTTAGTAGAAATTGGAATGGAATCTATGAAGGTGAGAACCTACAGTGAAGAAGATAATGCATAATGCGCAAAAAAGACAAGTGGATCTAAACTTATTAACAGAGACATAGGAGGAAGCAGCGGCCAAATCCTGAGCATACAAGAGGTGTTAGTAATATATGAGAGATGTCCTAAGGCAATCGCCTTATGTATGAACCATTTATATGATAAATGAAGATTCACTATTTGAGTATACATGTTTTATGTATTTGATTGGATCTTAAACTCATTTACTGAATGTCCTCGATACGATTCACAGCATGAGAGAATTTGTGATTGGATCACAACTAGTGAGTATCTCTACATGTGTAATTGTGATGTATCGGAATTATCCCTAGTCGATGAATTGATGGATTTGGACACCATCAATTCTGTCGAGACTAGCACGAGGTATACTCCTTGGTGTATCCAAGCAGCTGATTCTCACTGGCTGGAGACATTGTGATGTCCGGAGTTGATCGTGGATGCTAGTTATGGTAACTAGTTCATTGGAGTGACCAGCCGTAAGACTTCATATGGGGCTCTGCATATATAGATATGTCAATGAAGTTCTTACTGTAGCTTAAGTGTGATGTTCCTTTGACTTGCGGTATTCAAGTCATCTTGATCATGGAGACTTATGCTTTGACATCTTAAGCAAGCATCTCTAAGGAGATGTGGACCCGGGATGATTGGGTATAAGTCGAAGTGATCGAAGGTGTTTGAATAGCCTATAAAGGATTCACCACTCCTGCGAGGAGATGTATACTCATGGCCTCGTCGGATTGTTACTAAAGTCTTTGCCAAAGCATTACATGTTTAGAGTAAGGTACTCTTCGATACATGTGGAGTAACTAGAATCCGTAGGACGAGGAAATGATACTTGGGCTA
The DNA here is from genome assembly GCA_025175895.1 of Wurfbainia villosa. Classification (NCBI taxonomy): domain Eukaryota; kingdom Viridiplantae; phylum Streptophyta; class Magnoliopsida; order Zingiberales; family Zingiberaceae; genus Wurfbainia; species Wurfbainia villosa. The sequence continues at coordinate 121,723,528 of CM045987.1, read as the reverse complement.
GGTGTGACGTAGTCAGCCTAGTGGGGACTGACACTATAGACCATGTCCTGAACCAAGTGGGTATAAGATGAGTGAAGGGAATGGGGCACGATTCATTCGAGCTGCTGAAGGGTTTCAGAAATAGTTCTGGATCAACCATTGATCTTTTCGGTTAATTGGGGATCATGATGTACTACTAGGTGTCACTCATGATCGTTCTATAATTAATGGTTAATTATAGACGACCAACATAAACCGAGAACCTATTTGTTCACACGCACAACGAGCGTAATCCGAAGGATTTAAAACGAGCTTGAGAATGTGATTCTCAGACCGAGAGAAACTAGGTTTGGTTGGACCAAACAAGAAGCGAGCATGAAATCGTTTCAGTCGCAATGGAAGCGTGGATGGGCCGTGTCTTATGAAGACATAATGGATGAACCGAAATGGTTTGGTTCTAATCCAATGGAGGAGAATAAACCAAAGGGTTTGGTTTATTTTAAACGAATGAACCAAAAGTTGGTTCGGTTCGTTTTAACTTAAAATAAACCATCATGGTTTGGTTTATTTTAACTTATATTAATGGAGCGGGTTAACGAGCCTCATGGTTATGATCCAATAACCATTAAAAGAATTAGTTCTCTATAAAAGAGGGCTTAAGGGATTGTTAAGCCCTAATCCAAAAAGCCCTAAACCTAGTTGTCGCCCACCTCCTCTCCTTGGAGAATTCGGTGCCAACTTCATTGCCACCGCCCATCTCCTCCAACCGGCGTCCAGAAGGAGCCTTCCTTCCCCCTCGTCGGCGTCGAGCTGCTACCGGTTGGTGCTCCGATGATCTCCCTTGGGTGTGGCGATAAGGTGAGCACTTGGCTTCCCTTGGTTGGCCGGCGCCTACTCCTCCACCAAAGCTGTCCAGTTTTCTAGACAGCTTGTTTTCCTCTCGTCGGAGCATCGTTTGGACGACGGTTAGAGCTCCGACAGTGCCTAACTTACCGGGGATTCGATCTCCGGTAATCCTCTGAGGTGGAGGACGAAGGATTCGTCAAACGGTTGACGAATACCTCTCCGGAGAAGCGAGTTTTGAGGACTCGTCTTTGGGTCCAAATTTGGATTCGGATCGTGATCATCTCTCGATCACGTCGTCTTCAACACGAGGCTAGTAACCCATACGAAGACGAAGCTCGTGGCTTAGCAAAGTCATCCTAAGGATACTCGGCGTGGATACGGATAGAGACGATTCTAGCGAGGATCGTTCCGGTTGATGCCGTTCCCGCTACACGTGATACGAAAGGTAAACGTAGTTAAATTTCCTTTATTGCAAAATTTAAATTTACGGTTATGTCTACACATGTTGTACTATGCATGCATGTGATGTGTGTGTTGTAATAAATATAGATTTATTATTTTTATTTCTTCCGCTGTGCACATGTTTACGAAACATGTTCGAACACACACTCGCCGCGGTGCCGGAAACCCAACAAGAGGCGCATGTGCCAGACTACTCCTTGTTCTTTTCAGGTTGGTGACCTTGTATAGAAAAAAGTACAACCAATTGGAAATGTGAGAAAATTAAAGCCTCAATGGGAAGGACCATACACTATCTACCAAAAGTTTAGGGGCTTACTATTTGCAAGATCTGAAGAGGAAACTGTTGGTGTAGAGAGCACCACTCCTGAGTTTTGATGTATGAACCATGGTTTAAAGTTAGGAATTAATTATGATCTAATGTATGTGTTAAGTGTGCAGGCTTAACAGGAAAGTCCTAGTAGGTCATCTTGACCAGATACTAGACAAAAATCTTGACAGATTAGGAGGATCGAACACCAGACATAAAGTCAAGATAAGTTGAGTGAACCAAATATCTGGCAGAAGATCGGTTGGGTCAAGAAGACCAAACAATCACCAGGAAGCCCAGCTAGGTTAGGGAGACCGAACAGCTGGCATGAAGACTTGGTGGGTCATATCTGTTGGGTCGATATGTTGGCCGGCTAGAGGGGGGTGAATAGCCCTCTTTCGTCGTGTGGTGGAAGTCGTTCTTAATCATCTACAATAAACGTTAGCGCAAGCGAAAAATACAAAGCAAAGACAATTAAGAACAAACACAAAGATAAACAAACAATTCGCTAACATCGCAAGAGGGCTATTCACCAAGCTAGGTGGAGATAACTCTTACACGGCTGCGCCGCTAATCCACGGTCCGATTCGTCCACGGTGAATCACTCCGCAACCAATCCACTATTGGTCTCTCCTTTGCACCAAGCTAGGTGAAGGTAACTCTTACAACTCAAGAATACTCCTTTTACAATATATGTGAAAGAAACTAGAAGAAGGAGTTTAACACTTGTGAAGCACTTGGATGATAGTTTGGAACATAAGCATTTTCCATCCAAAAGCCCACACCCTCTCTTTTTATAGAGGGTTGATTTCTTCTCGTTGGCCGCCATCAGTCGACTGCTGCCCTTGGCAGTCGACTGCCGCCACTACAACGGCCTCTGAACACGTTAGATCTCGACCGTTGTAGTCCAACGGAACCCTTGGCAGTCGACTGATGTATCCATCAGTCGACTGATGCCTCCGTAGCCAAAAACCCACCAGTCGAACCCTGTTCAACTCAGAGCAATCGACTGTCATTTTATGGCAGTCGACTGATGTCGGGAAATCTCATCCGACACTTAGCCATTCGACCAAGTTCACCTAATGAGCTACTTACATTTCACTCATTCTCTCATCTCACTCGAATTCCCTCGTCGAAGCTCTCTTCGTTCACGACCACGTCCCTCGGTAACATCAAGCGCATGTCTCTGCAATGCTCCTTCGTGTCTCTTGCCTTCGAAGTCTGCTTCCTTGGCTTCGCTTCAAGTCATCTCGTCTGGCAGTCCCTCGGCAACATCAAGCACACGACTCTGCAATGCTCCTTCTCCGACTCAAGTACGAGATTGTGAGTGGTGAACCCGCTAAAGCTTCATGTGCGAATTACTAAGTCCTGTAAGACTCCAACGCACACATCAAATCCAAACATCCTAACTTAAACCCTTTGCCACACACATCAAAACCATATCACGGGTTGATTGCACTAACAATCTCCCCCTTTTTGATGTGTGACAATCCGTTTAAGTTAGGTAAAACATTTGATAAACTATTAAGGAAAGAAAATATGTAAATAACATGATTAGCAACTCTCCCCCTTAATATATGATACTCCCCCTAAATACATTCCCCCTTACTTAAACATATATCTTTCTCCCCCTTTGACACCATCAAAAAGATTAAACAAAGTTTATATGGCATGACATCAAGTCTAGAGAGAGACAAAAACCAAAAACAATCAAAAACCTGATAAAATCAGGTTACTGTGCTCAGATACTCATCATGATCACTATCGCATGGCATGATCGCACAAGGAAATCAGGTTTTCTGATTTTCTGGACGAAATTCAGAAATGCACTATAAATTCCAGAAAATTCAAAAAATAGTGAAATTTGGGGAACATATTTTTTTTATGAAAAATCATTATATTTTCAAAGATTTGCCAAAAATCCAAAAGCTTCAAAAACAACTAGGTTTTTGATCAAGTTAGTATCACTTTTAACACCTAGTTTTGGTTTGGATTGTTTCAAAACATGAACACACAGATTTTAAAGTAAGAAATTGTTTTGAAAACATATGAAATATCCAACTATGATCTTTGGACAATATGTCTATAAATTAAACATAAGTCTTTCCCATGATTGGTCTATCATTGATATTTTGATACCTTAAATGACCATCTAAATGCCATAGGCATTAGTGGACCATTAGTATCATCCTATCATCTCACCCATGCTAAGTTTTCAATCAAGGTAGCCTATAGTGAGTGTGAGAAGTATCCTAAAGGTATTTGTATATACTTAACCTTCAATTTCATGCAATTCTACCAAAGGTTAAGTATCATCCTAACATCCCACATGATCATAATGACATATATGTATTGTTTCCACATTATGATCATGAAACAAATGTATTCATCAATTTATAATCATGCATTAGGTATAAAATTATGATAATAAGTCAAATATCACCTAGAGCATGATTTGAACCCTAATGCCCATGACTATGTGCCAAATATCAAGATCATAAATCATGATTGCAAACATGTATAACAATTACATCAATTATCATGATTTAAGCATTATTATCAATTTATGGGCACATTATCATCACCCAACACTATTTCAAAAATATTGTCCCGTCATCCTAAGTCAACCAAAATATGATATAGATAAATTCCATATAGTTGACTATCCTAGGGGTTTCCTAACCCTTAAGGATGGATTTAGGAACCCAAAATAAGTTCTTTCCTATGGGGTTCACTAAAAATTCCGTAGGGATCCATTTTCTAGCTATTGTCTTCTTTTTATCTTGACCCCTAGCAATTAGACATTTAAAGGCCTTTTCATTTTTATTTTCCTTATATCGTAGGTCTTTCTTGTTAAAACTTGCCCTTTGGCTTCCTATAATCATATTAAGAGTGTTGGAGTCAATTGTGAATTTTTCTAGGGCCTTGGTTAAATGATCTACCTTTTCCCTTAAAACCATATTTTCCTCCATACATGCATCACTTACATCTAATGGCATATAAAGATCATGTGAGCATGCATCATCATTATTATCATTAAAACATGCTTTTTCTAATTTTTATTCTAAATTCTTAATTTGATCAAGCATGCTTTTATTTTTCTTTTTGGCTCTAAATAGATCCTTAGTAAGATTAAAAATCATGGGAACTATTTACTTGGTGAGAGATTCGTTACCATAGTTTCCATGTCCTCTTCTTCGGATGAGGAGGATGATGAAGCTCCCCCGTCACTAGAGCTCTCCTCACTTGTGCTTGATCTTTCTTCTTTCTCGGAGGAGGAGGTGGAGTCTAGGTCGTCAAATGCCATTAGTGCCAAATTTGTGACGAAGACATTTTCTTCTTCCGATGATGATGATGAAGAGGAAGGGTCATCCAATGTCCTTGCCTTTAGTGCCTTGGCCTTCCCCTTTTCTTTGGCCTTCTTCTCCTCTTCCTTCTTCTTGCTCTCGTTTTTCTTCTTCTTTTCTTCTTTCTTTCTCCTCTCTTCTTTGCTCTTGTTTAGGAGGGGACAATTATCCCTTATGTGTCTCTCTCCTTGACAATTATAGCAAATCACCTTCTCCCTTGGTCTTCTCCTCCTATCATTAGATTTATTAAATTTAAAAGTTTTTAAAGCACGCCTTACCTTCCTTACCATATAAGCTTCTTCTGTGCTATCCATGGAGGAGGAGGAGGCTTCATCGGAGGAGGAGGGAATCTCTATCTTCTTCTTCTTCCCCTTGTTGGCTACCAAGGCTACTCCTCTTGATGGCTTGATACTTGATTCTTCATTTATCCCTTCAAGCCTTGTTTCGTGGAGCTCCATGGTTGAGAAGAACTCCTCCAAGGTGCTCACTTCTAGGTTCTTCGACATGTAGAAGGAGTCCACCATTGAACTCCATTTCGATGACCGGGGAAAGACGTCGATTGCTTTCATAAGCATATCCCGGTTCGAAAGTTTTTCTCCTAAACTTGTTAGCCCAATTAAAATTTCTTTAAACCGAGAATGTAATGATGTTACCTTTTCTCCCTTTTCTAATTTTATGTTGTTTAATTGGGAGCAGAGGAGGTCTCTCCTTGCAAGCTTGGCTTCCGAAGTGCCTTCATGAAGTTCAACCAATCTCTCCCACATTTCCTTGGCACTTGAGCACTCCCCAATCTGATTGATCTCTTGTTAGGGGAGCACATTGAAGAGGTGATGCTTGACCTTTGAATTTGCAAGGTTCTCCTCCCTTTGCTTTTTAGTCCACCTTGACTTCTCTATTGGTTCACCCTCTTCGTCCCTAGGCATCTCAAAACCGTTTTCCATTATAAGCATAATATCGAAATAGGTTTCAAAGAATACCTCCATTCTCTTTTTCCACCAAGAGAATTCTCCTTCAAACTTCAGTGGGTGAATGTTGGAGCCGACCATCCTTGATTGTGCTTGTGTCGACAGTAAGTCCTTGACAAGCTCCTAGCTCTGATACCACTTGTTGGGTCGATATGTTGGCCGACTAGAGGGGGGTGAATAGCCCTCTTTCGTCGTGTGGTGGAAGTCGTTCTTAATCGTCTACAATAAACGTTAGCGCAAGCGAAAAATACAAAGCAAAGAAATTAAAAACAAACACAAAGATAAACAAATAATTCGCTAACACCGCAATGTAACGTGGTTCACGGTTGCACCGCTAATCCACGGTCGGATTCGTCCACGGTGAATCACTCCGCAACCAATCCACTATTGGTCTCTCCTTTGCACCAAGCTAGGTGGAGGTAACCCTTACAACTCAAGAATACTCATTCTTTTACAATAGATGTGAAAGAAACTAGAAGAAGGAGTTTAACACTTGTGGAGCACTTGGATGATAGTTTGGAACATAAGCATTTTCCGTCCAAAAGTCCACACCCTCTCTTTTTATAGAGAGGGCCACTACAACGGCTTCCGAACACGCTGATCTCGATCGGCCAGTAGTCTAATCTACTTTTGGCAATGCATCGATGTATCCATCAATCGATCGATGCCTCGTAGTCGATCGGTCACGGCTATGAGCGGTTCGCCCACAATCGCCACCTTTGGCCGATCGATGGTTTGGCAATGATCATTATCATTCCATGGTAGTCGATCTGGGCTAAAACCCACCAATCGAACCCGTTCAACTCGAGCGATCATTGTCATTTTATGGCAATGATCGATGTCGGGAAATCTCATCCGACACTTAGCCATTCGGCCAAGTTCACCTAATGAACTACTTACATTTCAATCATTCTCATATCACTCGAAGTCCCTCACCGAAGCTCTCTTCGTTCGCAGCCACATCCCGCGGCAGCATCAAGCGCACGACTTTGCAATGCTCCTTCGCGTCTCTTGCCTTCGAAGTCTGCTTCCTTGGCTTCGCTTCAAGTCTCTCATCCGACGGTCCCTCGGCAGCATCAAGCGCATGACTCTGCAATGCTCGTTCTCCGACTCAAGCATGAGGTTGTGAGTGGTGAACCCGCTAAAGCTTCATGTGCGAATTACTAAGTCCTGCAAGACTCCAATGCACACATCAAATTCAAACATCCTAACTTAAACCCTTTGCCACACACATCAAAATCATATCACGGGTTGATTGCACTAACAATATCGGATGCCAAGAAAGGTAAGTCCGACTAGACAGCCGATAGATAAGTCTCAAGTGGAGAGATGAGGTCGAGTCCTTGGTTGGGGACAAGGTAAGCGTCGATTCGACGAAGGGTTCGTATTGGACTTGAAAGTTGAGATCGGGTAGTATTACTATTGCCAAGTGATATTATACTTTGTTTTGTGCTAACTCTGTATTGTAGGTCTCCAGACAACTTGACAGAGTCTAGTGACTCCGATCCAGTCGATTAGATTAGGTTTAAGCGACTAGAATGTCGAGTTGTCAAGTGAGTTGTCATTCGACTAGAGATCCTGTAATCAAGATGGTAGGTATTCCAATCGACTAGACTAGGTCCAGGCGACTGGAATTGGAAAATTCTAGAACTACAGAGGAGCTGAGCCAGCTGACATTGAATCGATTGGACCAGATCCAGGCGACTAGAAGTGGCTTATAAAAGAAATAAAGGGTCATCTCCGAACACAATATTCCTACTACTCCGAAGTGTTGTAGCCATCATTCCTCATCTGCAAAAGCTCCATCATGCCGGCACTCCTAGCTACATTCTCGAATCCACAAGTGTCGGTATACATTTTGTATTTACTTTTCACTTTACTTGTGCTTAAATTTACAAAGATAGGTAGTGTGTTACCTTATCCTTTTATCTTTATAAAATCGAACCACCCCTCTAAAGTGGAGAGTTCTCGATTCAGAGGGTCTTTTAGTATATTGCCCGACGAGGTGACTCTTGGAGAGTCACATGCCTTGGAGTAGCAATCAGACTAGGATTGTGAACCAGGTAAAATTCTCAAGCATTTCATTTTTACTTTCTGCTGCATTAACTTTGATAAAAAGAAAATTTTTACAACTCCGAGATTCACCCCCTTTCTCGAAACTCACAATCCTATAGAAACCACTTAGGTGTCCTTCGAATGCCTATCATCTTTGCCCTTATCTTATTTAATGATTGTTTCTTAATATTTTATGGCATTTACATGACTTGATGTTTCTAATGTCTTTTAATGATAAAAACTTTATTATATGCTTCTAAGGTCAAGCAGCTTGCCACCAAGAATCATCTACTATCTCAACTTGTACATAGTCGTGTAGTGAGTATTTTATTTGCATCGTCTGAGACAGATTCTTCATCTGTCAGGAATAGAATTGTTGTCTACTCTCCCGACTTGAACGCATATGTGGATTGGGTATTTATCTCCATTATCTGGCATAGATTCTCCATCTATCAAGGATAGAATCGTCAATTACTCTCCTGACTTAGATACAATCGCAGATTGAGTATTTATCTCCCTCTATCTAGGATGAATTCTCCATATGTCAAGGATAGAATCATCGACTACTCTCCCAACTTGGACAAGTCAGGAATTGAGTATTTATCTCCACCATCTGGGATGAATTTTCCATCTGTCAGGGACAAAATCACCAGTTACTCTCCCAACTTAGACACAATCATGGATTGAGGATTTATCTCCACCATTTGAGATGGATTCTCCTTCTACCAGGAATAGAATCATCAACTACTCTTCCTACTCAGATACAATCGTTGATTGAGTATTTATCTCCACTATCTAGGATGGATTCTCCATCTATCAGGGACAAAATCGTGACTACTCTCCCAACTTAAATGGAGTTGCAAATTAAGGATTTATTTTTACTATCTTGAATGGATTATTTATTTATCAGGGACAGAATCATTGACTATTTTTTTTTATTTAGACATAGTCATGAATTGAACATTTATTCTCCAATGTTTGGGATAAATTCTTCTGGTATATGGTAGTTGGTGACTCTCCTAACTTAGATATAAACAACTAACCGGAATAGATTCTTTCATTGGTTGGGTCACATTTGTTAGGAGGATATTGTTGGTGTAATCAATCTCAGGTCAAGTTTGACTAAGTTTGAGTGAGATTCGAGTTGGAGTTAAGTTTCGATATTTGATAATATGGTTGAGGATATGACTATAGGATGATATGAAACATCCATAGTCATATGGATGAGAGTGGTGGTGCAATCATCATTGGGTCAGAATGACCGTGATGGGTGAAAATGTTGGTGTGATAAGAAGTCAAGTTGGTCAAGCTTGACTAGAGACTTGACGAGTAAAGTCCAACCAGATGTTGGCAGGTAGAAATCCAAGTCGGTCAAGGAAGACCAGATAGTTGGTGGTTCGAAGTCTAACTAGGATTTGGTAAGTGAGAAAGTCCAAGCAAGTCAAGCATGATCGGATTCTTAGTGTTGGAAAATCCCTTGCAGGTTTGGAGACTGAATGCAAGGCAAGGAAAAGTCATACAGATCAAGGAAGACCGAATGTTTGGTGATAGGAAGTCCTGATAGGTCATGATGATCAGATGACTAGGCAAGTGAAGTCCCAACAATCAGGGTCATCGTGCTTGACAAGTGAAGTTTCGGCAGGTCAAGGTGACCATGCTTGCCAAGTAAAGTCCCAACAGGTCAGGTTGATCGTGCTTGACAAGTGAGGACTCGACCGGTCAAGATGATTGTACTTGTCAAGAGAAGTCTTGATAGGTCACAGTTAACCAGTTTCTAAGCATGGGAGGTTTCGACAGATCAAGAGTGATCGGATGTTGAATGAGAAAAGTCTTCGTAGGTTGAGGATTGACTAGATAACAAGTGAAGTGGGAGTTAGCCTAGAAATGAGGCTGGTTAAGGCATCAGTCGACTGGAGATGGTTACCAGTTGACTGGTACATCATAGGGCGCTCAGGAGCATGACTTGAGTCACATACTCGGGGATGAGTACTCGGGTTGTCAAGTGGTGGTCTTGGCTAGTCGACTGATCCAATAATTGGGTGATAAGAAAGCAACAGTGCTTGGGTGACTAAGTAGCGCTCGGGTGACGAGGAAATGGTGCTCGGGGTAGCCGCTACTAAAGCCCACGCTTGCACAGTCAATTGATGGTTGATCAGTCGATTGGTTACGGGTGCTCAAGACGTTGAGGAAGTGGAGCTTGGGACTCGGGCACTCGAGACAGTGCTCGGGAGGTGAGTGCTCGGGCAAGCATAGAATGTCGTGCTCGAGACGAGCTTGCAACGGTGTTCAGGATGGGTGCACGAAAGTACTCGGGAGGTCAACGATCAAGAAGTCGATGCTCAGAAAGTCAGTGTTAGGGACAAGGAATGGAGTTCGGTACTCGGATAGTCGACTATTATGGATAGGCAATCGACTAGTGTCGAGTGCTCGAGTTAGGGAATTCTTAAAAAAAGGGAAAAAGAGTAGCCAACCAAGGAGAATCAGTGTAAGAGATTTCTTCACCTTCAAAAGTTTTCGAGAAGGAGAAAGAGATAGTGCGACTATCATAGAGCTAGGTTGTGAAGTAGGAATCGAAAATTTCGAACCACGTAAAATCAGGTGTTGTGCTTGTGTTTTGTTGTTTCATTTATATTTTGTTTCTGCTTCACATAAAGTTTTGCAGAAAATCACAAGAGTGAATGCAATGGAAGATCAAGTTAGAAGAAGCTCTAGTGATACTCGAGTTGGAGTTGAGTTTCGATGTTTAACAATATGACAATATGGTTAAAGATATGACTAAGGATGGTATGGGACATCCAAGGTCATATGGATGAGAGTGTTGGTGCAATCATCATTGGGTCAGAATGACCATGATGGATGAGAGTGTTAGTGCAATTATCATTGGCTAGGATGATCGTGATGGATAAGAGTGTTGGTGTGATGAGAAGTCAAGTAGGTCAGGTTGACCAGAAACTTGACGAGCGAAGTCCAATTGAGAGTCAGCGAGTGTGAAATCCAAGTCAGTAAAGGGTGATCGGACACTTGATGGTTGGAAGTCCAACTCGGAGTTAGCGAGTGACAAATTCAAGTCGGTCAAGGATAATCAGACACTTGGTGGTTGGAAGTCCAATTGGGAGTTGACGAGTGAGAAACCAAATTGGTCAAGGAAGACTGTACACTTGGTGGTTGGAAGTCCAACTGAGAGTTGGTGAGTAAGAAATCTAAGTTAGTCAAGGAAGACCGAACACTTAGTGGTCAGAAGTCCAACAGGACATTGGCAAGGTAGAAATTCAAGTGGGTCATGGAGGATCGGATATTTGGTGATAGAAAGTCTAACAGAGAGTTGACAAGTGTGAAGTCCAGGTAGGTCAAGGATTGACCGTATACTTAGCACAGAGAGGAAAGTTCGAGCAGGTCAAGCAGGATCGAATGCTTAGTGTCGGAAAAGTCTTTGTAGGTCTGGAGATTCGATGCAAGGCGAGTAAAGTCCAAATAGGTCAAGGAGAATCGGAAGTTTGGTGATAGGAAGTTCTGACAGGTCAAGGTGATTGGATACCTAAGAAAGTGAAGTCCTGGCAGGTCAAGGTGACAGGATGACTAGGCAAGTCAAGGTGACTAGATAACTAGGCAAGTGAAGTCCTGATAGGTTAACATAACTGGATGACAAGACAAGTGAAGTCCCGACAAGTTAGAGTGATCGTGCTTAGCAAGTGAAGTCTCGACAAGTCAATGTGATCGTGCATGACGGGGTGACCATGCTTAGCAAGTGAAGATCCGACCGGTCAAGGTGATCATGTTTGGCAAGAGAAGCCCTAATAGGTCACGGTTGATTGGATGTTAGGCAAGGGAGATTCCGAAAGATCAAGAGTGATCGAATGCTGGACAAAAAAAGTCTTGGTAAGTATCAAGTGAAGTGAGAGTTAACTTAAAATAAGCTAAGACTGAAGTATCAGTCAACCGGTGGGAGTTCACCAGTCGATTGGGCACTTGGGAGTCGACATTCACGAGTTGCGTACTCAAAAAGTTCTGACGAGTGCTCGGGCAATCGACTAGTGGTCTTGACCAGTCGATTGGACTGGTGCTCGAACACTGAGGAACTCGATGCTCGAAAAGGTGCTCACGCGACAAGGAAGAGGCGCTCAGGTCGGTGCTTGAAACGGATGAGTGGGAGTGCTTGGGAGCTTGAGTCAGGGACTCAGGTGCTCGGGCAAGTGATGTTCGGGAAGTCTATGCTTGGGACAAGGAATGAAACTCAGAGCTCGAGCAGTCGATTGATAGTTGATCAGTCGATTGGTGTTGGAAGCTTGAGTCGGGGAGCTCGAGTGCTCGGGCAATTGCGAAGCTCAGAAAAAGCCAGCGCTTGGGAGACCAGTCGACTGTCATGGTGAACTAGTTGACTAGTTCTTGAGAGAGAGGGAGCTCAGGAGGCTTTCACAGTTGCGACTCGAGAAATCGGGTGCTCGGGAAAATGGAAAACTAAGTGCTCGAAAAAGTCATGATGCAATAATTGACTACTATGTTGAAGCAGTTGACTAGCTTAGTAGTCAGGCAAGCAGAAACCCCATGAATCAACTGGCTAGTTTGACTAGAAGCTTACAGTCAACTAATGGCTTAAACCAATCGACTAAAATTCGACATGGATCATGTCGTTGGGAGCAAATGGACTAGTGACTAGTTGATTAGGGGTAAGATCAGTTGACTAGTAGGCGGAGATCAACCAATGTTGAGCTTATAAAAGGAGGACTTCGTGAAGATTTGAAAGACCAGCTCTTAGATAGTTTAAAGAGGAGTTATTGTTACATTCCAGATCTTCAAGAGACTTTCCAAAGCAGTCAAACCAAACATCGATCAAAAGTTTTCTTGTATAAAGTGTATATTTGTTGTATTTGGCTTTAATTTCTTCATCGTTGTATTTGGATATTCTTTTATTGTAAAGCTCAGATTGTAAGAGGTTTCTCCACCTCTTGAAGTTTTCGAGAAGAAAAAAGATAGTGAGACTATCTTAGAGCTAGGTCGTGAAGTAGGATCGGAGATTTCGAACTATGTAAAATATGTAAGTTGTGCTTGTGGTTTTATTTTTGTGTATATGCTTTGTTTCGACTACGTATAACCTTTATAGACAAGTACGACACAATCAAGAAAACGAGATAGAGTTCGAGATGTTATTCCCCCCTCCCTATAGCGCTAAGTTGTTTCTAATAGGGCAACCTCTTTTTTTTTTGTATTAATTGCTATTTGGTAGGCTCCAATTCTTCTACATAGTGATGGGTGGCTCTAATGGGATGTTAGGAGGGAGCAACAAGGAAGGTCTAGGGGCATAAGTGATTCAGTGTTTGGCCCTACATCTACCATGGACCTGACATTGCTAATAGTAACCCACCTATAATTGTGGTATAAAAACAATGTGGATACCATGGTGCAAGGCATTTACCTAAGGGATAGTCAAGTTTCATCTCCACAAGACTCAATTTATAATGATTCAAGAGGTCTTCTCCAATCAGATGACCGATATCAAAATGACGCTCTACAAGGAAGTCTACTAGTGCAGAGTAGATGATATTTTCCTTAAAAAGACCTAGGAAGGATTTAGTTGGGAGATTAATTTTCCAATAGGTACGCCACTTGAACATCATAAGCAGGTGAACGCAGAAATAATGAGTTTTTTAAAAAATTTTGGATGTCAAATACTTCTCCAAGAATTGGATGGGCTGACGGATTGTAAAAAAGAAGACTTCCACTTCACTCTTCTTAGAATAAAATAAGTAGTGGAAAATGGTAAATGTTAGGGGTAGATTATAGTATGAAAAGACTATGAAGACTCTGTAAAGTAAACAAAAAGATTTGGAGGCTAGTTGTTGTAAAGGGATATGAAAGTAATTGGAAATCTCTCCAAAGAATATTGGGATTGGAAAATGCAACCCACCAATGAGTTAGACATAAAAAGGCAATACAACTCTCAGGGGTTGATGTGATCACTTGGAAGGAGACAGAATGCAGATGTCATGGTCTTTAGGAATATGAAATGTTGCTTCAAGGGCGAAGTTAGCAATCTCAGTGTGAATTAAACAAGTAGATTTGAATCATAGAGAACTATTCATGACACAATAAGTAAAGCAGAATGGGAGAAGGAACTTATGGTGTGTCTCACTGCGAAGGCAACGAGGGAAGATGAATGAGCGATGTGAATCCTAATATGGGGATGATGCTTAGACATGGGAAATTAAAGACCAACAAGAGCTTTTATTTTGAATTGAATAGTGGAGTTTATCCTGTCTCAAAAATTAGTTTAATCGACACCCTAGCCTGCTAATTGTTGACCTAGAAATGATTGAACTCTAGTCAGTCAACTACAACTCCTTCGACTAAACTAAAATAGGAGGCAAGTGATGCAGAGATAAATAAGGTGGTCCATGTGGTATCACCATGACTTGATTGTCGAGGACGTGGTAGAAGAAGTCGTGGTCAACAAGCATGCCACGTAAGATGTGGGAGAGATTTTGGTATCTGCGAGGTCATCTAGAACCGTCAATGATCACGAATAACTTAACAAGGATTATGAAGGCTCAACGAGGTTAAAAAGGACTCGATGAGATAAAGTTTAGACAAGATTCAATCCGATGTGTTCATAGAGAAGTCGATAAGACATGAATGACGACTTGATTATTCTCAACTCTCATCATTTATTTGATTGTGCACAACTCATTACGAATAAGGTCAGAGCATACGAAGGGAGTTCATTATAATGATTTATAGTTAATGTAATATTAATACAGGGTACTCATATTCATATCAGGAGGTTGTGTAACCTCCACTTTTGTCGCCGATAACTGTTATTGAGATGTCAAACGTCTCCTCCACGTCTTCACACCGTCACCTCCCCATGTTACCACACTTGGTCAGGTTGCCTCCTCATAAGTATATAAATTGGTTCAACCTTTTACAGAAGGTAAGGTTGATTTCTCCGAACTCTTTTCTTAATTTTTTTCTCCAATCTAATTCTCATTTTGATTTGAGTGTAAGAGGGGATTAGTCAAGGCACGCCCACTACAAGAAGAACATAAATTAATGATCGAATATTCGATCGCTAATATTATTTAACGATCGATTTGCGACCGATAAATTCAATCGCCAAAAAATTGATCGCTAAATTTAGCGACCGAATTATTTGTTCGGTCGCTAAATTTAGTGACTGAACAATTCTTTTGGTCACTAACTTTAGCGATCGAATATCACTTCGGTCGCTAAATTTAGCAACCACAAACAATAATTCGATCGCTAAACTTAGTTTTTTTTTAATTAGGTGTTGCAATTGAAAAAATAAATAATTAGCGACCGAATTCTAATTTGATCGCTAAAAACTATATTTTTAAATATATTTATAATTAAATTTTTAATGAAATAAATCTATGACCAATTAATAACATATTATATTAATATATATCAATACCAATAAATTTAATACACTATTAAAATATCAAAAACAATTACATTAATATTTTAGATTTCACAATACAAATTATTTAATACAAAATAAAAAAATATATAATACAAACTAATAAAAAATACACTCATGTTTTCAAAATTTCATATGGAGAAATTGTTTGTTCAAGAGAGCTAATCAGTGAACCATAAAAAGTAAGGCTGCATTTGACGGCTTTTTTTCTTTTTCATTTTCTGGAAATTGGAAAATAATTTTTTTTTGTTTTCCAATTTTTCATAAAATGCAGCTTTATTTTCTGAAAAATGAAGATGAAAAACGACAATCAAATGTCATTTTCCATGTTTTCTTATTTTCTGAGAAAATAAAAATAGAAAATTAAAAAATTCTCCACCAACCAAATACCCCATAAATCTTTTGCTTGACGTTGAATGCTTTTTTAATTTTCACAATTCTTTTAGAAAAATAATAACTACCTCCTGCAATGATAAATTCCAAAAAAAAAAAGGATGAGCATTCGAATGTTTAAAAAATTAACAAATACTATAATTCTATTTATTCTCATGAATAAAAGATAAGTATATTATAAAATTACAATAACATCAAATGAATAAAATTATTCAAAATTTCCATGACTAAACAAAATAAAAATCTCAAGAAGTATCAATACTAAATCTTGAATATGTATTATAATTATTCAAAAAGAATATAGACAAATAGTAATATCTTAAATATATGTGATAAACTAATATCACAATTCTTATATTAGTAGACTACTTTGAAAGCTCCGTTCTCAACCTGTCTTATATTAGTATACTAATTTGAAAGCTCACACGATGACCTAGACATAACGCATGGAACCCTCGAACACGAAAACTCTATCTCCCATTCTCAGCCGAAACATATATAGAGCATGTGACTTCTTTTGTTACTCTCGCTCTGTTAAAATTGTCGAACTCACATTCTCAACGAATGTTGATGGTTCCTCTCTCTCTCTCTCTCTCTCTCTCTCTCTCTCTCAGTCATCGGTTTGAGTAGCCAATGCCTTTGCACGAAGTGTTAGTCCCTCGTTAGGACTTCCGATTTTACTACGACAAAACAATATATGCATCCACAGTGCATATACAGTAATATATATAAATGGAATTTATTTCTATTTAAACAAAGTCAAGTTTCTATGTTATTCCACAGATATGATCATCTGTTTAACTACAAAATTAAAGTTAACATGCAAGTATATGTTTGAAGAATCAACCCCATTAACTGTACGAAGAAATATGGATTCATGTTCCCATCAGAATATGCTCGATCTGTAATGGATTGATGACATTTATCTGCCTACCTATTAACCACGATATGCCATGGGACCATTGTATTGGTTTAGCAGGCCCTCACCAAGGACCACCACCACTTTGTCTTGCAAGTCTCCTCCACCTTGATGCTGCACAACCTCAGAGCTGTTTGGAGGTTTTCTCCATTCCCTGTGCTGCACAAGGATTTATTTCGATCCTATCTGCAGTGATCGCCATCTCAGTTATATATGGCATTCAAGAACAATTAATGTTCTCTCGCATCAGCCGAACAAAATTATAGTAGTCTGATATAACACTCCAGATCTAATCATAGGGTGGGCCTTCTAATCCCTTTCGCTTTGATAGGATATTAAAGAACTGAAATGCGACTGATATAGAATGACATTTTCAAGACTTGGTTACTCGATCTACTCGACGGTTTATTTTCAGAGAAGAAATTTATTAACCAGGGATTCTGATTATCTGATACTGACCTTTCCCTTTCAGCTCTTAACTGTGTTGCCATCCTTCCAAGTCAAACATATCAAAATTTGTAATCATGATCAGATGTTTACATGATAGTTTGCTCCTATGAACAACGACAAAGTGAAGTGGCGATGGATCGATCGATCGATCGATGTGCAGTTATTGAAGCAGAGGGGAGTAAATGGTGGGCAGGCCATGTGGTGTAGGGGTTGCCTGAGAGATCTTTGAATCCATGGATCCCCCAATAATGAAAAGTGCAGTCTTCCATATATCAGGAGTGGCAAAAAAAGAAATGGTCCAGTGAAGTTGCATGATGCCTGAGGCAGGAAGAATTGAGATGGCAAAGCACTTCGAGATTCCTTTCCTATGCATTGTGCTATATAACAGAGCAGAATGTGAAGGACTAGTAGGGTAGAATCAGGTCCATCTTTACTGTAAAGTCCCTGTCACTACATTCTCCTTTCAGCAATATCATGCTCTGGCACTTGTAATCATTAGTCTTGAAATTCAACTCCAAAATGGTTAGATTTAAGGAGAGAAGAGGAATATGAATGTAACAACAATGAGAAGAAATACTGTATTTGTACAAAATACTCGATACTTTCTCAAAACTTTTGTCAATCTATTTTACAAATAATAATCTACAATCCAAATCAGTCATACAATAAAAAAAAGGCAAAAAAAAAAAAAAGACAGTGCCGCTCCCCTTCTGTAATCTACAATCCAAATCAGTCATACAACAAACAAAACAAATAGCAGTGATCGATTAGTTCTGTGAGATGCATCTTCTATGGCAAGCAAAGAGTCTCTTGTCCGGTTTGAGTTCCTCCTTCCATATCCTGCCGATGTCCGCCGCCGTTCTCACCGCGTCGGAGGCAACTCCGGCGAGTCCTCTCCTGGTGAAACCGATAGCGTACAGGCCGCACTCTCCTTTCCACCCATTTGGGAATGGAGTCTTTGGGAACCCATCCTTGGAAAAGAAATCACTTCCCTGCAAAAGGAAACATACTCCGACCGATCAATCAATCAAGCTCCATGAGCATTTCCGAGCGGTTTTGCAAATCTGAATTTAGTCAAATGAATCTTTACTTGAAGCCACTGAGGCACGTTGCTGCGGTATCCGGTAGCCAAGATGACGGAGTCGATGTCGAGCACTTGGCCGTCGACGAGCTCCACCTTTCCGGCGGAGAAGCGCTTGATTCCGGGAACGACCTTGATGTCGCCGGATTTTATTTTGGCAAGAGCGCCCACGTCGAGAACCGGGGTCTTCCCCTGCGTGTTCTTCAGCTGAAGAGGACCGACCGATGGCCGCCGCAATCCATACTTCTCTGTGCTCCCGAGTACAAACCAAGCGAGCACCAGCAAGATCTTGTCCACCAGCCACAGAGGCAGCCATTTCATCTTCACGACGGCCAACTCGAATACTGATTTACCGAGCACTTCCCTCGGCAGTACATGAACCTGTGACCGAAATCCGGTGGGCGAGTCAAATTAACCAGGAATCAATGATCAAATGTTTGCAATCAGACACTCACCCTATCGCGGACCACCATGGCCGGGAATGCATTGTGGTCGCAGAGGTCAAGACTGATCTCCATGCCGGAGTTTCCACAGCCGACCACCAGCACCCGCTTTCCGGCGAACTTCTCGCCAGACTTGTAGTCGCACACGTGTATCACGTCGCCGGCGAACTCCCTGAGCCCGTCCAGCTCAGGGACTACTTTCTCTGAGTTCTCGCCGGTGGCGGCGACCAGCCAGCGGCCGATGTATTCGACCTCGGCGGCGGGTCCGATGGTCCTCACGCGCCACAACTCGCTGGTCTCGTCGTATCTCGCCGACTGCACGGCCTGGTTGAAAATAGGATTGATACCGAAGTGGCTGGCGTAGGACTCCAAGTAGTCGATGAACTGCTTCTTGGTGGGATACTCGGGGTAGTCGGCGGGGAAGGGGAATTTGGGCAGCTCGCAGAACTGCTTGGGGACGTGAAGCTTCAACCGGTCGTAGGCACGCTTTTGCCAGAGCGAGGCAATGCAGTCGGCGCGCTCGAGGATCACCGACGGCACGCCGTGCTCCTTCAGCCCGGCGGCGACGGCCAGGCCCGATGGGCCGGCTCCGACGATGATCGGACCGTTCACCCACACGCACCTCCGGTGCGACAGGAAGTCGAATTGATCGGCCATCATCTCCTCGCTTGGCCTGGAAGTGGAACAGAGAAGAGGAAAGGAGGTTGGAGGTTCGTCGCAGGAAATCTATAATTCCGAGGCTTAACAATTCAATGCCATTGTGGAATTAAGTTCTGGACGAGAGGAATGGAGATGAAAAGCGACGTGAAAGAAGGCGATTTGAGAGGGGGAACGAAGCCAATTGAGACTTGCCGTGAAGTGGGAAAGAAAGACGAGGTGCTTTAAATAGGTTGGGCTAGCCATTGCTCTTCATGTGCTTGCCCACTTTGTCCCTATTTTATTATTCCTTTGAATAAAAATCACAATATCGACATGTTTTCAGGACGAATAAGCCTGTTGTATCGACGTTGTTATCACTTCCCAAATCTGAAACAGGCATCAAAGCCTATCAATCAGGACGCAAAACAGCAAGTCTGATGAATCCTTTGACCTGATGCTGCATTTGATGGAGATTCATCTCCATAAATTTCCCCTCGCTCTAGCTCCTTCTGAGAGCCACATATTTGCTGCCTTCCTTGCCCCTTCGCAAGTCAAGCAGTGGCTGAACTCATCACTGCTCTGCTTCTGCTTCTGCAAGTCATTTGAGATGAGTTTTCTGGCTTTTGCTCTAGTGATTGAATTGGCTGGAATGAACGGATAATTAATTATTACAAACAGTTATTAGCCTTCCCTTTAGAAACACTTTTTTTTTTTTCCCTTTGATTTCTTCTATAACTATTCATCGAATACTGAATCTGAACTGACCATCATATCCGCACTCCAGTAAGCACATGTTCTGGTCAAATCGAGGCATTTTTAATCCCTGCTTTCACGAACTCTAGCTTTACAGAATACAACGAGCTAGCATTCGAACCAGAACCTGAAAATAAATACAGAGATGAAGGGAATGGAAATTAAAAGGAGAAATTCTTTAGCTAATTAATGACCAGCGAGGAGAAAGAATCTTTAGCTAGCTGCAAATTGTGATCTGGCAAGCTAACCACCATCGTAGTAAAACAAAATTAAAAGCATCAGAGTTTAATTATCCTTCTCCTGGCTGGATCGATTTGAATGAACTGAAAGCTACAATATTATGGATAATGTATTAATTTGAGGAGCCCAAAAAAATGCACAGCAAAGAGTCATCCAGTAGTTTGAGGGGGGCCATCGCAGTTCATGATTACGAAATATTGAATCTGGTGGCTTCCGCGACGCATCCGACTTGGCTTTCTTGGATAATTAAATTACGTAGTTTTCATGCAAATTCTAATTAGGATGCATGACTACTCTTTCCGTGTCTTTTCCTTAGTTTTTTTTTCTCCTTTGGAAGATATTAAAAAATATACTTTAAAGAGGGCACCTAATTTTATTTGAATATCTAAAAGATATCTCTTACTTTGATATTTATTAAAGGGCATATCTATTTTTTTTTTTAAATGTCTTTGTGTACGATCCAAACTGAAGCGTTATACTGTTTGAACCGTTCTCATTCATTACTTTTTTGAAATGAATGGCAACAACAAAAAAAAACATTAATTCTTTGTTCTTTGAATTGATTAAGATGATCGATTTTTATTGGTCATCAAAATAAATTCAGAAATGTTTAACAATTTTAGCTTCCGAGTTTTTTATTTCACAAGAGGAAACTATTAATTAATTTCTTTAGGAAAGTGTGTGATGGTTGCAAATGACGATTGGAAATTAAATTTTTTTGATTTATCTAATTTTATTTATGTTCTTTTTCTACATTTTTGAGATATTTTTTATCATTAAATACTTTTGACTAAAAGTATTTTATAGCTGAGGCCTTGAATTCATATTGAATGAGTATTATTACGCTAGCTCTGAGTCTTCAATGAATTTATTCTACATTCTCTAGCTCTTTTTCTATTTTTTTTTTCTTTTAGATTTTGAGCTTTAAAATCATCAAATACTTTTGGCTAAATATTTTGTATAACTTAAAAACTCTCATATTTATGTCAAATTGGTACCATTGTACTTTTGCTTTTGATCAAAACTTTTTGATGACTCTAAAGGACTGAGATTTATACTAATTAGACATCATAACATTTTTATTAGTCCTCAAGTTATCTATAATAGAAATTAATTCACTTCAAGCATAGCAATAGCCTATAAGACTGACTCTGCTCTAGATGATAATTGTGCATGACTGTAATTTGCAATTCTCAAGATCTGATAATCTGTTAGGACTTCTCATCTGCTAAGAGTTTATTCCTCCAAGGCTTCCTTTCGGCTAAGATCTCTTAAACTTCCACCTATAAAAGTTAACTCATTCAAAATTTCTCATCTGTCAAGACCTCTTGAATTTCCACCTTCTTTATGGCATCTTGCCAAACAACAATCAAAATTTCTGTCAAGACCCTTCATCTGCACAATTGATATAAGAGTGCCAATTTTGTCTTAGCTTAAATATTTTACTGATAATTTAACTAATTACATCAAAACCAATATAACTCAAGTATGACTGCACCAATAGTCTCCTACTTAAGTCAAGCCTACTAAAGATAGAATAGATTGCACTAAGACTCTAAACTAGGAAGAAAATATAAATATGCTTAGGAGAACAATAAGGGCGCAATGATATCCTAGGCCTTTTAAAGTCGTAAAAAAAGTGTTTGATGAATCTAGAGGGTCTCAAGTTCCAAAAAAAAAAAAAAAAAAAAAAAAAAAAAAAAAAATTAAAGACTCAAGGGAAAAGTAGGACCAAAATGGTGTCAATTTGGTATGAATCCAACATCTCTAGGACCATTATTAAGCACTTTTTAGTCAGAGTGTTTAATGGTCTAAAGGTTCAAAATCTAGAAAGAGAGAGAGAGAGAGAGAGAATATAGACAGACTTGAGAGAATATTAAGAGTGAAACAATTTTCACTTGACACACAATTTTAAAATGAATAGTCCTAAAGGACTCAAAAATCTTAAAATTAAGAAGAAAATAAATAAGTTTAGGAGAATAACTAGAAGTACAATAATTCTTATTTAATTTGACATGAATCCAAGGTCACTAGGGTCATCAAACAAAATTTTGGTAAGTGTTAGATAAAAGAATTAATAATCTCTTTAGCTTCTTGTCGTAGTTTGCTTTAATTAATTTGGTATAAGCTAGTGGAGAGTGAATCGACGCTTTTGATCATGCAAATGGAGAGCCATTCGATGCTTCAATTTAGGCAGGCGAAAAGGGATTCAACTCTTTTTTAGTTTGTGCATGTGAAGAGTATTTTGGTGCTTAATTTGATTTAGCCATGCAGAGGATGAAGGAATAGTTTAGGAAATAGATGGTAATTAAATACCCAAAGTAAGATTTACCATTTGATAAAATGCTGAACAAATTATATTTTTCCAAGTTGTACGTTCAGATCCATATAATTAATTTTGCCATGAAAATTATAAGAAATTTTTTATTTTCTAAGCATTCTCTTGCACAGTACTTAACTTTTACCTGAAAACTTAACACCAGTAAATTAACTTAACCAGTTAATGTCTACCAACAATTAATACTCATATATATTTTATGATTAACTTTTTTTTTAATTAACCATATCAAACTCAATGATAATAATATTTTTATTCTTTATATTCAAATGTATAAAACTACAATGCGTATTTTAAAAACTTCATAGCTTTATATTACCTGTAATAAGTTAAAATGAGACATATTTTATGTATATAATTAATATCTTAATCAAACTATAAGTTCCTGTAATTTATCTCAAAAAATATTCATCTAATAAATTTCTTAATTCCACTCGTTTGTGTGGCCGAAGTGTATATATATATATTTATTTATTTACCTGGTGCATGCGTTCAAAGAACTTTTCCTTTTTTTGTTTTTTGTTTTTGTTTTTGTTTTTAATGTTTGTGTCTTCGCTGCATGCATGTGCATGAAACCTCGGTATCCTACGTGACTCTTCTTTTCACGTAAAAGGGGACGTCCACATTAAACCTACGCATTTAAATGATACAAACCACCTCGAGGCTTTCAGAGAATATACGTTGGAAACTTCATCTATTATCTATATATGATTATAATTATGCACCGCGTGGAGGATTAACTGACTAGTTTAGACAGGTGGAAGGACAACGCAATGACCACGTAGCCTAATACCTTTTGTTATCTTTATAATTAAATTGGGTCGGTGATAGTGGATTAAACTAAGTGAAAGAGGGAGGTGCCCTGCGACTGCGAGAGGAAGAATTGTTATTCTTATGCACAAAAGTGGGAGAAGATTATGATTAATTAACTGAAACTATTAGCTAGCTGAGGGAGTTTCTCAGTGGCTTCTAGGGTTTGTGATGGTGATCATTACCTCTGATTAGGATCAGGAGCAGTTCTAAAGGTGGAGGACTAAGCATGCATATCAAACCTTTAATTTGTGAGGTTTTGCTATTTATTTAATGGAGTAGAATTCCTCACTTCCACACTGAATGATAGGGTGAGTGTAGTGGGTTCTAATATTAAACGAGAAAAGTTGGTTTCTTTTGTGGTTGATGATGAGAAGGGGCCCTTAAAATTTTGCGTTATAGAACCGGATTGTATGAACTCTAGCGAGAAGTCTATCTTTGTTTTATTGTATATGGACTAGTTGCCTTGGTGCATGATCGAGGGCGATGGCTTCCATCATGCTTGGTATAGTTTTTGCAAGAACGCCGAAAAGAAATTTTTTGAGAATTTTAATATATACATTAATT
Organism: Wurfbainia villosa; assembly: GCA_025175895.1. Taxonomy (NCBI): domain Eukaryota; kingdom Viridiplantae; phylum Streptophyta; class Magnoliopsida; order Zingiberales; family Zingiberaceae; genus Wurfbainia; species Wurfbainia villosa. The sequence goes on along the minus strand of CM045987.1, from coordinate 121,699,502 downwards.
AAAGTAGGGGATCCTAATCAAATCATTAACCTAGCTAAAGATAATGGAAGAACTACAAGAAAGTGATGATCAATTAATGATCCCTACAAACTATAACTAAGTGGTGCCTTGACTGCCTTCCCATTTAATTAAGTCCTCATGTTTATCTCCTCTTCGAACTATTGTAGATTGAAGATTCAACATATTTCTTTTCAGAATGAGATGCGACACACACAGAATAAAGGCACAAGATGAAGAAAGCAATACAGACAAATTAAAATACAATTATTATATAATTTGGCAAGAGAATATAGATATTTGAAAGTTTGTACTTAGAGAATGACTACTATCATCAAACTTATATTACATTGGACAATTGCCACGTAGAGGAGATCTACACCACACTATTATTATTATCTTTTAAGTCGATGTAAAAGGCCACAATATAATGCACTTATTATTTATAATTACTTAGGTTCCATTGCTCAACAGTCTTCTACATTTTTATTTAGAACTAAGTGTTGAAGAATTTTGGTTTCTCCATTGTGATTGGTCAAATCATATGATTTTGATGTTTGATAATTCAAGTTGTTATTTTGGACTAATGAGCTTATTTTGGATTCATAGTCCTAATATCTATTGTAAATCCTTGGACTAAGCTAAGCTTGAGTGAATTTATTTAAAAAATGTGAAGTAAATTGTGAAGCTTTCATCTTGTGGATATGTAAGTTTTCATCTATGTAGTTCATTAGACTATGTTAAACTTCAATGGATGCTCTTAAAGACAAGTGTGAAATAAGCTTGAAGACTTTAAATTGATGCCCTATATGAATTCTATTTTAGGTTTGTGGGTGAATCTCTATATATATGAATAGGATAAGCATGTTGGACGAATCAGATCTATCTACAAATTAGTTTTGACTATTAAAAAAAGTATTTGGGTTAAGTTTCTTATTGTTAGTGCCTATAAGATTCATATATCTCTGTTATGACATGATATTGTCCACTTTGGATCCAAATCCTCATGGTTTTGTTTTTGAACTTTACCTAAATGGTCTCATGCTAATGGAGATATTTTTTCATCTTATGAGCATATGATCTTTTTCATATTTTACTAATGTAAAACTTTAATTGTACTCCCTATACTCTCAACAATCTCTCCCCCCCAAATGAAGAACCACATTGAGCTCCCCTCAAGCCTATCTATCCTCAAAAGACTTTCTCTACTTGATGTCTGATCCTCAATCTACCAGGATTTTCTACCAATTGTCTGGTCCTCCTAACCCAGCTGGACTTTCTGACAGTTATCTAACCCTTCTGAGCCAACTGGACTTCCTGCTAGTTGTTCTGTCCTCCCGATCCAACTGGACTTCCTTCCTAGTGTTTGGTTCTCTTGATCTAGACATGGGAGCTCCACTTCCTTCTTTCGAGGTTTATGGCTTGATATGGACTATGACTCTGATACAAATTATTAGTGTCTATAAGATTCACATATCTCTTGCATGATATTGTCCACTTTGGGCCTAAGCTCTCATGATTTTATTTTTGGGCTTTACCTAAAAAGCTTTATTCCAATGGAAATATTTTTTTATTTTATAAGCATATGACCTTTTTCATGTCTTACCAATGTGAGACTTTGATTGTACTCCCTATATTCCTAAGACTTATTTCTCTTTTTACAATATTTAGAACTACCCATGTTCTATTTGGGAATTATAGCTAAGTCATTGTTGATTAACTAAAGCTAAAATAGAACTTAGTTTTTGAGTTTGTACCAAGTTTGGTTGACCAAAGCTTCGGGTTGGTTGATCAAATTGGGTACACTACGATTTGTGAAAGATATGCGATTTTATGTGACCAAAATTAACTCTTTATTTGTGAGTCTACCAAAAGAGTGATCAGTCAACCAAAGTAATTTTTTTGTTGGTTTCAGTACTAAAAGTAAGTAGATGGGGAGTTTTCAGTAAGTTGACCAAGCAAGACATTTTTAGGTGACCGAACTTATTTAGAGATGAGAAATATTCTGTTGGTTATGCCCACGTTGGAGCATGGTATAATAGTTAACTCTATTATTTTCAATTGACAACTTCCCATATATATTAACTGCTTGAGAGAAGCAGGAGGTGAGTGTGTGCAAGAGGCAAGGTGTGCAGTGAAGTGCGGAGGCGCTTCAGTGCATGTAACAAGTGATTACTTCTTTCAAGAGAGATCTTACTGAGAAGAGCAAGTGACTTACCATATCACATCATTGGGTTAAGGATTGAGACGTCGTGATATTGTGGTGATAGTTCGATCTGTGACTATTATTCTGATTGTGAATTGTTCGTGAACAAAGTGCAATTCCAAAGAATTCTACACCAAAATAATCTGAGGTATACATTTATTATTCCATAAATTTTATCTTTTGATGTATATCAGCATTGGTATCAAAACCAGTTTGAATGCAAATGATTTTGCATTTAACAATTTTTTGAGTTGAGGACTTCGAAAAAAATGGTTGACGGAGTGGTTTACTCTGGAACGTCGCAATCGCAACTGTCAAGCCGAGTATGAGAAAGGCATATGAAGGAGTTAGGCATGCTCAGGATGCATTTCTCATCGCGATAGTGTTTGGGCGCGCTGAGGTGCTCGAACACACTGCATTTCTTGAGCACACAAAGGTGCTCGGGACACGATGCTCGAGCCCTCGCGATTCTTGAGTGTACAACAGTGCTCGGGTGCACTGAGGTGTGCGAGAGCTCGATGCTTGTGTTGGGAAGATTGTTGGTGCAATCAATCTCAGATAAAGGTTGACCAAGTTCGAGTGAGACTCAAGTAGAGTTTTGATATTTGATAATACGTTTGATAATATGATTGGATAGTATGGGACATCCGTAGTCATATGTTCTTGATCAGAAGTCAAGTATATTAAGGTTGACTAGAGACTTAATGAGTAAAGTCCAACTGGAAGTTGGCCAAAGTGAAGTCCCAATAGATCGAGGAGATCGTGGTTAGCAAGGAAAGTTCCGACAGGTCGAGGAGACCGTGCTTAGCAAGTGAAGTCCAGACAGATTGAGGAGATCGTGCTTGGCAAGGGAAGTCCCGATAGGTGAAGGAGACCATGCTTGACAAGTGAAGTCTCAACAAATCGAGGAGATCGTACTTGATAAGGGAAAGTCCAAATATGAACACTTGACAAGGAAAATTCAAGTATGAACACTTGGTAAGGAAGGTCCAAGTATAGAGACTCGGCAAGGAGAGTCCAAGTATGATGATTGGCAAGGAAAAGTCCAAGTATGGAGATTTGGCAAGGAAAGTCTAAGTATGGAGACTTGACAAGAAAAGTCTAAGTGTGACTTGACAATGGAAGTCCCGAAGCATGACTATTAGCAGAGAAGTTCCGGAGGTGTGACCTTTAAGCAAAGGAAGATATGATAGCATGAGAAAGCCGAAGAAAGCACTTGAAGGCTAACGCAAAGGGTGAGGAGTCGTGGAGGACTCGGATGTATCTTAAAGGCACGAGGCTGATGGAAGAAGCTAACATGATCGGTTACTACGCAAGAGGGGGGGGGGAGATATATCATGTTTTTTTAAAGCTCTTTTCTTTTTAAATCAAAATATGCAGCGGAAAGGCTAACGACACCTTGAACACACACGGAGAACAACACACACAACTACACAATCACACTCTACACAATCGACTCACAAGCAACCAAAAAAAAGAAAATGGCGCAGTCGATTTTACTTGGTTCACAACTCTCTCCTAGAGCTGCTAGTCCAAGGCCTACCTCTATCTTTTCTCCTTTTTGAAGTGAACTTCAAAGGCGGAGAAACCTCTTAAAAGGCTTACAAATTACAGATCCTTTAGATATGAAATGAACACTCGAATCTGAATGAAAAGCAACAGCAAAACTAGAACCTAGACAGATATGCAATTATAGATGATCAAGCATGGAACGCAAAGTAATAACACCAACAGCAAACACCCTTACAGTCGAGACGAGGAATCGACAAGGTGATCACAAGTGCAGCAATGATTCCAGGTTGACACGGACTGTAGATGATCTTGGCGTTTACAGTAGACGAAACAGATGTCACAACTTTGCTCGTGTGAGCGATCAACAAAGAGCAGGAAGTTAAGAGCAAGAAGTGTTGTCAATCGATCACCGGACAAAAAATAGAGTAAGAGTGTTGTCTTTTCGGAAAATCGCCGGAAAAACAGAGAGCTTAAGTTTCTTCTTTTTGTTCATTCGTTCGTAGTTACTTCTCCTCCAAACAAAACAAGGGCCAATTTTGTTTTTTTGCCCAAACCCTAATCCCATGAACCATGGCTTTTCCTCCAATCACCAAATCCCACGCACTCCCTGAAGCTTGGAAAAATCTTCCATTTGAGCGAGAACCTGCAAAAAACAGAATGCGAAAGAACGGATAGAATTTTCTAACCCGAATCGCGAATTCATTTCCCACCAGTCGAGGCACCAATCGAGCACTCCTTGCGTCTGTGCGTTTCTGCGAAGGGCTAGTCGAGGCGCCGCCTCGATTGCATAGGTCACAACAAAGGTTTATTCTACTGCAGTCGAGGTGACAATCGAGCTTGCCTCGCTTCTGTCCACAACTTCCCAGCACTAATCGAGGCACCGCCTCAACTGCACTAGTCGACTCGTTAAGGTTCACAAATTTGTCCTGCCTCAGTCGAGGCACTGGGTGAGTGCGGCTTGCATTTGTATCTTCAGCTCAGGATCAGTCGAGGCACAGGCTCAACTGCGGCTTGTCCTACAGAAGTCGAGCTTCGACTCTCACAGCTGACCACTGTGCAAGACTAGTCGAGGTGCCGCCTCGACTACTTCGAAGCAGTTAAGGCGCTGACTCGACTGTACCTAGTTGACGACAAGTTTCTCCATCTGATGAATGCAGTAAGGGAAACAATCGAGGTATCAACTCATTGTTGTCCTTAAGACCCATTGTTTCAATCAGCTCTAAGACTGAAACACGCCTAGTAAAGACTCTACCCCGAGACTCATTACTTGCCAAGACTTCGGTCATCAATTATTCTTGGACTTTTCACCTTGTCGCTCCCGTAAAGAATTTCTCTATTGAATTACCCTTCTTGGACTTTTCACCTTGCACTCATGCAAGAAATTTCTCTACTTTCAAGGAATTACCCTTCTTGGACTTTTCACCTTGCACCCCCGCAAGGAATTTTCAACTGTCAAGGAATTAACCATCTTGGATTTCTCACCAAGGTCCACCCTTGGATTTCTCACCTGCTAAGGAATTAACCATCTTGGACTTTTCACCAAGGTCCACCCTTAGATTTCTCACCCCACTTAAACCTTTGTCAAACACCAAAACATAACTTGGAGCTTTCATCTCCAACAGTCTCCCCCTTTTTGATATTTGACAACCCATTTAAGTATAGGTCACTCCGCCCAAGATTAACCCAAGTTTAGATCACACGTCAGAGGAGTGACAAACAAATGAGATAGACCAGATTAAGTCATAAAATCAAATTAGGTCATGCCTAAACTATAAACACTCTCTCCTCTCCCTTTGGCAAACACCGAAAAGGGTTTCATACTCAAGGATACTCACTCAGACTACCATATACCAAAAGTATTTGGTCATATTATAGATACAAACTGGAAAAAAAATTCCTCCCCCATAATACTATCTGCATTTTAAGTTTGAAGTTTTGAAAACACTTCCTTTTTTTCATTTTACTGTAAGTTTACTTATAACCAACCCTGGGAGAGTCCAGTCGAGCCTTTGGTCAAGGCCTCTTGGCTTCTGTAGGTATGTAGTCGAGTGCCCAGTCGAGGTCTACTCGACTCTGTGAGACTGTATTACAAGCAGTCGAGTCATTGGTCGAGTGCCACTCGACTTTGTGAGGTAGTGAGGGGTATCAGTCGAGGTTGTGCCTCAACTAGAGGGTCAATAGAGCTCCCAGTCGAGAACACCTCGCTTCTGTTCTGTCTCAAACAACACGCAATTGAGGCTCCGCCTCGACTGTTTACTGATAAGTAGATTTTTGCAGTTTTTCAGATTGGACTTTATAAATTCATATTTAATTTTATAAAATTCAATAAATCTCGCAATTTTGTGTTTAGAATTCGAACATCATGATCTCACACAGAAAAAATATGTGAAAAATAAAAGACCTAAGATTTCTTCCAATTGATACAGTTTTCAAATTCCTAAATATAAACCTTTTTAGTGCTTCAACCCACTAGTATTCCTAACTCCAATAGTGATTCTTACACCTAGAGAGGATTTACCATAGTGAAAAGAACAAGTCTCAAAAACATTCTAAGAAATTCATGTTAGGTTAGCAATTGTCTTAAGGGATCCAACCAATTTTACTTGGTTGGAATGTCCAATTATGATCTTCAGACCAAATACACATGAGTTATGCACTGGTCTTCCCTATAATTAGTCAAATTAATGATAGTTATCTCGATAACCTCCTTACCCAAGGATTGCAATGAGCCCATCGAGTAATTTGGTTATACCTAAGCATCTCACCCCACCAACTAGCAATACAAAAATAATTTTTGTCAACCTTATAGTTTGTGTGAGATGTTTCCCAGGATATCTAGATTTCCTAAATTCTTTGTTGTTATGGTGAGTTAGTCCTAATGATCATGAAGATTTGCATTACTCACTCCATAACACACATGCCTAATTCCCTTCTCAAGTGACTAAATTCCTTTTCAGGGAGTGGTTCAGTGAAGATATCAGCTAGGTTAGATTTTGACTCAATATAATTGAGTATAATATTTCCCCTAGCCACATGATCTCTAATGAAGTGATATCTCACTTCAATGTGCTTTGTCCTAGAATGGTGGACAGGATTCTTTGTCAAATTAATAGTGCTTATGTTATCACACAACACTTGCACATTCTTGTATGACAACCCATAGTCCTCCAATGTATGAGTCATCCACAACAACTGTGACACACTCTCCCCGATGGCTATGTACTCAACCTCGGTGGTGGAGAGAGCAACACAATGTTGCTTCCGACTCGACCAATTCACTAGTGAAGAACCTAGGAACTGACAACCTCTACTAGTACTCTTCCTATCTAACTTGCGCCCTGCATAATCTGAGTCAGTGTAGCCAACCAAATCAAAAGATTCAGTGCGCGGGTACCACAAGTCAACCTTAATAGTGCCTTTAAGATATCTCATTATTCTTTTCACATCACTTAAATGAGACTCCTTGGCATAATACTGATACCTAGCACACACACCCACAACATATAAGATATCAGGTCGACTCGCTGTGAGATATAATAGACTACCTATCACACTTCTATAATATTTCAAATCCATAATTTTTCCTCCTTCATCACTTCCTAGATTTGTGCTTTGTGTCATGGGGTAGACATCTCCTTCGAATTCTCCATATTAAATTTCTTTAGAAGATTCATGGCATACCTAGATTGATGAACATATATACCTTCCTTAGTTTGTTTGATATTAAGTCCAAGAAAGAATGTCAATTCTCCCACAAGACACATCTCAAATTCACTCTCCATGTGTCCTATAAACTCATTCAGATAACCCTTATTATTTGAGGCACAGATTATGTCATCAACATAAACCTGAGCCACAAAATTATTGTCCCCGCATCTCTTTTCAGAAATAGTGTGGGATCTATCTGACCTCTTCTCAACCCCTTCTCTACCAGAAATGTGGACAACCTTTCATACCAGACATGAGGTGCTTATTTCAGCCCATAAAGAGTCTTTTTCAATTTATACATGTGGTCTGGAAACTCTATACTCTCAAAACTTGGTGATTGTTCAACATACACCTCTTCCTTAATCACCCCATTCAAGAAGGCAGACTTCACATCCATTTGATAGAGTTTGAAGCCTTTGAATGCAACAAAAGCTAGCATCAGTCTTATGAACTCTAGTCTGGCTACTGGGGCGTAGGTCTCTTCATTATCTAACCCTTCAATCTGGTTGTATCCTTTGGCAACTAACCTTGTCTTATTTCTGATTCTCTCTCCCTTATGATTCATCTTATTATTAAACACCCATTTGGTACCAATTGTAGAGACTTTTCTCGGCCTCGAAACTAAGTCTCACACTTGGCTTCTCTTGAATTGTCCTAGTTCATCTTACATTGCTAAGACCCAATCAGGATCAAGCAAAACCTCTTCTACTACCCTGGGTTCGATTTCTGAGATCAATGCAACCTTAACTCCTTCATTCCTAAAGGATGATCTGATACTCACCCTTTGTTGAAGTTCTCCTATGATATGATATTGGGGATGACCACTCACTGTCCTAATAGATCTTGGTGTTGGTGCAATCGGCCCAGGTTGACTCGAGTTTGACTCGAGCAGTACCTTGACGATATTTTGATGATAGACAAAACTCATGACATGGGATTGTCATGGGAAAGTCCAACATGGGGTTGGCATGGAAAATCCAAGCATGGAGCTTGGTGTGGAAGTCCAAGGGGGAAGCCTTGGCATGGGAAAGTCCAAAGCATTGCGAAGCCGTGTGCTTGGTGCTTGGCATGGGAAATCCAAAGCATTGCGAAGCCGTGCGCTTGGTGCTTGGTGAGAAATGCATTACGAAGCCGTGCGCATGGTGCATTTGGGAAGTCTTGAGAACTTGGCAAGTTCACTAGGCTCGGGTCCTTGAGTCGGTGAAGGATGACATTGCGAAGCCGTGCGCTTGGTGCATCCGAGGGACCGCCAGACGGGGAGCGAATGGAGTGCGCCCAAAGGGAAGCATACTTCTAGGGCATGAGACGCGAAGGATGGCGTTGCGAAGCCATGCGCTTGGCGCATCCGAGGGACGTAGGCCGAGGGAAGAGAGCTTTGGTGGGGAACTCCATGAGGGATAAGGTGGACTTGGCCAAGTGGCTAAGACTGAGTGTCGGAGGCTCAAACTTGATGTTTGAGGGTTTACCCGACGATTGGATGCTCAAACAACTTGGTGTTTGAGGCTAGGGTTTTGCTTGCGATCGGCCATAGGATCGGGCCGATCGAAAGTCGGCAATGACGATGTGTCGAGATGGCATCGGCCCGATGGGAGTGATCGGCGATCGCGCTCGTAGCCCGGGCGGGCCGATGTCGACTCGAGTCACCGATCGATCGTGATGGGCATCATCGATCGGTAGTAGGTGATCCGCTGGAACTTGTCCGACGTGGATCCGCCGTTGTGAGACGATGAGCGAGTCCGGGCCTTTGGCGATCGGCTCGGGCGCGAAAATAGCTCGATGCAGGTTATAAAAGGAGCTCGAGATGGAGGTTTTTGCCATGTTTTTTGTGGAGCTATTGGAGGGGAATTGCTGCTGCATTCCAGTCCTTCAAGAGCCAATAAAAGCAAGCAACAAGCAAAGCGATCAAAGCAATCGGTGAAAGTTTTCTTTTGTATTGTATTTGTGTATTTGCTTATATTTCTATATTACATTGTAATTGCTTGTGAGAGGTTTCTCCACCTCCGACGTGTTGTCGAGAAGGAGTGTTATAGTTAGTGTCGTACGCATAACTAGAGCTCGGTGAGCTCGCCCGTGGAGTAGGAACCATTCGGTTCCAAACCACGTATATCTTGTGTTATGTGATTGTGTATTGTTAGCTTCATTATTATTGTTATTCCGCTGCGCTAACGACAATCGTAGACAAGCAACGCAAGAAGAACGAATGAATTACGATATCCATAGAACGAGGGCTATTCACCCCCCTCTAGCCGGCCGTATCGATCCCCTACAAGTGGTATCAGAGCGAGGTCGCTCTTCAAGGACTAACCGCCGCGAGAGCACTACAAATGGCTGGCTTCATCCATCCACCGAAATACAATGGAGATTTTGCTTGGTGGAGGAAACGGATGGAGGTATACCTAGAAATCGATTTTGATTTTATGATTATTATAGAAAACGGTTTTGAAATGCCTAGGGATAAAAACAACAAGCAAATTGAGAAGTCAAGGTGGACCCAAGACCAAATTAAGGACTTCAAGACAAATCTTGAGGTAATAAAATTACTTAGTGATTTATTACCTAATACTATTTGGTCTAGATTGGGTGACTATAGGGATGCGAAGGAATTATGGGAGAAAATAATGAAATTCCAAGAAAATTCTCAATCGGCACAAGTAGAGGAGAATGCCGAAGAAGAAGCACCCACAACATTTGAAGATGTTGATGATTTGGTGGAGACCTCCACCTCTAGCATTGGGGGGGAGGAAAGGCAATCTTCCATCCCGGAGCAAGAACAAGAAGCATCCACATCCGGGAGAAGTGAAGATCAAGAAGAGGCCTCCACCACCTCCCTAGGTAACTCATGTATTATAATTAATCGTAAAGATTATATAATTTGTTTTGAGTGTAGGGAGAAAGGGCATTACAAGAGCAAATGCCCTAAATTGGCTAAGGAAAAGGCATCAACACCAAAAGTCAACCCAAAGTCAAAGGATGCCGGTGTTCCCAAAATCAAGAGCAAAGAGCACATTGTGTGCTTTAAGTGCAATCAAAAGGGACACTATCGAAGCCAATGCCTTAGGGGGAGGAAGAAAGGGCAAGAAGGTGCAATTCATGTAGGGGGAGCTCCTAAAGCTAACCCTAAGGTACATTTAGTTAATGCACCTTTAATTCCTAAAGTCAAAAAAACATGCTAAAAATTATTTTAGTTCTCTTGCTATTATCAATGAAAAGCATGCTAAGAGAAATAATAAGGTGTATTGTCTAGGTGCCAAGCATGTTCATATAACTAAGGACAAACCTAGGATTCAAAACACTAGATCTATTTTACCTAGGGAGTCAACTAGGAGAATTGAAGAAAACTTGGGTGTTAATCCCAAGAAATCTAGGCATATGTCTAAAAAGAAAAACATTTCCCAAAAGATAAATGAAAATTCAAAATTGAGAAAATTAGAGTTAAAAAACCAAGCCTTGAGGTCAAGGCTAGAAAAATTGGAGAAGACCCTAGCAATAATATCAAATTCGGTTAAGGGGTCTAATGTACAAAAGTCAAGACCTAGGAAACAAGAAACATCTAAGGGCAAGAAGGGTTTGGGTCACAAACCTATGTCCTACCATAATGTTCCATTTAATTATGGAACATCATCTAGGTCTAGACAAACCAAGGCTAATAGGGAAGCCATCCCTAAGTCTAGCCATGGTATGTGTTTAGTGGCTAACACCTCAAGGAAATCAAATGTAGCCACTAAGAAGGTCAATGGAGGAGTCACCTCTAGAGTTGACCTAGGAAAGACCCAAAAGACTATGGCTTCAAAGCCTAAAAGGGTCATTAGGAAGGTATCTAGGGAAGTTATCCGTAGGGAATACCTTGTTAACCCAAGGAGCTCCAATAGATATTGGGTTCCTAAAAGCGTGATTGATTCACGCTAAGTGGGTTAGGGTGTGTCAACCTTAAGTGGATGGGTGGTTAACCTAGCCATTGTGAGTTGACACATTAGGGTGTGCCAATATGGTTTGAGAAGTTAAAAATGATTTAAATTGGCACAATTAGGTCTAAGAGGTATTGGTGTGCCATTTTGGGTGTTTGGCACACTAGGGAAATGAATGACATTAAGGCAAAATGAATTTAATTCCTAGAAATGGCAAATTAATTTTAACACTTAGGTATTCTATACCTTAGTATATTTTACTTGCCATGCTTTATTTGCCTTGCCATGTCATGACATCATTCTCATTTTCATCTATAAAAATGTCATGATCATGTTTAGATTTATGTTTAGATGTCATGTATGCTTAAGTTTCATTCACATGCCATGACATCATGATATTGACATATGTTTTTATCTATATCATATCTATGCCATAATCATATCATGCATGAATTAAAATGGAGTTAAGGACTATGGCATAATTTGAAAGGAATCAAATAATATTGCCTTAGAAATATGCATGAGAACATAAAGAAAACAAAACCCACATCTCACAAAAATTTGACTTGTATGTGTTTTACACATATAGATATGGTGAGATGTTTAGGAAAAAGAAAATATAGGTTTGAAAAACATTTTGAAAACATTTTGAAAAACCTTGGTGAAGTCTATCTTTTGATAGCTATCACCATTGAATGGAATGATACAAAGATGGCTCTTTATTGAAGCTTTTCTTAAATTTTGAACTTTGTATCAATCTCCTAATTTTATGAGTAAAATAAATTTTCAATATTTTTCACCCATAGTGTTTAGGATAAGTATTATACGTATGCATTTTTAAGATTTTTAAAATTACGTATATTTACTTATGGATTTCGAAAATCCAATTTTCAAAATCAAAATCGCAGAATGATTATCCGATCGCTGTAATGGCAATGATCGATGGTAAGTCCATCGTGTATCGACGGAGTCGATCGACACAGCCGATTTCGGTAAACTTGATGGTTAGGCCCATGTTCAGCTGTGTTTTGGTCCCCTAACCACTCCTAACCCTAGGATATGCTTGGGAGAGCATTAGAGAGGGTGGAAATCCATTGGATATGGATTAGGAGTTGGGTTGAGGGTGAGTATCAATTTTAAGGTGGAAGAGAGTTCATTGTTGAACTTTGCCTTAATTTTGATTTGGTTAATGTTCCTATTGGCTTAGGGACTCTTCAAGGACATTGTTGGTGCAATGGTCAAGGGGGAGCAAGCCTCTAGGGGGATGTATCCATCATGGGAAGATGGATGTGTATTTCCTCATGGGAGGAAAATTGGGTTGCCTCTCTTTAAGTGATATGGGATCACTAGAAAGATTGTAGGCATGTGTTCCTCCAAGGGAGAGATTGTAAGATCTCATTGGGATATGAGACATTCATACCCTTGGGGAGGACCTTTTTGATGTAATGTCAAAAAGGGAGAGAAGTTACCAAGTTACCAATTAGGGTTCATTGGAATTCTCATTGGGATATGAGAATTGCCAATATGGGAGAATTGGTAGACTTGAGATGGTAGTTTTGTCAATCATCAAAAAGGGGGAGATTGTTGGTGCAATCAGCCCAGGTTGACTCGAGTTTGACTTGAGCAGTACCTTGATGATATTTTGATGATAGACAAAACTCATGGCATGGGATTGTCATGGGAAAGTCCAACATGGGGTTGACATGGAAAATCCAAGCATGGAGCTTGGTGTGGAAGTCCAAGGGGGAAGCCTTGACATGGGAAAGTCCAAAGCATTGCGAAGCCGTGCGCTTGGTGCTTGGCATGGGAAATCCAAAGCATTGTGAAGCCGTGCGCTTGGTGCTTGGTGAGAAATGCATTGCGAAGCTGTGCGCTTGGTGCATTTGGGAAGTCTTGAGAACTTGGCAAGTTCACTAGGCTCGGGTCCTTGAGTCGGTGAAGGATGACATTGCGAAGCCGTGCGCTTGGTGCATCCGAGGGACCGTCGGACGGGGAGCGAATGGAGTGAGCCCAAAGGGAAGTATATTTCTAGGGCATGAGACACGAAGGATGGCGTTGCGAAGCCATGCGCTTGGCGCATCCGAGGGACGTAGGCCGAGGGAAGAGAGCTTTGGTGGGGAACTCCATGAGGGATAAGGTGGACTTGGCCAAGTGGCTAAGACTGAGTATCGGAGGCTCAAACTTGATGTTTGAGGGTTTACCCGACGGTCGGATGCTCAAACAACTTGGTGTTTGAGGTTTTGCCCGACATCAGTCGACTGACATAGGTGCCGGTTCGACTGATCCAAGTCGACTAGAGTTCGACTGGTGTAAGGCTAGGGTTTTGTTGGCATCGCCATGGATCGGCAAATCGCCGATGATGCAATGATCACGAGGGATGGCCGATCGATGATGAGTGTCGCGAGCCATCGCCCGTAGCCGATCGATGCGGTCGACTATTGGTCACCGATCGATGGGCATCATCAGTCGACTGGTAGGTGATCCGTTGGAACTTGTCCGACGTGGATCTGGCCGTTGTGAGACAACGGCTACAGGGGCAGTCGACTGGGGCCTTTTGGCAGTCGACTGCTGGGCGCGAAAACAACTCGATGCAGGTTATAAAAGGAGCTCGAGATGGAGGTTTTTGCCATGGTTTTTGTGGAGCTATTGGAGGGGAATTGCTGCTGCATTCCAGTCCTTCAAGAGCCAATCAAAGCAAGCAACAAGCAAAGCGATCAAAGCAATCGGTGAAAGTTTTCTTTTGTATTGTATTTGTGTATTTGCTTGTATTTCTATATTACATTGTAATTGCTTGTGAGAGGTTTCTCCACCTCCGACGTGTTGTCGAGAAGGAGTGTTATAGTTAGTGCCGTGCGCATAACTAGAGCTCGGTGAGCTCGCCCGTGGAGTAGGAACCATTCGGTTCCGAACCATGTATATCTTGTGTTGTGTGATTGTGTATTGTTAGCTTCATTATTATTGTTATTCCGCTGCGCTAACGACAATCGTAGACAAGCAACGCAAGAAGAACGAACGAATTACGACATCCATAGAACGAGGGCTATTCACCCCCCTCTAGCCGGCCGTATCGATCCCCTACACTTGGTGCTTGAGATGTTTCACATACTTGATCGTTTGATACATCTTCAAGCAATGACCCCTGTTAGTTAAACTTTTCTTCATCAGACTCAACTTTAGCTCCCCCTACTTCAGTGTTTTCATGTAATTTGACCTTCTCCATTCCAAACTTAATTTCTTCCTCAATTTCTCGAGTATTACCAAATTTTTCATCTTCCTCAAATACAACATTTGGTGACTCCTCTATCAATTTTGACATCTTGTTATACACTCTATATGCTTTGCTAATAGAAGAATATCCTACAAGGATACCTTCATCAGCTTTAGCTGCAAACTTAGCTAGATGATCTTTGGTATTTAGAATGAACACCTTGCAACCAAACACCCTAAGATGCATGACTGTAGGTGGTTTCCCAAACCATAGCTCATGTGATATTTTTCCTAAAAGCCTATGTACCAACACCCTATTCTGAACATAACAGGCTGTGCTCATGGCTTCGACCCACAAGTAGCTTGGAAGAGCGTACTCATGAAGCATGCTTCTCGCCGCTTCTTACAAAATCTGATTTTGCCTTTCCACAACACCATTCTGTTAGGGTGTTCTTGAAATAGAAAACTCATGTCTATACCCCCTTTCTAAACAATAGTCCATAATCCGAGTATTTTGAAACTCCCCTCCATGATCACTCCTAAGGGTTTTAATGGTTGTGTTCTTTTCATTTTCAACTCTTTTACTAAAAGAAATGAAAATCTCTATTGTCTCATTCTTATGTTTTAAGAAAAACATCCAGGCATATCTAGTATAATCATTAATTATAACCAAACAGTATCTACTACCATTCAAGGATTTAACATTGTTACAATCAAACAAGTCCAAATGCAAGAAATCCAAAGCAGTAGAGGTACTTACAATGTTTTTGGGCTTATGTGATGCCCTCTTTTGCTTACCTTTTTGACAGGCATCACACAACCTATCTTTCTGGAATTTTAGTAGTGGCAACCCCCTTACTAGTTCCTTTCCAGCTAGTCTATTCAAATTCTTCAGGTTGACATGTGTGAGCCTTCTATGCCACAACAAAGATTCATCTGTTCTAGACATAAGACACTTGGCAGATACATTAGTAGCATTGTCAAAATACACATGATATATGTTCTCCTTCTAACTCCTACTAACATGGTATCACCCGAAATATTATGTTTCACTAGACATTGAGTTGAATTGAATTCAACCCTATATCTAGCATCACACAAATGACTTACACTTAATAGATTAAACGACATGCTTTTAACAAGCAATACATTTCTAATCATAAAGTGTTCAAATATACAGATATTCCCTATTCCTATAACTTTCAACCTACCACTATTATCGAACGAAATAGTACCTCTGTTTTTGTCCTTCAATATGGAAAATAGTGATAAGTCCCCGGTCATGTGCTTGGAGCATCCACTGTCTACAAACCAAGTTGATGGACACTCCTCCTTAATAGATGCCTGCTAGACACGAAAAATGAAAGATTTCAAAACCCAAATATTGGGTCAATTATCTTCCAAAATATATTTCCTAAGAATCCATGCCTTTGTTGTTTTCTTCCTACTAGAATTTCTAGACACTAAATGTTGAGTTTCTGACACCGCGGCAAGTGTGTGTTCGAACATGTTTCGTAAACATGTGCATAGTGGAAGAATTAAAAAAGCAATAAATCTAATTTATAACAATACACACACCACACACATGCATAGTACAATATGTGTAGACATAATCGCAATTTCAAATTTTGCAATAAAGGAAATTATGCTAGTTATACCTGACGTATCATGTGCTGTGGGAAAGACATCAACCGGAGCAACTCTCGCTAGAATTGTCTCTATCCGTATCCACACCGAGTATTGTCGGGATAAATTCACCAAGCTACAAGCCTCGTCTTCGTAGGAGTCACTAGCCTCATGTCAAAGACGATGTGATCGAGAGAAGATCACAATCCGAATCAAAATTCAGATTCGAAAATGAGTCCCTAAAACTCGCTTCTCCGGAGAGGTATTCGTCACCCAATTGACGAATCCTTCATCCTCCACCTATGAGGATTATCGAAGATCGAATCCTCGGCAAGATAGCCACTATCAGAGCTCCAAACGTCGTCCAAACGATGCTCCAACATGGAAAAAAACAAGCTGTCCAGAAAACTGGACAGCTTGGTGGAGGAGTTGCGCCGACCCAAAGGAGGATGGCCGGCTGCACCTTGGTCACCGAAGCCAAGGGATGTCACTGGAGGGTCGCCGGAGGATGGCCGACAGTAGCTTAGACACAGGCAGCAGGGTGGACGGCGGCACAAGGGGCTAGTGGCGTGGATTGCTTGGGCGGCGACAAGAAGAAGAGAGGGAGAGGAGAGGAGAAGTTTATTTCCCAAAATAAAACTTAGGGCTCTCCAAAAACCTAACCACGTTTTTATAGAGCTCGTGTTTCTTAACCATTAAGAAAACTTCTTCTTAGAGTTATTGGTTCATAACCAAAACCTGTTAACCCACTCCAATAACTTAAGTTAAAATAAACCGAACCGAGTTGGTCTATTTTAAGTTAAAACGAACCGAACCAACTTTGGTTCATTCGTTTAAAACAAACCAAACCCCTTTGTTATATTCTTCACCATTGGATTAGGACCAAATCAATTTGGTTCATCCATCATATCTTCATAAGACATGACCCATCCATGCTTCCATTACAACTGAAATAATTTCATGCTCGCTCCTTGTTTGGTCCAACCAAACCTAGTTTCTCTCGATATGAGAATCTCATTCTCAAGCTCGTTTTAAATCTTTCGAATTGCGCTCGTTGTGCATGTGATCAAATAGGTTCTCAGTTTATGTTAGCCATCTATAATTAACCATTAATTATAGAATGATCATGAGTGGCACGTAGTAGTACATCATGATCCCCAATTAACCAAAAAATCAACGGTTGATCCAGAACCATTTCTGAAACCCTTCAGTAGCTACAATGAATCGTGCCCCATTTATTTCACGCATCTTATACCCACTTGGTTCAGGACATGGTCTATGATGTCAGTCCCCACTAGGTTGACTATGTCATACCTAGCCCAAGTATCATTTCCTCATCCTATGGATTCTAGTTACTGCACATGTATCTAAGAGTACCTTACTCTAAACATGTAATGCTTTAGCCAAAGACTTTAGTAACAATTCGACGAGAGGCCATGGGTATACATCTTCTTGCAAGGAGTGGTGAATCCTTTATAGGCTATTCAAACACCTTCGGTCACTTCGACTTATAGCCAATCATCCCGGGTCCATATCTCCTCAGAGATGCTTGCTTAAGATGTCAAAACTCAAGTCTTCATGACCAAGATGACTTGAATACTGCAAGTCAAAGGAACATCGCACTTAAGTTACAGTAAGAACTTCATTGACATATCCATATATGCAGAGAACCATATGAAGTCTTACAGCTGGTCACTCCAATGAACTAGTTACCATAACTAGCATCCACGATTAACTCCAGACATCACAATGTCTCCAGCCAGTGAGAATCAGCTGCTTGGATACACCAAGGAGTATACCTCGTGCTAGTCTTGACAGAATTGATGGTGTCCAAATCCATCAATTCATCGATTAGGGATAATTCCAATACATCACAATTACACATGTAGAGATACTTACTAGTTGTGATCCAATCACAAATTCTCTCATGTTGTGAATCATATCATGGACATTCAGTAAATGAGTTTAAGATCTAATCAAATACATGAAAACATATATACTCAAATAGTGAATCTTCATTTATCATATAAATGGTTCAAACATAAGGCGATTGCCTTAGGACACCTCTCATATATTACTAACAAACTCCCACTTGACCTAATGTCAATCGCTATGGTATCCAATACCATAAGCTCTAACATGACCCTCAAACTTACTTTGAGGTAATGCTTTAGTTAAAGGATCCGCTAAGTTCCTTTCAGTGGGAATCTTCTCGATTTGTATTTCCTTCCTATTTATGATCTCTCTGATCAAATGATAGCGGCGAAGAACATGTTTGGATCGTTGATGAGACCTTGACTCTTTCGCCTGTGCAATTGCTCCATTGTTGTCGTAATAAATCGATATTGCTTCAACAATGGATGGAACCACACCAAGTTCATAAATGAACTTCTTAATCCAAATCGCTTCCTTTGCTGCTTCTGAAGCTGTAATGTATTCTGCCTCAGTGGCAGAATCTGCTATAGTGTCAAGCTTGGAACCTTTCCAACTTATTGTGCCTCCATTTCAGGTGAATACATACCCAGACTGAGACTTGGAATCATCTTTGTCTGTCTAGAAGTTGACATCCGTATACGCACGTATCACCATGTCCCCTTCTCTATATATTAGGAACGCATCCTTAGTTCTTCTCAAGTACTTAAGGATCATCTTAACAGCCACCCAATGATCCATTCCTGGATTAGACTGGTATCTACTCATGACACTCAGAGCATGCGATGTTGGTGCAATTGGCCCAGGTCACGATTGACCAGGACTCAAGCTTGGCTCGAGAGATGTTTTGATGTTCGACAAAAACATATGACAATGTAATTGTCATGGGAAAGTCCAAGTCTTAGGTACTTGGCATGGAAAGTCCAAGTGGGACACTTGGCATTTGGGAAAGTCCAAGCATTGGTCTTGGCAATGTAAAGTCCAAGCATGGGTCTTGGCAAAGTAAAGTCCAAGCATGGGTCTTGGCACGGAAAGTCTAACATGGGTTGGCAAGGGCAAGTCCAAGCTTGAGTCTTGGCATTTGAGAAGTCCAAGGGGAATCTTGGTGGCGTAAAGTCCAAGGGTGAAGTCTTGGCAGTATAAGTCCAATGGTTGGTGGCGTAAAGTCCAAGCGGAGTCTTGGCAGCATAAGTCCAATGTGCCTTGGCGGTGTAGACACTGTTAGCATGACATAGCCGATGGAAGCATCTGAAGGCTAGCGCGATGGATGAATAAGTCATGGATGACTTGGAGGGATCCGAGAGGTGTGAGGCTGATGGAGGTGGCTAGAAGGCTTAGGTCTAGGCTAAGGGTGGTCTAGCAAGTATGGGGGAACCATACTTGGGCTAAAACCTCATGTTTGAGGTGTGCCAGTCGACTAGTGTCATGTGGCAGTCGATTGGAAAGAGTCAACTAGGGTTTGACTAATCGATTGATGCTCGGTGTTTCGGCCACAGAATGGGGTCTCACTCGACTGCTGCGGCCAGCAGTCGTGTGGAGGCTTGATCAGTCGATTGATGGTCATAATCAGTCGACTGATGATGGATCTGTTGGACTTATCCAGCGTGGATCTAGCCGTTGTCTCACGACAACAGTGGCATCATTTGACTGATGGTCCCGACCAGTTGACTGATCGACTTTTTCCAGCACAGGTTGAAGCTTTATAAGGAGCTCGTGAAGGAGGAAAAAGGCATGGTTCTTTGAGGAGTTTTTGGGGCGAATTGTTGCTGCAATTCAGGGTCTCCAAGTGTCACTCAACCAACCAAACAAACAAGCTCTCAAAAGATCGATTGTAAAGTTTCCTTTGCATTTCTTTTGTTGTATTCACTTGTATTTGCTTGTTGTACTTAGAATTACTGTTGTAATCATTTGTACGAGGTTTCTCCACCTCCGACTTGTGTCGAGAAGGAGTGTTTGCATAGTGGTATGTGATTGGCATCGCTAGAGCTCTTTAGAGCTTGATCCATGGAGTAGGAATCATTCGGTTCCAAACTACGTTATATCTTTGTGTTCGTGTTTGTTTTAATTCATTATTGCTTTTATTATTATTATTCTGCTGCGCATAACGAGTTTTGTAGAGACGAACACGAACGAGTTCCATCACGTATAACACGACGCTATTCACCCCCCCTCTAGCTTCCAATCGATCCTTTATAAGTGGTATCAGAGTGAGGCCGCTCTTCAAGTTTAACAACAAAGGGAGCATGCTAGAGGGTGAAGATGAAAGTCCAAGAACAATTAGGATGTGACATCAACACACCGGTGCCCTACACCCTATACGGACGAGAAGGCTTCAATTCTTGGAAGAGAAGAATTGAAGATTTTTTTTGATGATGAGAGACCTTGAGGAATCATCCTTACTAATGGAAGGATTTGAGTATCCAAGAGGACCAAAAGGTGGTTTCCTCAAGAAGAAGAAATGGAGTGAAGATCAACTCCAAAGATTCGAGAAAAACAAGAAGGTAATCAAATTCATTTTTGATTTAATTCCTAATGATTTCTTGTGTAGCCTAGGTGAGTGCATGGATGCTAAAGAACTTTAGAGCAGTTTGGCCAAGCTCCATGAAGGTCCATCACCGGTCCAAGAGGAAGGGACCGAAAAGGCAAGCACATCTTCCTTACAAGGAAGTGAGGACTTGGAGGTTGAGAGACCATCAACATCCAAGGAGGAAGAGGAAGTAGAATCGGAGGATACCTCCACCTCTAGGATTGAGGGGGAGGAGATTAGATCACCGGAGCAACACCAAGAAGAAGCTTCGACATCCGATCAAGATGAAGAAGCTCAAAATCCAATTCCGTCCTCCATTGACTTAGGTAACTTAAGCATGTCAATTGTAAATAAAAATCATATAATATGCTTTGAGTGTAGGGAATCCGGACACTACAAGAGTAAGTGTCCGAAAAGAGTTAAGAAGTCTCCTCTGACACCAAAAGTCAAGGATGTCAGTCCCTCAATAACCAAAAGCAAGGAGCAAGTGATTTGCTTCAAATATTGGCAACCGGGACATTACCGGAATCAATGCCCGAAGGGGGAGAAGAAGGGGCAAAGGGGAGCATCACAAGTAGGGGGAGCTACTAAGGCAAACCCTAAGGTATATCATTTCAATAATGCTCATTCTTCTAATTTAAATGTCAAAAAGTATGCTAGAAATTTTAATTCTCTTACAATTTATGAAAAGCATGCTAATAGGGACAAGTATTTTTGTTTAGGAGCTAAGAATTTTCATCTTGAAAATAAGGAGAAATTTGGGACTAATGTCCCTAAAAATATATTATCTAAGGAAAAACCTAGGTCAAACAATTCTAGACAAATTCTACCTAGGAAGACCATTAAAAAGATACAAGAGCATTTAAGTATTAATCCCAAATGGACTAGGCATATGCCTAGAAAGGATAATGCCCAAAGACCAAATCAAAATTTCAAAATTAGGCAATTAGAGATTGAAAACCAAGCCTTGAGGTCAAGACTTGAAAAACTTGAGAAGACCCTTAGGAATATACAAAATCAATTTAAAGGGTCTAATGGTCAAAGTCAAGGGTCCAAATCTCAAAGTCAACACTTAGGACCTAAAAGACAAAAGTCAACCAAGGGCAAAAAAAGTTTGGGTCACAAACCTATGCATAAGGTGGCTTATCATAGTGTTCCATTCGATTATGGAACACAGATTAGGTCTAGGAAGACCAAGGTCAATAGGGAAGTCATCCCTAAGGTTGACCAAGGTTTGTGCCTAGTGGCTAGGGTTTCTAGGAAACCTAGGGTGGCCACTAAGAAGGTTGCAAGGGGAGTTACCCCTAGAGTTAACCTAGGCAAGACCACAATGACCAAGGCTAACAAGCCTAGAAGGGTCATTAGGAAGGTATTTAGGAAGGTTATCCCTAAGAAATACCTAATTAACCCTAAGAGCTCAAATAGGTTTTGGGTTCCTAAGAGCGTGATTGATTCACGCTAGATGGGTCTAGGATGTATCAACCTTGATTGGGTGGGTAGTTAACTCAACCATGATAAAGGTGACACTTTAGGAAATTTTCAAGGCTATGGGTACCTTGAAAATAGAGTTGATATTATGATCCTAAAAGATTTTAGGATGTGCCAACACATTTTTGGAATTATGAAAAATCAATTAAATTGACACAATTTAGGATTAGAAGTTATAGTGTGCAATTTTGGGTTTTTGGCACACTAGGGAGATTAGTAGTAATATGATAAAATAAACTTAATTATATCAAATGACAACTAATATTAAAATTTAGGTATTATTATACCTATACTTTTTATTTGTCATACCTTGATTGCCATATGACATGCCATGACATCATATCTATTTTTAAATTACTTTATATGTCATGATCATGTTTAGTATTTAGGATAAATGTCATATATTTTTAGATTATATCTTGTGTCATGACATCATGATTATGAGCATGTGTTTATCTATATCATCTCTAATGCCATAATCACTCATGCATTTAAGATATTTTGATTGAAATTGATTTAAGGACAATGGCATGACTTGGAGTCCCATCTATAAGAGAATCAAGTAGAGTTGCCTTAGAAAATGCATGAAATCCTAGATTAGGGAGAACAAAACCCACATCTCACATTAAATTGACATGTATGTATATTTATACACCCTAGATACATGTGAGATGCTAGGATATGAGTTGAGTTCAAGGTGCATAGTTTTTGCATCTAGATGAACTAAAACTCATCTTATATTAGTGGTGGATCATTGGAAAAGCTTGTGTACAAGTCATGTACATTGAGCCTAAGGAATGTGATCCAAAATAAGGTTTTGAAAATATTTTAAAATCATTTTAGAAAACCTTGGTGAAGTCTATCGTTTGATAGCAATCACCATTGATGAGATTGATACAAAGTGAGCCAAAACTTAGAAGTTTTCTTCACTTTTGAATTTTGTATCAATTTCCATATTTTATGGGTAAAATAATTTTCAAATATTTTTCACCCATTGTATTGGTCATAGGTATTATACGTATCAAATTTTATGATTTTTCGATATACGTAGAATTACTTATGATTTTCTAAAATTTGATTCTGATAACTGAAATTCGGAAATTTCAGTTATCAATCGAATGCCCTGGGTGGCAGTCGACTGATATGAGTGGCAGTCTACTGATAACTGACGGAGTCGATTGCTAATGTTGATTTCGGGAAAACTAAGTTTGTTTAGCCCGTGTTCAGCTGCGGTTAAGGTCTCTAACAACTCCTAAACCTAGGGTATGCTTTGAGAAGCATTATAAAGGGTGAAAATCCATTGGATATGGATTTGGAGAGGTGTTAGGTCAAAGTATCAAATTTAAGGGTGAAAGAGTTCATGTTTGAACTTAGAACCTTAATATTGATGGTTTAGAGTTCCTATTGGCTTAAGGACTTCCCAAGGACATTGTTGGTGCAATTGTCAAGGGGGAGCAAGCCTTTGGGGGGAGGTATCCATCTTGGGATGATGGATGTGTTTTCTTCTTGAAGGGGAGAAGTTATGGGAAAAGGACATCAATTGAGAAAATTAATGGGATTTTGAGAGATCCAATTTGGAAATTGGGAGAGTGGATAGAATTGCCTCTCTTGAGTGATATGAGATTTATTACTAGAAAGATGGTAGGCATCTTAGGTATTTTTGGATCAAGGGGGAGATTGTAAGATCTCATTGGGACATGAGACATTGACTTCCTTGGAGAGATAACCATTTTTATGAATGTCAAAAAGAAGGAGAAAGATAAGATTACCAATTTGGGATAATTGGTAAGGAGTTTTTGAGTTAGATGGTCTAACTCAAATGGTTTGTTTGGTTTTTGTCAAATATTAAAAAGGGAGAGATTGTTGGTGCAATCGGCCCAGGTCACTATTGACCAGGACTCGAGCTTGGCTCGAGAGATGTTTTGATGTTCGACAAAAACATATGATAATGTAATTGTCATGGGAAAGTCCAAGTCTTAGGTACTTGGCATGGAAAGTCCAAGTGGGACACTTGACATTTGGGAAAGTCCAAGCATGAGTCTTGGCAATGTAAATTCCAAGCATGGGTCTTGGCAAAGTAAAGTCCAAGCATGGGTCTTGGCATGGAAAGTCCAACATGGGTTGGCAAGGGTAAGTCCAAGCTTGAGTCTTGGCATTTGAGAAGTCCAAGGGGAATCTTGGAGGCGTAAAGTGCAAGGGTGAAATCTTGGTAGCATAAGTCCAATGGTTGGCGGCGTAAAGTCCAAGCGGAGTCTTGGCGACGTAAGTCCAATGTGCCTTGGTGGTGTAGACACCGTTAGAATGACATAGACGATGGAAGCACCTGAAAGCTAGCACGATGGATGAACAAGTCATGGATGACTTGGAGGGATCCGAGAGGCGTGAGGCTGGTGGAGATGACTAAAAGGCTTAGGTGTAGGCTAAGGGTGGTCTAGCAAGTATGGGGGAACCATACTTGGGCTAAAACCTCATGTTTGTGGTGTGCCAGTCGACTGGTGTCATGTGGCAGTCGACTGAAAAGAGTCTGTTGGTGCAATCGGCCCAGGTCACGATTGACCAGGACTCGAGTTTGACTCGAGTGATGTTTTGATGTTTGACAAAGTGGTTTGACATTGATGTTGGTTAATATGTTGGGGAGATTGTTTATACAATCGATCCAGGTAATAATTGACTAGACTCGAGTTTGACTCGAGGGAGACTTTGATGGTTGACTGGGGTTGACCATGTGATTATGGGAAAGTCCAAGCATGGGTCTTGGCAAGGTAAAGTACAAGTCATGGGTACTTGGCATGGAAAGTCCAAGTGGGACACTTGGCAATTGGGAAGGTCCAAGTCTTGTGTACTTGGCATGAGAAGTCCAAGCATGGGTCTTGGCAAATGAGAAGTCCAAGCATGGGTCTTGGCAAATGGAAAGTCCAAGCATGGGTGTTGGCATGGAAAGTCCAACATGGGTTGGCAAGGGAAAGTCCAAGCTTGAGTCTTGGCATTTGGAAGTCCAAGGGGATTGGTATTGGCAGCGTAAAGTCCAAGCGGAGTCTTGGCGGCGTAAGTCCAATGTGCCTTGGCGGTGTAGACACCGTTAGCATGACATAGCCGAGGGAAGCACCTGGAGGCTAGCGCGATGGATGAACAAGTCATGGATGACTTGGAGGGATCCGAGAGGCGTGAGGTCGATGGGAGGTGGCTAGAAGGCTTAGTCTCTAGGGTAAGGGTGATCTAGCAAGTATGGGGGTAGCATATTTGGGTTTAATCCTCCTGGTTGAGGTTGGCACGTGGCATTATGGCGGTTCGACATTGCCGTGAGTCGGCACTTGAGTTCGAGATAGTTTTGGAGCTGAAAAGCACGCTCTGGCGAGGCCATACTCATTGGGCGATCGGAGGTGTCGATCGGCAGCCAAGCGATGACGATCGGCGCTACATTGTCTCATGACAACAGTGGCATCAGTCGACTGATGGACGGAAATCCAGGTCACGCGCAAGGATAAAAGGAGCTCGACGGGAGGGTTTTTGGCACCGATTTTCTTGGACGTTTTGAAGCGATTTGCTGCTGCAAATCAGGGCTTTCAAGTGCTAGTCCAAGGTAATCAACAAGCAAGCTTCTAAAGAGTTTTTTTAATGTGTTCTTTACTTCTCTTGTTGTATTTCCTCTTATATTTGCTTGTTGTATTTAGATTATTGTTGTAATCTTATTGTAAGAGGTTTCTCCACCTCTGACTTGTGTCGAGAAGGAGTATTTATCATAGTGGTGTGTGATTGGCATCGCTAGGGTTCGTACGAACCCAATCCGTGGAGTAGGAACCGTTTCGGTTTCGAACCACATTATATCTTTGTGTTTGCGTGTTGTATGTTTCGTTATCATTATTATTCTTGTTATTCCGCTGTGTACTAACGAAATTGTAGACAAGCACGCGAACGATTTCCATCTACGTACGGTCAACGCTATTCACCCCCCCTCTAGTGGCCTCAATTCTCCAACAAGTGGTATCAGAGCCCGGGGCTCTTCTACGGACTAACCGCCGGGAGCTAGGACAAAGAAGCTAGAGGGTGAAGATGGAAGAACAATTGGGATGGAATATTAACACACCGATCCTTTACTCCTTCTATGGACAAGAAGGGTTTAAGCAATGGAAGTCAAGAATTGAAGACTTCCTAATGATGAGGGACTTTGAAGAATGGTCTATCTTAATGGAAGGATATAGCTATCCAAGAGGACCAAAAGGTGGATTCCTCAAGAAAAAGAGATGGACCGAAGAGCAAGTCCAAGCCTTCGAAAAGAATGAGAAGGTAATGAAGTTGTTAAATGATTTAATACCTAACAATATCTTGTGTATGTTAGGTAACTATGTAGATGCAAATGAGCTATGGAGCCAAGTGGCCAAGCTCCATGAAATCCCATCAATGGTCCAAGAGGAAGAGACCGAAGAGGCTAATGCATCACCCTCACAAGGAAGTGAGGACTTGGAGGTTGAGAGATCATCAACATCCAAAGAGGAAGAGGAAGTAGAATCGGAAGTTGATAGGGAGTCAATTTCCGGGTTGGTGGAGGAAGTGGAAGAAGCATCCACTTCTAGGATTGAGGAGGAGATTAGAGTTTCCTCAACACCGGAGCATCAAGAAAAAGCTTCTACATCCAGTCAAGATGAAGAAGTGTCAATTCCAAACTCCACCACTAACCTAGGTAACTCAAACACTCTAATTTCAAATAAAAATAATATTATGTATTTTGAGTGTAGGGAATTTGGGCACTATAAGAGCAAGTGCCCAAAGAAGATTAGGAAAGCTCCACCGGCACCAAAAGTCAAGGATGCCGGTTCCCCAACACCTAAAGGCAAGGAGCACATCATATGCTTCAAGTGCAATTCAAAGGGGCATTATCGGAGTCAATGCCCTAGGGGGAAGAAGAAGGGGCAAGAAGAAGCATCACAAGTAGGGGGAGCTAAGGCTAACCCTAAGGTACACTTTAATAATGCACCTTCCAAATTTAAAAGTCAAAAGCATGCTAGAAATTTTAATTCTCTTGCAATTCACCATGAAAAGCATGCTAGAGATAAATATATTTGTTTAAGAGCTAAAAGTGTTAACTTCAAAAGTAAGGAGAAATTTGAGACTAATATCCCTAAAAACAATTTATCTAAGGATAAACCTAGGTCAAATAACTCTAGAAAAATTTTACCTAGGGAGACCATTAGAAAGGTGCAAGAGCACCTAGGTTTCAATCCTAAATGGACTAGGCATATGCCTAAGAAGTCAAATGCCCAAAAACTTAATCAAAAATCAATTGGGCAATTAGAGGTTGAAAATCAAGCCTTGAGGTCGAGGCTTGAAAAACTAGAAAATGTTGGATCGATGCGGTTCGCTAGAGGGGGGGGGGGTGAATAGCGATAAAAACTTTTTCGTAATCGTTCGTTAAGGTACGAGTAAAATACAGCGGAAAGATAACAATAAATAAATAAAAACACGAGGGTTTTTACTTGGTTCGTAGCCTACGGCTACTACTCCAAGGCCCTAGTGGTCCTTGACCACGCACGGAGGGCAAAATACTAACCAAACTCCTCCTCGTTGGAGATAAGAGTTAAACGAATACAAAACTCGATAAAGACTCAAGGTAGAGGGACACTCCCCCTCTCCTTGATATGATTTAAAGCTTTACTAAAAGAAATAAACTGAAATACAATTTAGAACTTTCGTTACCGACTACTTTAAAGGTTGGAGGTTGAAGCTCTAGTCGTCGTCTCGGCAGCGCTTCGTCGTAGGGATGTCAGAGAGTCAGAGCGTATCAGAAGCACTTGGAAGCTTTTTAATTGATGAAAAACCCTAGGACAATCCCTCCTTTTATAGCCTTTAAGCCCCTCATCGAATGGGTCTTCAACCAATAGGAATTGGGCATAAAACTCCTTGAAAAATGGTGATAAAGCTTGACTCCTCGAGGCTGATTTTTGACCACCGGTTGAACTGGCCGGCGGAATCGGCCGTTGAACTGGCGGCTACAATAAAGAGTTAGCTCAAAATATAAGTGAATTCGACGGCCACTTGCCATCCGATCTCAACATAGACCTTCCATGGGAAGTCTTGGGTCGGATCGTCGCCTAAGGATGTCCCCGTACAAAGGACACGACCTCACTTCACTTTACTCACTCGAGCTTACCTCGATACTTTACGTGTTGCTTTTGCTTCCGGCCTTCCACTCAATTCCTTCGGCTCCCTCCGAAGTCTCTTGAGTGTCGCCCGACCACCGCGGCTTCCTCCGGATGTCGCTAGCCTTCAACTCCAGTGTTGAGGCTTTTCTGCACACTTGATTTAGCTCATGAGATAACAATATATGCTTAACTTTGTATCGTTTGCTATAATCAAAACTTAGGTTCGACTTAGGTACCTACTGCACCAACAATCTCCCCCTTTTTGATTTATGGCAAACCCACATACAAAGTTAAGTAAATAGCAAGCATGAAGAATAATAATGTGCATGAGAAAAAAATATGAAGATTAAGTTGGAGTAGTAAGGATTTTCTTCAAGTACTCCCCCTTGAGGAAACCTCCCCCTTGACCGAGGGTGAGTCTTGAAGAAAGACCTTAATCCTCCCCCTTGAGGGTTGCTTTAAGTAATTAACATTACTTAAAGTTGGCCTTAGTAAAACGTTTTAGTTAAGCCTTTTCTCCCCCTTAAGTAAAATATTAACGGTATAAAGTTTAAAAAATAAGTTTAAGTTAAGAATTCTTTGGCCTTTTGTTAAAAGTTAACTAAGTTTTAACTTTTGGTTTAAATATGAAGTAAGAGTTAAAAATTTTTTTGACCCCTTAACTTTAATTTTGACCCCTTAACTTTGGCCTTTTTCTCCCCCTTTTGCCGTATATCGAAAAGAGTAAGGGGTGTGTGGAAAACAAAATAAGTGTTAAATTTAAAGTCCAAGCATGTTCCCCATTTTTTATAAAAAAAAAAATATACTGAAAATAAGCTCATCTATAAAATGTTCGACTCATATTTGACTTGATTGATATGAAAGATCAACCAGTCCAGGTCAGAGTCGGTTAGTATGTATGATTATACTCCGTGGCTCATAGCGATGCACTAGCTCTACATCTGGAACCAGGAGTAAGGTCCTAACATCTCACGCCCATCTACGTGGCTAAGTGCACAAACACATTAGTCCTATGTGTTGTGAGATGTACTGGCTCCTTAAATCTATAGGTGCATGATATCTAAGGTATGTCCTATGCTAGTTCCATAAAAATGAAATTAAAGAAATAGTAGTAAGAACATATAATTTGCATGTACCTATTCTATTACGCACATGCCCAATTTTCGTCTTAATAGACTAAATTCGGCTTCGGGTAGGGGTTTAGTAAATAGGTCTGCTAAGTTAGACTTCGATTCGACGTATTCAAGTTGTATTGCTCCGTTGGCCACATGTTCTCGAATGAAATGGTGTTTGACCTCTATATGTTTGGTCCTAGAGTGACATATCAGATTCTTTGTAAGATTAATTGAACTAATGTTATCTACATGAAGTTTAGTATTCGTAAAGTCTAACTTAAAGTCGCGGAGTGTGTGCTTCATCCAAAGAAGCTGCGTGACACACTCACCCATCGTGATGTATTCGGCTTCGGTGGTAGATAAAGCAACACAGTGTTGCTTCCTACTGCACCAACTTACTAGACTCGAGTCGAGAAGTTGACAACAACCACTTGTACTTTTTCTATCGAGCTTACTACCGGCATAATCCGAATCGGAGTAGCCGATTAGTTCGAACTCCATAGATCTAGGGTACCAAATACCAACGTTAAGTGTACCCTTAAGATATCTAAGGATACGCTTAACTAGGGTTAGGTGAGACTCCTTAGCACAGGTTTGAAACCTGGCGCACATACTTAATTAGAATAGGATGTAGTGTCGACTCGCAGTTAAGTATAGGAGACTTCCTATCGCGCTCCTATAGTACTTTAAGTCAATGGACTTACTTTCAGGGTCTTCTCCTATGTTAACATTAATCGCCATTGGGGTGTTTATTATCTTAGCGTCTTGTATTTCAAATCTTTTAATTAACTCCTTAGTGTATTTCTGTTGATATAGGTATATACCATCCTTAGTTTGTTTAATTTGTAGACCTAAAAAGAAACTTAACTCGCCTACCAAGTTCATTTCGAACTCACTTTCCATGAGTGAAACGAACTCGTTTAGTAAGGCTGAGTTAGAGGTTCCAAAGATTATATCGTCTACGTAAATTTGAGCTATGAATATTTCTTTACCTAAGGTTTTTACGAAGAGAGTTGGGTCAACTAAGTCTTGGTTAAACCCTTTTGACTTAAGATGGATTGAAAGTCTCTCGTACCAAGCTTGAGGAGCTTGTTTAAGTCCATAGAGAGCTTTCTTAAGTTTTAGAACATGGTCGGGTTTATCTAGATTTTCAAATCCGGGGGGTTGGCTAACATAAACTTCTTCTTTAATGTATCCATTTAGGAATGCCGACTTAACATCCATTTGAAACAGCTTAAATCCTCGATGTGCGGCATAAGCTAGCAACATTCGAATGGATTCGAGTCTAGCTACTGGGGCATAGGTTTCGTCGTAATCTAAGCCTTCGACTTGGCTAAACCCTTTGGCGACTAACCTAGCCTTGTTTCTAACTACTTCACCTTTATCATCAAGCTTATTTCGAAACACCCACCTTGTTCCAATTATCGTTTTGTCTTTAGGTGGTGGTACTAATTCCCACACTTCATTCCTAGTAAATTGAGCTAGCTCTTCTTGCATTGCAATAATCCAATCGGGATCAAGAAGAGTTTGTTCAATTGATTTGGGTTCTATCTTTGAAATTAAGGAAATTTGACTAAGGTTCCTATAGGATGCTCTAGTTCGAACTCCTAGATTAGGATCTCCTATCACTTGGTCGATAGGATGATTCGTTTGAGTCCTAGTTGGATTTGGGTTTGAGTCTACAACTTGATCCATAGGATGACTCGTTTGAGTTCTAGTTTGGTTGGAGTCATCTATCACTTGATCAATAGAGTGATTTGGTTGAACACTAGTTTGACTCGGATCACTTGTCACTTGGTCAACAAGAGAAGTTGGTTGATGTGGATTAGACTCGATCTCAGGGTCAGAGACGAGTTTGGTATCAGTGGGCTCAACACTTGGGGTCATTAAGGGTTTTGTAGGTTCGGGCACTTCATCGAACACTACATTAATAGTCTCTTCGACTCTAAGGGTGTCGATGTTATATACTCTATAAGCTCGACTTGTAGTTGAGTATCTTAGAAAGATTCCGGTCGTGGTTTTGGATGTAAATTTCCCTAGGTAATCCTTAGTGTTTAGGATATGTACCTTACACCCAAATACCCTAAAGTACTTGATGTTAGGTATTTTATCATGATAAATCTCGTACGAGGTCTTAAGGTGCCTTTTTACCATAAGGATCCTATTTTGGACATAGCATGCCGTACTCACGGCTTCTGCCCAAAACCTATCGGGTAGGTCGTATTCGTTCAACATGGTCCTAGCGGCTTCTTGTAGAGTTCGATTTTTCCGCTCCACTAGGCCATTTTGTTGAGGGGTCCTAGGGCAAGAGAATTCATGGTGGTATCCGTTTAGGTTACAGAAGTCGGTGAACCTTTGATTTTCGAATTCACCACCATGATCGCTTCTAAGTCTTTTAACCTCAAGGTCTTTTTGATTCTCGATTAATTTGAATAGATTGATTAATTGATCTAGGGTATCATTTTTATGTTTGATGAACCTAACCCAGGTAAACCTGGAGTAGTCGTCAATTATGACTAAGCAATATTGACTTTTATTGAGTGACTTGGCTTCATGTGAATCGAATAGATCCATATGTAGGAGCTCAAGTACACTTGAGGTTCGTTCTTGGTTAGTTAACTTGTGTTGTGTCCTAGGTTATTTTCCTTGTTGACAAGCATTACAGATTTTATTAACCAAGTTGTTGAGGTTGGGTAAGCCTCTGACTAAGCCACTCTGACTCATCTTGTGGACGAGTCTTGGGTGCGAGTGACCGAGTCGTCGGTGCCACAACCATGATTCCTCTTCCTGTGTCATAAGACATTTGGCTGAGGATTTGATTAAGTTAATTGTATAAATGTTATTTGTTCTAGTTCCTTTGAGTATTGTTTTAGCTATTTTATTTGTTTTAATTATACATTTATTTTCTAAAAATACGACCTTATAGTTATTGTCACATAATTGGCTTACGCTAAACAGGTTATATTCGAAATTCTCTACAAGTAATACATTTTTAATAATAAAATTCGAGTTAAGCTCGATATCACCTGATCCGATGATTTTGAGCTTGCCGTTATTCCCAAAAGCTACCGATCCTTGTCATTTGAATCGAAGCTTTGTGAATTTGAGTTGATCCCCGATCATGTGTCGGGAGCAACCGCTGTCCAACATCCATTGATCCTACACACAAGGTGGTTGGATTGGATGTTAGATTTTTTTTAAAAAAATGGTTGTAAGTTGTTAAACCTAGGTCATCTCACCTGTGTCTATATGATCAAGCATGTTATACTTATGTGTTTTTTGTGAGATGATTTCCAATTGAGTTGATTAAGTGTATTTAGGTTCAAGTAATTTTATGTTAGATTTGGATTTGACCCTAGGCTTATCAAGTTTACCTTTTCAAGATCATGGCTTCCAGGTCGTGGCGAGGCACAGGGGCCTTCTTTTATCGGATCATCGACCACTTTCTTAGACAAAGCCATGTTCAAGAAAATGATGACTTGACTCACCTAAGATTATTTCCTAGTCTAACTGGTTATTTTTGAAAAGAGGCTCCCCGAGGCTCAATCTTTTCGAAGAATTTTAGTTGGTTATGTTTTTGAAAAGAGGCTCCCCGAGGCTCAATCTTTTCGAAGAATTTTAGTTGGTTATGTTTTTGAAAAGAGGCTCCCCAAGGCTCAATCTTTTCGAAGTTGATTATGTTCATGTTCTAAGTGAGTTCACAAGTTTTAAAGTACAAACTTTCTAAGTTAAAGCATGCAATTTCTAAGTTAAAGCACAAACATTCTAAGTTAAAACATGCAATTTCTAAGTTAAAGCACAAACATGTTTTGTACTGGCTCCCCCTAGACCGTTGAATCGGTTCGGTCTATCCACATAGTGGATTTGGTCCTTGGGAATCCAGTACGGGTTGGATCCTAGAGTTGAAATCAAAAGGTTCTTAGGGACCCATGCTTGGACATGTTTCCTATGTCGACTTACAATCGACATATACGACCTATTAGTCGTGTTTGAGTTAAATCCTAGTCTAGCCTTGTTGTACACGGCCCTTTGAGATCCAAGTAGGAGGTCAAGTCCTTTGGATCTCGAAGTGAACCTTTCCAACGTGTTCCTAAGATCTTCGACTTGACTTTTCAAGAGAGAGTTCTCAACTTCGAGCTTTTCAACTCGAGTTGAGTCCTTCTCTTGAACTCGACTAGTCGAAGAGGTTAGGGAGACCTCGTGTTTGAGGAGTTTAACCTCCTCAACAAGGGTCTCGACCTTGGACTCAGACTTAGCTAACTTCCTAGACAAAAACCTAACCGTATTATGTAAAATATTAAATAAAGTTCGACTTACTTTAAGGGTATCTTTTGAACCGGATGCGTATCCGTGGCTTGACTTGAAGGTAGCTTCGTAGTCCGAGTCATCCTCAGGTTCTGACTCAAGTTCAGGCTCGGTCTCCGTGTCTGACTCAATTGATTTCGTCATGAAGACGTGGTCTTCGTCTTCTTTGGATGACGCTTCTTCCCATGTCGCGTTGAGGGCCTTCTTGTGCTTAGGTGCTTGGTGGTTCAACTTGGGGCACTTGGACTTGATATGTCCAAACCTGTTACACTCATAACACCTAATATTAGAACTTTTAGGCTTACCTTGGTTGAGTCGAGTCGTGGTTCACTTTTGTCCCTTGGCTATCCTTCGAGCTAGGTTCATTAGTTCGGCAGTCAACTCCGGGTCAACTTCTTCTTCGGACTCGTCTTCCTCCTCGGTTGGTGGTGGCTTGCTTGCGATTTTCTTCTTCTTTGAACCTGCAAACAAGGCTATACCCCTCTCGGGCTCCGAGTTAGACTGCTCATGAAGTTCGAAATCCGAAAAGAGTTCATATAACCTAATTTTGGAAAGGTCCTTGGAGACCTTATAGGCATCGACCATGGATGCCCATAAGGTAGTCCTCGGAAAAGAGTTTAGGACATACCTTATAAGGTCGTGGTTTTCGACCTTTTGCCCGATTGCATGTAGGTTGTTGACTATGTCCTGGACTCGGGCGTGAAGTTGGGTCGCGGACTCGTGTTCCTGCATTTTTAGGTTATATAGTTTATTGAAAAGAAGATCACACTTACATACCTTGGCTTCATCGGTCCCTTCGTGTAGCTCCACTAGTTTCGTCCAAAGATCTTTTACGCTTATGAAGGGGCCGACGCGATTTAGCTCCTCCTTGGATAGGCCGCATTGGAGGATTTGTGTTGCCTTGGCGTCGGCTTCGACTTGTCGTTTTGTCGCAATGGTCCATTGATCATAATCCAAGGAGTCACCCAATTCATTAGTCGGAAGTGTGAAACCCGTTTGGATTATGATCCACATCTCGATTTGGGTTTTGAGAAAGCATTCCATCCGACCCTTCCAATAACGAAAGTCATCTCCGTTGTAAAACGGAGGTCGGACGGTGCTAAAACCCTCGAGATGGGCCATTAGAACAAAAGACACAAATAGACGGAGACGAAGAAACTAACAACGACAAAAACACAAAAACAAGTACCAAGACTCGCGTCTTGGATTAGTAGTGCGGGAGAAAAACTTAACAAGGCGAAATAAATAAAAAAAACAGAATTAAAAGAAAAATAAATCTGTAAAAAGGCTAGATTGGTGGTTTCACCAAATCTTAGCAACCCCCGGCTCTGATACCAATTGTTGGATCGATACGGTTCGCTAGAGGGGGGGTGAATAGCGATAAAAACTTTTTCGTAATCGTTCGTTAAGGTACGAGTAAAATGCAGTGGAAAGATAACAATAAATAAATAAAAACACGAGGGTTTTTACTTGGTTCGTAGCCTACGGCTACTACTCCAAGGCCCTAGTGGTCCTTGACCACGCGCGGAGGGCAAAATACTAACCAAGCTCCTCCTCGTTGGAGATAGGAGTTAAACGAATACAAAACTCGATAAAGACTCAAGGTAGAGGGACACTCCCCCTCTCCTTGATATGATTTAAAGCTTTACTAAAAAAAATAAACTGAAATACAATTTAGAACTTTCGTTACCGATGACTTTAAAGGTTGGAGGTTGAAGCTCTAGTCGTCGTCTCGGCAGCGCTTCGTCGTAGGGATGTCGGAGAGTCGGAGCATATCGGAAGCACTTGGAAGCTTTTTAATTGATGAAAAACCCTAGGACAAGCCCTCCTTTTATAGCCTTTAAGCCCCTCATCGAATGAGTCTTCAACCAATAGGAATTGGGCACAAAACTCCTTGAAAAATGGTGATAAAGCTTGACTCGTCGAGGCTGATTTTTGACCACCGGTTGAACTGGCCGGTTGAACTGATGGCCAGGATTTTTGACTACAATGAAGAGTTAGCTCAAAATATAAGTGAATTCGACGGCCACTTATCGTCCGATCTCAACATAGACCTTCCATGGGAAGTCTTGGATCGGATCGTCGCCTAAGGACGTCCCCGTACAAAGGACACGACCTCACTTCACTTTACTCACTCGAGCTTACCTCGATACTTTACGTGTTGCTTTTGCTTCTGACCTTCCACTCAATTCCTTCGGCTCCCTCCGAAGTCTCTTGAGTGTCGCTCGACCACCGCGACTTCCTCCGGGTGTCGCTAGCCTTCAGCTCCAACGTTGAGGCTTTTCTGCACACTTGATTTAGCTCATGAGATAACAATATATGCTTAACTTTGTATCGTTTGCTATAATCAAAACTTAGGTTCGACTTAGGTGCCTACTGCACCAACAGAAAAGACTCTTAGGAATATACAAAACCAATTTAAAGGGTCAAATGATCAAAAGTCTAGGTCAAAATCTCAAAGTCAACACTTAGGACATAAGAGTCAAAAGTCAACTAAGGGCAAGCAAGGTTTGGGTCACAAACCTAAGCCTAAGGTGACTTACCATAGTGTTCCATTTGATTATGGGACACAAACTAGGTCTAGGAAGACCAAGGTCAATAGGGAAGTCATCCCTAGAGTTGACCAAAGGGTGTGCCTAGTGGCTAGGGTTTCTAGGAAACCTAGGGTGGCCACTAAGAAGGTTGCAAGGGGAGTTACCCCTAGAGTCAACCTAGGTAAGACCTAAATGACCAAGGCTAACAAGCCTAGGAGGGTCATTAGAAAGGTATCTAGGGAGGTTATCCCTAAGGAATACCTAATTAACCCTAGGAGCTCAAATCGGTTTTGGGTTCCTAAGAGCGTGATTGATTCATGCTAGGTGGGTTTAGGATGTGCCAACCTTGAGTGGATGGGTAGTTAACTCAACCATGATAAAGGTGGCATTTTAGGTTATTTTCAAGGTTATGGATACCTTGGAAATAGGGTTGAATTATAATCCTAAAAGATTTTAGGATGTGCCAATATTAGTTATGAAGTTTGATAAAATGATCAAATTGGCACAATTAGGGTTTAGAGTGTTAGTGTGCCATTTTGAGTTATTGGCACACTAGGGAGATTAATGATAATATGACAAAATATATCTAACTATATCAAATGACAATTAATATTAAAATTTAGGTATTACTATACCTATATATTTTATATGCCATGCTTTGATTGCCATATGCCATGTCATGACATCATGCCTAGTTCTATGATTTTATATGTCATGTTCATGTTTAGGATTAAGGTTTCAAATGTCATGTGTTTTTAGATTTCATCTTATGCCAAGACATCATGATTATAAGCATATGCTTATTTATATCATTTCTAATGCCATAATCATTCATGCATTTAAGACAATTTGGTTGAAATTGATTTAAGGACTATGGCATGGCTTGAAGTCCCATTTATAAGGGAATCAAGTAGGGTTGCCTAGGAAATGCATGAAACCCTAGATTAGGATGAACAAAACCCACATCTCACATTAAATTGACATGTATGTGTATTTTATACACCCTAGATACATGTGAGATGCTAGGATAGTTCAAGGTGCATAGGTTTTGCATCTAGATGAACTAAAACTCATCTTGTTTCAGCGTGGATCATTGGGAGAGCATGTGTACAAGTCATGTACATAGAGCGCAAGGAATATGATCCAAAATAAGGTTTTGAAAACATTTTAAAATAATTTTGAAAAACCTTGGTGAAGTCTATCTTTTGATAGCAATCACCATTGATTGATACAAAATAGGGCCAAAACATTGAAAATTTCAATGGTTTTGAGTTTTGTATCAAACTCATTATTTTATGGGTAAAATAATTTTCAAATATTTTTCACCCATTGTGTGTGTCATAAGTATTATACGTATGAATTTTCATGATTTTTCGAATTACGTATAATTATTTATGAATTTCCAAAATTCATTTCTGATAGTTGAAAATTGAGATTTTATCACCGACCGCCTGCGGTGGCCGATCGATGTGAGTGGCAATGATCGATTACTATCAGGAGTCGACTGCCAGGTCTGATTTCGGGTTAACAAGGTTTGTTTAGCCCGTGTTCAGCTATGGAAAAGGTTCCTAATCACTCCTAACCCTAGGATATGCTTTAGGAAGCATTATAAAGGGTGAAAATCCATTGGATATGGATTAGGAGCTATTTTAGGTTAAAGTATCAAATTTAGGGTGAGTGAAAGTTCTATGTTGAACTTAGAACCTTAATTTTGATGGTTTAGAGTTCCTATTGGCTTAGGGGCTTCCCAAGGACATTGTTGGTGCAATGGTCAAGGGGGAGCAAGCCTTTAGGGGGAGGTATCCATCTTGGGATGATGGATGTGTTTTTCTCCTTGAAGAGGAGAAGTTATTGGGAGAGTATCATCAATTGGGAAAATTGATGGGTTTTTGATACCCAATTTGGAAATTGGGAGAGAGTATAGGATTGTCTCTCTTGAGTGATATGTGAATTATCACTAGGAAGATGGTAGACATCCTAGGTATTTATTTTTGGATCAAGGGGGAGATTGTAAGATCTCATTGGGACATGAGACATTGACCTCCTTGGAGAGAAAACCTTTTTGATGTTAGTCAAAAAGGGGGAGAATGTTTGAGGGAGAACATTTGGAGAGTGTTTACCAATTTGGGATAATTGGTAAGGAATTTGAGTTAGTGGTCTAACTCAAATGATTTGTTTGGTTTTTGTCAAACATCAAAAAGGGGGAGATTGTTGGTGCAATCGGCCCAGGTCACGATTGACCAGGACTCGAGTGATGTTTTGATGTTTGACAAAGTGGTTTGACATTGATGTTTGACATTGATGTCGGTTAATATGTTGGGGAGATTGTTTATACAATTGATCCAGGTTATAATTGACTAGACTCGAGTTTGACTCGAGGGAGACTTTGATGGTTGACTGGGGTTGACCATGTGATTATGGGAAAGTCCAAGCATGGGTCTTGTCAAGGTAAAGTCTAAGTCATGGGTACTTGGCATGGAAAGTCCAAGTGGGACACTTGGCAATTGGGAAGGTCCAAGTCTTGTGTACTTGGCATGAGAAGTCCAAGCATGGGTCTTGGCAAATGGAAAGTCCAAGCATGGGTCTTGGCATGGAAAGTCCAACATGGGTTGGCAAGGGAAAGTCCAAGCTTGAGTCTTGGCATTTGGAAGTCCAAGGGGATTGGTATTGGCAGCGTAAAGTCCAAGCGGAGTCTTGGCGGCATAAGTCCAATGTGCCTTGGCGGTGTAGACACCGTTAGCATGACATAGCCGAGGGAAGCACCTGGAGGCTAGCGCGATGGATGAACAAGTCATGGATGACTTGGAGGGATCCGAGAGGCGTGAGGCTGATGGAGGTGGCTAGAAGGCTTAGGTCTAGGCTAAGGGTGGTCTAGCAAGTATGGGGGCACCATATTTGGGTTTAAACCTCATGTTTGAGGTTGGCAGTCGACTGACATTATGGTCGATTCGACTGCCGTGAGTCGACTTGAGTTCGACTGATGAGTTTGGCCGGCCGGAACCGCTCATTGGGCGATCGCTGGTCGGCAGCAATCGACTACCAAGGGACAATGTGATCGCTAGTTCACCGCGAGCACACGTATGCTCCGTAGGGCGATCGGCCGATCGCCAATATTGGCAATGACGATCGCCAAGAGATCCATTGGAGTTTTTCCAGCGTGGATCGAGCCGTTGTCTCACGACAAGCGAGGGCATCACCGATCGTGACTTATGGCGGCCGACCGATGATGGCGGAAATCCAGTGTCGCGCAAGGATAAAAGGAGCTCGACGGGAGGGTTTTTGGCACCAATTTTCTTGGATGTTTTGAAGCGATTTGCTGCTGCAAATCAGGGCTTTCAAGTGCTAGTCCAAGGTAATCAACAAGTAAGCTTCTAAAGAGTTTTTCTAAAGTGTTCTTTACTTCTCTTGTTGTATTTCCTCTTATATTTGCTTGTTGTATTTAGATTATTGTTGTAATCTTATTGTAAGAGGTTTCTCCACCTCTGACTTGTGTCGAGAAGGAGTATTTATCATAGTGGTGTGTGATTGGCATCGCTAGGGTTCAGACGCATCAACTGCGGAGTAGGAACCGTTTCGGTTCCGAACCACGTTATATCTTTGTGTTTGCGTGTTGTATGTTTCGTTATCATTATTATTCTTGTTATTTCGCTGCGTACTAACGAAATTGTAGACAAGCACACGAACGATTTCCATCTATGTACGGTCAACGCTATTCACCCCCCTCTAGCGGCCTCAATTCTCCAACAGAGTCAACTAGGGTTTGACTATGAAGTGATTTAGCGATCATTGCCGAGATGGGCGGATCGATGGATGAGCAATGATCGATCATGTGATCACCGACCGATGCTCGATGTTTTGGCCAAATGGGGTCTCACTCATTCACTGCAGCCGCATGTCAGTGGAGAATGATCAGTGGATAGGCTTGATCAGTCGACTGATGATGGATCTGTTTGACTTATCCAACGTGGATCTAGCCGTTGTCTCACGACACGGCATCACGATGGTCTATAAGGAGCTCGTGAAGTAGGAAAAAGGCATGGTTCTTTGAGGAGTTTTTGGGGCGAATTGTTGCTGCAATTCAGGGTCTCCAAGTGTCACTCAACCAACCAAATAAGCAAGCTCTCAAAAGATCGATTGTAAAGTTTCCTTTGCATTTCTTTTGTTGTATTCACTTGTATTTGCTTGTTGTACTTAGAATTACTGTTGTAATCATTTGCACGAGGTTTCTCCACCTCTGACTTGTGTCGAGAAGGAGTGTTTGCATAGTGGTGTGTGATTGGCATCGCTAGAGCTCTTTAGAGCTCGATCCGTGGAGTAGGAACCATTCGGTTCCGAACCACGTTATATCATTGTGTTCGTATTTATTTTAATTCGTTATTGCTTTTATTATTATTATTCCGCTGCGCATAACGAGTTTTGTAGAGACGAACGCAAACAAGTTCCATCACGTATAGCACGACGCTATTCACCCCCCCTCTAGCTTCCAATCGATCCCCTACATACGATACGTCAGGCCTCGTACATAATATAACATACATCATAGATCCTATTGCGGATGCATAGGGAATCTTATTCATGCAAATCCTCTTGTCTTCTGTGCACGAACACATAGACTTCGAAAGGTGTATCCCATGCTTGATGGATAGGAAACCTTTCTTGGATTCTGACATGCTAAACCTATTTAGCACTCGGTCTATATATGTAGACTAGGAAAGACCAAGCAACCTATTCGATCTATCCCTATAGATCTTAATTCCGAGGATGTAGGTTGCTTCTCCCAGGTCTTTCATGGAGAATGTCTTAGATAACTAAATTTTAATTGATTGTAAGACAGAAACATCATTTCCTATAAGTAATATATCATCGACATACAATACTAGAAACATGACTGTACTCCCACTAACCTTCTTGTACATACAAGGTTCGTCCGAATTTTGTGAGAAATTAAACTTTTTGATTGTCTCATCAAAACAGATATTCCAGCTCCTGGATGCTTGTTTGAGTCCGTATATGGACCGTCACAGTTTGCATACCTTAGTTTTATCAACCGATGTGAAACTCTCAGGTTGTATCATATACACGTCCTCGAGTAGGTTTCCATTAAGGAAAGTTATTTTCACATCCATCTGTCATATCTCATAATCATAATGAGCCGCTATGGCCAGGAGCATCCGAATGGATTTAAGCATAGCAATAGGTGAATAGGTCTCGTCGTAATCAACATTTTGCTTTTGACAATACCCTTTCACCACCAATCTAGCCTTATAGGTAATCACATTACCATCCATGTCGGTTTTCTTCTTGAAAACCCACTTGCACCCTATAGGCTTTATGCCTTTAGGTGGGTCAACCAAGTTCCAAACTTGATTTTCACGCATGGAATCCATTTCTGACTTCATGGCGTTAAGCCACTTATCCCTTTCTGAACTTTTCAAAACTTTTTCATAATTGGAAGGCTCCTCATCATCAATGAGTAACACGTCATTCGATTCACTTACGAGAAATCCATATCTCTTAAGAATATTGCGTGTTCTACCAGATCTATGAAGATGTGGTGTCACAATAGGTCCAATCGATGGCTCATCACTATGAGTTATCGGTTGTATCTCATCAATGTCTATTGGAGTCTCTCGAACCTCCTCAAGCTCAATGACACTCCCACTATTTTCTTGCAAGAGAAACTCTTTCTCTAGAAACACAGCATGCCTTGAAACAAATACCTTTTGTTCCACAGGATGATAGAATTGGTAACCCCTTGTTTCCTTAGGGTATCCAATAAATAGACATTTATCAGACTTAGCATTCAATTTGTCTGATACAGTCCGCTTCACATAAGCAGGACAACCCCATATCTTCAAGTAAGATAAATGAGGTTTCTTACTATTCCATATCTCATATGGAGTAGTTGAGACTACCTTGGTTGACATTCTGTTTAGCAAGTAAATAGCTGTCTGAAGTGCA
Organism: Wurfbainia villosa; assembly: GCA_025175895.1. Classification (NCBI taxonomy): domain Eukaryota; kingdom Viridiplantae; phylum Streptophyta; class Magnoliopsida; order Zingiberales; family Zingiberaceae; genus Wurfbainia; species Wurfbainia villosa. Next base: position 121,657,342 of record CM045987.1, on the reverse strand, counting down.
TAGCCCCAGAAGGACTTGGAAAGATTCGCATGATTCATCATCGACCTGACCATGTCCAACAAGATCCGGTTACGCCTCTCAGATACATCATTATGCTACGGTGTATATGACAGAGTCCATTGAGACAATATACCATTATCCCTTAGATAATCTAAAAACTCTTGACTCAAGTATTCACCACCTCGATCTGATCGAAGTATTTTAATACTCTTGTCATATTGTTTCTCTACTTCATTTCTAAATTCTTTGAACCTTTCAAAGGCTTCAGACTTGTGTTTCATCAAGAACACATACCCAAACCGTGAGTGATCATCGGTGAAGGTAATGAAGTAGCAATAGCCTCCTAGAGCTTGAGTTGACATAGGTCCACATACATCAATATGTATTAGACCAAGCAACTCTCCCACCGATTCACCTTTTCCCGTAAAAGGTAATTTAGTCATATTGCCTTTTAAGCATGATTCGCATGTGTCGAATGAATCAGATTCAAATGATTCTACAATTCCACATCGGTGTAATTCAGACATGCATTTCTTGCATGTATATCCAAGATGACAATGCCACATATAGGAGTCTAATCGATTATCATTTCGAGCACACTTATTGCTCACTTCGTATAAATATCATTGTTTAAAGTTCTAGTTCTATAAAGAACGTCATTCAAAGTTATGTAACAATAATTGTTACTAAAAGTTAAATGGTACCCATTTCTATTCAAACAAGAAATATAAATGATGTTCTTTATCAACGAAGGAACATAAAAGCAATTGTCCAATTCTAAGACAAGTCCTGTAGGGAGTTTCAACAAATATGTTTCGATGGGGAGTGCAACAACCTTTGCTCTATTCCCAATACGTAAATTTGACTCTCCCTTGATGAATCTTCTTCTATTTCTTAGCCCATGTATGTCATTACATATATGTGAGCCACACCAGTATCCAATACCCAAGTGTTTGAGGAAATAGAATGACAGTCAATAACAAAGATATCTGAAGAAGATGGGGCATCTGATGCCTTATTCTTCTTCACGGACTCAAGATAAATCTTGCAGTTTCTTCGCCAATGGCCCTCCTTGCAACAATGATGGCAAGTGCCCTTTTGAGTTGGTTCTGCCTTTTTAGCCTTTTTCTTCTTCCCCTTATGTTGTTCCTTTGACTTCCTCTTAGAACCTTTCTTCGAGGAATCAACTAACAACACCGTCCCCTGCTTATGCTTCACAGAAGACTCCACAGTCTTCAGCATGTTGAGCAGTACCACAAATGAACCTTCTTGCATCTCAAAGGTGAAAAGGAGCTTAGAGACTTCGAATCTTTTGGATCTCACTTGCTCATCAAACAACTCATTGAGATGAAAGACTATAATATGAGCATCCATATGCTCATGCTGCTTCTGCAGCTCGGGCACCATCGCGGCTAGCATGATGCGGCTCACTAGTTCAGAATCACTCATATGTTTCTGATAAGAAAACAATTGGTCCAGAGTTGTGTTATCACTAGGATGGGTGGGAAGAGGCTCTTAGAGGACATACTCAAGATTTTTCGCCTTGAGAACAATTCTCGAGTTTCTAAGCCAGTCCAAGAAATTCGGCCCAGTCAATTTATTCGAATTCAAAATAGAGCGCAAATTCAATGACATCATGATCAATCAATTAACCTAGAAATACAAAATCGAACATATATGAGAAAGATGAAAAAAATGCATCAACATACATTTACAAATCCCATTCATTTTTCGAATTTTAAAACCCCAAAATCACTTTGAGAGATCGTAGGTGTATCTCCGAATGGGCTGATATCCAACATAGATATGAACAAACTTGGAGAGAGTCCAACAAGCCATTTATAGCTACGATGGTAGGTATCAAGTATACCGATTGTATATCACATATATGCAACTATCACAATGTGCTATCAACTAATTGAATGTTCACACATACATCGGGTTGTTAACTCATTAACAAGTTTGAATCATATGCATAACACCCAACTTCACCTCCCTTCACATCGACCTTGGAGAGAGTCCAACAAGACGATGCTCCAGGTTAAAGCCAACTCATTAATCGAGAAATAATTTTAATATGGTTAGAGCGCATTCAACCAATTAGCCCGACTTAGAAAGAGTCCAACAACCAAAGCTAACGATTGACCTCTAACTCTTACCATATTAGTATTAAACTATTTCATGGTTTGAACATGTTCAAGTTCGAGTCGGGCTTGGAGAAAGTCCAACAACCCAAACAAGAAACAGAACTCTGGTTCTAACCATATTAATGGAAGGTGTAAGCTTTAATATTGAGTAAGGGTTTTTATGTCTCATCCTCTTTGCATGCAAATAACTATTATCTACATGACATACATCTATATGTCATGACACACATGACATAATAATGTGCATCTAATGCAATTACATGACATACAATTATGACATGTACAAAATTTCCTTATATGTCATAACTATTTATGGAAATAAAATATGTATGAGATTTGATTCTCAAAATCAAATCATGATTAAATTAGGAAATAAATTTCCAAATCTAATCACATATTTTATTTATGGAATGTCTCAATTAAGGGAAATCAAATTTAATTTAGAAAATAAATTTCTTAAATTATCAAAACTATTTATGGAAATAAAATATATTTTAGATTTGATTCTCCAAATCAAATCATGATTAAATTAGGAAATAAATTTTCAAATCTAATCACATATTTTATTTAAGAAAAATGTTAATTTCCATAAATACTTCTAAACTTTCCAAAAGTAAAAGATTTTCATAAATACTTCTATACTTTCCAAAATTAAAAAATTTCCATAAATACTTCTAAACTTTCCAAAAGTAGAAAATTTCTATAAATACAATTATAACTATCGCAAAACAATTTTACGATTATCTCAAAATACAACCTCGACTTTGATACCACTGTTGAGTTTCCGACACCGCGAGTGTGTGTTCGAACATGTCTCGTAAACATGTGCACAATGGAAGAATTAAAAAAATAATAAATTTAATTTATTACAACACACACACCACACGCATGCATGCATAGTACAACATGTGTAGACATAATCGCAATTTCAAATTTTGCAATAAAGGAAATTACTCTAGTTATACCTGACGTATCACGTGCAGCGGGAAAGGCATCAACCGGAGCAACTCTCGCTAGAATTGCCTCTATCTATATCCAGGTCGAGTATCGTCGGGATAGCTTCACCAAGATACAAGCCTCATCTTCGTAGGAGTCACTAGCCTCGTGTCGAAGACGATGTGATCGAGAGAAGATCACAATCCGAATCAAAATTCGGATTCGAAAACGAGTCCCCAAAACTCGCTTCTCCGAAAGAGGTATTCGTCAACCGATTGACGAATCCTTCATCCTCCACCTATGAGGATAACCGGAGATCGAATCCCCGGCAAGATAGCCACTGTTGGAGCTCTAAATATCGTCCAAACGATGCTCCGACACGAAAGGAAACAAGCTGTCCAGAAAAACTGGATAGCTTGGTGGAGGAGTTGCGCCGGCCCAAAGGAGGAAGTCCGGTTGCACCTTGGTCACCGGAGCCAAGGGATGTCGCCGGAGGATGGCCGGCAGCAGCTTGGATGCCAAAGAGAGCTTGACGCTTGTAGCAGGTGGACGCGGCGGCAAGGAGAAGAGAGGGAGAGGAGAGGAGAAGTTTATTTCCCAAAATAAAACTTAGGACTCTCCAAAAACCTAACCGCATTTTTATAGAGCCCGTGTTTCTTAACCATTAAGAAAACTTCTCCTTAGAGTTATTGGTTCATAACCAAAACCCGTTAACCCGCTCCAATAACTTAAGTTAAAATAAACCGAACCGAGTTGGTCTATTTTAAGTTAAAACGAACCGAACCAACTTTGGTTCATTCGTTTAAAACAAACCAAACTCCTTTGGTTTATTCTTCACCATTGGATTAGAACCAAACCAATTTGGTTCATCCATCATATCTTCATAAGACACGACTTATCCATGCTTCCATTGCGACTGAAATAATTTTATGCTCGCTCCTTGTTTGGTCCAACCAAACCTAGTTTCTCTCGATCTGAGAGTCTCATTCTCAAGCTCGTTTTAAATCCTTCGGATTATGCTCGTTGTGCGTGTGACCAAATAGGTTCTCGATTTATGTTGGTCGTTTATAATTAACCATTAATTATAGAACGATCATGAGTGGTACCTAGTAGTACATCATGATCCCCAATTAAACGAAAAATCAACGGTTGATCCAGAACCATTTCTGAAACCCTTCAACAACTACAATGAATCGTACCCCATTCCTTTCACACATTTTATACCCACTTGGTTCAAGACATGGTCTATGGTGTCAGTCCTCACTAGGTTGACTATGTCACACCTAGGCCAAGTATCATTTCCTCGTCCTACGGATTCTAGTTACTGCACATATATCTAAGAGTATCTTACTCTAAACATGTAATGCTTTGGGTATACATCTCCTCACAAAGAGTGGTGAATCCTTTATAGGCTATTCAAACACCTTCGGTCACTTCGACTTATACCCAATCATCTCGGGTCCACATCTCCTCAGAGATGCTTGCTTAAGATGTCAAAGCATAAGTCTTCATGACCAAGATGACTTGAATACCGCAAGTCAAAGTAACATCACACTTAAGCTGTAATAAGAACTTCATTGACATATCCATATATGCAGATAACCATATTAAGTCTTACAGCTGGTCACTCCAATGGACTAGTTATCATAACTAGCATCCACGATTAACTCCGGACATCATAATGTCTCCAGCCAGTGAGAATCAGCTGCTTGGATACACCAAGGAGTATACCTCATGCTAGTCTCGACAGAATTGATGGTGTCCAAATCCATCAATTTATTTACTAGTGATAATTCCAATACATCATAATTACACATGTAGAGATACTCACTAGTTGTGATCTAATCACAAATTCTCTCATGCTGTTAATCGTATCATGGACATTCAGTAAATGAGTTTAAGATTTAATCAAATACATGAAAACATGTATACTCAAATAGTGAATCTTCATTTATCATATAAATGGTTCAAACATAAGGCGATTGCCTTAGGACACCTCTCATATATTACTAACACAAAAGACATGAAACTAAGTTCTTGCTATTTAGGTTTATAATTAACCTATTCCAACTTTGTTGTAAATATCCCATTGTGAATCTAAAATCATATTCAACGTTTGAGAGCTAGAGGAGAATTTCTCAAGAGTTCACTTGAGATCACTCACCTGTGCTTTCAAAGATTTGTTTTCATCTATAAGTTCATCAATTTGGGAAGTGTTAGCACTAGTTTCTACAACATGCTCCTTAAGGTTCTTTAAATGTCCTATTTCAGATTTTAATAATTTTACCTTAGCCCTCGATTTATCCAACATATCAGTTAAGTAGCCAATTGTCTTATAGCAATCTACAAGTTCAGAGGTTACCTTGTCATCATCCGAAGATGATGAACTCGAGTCTGACTCTGATTCTGACCTTCTGCTTTCTGACTCTGTCCCAGAGTCTTCCAATGCCATCAGAGCAGCATATCTACCAGTCTTTTCTTCCTTGTCCTCTTCTTATGACCCAGATGACGATTCATCCCATGTAGCTCTCAAAGCTTTCCTTCTTCTCCTCTTTTCTTCCTTCTTTTTGAGTCGAGGACACTCATTTCTGAAGTGTCCTTTCTTGCTGCACTTATAGCAAACTATGTTAGTTTTATCAATCGTATTATCAATTGTCTTACCTTTCTTTCTGTTGAATCGCTTGCTCCTCCTCATCATCCTCCTCACGAAGTTGGCCACCTCGCTGGATGAGGACTCATCGTCTCCATCAGATTCGGTAGAAGAGGATGACGACAACTCCTTCTTCTTCTCCTTTTTCTTCTTCCCTTTCTTATTCTGATCACCTACAAACAAAGTCATACCCTTCTCCTTTTGACCTTTATTAGCCTGTTCATGCAATTCCATCTCACAAAACAATTCATCTATTTTAATAGTTGATAAATCCCTTGATACTTTATAGGCATCCACCATAGATGACCATAAGACATTTCGGGGAAATGACTTAAGAACGTACCTAATCAAATCTCAGTTCTCAACACTCTTCCCAATAGAGTGGAGACCATTAAGTAACTCCTTGAATCTTCCATGAAGCTCATTGACAGATTCAGTGTCCTTCATAGCAAAATTATAGAGTTGACTTAGGAACAAATCCCTCTTGGCTATACGAGAGTCCCTGGTACCCTCGTGCAGCTCAAGTAGTTTTTTCCACAGATCTTGTGCACTGCTGAAAGGATCAACTTTATTTAATTGTTCCTTTGCCAGGCCACACTGTAAGGTTACAGTGGCTTTGGCGTTAGCCTGTGCCTTGCGCTTTTACACATTTGTCCAAAGAGCAGACCCTAAGATCTTACCTACTTCATCCATTGGAGTGATGAAACCCTCCGTGACGGAGAACCACATCTCTATATCAGTCATGAGATAGTACTCCATTTGACTTTTTCAGTATTGAAAATTGGTTCCATCAAAAAATGGAGGTCGGTTTGTATTATAATCCTCTTGCATGGTTATGACTCTAAGGTGGTTAAACCGATAAATAAAGCCCTAGCTCTGATACCACTTGACAGGATCGATTATTACGCAAGAGGGGAAAGATATATCGTGTTTTTTTAAAACTCTTTTCTTTTTAAATCAAAAGACGCAGCGGAATAGCTAACGACACCTTGATCACACACGGAGCACAACACACACAACTACACAATCACACTCTACACAACCGACTCACAAGCAACCAACAAAAAGAAAATGATGCAGCCGATTTTACTTGATTCACATCTCTCCCCTAAAGCTACTAGTCCAAGGCCTACCTCTATTTTTTCTCCTTTTTGAAGTGAACTTCAAAGGCGGAGAAACCTCTTAAAAGGCTTACAAATTATAGATCCTTTAGATATGAAATGAACACTCAAATTTGAATGAAAAGCAACAACAAAACTAGAACCTAGATAGATATGCAATTATAGATGATCAAGCATGGAATGCAAAGTAATAACACCAACAGCAAACACCCTTACAGTCGAGATGAGAAATTAGCAAGGTGATCACAAGTGCAACAATGATTCCAGGTTGACACAGACTGCAGATGATCTTGGCATTTACAGTAGACGAAGCAGATGTCACAGCTTTGTTCGTGAGAGCGATCAATCAAGAGCAGGAAGTCAAGAGCAAGAAGTGTTGTCAATCAATCGCTGGACAGAAAATAGAGTAATAGCATTGTCTTTTTGAAAAATTGTCGGAAAAACAGAGAGCTTAAGTTTCTTCTTTTTTGTTCGTTCATTCGTAGTTACTTCTCCTCCAAACAGAACAAGCACCAGTTTTGTTTTTTGCCCAAACCCTAATCCCATGCACCGTGGCTTTTCCTCCAATCACCAAATCCCACGCACTTCCTGAAGCTTGGAAAAAATCTTCCATTTGAGCAAGAACCTACAAAAATCAGACACACGGAAGAACGGATAGAATTTTCTCGCCAGAATCACGAATTCATTTCCCACCAGTCGAGGTGCCAATCAAGCGCGCCTTGTGTCTGTGCATTTCTATGAAGGTCTAGTCGAGGCGCCGCCACGACTGCATAGGTCGCAACAAAGGTTTATTCTGCTACAATCGAGGCGACAATCGAGCTTGCCTCACTTCTGTCTGCAACTACCCAACACCAGTCGAGGCGCCGCCTCAACTGTACCAGTTGAACTCGTTAAGGTTCACAAATTTGTCCAACCTCAGTCGAGGCACTGGGTGTGTGCAACTTGCATCTGTATCCTTCATCTCAGGATCAGTCGAGGCATCAACTCGACTGCAACTTGTTCTATAGTAGTCGATCTTCGACTCTCATGGTTGACCACTGCACAAGACCAGTCGAGGTGTCGCCTCGACTACTCCGGAGCAGTCGAGGCACCGACTCGACTGTACCTGGCTGACGATAAGTTTCTCCATCTGATGAATGCGATAAGGGAAACAATCGAGGTATCAATTCATTGTTGTCCTTAAGACCCATTGTTTTAGTCAGCTCTGAGACTGAAACACGCCTAATAAAGACTCTACCCCGAGACCCTTTACTTGCCAAGACTCCGACCATCAGTCATTCTTGGAATTTTCACCTTGTTGCTCCCGCAAGAAATTTCTCTATTGCCAAGGAATTACCCTTCTTGGACTTTCACCTTGCACCCGCATAAGGAATTTCTCTACTGCCAAGGAATTACCCTTCTTGGACTTTTCACCTTTCACCCCCGCAAGGAATTTTTAGCTACCAAGGAATTAACCATCTTGGACTTTTCACCAAGGTCCACCCTTGGATTTCTCACCTCGCTTAATCCTTTGTCAAACACCAAAACATAACTTGGAGCTTTCAGCTCCAACAGAAGCTAGAAGGCTTAAGTTTAGGCTAAGGGTAATTCGATAGCATGACAAAGCCGAAGGAAGCACTTGAAGGCTAACGCAAAGGGTGAAGAGTCGTGGAGGACTCAGATATATTCTAAAGGCGTGAGGTTGATGGAAGAAGTTTGAAGGCTTAGGTCTAGGCTAAGGGTAAGTGTTAAGTATGAGAGGATCATACTTGATGTGTTAAGCCTCAGTTTTGAGGTGTACAAGTCGACTAGTGGCTCTGCCTAGTTGATTGATCGAGTGCTCGGGCTAGTGAGGAACTTGTTGGTGCAATCGACCCAGGTCACGATTGACCAGACTCGAGTTTGACTCGAGTAGTGGTTTGATCTTAGTGTTTTGATGTTTGACATTGATATTTGACAATGAGTTGACCATTATGACAATGGGTTGACTAGATGGTTGGCTTGAGGTTGACCTTGATGGAGAAGTCAAAGTGGGACACTTGGCAATGGAAAGTCCAAGTCTTGGATAGTTGTCATGGAAAGTCTAAGCATGGGTCATGGCAAGGGAAAGTTCAAGTTTGAGTCTTGACAAATGGAAAGTCCAATATGGGTTGGCAAGGGAAGTCCAAGGGTTGATATTGGCGACGTAAAGTCCAAGTAGAAGTCTTGGTAGTATAAGTCCAATAGTTTAGCGGCGTAAAGTCCAAGCGTGTATCTAGGCAGCGTAAGCCCAAATATGCCTTGGCGGTGTAGACCAGCTTAGGATGACAATAGCTGATGGAAGCACTTGAAGGCTAGCGTATGGATGAATAAGTCATGGATGACTTGGAGGGATCTGATAGGTGTGAGGCTGACGAAGGTAGCTAGAAGGCTTAAGTCTAGGCTAAGGGTGGTCTAGCAAGTATGAGGGCATCATACTTGGGGTTAAACCTCATGGCTGAGGTTATCAATCGGCTGAGGCTTTGGACCAGTGATTGGCTAAGTGTTTTGACACTTGGAAGTCTAGTTGACTATGGGTTATCGACTAAGATTATGACTAGTCGACTATTGTGAGTTGACTAGGGTTCGACTGTGGCATATAGCCTTGGCAATCAACTGCAGAATTGGGCAGACGATTGATGGCTTAAGCAGTAGACTGCCATGGATGGCAGTCGACTACTTGTGCTCATAATGCTTGGTAGCTGACGGATCAGTTGGTTATGGGCTTGGTAGTCAACTGATGGGTAATGACAGTCGACTACCAGTGTATCCGTTAGCTTAAATGCTGATGTGGATTAAGTTTGTTGTGAGACAACGACACTGTTAGCTATCGACTGGGGTCTTATGGCAGTCGACTGCCAGGTGAAAATTCAGATCGTGCGGAGGCATAAAAGGATCTCGATAGGGAGGTTTTTGCCAACGAATTCTTGGGGTGATTTGGGCTGATTTGCTGGTGCAATTCAGGGTCTCCAAGTGCAGCTCAAGCAACTAAACAAGCAAGCATCCAAAGCAATAGTTGTAAAATTTTACTTACGTTGTTTTGTGTATTTCATTTATATTTGCTTGGTTTATCTTGTATTACTTTTGTAATCTATTGTAAGAGATTTCTCCGCCTACGACTTGTTGTCGAGAAGGAGTATTTTTGATTAGTGGTGGTATTGGCATCGATAGAGCTCATTTGAGCTCAATCCGTGGAGTAGGAACCCTAAGATTCTAAACCATGTTATATCGTCGTGTTATGTCGCTGTGTGTATTTGTTTTTGTTATTATTATTTCCGCTGCACACACTAATGTTTGTAGCAAGCACAATCGAATTTTATCATCGGATGAAGATGCACCATTCGCCCCCCCTCTAGCGACGTCTAATTCCTAACAAGTGGTATCAGAGCCCGGGACTCTTCTACGGATTAACAACCGGGAGCAAAGCGCTAGAGGAAAGAACATGGAATTTGAAGAAAAGTTGGGATGGAACATCAACACGTCGATTTCATATGTGCTCTATGGACGAGAAAGCTTCAATCAATGGAAGACAAGGATTGAAGAATTCATTTTGATGAGGGACTTCGAAGATTGGTTCACATTGATGGAAGGATTTGAATATCCAAAAGGGACAAAAGGATGATTCCTCAAAATGAAGAAGTGGACCGGGGAACAACTCCAAGAATTCAAGAAAAACAAGATGGTAAAATTCTTGGTTGATTTAATCTCTAATGAGATTTTGTGTAGTTTAGGAGATTACATGGATGCCAAGGAGTTATGGAGCAAGTTGGCAAGATTCGATGAGGAACCTCACTCGGCCCAAGAAGAAGAAGAGGAGAAGGAAGAAAGCTCATCCTCACAAGCAAGTGAGGATTCAAAAGTTGAAAAAGAGTCAACATCCGGGTCGATAGAAGAGGTGGAAGAGGTAGAAGAAGCCTCAACCTCTAGGATTGAGGGGGAGGAGATTAGGTCATCTTCAATGCCAGAGCCAACTCAAGAGGTACCATCCACCTCTGGTTGAGAAGATGAAGAAGCTCAAAATTCCACCACCATTGACCTAGGTAACTCAAGCACCTTAATAAATAATAAAAATTATATTATATGCTTTGAGTGTAGGGAACAAGGATACTACAAGAGCAAGTATCCAGAAAGAGTCAAGAAGACTCCTCCGACACCAAAAGTCAACAAAATCTCAAAGGATGCCGGTGTCCCCACCAAGAAGAGCAAGGAGCACGTGGTGTGCTTCAAGTGCCAACAACTGAAGTATTATAGGAATCAATGCCTTAGGGGGAGGAAGAAGACTCAAGATGGAGCATCACATGTAGGGGGAGCCTCTAAGGCAAACCCTAAGGTACATTTTAGTAATACACCTTCTAAGTTTAATGTTAAAAAATATGCTTTTAATTCACTTGCTATTGTTCATGAAAAGCATGCTAGAAATAATAGACTTTATTGCCTAGGTGCTAAGAGTTGAAATTTTAGAAATAAGAAGAAATTTAGGACTAATAACCCAAGAAAAGTCCTATATAGGGAGTCTATTAAGAAGGTAGAGGACCATCTATACATTAATCCCAAGAACATAAACATATGTCTAGGAAGTCTCATTCCCAAAAGATTAATGAAAAATCTAAATTGGGAAGACTAGAGTTAGAGAACCAAGCCTTGAGGTCAAGGCTTGAGAAACTTGAAATGACCCTTAGAAATATGCAAAATCAAATTCAAGGGTCTAGGAGTCAAAGTCAAGGGTGTAAGAGGCAAGAACCATCTAAGAGGTAAGGTTTGGGTCACAAGCCTATGTCCAAGAAGGTAATGTCTATTTATCACAATGTTTCATTTGATTATGGAACTAAATATAGGTCTATGAGAGCCAAGGTTACTAGGAAAGTTATCCCTAAGGCTAACCAAGGTGTGTGCCTAGTGGCTAAGATTTCAAGGAAACCTAGGGAAGCCATTAAGAAGGTTACAAGGGGAGTCACCTCTAGAGTTAACCTAGGCAAGACCACAATGACCAAGGCTATCAAGCCTAGAAGGGTAATTAGGAGAGTATATAGGGAAGTCATCCCTAGGGAATACCTAGTAAACCCAAGGAGCTCCAATAGGTTTTGGATTCCTAGGAGCATGATTGATTTACGCTAAATGGGTTAGGTTGTGTCAACTTGTATTGGTGGGGTAATTAACTCAACGATAGCAAAGTTGACACTTTAGGATATTTTCAAGGTTTTGGGATACCTTGGAAATAAGTTTTTATTATAATCCTAAAGGATTTTAGGTTGTGCCAATATATTTTGAGAACTATGAAAAATTGATCAAATTGATACAAATTAGGTCTAGAGGTCATGGTGTGCCATTTTGGGTTTTTGGCACACTTGGGAAAAGAGTGATAATATGGACAATATAGATTTAACTCTAGAAATGACAACTAATATTAAAATTTAGGTATTCTTATGCCTTAATATTTATTTGTCATGCTTTGATTGTCATTTACCATGTCATGATATCATGTTTAATTTTATCATATAAAATGTCATGATATCTTAGATTTATCTCTCAATGTCATATTGTATCTAGGTTTATATTTAATGTCATAACATCATGATTATTGACACATGTTCTTAATTATATTTTCATTTATACCATAATCATCATTCATGCATTTAGGATAATTAAAATTGATTTAAGGACTATGGTATGATTTGAAGTCCCATGGATAAGAGAATCAAATAGTGTTGCCTTAGAAAAATGCATGAGACCTTAGATTAGGATGAACAAAACTCACATTTCACATCAAATTTACATGTATGTGTTTTTAACACCCTAGACACATGTGAGATGCTAAGAAATGAGTTAAGTTTAAGGTGCATAGTTTTTGCATCTAGATGAACTCAAACTCATCTTACACTATGGGTGGATCATGGGGAAAGCTAATGTGCAAGTCATATGCATTGAGCCCATTGATCATGATCCAATATAGGTTTTCAAAAATACTTTAAAATCATTTTAGAAAATCTCAGTGAAATCTATCTTTTAATAGAAATCACCATTGATAGAGTTGACATAAAGTAGGGCCAAAACATCGAACTTTTCAATGGTTTTGGACTTTGTGTCAATCTCCTATTTTTATGGGTAATTTAATTTTCAAATATTTTTCACCCATTGTATTTGTTATAAGTAATGTACGTATGAATTTTCAATATTTTTTCAAAATATGTATTTTTAAATTTCGATTTCTAAAACTGAATTTCTGTATTTGTAGAAATCAATCGATTATATGGATAATGATCGGTGCGTCAAGCGGTCATTCCAAACTTGATTTCGGGTAAACAAGGTTTGTTTAGCCTGATTTCAGCTATGTTAGGTTACCCTAACTGCTCCTAACCCTAGGATATGCTTTGGAAAGTATTAGAAAGGGTGAAAATCCATTGGATATAGATTATGAGAGTTGTTTGAGTGTATATCAAATTTTAAGGTGTGTGAAAGTTCAAGGTTAAACTTTTAACCTTAATTTTGATGCTTTAGTGTTCCTATAGGCTTAGGGATTCTCCAAGGACATTGTTGGTGCAATGGTCAAGGAGGAGCAAGCCTTTAGGGGCAGGTTATCCATCATGGGATGATGGATGTGTTCTTCCTCATGAGGGGGATAATTTGGAGAAGTGAGGATTGCCTCTCTTGAGCGATGTTGGACTTATCACTAGGAAGAGTGAAGGCATCCTAGATGTTTTTGGATCAAGAGGGAGATTGTAAGATCTCATTGAGATATGAGATATTGACACCCTTGGGGAGTACCTTTTTGATGTATGTCAAAAAGGGAGAGAATTAAGAGAATTTGGGAATTCCCAATTTGGAAAATTGGGAGGTTTGAATTGAGTTAGTGTTCTAACTCAAAGATGTTGGTTTTTGTCAAACATAAAAAGGGGGAGATTGTTGGTGCAATTGGCCCAGGTCACGATTGACCAAACTCGAGTTTGACTCGAGTAGTGGTTTGATTTTAGTGTTTCGATGTTTGACATTGATGTTTGGCAATGAGTTGACCATTATTTGATAATGGGTTGACTAGATGTTTGACTTAGGGTTGACCATGATGGAGAAGTCCAAGTGGGACACTTGACAATGGAAAGTCCAAGTCTTGGGTACTTGACATGAAAAGTCCAAGCATGGGTCTTGGCATGGGAAAGTCCAAGCTTGAGTCTTGGCAATTGGAAAGTTCAACATGGGTTGGCATGAAAAGTCCAATCATGGGTCTTGGCAAGGGAAAGTCCAAGCTTGAGTCTTGGTAAATGGAAAGTCCAACATGGGTTGGCAAGGAAAGTCCAAGGGTTGATATTGGTGGCGTAAAGTCCAAGCGGGAGTCTTGGCAGCATAAGTCCAATAGTTTGGTGGCATAAAGTCCAAGCGTGTATCTTGGCAGTGTAAGCCCAAATGTATCTTAGCGGTGTAAACTATCTTAGCATGACAATAGCCGATGAAAGCATCTGAAGGCTAGTGTATGAATGAATAAGTCATGGATGACTTAGAGGGATCCGATAGACGTGAGGCTGACAGAGGTGGCTAGAAGGCTTAGGTCTAGGCTAAGGGTGGTCTAGCAAGTATGAGGGTATCATACTTGGGGTTAAACCTCATGGTTGAGGTTATCAGTCGATTGGGGCTTTGGAATAGTCGATTGACCAAGTGTTTTGACACTTGGCAGCCAGTTGACTATGGGTCGTCAACTAGGATTATGACCAGTCGACTGCTGTGAGTTGACTAGGGTTCAACTGTGGCATATAGCCTTGGCAGTCGACTGCCAGAATTGGGCAGTCGATTGATGGCTTGAGCAGTCGACTCTCATGGATGGCTGTCGAATGTTGGTGCTCAGAACGCTCACTATCTGACTGATCAGTCGGCTACGGGCTTGGCAGTCGACTGATGGGTAATGGAAGTCGACTGTCAGTGTATCTGTTGGCTTGAATGTCGACGTGGATTAAGTCCGTTATGAGACAAAGACACTGTTGGCAATCGACTGGGGCCTTATGATAGTCGATTGTCAGGCGGAAATCCAGGTCATGCGAAGGCATAAAAGGAGCTCGACGGGGAGGTTTTCACCTGCGATGTTTTTGGGCGATTTGGGGTGATTTGCTGGTGTAATTCAGGGTCTCCAAGTGCAGCTCAAGCAACCAAACAAGCAAATATCCAAAGCAATAGTTGTAAAGTTTTATGTACATTGTTTTGTGTATTTTATTTGTATTTGCTTATTTTATCTTGTATTACTTTTGTAATATATTGTAAGAGATTTTTTCACCTCCGACTTGTTGTCGAGAAGAGAGTATTTTTGATTAGTGGTGGTATTGACATCGCTAGAGCTCATTTGAGCTCAATTCGTAAAGTAGGAACCCTAAGGTTCCGAACCATGTTATATCGTCGTGTTATTGTGTCATTGTGTGTATTTGTATTTGTTATTATTATTTCTGCTGCGCACACTAACGTTTGTAGCAAGCATGATCGAATTCCATCATCGGACGAAGATGCACCATTCACCCCCTCTAGTGACGTCCAATTCCTAATAGAACTTGCGACATTCGGGAAGGTGATCGGAGAGTCGACAGGTGGTTTAGACCATTCAACTGGTTGAGTGCTTGGGCGACGAGGGAGAGCCACTTGGGCGCTGCGGAGCTCAAGCGCTGCAGGTGCTTGGGCGCTCGAGCAAGTGCTCGGGATGAGGGAAACCTAGTCGGGCTTAGGAAAGCTGAGTGGTGCTTGAGTAGTCGACTGTTATGTGAAGCAGTCAACTGGTCGTAAGTACTTGGGTGATGTCCGACTTGGAAAACCGAGTGGTGCTCGGGATGAAGAAGTTTCGAGTTGTGTGCTCGAGCGACGGGCACTCAATTACTTGGGATTGAGAAGTCCCGATTCGAGAGCTTATGTGATGTGGTGCACAAGAAATAGAGTGTTCAAGAAAGCTTCGATGAAGCAGCTGACTACCATAGATGGGCAGTTGACTAGCTGAAGCGAAGAGCGAACAGAAGCGCTCTGAGTCGACTGCTCAATCGAATAGTGCTTGGGCGATGGGTGCTTGGGAAGTTGAGAAACAGTATTCCGATGTAGCAGTTGACTGGCCTTAAGTGGGCAGAGCACAGAAGGTCACAGAATTAACTGACCAGTCAACTGATGACTGTGAGCAATTGATTAATCGATTGTTTTCGACGTGGATCAAGCCATGAGAGTCAACAGTCGAGTAACCAATCGACTGGGGGTAAGACCAGTCGATTGGTAGGTGGAATTCATCTGTTGCAAAGCTTATAAAAGGAGGACACGGAGGAGTTCTTCGATGTTGGCTCCTTGGAGATTTTGAAGGGAAGTACTATTGCATTCTAGGTCTTCAAAAGGATTCCAAAGCAACTAAATAAGAACTAAAGTAAAGCGTTATTGTGTAAAGTGTGGTTTATTACTGTATTTCAATTTGTTTTTTTTACACTTGTATTTGATTGTTCGTTCTTGTGTAAGCTCTAGATTATAAGAAGATTTTCTCCACCTTGGTGTTCATCCAAAAGAGAAGATAGTGAAACCTTACAAGAGGAGTAATCCGCCTTAAGGATTGTCATAGAGTAGGAGTGGATCTCCGAACCACATTAAAACTATGAGTTGTAATTGTGTTTTTTTTCTTTATATTGTTTTGTTTCCGTTGCTAACCTTTGTAGATAAGCAATCACAAACACAATAAAATGAGATCAAAGAACGAGTTCAAGATACTATTCATCCCCCTTTAGCACACAACCGGTCCCAACAATTGGTATCAGAGCACCAACAACCCAAGGAGAATCCCAAGAAGGCCGAAACTTCAATATGCAAAGAACATGAGCACATAGTGTGTTTCTCTTGCAACCAAAATGACCACTATCGAAGCCAATGTCTAAGAGGGAGGCATCCTAGGAAGGACAAGATTGAGAGCTCAAGTTTAGGTGGAGCTCCTAAGGCAAGGCCCAAGGTAACATTTCATATTGTACCTTCAATTTTTCATAACAAAAAGCATTCTAGTAATAAGTGTTGTCTTTTAAGTGTTCAACATCATGATATTAGGCCTAAGGACAATTCTAGACAAATTAGCTCAAAAATTACCCTATCTAAGGAAAATGTTAGAATCTTTAGAGGTAGACCTAGTTTACCTAAGGATAGAAAAGATGAGAACAACCTAGGCAATAACCCCAAGAAAACTAGACATACGCCTACAAAGAAGAAATCCCAAAGAAATAGTGAAAAATCAAAAGTAGCTATATTGGAAGAAGAAAATCAAGTTTTGAAGTCAAAGCTTGAAAAATTAGAAAAGACCCTTAAAAGGATGAAAAATATGATTAAAGGGTCTAGTGGACAAGGTCTAGGTTTTAGGAGGCAAGAACTTTCTAAGGACAAGAAAGGTTTGAGATACAAACCTAAGTCCAAAGAATCAATACCCTCCTACCATAGTATTCCATTTAACTATAGAACCAACCCTAGGTGTAAGAAAGTAAAGATTACAAGGGAAATCATCCCTAGAGTTAACCTTGATAAGAGTCAAGTGGCAAAAGCTTCCAAGAAATCTAGAAAAGCCACCAAGAAGGTTACAAGGGAAGGTGTTCCTAGAGTTAACCTTGATGAGGCCTCAATGACTAAGACTTCCAAGAAAACTAGAAGGGTCATTAGGAAAGTAGCAAGGGAAGTTATCTCTACTAACTACCTAGAAAATTCAAGGAGCTCCAATAAGTATTGGATTCATAGGAGTGTAATCCTTTCATACTAGATGAGTATAGGGCGTGTCAACTTAAAATGGAAAGGTAGTTAACCTAATCATAGTGGAGTTGACATTTTAAAGTATTTTCGAGGTATAGTGATACTTTGAAAATGAATTTAGAACTATGATCCTAAAATATTTATGATGTGCCAATATAAATATTGAAAGGTTGAAAATTGATCATGATTGATACAATTAGACTAGAGTCAAAGTGTGCCAAGTTGAGAGTTTTTGGCACATTCGAGGGAGTTGGTCCGTTATTATGTCAAGTTTAGTATTTGACATAATTTTAGATAATGACAATTAGATTTAAGACTTAAGTATCTCTATACCTTTATATTATAAAATTTGGCATGCTTTGTTTGTCATTCTCCATGTCATGACATCATGTATCACATGATTATTTAAAATATGTCATGTTAATACTTAGGTTATTTTTATTATGTCATGACATGATGCATCACTAACAATGCTTTTAAATTATACACATTATTTATGTCATGATCATATTCATGCATCAGTTATTCAAATTGGAACTTAAGGACAATTGACATTATTTGACACCTAGGTAAGGTGATCAAATTGGAAATTGCTAGATAACAATGTATGATCCCCTATTTGAGGAAGAACCAATTACATCTCACAAAATCATAGGATGATATGTGTGTGTATTGAAAATACCTTAGACACATGTGAGATGTTATGAAAATGAGTTAAGTTCAAGGAGCTTAGATGTTGAATCTATATGAACTCAAACTCACAATATGACATGAATGAATCATGAGGAAAGTTAATGTACAAGTCATGTACACTTAACCCATTTATCATGATTTAAAATAATATTTGAAAATAATTTTAAAATCATTTTGGAAAACCTTGTGAAGTATATCTTTTGATAGCAATCACCATTGATAAGATTGACATAAAGTTAGGCAAAAATATTGAAGTTTTCAATGATTTTTAACTTTGTATCATTCTATCAAAATAATGGGTATTTTCATAGAAAACTATTTTTCTTCCATAGTATTTAGCATAAATAATGTGTGCATGAAATTTCAAGATTTTTCAAAAACCATAGAATTACTTATAAATTTCTAAAAATCGACTGAAATGATTTTTGAAAGAAATTCATAAACTAGTCGACTGCCTCATGGAGCAGTCGACTGGTGCATGAATTAATCGATTGGTTGTTGAAACCAATCGACTGTTAGGCTAATTTTTGGCTGAACAGGAAGGTTTAGCCATTAAACTTCAACTCTATGCTAGTTAACTACTCATAATCCTATAATATATTTAGACAAGCATTAAAAGGGTGAGATTTTCAATTAAAATTATTTGTAGAGTTAGTTAGGGTAAGAATCAAATGTTAAGGGATGTTAAAGTTCAAGGTTAAACTTTTTCCCTTACTTTTGAAATTCTAATTTCCTATAAGACTTAGAATCTCTCCAAGGGCATTGTTGGTGCAATGGTCAAGGAGGAGCAAGCCATTAGGGGGAGATTATCCATCAAGGTATGATGGATGATTTTTGAAAAATGGGGAGAATGAAAAGTTGTCTTTCATTGAGTGATAAGAGTTTTATCACTAAGAAAAATGAAGGGATTAAAGATGAAGGATTGAAAAGGGGGAGAATGAAGGATCTCATTAGAGAATGAGATATGAAAGTCTTTGAGAGACTTTTTGATGCGTGTCAAAGAGGGAGAATGAAAGGTTTAAGTTAGGAAAACCTCATTATGCTTTGGCATAAGAAGAGGCGAGTTGGGCTTATGGGCTAACCTAAATTAAAGATATTATCAAACATCAAAAAGGGAGAGATTGTTAGTATAGATTAACAAGAAACCTAATTATGTGCTTATCACTAAGAAACCTCAAGTCAAGGTTGACCAAGCTCGAGTGAGACTCGAGTAGAGATTTGATGTTTGATAATATGTTTAAAAATATGACTGGATAGTATGAGACATCTGTAATCATATCGAGTTGACCGAGAAGTCGAGTAGGTCAAGGTTGACCAGAGACTTGATGAGTAAAGTTCAATTGGAAGCTGACAAAAGTGAAGTCCTGACATATCAAGGAAATCGTGCTTGGCAAGGGAAGTCCCGACAAGTTGAGGAGACCGTGCTTGGCAAGTGAAGTCCCAATAGATCGAGGAGATCGTGCTTGACAAGAGAAGTTCTGACAGGTCAAGGAGACCATGCTTGGCAAGTGAAGTCTCGACAGATTGAGAAGATAGTACTTGTCAAGAGAAAGTCCAAGTATGGACACTTGGCAAGAAAAGTCCAAGTATGGACACTTGGCAAGGAAAGTCCAAGTATATACACTTAGCAAGGAAAGTTTAAGTATGGTGCTTGGCAAGGAAAAGCCCGAGTATGGAGATTTGGCAAGGAAAGTCTAAGTATGGAGACTTAGCAAAGAAAGTTCAAGTGTAACTTGGTAATAAAAGTCTCGAAGCATGGATCTTGGCTGAGAAGTCCACAAGGTGTGGCCTCTTGGCAAAGAAAAATCTGATAGCATGACAAAGCCGAAAGAAGCATTTGAAGGATAACACAAAGGGTGAGGAGTCATGGAGGACTCGAATGCATCCTAAAGACGCAAGGATGATGTAAGAAGCTAGAAGGCTTAGGTCTAGGATAAGGGTAACCTGATAGCATGACAAATCCGAAGGAAGCACTTAAAGGCTAGCGTAAATGGGTGAGGAGTTATGGAGGACTCGGATGCATCCTGAAGGTGCGAGGCTAATGGAAGAAGTTTTAAGGCTTAGGTATAGGTTAAGGGTAATTGTCAAATATGAGAGGATCATACTTGATGCGATAAACCTCAATTTCGAGGTCTACTAGTCGACTTGTGGCTTTATTCAATCGACTGGTCGAGTGCTCAAGCGAGTGAGGAACTCATGACACTCAGGAAGGTGCTTGGGCAGTCGACTAGTCGAGTGATTGGGCGACGATGGAAAGCCTGCTCAAGCGCTACGAAGCTTGGGTGCTCGGACACTACAGTAGGTGCTCGAGATGAGGGAAAATGAGTTGGGCTTGGGAAAGCCAAGTGGTGCTCGAGCAGTCGATTGCTATGTGAAGAAGTCACTAGCCATGAGTACTCGGGCAACATCCGACTCGGGAAATCAAGCGGTGCTAAGGATGAGAAAGTTCTGAGTCAGGTGCTCAGGCGATGGGTGCTCGAGTACTCGGGATTGAGAAGTCATAAGTCAGGAGCTCGGGTGACTTGATGCTAGGGAGGCACTGCCGCTCAGGCAATTGAGAAATAGAGTGCTCGGGAAAGCTTCGACGAAGCAATCGACTACCATGGATGGGTTGTTGACTAGCTGAAGTGAAGAATTAACAGAAGCCCTCTGAGTCGACTGCTCAGTTGACTGGTGCTCAGGCGATGGGTGCTTGGAAAATTAAGAAACAGTGTTCCCACACAGCAGTCGACTGTCATAGATGAGCAATCAACTGACCTTAAGCGAACAGGGCACAAAAGTTCATGGAATTGACTAGACAATCTATTGATGGGCTTGGCAGTCAACTGATGGTTGTAAGCAGTTGATTGATTGATTGATTGTTTCTGACGTGGATCAAGCCATTGTGAGACAACGGTTGAGCAACCAATCGATCAGTAGGCGAAAATCATCCATATAAAAAGAGGACATAGAGGAGTTCTTCAATGTTGGTTCCTTGGGGATTTTGAAGGGAAGTGTTGTTGCATTCCATGTCTTCAAAAGGATTCCAAAGCAACCAAACAAGCGATCAAGCAAAACGTTCTTGTCTAAAGTGTGGTTTATTGTTGAGGATTCGGTGACCGCTAGAGGCGGGTGAATAGCGTGTATGTCGTAGATGGAGGAATTCTTTTGCGTGCTTGCTAAAATTGTATTAGTACGCAGTGAAAATAATAGAAAATACAAAACAAATACAAACACACAAACACAACATGCAATATAATGTGGTTCGGAACTGAATGGTTCCTACTCCACGGATTTGGCTCGTAAGAGCCCTAGCGATGCAAACACCACCACTATAACAAATAGCTCCTTCTCTGAACAATTCGGAGGTGGAGAAACCTCGTACAAGTATTACAAAAGAAATACAAGAAAAATATGAATGAAATGTAAAGAACACTTTACAAATTAGGGTTTGAGCGCTTTGCTTGTTGGTTACTTGGATGAGGTTGAAGGACCCTGAAATGCACCTGCAATTCGCCTTCAAATCGCCTTAAGTAAGCTCCCAAAGAACCAATGTCAAAATCCTCCTCGAGCTCCTCTTTTTAACCTGCATCGGACTGGATTTCTGCCTGACAGTCGATTGCCATAAGACCCCAGTCGACTGCCAACACTGTTGTTGTGAGACAACGGGTCGATCCACGTTGAAAAGACTTCAACGGTACTCTCATCAGTCGACTGTCAACATTGGCAGTCAACTGCCAGTGCCCGTAGCCGACTGCCCAATCGACTACGGAGCGTTTTGTGCTCACGACCGAATCATGAGTCGACTACCATCAGTCGACTGATCCAATGATCAGTCGACTGCCAAGGCATTTTCAGCCCTTAACCAGCAGTCGAGCTCTAGTCGACTCATGACAGTCGAACCGGCCATAATGCCAGTTGACTGTCAACCTCAAACATGAGGTTTTAACCCAAGTATGGTGCCCTCATACTTGCTAGCCCACCCTTAGCCTAGACCTAAGCCTTCTAGCCACCTCCGTCAGCCTCGCGCCTATTGGATCCCTCCAAGTCATCCATGACTTGTTCATCCATACGCTAGCATTCAGGTGCTTCTATCAGCTAATGTCATGCTAACGATGTCTACACTGCCAAGGCACATTGGACTTACACTGCCAAGACTCCGCTTGGACTTTACGCCACCAACCATTGGACTTATGTTACCAAGACTCCCACTTGGACTTTACGCCGCCAATATCAAACTCCTTGGACTTTCCAAATGCCAAGACTCAAGCTTGGACTTTTCCTTGCCAACCCATGTTGGACTTTACATGCCAAGTACTCAAGACTTGGACTTTCCCTTGACATGGTCAACCCCAGTCAACCATCAAAATCCCTCTCGAGTCAAACTCAAGTCCGGTCAATCATGACCTGGGTCAATTGCATCAACAATCTCCCCAAAATATTATCAGACATCAATGTCAAACAACAAAACATCGCTCGAGTCAAATATTGGTGCAATCGGCCCGGATTCGAGTTTGACTCGAACTATATTTTGATGTTAGACAAAACACATGACATGGGATTGTCATAGGAAGTCCAACATGGGTTGGTCACGTAAATCCAAGTGTGTAGCCTTGGTGGTGAAAAGTCCAAGCATGAGGCTTAGTGTTGGGAAAATCCAAGCATAGGGCTTGGTGTGGGAAGTCTTGAGGACTTGGCAAGTTCACTAGGCTCGGGGTCCTTGAGTCGGTGAAGGATGACATTGCGAAGTCGTGTGCTTGGTGCATCCGAGGGACCGTCGAACGGGGAGCGAATGAAGTGAGGCCCAAGGGAAGCATACTTCGAGGGCAAGAGACATGAAGGATAGCATTGCGAAGTCGTGCGCTTGGTGCATCCGAGGGACGTAGGCCGAGGGAAGAGAGCTTCAGTGGGAAACTCCATGAGAGGATGAGGTGGACTTGGCCAAATGGCTAAGACTGAGTGTCGAAGGCTCAAACGTGATGTTTGAGGGTTTATCCGATGGTCGGATGCTCAAATAACTTGGTGTTTGAGGTTTTACCCAACATCAGTTGACTGACATAGGTGTCAATCGACTGCTCTAGGTCAATTGGACTCGACCGGTGTTCGATTGACAAAGTTCTGGCCGAACAGTTGACTGTTGAGGGAGGGCAGTCGACTGTCGACGTCATCAATCGACTGATGATGGGATCAGTCGACTGATCGAGGCGAATTCGGGCAAAGAATGGTTTTCCAGTTGAGTGATCACGGTGACCACTAGACTGATGGGATCATCAGTCGACTGATGGGCATGATCAGTCGACTGATGATGGATCCGTTGGAACATGGCCAACGTGGATCGATTCATTGTGAGACAACGGCTACATGACCAGTCGACTGATGGTCACGATCAGTCGATTGATGGGCGTGGAATCAACTCGATGCAGGTTATAAATGGAGCTCGAGATGGAGGATTTCGCCAAGGATTTTGGGGAGATTTTGGAGGGGAATTATTGTTGCATTCCAGACCTTCAAGTGCAATCCAAAGCGAGCAATAAGCAAGTGATCAAAGCAATTGTGTAAAAGTTTTCTTTTGTATTGTCTTTGTATTTTTGCTTGTATTTTTGTATTACTATTGTAATTTCTTGTACGAGGTTTCTCCACCTCCGATGTGTTGTCGAGAATGAATTTAGTTAGTGTCTTGCGCATAACTAGATCTCGTTGAGCTCACCCCGTGGAGTAGAAACCATTCGGTTCCGAACCACATATATCTTGTGTATGCTTGTATGTGTTGTTAGTATTTTTATTTGTATTACTATTCCGCTGTGCTAACGACAATCGTAGACAAGTGACACAAGAAGAACGAACGATTTTCATCGTCTACGGATATCGGGCTATTCACTCCCCTCTAGCCGGCCACCGACGTTCCAACATCAAACTCGAGTCCGGTCAATCATGATCTGGGCCAATTGCACCAACAATCTTTCCCTTTTTAATATTTGACAAAACCATATACCTTTGAGTTAGAACACTAACTCAAATCTTCTTACCAATTATTCCAAATTGGTAATCCCTTAAATTCTCCCAATAATTCTTCCAAACATTCTCTCCCTTTTTGACTAACATCAAAAAGGTTCTCTCCCAGGAGGTCAATGTCTCATATCCCAATGAGATCTTACAATCTCCCCTTTTGGTCCAAAAATATCTAGGATGCCTACAATCTTCCTAGTGATAAGTCCCATATCACTCAAGAGAGGCAATCCTACAAACTCTCTCAATTTCCAAATTGGGTATCTCAAAATTCCATTTTCCCCCTCATGAGGAAAAATACCATCCATTATCCCATGATGGATACCTCCCCCTAAAGGCTTGCTCCCCCTTGACCATTGCACCAACAATGTCCTTGCGAAGTCCCTAAGCTAATAGGAACTCTAAACCATCAAAAATAAGGTTCAAAGTTCAACATAGAACTTTCTCATCCTTAAATTTGATACATCACCCTAACAACTCTCCTAATCCATATCCAATGAATTTTCACACTTTATAATGCTTCCTAAAGTATATCCTAAGGTTAGGAAACTTTACCGTAGCTGAAAACAGGCTAAACAACCTTGTTTTTTCCAAAATCAGCCTGGCAGTCGACTACTTATAGTTATTAGTCGAACTTCCCTTCATCAATCGACTGCCATCAAGCGGCAGTCGACTGATAACTGAAACTACCCAAATTCAATTTCAGAAATCGAGTTTTGAAAAGGCATAAGTAATTCTATGTATTTTGAAAAATCGTAAAAATTCATACGTATATTACTTATAAGTAATATAATGGGTGAAAAATATTTGAAAAATATTTTACCCATAAAATATCGAAATTGGCACAAAGTTCAAAAGTGAAGAAAAACTTCAATATTTTAGCTCACTTTGTATCAATTTCATCAATGGTGATTGCTATCAAAAGATAAACTTCACCAAGGTTTTCTAAAATGATTTTAAAATATTTTTAAAAACCTATATTGGATCATGTTCTTTGGGTTTAATGTGCATGACTTGAACATAAGCTTTCCCAATGATCCACAACATGTTTTTAGATGAGTTTGAGTTCATCTAGATGCAAAACTATGCACCTTGAACTTAACTCATATCCTATCATCTCACATGTATATAGGGTGTATAAATACATATACATGTCAATTTAGATGTGAGATGTGGGGTTTGGTTTATCTTAAACTAAAGTCTCATGCATTTCCTAAGGCAACACTACTTGATTCCCTTATAAATGGGACTTTAAGTCATGTCATAGTCCTTAAATCAATTTTAATTATTTTAAATACATGAATGATCATGACATAAATGATAACATAATTAAACATGGCCAATGATCATGATGTCATGACATATGATAGAGTCTAAGCATACATGATATTTTACCTTAATCCTAAATATGATCATGACATATTAAATAATCAAAAATAGCTATGATGTCATGATATGTTATATGACAAACAAATCATGGAAAATAAAATGTATAGGTATAATAATACCTAAATTTTAATATTAATTGTCATTTGATATAATTAAACTCATTTTGCCATATTATTACTTATCTCCCAAAGTGTGCCAAAAACCCAAAATGGCACATTTTAATCTAAATTGTGTTAATTTGATTGATTTTTCATAATTCCAAGAATATATTGGCACATCCTAAAATCTTTAGGATTATAATTCAAACCTATTTCCAAGGTGTCCATAACCTTGAAAATAACCTAAGGTGTCACCTTTACCATGGTTAGGTTAACTACCCATCCATTTAAAGTTGGCACAACCTAACCCATTTAGCGTGAATCGATCACGCTCCTAGGAACCCAAAACCTATTTGAGTTCCTTGGGTTAATTAGGTATTCCTTAGGGATAACCTCCCTAGATACCTTCCTAATGACCCTTCTAGGCTTGTTAGCCTTGGTCATTGTGGTCTTGCCTAGGTTAACTCTAGGGGTGACTCCCCTTGTAACCTTCTTATTGGCTTGCCTAGGTTTCCTTGAAACCCTAGCTACTAGGCACCTACCTTGCTTACCCTTAGGGATGACTTCCCTAGTAACCTTGGTCTTCCTAGACCTAGTTTGAGTTCCATAATCAAATGGAACATTGTGATAGATCTTTTTGGGCTTAGGCTTTTTCTTGGATGGTCCTTGCTTCCTAAGACCTAGACCTTGACTCTTAGACCTAGAGTTTTGACTTTGACCATTTGACCCTTTTATTTGGTTTTGCATAATCCTAAGGGTCTTCTCTAATTTTTCAACTCTTGACCTCAAGACTTGATTTTCTAACTCTAGTTGCCCAATTTTTGATTTTCCATTTGGTCTTTGGACATTACCATTTCCTCTAGGCACATGCCTACCCTTATTAGGGTTAATGCCTAAATGATTTTCTATTTTCCTAATGCTTTTCTTAGGAAGAGTTTTTTTAGGGACATCAGTCCCAAATTTCTCCTTATTACTAAAGTGGACATTTTTAGCTCCTAGACAAAGGTGTCTACTATTTCTAACATGCTCTTTATGATAAATAGCAAGTGAATTGAAGTTCCTACCATGCTTTTGCCTATTAACTAAAGAAGGAGCATTATTGAATTTTACCTTAGGGATTACTTTAGAAGCTCCCCCTACATGTGATGCTCCCTCTTGAATCTTCTTGCTCCCCTTAGGACATTGACTCCTATAGTGCCCCTTTTGATGGCATTTGAAGCAAATGACATGCTCCTTGCTCTTTTGCATTGAGGCACTGATCTCCTTGACCTTTGGCACGGGTGGAGCCTTCTTGACCTTCTTAGGATACTTGCTCTTGTAGTGTCCATTTTTTCTACACTCAAAGCATATAATATGAATTTTATTTTTTAAATTGAATGTTTGAGTTACCTAGGTCAATGGTGCCCGAATTTTGAACTTCCTCTTCTCCTTGACCGGAAGTAGAAGCTTCTTCTTGATGCTCCGGAGTGGATGGTCTCTCCTCCCCCTCAATCCTTGAAGTGGAAGCTTCTTCCACCTCTTCCACCTCCTCTTCCACTGATCCGGAAGTTGACTCCTCCTTAACTTCCGAATCCTCACTTGCTTGTGAGGATGATGTTGCTTCTTCTTGGGCCATGGATGGTTCTTCATGGAGCTTGACCAATTTTCCCATAGCTCCTTGGCATCTAAACATTCACCTAACCTAGACACAATATCGTTAGGTAATGAATTTAATATCAATTACATTACCTTATTATTTCTCTCGAAGGCTTGGACTTGCTCTTCGGTCTATCTCTTCTTCTTGAGGTATCCACCTTTTGGACCTCTTGGAAATTCAAAACCCTTCACTAGGATCATCCAATCTTTGAAGTCCATCATGAAGAAGTTCTTCATCCTTGCCCTCCATTGCTCAAAGCCTTTGTCCATAGAAGGTGTATGGAATTGGGGTATTGATGTCCCAACCCAATTGTTCTTAAAATTCCATCTTCTTCCTCTAGCAGTTTTGCTCCCGGGTGTTAGTCCGTAGAAGAGCTCCTAGCTCTGATACCAATTATTAAGGATTCGGTGACCGCTAGAGGGGGGGGGTGAATAGCGTGCACGTCGTAGATGGAGGAATTCTTTTGCGTGCTTGCTACAATTGTATTAGTACGCAGCAAAAATAATAGAAAATATAAAACAAATACAAACACACAAACACAACATGCAATATAATGTGGTTCAGAACTGAATGGTTCCTACTCCACGGATTGGGCTCGTAAGAGCCCTAGCGATGCAAACACCACCACTATAACAAATAACTCCTTCTTAGAATAATCCGGAGGTGGAGAAACCTCGTACAAGTATTACAAAAGCAATACAAAGAAATACAAGAAAAATATGAATGAAATGTAAAGAACACTTTACAAATTAGGTTTTGAGCGCTTTGCTTGTTGGTTGCTTGGATGAGATTGAAGGACCCTGAAATGCACCTGCAATTTGCCTTCAAATCGCCTCAAGTAAGCTCCCAAAGAACCAATGACGAAATCCTCCTCGAGCTCCTCTTTTTAACCTGCATCGAGCTAGATTTCCGCCTGGCAGTCGACTGCCATAAGGCCCCAATCGACTGCCAACACTATTGTTGTGACACAACTGATCGATCCATGCTGGAAAGACTTCAACGGTACTCTCATCAGTCGACTGCCAACATTGGTAGTCGACTACCAGCGCCCGTAGCCGACGCCTAGTCAGCTACAGAGCGTTCACACCATCATTAGTCGACTGTCGTCCATAGCAGTCGACTGCCAAGGCATTTTCACCCCTTAATCGGCAGTCGAGCTCTAGTCGACTCACGGCAGTCGAACCGGCCATAATATTAGTCGATTGCCAACCTCAAACATGAGGTTTTAACCCAAGTATGGTGTCCCCATACTTGCTAGACCACCCTTAGCCTAGACCTAAGCCTTCTAGCCACCTCCATCAGCCTCGCACCTATCGGATCCCTCCAAGTCATCCATGACTTGTTCATCCATACGCTAGCCTTCAGGTGCTTCCATCGGCTAATGTCATGCTAACGGTGTCTACACCACCAAGGCACATTGGACTTACGCTTCCAAGACTCCGCTTGGACTTTACGCCACCAACCATTGGACTTATGCCGCCAAGATTCCTTCTTAGACTTTACACCGCCAATATCAAACCCTTTGGACTTTCCAAATGCCAAGACTCAAGTTTGGACTTTCCCTTGCCAACTCATGTTGGACTTTACATGCCAAGTACTCAAGACTTGGACTTTCCCTTGACATGGTCAACCCCAGTCAACCATCAAAATCCCCCTCGAGTCAAACTCGAGTCCGGTCAATCATGACCCGGGTCAATTGCACCAACAATCTCCCCAAAACATTATCAGACATCAATGTCAAACCTTCATGTCAAACATCAAAACATCGCTCGAGTCAAACTCAAGTCCGGTCAATCGTGACCTGGGCCGATTGCACCAACATTTATTACTGTATTTCAATTTATTTTCATTACACCTATATTTGGTTGTTCGTTTTTGTGTAAGCTCCAGATTGTAAGAAAATTTTCTCCACCTTGGTGTTTATCCAAAGGAGAAAATAGTGAAACCTTGCAAGAGGAGTAATCCTCCTTAAGAATTATCGTGGAGTAGGAGTGAATCTTCGAACCACGTTAAAATCATGAGTTGTGATTGTGTTGTTTTTATTTATGTTGTTTTGTTTCCATTACTAAACTTTGTATACAAATAATTACGAACGCAATTGAACGAGATCAAAGAACAAGTTTGAGATGCTATTCACCCCCCTCTAGCATACAACCAATCCCAATAGCTCAGCCATCAGAGCTAAGCGTCGCGGTGCTCGAGCACCACCAGTGCTTGAGCACCAATGGGTTTAGGCGACCCAGGACACGATGAGCGAGTGTAGGGTGCTCAGGCAAGTAGTGCTTGGGTAATATGGAGTCGGGTACATAGTGCTTGGGCGCGCCAGGAACTCGGTGTTAGGGCAATCAACCCAAGTATGGTTTGGTTTTGATGTGTGTGGCAAAGGGTTTAAGTTAGGTTGTTTATGTGATTTGATGTGTGTGTTTAAGTTGTGCAGGACTTAAGTGAATCACAAATGTGTTGACTTGATGAAGAATTGCCGAGTTCACTATCTCAAAGCTCAGGTCCTTGAGTCGGTGAAGGATGACATTGCGAAAACTGTGCGCTTGGTGCATCCAAGAGATCGTCAGACGAGGAGAAAATGAAGTGAAGCCGGAGGAAGCAGACTTCATGGCAAGACGCGAAGGATGACACTGGAGGAGCCGAGGGCTTAGTGAATCCGAGGGGCGTAGGGCGAAGAGAGCTTCGAGGTGAGGGACTTCATGGGAGATGAGAGTGAGCGATTATAACCCGAGATGGGGTAGCTCAGCTAGGTAAACTTGGTCGAATGGCTAAGTCAAGTGTTGGATGCTCAAATTTAGGTTTGAGGTTTTACCTGACAAGTCGGATGCTTAAACTTGCATTTGAGGTTTTACCCGACGATTGATTAAGTCGGATGTTCAAACATGAGTTTTAGATTTTACCCGACAAATGGAAGTGTCGAATGCTCAAACATATGATTTGAGGTTTACCTGACGGTTGGATGCTCAAAAAAGTGTTTATTTGAGGTTTTATCTGGCATTAGTCGACCGTTATAGATAGCAACCGATTGATACAAGTCGAGAGCAATCGACTGGTGTTCGACTGATGGACTTTTGGCCCAGCAGTCGAATGATAGGGTTTGACAGTCGACTGCTACACCATCAATTGACTGCCAAGGGACGATAGTCGACTGCTGAAGGTGGTCACGAGAATAGAAGGTTTTTGAGTCGATTGATTGTCTGGATCACTCGATTGATGGCTTGATCAGTCGACTGATGGGCATGATCAGTCGACTGATCAGAGTGTCATTGGCTATGATGACTACGATCTGGCGTGGTCAGAAGCTGTTGGAATGGAAGCAGTCAGCTGATGCATGCGGCAATTGACTACTGCATGCCCAACGAAAATAAAGCCCTCTTCTCTATAAAAAGAGGGCTTGGGTGCCTTTAGGAGGTTAATGCTTAACTCCCAATCATACTCCCAAGTGTTGTGAACGATTTTCTTCCCTCTTCCTTGTTCTTATTTCTATCTTATTGTAAGAGGGAGAGGATTGTGTAAAGAGGTTACCTCCACCTTGTTGATCTAAAGGAGAGATTAGTGAATTTGGTTAAGGGAGAGATTCGCCATACAAATCGTCCATGGACTAGCGACAAGGGTCGTGAACTACGTTACATAATTGTGTTAGCGTTTGTCTTCTTCACTCTTTTGTATTTTTTTAATTGTCTTATTTTAGCATTTCTGCTGCGCTAATTACTCTTGTAGACAATTAAGATGCAAGAGTTTTCTGATGCATACGAACGCGACCTCAAATCTTGCGATGGAGACCGTCGAGGACTCAAAGCGCACGCTCACGCTCAACGCCCGCAAGTGCACAGATATCATCAAGTAATAAAGATTATCAATCTCACAGAGACTGGGATTCGAATATCAATATATTCAGTGGTTGTAATTGTTCGGACGTAACTCTAAGAGGTTTCGATTGGTGAGGGATGTCGGTGGACTTTACTCTATATGGTGTCACACGGAGGAGGAAGGGAGTGTGACGAGGTCTTCAAAGGTGATTCTAGGACTTCAGTTTCGCTTGTGTATCACAAAACAATGTTGTCAATTGGTGTTGTCTAGACGTTTAACTATAATTTTGTGGAAGGGACATCATACACTCTCCCGCAGAGCCGCCGCATCTACCGGGAGCTATCTCTGCCTAAAAGGACGGGATAGACAGTACGAGGATGTCAAATCAATCCCTACGATGAAACATTTCCGATTCTACCCACAGTTACAGGAGATCAGGTTTACCCCTAGGTTCCTTGTACAAAATCCTCTAAATCTTAAATACGAGGGTTGTCACACCTCGTATCGCCTAAGCACAACAGATAGAAAACCAAACACGCATAGATATAGTAAAAACAACTACCAATTGTCAAATCAAACTCAAAGGCAGAATTTAACATGAGCCAACATTGTAATATGCATACAAGCTACTCCCTAATCCTAGAATCAAAAGTACTACTCCATGTATATGAAGGAAGAATCACAAAGCATGTTTATGTTCGAATACATAAGGAACAAAAATGTAGGAACAAAGGATTACAATGCTTTCGTGGTCTTCTCTCCAACGTTGAAGTGCAAGGCGTGGACCTCCGGCGGTGTTCCTCCTCCTCGTTGTGAGTTCCCGAAGCTTTTTAGGGCTTCGGCATGCCGTCCTAGCCATCGTGCCTCCTCCCTAGGGTTCGGGTGGAGCCAACCTTATATAGACATCACCTCGGACCGCTGCAAAATCCAAAAAAATCCTAGTCGCGCAAATCTGGCGGGCCGCCACACGGCCGTGTGTAAACACATGGCCAGGCCGTGTAAACATGTGCCGTGTTAAAATGTCCTTCTTTTGCTCCGAAAGTGCGCCTTTTTCCCCCGAAATGCTATCCTGCACACAAAAGTACAAAGAGCAAACCTCCGAACCAGAAAATAGGAAATGCATGCAAAATAGAGTGACATATGTATGAAACTAACATAAACATGTAATGAGATGTGAGCGAAAACTACTCTTAAAATCCTATATATTTTGCTCACATCACTTCCCCCAGACTTAAATCTTTGCTTGTCCTCAAGCAAACCTCAGTACCATGAAATTTAAAAGACATTGTTCCATACTTAGCATGACAACTAAATTTATCAAGTGGTATTTACAATCAAAGCAGAATAAATATATTCTAGAAATTCACTAAGTTAGCTCCTCGTGCTCGTGCTAAGTGAACCATTCTTAGGGGATGTCCGTTCCATGGTGAGTTAAGTCGTCACCCCATAGCTTTCTTAAGGTTTCCGGCTCTTAGGCACTTACCTGCCCAAAGCGAGATTCTTTCCCTAGATCTAGCATAAAGTCTCAAAGACGTGCTCGGTATTGAGAGAAATTGGTAGATGTTTCCTCAGTAACCTAACTCGGTCTCAAAGGGACACCTAGTCATTTCCACCCACGACAACTATTTTTTATCCCTTTTTCATCCTTTTCTCTTTCTCTCTTCTCTTTTTTTTTTCTTCTCATTGGGATTTTAATTTTTCCAAATGGGCTTACACAATCCGAGCACCTCCAGTAACTAAAATGCTAAATCTAGAGTCACCTATGGATTCCAAAGTACTAGAATACTGAGATGAATCATAACTAGGTATGTACTAGATTATCCCCTTCAGAATGTTCAATATGTGTAAGTGTAAAGAAATAAAACTAACCAGTGTAAGTCTACAACATTCATTAAAGCAAATAAAATAAAATACCATGAGATAAATGAAGTTAAGCTACCTATGGGAACAACTCATGTAAGCAACTTTTTTATAAATACTACTGAGGCAACTTTATAGATAACAAAAACTAAGTACTGAAAGAAGTTCAACAACCCATGCATGAATAAATGAATGAAAATACTAGAAACAAAACTACTGCTAGGAAACAAAACAAAATAAACTTTGGGGTCTCCCCCTCAGACTTAAATGAAAATATACCTCTAGTATGGTAGATGAGGTGGAAAGTCTGGGAGCCTGGGCATCTATGGATCCTGGGAGAACCTGCTGCTGAGCCGCTAATGCCACATGTACATGTGGTCGATCTGGGAGCTGGTGGATGCAGCGGCTGTTCGGTGCTCCTCCTTCCTAGCCCACTGCGCCTGCTAGGCATGCATGTGCTGCCGCATCTCTCTGCGGTAGGCGGCCTCATCCTGGCGACGAGCAGCCTCCTCCTAGAAGTATATGTGGGCCTCGTCGTAGAACTCCTCAGCCCGCTGGAAATGCTCCCTGAATCCCTGGAACTCTGCCTGCTGGTAGGCGCTCTGCTCCTCCCATCGCTGCCTCTGCGTCTGCTTCTCAGTGTAAATATCATCGAGGTGCGATCGAAACTCCGAGAAATCATAGGCCGACATACCTGCATCCTACTCAAAGGTGGAAAAATGTGGTGGTGCAAGTGCAGACTCATGTCGGCGTGGACTAGGTGGGCTCCTATGCACATGTGGACTGGAGGGAGAGTGATATAAAGGTGGAGAGATGGGCGCCGATGTGGATGGTCCCTCATGTGGAGGGGACTCCACTATCAGGTCCAAGCGCCAGTTGGCGCGTATAGCGATGGTGGTATGATCCGAGTCGGGGAGCTTAAGGGCCATCAGATTTTTCCTTACAAAGCATAAGGAGCCTCCCTCTCTCACAATCATCTTCATGGCCATGCACACTCCTAGGTCGATCCTAGGGCTCCCCTCTATACTCTCTAATGTAGTGTAATCGTACTCCATCCTATGACAAATGTGGGTAAGTAGGCCTCCCACATTAATCTCTCCTCGTGCTGCTTTGCCCATCTTCACTAAGTGTCTGATGAAGTGGGACCCTACATCGATGCTACTCCTTTCTTGTAGCATGTCCCATAGGCAAAGCAGCTCGCTAGCTCTAACTACACCGTCACTATCCCCACGACCAAATATAGTACTGGCCATGATGCGGTGGAGGTACCGGAAGACGGGGTTTTGGAGGCGCGACGCTTTGGTCCTAGATGGGTCATAAGTGTGCTCCCCCGTCAACTCAGTCCAAACTATCCGAGAGTTGAACCCAATAGGGAGTCTTCTCTCTCCCCCACTCGACAAGCCAAAGCATGAATTCCATTGGTGAAGGGTCCACTCATGCTCAATGTTAAAAAGCCTAAAAGTTATCCTACCCTCTTCGCTCTCTCTACTCGTTAAAATTTCCGCCTCTAAGGAACTCAAAAACTCTAGAACTATCCTAGGGTAGGTTGGGTGCCTTATTCCCATCATCTCTTCCCACCCCACTTTTGCAAATAGGGCTTGAAGATCACCCAACAACCCTAAAAACTCTAGCAAATCTTCATCTAAGTACCTAGTAGCAGTGAGTTTACGAGTAGAAAGCATATTATATCTATCTCTATGTTCATTGTTGCGAAAAAGAAGAGTGGGTAGGGCATTACCCTCCTCCGGAGCTTGAGGGGCATCAACTCTCCTTGTTCGTCGCTCCGAAACGCCGGATCGAGGTGCTACTTGCTTGGTCCTCCTCATCCTTGCTCCTTGTGACTTCCTTTGAGGTTAAAAGTTCTTCTAGATGGTGGGGAAGACGAAATCACACGGCTATGGCAAGAGCTTTCGAAGCACACGGTGCAAATGGGGTGAAAACACACGACTCGCCCCTTTTAATCTCGCGTGACACGGCCATGTAAAAATACACGGCTAGGCCATGTGCACCTAAGGTCGGTCAGACACGGCCATGGAAAAACACACGGCTAGGCCATGTGTCCCCATTTCTCTCCCCATTTTGTGTCAGAGCTCGAATTCTCTCACACCTTTCGCCGTGTAGGTTAATATGGATTTTATTTTTGCCTAGCAAAGTTCTTTTCTAGTCCTAACCCTAAATGGGATGGAAATCAAGACTAAAATCAAACAAATGCATGCAATGCAATCAAAAAGGGAAATCTAAAACTAAACTTGGGTTGCCTCCCAAGAAGCGCTTTGTTTAAGGTCGTTTAGCTCGACCACACTCCACTATCAACTTGGCTCTGGAGGTTCAGTGAACCTCCATTCATCCATCTCGGGAGCTGCATCTGGAGGTTCTGACTTCATTCTACTAAATGTGAAGTTGTCGAGGTAGGGAGCCCTGTGCTCCGAAAGGCTGAAGAGGATGATCTCCCTATCTACCTCCAGGGAGATCTGGTGTGCCTTCACGTCTATGCACGCCCCTGCAGTCGCTAGAAAAGGCCTTCCCAGAATGATGGGATTCTGGGGATTTGGTCCTGTGTCCAGTATGATGAAGTCCGTGGGTATCACGAATTCCTCAATCACCACAGGATTGTGTGGTAGCAAGCCAACGGTCTCCTTGACTGAATCATCCCCTATAAAAATACCAAGATTCGCTGGTTGGAGCTCACTCAGTCCCATTTTCAGATAGTATGCGTAGGGCATCACACTGACTGATGACCCCAAGTCGCATAGAGCTTCGTCGAAGCTCTCCCCATAAATTAAGCAGGGGATAACAAATTCACCGGGGTCTTCTCTTCAAACTCAGCTTGGTCAGGTAGGGTGGTAATCATGGATGCACACCCCTTGGTGAATTTGCTACTCTGCCCCACTCCTTCCTCTTTACTTTGACTCACAGGAGAGCTTTTCATAGGTTGCAACACGGTTTGGGTTATCTGGGCCACTTGCGTCTCCAACATCTTGGTATGACTTGCAAGGCCGTCAATGGTGGGCTTCAAGTCTCTGAGTGATTCTTCAGACTTCTGATGTTGGCGATGAAATTTCTCATTGGCCTTAGTTTTGGTAGCGATGAAGTCCACCATCATCAGTTCCAGTCTGGACTTCTATGGTCGCTGCCCATTTCCCTGCTGCTGCCTATACCCCCCTGATGGTTGGGAGTTTCCTGAGTTATTCTTATAGGAGAAATTCGGGTGAATCCTCCATCCGGGATTATAGGTATTAGAGTATGGTTTGTTGGGCCTTTGGTCGTAGTCCCCAATCGCATCGCAGTGCTCGATCTGCTCGTCTGAGATCCCCAACCCTCCATAGTTGTCCTCTCGGTACGTTGTCGATCCCTCTCCAGAATCAATGGCCGCACATGCAGATGAAGGATTCAAAGATTCAAACCGTCTGCTGAGCACGTCCATCCTTGCTACAAGGTGGTCCATGGAGTTGACAGTGTATCGTCCCGCTTCAGGTGTAGGTTGACCACGTTCGGAAGCCCATTGATGGTGGTTCTGGGCCACCTCTTCGATAAGCTCCTCTACCTCCTTTATGGTCTTGTTCATCAGTGCTCCTCCGGCAGTAGAATCTAGGGACATCTTCGTGGTGTACGCGATCCCATTGTAGAAGATGTGGATCACTAGCCACCTCTCCAGTCCATGGTGGGGGCATTGGTAGAGTAGCCCCTTGTAATGATCCCAAGCTTCGAACAAGGACTCTCCCTCCTTCTAGCGAAAGCTCGTGATGAGATGGCGCATGTGAGCAGTCTTACTTAGTGGGAAGTATTTATTTAGAAACTGCTGCTCACATTGCTCCCATGTAGTGATGCTACCAGAAGGTAGGGAGTGAAGCCATGCCTTAGCCTTATCCCACAGTGAAAATGGGAGCAAAATCAGGCGGATCGCGTCAGTAGGGACTCCGTTCATTTTCATCGTCGAGCAGATTTCAAGAAATTCCTCAAGGTGTCGGTTCGGGTCTTCAGTCGCAGCTCCCCCGAATTGGCTCTGCTGAACCATATGTATAAGTGTCGACTTCAGCTCAAAGTTATTTGCGAAATAGATGGTCCAGCTATACTCGGCCTGAATCCTCTAGTGCTAGGAGCTGCGTAGTCCCACAGGTGTCGGCTACCTATGTTCACCTCGGATGCGTGTTGATCCTCCATCCTTCGCTGCTCTGCTCTCCAATGATGAAAGGTTCGCTCAATTTCTAAGTCGATCGGAATTAGACCTTCCGATCCTAATCGTCTAAGCATACGACGAACCAAGACACAAAATTAGGAGCGCTAATCTAATTCTAAGAGCAGAAAATAAAACAATCTAACTAATCAAAATCTAAGATGCAATAAGTAAATAGGAAACTACTACTAAAAGTAAAAACTAAATCTAAATATAGAAAATATAGAACTAAGCAAATGAAGCAAACTAAAAAAAAATAAAGCCAGTAAATAAATCTAATCCTAAATCCGATCCAATTTACCACTGTTCGATTTGATATCGAATTGCTCAGTCCCCGACAACAGTGCCAAAAACTTGATGTGGATGAACGCGACCTCAAATCTCACGACGGAGATCATCGAGGACTCAAAGTGCACACTCACGCTCAATGCCCACAAGTGCACGGATGTCGTCAAGTAATAAAGATTATCGATCCCACAGGGACTGAGATTCGAATATCAATATATTCAGTGGTTGCAATTGTTCGGACGTAACTCTAAGAGGTTTCGATTGGTGAGGGTTGTCGGTGGACTTTACTTTATACGGTGTCACACGGAGGAAGAAGGGAGTGTGCCGAGGTCTTCAAAGGTGATTCTAGGACTTCGGTTTTGCTTGTACATCACAAAATAATGTTGTCAATTGGTGTTGTCTAGATGTTTAGCTATGGTTTTGCGGAAGGGACATCATACACTCTCCCGCAGAGCCACCACATCTACCATGAGCTATCTCCGCCTAAAAGGATGGGATAGACGGTACGAGGATGCCAAATCAATCCCTACGATGAGCCATTTCCAATTCCACCGCACCCTTCTACCCACAGTTACAGGAGATCAGGTTTACCCCTAGGTTCCTTGTATAAAATCTCCTAAATCTTAAATACGAGAGTTGTCACACCTCGTATCGCCTAAGCACAATAGATAGAAAACCAAACACGCATAGATATAATAAAAACAACTACCAATTGTCAAATCAAACTCAAAGGCAGAATTTAACACAAGCTACTCCCTAATCCTAGAATCGAAAGTACTACTCCATGTATATGAAAGAAGAATCACAAAGCATATTTATGTTCGAATACATAAGGAATAAAACGCAAGAACAAAGGATTACAATGCTTTCGTGGTCTTCTCTCTGGCGTTGAAGTGCAAGGCATGGACCTCCTATGGCGTTCCTCCTCCCCATTGCGAGTTCTCGAAGTTTTTTAGGGCTTCGACGTGCCGTCCTAGCCATCGTGCCTCCTCCCTAGGGTTTGGCTGGAGCCATCCTTAAATAGACATCACCTCGGACCGCTGCAAAATCCAAAAAACCCTAGTCGCGCAAATCTGGCGGGCCGCCACACGACCGTGTGGAAACACACGGCCAGGCCATGTGCGGCCCTGGGGTGGCTGATCTTGCCTATTGGACACGGTCGTGTGTAGCCACACGCCCTGGCCATGTCCCATTTTGCATCTAGCTATAAAATGTCCTTCTTTTGCTCCGAAAGTGCGCCTTTTCCCCCAAAATGCTATCCTGCACACAAAAGTGCAAAGAGCAGACCTCCGAATCAGAAAATAGGAAATGCATGCAAAATAGAGTGACATATGCATGAAACTAACATAAAAATGTAATGAGATGTGAGCGAAAACTACTCCTAAAATCCTATATGTTTTACTCACATCATTTTCCATCTACGATATTAGGCTATTCAACCCCCCTTCTAGTTGAGCCACGATCCTCCAATAAGTGGTATCAGAGCAAGGAGCTTGTCGACGGACTCATCGCAAAAACAAGCACAACAACAAAATGACCAACTCGAACATTTATCCATCCAAATTCAAAGGCGACTTCGTTTGGTAGAAAAAGTGAATGTATGTATTTTTTGAAATGGACTTTGATATTATGATTATTATGAAAATCGGTTTCGAGATACCTAGGGATGAAGAGGGGAAGCCAACCAAAAAATCAAGATGGACTAAGAAGCAAAGAGAGGAGCACCTTGCAAATTCGAAAGTCATGCACCATCTCTACAATGTGCTATCTCAACAAGAGATTAATAGGATTGGCGAGTGCTCTAGCGCCAAAGAAATGTGGAAAAAGCTAGTGGAGCTTCATGAAGGCACATCTGAAGGCAAGCTAGCTAGAAGGGACCTCCTTCGATCTCAATTGAACAATATCAAGCTAGATAAATGGGAGAAGGTATTATCTCTATACTCTCGTTTTAAAGAAATAATTAATGGATTTTCAAGTGTAGGGAAGAAGCTCTTCAATAGGGATATGATCATGAAGGCAATAGATGCATTTCCCCAATCATCAAAATGGAGCTCCATGGTAGATTCTTTCTACATCTCAAAGAATCTAGAGATAAGTACTCTAGAAGAATTCTTTTCTACCATGGAATTACATGAAATTAGGCTTGAAGGAATAGTTGAAGATCTAATCAAGCAATCAAGGGGAGTAGTATTAGTGGCCGACAAAGGAAAGAAGAAGAAGGAGACTCCACCCTCCTCATCCAATGACGAATCTTCCTCCTCAATGAATAGGAATGAAGAAACGTATATGGTAAGAAAGGTGAGACGTGCTTTAAAGAATTTTAAATTTAATAAGTCTCATGATAGGAGAAGGAGGACTAGGAAGGTTATATGCTATAATTGCTAAGGAGAGGGACACATGAGGGATGAGTTCCCTTTGTTGACAAGAGCATGGAAGAAAGAAAGAAGAATGGCAAGAAAAAAGAAGGGATGAAGAAAGAAGAAAGAAGAAAAGAAGTCAAAGGAGAATGAGAAGAAGTCAAAGTCCCGAAACTTAAAAGCGATATGGGACGATCCACCATCATCGGAAGAAAAAGAGATCGTCTCCCATTTTGCATTAATGGGAATAGATGGCATAGTCTCCATCTCCTCCGAGCAAGAAGGAAGCACAAGTGAGGAGGAAAGATCAAGTGTAGGGGGGAGCATCCTCATCAGAATCGGAAGAATGAGATTGGGTAAGTGAGATAAAGAATCTCCCTACCCAAGATGTTATTTTAGTAATTATTAGCTTGACTATGGACTTATTTAGGGACAAGAAGAAAAATAAATGCATGCTAAATGAAATTAAGGCCCTAAAAGAAAAACTTGAAAATGCATGCTCACATGAAAATATTTCTTCTTCTAGTGTTAATGATGCATGCTTAGTAGAGAATAGGATTCTAAGGGAAAAGGTAGATTTTCTTACTAAAACCCTTGAACAATTCACAATTGGCTCAAATACCCTAAATATGATCATTGGGAGCCGAAGGACAAATTTTAACAAAAAAGGCTTAGGATACAAGGGATCAAAGAATGAAAAAATCTACCATTGTTTAATTGCTAGAGGACAATCTAAAATAACAATAGTAGCTAGGAAATGGATCCCAAAGGAGTACTTGGTGAACCCTATTGAAAAGAATTTATATTGGGTCCCCAAGTCAATCCTTAAGGGTTAGAGAAACCTAGGATAGTCAACCATAAGTGGACTTATTTTATATCATGATAAATGGTTGACTTATAATCTTTATGATGATGTTGAGATAATATTTGATTTATGATCATGATGTTCAATTATGGATAATCCTTGTTTTATGATCATGATGGGTGTTTTAGGATGATACTTAACCTTGGGTAGAATTGCATGAAATTTTGGTTAAGTATAATTACCTTTAGTTACATCTCACATTCACCATAAGTCCAACTTGATTGAAAACATAGCATGGGTGAAATGTTAGCTTGATACAAGTGTTTCACTAATGCTTATGACATTTAGATGGGTCACTTAGAGTATCATGACATAGCAATCATAGACTAACAATGAGAAAAGCATATGTTTAATTCATGGACATATTGCCCAAAGATCATGGTTGGATATTTTTAATGTTTTAAAATCATTTCATATTTTGAAAACTAAGAGTTTATGTTTTGAAACATTCTAAGGAAAAACTAGGTTTCAAAGTTGATACATAATTGAACATTTTTATAACTTTTGAGTTTTTGCCTAATTTTCAAAAATTGAATGTATTTTCATGAAAAATTATTTTTCCTTGATAAAGGGACTCATAAGAAATGTGTTCCCTGAATTTCGTGATTTTTTAAACTTTTTAAAAATTTTAATGCATTTTTGAAATTGGGTTCAGAAATCAAAAATCGAGATTTTTAGGTTCCAGTCGACTGCTGGTCTGAACCAATCAACTGATGTACTGTGCACGTGCACAGTAACCTATTTTAGATGGATTTAAGTCAGATTTTGGTCGTTTTATTCCCTTAGACTTTGATGTCATGTTGTATAACATATGTTAGATGTTTTTGAAGGTGTCAAAGGGGGAGAAATATGAGAGTTTAAGTTAATCATGCTAGGGGGAATTAGCATGTGTTAAGGGGGAGTTGCATGTATTAAGGGGGAGTGTTTTGATACTCATGTTATGTTTATATGCTTTCCTTGCCTTAGTATTTTATTAATGTTTTCCCTAAGTTAAATATGTTGTCACACATCAAAAAGGGAGAGATTGTTAGGGCAATCAACCCAAGTATGGTTTGGTTTTGATGTGTATAGCAAAGGGTTTAAGTTAGGTT
The DNA here is from genome assembly GCA_025175895.1 of Wurfbainia villosa. Classification (NCBI taxonomy): domain Eukaryota; kingdom Viridiplantae; phylum Streptophyta; class Magnoliopsida; order Zingiberales; family Zingiberaceae; genus Wurfbainia; species Wurfbainia villosa. The sequence goes on along the minus strand of CM045987.1, from coordinate 121,615,526 downwards.
GTTTATGTGATTTGATGTGTGTGTTTAAGTTGTGCAGGACTTAAGTGAATCACACATGTGTTGACTTGATGGAGCATTGGCAAATTCACCATCTCATGGCTCAGGTCCTTGAGTCAGTGAAAAATGACATTACAGAAGTTGTGCGTTTGGTGCATCTGAGGGACCGTCTGACGAGAAACAAATGAAGTGAAACTTCGTGGAAAGATGCAAAGGATGACACTGGAGGAGATGAGGGCTTAGTGCATCCGAGGGATGCAGGCCGAAGAGAGCTTCGAGGTGAGGGACTTCATGGGAGATGAGAGTGAGCGATTGTAACCCGGGACGGGGTAGCTCAGCTAGGTGAACTTGGCCGAATGGCTAAGTAAAGTGTTGGACGCTCAAACTTAGGTTTGAGGTTTTACCCGACAAGTTGGATGCTCAAACTTATGTTTAAGGTTTTACCCAACGATTGATAAGTCGGATGCTCAAACATTAGTTTGAGGTTTTATCCAACAAATGGAAGTGTCGGATGCTCAAACATATGGTTTGAGATTTACCCGATGGTCAGATGCTTAAAAAAGTATTTATTTGAGGTTTTATCCGACACCAGTCGACTGCTATAGATAACAGTCGACTGATCCAAGTCGAGTGCGATCGACTGGTGTTCGACTGATGGACTTATAGCCCGTGATCATTGCTAACGAAGCGATCATGCTAAGGCGGCGGATGACTCTGCGAAGGTGGTTGCGGGCACAGAAGGTTTTTGAGTCTATTAATTGCTTGGATCACTCGACTGATGGCTTGATCAGTCGAATGATGGGCATGATCAGTCGATTGATCAGAGTGTCGTTGGCTATGACAACCATGATTTGGCATGGTCAAAAGCCGTTGGAATGGTGGCAGTCGACTGATGCATGCAGCAGTCAACTGCTGCATGCCCAACGGGAAGAAAGCCCTCTTCTCTATAAAAAGAGGATTTGGGTGCCTTTGGGAGGTTAATGCTTAACTCCCAATCATACTCCCAAGTGTTGTGAACGATTTTCTTCCCTCTTTCTTATTCTTATTTCTATCTTATTGTAAGAGGGAGAGGATTGTGTAAAGAGGTTACCTCCACCTTGTTGAGCTAAAGGAGAGATTAGTGGATTTGGTTAAGGGAGTGATTCGCAGTACAAATCTTCCATGGGCTAGCGACAAGGGCCATGAACCACATTACATAATTGTGTTAGCGTTTGTCTTCTTCACTCTTTTGTATTGTTTTAATTGTCTTGTTTTAGCATTTCTGCTACGCTAATTACTCTTGCAGACGATTAAGACGCAAGTGTTTTCCATCTACAACATCGGGCTATTCAACCCCCCTTCTAGCCGGACCACGATCCTCCAACACCCGGGACGTGTTAGTCGAGCGAAGCAGTGTCAAGCACGCGAAGGTCCTCGGGCATGCAGAGGTGTTCGAGATGCTCGAGAATTTGACACGAGCGCAGTGCTCGGTGCTCAAGCTGAGGGCTTAGTGCATCCGAGGGATGCAGGCCGAAGAGAGCTTCGAGGCGAGGGGCTTCATGGGAGATGAGAGTGAGCGATTGTAACCCGGAACGGGGTAGCTCAGCTAGGTGAACTTGGCCGAATGGCTAAGTAAAGTGTCGGACGCTCAAACTTAGGTTTGAGCTTTTACCCGACAAGTTGGATGCTCAAACTTGTGTTTGAGGTTTTACCCAACGATTGATAAGTCGGATGCTCAAACATTAGTTTGAGGTTTTATCCGACAAATGGAAGTGTCGGATGCTCAAACATATGGTTTGAGATTTACCCGATGGTCATATGCTTAAAAAAGTATTTATTTGATGTTTTATCCGACACCAGTCGACTGCTATATATAGCAGTCGACTGATCCAAGTCGAGTGCGATCGACTGGTGTTCGACTGATGGACTTATGGCCCAGCAGTCGACTGCTAGCATTTGGCAGTCGACTACCAAGGGACGACAGATGACTACTGAAGGTGGTTGTGGGCACAGAAGGTTTTTGAGTCTATTGATTGCCTGGATCACTCGACTGATAGCTTGATCAGTCGAATGATGGGCATGATCAGTCGATTGATCAGAGTGTCGTTGGCTATGACAACCATGATCTGGCATGGTCAAAAGCCGTTGGAATGGTGGCAGTCGACTGATGCATGCAGCAGTCAACTGCTGCATGCCCAACGGGAAGAAAGCCCTCTTCTCTATAAAAAGAGGATTTGGGTGCCTTTGGGAGGTTAATGCTTAACTCCCAATCATACTCCCAAGTGTTGTGAACGATTTTCTTCCCTCTTTCTTGTTATTATTTCTATCTTATTGTAAGAGAGAGAGGATTGTGTAAAGAGGTTACCTCCACCTTGTTGAGCTAAAGGAGAGATTAGTGGAATTGGTTAAGGGAGTTATTTGCAGTACAAATCTTCCATGGGCTAGCGACAAGGGCCATGAACCACATTACATAATTGTGTTAGCGTTTGTCTTCTTTACTCTTTTGTATTGTTTTAATTGTCTTGTTTTAGCATTTCTGCTACGCTAATTACTCTTGCAGACGATTAAGACGCAAGTGTTTTCCATCTACGACATCGGGCTATTCAACCCCCCCTTCTAGTCGGACCACGATCCTCCAACACCCGGGACGTGTTAGTCGAGCGAAGCAGTGTCAAGCACGCGAAGGTCCTCGAGCATGTAGAGGTGTTCAAGATGCTCGAGAATTCGACACGAGCGCAGTGCTCGGTGCTCAAGATGAGCCACAATGCTCTATACTCAATCAGAAAAGTCATGATTCTCTATTGCGATACTCAGGAGAGTTGTGATTCTTGGTCAAGAATACTTGGGAGTATTTGACGGTGCTCTAGGAGTACTCAGCGGTGCTTTTTTTAACCATGATGCTAAGTTATATTGGCATCGACTCGAGTCATGCCAACTACTGCTGAATGGTTTGCTCAAAGTCAACATGCCAATTTAAACTTTAAGATATGTCTGAACAAGCCGAGGACTTATCCCAAAGTGGGAGTAGTCTACTCGGACTAGGCCTAAGCCGAGTGTCTTAGAGAAGATGAAGAGGTCCAACTCTGAGATGTGTGACAAAATGCTGTCGGTGTTTTGTGGCATGTAGATTTTCAAATTGGCACATTGACTTACTGAGGGTATTATACTAAAGTGACTATTTGTGTATCACATTTTAATTCGAATGGTGAGATGTAATTCTAGGTTATGGTGTATGGTTTTTGTTGATTCAATCACTCATTTTCAAATTTGTATTTGAGTCATTTTGAGTCTTGATGATTAGTAGGGTACACAAAGTTGAAAAATTAAGCATCAATTGTCACTTACGTCTCTCTATTATGTGTGATAGAGACATGGCTGCAACAAAGAACATCATATTGGATCTCATGAAAGGAGATAAGCTGAACGGTGACAACTATAATATTTGGCACCGGAAGGTTCAATTTGTCTTCGAGGAATAAGAAGTCGGAGAGGTTCTTAAGCACGAGATGGTGGACCTCGGGGAGGATACCACAGCTCAAGAGAGACAGATCAGGAGGTATATTCCGCTTGGAAAAAGAAGGATGACCAAGCTAGGGTAATTCTTCTTAGAAGCATGCACGAAGAACTAATTCTAATTTATGAGCAGTATCATACTATTGTGTCGGTCTGACATGCTCTTAGAGCACATTATGGCACCTCATTAACTCCTAAGTTGAGGATGTTGACCTATAAATTCATAACTTATAAGAAGAGACTCAATTATACTATGAAGGAGCATTTAATGGATATCTTGAGTATGATTGCTTCTCTGAAGAATATGGGGGAGTCAATGTCAAATAAGCTTCAAGTACTAGGAGTGATCCAGTCCTTGTCTGACTCCTGGGATATTGTTAATACTTATCTCACATACACTGAAAGTATCCATACTTTCATGGATGTGAGTAGACATTGTGAGCTCGAGAAGGAGCACCAAGAAGTGACCAAGTCAGCTTCAGGTCATGCCAATCTTACAGAGCCGAGTAAGGACTCCCAAGGAACTAAGCACAAGTGGTGCAAGCATGAAAAGAAGACTAAAGGTCCTGACAAGAAGAAGTCATTTGCCAAGACAAATGAAAAAGGAAAAAAAAGCGAGAAGAAGGAGCTCATAAAGAGCAATGGTCGATGTTACATATATGGTAAGCTTGGGCATTTTGCACGTGAGTGTAGCGAGCAAAATGTATATCCTTATTCTTTACATGGTTTGAGTTATGTGTTATCTAATGTGATGTTCGCTAACTCTTCTCCTTTGTGGATTGTAGACTCAGGAGCCACATACCATGTAGCCGTGATAGGAGTGCATACGTAGAATTTCACTGTTTAAATTCACATGCGAGAAGACTATATTAGTGCCTATAAGATTCATATATCTCTATAATGGCATGATATTGTCAACTTTGGGCCTAAGCCCTCATGGATTTGTTTTTGAGCTTTACTCAAAAGGCCTCATACAAATGGAGATATCTTTTTATCTTATAAGCATATGATTTTTGTCATGTCTTACTAATGTGGAACTTTAATTGTATTATCCATACTCCAAACAATCCCCCCCCCTCAAACAAAGGACTATATTGAGCCCCCCTCAAGTCTATCCGTCCTTGAAGGACTTTTTCTATTTGATGTCTGATCCTCAACCCACCAGGACTTCACACCAACTATCTAATCCTCCTGACCCAGTTGGACTTCCTGTCAGTTATCCAACCCATCTTGCCCAACTGGACTTCCTGCCAGTTGTTCGGTCCTTCCGAGCCAAATGGACTTTCTGTCAGTTGTTCGGTTCTTCCGACCCAACTAGACTTCCTGCTTGGTGTCTGGTTCTCTTGATCCGAACATGGGAGCTCTACTTCCTTCGTTTGAGGTTCATGGCTTGATATGGATCATGACTCCGATACCAATTGTTAGTGCCTATAAGATTCATATATCTCCATAATGACATGATATTATCCACTTTGGGCCTAAGCCCTCATGGTTTTATTTTTGAGCTTTACCCAAAAGGCCTCATACTAATGGAGATATTTTTTTTATCTTATAAGCACATGATTTTTTCCATGTCTTATCAATGTGAGACTTTTATTATATTCACCATACTCCCAACAAGCTATATGTGGAGAATGGGGCATTTGTGGAGGTTAGAGTGATTGCCACTTACAAGTTGTTACTGCAAAGTAATCAAGTCTTGTATCTCTATGATGTGTTATATACTTTAGAGATTAGGTGAAATATTGTCTCTATCCATTGTCTAGACCAGCTAGGATACTATGTTTTTATTGGAAACTCTAAAGTTTTCATTTCGTATGATAATATTTTAATATGTTCTGGTTTAGTCCATGAGGTACTTTATGTACCAAACTTGATTTTAATCCACGAGACTTATCCTGCTTCTCCTATTGCATTTGCATCTGATAGTGTAGTCGATGATGTAAATGGAGAACATAGAAAATTTGGCCACATAGGGCAAGAGAGAATGGGTCGATTAGCAGCATGTGACATGTTAGGCTAGCTAACCAAAGTCAAGTTGCCCTTGTGTGAGTTTTGCCTATAGGCAAATCAACAAGAAAACCATTTGGAAAAGCAATGAGATCTAGGACTCTATTGTAGTTGATTTATTTCGACATTTGTGGACTTATGAATGTGAGATCCCAAAACAGAGCCATGTATTTCATTATGTTTATAGAAAATTACACATATTTCGGTTATGTCTACTCAATCTCGCATAAGTTTGAGGCACTAGAATTCTTTAGGAGGTTTATTAGTGAGGTTGAAAATCAGCTAAACTTGAGGGTGAAAATTATCAGAACCAATCGAGGGCGCGAGTATCTATTTGAGTAGTTCCAAGAGTTTTGTTTCGAAAAAGACATTACAATACAGTTGACTATTCCTGCTACTCTTCAGTAGAAAGGAGTTGCCGAGAGAAGGAATAGGACTCTATTGGAGATGATGAGGTCTATGATGGCGCAAGACCAATTTACCTATCTCTCATTAGGGGGATGTGTTATTGAGCACTGCCTATATCCTTAATCGTGTTCCAACAAAGTTCGTAGTCAGTACCCCATACGAGCTTTGGACAGAGAGGTAACCTATCCTTAGTCTTTTGAGGCCATGGGGTTGTGCATGTATGTTAATGATTCCTCAAGAACACTCCAAGAAGTATGTGTTTCCAAGAGAATATACGGACAAGACAGTCACTGAGATTGAGTCTTATGATGTCATATTTCTCGAGAATGATTTTCCTAAGAGAGGAGAAATCGATCGAGATTTCGCCTTCTATGAGATGGACGAGTCTAGTGTCTTAGTGGATCCCAGTGGAGGGATTCAAGACCTTTTAATGGATCTTGGTCCTAGTGGGAGTGGTTCATCTGAAGGTGTGGAGACTCTCTCTCATCGTAGGAGTGGTCAGGAAAATGTACGTCATCATTTCCTGATTGAGAACAAGATTCTCATCATGACTCCGGAGGATGAGGATGATCCGAGGACTCTAAGAGAGGCTTTGGAAGGCTCTACGAAGGACCAATGGTATAAGGCCATGTAGGAAGAAATGAAATTAATGAAAATCAATGAGGTTGGGAACCTAGTTGACTTACTTGAGAAAAGAAAGACTATTGGAAACAAGTGGGTTCTCAAAATCAAGAGGAAGGGTGATGGATCGATCGAGAGATATAAGGTCCATATGGTAATCAAGGGTTACGCTTAGACAAAGGGTAATGAGTAAGAAGAGACTTTTCTCCTGTAGTTAAATTTACATTGATTCATTTACTTTTAGCAATTATCGCGTGTTTAGATCTAGAGTTATATCAGATGGATGTGAAGACTGCTTTCCTTAATGAAAGTTTGAATGAGGAGATCTACATGAAACAACCTCCAAGGTTGGTTCTAGTAGGTCAGGAAGATAAGGTTTGTCGACTTCGTAAGTCGATATATGACCTAAAGCAATCATCCAGGCGGTGGTACCTAAGATTTCACGAGGGGGTGATATCTTATGGGTTTACAATGGTCGAGAAGGATCGTTGTATCTATCTGATAAGATCAAATAACTCTTTTGTGATTCTATCGTTATATGTGAATGATATAATGTTGGCTAAGAACAACATTGAGTATCTAATAACCATTAAAATAAGTTATCATCCAATTTCGGCATGAAAGATATGGGCGAAGCTGAGTTCATTCTCGAAGTACATATCCAGAGGGATCGCTCGAGAAGATTTTTGACTCTTTCACAAGAAGCTTACATTAAGAAAATTCTTGAGTGCTTTGAGATGAGTGATTGTAATCTCATAAATACTCCAATCGCTAAGGGTGATAATCTTAGCTTAATAATGTGTTCTAAAACTCAGGAAGAAATAAGGGAAATAAGTAAAGTACCTTATTCCTGTGCAATTGGAAGTCTAATGTATAGAATAATGTGTACACGATCAGACATATGTTATGCAGTTGGTCTAGCATGTAAATATCAAGTAAATCCTAGAAGGGATTACTGGAGAGCAGTGAAAAAGATTTTTTGATATCTCAATGGAATTGTAAACTTCTCTTTGTGTTATGGAGGAGGTGATTTGCAACTTGTAGGATATTAAGATGTTGATTGGGGAAGCGATCTGATAAATGCAAATTAACATCATGTTTCACTTTCTTGCTCAATGGTGGGGTCATCTCTTGGAGTAGTAAGAAGAAAACTAGTGTTTCTCTATCTATGATGGAGGTTGAGTTCATGGCTTGCTTAATAGTAGTTCAAAAGAGTGTTTGACTCCAAAGACTATTAGATGACTTAGGGATTGTAGTAGATAGTGGGAGACCAGTAATGATTTATTGTGATAATCAGTTCGCTATCGCTTACACTCGAGACTCTAAGTTTCATAGTGGAACTAAACACCTTGATACCAGATATCATTTTGTGAGAGACATCATTGAGAAGAATGAAACGTCTGTCAAGTATATTTCATCACATAGCATGGTGGTTGACCCCTTCACCAAACCTATCACTAGAGACTACTTTTTGGGACATAGAGAGTTTAGATTTGGACACTTTATGAAATTTCTCAATTTGTACTTTATTGACAAAAGTGATGCTTAATGATATATATTCTTGTGCATTATTTAGTCACACTTATATTTTATGTAATGCACTTATTATATATATGTTCTGTGATATAATAGATATAGCAGGCAGGTGAGATCAACTCTCTCCCACAAGTGACCACCTCCAAGAGTGGAGATGAGACGGTTTCTAGCTATAAGAGATTTTGAGAGTAACCCTACTAGAACTTAAGTCATCCTAATATGTATTCAGGATGAGGTCATGTATAACATGATCGACATGGACGTAGTCATATCCATGTTGCCTGTAAGTAACCAGGTTTGAGATCTCAGATATCACCTACAATTTGTGATATTGTATTTGAGGTACTCTCTTTGAGATTTCAGGATCAAGTCTTAAGTGTAAACTGAGTCTCATATCTATACAGTGCTAGAGAAATCTGATATGTCCTTTTGAGAAATGGGGGAATAACACTGTGGCATGTGTTTCATACCACATGTGATAAAATGACTAGAGAAAATGAGAGTTATATTACTTGACACAGTAAATGAATATCCCCGAGCCCACTATGTGAGATCCAAGATCCTTTAGGTGGGATCTCTTATGCTCTTATTACTTTCGACTGTTTCTTGAAGTCCTAAGTCAGTGTTTGTCACTTGAGTTTATTTACTGATATCTCGAAAGATAAATTAAGATTTGAGGAACAAGTATAGGAAAGCAACTGAATTGAGACTAATAGATTCGAGTTTGGGAAAAGGAAGATTAATTGACAATGCATCATTATCATATATTTACTGACTAGTCTTTTATGTTCATCCATGAAGGGATTAAACATATTAGTGAATATAAAAGTCAAGCAAAATTTGGAGATTACTTTCAATGAGGAAAGTAGCTCGATGGATATATTTAGTCTTGGATTTGGGGTGCAGCGAGATTTTATATCTTATGATATAATGATGACTACTTAATGATCCTAACAGGTGGATCGAGCATTTATTATTTGTAGGTGTACTTATAAGTCACACAACGTCCAACCCTGTATGACAATCCAGTAGGGTGATGTGATGGGTCACATGAGTCGTGATCTAGTGACGGAAGTAATATACCCTCGTGTGCAAGTGGAAGATGTTGGTTATGTTCATGTTGGGGCATGAGCTCATTATCTCCAATTAACAATATCCCATATCTATCAACTGTTTGACAGAAGCAGGAGGTGGGTGTGTGCAAGAGGCAAGGTGTGCAGTGAAGTGCGGAGGTGCTTCAGTGCATTGCATTCGGTGCATGTAACAAGTGATTACTTCTTTCAAGATAGATCTTGATGAGAAGAGCAAGTGACTTACTGTATCACATCATCAGGTTAAGGATTGTGACATCGTGATATTGTGGTGATAATTTGATGTGCGACTATCATCCCGACTTTGAATTGTTCATGAACAAAGTGCAGTTCCAGAGAATTCTACATCAAAACAATCCGAGGTATAGATTTATTATTCCATAAATTTTATCTTTTGATGTATATCGACATATTTAAATTCTATCGTGTTAGTGAATTTTTATGATTGATTTTGATCTACCAAGGATTTTATTAGTCAATCGAAATTAGTTTGCAACTATCTATTGAGATTGTATTCCATTCCTAACCATATTAGGATTATTGGCAGCCATACATTGGAATCAAAATTTTGACCATATTTGAATAGTCTATAGCCATCCATTGAGATTTAATTTCTAGCTATATTGGGATAGTGACGCAAGCTGGGAGTGGGATGGGAATGCTTCCATGTGCGAGGTCATAATAGAGATGGCAGAAGATTCGAAAAAAGAGAAAATTTACAAACAAAAAGGATCCACTTCTAGATTTAAACAAGAAGAAATATTATTAATCAAAACATCAATCAATCAATCCAAAAAAGAACCTTAGTCCGTGTTTAAATAAACTAGAAATTGAAAAAAAAAATCCGAAACAAATAAAAAATTTTCAAAATAAATAAAAATATAATAAAATCTTAAATTAACCTAAACTACAGTGGTGGTGCCCCATGACTATGGTGTGGACTATGACCTGGATGTGGTGGGGACCACGATCATGATGGGGACCACAATCTAGATGTGGTGGGGACCACGATCGTGATGGAGACTACGAGCAGACCGTTGTTCCCATCGAAAGATCCCTATCGAGCTACAGAATAGAACACACCTGTGTGATGACTGTGGACAGACCGTGAGAGCCTCTGGATGATGTGTTTCCTTCTTTCTAAGGTTTGAAATACAACATACTTGTGTCAAGGGGCCATGGGAGTATTGATATCCTTGTAGGAAGCCTCAATTTCTCTTTATCATGGCTCATAAGAAAGAAGGGTGCATCACAAGACAAGAGTTGATCAAACTACTAGATATGCCTGTATCATATGTCTGGGACTAAAAAGAACTCAATGTCAAGTTCAGAGTAGTGTCTTTAATGGCATACAAACTTATGCCCACCTATTGTTTTGCTAGTAAATCCATACCTGAGTCTAACACATTGCTTAGGCGAAGTAGTAGGGCTTGAATGACTTTCTCTTGTGCACCCACCTTCAAATACTTGGACATAGAAAGAAGAGGGGAGATAGAAAAAACCAAAATAGAAGTGAGATCATCTTACCGGAGTGCTAGTATAATCTTCTATCCTCTAATATAGGTGCTTATCATCCTCAAACAATCATCCCTCATTTCATTCTTAGGAGAAAGAACAACCAGTGTCTCGTGACCATCTTCATAAAGTACCACATCATCATCATACTCATCGTAGATGAGGTCAGTCATATCTTCTTCAATCAATAAAATTTTGCACTCAGTGCTCTCATGCCCATCTTTGTACGTTACCCTGTCAATGTCATCATTATAGATGAGGTAATCTATGTCTTCATTAATCAATAGAGATTGCTCCTCTATCACACATAAATCATAAGGGACCTCGTCAATGTAGTCCTTGTCGTCAACTAGGTCACCCATGTCTTCTTCAACCTCATTAATATGATCAATGAATGTTTCTGCATGTAATGAGTCAAAAAACTTGGGAAGTTCGACAAGAAAATCAAGGTCTTCATACTATTCTTTGTGACCATAGTGATCTCGATGATATGGATTTTTAAAGCTCAAAGTAACATGTTGATTAAATACCTTATGGTCATCAAGATCTTGCATTGATAAACAATGAGATAACTTCATGACTTGTCTTTGTAGATCCTTGATGCGTTCGTAGAGTCTTTGATCCTGGTGCAAGGCTTCCTCAGTCTGAATTTGCCTGTCATGACCATGACCATGACCGCAATGACCATCCATGGATGGTCAAGATAACTCCATGATTTATCTCTGTAGATCCTTAATGAGCTCGTAGATTCTTCGATCTTAGTGTGAGACTTCCTTAGTCTAAATTTATCTTTCACGACCATAATCATGACCATGATGATCCTCCATGGATCTAGGACTTTGATACTAATTGACGTAGGGTGGGAGCAAGATGGAATCCTTCCATGTGTAAGGTTAGAATAGAGGTGGTAGAGGAATCAAAGGAGGAGAGAATTCACAAATAAGGAGGATCTGTCTCTAGGTTTAAACGAAAAGAAATATTAACCAAAATATCAATCAATCAATCCATCCATATGTGTGTCTTAGCTTGTGTTTAAATAGACTAGGAATTGAGAAAATTTAAAACAAATAAGAAAATTTCAAAATAAATAAAAATTTAATGAAATCCTAAATTAAGCTAAGCTGTGAAATCGACGTGCCATGACCATGGTGTAGACCACAACCCATTCATTGTGGAGACCACGACCATGGTGGGGACCATGGACAAACTGTGGTTCCCATTGGAAGACCTCTCTCGAGCCATAGAATAGTGCACATCCATGGTGGTGACCATGGGCAGACCGTAGAGGCCTCTAGATGGTGTATTTTCTTCTTTCTAAAGTTTGAAATACGGTATACTTGTATCAGGGGGCCATGAGGAGGGATCGAAATCCTTATTGGAAGCTTCAATTGCTCTTCATCATGGCTCAGAAGAAAGCAAGGATGTGTCACAAGATAAAAGTTGATCAAACTACTGAATGTGTCTGCATTAGATAGTCCTTATTCATTGGGATCAAATTTTTGACCATATTAATTGAGAAGATATTTTCCAAGAGTTTTTTACCATATTCTTTTAAGTGAATCTCTTAGTAATAAGACAAGTCTTATACTTTTTGACATTACTCAAGCAAGTCTTATATCTTTTGCTCAGTGAATGTTTTTGTTAGATATTGGGTCTTAAAAAGACCAATATGGTTTACAGTTTTGAAAAGGAAAATCGAGGTGTCATCAATCGATGAAAGTTTAAATTGACTTCAAAATCGAAATCTACGTTTCGAGTAGATGAATCTAGACTATTAATTTGCTCAAAACCGATTATGGGTGAATGAGAAATTAATTGTTAAAGTCAACCTAAAATGTTATTAAAGGAAGTAAGGGGAGCAATAGTCCCACATTGAAAATTCCATAGAGGATTTACTTCCTTATATGTGTTGTTGTGTTAATTGAGTTAACTCGACTAAGCACAGATACTCTCATCCAATGGGCGAGCAGGTGCTCACACCTGCAAGCCCGCCACCCGCCATGTGCGCACGCGCACAATGGGCGCTTTGTTGGCGCACTTTGCACTTCGCGTCGTCGCGAGGAGCTTAAATTTATGCTCCGGGTGACGTGGCAGTACCTACGTGGCACTCGAGTTATGTGTCATGTATACATGACACTCGATTGGGCAGAGAGAGGTGACTGGCTGCTGACTGGGCAATCGAATGGCCACCGTTGGAACGAAGAGGGTGATGGATCGCAAGTAGCGCGATCTGGAGCGTTGATCGTGAAGAATCACGATCGGACCATTGGTGATTAAGATTTATCTGGAGCATCGGATTGATTGGATCGCTGGATCCAGATCTGGCGGTTGAGATCAAAGAATGATCTGAAAGGTTACAATCATTAAAAGGTTTGATGAAGGGTTATAACCCTCTACATCCAATGGCTCAGATGAAACTTACCAAAGGGTACTTCACCTCTTCACCTAGTATAAATAGGATCCCAAGATGATGGAATAAATCACTCAAAATTCACTCAATCTCACTCACCTTTGCATACAATCCATCCTCTGCATCCGGAGTCCATAAAACCTACGAGAATATTCGCCGGTCTCAAAATTTGTAGTGCTACTATTCCGAGACGTCGTTGTTGTATCTTGGAAACGAATTGTTGCTATCCGTAAGCACCTGAGCGGAGCTATATCGTTTTACGGAGATAGTGTTGAACACTAGCCTCGACGAGCTCATATCAGTTTGCTTTCTCCCCGGCAATATTCATCACATCGATAATCAACAATCGTAAAATGATATCGGTGCAATCTGATATGGCCGTGATCAACGACGTTCTGACTACCGTTTCACCCAAAGGCACAACCTCCGTTCTACCCTGAGAAATTCAACGGAGCTGATTTCAAAAGATGGCAACAGAAGATGATGTTTTATCTGACGATGCTAAACCTCGTAAGGTTTTTGCGTGAAGACCCGCCAGCCGCTATGGAAGAAGATTCCAATAGTAAGGCTGCTTGTGATGCGTGGTCGCACGAAGATTTCTTGTGTCATAATTATATTCTCAATGCATTGGACAACATGTTGTATAACATGTATAGTCTGATAGAGACGACAAAATCTCTGTGGGAATCACTAGAGAAGAAATACAAAACCGAAAATGCCGGTTTGAAGAAATTCATCGTCGGCCGATTTCTGGATTTCAAAATGGTGGATTCCAAGAGTGTGACATCTCAAGTCCAAGATATGCAACTGATATTGCATGATCTGGATGTCGAAGGCATGAATCTGAATGAGTCATTCAAAGTAGCCGCGGTAATTGAGAAACTCCTCCCGTCGTGGAAGGATTTCAAAAATTACCTGAAGCATAAGCAAAAGGAGATGGGGCTTGAAGACCTGATCCTGAGGCTACGAATAGAGGAGGATAATCGAAGATTCACCGACTCTAAAGGAACGAAGCGAACTATTAACGAGATGTCTAACCTGGATGAGCCGAACACCAAAAAGCCGAAGCAATTCAAAAAGAAGGCTCCAGACAAGAAATTCAAGGGCTCGTGCTACAACTGCGGAAAGCCAGGACACATGTCTAAAGATTGCAGACGCCCAAAGAAACCAACCAAGAGTCAGAAGGAAGTTGCAAACCAGGTCGCAACTTCTGACGACATGGAGCTTGATCTCACTGCGGTTGTGTTTGAAGCTAACACGGTGGTGGACAACCCGAAGCAGTGGTGGATCGATACTGGAGCAACACGTCATATCTGTTCTGATAAGGCGATGCTCTCCAAGTATACTCCGATAAGTGGAAGAAAGCTCTATATGGGCAATTCCACAACATCGCCGATTGTCGGACTTGGAAAAGTTGTTCTGAAGATGACATCAGGAAAGGAGCTAACGCTTATTGATGTGCTCCATGTTCCCGACATCAGAAAGAACCTAGTTTCTGGATCGGCACTTGTTAAAGCCGGGTTCAGACTAGTGTTCCAATCAAATAATTTTGTACTTACGAAGAATGGTGTATTCATATGTAAAGGGTACTTAGAACAAAGTATGTTCAAGATGGTTGTAATGACTGTACACCGTGAATTTGATGGTAATAAAATAAAAGCTTCCATCTATGTTGTCGAGTGTTTTAATTTATGGCATGATCGATTTGGACATGTTAATAATAATACTCTGAAACGTCTCGTCAAATTAAATTTATTATCAAATGTCGATGTTGACAAAACACACAAATGTGAAGTGTGTGTGGAAGCAAAAATGACGAGACTACCTTTTCATTCGGTGGAAAGGTCAACAACTCCTCTAGAGTTAATACATAGTGATCTATGTAACTTAAAATTCGTGCAAATCAGAAGAGGTAAAAAGTATTTTATTACCTTTATCGATGACTGCACGAGGTTCTGTTATGTCTTTCTTTTAAGAAGTAAAGATGAAGCCTTAGAGGCTTTTAGAACCTATAAAATAGAAGTTGAAAATCAACTTGATAAACGAATTAAAATAATTCGTAGCGATAGAGGTGGAGAATATGGTGCACCGTTTGATGAATTTTGTTCAGAATCTGGCATTATCCATCAGACAACGTCGTCTTACTCACCTCAATCAAATGGTGTTGTCGAACGTAAAAATCGGACACTTAAGGAAATGACGAATGCCTTATTGATAAATTCAGGCTTACCCCAGAACTTGTGGGGGGAAGCCTTATTATTAGTAAATCACATTCTCAATAAAATCCCTCACAAGAAAAATGATAAAACATCATATGAACTATAGAAAGGCCGCAAGACATCGTACAAATACTTGAAAGTGTAGGGGTGCCTGGCAAAGGTCGAAGTACCCAAGCCAAAGCAAATAAAAATCAGACCTAAAATGTTCGATGCAATATTTGTCGGATATGCCCAAAACAGCAGTGCATATCGTTTCATAGTTCACAAGTCAGACATTCCTGATATTCATGTGGGAACAACCATAGAATCTCGGAATGTGATATTCTTTGAAGATGTATTCCCAAATAAAAGGGAAAACATTCAAATTGATAGCAACGGAAGTTCTAACAACAATGACGTCTCTGAACTTAATTGTCGTAAAAGGACTATTGACTATCAAAATGAAGAGTCACGTCGGAGCAAACGGGCTAGAGTTGAGAAATCGTTCGGGCCAGACTTTATGACTTTTATGTCAGAAACGGATCCAAGAACATTGAGTGAAGCTCTCTCTAGTCTCGACGCCCCATTATGGAAAAAGCAGTCAATAATGAAATCGAGTCCATCATGAATAATCATACTTGGGAATTAGTGGACCTTCCTTTTGGTGCTAAACCATTAGGCTGTAAGTGGATACTAAAATGCAAGTATAAAGTTGATGGATCTATTGACAAGTATAAGGCTAGACTTGTAGCCAAAGGGTACAAGCAAAAAGAAGGCCTTGATTACTTCGACACCTACTCACCGGTGACAAGGATTACGCTCATACGAGTGCTGATAGCCATCGCAGCATTGTATGACCTTGAAATACATCAAATGGATGTTAAGACTGCATTCTTAAATGGTGAGTTGGAAGAAGAAATCTATATGGAGCAACCCGAGGGATTCATAGTTCCAGAAAAAGAGAAAAAGGTGTGCCGACTTGTTAAGTCGTTGTACGGACTAAAATAAGCGCCTAAACAATGGCACAAAAAATTTGACAAAATAATGTTGTCAAACGAATTCAAAATAAATGAATGTGACAAATGCATTTATGTCAAAAACACACGTAAAGGTTATATAATCGTCTGTATATATGTAGACGATATGCTTATAATGGATAGTAACCATGAGATAATCATAAGTACAAAGAAAATATTGACCAAGAATTTTGATATGAATGATATGGGTCAAGTAGATGTTATATTGGGAATTAAAATTCTCAGGACATCTGAGGGGATAATTTTGACACAATCTCACTATGTAGAATCGATGTTGAAGAAGTTCAATGCATACGATCTCTCTACAGTAAAAATACCTATGGATCTAAGTCAACACTTAGCGAAAAACCAAGGTGAGCCCATATCACAATTAGAATATTCTTGGATGATAGGCAGCTTGATGTATCTCACAAATTGTACACGTTCGGATATTGCCTGTGTCGTTAACAAACTAAGTCATTTTACAAGTAATCCAAACGACACCCATTGGAAAGCACTGATGCGAGTTCTTAGATATTTGAAATATACTATGAACTATGGATTACATTTTGGAAAATATCCCACTGTCTTAGAGGGATATTGTGATGCTAATTGGATATCAGATACAAAAGATTCCAAATCCACTAGTGGATATGTATTCACAATTGGTGGAGGAGCGGTATCTTAGAAATCTGAGTTTATAGTGGATATGTATTCACAAATTGTACACGTTCGGATATTGCCTGTGTCGTTAACAAACTAAGTCATTTTACAAGTAATCCAAACGACACCCATTGGAAAGCACTGATGCGAGTTCTTAGATATTTGAAATATACTATGAACTATGGATTACATTTCGGAAAATATCCCGCTGTCTTAGAGGGATATTGTGATGCTAATTGGATATCAGATACAAAAGATTCCAAATCCACTAGTGGATATGTATTCACAATTGGTGGAGGAGCGGTATCTTAGAAATCCACTAAGCAGATGTGCATTGCTCGGTCAACTATGGAATCCAAGTTTATAGCATTAGACAAAGCAGCTGAAGAAGCTGAATGGCTACAGAATTTCTTGGAAGATATTCCGAGCTGGACAAAACCTGTGTCTACCGTACTTATACATTGTGATAGTCAATCGGTGATTGGAAGGGCACAGAGTAGTATGTATAATGGTAAGTCACGACATATACGTCGTAGACATAATACCATTAGACAGTTGATCTCGAATGGAGTGATTGCAATCGACTATGTCAAATCTAAAGATAATTTAGCAGATCCTCTTACGAAGGGGCTAAATCGAGATCAAGTATATTGCTCATCGAGAGGAATGGGATTAAAAATCTACAACTAAAACGACTGTAGCGGTAACCCAACCTTGTTGACTAGAGATCCTAAGATCTTGGTTCAATGGGAAAATGAAGTTATAGAAGTTGTGTTACAGCACACGAGATATATTATCCCTATCTTAGTCCTAAGATGAATATGTGTTATCCTACCACATGTAGTGAGGTTAAGCTTATGCTTTTGATGACTTCTATACCTTTATAAGGTAGAGTATGATATGATACTCTTGATAGAAGTGTCACCTATGTGAGTGTGAAGACAGACCGCTTCAATGAAACACTCATGAATCCAAGATGGTGTCGATGGCCAAAACAGAACCAACCATGAGAACCAAAAGTAGGTGAGATAAGTCCTTATGTGGGTGTTATTGTCTAAGTATACACAAACAGCTGAGCAGTTCAAGACATCACGTTCACTGCGCAGCCTAGTATGCTCGATAACATTCCACTACGGAAGGTTCAAAGCCACAAGCTACCTCTCTCGATGCATTGACTTATCGATTGGACTATCGTAAAGTGTCAGCATGCATACACGCATTAATTTCCATTCATGTGGGGGATGTTAGATATTGGGTCTTAAAAAGACCAATATGGTTTACGGTTTTGAAAAGGAAAATTGAGGTGTCATCAATCGATGAAAGTCTAAATTGACTTCAAAATCAAAATCTACATTTCGAGTAGATGAATCTAGACTATTAATTTGCTCAAAACCGATTATGGGTGAATGAGAAATTAATTGTTAAAGTCAGCCTAAAATGTTATTAAAGGAAGTAAGGGGAGCAATAGTCCCACATTGAAAATTCCATAGAGGATTTACTTCCTTATATGTGTTGCTGTGTTAATTGAGTTAACTCAACTAAGCACAGATACTCTCATCCAATGGGCGAGCAGGTGCTGCTCGACTGCAAGCTCCGCCACCCGCCACCGCCACGCGTGCATGTTGCGAGGCACGCCGCATTTATGCTCCGGGTGATGTGGCAGTGCCTACGTGGCACTCAGGTGATGTGTCATGTATACATGGCACTTGGTTGGGCAGAGAGAGGTGACTGGCTGCTGACTGGGCAATCGGATGACCACCGTTGGAACGAAGAGGGTGATGGATTGCAAGTAGTGCAATCTGGAGCGTTGATCGCGAAGAATCACGATCGAACCATTGGTGATTAAGATTGATCTAGAGCATCAGATTGATTGGATCGCTGGATCCAAATCTAGCGGCTGAGATCAAAGGATGATCTGAAAGGTTACAATCATCCAGATCTAATGGCCAAGATTAAAAGGTTTGATGAAGGGTTACAACCCTCTACATCCAATGGTTCAGATGAAACTTACCAAAGGGCACTTCACCTCTTCACCTAGTATAAATAAGATCCCTAGATGATGGAATAAATCACTCAAAATTCACTCAATCTCACTCACCTTTGCATACAATCCATCCTCTGCATCCGGAGTCCAGAAAACCTACGAGAAGGTTCGCCGGTCTCGGAATTTGTAGTGCTACTATTCCGAGACGTCATCGTTGTATCTTGGAAACGAATTGCTGCTATTCGTAAGCACCTGAGCAGAGCAATATCGTTTTACGGAGATAGTGTTGAACACTAGCCTCGACGAGCTCATATCAGTTTGCTTTCTCCCCGGCAATAATCACACCGATAATCAACAGTTTTTTGATTTTAAATACCAATTTATAACTAACAAGTCTCACTAATTTAGATAATTCTATAAGTTTTTAAATGTCATTATTTACCATAGACTTCTTTTTTCATTCATGGTTTCAATCCATCTCTTAAGATTAGAGCATTGTTTGACTTCTTAAAAAGAGATAGAATCACTTTTCAATCATATATCAAACTCATGCTCCTGGAAATAAACATAGTCATGTTACATTATTGATTTCCTTTCTCTAGTGAACCTTCTTAGTGGTACTTATATATGAGGTAGTTGGGACAATTGCTTCATTGTTGGAGGTAATGTTTCAACCTAAGTGGATGATTCCTCTACTTGCATTGGAGGCGGTATGAGAATATCCTAGTTCACTACTCTCACTAGATGCACAACTTCCATGATGTAGTATATAGTCATCATATCAATACTTGCATTAGAGTTTTCCTTTGTAGCTTTACGTCCACCGACAAAGCCATCTCTTGTTAAGTCATAAGTCTCTCAGATGCACTGCTAGTTCTATATTTCATTCTTCGCTCTTCATCTATGTAGTTTACTTCTTTTCGATTGTCACCAATGATGCCACTTTGATACTTTTTGTTATCCTGCACTACCTTAGATGTCATACAACATTTTTTGTTATCTCTAGCAAACCTTGATCCATCGAGCCAATTACTAGCTTTTGTCGTGCCAAGTCTTCATATATTTTACCAAATTCCTATACAACTTCAAGAGTGGATCTAGGAGGATTTAGAGGGGACCATAGTCTCCCCAAATTTTAAATAATTATAATTTTTCACTATGGTACTATGATATATATTATCAAAATTTTATTTATTTTCTCTTTTTTTAATTAACATTATTATATTTTAGTATAGGATCCCTCTAATATAAAACTTTGGATTCGCCCCTTTACTTCATATACACATTACAAACACAAATAAAACTAACTTAAACTTTTTTTTGTTTAACACATCAAAATCTATGGTTGAGCCCCACCACTAAGTGAGCGATTGCATTAACATATTATACTCCCTTTTATATGTCAATAAACCTCGATAAACATCTATGAATTAAAACGTAAGTGTAGAAACATCATTGTAACCCTAGGGAACCCATCCATGACTCATACTTGTATTTTGACGTCTGGGTTCATCCTAGAAACACTTTACTTTGATGGATAACCATACGTTAAAATGCAAGTGTTAGACCACAAGTCTGACATTAGAGGTCTTAGGAATTTATCCATGCTTTCTCACTTAAATTTTGATACGTAGATGTTCATCAAAATGAAATGATTATTTAGCTTTGATGGAAATCTACAACTAAAAGTACAAACGTGAGGGCACCATTGCCCCTAGAGATAGTGCAACAGTAGAATATCTAATTTGATTTTCAAGTATTTATGGTTCGATCCTCAATTATAGTAAATTTTTAAGATTTTTCTCTAAATGGGATGACAAACCATAGAAACTGAAGCTATTGAGTTTGTCTGCATGAGCATTTCTCGATTTACATCTCTTTCAGATATAAGACAGTCATAGGAGGGGCTGCTAATATGGTGGCTCCATATTTTTTATGAGGGCACCAATAATCTGAAAAGCTCCTAGAAACTCATTCATCGTGCTCTATAACTCGCAAGAACTCATCTATATCCTCATGCTTACAATATGACTATTTTAGGTTCACTATGACAACGTAATTATTTTATATTAATGGATATATATGGATCAAAATTCCAATTGCTCTTTGCATTTTTATTTATAAATTTCTATTAGATAAAAGGGTTATCTTGTTCAGATTGTTGAAAGTATAATCAAAGTTTATATTGATAATATATGGAAAAAATTATGAATTTATAAGATAAAAAATATATTTTCATTGGTACGAGACCTTTTGGATAAAGTCTTGAAAAATTATGAAAATTTAGATTTAAAGTGGATAATATTATATCATTATAGAGATACGATGAATTTCATCGGACCTAACATATTTCACCTCAATGAAAGAACTTATCCGTGCATGTCCTTGCACTTGCAATTTGATCATTGCAAATCCATCGAGGTAAAATTGTTATTTTTTTTTTCTTTGATGAAATCAATAGGTCAAAACGCAAGTGTGAAATCACATGTATACTCTCATATGTATCGTAAGGACTCATTCGTGTCTCTACTGGGATGACGTGGTGACTAAGGCATGACAGAACTTGCGGATAAAACAAGGGTCGATTTCGAAGAAGGTCTAAAGTCCTTTTCTGGATTCAGATGACCCCCACGTGTCTTGGCCACCATGTCAAAACTCATAAGACCCTCCGTGATTTACCTTTCTCACAATAGCCATGGAACAAGCTAGATTGACAGATTCCAATCTTTTACGGATAAGGACTCATTCATACCCTTTTTAAGATCACATGCATATATACTCTTGTATACTTTTGTAGGTCCATAGAGGTAGTTCAAGTAAATCTACTTTGATGGGCTTAAATATTTCCAATTATATTGCTTAGGGTGGTCTTCGTTGACGACATGTTTATCCAACCACTATCATGTTTATGTTTTACTTAATATACTTGATCTTGAAGAAAAGAAAAGGTGAATTAAATTAATGTGATTAGACTTAGCAAATGTGTTCAATCATGAGATGAGTGAAGCAAGAAGATCTTTACCTAACATAACCATTGACTAGCATTGAATAATTAAAGCCGTCCTCGCTAATTTGTGTCCTAACTTAGTTGTCCTTGGCTACAATTTATACTAGTTTTGATAGCGAGAATGAATTTGAGACAAGGTGGAGGGACATAATTAAATTGGGGCAGTTAATTAGTACTCTTAGTTTTAGTTTGGGGAGGATTTATATGATTTCGATTGAGGGATTTCGATCCACTAAAAGCCATTTCAATGCGAGTTGAATTAGCCGAGTGAAATAAAAAAGGGAAAATTATACGGTTATCACCTAAGAAGGGAAAATTAGATATGCCTAATAAGCATTTTATAACTTTTTTATGCCCATTTTAAGAAAATTATTATGTTTATTACCGTCCTAGGCATTGAAAAAAAACTCAAAATAAAATAAATGTAAAAAACAAAAAAAAGAAAGAAAGAAATAAGTTATAGTTTGTATCATTCCTTAATTAGTTCCTTTTTAAACTAGCCCTAATAGTTTCACATGGTAGTTGATAGAGTGGAATCTGGTCGTTGGAATGGTCAAAATATGGTTATCCAAATTCATATGCTTGGATTCTTCTTAGATTGCGAATTTAATAGAAAATATATATAACAAGCGGCTACAAATCTTTCTTCTCTTTAACTCCTCTGTTTAACTTGTTAACTAATTAAAGACAATATTAATGACGATTTGATTCTTCTCCGGTTAGCCGAATGCCATGTGACAAGCAATTTGATTCCTGTTTTCACCAAATTAGCATATGGCTTAAGATTATTGATCAGATTAATTAACGCATGTTATCATATATATGCCTACCTAGTACAATTGTAATCAACTCCATCATATCTTAACACATTTAATTAATTCATCCTACTTTTTGATAGAAAGATATAGATATTAGTTAAAAATTTTGTTAAAATTTAGCTGGTAATTCATGATTAATAAACGTGATTTGCTGGTAAGATACTAGTTGACAAAAAAATAATTGAAATTACTGGTGAAATTCATTTAACTTAGTATTTTTTTTAAAACAAAATTCCGGTCATTTTCCCCTCAATTTATAGACCTATTTTTTTAAAACCAAAACAAGGAATAAATGTGGAAATTAGATCAAATGATTTTTTAACTAGTAGTATTTTTTCAAAAAAAAAAATTAATTTATATTGATATTAGTTTATGCTCATATATAATATTACCGTTAATTTATAAATAAATAAATTTATAAATATTACTATTTTTTATTAATGCATTTCAAAATGAATTTTTTAAACTCACATTTCATATATATGATCTCATGAGGCTTGTGTCTTCCTCTTCATCCTCAATTCATGCTCCAATCCAAATATATATATAATTATGGTCTCTTGTAAGGCATCAATTAACGAATGTTGTAGGAGAGGCAAATGTCACACTCTTGAATGCTTTTCACGGTTGTGTGGGTCCTAAATTTAACATATATATATATATATATATATATATATATATGCTACCAAGAACATCCTAGTCATGGTTGTGTGGTCCTAAATTTAACACATATATAATTAAACTTGTGATCAAGAACATCCTAGTCATGATTGTGTGGGTCCTAAATTTAACACGTAGACAATTAAACTTGCGACCAAGAACATCCTAATGGTCTAATGCTAAATCCTTGAAACCATTAAAGATGGATGGAGAAGTATCATCCTCCTTATGATTTCATATCAAATAAATATTTTTCAACACCAAAACATGTGTGATACATACAATTCCTGTTAATCAAACAAGTCATTACTTTGGTCTATCAAATTAATCAAGTAAGCTTTCACATTGTTACCGTCACAAAAATACCATTACATGAACTTTAATGACACAATTTAATCGAACAAATGCACAACCCTTAAATCGTAACATTTTTTTTTCTTATTTCCATTAAAAGTGTCGCTCAGCAAGAAAATTCAAATTTGTTTTTTTATTAAATGTATATTCTTTTTTAATTTTAGACTAACAAACTATAATTCAAATCAATATGCCATCCTTGGGCAAAGGATGGCATATTGATTTGAATTGGAACCATATTAAATCGATATGCTATCCAATCTAAGATATGTGGTGTAGAACATGCACACAAGGAAGGATAAAGCACTTAGAGTTATAAATGAGCCGAGTTGAGCCAAAACTTTACCGTGTTCAAGCTTATTTGATAAAGTAACTAAGTTAAATCGAGTTGAACTTAAAATGAACCAAGCTCAATGATTGTTCAAGCTTGACTTGAATTATTTTTACGAGTTTGAATTTGGTCCAAGTTTGCCTTGAGTTTAAGCTTGATTCATTTAGATGTTATCAAACTTTCAATTCAAATTTGTCTGGTTGTTTAGAAATTTTACATTTTTAAATTTGTTTGATTGATTATTGAACTTGAAAATACAAGCTTGCTTGTTCATTTTAAAAGTTTCTTTATATATATATATATATAGAAAATCGAAATCATAGGAGACAACCCTACGAAATACTGGGACAAAAATAAAACACTATGTAAATTAAGTATAATCAACCCAGACATAACTATTAAAGCACAAGAACTAAAATATACAAATTGGAAGACAGAGGAATGCAGACTACATATAAAACAAATGTTAAAGATGAACAACATAAGAAGATCTACCTCGAGACATAGGAGTCCGGCTTTTATAGTAAACAAAAGTTCAGAACAAAAACGGAGACAATCTAGAATGATCTTTAATTACAAGAGACTAAATGATAATTGCCATGACGATGGATATAAGATCCCATACAAAGAAGCCTTAATCAACAAAATACACAAATCATGGACAGAAATGCAAGTACCGGAAGAATACAATAACATAGGTGTTAGAATACAACACATAATAAATAAATTTAAGGAAAAATGCACTTACATTCAGATACAAAAACAACTTAAGAATCAACAATACGGATTCGGTAAACAAATCTACACTCCACAGCAATATGGAAACAATCCACAAAGGGAGAGAATAAACCCAAAACATAAGATGTTGTGGCTAGATCTAGATATTCTAGCTTACTGTTCATTATCGGAGCCATGAGGGACCTAGAACAAATCCAACTCTTTGACTGGTCTATGATAAAAAAATTTTGTAATGACTTCCTACACCTAGCGTCCATCTCCGGAAATTATTATAGTACAGACGTAGGAGAGAGACTTTTTAGTAAATTACCAGGAGAATTAGGGAAAGAAATACACAAATCATGGACAGAAATGCAAGTACCGGAAGAATACAACAACATAGGTGTTAGAATACAACACATAATAAATAAACTTAAGGAAAAATGCACTTACATTCAAATACAAAAACAACTTAAGAACCAACAATACGAATTCTATAAACAAATTTACACTCCACAGCAATATGGAAACAATCCACAAAGGGAGAGAATAAACCCAAAACCAAAAAGGAAACCTAAACAAACATATTATCTAAGAAGGAGTAAGGCCAGAAAACCATATCTAAATAAAGAAAAACATGTCAGAAAATTTAACCCAAAGAAAACATACTCTAATCTAATAACATGCTATGCTCAGAATCAAAGAAGGGCACTCACATCAGCATGCCCAAATAGGAAAAACTTATTTACAAGAGAAGTTGCCCTAGTAGCATGCACAAACGAAGACCTAGTAGAGGTACAAATAGACGTATCAGACACATCCTCAATATACTCAGTGGTAACAGTAGCTGACCTAGAAGAAATCTCTCAGACAACAGATTATTCCTTAGTAAATTCGTTCTTAGAAGCAGACCAAACTAGACAAAATTTTAACCAAATAAACCATGAAACAGACGAAACAGAATGGGACCAATTGCAAAAATTTGAAAACAACTACATGTTCAGACAAGCTCCAGTTCAATCAACGTGTACACACATTTGGGACCTAAGATCTGGAGCAGACTATATACCGTGCTCAGTTTGTGGTTATTTTCCTTCACTAGATAAAAGAGGGACTTGTAGAATCTGTAGACAGCAGCTGTGTAACTACTGTCTATTTGAACAACACCACATAAGCATACCTGAACCATCTACAAGACAAGGCACATTAAAGACTACCCTACTAGAAACCAGAATATCAGTGTTAGAAACTAGGATAAATATCTTGGAAAATGAAATAGAGTTACTCAGACAGAGTCTACAACAACGAGACTTTGAAGGGTTTGAGGAAGAACAAACAAATATAATAGCTCAACCAACAGAAACCAATATGGTTTTTGTAAAAACACCAAGTATGTGCAATACTGAAAAGTCAATTGACTTAAGAATACAGTGTATCCTAAACATACAGGGACATGAAATAAAGATCCAAGCTTTGTTAGATACAGGAGCAACAAGTTCAACCTTAGATCTTAAGGCAATATAAAATATACTTCCTAAAGAAGTAATAAAATATACATCAGAACCAATGGTCAGCACACAATTTGACGGACAACACTTGGCTTCCACACCTTTATAAAAAATGCACACATTAAGATTTACAACAACTGTGATCAATATAGCAATGCTATATCTATACCACATATCTGGGTAAGACCTTTGAATCACCCAGACCTACAGCTTATCTTAGGACTCCAATTCCTTCTAGCAAAGGACAGAGCCCTATTTCTATCACCAGACTATGTATTCCTCCTTTCTAATCCTATAATTTTCCCCGTCTTATCAGAATACTCATCTTCTTTCAGGGCTCCGGAAAGAAAGTGCGAATGCCCTGAAAACGACAAACAAAACTGTAATTGTAAAAACCAACCAACAAACAATTATCTAAGTAGTCAAGACACCGATAATGAACTTGAAATAGACAGCGAATTAGAATTGGACTCAGACATAGACGAACCCCAGTTGGTCAATACAACATACATACTAAAACAAATTAACACTTCTGATGACCTAGACACAATAGTATCCAAATTATAGAAAATCGAAATCATAGGAGACAACCCTACGAAATACTGGGACAAAAATAAAACACTATGTAAATTAAGTATAATCAACCCAGACATAACTATTAAAGCACAAGAACTAAAATATACAAATTGGGAGACAGAGGAATGTAGACTACATATAAAACAAATGTTAAAGATGAACATCATAAGAAGATCTACCTCGAGACATAGGAGTCCGGCTTTTATAGTAAACAAAAGTTCAGAACAAAAACGGGGACAATCTAGAATGGTCTTTAATTACAAGAGACTAAATGATAATTGTCATGACGATGGATATAAGATCCCAGACAAAGAAGCCTTAATCAACAAAATACAAAACTCAGAATGGTACTCAAAATTTGACATGAAATCAGGATTCTGGCAAGTTAAAATGCACCCAGAATCCATAGAATAGACAGCATTCACTTGCCCAGAAAGGCATTTTGAATGGTTAGTAATGTCTTTTGACATAAAGGTAGCACCCCAGATATTTCAGTAGAAAATGGACGACATATTCAAGGATACAAAAGACTTTACATGTGTCTACATAGATGATGTGCTGGTTTTTTCAAAGACCAAACAGGAACATATGACACATCTCCACATGGTTTTTACCATTATAGAAAACAACGGGTTAATTATATCCAAAAAGAAACTACAATTAGCAACCAAACACATAGAATTTTTAGGAGCAGAAATAGGAAAGGGTATCATATCACTGCAACCCCACATCTCAACAAAAATAATAAATTTTCCAGACAAAATAGAAAATACTAAAGACCTTAGATCTTTTCTAGGACTACTCAATTACGCAAGGCAGTATATCAAAGACATTGGAAAAATCAGTGGACCTCTATACAACAAAACAAGCCCTAAAGGCCAGAGACACTTCAACCAACAGGACATCGAGTTAGTTAAACTTATAAAAGAAAAGGTTAAAAAATTTCCTACACTCTCTTTACCATTAGATATAGATTACTTAGTCTTAGAATGTGAAACTGGATGGGGAGGAGTATTACTTAAGAAATCCAATAAATATGAAACCAAGGCACAAGAAAGTCTATGTAGGTATGACTCAGGGAAATTCCATGAAAAAGGACACCTAACGTCTTTAGATTATGAAATCTTAGCGGTCATTTACTGCCTTGAAGCCTTTTATTTATTCATATGCGACAAAAAGGAAATTACAATACGGACAGACTGTGAGGCTATAGTCAGGTACCACGAGCAAAGTAAAACAAAGAAAAGAACCCTTTCTGCAAAAAGATGGATGAAGTTTGTAGATACAATTATTAACAAGGGTATGAAAATACAATGGGAACACATAAAGGGAACTAACAATTCCCTTGCCAATACATTATCCAGATTGTTAACCTAATGCTCTTGTAGATGGAGAGGCAAAATCCCAAAACAATGATTACACCCACCAGAACATGGGGCCAATATAAGACAACAAAAATTGGACCACAAGAACTACGAGTACACTCTCGTATGGAGGAACAATTCAGAACAGAACACAGGCCACACATGGAGCCAATATAGACGACAATAATTGACAACATATGGAACATCCCAACCATTCCAGGAGTGGCTTCCTACAAAATAGGAGTAATAAATGCACTCATCTATTACTTCCTACACCTTAAAGACATGCACAGCACAGCAAGACAAACAGGGAAATACACCTATTACGGTATCATGACAGGTCCTCATACAGGGCTATATACCTGGGAAGAAGCTGAGAACCTTCTCCTAGGAGACGCGCAAGGGGAAGAACTAGGAGGCTTGATTCACTAGAGGAAGCCTTGAAAACAATCAGAAAAGAAGTAGGACCAAACTACTTCTTGAGCTCCGCCATAAAGAATAAGCATCTCATGAAGACAAGTCCGCAACAGACTTATGCACAAACAGTAGCAGACAAAGGCAAATCTTTAAAACCAATTACCAGCTCCAAGAATGAACACATAATCAACAGTCACATCTAGAATCCATACATATCCAGAAAATACGATGGGTACTTTAGATTATGGACAAGGATATCCCCCTAGGAGAGCAACTCCTCCTTATACTAATAACAATCCACTCCTAAGAACATTAGGGAGAAGAAGGCCAATTGGCAGACTTTACAGCTCAAGAAAGAATCTTCGTACAAAAGCCACCTCAAAAGCACCTGCCAAAAGAAAACAAGCCAGTTAAGCTTTACAGCATTACAAGCACCAAACAACTTACTTGTAAAATACGGTAAAAAAAAAAAATGGATTAACTCCTTTAATTAATTAGGATTAATTAGTGGGCTAATGGGGTTAATTATCTAATTGGGCTTTGGGCTGAATTGAGCTGGGCTGAAATTGGGCTGATTATTGGATTAATTGGGCTTGAATCCATTGGGCTAAAGAAATGGGCTTAAATCGAATTGGGTTAAATCAGATTGGGTTTGAACCGGTTCGATCGAAACCACCCGTATAAGCTGATCGCGATTCTGTGATCGCTGTTTATTCTTTCTCCGTTTCTTCATCGCGATCTCCACGCCGTCTCCTTCTTCTTCGAGCGATCCTGCCGCCAGATCTCGGCTCGCCGGCGTCCTGGGGAGGGAAGCTTGGCCACGCCGCCGTAGCCTTCCCGATCGCGATTTCATCCTCTTCCCATTTTTCCCATCGCGACCTTCACCGTGCTCGATCGCAGCTCTCCGCCGCCAGCTGAGCTCAACTCGCGGTCACTGGGCCACGCCGAGCCTCCGCTGTCGCCTCCCGGCCGGGCGTGCAACCCTGTTTTTTTGCTCGTCGACCGCCGCGAGGTCTCCTGCTGATGTGCAGTCGCCTTGTCGTCGCCGAAGCCTAGCTTGCTGTCGTCGTCGGCCTTGCTCGCCGCGAGGACGATCTGCCATCGTCGATGCTCGAGTTCGGGATTCCAGTGTTTTGCCTCTGCTATCGCCTTGTTGCTGCTGCCGGAGCTGCTCGTCGTCCAGCTTTGTGGAATGTCTACAGCCTACCACACCTAGTCGCCGTTTCATCATCGGCACAATGTTGGAGTTGGTGTTGCGCCGGAAAACAAGGGGGTGCTGTCGGAGGGGATTCACGAGCTCTGTTGAGATTTGGGGATTGGATTGGCGTCGTTGGATTACTTCAGTGAACAGGGAAGGGGCTGCCGGTGAAGATTAGGCCGGTAAGTGTGTTTATCCCTTTTGTTTTCCTCTGTAAATTGATATGAATTTGGGGATCCGATGATGAGTTTTTCTGGCATTTTCTCCCTGCGTTGCTTAATGGTGAGCAGATCTGTGGTCGCCTTATGCTCAGTTTATCCTTGTCGTGTGCAGAGTTTCATCCATCTGCATTGCATCGAGAGTGGAAGCATTGGTTGGCTGCCCTATTGGTTTTGTTGTGCTAATGGATTGTGAGGTTGAGAGCTCGGCTCTATTGAGTCGGCAGTGGATGCAGTGGAGCAGGGAACCTGATTTTGCTGTGTTGGTGGATCGAAGATGAGGTAAAATTTGAATTGATCTATGGTTCGGTCAGATTGCTATTTTCTGCATAGTTTGTTATAGCAATTGCGATGTGGGATGGGTTGTATGTGCTCTGTTGTGAAGCTGTGAACGATGAGTTTGAGTTGAGTTGGAAATTAGATTTGTTTTGGGTTGCTAAGATTGATTTAATGATTAGTAGAGTTGTGAATGTAATAGATGTGTGATTTGTGGTTAGTACGGTGATGTATGGATTGAACATGTTTTGTTGGTGAGGGTTGGTTGTGTTTGATATTAGATCTATGAACGATAGATTTAGATGGTTAGATAGCTATTTTGGTGTGTGTTCGAGTTTCTAACTCGTCGATAAGGAAAGGATGTGAACATAGAAACGAAGTAGAGTTTAGTTTGTATATCTATCGGAGACTTGTACTTGACCATAATTTGTTATTATGTGCAGGTTTGGGATACGAAGTCAGTCCACGGCCGTGAGGATTAGTTCGAGCTTCGTATCAGGTGGGTAATATCTACCTGGTCCGGTAGTTTTGATCAAATTCCTGTGCATGATCTTGGATATATGTTTATATCTATTTACCTTAAATCCACTCTTATTTAATCATATGCTTGTACTGCCTTGACCTTTGAGATATATACTCTGTTACTCATTGATTATCTAGCACGGATAGAAATTATAAACTCTATTATGTATTAGCTGATAGACGTTCAGTAAGTACATGTGATTAGGGTTATCTTTGTGACCTCAGATTAGGTTACTGTGTTCCATCACTAGGGTTAGGTGATGGATTGGATTATGGAGTCGATCGTTATATCATATCCGTATTAGTGGTGCATTTATGATGGATCTCGTTGTTTGTGTATAGATAAGTGTATGGTTGTCAGTATGTGACCATGGACTAGAGGTCCTAGCGCGATGGTATATCCATTATGGATTATGTGCCTGTGTATGGTTATATGGACGGTCGATTGTATATCGCTACTGACTAGAGGTCTTCGCGTGGTTGACTGTCAGATGAGTATGACTCTTTATGCGATAGAGAGAGTCTTGTGGATTGTAGTCCTTGCATAGTTGACTTTTAGTTGACCAGGACTCCCCGTGGGATAGGGAGTGTCGCGAGGATACATGTATGGAGCTATGCATCATTACATTTGCATGCATACTGACGACTGGGTCTCCCTTATGGATGAGACGTGTCATCAGTCATCCTGCCTCCCCGGCCACTCGGGGTAGTGGTAGCAGGGTTGAGGGCAGAGCATTGGATGTGCCGCGCTCGGCCACTATGGATGGTGGTAGCTGGAGATGCGCACCTGGCCACCGCGGCAGTGGTGTTAGCACTCGCCCACTATAGGCAGTGGTTGTGTGAGGTGCATTGTCTCCGTCGCGACGCTTGTCTACTCATGGGTAGGGATAGCGTGGCTTGCAGCAGGGCCCTAGGAGTAATTAGCATTTTACGCTTATACGCTACTCAGTCATACTACCCAACTCGGCCACTCGAGAGTGGTGGCAGCTGGAGTCGGGCTAGTTGTCATTTGTCGTGCCACCCTGGCCACTCTGGGGTCGTGGTTGGACGGGTCCGCAGACAGTGACCATGCATATGCATTGCTGATATATGTTTTACATATGCCTGTGAGATGCTGCATTTGATTGAGCTATGATTGTTGCACATGCTTGTACATCATGATACATGTCATTTGCATTTTTATTTACTGCTATGTGTTGAGCATGATTCATGCGTTGATTCAGACTGTTATATGCATTTGATTAGCATCATGTCATTGTGTGGTACGGACCGGGTTGTTATTACAGGTGATCATATATTGTTCATATGTTGGAGTATTGGTCAGGTATGGGATTGACTTGATACATTATATGGGTTATGTTATTGTATATCTGTCAGGATGATATAGCTTATGGTGTTGCAGACCGTCGGGTACGTTGGTACATTACTTCCTGTTCAGTTGATCAGTTTAGTATATACATTGAGTATGACTTTACTGTAGTTACTTGTTATTAGAGTTGGATATGACTGTATGTCTATGGGACTCATGCTGTATACCTGTAGATCTTCACATGTATACTTGTAGATCTATCCTTATATGTTGTTCATGCACTTTCTATATATTACCCCTGAGTTTATACTCACCACCCCTGGACCCTGGGTTTTCTGTCGCCCAGATAACAGGTAGAAGATTCCTTGGACGTTTGGAGCTCCGCCAGCTGATCCCATCTCACACCGAACATTTGGGGTTTTCCACGTATTTGCTTCCGCTGTTATTTTGTATTATGGCCATGTATAATCAGTGTTGTATCTGGCTGTGGATTTGTACGTTGTTGTGTGTAGTATGTTAGAGTCGCACCGGTGCGCACCTCTTGTGTTGTTGTGGATATATTGTTTGGTATTGTCCATTTATATATTGTTGTTGTGGGCCTACGGGCCTTGTATTAACCCGATATGTTGCCACATACAGGGGAGATGTCGTCCGTTTGCTTTTCGACACGGCATACTCTCGGGGCGTGACAATTTTATTGGTATCAAAGCCCTAGGTTGCGAAGTCCATTTTCGGATTTTATTTCGTTCGGACATCGAGTTTTGTTTTACTCGGTTTTGGTTTGTGAGTTCTGGGATCTGGCTGTTGCGGACATCTCCGAGCTACAAGGGTTAAGGTATGTTAACTGTTATTACATATCCTTCTGTTGGCTAGGTATTTAGTTGCTTATAACAGTGCATGACTTGTAGTATGTTAATTAGTATTCGTAACCGTGGTTTGAGTTTGACCACGGGAACGATATGTTGAGGTTATTAGATATGTACCTGCTATCGAAAAGGTAATTACCTTTGAGAGCCGACTGATACCGAGTCGGAAAGCAGAGATTAGGTAGTCACATCTCTTGTGGAGATCAAGGATTTCAGTCTTAAGATTTCCACTAATTATGTTAGTCAGATCATTACCTATGGGGTAATGAACTGCGCGAGTACACTATTGCTGATGCAGATAGTAGAGGATTAGTTTGGAGATATTCATAGAGATTTTGATCTCTGAGTTGGTCGTTCTAGGTTGTATAACGTCGAGGGTACTTTTGAGTACTTAACTCGTATTATCCAGAGGAAGCTAAGTTAGCTGCATACCATTATCCGAATTTAGCCAGTACTTGGTGGAAGAGATAGGAAATAACCTTCGGGAAATCACACATCACTTGGCCACGGTGTAGTGATGTTGTGAGAGGGTATTTTCCCATGTCATTTTTTTGACTCATCGTCAGGGAATTCTTGAGCTTCAGGTTGGGTGATCGTCTGGTGACGAAAGTACCATGCAGAGTCGTTAGACTTGTGAGGGTTACGACCCCCCTAATAGCTCGAGAATGTGATTGGGTTGGTTTTGGCCACCCACAGGTTATCGGTTGACATCTGTATCAGGATGTTTGGATCTCCTACTAGATCCTACCGGAAGTCCTTAGACCGAGTCATGTGGATAGAAATGACTCCGTAGTAAGTGTTTTAAGAGTTGAAGATTTGATAAGCAGATATTGCAAGTCAAATTATTGGAATTAGAAGTCTCCAAATGTTGGATAAAAAGGAGCAAGATTAAAGTCGTAAGTCACGAGTGACTATTGGAGAGTTTTCCGATCATAGAAGAACGATTGCAGATTGTCAGTAGCTTCTCATGTTATTAGCGAACTCAGAGGAAAGACTCCGAAGGGAGATTGTGTGTGTGCAGTGCGGGTTACGACGAGACACAAAGTCAGATTATCCGATGGACCATTGTATCTGTTTCTACTATAAGCAGTCGGTATCTACGAGGAGAGTATGTATTTTGAAGACTCAGTTGAAGACTATGGATGATGCTTTCGAGCGGACGATCCACAACCTCGAAAGCCGAGATTATTACAGAAGATTAGGTTATCACATTACAGAAGATTAGGTTATCACATCAGCAGCGATCTACTACCCCAGATATAGTTGGAGTTCTTTGATAATTTCATCCGGAAGAAGTAAGTTACTCAGCAGTATCAGCCGAAGACATCTCAGAAGATTCAGATATCCAGACGACAGCAACTGTTACCTTCCCAGGCGTAGTTATGATTTGTTCAGAGGAGAGAGAGTATACGACGATGGTCGTATCTAAGCAGTATTCTTCAGTTGCAGCTGTACCTTTCGCAGAGTTGGAGCGTGCTACGATGTTGACAATTCTTCAGTATTTTACAGCCGGATGTGTATCTTTTGCCAGTACAACAGTGGTTATCATCTCCGTGCAGTTGTTTCAGTTTGTACCTCAGTTTCAGCAGTTGATTTCAGTTCCTCCATGATAGTCTTTGCATCTACATGAGCGCAGCCGTCCAGAACAGATGTTGGACAAGTTACATAATTACTCGAGAAAAAGTATAGAAGACCGAAGGATCGGTCCTTCGGGGTATTTCTTTAGGTTATCCTATTTATGGATATATCGAGAGATACTGGTAATTTACAGATATCTTTGTCTAGAACATTCTTGGATAGGGTTCGAAGGGTTCCTATCGACTTGTGGGTTGGTGATTTTTCTCTACCGTTAGGTGAGATGTTGATCGACAACCAAGAAGTCAAGGGATACCCTTGACCTTTGCTAGACATACCTCTACTATAGACATATCCTTATGGATAGTTAGATTGTTGGAGCGTTGGTATACTAGGACTCTCGGATGTACGTATAATTCGAGAGTATTCGGATATAGTTGGATAGACTCTCGAGCTTGCCACTGCATGGGTAAGTAGAGTAAGCGATTGAGGTGATTTCGGGAATAGTCCTGATATTGGGGACCTCATACCGGGAGATGATTTTATGGGTATCAGTGTTGCTAAACACTATGGGAGATTTATCTGCCTCAGTGTTTCTTCTTGAGAAGACTTGTAACTCTTTGTTAGAAGAGAGTCAGACTTTGAGTCTATGCATCGATTATCGACGATTTAGTCGTTCATGGATTTGAGGAATCAGGTACTCTTGGAGTATTTGAGATCGATTGTCATCATATCTGTGGAGGATATATTTATGGATATATTCTCAATCTTGAGGGAAGTTGTGGTTTCCCAAGATTGATTTGGTATTTACCGTAGATGTGGATAGGATGCTCTAGCGATACTATACCGCCGACTTGTGAGACCAAGAAGGTGATGGAAATCACCTGGTCGGAAGTTTGTGAACCTAGATTTCAGGGCCTAGAAGGTGACTGACTTTTGGGTCAGTGTTAGTTAATCCGTCCGATATGGATGGAATGGTACTGCACATGGATGCAATATTGCAGAGATTAGGAGCGATCCCGATGCAGTTAAATGAGACGTATATTATGTATATGCTGGTTGAGAAACTAGCGAGATTAGTCATTATAGTCTTCCAGTTACTTTCGCGGTGAGTGAATTTTGGACATTAGATTAATTTCTCTTGTGAGAATAAATCTCCGTCTCTGGGAAGGATAGTGGTTCCCAGAGTTGCATTCGATTTAGGAAGAGTTGGTTCAGGAGACTCTTCATTCGAGAGTGATGATTTATTCGGAGTATATCCGAAAATAGCGAGTTTGAGACGTCCTTTATGATGGAACGTCAGGTAGAACATGGTTGATTTCGTAGTTTGATGTTGGGTATGCCAACAAGCAAAAGTGGAATATTGTGATCGGTAGGATTATGTACCGTGATGAAGTGGGAGCCTAGTGCGTTAGACTGTGTTGGGAGATTACCTAGAAATCGGAAAGGACTTGAGGTGATTTGGGTAATCATGATCGATTAGCTAGGTCCGCTCATTTCCTTCCGAGCTGTAAGATGGACTCCGTTGGATCGTTTGATGGAATTATATCCATAGCGTATCCTTGGGTATCATTTTTGATAGTGATTCATGATTCATCTTACGATTCTGGCAAAGTTTCCCACCGGTTATGGATATAGAGCTCCACTTTGGTACAGTTATTGACCTTTTAATACGTTGATAGAGAGTGTATATAAGAGCTGGAAGGTAATATTCGAGCTCAGTACCCCACTTAGTCACTTGAGGTGTGACTTTGCTCCGGATACTTGAGATGGTTATTATGACATCTCGTACAAGTTTATAAGTCGGAAATTTGGGGACCAAATTTTTATAAGTGGGGGAGAATGTAAAATACGGTAAAAAAAAAATGGATTAACTCCTTTAATTAATTAGGATTAATTAGTGGGCTAATGGGGTTAATTATCTAATTGGGCTTTTAAATAATTGAGCCAATAAATGGGCTGATTATTGGATTAATTGGGCTTGAATCCATTGGGCTAAAGAAATGGGCTTAAATCGAATTGGGTTAAATCAGATTGGGTTTGAACCGGTTCGATCGAAACCACCCGTATAAGCTGATCGCGATTCTGTGATCGCTGTTTATTCTTTCTCCGTTTCTTCATCGCGATCTCCACGCCGTCTCCTTCTTCTTCGAGCGATCCTGCCGCCAGATCTCGGCTTGCCGGCGTCCTGGGGAGGGAAGCTTGGCCACGCCGCCGTAGCCTTCCCGATTGCAATTTCATCCTCTTCCCATTTTTCCCATCGCGACCTTCACCGTGCTCGATCGCAGCTCTCCGCCGCCAGCTGAGCTCAACTCAGTGGTCACCAGCACCGCCGGAGCCTCCGTTGTCGCCCTCCAGTCGGCGTGCAACCCTGTTTTTCTGCTCGTCGACCGCCGCGAGGTCTCCTGGCCGATGTGCGCCGCCTTGTCGCCACCGGCCTAGCTTCGCCGCCGTGCCGGCCTTGCTCGCCGCGAGGACGATCTGCCATCGCCGACGCTCGAGTTCGATTCCAAGAGTTTTGCCTCGCTATCGCTTTGCGCACGAGCCGCTTCGTCCAACTTTGTGGAATGTCTACAGCCTACCACACCTAGTCACCGTTTCATCATCGGCACAATGTTGGAGTTGGTGTTGCGCCGGAAAACAAGGGGGTGCTGTCGGAGGGGATTCACGAGCTCATGAGATTTGGGGATCGATCAAGGCCGCTGGATTACTTCAAAGGAATGTGGAAGGTCACGGTGAAGATTAGGCCTGTAAGTGTGTTTATCCCTTTGTTTTCCTCTGTAAATTGATATGAATTTGGGGATCCGGATGATGAGTTTTTCTGGCATTTTCTCCCTGCGTTGCTTAATGGTGAGCAGATCTGTGGTCGCCTTATGCTCAGTTTATCATTGTCGTGTGAAGAGTTTCATCCATCTGCATTGCATCGAGAGTGGAAGCATTGGTTGGTCGCCTATTGGCCCTATTGGTTTTGTTGTGCTAATGGATTGTGAGGTTGAGAGCTCGGCCTATTGAGCCTGAGCGGATGCAAAGTGGAGCAGGGAACCCGATTTTCTTGTGTTGGTGGATCAAGATGAGGTAAAATTTGAATTGATCTATGGTTCGGCCAGATTTCTATTTTCTATAGTTTGTTATAACAATTGCGATGTGGGATGGGTTGTATGTGCTCGTTGTGAAGCCGCGGAGCGATGAGTTTGAGTTGAGTTGGAAATTAGATTTGTTTTGGGTTGCTAAGATTGATTTAATGATTAGTAGAGTTGTGAATGTAATAGATGTGTGATTTGTGGTTAGTACGGTGATGTATGGATTGAACATGTTTTGTTGGTGAGGGTTGGTTGTGTTTGATATTAGATCTATGAACGATAGATTTAGATGGTTAGATAGCTATTTTGGTGTGTGTTCGAGTTTCTAACTCGTCGATAAGGAAAGGATGTGAACATAGAAACGAAGTAGAGTTTAGTTCGTATATCTATCGGAGACTTGTACTTGACCATAATTTGTTATTATGTGCAGGTTTGGGATACGAAGCCAGTCCACGGCCGTGAGGATTAGTTCGAGCTTCGTATCAGGTGGGTAATATCTACCTGGTCCGGTAGTTTTGATCAAATTCCTGTGCATGATCTTGGATATATGTTTATATCTATTTACCTTAAATCCACTCTTATTTAATCATATGCTTGTACTGCCTTGACCTTTGAGATATATACTCTGTTACTCATTGATTATCTAGCACGGATAGGAATTATAAACCCTATTATGTATTAGTTGATAGACGTTCAGTAAGTACATGTGGTTAGGGTTATCTTTGTGACCTCAGATTAGGTTACTGTGTTCCATCACTAGGGTTAGGTGATGGATTGGATTATGGAGTCGATCGTTATATCATATCCGTATTAGTGGTGCATTTATGATGGATCTCGTTGTTTGTGTATAGATAAGTGTATGGTTGTCAGTATGTGACCATGGACTAGAGGTCCTAGCGCGATGGTATATCCATTATGGATTATGTGCCTGTGTATGGTTATATGGACGGTCGATTGTATATCGCTACTGACTAGAGGTCTTCGCGTGGTTGGTATCGGAGTATGACTCTTTATGCGATAGAGAGTCTTGTGGATTGTAGTCCTTGCATAGTTGACTTTTAGTTGACCAGGACTCCCCGTGGGATAGGGAGTGTCGCGAGGATACATGTATGGAGCTATGCATCATTACATTTGCATGCATACTGACGACTGGGTCTCCCTTATGGATGAGACGTGTCATCAGTCATCCTGCCTCCCCGGCCACTCGGGGTAGTGGTAGCAGGGTTGAGGGCAGAGCATTGGATGTGCAGCGCTCGACCACTATGGATTGTGGTAGCTGGAGATGCGCACCTGGCCACTAAGCAGAGTGGTGTTCGCACTCGCCCACTATAGAGGGTGGTTGTGTGACGTGCAATGTCTGTGCGACGTTTGTCTACTCATGGGTAGGGACAGCGTGGCTTGCAGCAGGGGCCCCTAGGAGTAGTTAGCTTTTTACGCTTATACGCTACTCAGTCATACTACCCAACTCGGCCACTCGAGAGTGGTGGCAGCTGGAGTCGGGCTAGTTGTCATTTGTCGTGCCACCCTGGCCACTCTGGGGTCGTGGTTGGACGGGTCCGCAGACAGTGACCATGCATATGCATTGCTGATATATGTTTTACATATGCCTGTGAGATGCTGCATTTGATTGAGCTATGATTGTTGCACATGCTTGTACATCATGATACATGCCATTTGCATTTTTATTTACTGCTATGTGTTGAGCATGATTCATGCGTTGATTCAGACTGTTATATGCATTTGATTAGCATCATGTCATTGTGTGGTACGGACCGGGTTGTTATTACAGGTGATCATATACTGTTCATATGTTGGAGTATTGGTCAGGTATGGGATTGACTTGGTACATTATATGGGTTATGTTATTGTATATAGGTCAGGATGATATAACTTATGGTGTTGCAGACCGCCGGGTACATTGGTACATTACTTCCGTTCAGTTGATCAGTTTGGTATATACATTGAGTATGACTTTACTGTAGTTACTTGTTATTAGAGTTGGATATATGATATGTCTATGGGACTCATCTTTGTATACCTGTAGATCTTCACATGTATACTTGTAGATCTATCCTTATATGTTGTTCATGCACTTTCTATATATTACCCCGAGTTTATACTCACCACCCGACTCGGATTTTACTGCATAATGTGTAAGATTCCTTGGACGTTTGGAGCTCCGCCAGCTGATCCCATCTCACACCGAACATTTGGGGTTTTCCACGTATTTGCTTCCGCTGTTATTTTGTATTATGGCCATGTATAATCAGTGTTGTATCTGGCTGTGGATTTGTACGTTGTTGTGTGTAGTATGTTAGAGTCGCGCCGGTGCACACCTCTTGTGTTGTTGTGGATATATTGTTTGGTATTGTCCATTTATATATTGTTGTTGTGGGCCTACGGGCCTTGTATTAACCCGATATGTTGCCACGTACAGGGGAGATGCCGTCCGTTTGCTTTTCGGCACGGCATACTCTCGGGGCGTGACATTACTTCTCCCCGAAGTAATCGTGGCTATAAAAGGAGAAGCCACTCTACATTCAGGGCATCCCCTTTCGAAGACTACCACTCTAGTTATAATTTGTGAGTGTCAGAGCAATTTAATTTTCAGAGTCCAGTTTTCTCTAGAGTCATATTGTAAGTTCTATTGTGTGCTTATTTCTTTTTCTGTATGTTAATTTCCAGAGTCTTTGTAATGTCCTTATGTACTACTAATGCCCTTGCAATTTCTTTTGAATATATCATGATTCTCTAAGTTGTTCTTCATAGTCCTTGTTCTCTTCTCTAAGAGATAACTCCGCTAAACTACTTGTAAGACCTGTGCTGGTAAGACCTAGGAGAGTCTAGATACCGGGGCTTGGTAGAGAATTTAGGGAGGTGAGGCTCACGAAGAAAACCTAGATATTCATATAAAAAAAAAAGAGTCAAAAAGTAAAAAAATTGGTATCAGAGCCTTCGAACTTAGGGATGAATGAACAATAAGCTAGAATATCTAGATCTAGCCACAACATCTGGTAGAAAAATACAAACATTAGATCTATCAACACATCACTGTTATCACAGATCTAGACAAACCTCACATCAAATACACTCAGAACATTTTCAACTAAACACCATAAACGACCTTATCATTGGAGGAAGTCTATCAACAACAACAAATCTTCAAGATCTACATCACGTTTCTGATCTAATAATAAACACTCTTAACAAACAACAGAGTCAGCTCAACGAAATAAGTCAGAACATCAAATACCTTAAGATTTGCCAAGAAAGCCTGAACAGAAGGATTAGCCAAGTTAACTTTATAAACTTACCTAAGAGAAGTGACCTGTTAAATCTCACTAGGGTTTTAAATCAGAACCAACCTAGAAACTTTGAGATTGAAAACAAGGGCCTTTTAGCAAGGGTAGAAAAATTCCTAAAGACCATAGAGTGTCAGTTTAAGGAATTACAAGAACAATTAAGAGATCTCCTCCTTAAATGAACAGATTGAATTTCGAAAATACCTACTACGAAGAAGCTTTGGAATACACACAAGCTTATACAAAAACCCGTGAAGACGGATATAACAAAGTAGAAGTACCGGGAAAGGCAGATCAAATTCAAATACAACAAAATAATACAATAATAGCACTACTAACCTCACTACATCATAGGATCACAGTACTAGAAACAAAAATCCTTAATATTGAAAGAAATACAGTGGAAGTTGGAAACATAAGAAATTGGAACCAATCTATCGAGACTCTCAGTAAAGATTTAGGAAAGCTCTCTACAGGAGGGATAATCAGAAGAAGACCCTCTACATATTCATTCATAACATATCAAGAGAAAAAATGAACAGAATAGCTGCTAATATATTTTCTGGAACCTCCAGGACAATTGGAGGACGAAGATCTTTATCGGAACCTCCATCGAGCCTATCTTGGCTAGATAACCTACAACACAACACGACAAATCAACATAGGATAGAAGAAATTATATACATAGATCGAACAATAGAAACATTTTCTAATGAACAATTAAACATTCTCAATCCTAGAAGATTATATGGACGCAATTTGCTGTCCTTTACAAACTCTGTCTATAGACACCATAGAGTGGAAGCCTTACAT
This sequence comes from Wurfbainia villosa, assembly GCA_025175895.1. Lineage (NCBI taxonomy): Eukaryota > Viridiplantae > Streptophyta > Magnoliopsida > Zingiberales > Zingiberaceae > Wurfbainia > Wurfbainia villosa. The sequence goes on along the minus strand of CM045987.1, from coordinate 121,573,674 downwards.
CTACCTGACGGAGGGGAAGAAAGGCTTACCCTTATGACAGAAGAAGCAGGGAGACAATTACTACACAAACAACATAATTACATACATTTGGGACTAATAGTCTTCGGAATTAGAGGACTAACCAGGATGAAAATAGGAGCAAAAGTACTGTTAGTATTGTATGATTCTAGATTTTTAGATGACAAAGAAAAATCTATCATTGGGTTAATAGAAGTAGATATGAACAACAATAGTGGAATTACCTACATATGTCCGAATTTCAATATGACAATAAAAGATTTCGTCAAACACATTAAAATAATAGCCCAAGGAAAAGGTTATGGGAACTTTCAAGGCAAAAATATACAGTTAGACATAGTATTTTTAGGAAAAACAATGAACTATATGAATAACCATTTCAAAATCCAGATAAATGGAATGATAGAAGCTCTTAGCTCAAGGGGGACAAACTTCTTAAAACCAAGGGAATATAGTTCGGAAGAATTGGCTAGTTTAGAATGGAATCTTAAGCTAGAAGAAGAAAACCCAATAACAAAACCAACACAATCTATAATGTATAAAAATAGACGTGGAGAACTAAGTATCAGGTTCTCAGGTTATCTAACAAATACAGAAGATGGCGAAAGAAGAACCTGAACTTGAAACAAACCTAATGAACAGAGAAGTAAACTACTCTGAAATGCTTAGGACATTAGGCAGAAAACATTTGAATGAAATAGAAAAAAGAAAGGAAACCAACCTAATGAATAGAGAGACTAGAGGTATATTTGACGATCTAGGAGGATATGTATACCAACCAAGCAACAAAAACAACATGACCCTTAAAGAAATAAAACAGTTAGAACTACAGGAAAAAAATAAAGGCATATTGAAACCGAATGAAGTGTTAGCACTAGATGAAGATGGAAACATCTTAGTCTTAGAAGAATCGACACATGAATACATGAATTATATGAACACAGAATCAACAATCACATCTAGAATCCATACATATCCAGAAAGTACGATAGGTACTTTAGATTATGGACAAGGACATCCCCCTAGGAGAGCAGCTGCTCCTTATACTAATAACAATCCACTCCTAAGAACATTAGGGAGAAGAAGGCCAACAGAACAGACCTTTTTTGGAACAGGATCAGTACTACTAAATATCACTGAATGTGATCCACAACTATACGATACCTATCTAGAACAATGGATGGTATCAGTACAAAGAGACTATTTAGCAAAACATGAAATTGACATAGAATCTGGAGAGACTATGCTAAGAATAGGGGAAAATTACCTAGGAGAAACAACAAGATCATCCTGGGAGGCATATAAGAAGAAATTCCCAGAAGTAGTAAAATTAGCAAGTAGAGGCAACAACATACTAAATTTCTGTTATGCAATCCACAGAATCCTTACGGCAAGAGATGCTAATACAGGCTTAGATATTAGACAAAAAGAAGCCATGAGGGACCTAGAACAAATCCAACTCTTTGACTGGTCTATGATAAAAAAATTTTGTAATGACTTCCTACACCTAGCGTCCATCTCCGGAAATTATTATAGTACAGACGTAGGAGAGAGACTTTTTAGCAAATTACCAGGAGAATTAGGGAAAGAAATACACAAATCATGGACAGAAATGCAAGTACCGAAAGAATACAACAACATAGGTGTTAGAATACAACACATAATAAATAAACTTAAGGAAAAATGCACTTACATTCAGATACAAAAACAACTTAAGAACCAACAATACGAATTCTGTAAACAAATCTACACTCCACAGCAATATGGAAACAATCCACAAAGGGAGAGAATAAACCCAAAACCAAAAAGGAAACCTAAACAAACATATTATCTAAGAAGGAGTAAGGCCAGAAAACCATATCTAAATAAAGAAAAACATATCAGAAAATTTAACCCAAAGAAAACATACTCTAATCTAATAACATGCTATGCTTGCAACCAGCAAGGGCACCTGTCATCAGCATGCCCAAATAGGAAAAACTTATTTACAAGAGAAGTTGCCCTAGTAGCATGCACAAACGAAGACCTAGTAGAGGTACAGATAGACGTATCAGACACATCCTCAATATACTCAGTGGTAACAGTAGCTGACCTAGAAGAAATCCCTCAGACAACAGATTATTCCTTAGTAAATTCGTTCTTAGAAGCAGACCAAACTAGACAAAATTTTAACCAAATAAACCATGAAATAGACGAAACAGAATGGGACCAATTACAAAAATTTGAAAACAACTACATGTTCAGACAAGCTCCAGTTCAATCAACGTGTACACACATTTGGGACCTAAGATCTGGAACAGACTATATACCGTGCTCAGTTTGTGGTTATTTTCCTTCACTAGATAAAAGAGGGACTTGTAGAATCTGTAGACAGCAGCTGTGTAACTACTGTCTATTTGAACAACACCACATAAGCATACCTGAACCATCTACAAGACAAGGCACATTAAAGACTACCCTACTAGAAACCAGAATATCAGTGTTAGAAACTAGGATAAATATCTTGGAAAATGAAATAGAGTTACTCAGACAGAGTCTACAACAACGAGACTTTAAAGAGTTTGAGGAAGAACAAACAAATATAATAGCTCAACCAACAGAAACCAATATGATTTTTGTAAAAACACCAAGTATGTGCAATATTGGAAAGTCAGTTGACTTAAGAATACAATGTATCCTAAACATACAGGGACATGAAATAAAGATCCAATCTTTGTTAGATACAGGAGCAACAAGTTCAACCTTAGATCTTAAGGCAATACAAAATATACTTCCTAAAGAAGTAATAAAATATACATCAGAACCAATGGTCAGCACACAATTTGACGGACAACACTTGGCTTGCCACACCTTTATAAAAAAATGCACACATTAAGATTTACAACAATTGTGACCAATATAGCAATGCTATATCCATACCACATATCTGGGTAAGACCTTTGAATCACCCAGACCTACAGCTTATCTTAGGACTCCAATTCCTTCTAGCAAAGGACAGAGCCATATTTCTATCACCAGACTATGTATTCCTCCTTTCTAATCCTATAATTTCCCCCGTCTTATCAGAATATTCAGCTTCTTTCAGGGCTCCGGAAAGAAAGTGCGAATGCCCGAAAAATGACAAACAAAAATGTAATTGTAAAAACCAACCAACAAACAATTATCTAAGTAGTCAAGACACTGATAATGAACTTGAAATAGACAGCGAATTAGAATTGGACTCAGACATAGACGAACCCCAGTTGGTCAATACAACATACATACTAAAACAAATTAATACTTCTGATGACCTAGACACAATAGTATCCAAATTAGAGAAAATCAAAATCATAGGAGACAACCCTACGAAATACTGGGACAAAAATAAAACACTATGTAAATTAAGTATAATCAACCCAGACATAACTATTAAAGCACAAGAACTAAAATATACAAATTGGGAGACAGAGGAATGCAGACTACATATAAAACAAATGTTAAAGATGAACATCATAAGAAGATCTACCTCGAGACATAGGAGTCCGGCTTTTATAGTAAACAAAAGTTCAGAACAAAAACGGAGACAATCTAGAATGGTCTTTAATTACAAGAGACTAAATGATAATTGCCATGACGATGGATATAAGATCCCAAACAAAGAAGTCTTAATCAACAAAATACAAAACTCAGAATGGTACTCAAAATTTGACATGGAATCGGGATTCTGGCAAGTTAAAATGCACCCAGAATCCATAGAATTGACAACATTCACTTGGCCAGAAGGGCATTTTGAATGGTTAGTAATGCCTTTTGGTATAAAGGTAGCACCCCAGATATTTCAGCGGAAAATGGACGACATATTCAAGGATACAAAAGACTTTACATGCGTCTACATAGATGATGTGCTGGTTTTTTCAAAGACCAAACAGGAACATATGGCACATCTCCACATGGTTTTTACCATTATAGAAAACAACGGGTTAATTATATCCAAAAAGAAACTACAATTAGCAACCAAACACAGAATTTTTAGGAGCAGAAATAGGAAAGGGTAGCATATCACTGCAACCCCACATCTCAACAAAAATAATAAATTTCCCAGACAAAATAGAAAATACCAAAGACCTTAGAGCTTTTCTAGGACTACTCAATTACGCAAGGCAGTATATCAAAGACATTGGAAAAATCAGTGGACCTCTATACAACAAAACAAGCCCTAAATGCCAGAGACACTTCAACAAACAGGACATCGAGTTAGTTAAACTTATAAAAGAAAAGGTTAAAAATTTACCTACACTCTCTTTACCACTAGATACAGATTACTTAGTCTTAGAAACAGACGGCTGTGAAACTGGATGGGGAGGAGTATTACTTAAAAAATCCAATAAATATGAAATGAAGGTACAAGAAAGTCTATGTAGGTATGCCTCAGGAAAATTCCATGAAAAAGGACACCTGATGTCTTTAGATTATGAAATATTAGCGGTCATTTACTGCCTTGAAGCCTTTTATTTATTCATATGCGACAAAAAGGAAATTACAATACGGACAGACTGTGAGGCTATAGTCAGGTACCACGAGCAAAGTAAAACAAAGAAAAGAACCCTTTCTGCAAAAAGATGGATGAAGTTTGCAGATACAATTATTAACAAGGGTATGAAAATACAATGGGAACACATAAAGGGAACTAACAATTCCCTTGCCGATACATTATCCAGATTGTTAACCTAATGCTCTTGTAGATGGAGAGGCAAAATTCCAAAACAATGATTACACCCACCAGAACATGGGGCCAATATAAGACAACAAAAATTGGACCACAAGAACTACGAGTACACTCTCGTATGGAGGAACAATTCAGAACAGAACACAGGCCACACATGGAGCCAATACAGACGACAATAATTGACAACATATGGAACATCCCAACCGTTCTAGGAGTGGCTTCCTACAAAATAGGAGTAATAAATGCACTCATCTATTACTTCCTACACCTTAAAGACATGCACAGCAAGACAAACAGGGAAATACACCTATTACGATATCATGACAGGTCCTCATGCAGGGCTATATACCTGGGAAGAAGCTGAGAACCTTCTCCTAGAAGATGCGCAAGGGGAAGAACTATGAGGCTTTGATTCACTAGAGGAAGCCTTGAAAACAATCAGAAAAGAAGTATGACCAAACTACTTCTTGAGCTCCGCCATAAAGAATAAGCATCTCATGAAGACAAGTCCGCAACAGACTTATGCACAAACAGTAGCAGACAAAGGCAAATCTGTAAAACCAATTACCAGCTCCAAGAAAACTGGAGCTAACCAGATAGACATGTGCAGATTCAACAGTCTACCAATAGACCTAGCGGTGTATATGAGGCAAACCGCAGAGGAAGCAGAATGGAAAACCTTTGCAGTCTTACAAGAAGCACTACAATGGGCACAGGTTGATCCCCAACCAGGTATCACAATACTATTTGAGGCAGAATACAATTTTAAAATAAGATGCCAGAACAAATTTAAAGACTGCATTACAGAGAAACATGGCTGTCAATGCCAATTACAATATGCCATTAGAAAGGCCATCATAGATTTGAGCGCCTATCACATACAAAAATTTAGGGGAGTAGAAATACATCCCTTTATACTACTCGACCATGGTATTCTTAATGAATTATGGGTCCAAGCCAACCACATCACATAAGCTTTCCTGTACAAACTTGGAAATGCCATCCGAACACTCATAGAATTAGAAACTTTTGAAAGCTATGTTGCATGCTCAATCGAAAGTTCTCCACCAGAATGGATAAACCACAAAATAGAGTCAGCCAGGCACGTCATCAAACTACGATCCTGAGAGATCATCTACAAGTCAGAACCCATAGAAGCCATATTTCCAAGCGATCCAAAGGAACATTGGGGAGCTGTTGTACCTCTCCCAGAACAAGCAAAACATTGGAGAGCCTCACTACAGGGAACAAATTGGCTCTGGCATGATGTCAGAGACAGCTACGACTTCGTGTTAGTAGCAGAAATATTTATAGAAAAAATATACTGGCCATGTGAGCCTCACCTCCCTAAATTCTCTACCAAGCCCCGGTATCTAGACTCTCCTAGGTCTTACCAGCACAGGTCTTACAAGTAGTTTAGCGGAGTTATCTCTTAGAGAAGAGAACAAGGACTATGAAGAACAACTTAGAGAATCATGATATATTCAAAAGAAATTGCAAGGGCATTAGCAGTACATAAGGACATTACAAAGACTCTGGAAATTAACATACAGAAAAAGAAATAAGCACACAATAGAACTTACAATATGACTCTAGAGAAAACTGGACTCTGGACTCTGGAAATTAAATTGCTCTGACACTCACAAATTACAACTAGAGTAGTAGTCTTCGAAAGGGGATGCCCTGAATGTAGAGTGGCTTCTCCTTTTATAGCCACGATTACTTCGGGGAGAAGTAAGTTGTTTGGTGCTTGTAATGCTGTAAAGCTTAACTGGCTTGTTTTCTTTTGGCAGGTGCTTTTGAGGTGGCTTTTGTACGAAGATTATTTCCTGAACTGTAAAGTCTGCCAATTGCGTGATGGAATCAGCTTTCCATCATGTTGTCGAGGTTCCTTTCTTGTGATGAAGTGGAGCTTGGACCAGCTGTCTCTGGTGCCAGTGGGGTTCTCATCCTTCTCTGTTGTTCTGCCATCTGTTGTTCCGCCATTTGTTCTCTGTATTGTTTGGCCGTAATTTGGGTGGATTTTTTTAACATCCACTTTAGTTGTCTTTGTCTGTAGTGTTCTACTAACTCTGGATTTTGTGTATTATATTTGAATGGGAGAAAATGAGTTCCCATATATGATGGCCAGTATATTTTTTCTGTAAATGTTTCTGCTACTAACACGAAGTCGTAGCTGTCTCTGGCATCATCCCAGAGCCAGTTTGTTCCCTGTAGTGAGGCTCTCCAATGTTTTTCTTGTTCTGGGAGAGGTACAACAGCTCCCCAATGTTCGGTTGGATCGCTTGGAAATATGACTTCTATGGGTTCTAACTTGTAGATGATCTCTCGGGATCGTAGTTTGATGACGTGCCTGGATTGCTCTATTTTGTGGTTTATCCATTCTGGTGGAGAACTTTCGATTGAGCATGCAACATAGCTTTCGAAAGTTTCTAATTCTATGAGTGTTCGGATGGCATTTCCGAGTTTGTACGGGAAAGCTTCTGTGATGTGGTTGGCTTGGACCTATAATTCATTAAGAATACCATGGTCGAGTAGTATAAAGGGATTTATTTCTACTCCCCTAAATTTTTATATGTGATAGACGCTCAAATCTATGCTGGCCTTTCTAATGGCATATTGTAATTGGCATTGACAGCCATATTTCTCTGTAATGCAGTCTTTAAATTTGTTCTGGCATCTTATTTTAAAATTGTATTCTACCTCAAATAGTATTGTGATACCTGGTTGGGGATCAACCTGTGCCCATTGTAGTGCTTCTTGTAAGACTGCAAAGGTTTTCCATTCTGCTTCCTCTGCAGTTTGCCTCATATACACCGCTAGGTCTGTTGGTAGACTGTTGAATCTGCACATGTCTATCTGGTTAGCTCCAGTTTTCTTGGAGCTGGTAATTGATTTTACAGATTTGCCTTTGTCTGCTACTGTTTGTGCATAAGTCTGTTGCGGACTTGTCTTTATGAGATGCTTATTCTTTATGGCAGAGCTCAAGAAGTAGTTTGGTCCTACTTCTTTTCTGATTGTTTTCAAGGCTTCCTCTAGTGAATCAAAGCCTCCTAGTTCTTCCCCTTGCGCGTCTCCTAGGAGAAGGTTCTCAGCTTCTTCCCAGGTATATAGCCCTACATGAGGACCTGTCATGATACCGTAATAGGTGTATTTCCCTGTTTGTCTTGCTGTGTTGTGCATGTCTTTAAGGTGTAGGAAGTAATAGATGAGTGCATTTATTATTCCTATTTTGTAGGAAGTCACTCCTGGAACGGTTGGGATGTTCCATATGTTGTCAATTATTGTCGTCTATATTGGCTCCATGTGTGGCCTGTGTTCTGTTCTGAATTGTTCCTCCATACGAGAGTGTACTCGTAGTTCTTGTGGTCCAATTTTTGTTGTCTTATATTGGCCCCATGTTCTGGTGGGTGTAATCATTGTTTTGGGATTTTGCCTCTCCATCTGCAAGAGCATTAGGTTAACAATCTGGATAATGTATCGGCAAGGGAATTGTTAGTTTCCTTTATGTGTTCCCATTGTATTTTCATACCCTTGTTAATAATTGTATCTACAAACTTCATCCATCTTTTTGCAGAAAGGGTTCTTTTCTTTGTTTTACTTTGCTCGTGGTACCTGACTACAGCCTCACAGTCTGTCCGTATTGTAATTTTCTTTTTTTCGCATATGAATAAATAAAAGGCTTCAAGGCAGTAAATGACCGCTAATATTTCATAATCTAAAGACATTAGGTGTCCTTTTTCATGGAATTTCCCTGAGGCATACCTACATAGACTTTCTTGTGCCTTCGTTTCATATTTATTGGATTTCTTAAATAATACTCCTCCCCATCCAGTTTCACAGCCGTCTGTTTCTAAGACTAAGTAATCTGTATCTAGTGGTAAATAGAGTGTAGGTAAATTTTTAACCTTTTCTTTTATAAGTTTAACTAACTCGATGTCCTGTTGGTTGAAGTGTCTCTGGCCTTTAGGGCTTGTTTTATTGTATAGAGGTCCACTGATTTTTCCAATGTCTTTGATATACTGCCTTGCGTAATTGAGTAGTCCTAGAAAAGCTCTAAGGTCTTTGGTATTTTCTATTTTGTCTGGGAAATTTATTATTTTTGTTGAGATGTGGGGTTGCAGTGATATGATACCCTTTTCTATTTCTGCTCCTAAAAATTCTATGTGTTTGGTTGCTAATTGTAGTTTCTTTTTGGATATAATTAACCCGTTGTTTTCTATAATGGTAAAAACCATATGGAGATGTGTCATATGTTCTTGTTTGGTCTTTGAAAAAACCAGCACATCATCTATGTAGACGCATGTAAAGTCTTTTGTATCCTTGAATATGTCATCCATTTTCTGTTGAAATATCTGGGGTGCTACCTTTATGCCAAAAGGCATTACTAACCATTCAAAATGCCCTTCTGGGCAAGTGAATGTTGTCCATTCTATGGATTATGGGTGCATTTTAACTTGCCAGAATCCTGATTTCATGTCAAATTTTGAGTATCATTCTGAGTTTTGTATTTTGTTGATTAAGGCTTCTTTGTCTGGGATCTTATATCCATCATCATGGCAATTATCATTTAGTCTCTTGTAATTAAAGACCATTCTAGATTGTCCCTGTTTTTGTTCTGAATTTTTGTTTACCATAAAAGTCGGACTCCTATGTCTCGAGGTAGATCTTCTTATGATGTTCATCTTTAACATTTGTTTTATATGTAGTCTGCATTCCTCTGTCTCCCAATTTGTATATTTTAGTTTTTGTGCTTTAATAGTTATGTCTGGGTTGATTATACTTAATTTACGTAGTGTTTTAATTTTGTCCCAGTATTTCGTAGGGTTGTCTCCTATGATTTCGATTTTCTCTAATTTGGATACTATTGTGTCTAGGTCATCAGAAGTGTTAATTTGTTTTAGTATGTATGTTGTATTGACCAACTGGGGTTCGTCTATGTCTGAGTCCAATTCTAATTCGCTATCTATTTCAAGTTCATTATCGGTGTCTTGACTACTTAGATAATTGTTTGTTGGTTGGTTTTTATAATTACATTTTTGTTTGTCGTTTTCAGGGCATTCGCACTTTCTTTCCAGAGCCCTGAAAGAAGCTGAGTATTCTGATAAGACGGGGGAAATTATAGGATTAGAAAGGAGGAATACATAGTCTGGTGATAGAAATATGGCTCTGTCCTTTGCTAGAAGGAATTGGAGTCCTAAGATAAGCTGTAGGTCTGGGTGATTCAAAGGTCTTACCCAGATATGTGGTATGGATATAGCATTGCTATATTGGCCACAGTTGTTGTAAATCTTAATGTGTGTATTTTTTATAAAGGTGTGGCAAGCCAAGTGTTGTCCGTCAAATTGTGTGCTGACCATTGGTTCTGATGTATATTTTATTACTTCTTTAGGAAGTATATTTTGTATTGCCTTAAGATCTAAGATTGAACTTGTTGCTCCTGTATCTAACAAAGCTTGGATCTTTATTTCATGTCCCTATATGTTTAGGATACACTGTATTCTTAAGTCAACTGACTTTCCAGTATTGCACATACTTGGTGTTTTTACAAAAACCATATTGGTTTCTGTTGGTTGAGCTATTATATTTGTTTGTTCTTCCTCAAACCCTTCAAAGTCTCGTTGTTGTAGACTCTGTCTGAGTAACTCTATTTCATTTTCCAAGATATTTATCCTAGTTTCTAACACTGATATTCTGGTTTCTAGTAGGGTAGTCTTTAATGTGCCTTGTCTTGTAGATGGTTCAGGTATGCTTATGTGGTGTTGTTCAAATAGATGAGTTACACATTCTGTCTCTGATTCTACAAGTCCCTCTTTTATCTAGTGAAGGAAAATAACCACAAACTGAGCACGGTATATGGTCTGCTCCAGATCTTAGGTCCCAAATGTGTGTACACGTTGATTGAACTAGAGCTTGTCTGAACATGTAGTTGTTTTCAAATTTTTGCAATTGGTCCCATTCTGTTTCGTCTGATTCATGGTTTATTTGGTTAAAATTTTGTCTAGTTTGGTCTGCTTCTAAGAACGAATTTACTAAGGAATAATCTGTTGTCTGAGGGATTTCTTCTAGGTCAGCTACTGTTACCACTGAGTATATTGAGGATGTGTCTAATACGTCTGTCTGTACCTCTACTAGGTCTTCGTTTGTGCATGCTACTAGGGCAGCTTCTCTTGTAAATAAGTTTTTCCTATTTGGGCATGCTGATGACAGGTGCCCTTGCTGGTTACAGGCATAGCATGTTATTAGATTAGAGTATGTTTTCTTTAGGTTAAATTTTCTGACATGTTTTTCTTTATTTAGATATGCTTTTCTGGCCTTACTCCTTCTTAGATAATAAGTTTGTTTAGGTTTCCTTTTTGGTTTTGGGTTTATTCTCTCCCTTTATGGATTGTTTCCATATTGCTGTGGAGTGTAGATTTGTTTACAGAATCCGTATTGTTGGTTCTTAAGTTATTTTTGTATCTGAATGTAAGTGCATTTTTCCTTAAGTTTATTTATTATGTGCTGTATTCTAATACCTATGTTGTTGTATTCTTCCGGTACTTGCATTTCTGTCCATGATTTATGTATTTCTTTCCCTAATTCTCCTGGTAATTTGCTAAAAAAGTCTCTCTCCTACGTCTGTACTATAATAATTTCCGGAGATGGACGCTAGGTGTAGGAAGTCATTACAAAAATTTTTTATCATAGACCAGTCAAAGAGTTGGATTTGTTCTAGGTCCCTCATGGCTTCTTTTTGTCTAATATCTAAGCCTGTATTAGCATCTCTTGCCGTAAGGATTCTGTGGATTGCATAATAGAAATTTAGTATGTTGTTGCATCTACTTGCTAATTTTACTACTTCTTCTGGGAATTTCTTCTTATATGCCTCCTAGGATGATCTTGTTGTTTCTCCTAGGTAATTTTCCCCTATTCTTAGCATAGCCTCTCCAGATTCTATGTCAATTTCATGTTTTGCTAAATAGTCTCTTTGTACTGATACCATCCATTGTTCTAGATAGGTATCGTATAGTAGTGGATCACATTCAGTGATATTTAGTAGTACTGATCCCGTTCCGAAAAAGGTCTGTTCTGTTGGCCTTCTTCTCCCTAATGTTCTTAGGAGTGGATTGTTATTAGTATAAGGAGAAGCTGCTCTCCTAGGGGGATGTCCTTGTCCATAATCTAAAGTATCCATCGTACTTTCTGGATATGTATGGATTCTAGATGTAGTTGTTGATTCTGTGTTCATATAATTCATGTATTCGTGTGCCGATTCTTCTAAGACTAAGATGTTTCCATCTTCATCTAGTGCTAACACTTCATTCGGTTTCAGTATGCCTTTATTTTTTTCCTGTAGTTCTAACTGTTTTATTTCTTTAAGGGTCATGTTGTTTTTGTTGCTTGGTTGGTATACATATCCTCCTAGATCGTCAAATATACCTCTAGTCTCTCTATTCATTAGGTTGGTTTTCTTTCTTTTTTCTATTTCATTCAAATGTTTTCTGCCTAATGTCCTAAGCATTTCAGAGTAGTTTACTTCTCTGTTCATTAGGTTTGTTTCAAGTTCAGGTTCTTCTTCGTCATCTTCTGTATTTGTTAGGTAACCTGAGAACCTGATACTTAGTTCTCCACGTCTATTTTTGTACATTATAGATTGTGTTGGTTTTGTTATTGGGTTTTCTTCTTCTAGCTTAAGATTCCATTCTAAACTAGCCAATTCTTCCGAACTATATTCCCTTGGTTTTAAGAAGTTTGTCCCCCTTGAGCTAAGAGCTTCTATCATTCCATTTATCTGGATTTTGAAATGGTTATTCATATAGTTCATTGTTTTTTCTAAAAATACTATGTCTAGGTCATCAGAAGTGTTAATTTGTTTTAGTATGTATGTTGTATTGACCAACTGGGGTTCGTCTATGTCTGAGTCCAATTCTAATTCGCTGTCTATTTCAAGTTCATAACATTAAGATTTACAAGAGAAGCTGCCCTAGTAGCATGCACAAACGAAGACCTAGTAGAGGTACAGACAGACGTATCAGACACATCCTCAATATACTCAGTGGTAACAGTAGCTGACCTAGAAGAAATTCCTCAGGCAACAGATTATTCCTTAGTAAATTCGTTCTTAGAAGCAGACCAAACTAGACAAAATTTTAACCAAATAAACCATGAAACAGACGAAACAGAATGGGACCAATTGCAAAAATTTGAAAACAACTACATGTTCAGACAAGCTCCAGTTCAATCAACGTGTACACACATTTGGGACCTAAGATCTGGAGCAGACCATATACCGTGCTCAGTTTGTGGTTATTTTTCTTCACTAGATAAAAGAGGGACTTGTAGAATATGTAGATAGCAGCTGTGTAACTACTGTCTATTTGAACAACACCACATAAGCATACCTGAACCATCTACAAGACAAGACACATTAAAGACTACCCTACTAGAAACCAAAATATCAGTGTTAGAAACTAGGATAAATATCTTGGAAAATGAAATAGAGTTACTCAGATAGAGTCTACAACAACGAGACTTTGAAGGGTTTGAGGAAGAACAAACAAATATAATAGCTCAACCAACAGAAACCAATATGATTTTTGTAAAAACACCAAGTATGTGCAATACTGGAAAGTCAGTTGACTTAAGAATACAATGTATCCTAAACATACAGGGACATGAAATAAAGACCCAAGCTTTGTTAGATACAGGAGCAACAAGTTCAACCTTAGATCTTAAGGCAATACAAAATATTTCTTTCCCTAATTCTCCTGGTAATTTGCTAAAAAGTCTCTCTCCTACGTCTGTACTATAATAATTTCCGGAGATGGACGCTAGGTGTAGGAAGTCATTACAAAATTTTTTTATCATAGACCAGTCAAAGAGTTGGATTTGTTCTAGGTCCCTCATGGCTTCTTTTTGTCTAATATCTAAGCCTGTATTAGCATCTCTTGCCGTAAGGATTCTGTGGATTGCATAACAGAAATTTAGTATGTTGTTGCCTCTACTTGCTAATTTTACTACTTCTTCTGGGAATTTCTTCTTATATGCCTCCCAGGATGATCTTGCTGTTTCTCCTAGGTAATTTTCCCCTATTCTTAGCATAGCCTCTCCAGATTCTATGTCAATTTCATGTTTTGCTAAATAGTCTCTTTGTACTGATATCATCCATTGTTCTAGATAGGTATCGTATAGTTGTGGATCACATTCAGTGATATTTAGTAGTACTGATCCCGTTCCGAAAAAGGTCTGTTCTGTTGGCCTTCTTCTCCCTAATGTTCTTAGGAGTGGATTGTTATTAGTATAAGGAGGAGCTGCTCTCCTAGGGGGATGTCCTTGTCCATAATCTAAAGTACCCATCATACTTTCTAGATATGTATGGATTCTAGATGTGGCTGTTGATTCTGTGTTCATATAATTTATGTATTCGTGTGTCGATTACTTCCTAAAGAAGTAATAAAATATACATCAGAACCAATGGTCAGCACACAATTTGACGGACAACACTTGGCTTGCCACACCTTTATAAAAAATGCACACATTAAGATTTACAACAACTGTGGCCAATATAGCAATGCTATATATATATATATATATATATATATATATATATATATATATATATAGGATAGTTGGGATAGTAATCAAGACTAGTCGCAGCAGAAACATAGTAAAAAAAAACTAGTAGCAGCAGAAAAATAATTGAAGATGACAAAAATTGAGATTAATTGAGTCTAGAGAGAACTTTATCTTTATTACTAATTTCTTCTTTTCCCGTGAGACTCACTTGTAGTATTTATATGTTGAGCTCTGACCAGAGGATTTTCTACTTCATCTAGAGGACTTACAACCTTTTTTGCCAACACAGGTCTTACCAAAGCATACTACAATTACCTTCCAGATGGAACGCTAAGGATTGAGGAATCCATTGAAATATAGTAGAAAGAAGAAGTCTCTCTAGTCTTAGTAAGATCACTATTCACAAAAGCAATCCATATTTATAAAAAAAAACTTAGGGAATTACAAGGCTCTAAAAGTTACAAGACTCTGGAAGAGCTAGAAAATTACAAGGACTAAAGAACTTATAGACTTAGTAAGGCCCAAGAAAAGCACATAGACTCAGGAAATAGTATTCTCACACTCAAATTTAGAACGAAAAATTGCATACAAACTTGGGATATTAGAATAGGACCCTTGAGACCCTTTATATAGAAGAGGGAGTCGGAGAAGAGTCAGAGAGAGGGCTTCTTAGTGATAAAGGAAGAATCTCCTTTATACGCTGGAGTTGTCCTAAAAAGTAGAAAGCATATGCTCTATGTACTATAGTTGTCCTATAAAAGTAGAAGGAATCTGCTTTCGGTGTTGGAGTGTCCTGGTGATGTTAACTTGTCACTGTTAGATTGCCATCATGTTGATGAGGTTCCGTTCTTCGACAGATCCACCACCTAGAGAGGCTACTTCTGATGGGCTCGGTTGTGTGTCTTCTAGGCTTAGTTGTCTTATTGTATTTCTATACCGACAAGTTATCTTTCGATTACTTTTTCTATTCCATTCATCATTTTTTTCTGATAATGATTAAAAAAAGATTCTAGTGTGGAGTAGATACTTTAAAAGGAAAGAATATCGTCTCATAGTGAGTTGGCCAGTATATTTTTTCTATATATGTTTTGACTGCCAATGTATAGGTTATAGAATCCATATGAGAATCCCACAACCATTGAGATCCCTGTATTGAAACTCTCCAGTATTTCAATTGGTTTGCTGGTGCAGGAATGGCTTCCCAACTAAGGTCCCTATCTAAAGGATAGTAATCTTCTAGTGTTTCTTCCCTTTCAAATCAATGTTGTACTTCTAGTCTAATTAAGTGTCGAGCTAGCTCAATCCGAAGATTGATCCATTCTGGAGGAGAACTATCAAATATGCATATTACCATAATCTAAAATGTTTATTCTTCTAGCAAGTATCGCATGCAGTCACCAAAATTTTGTAGGAAACTCCTGAGTTATGTCAAGATCTTGTATTCATAGTTTGTTTAGTAATCCGTAATCCATTAGAAGACGTGTTTTTATCATTTTGCCTTTGTATTTCTGAGGAGTGTATGTATTTGTATCAATATTAGTTTTTTGAAAGCTATAAAGTAGTTGACAGTTATATCTCCATTTGTTTTCAACTTGTTTGCATACGGAAAATTTATTTTGGCATTTTAACTTGTAATTAAACTTCCCTTCGTAGCATATTATAATACATGTCTGAGTATTTTCGTGTAACCATTTAAGTGCTTCTTGTAATAAGCAAAAATCTAATCAAGCTGATTTATCTGTCATTGTCCTAATGTATGTTGTAATGTCTTCCGATAGATTATTGACTTTCGAATTGAATATTTTCTCTGTTTCTAGTATAGCCTTTCTTTCTTCCTCCTCCTTTTCTTGTAGAGCAACAACGTCTGAATAAATCATTTCTTGTGTAGAAGGTGTTGTAGAAGTATGTTTCCCTTTGAGTAAGGTACTTATAAAGTAAACCTGAATAAATCATTTCTTGTTCTTCCTGCTATAAGGGCTTCATCTAATGAATAAAACCCTCTATATGTAGCAGTCTTGTCATGTCCTATGATAGATGTTTTTACCTCTTCCTAGATGGCGTACACCCCTACTTCAGGTCATGTTAATACTCCATAGCAAGAGAATTTTTCCTTCAATGATTTTTGAACTATTATTTGGAAGCAGTTTACCATGGCATTGATGAATGCAATTTTGTGGGGTGTTGTTCCGGGAATACTAGGGATATTCTAAATATTATCAATTAAGCAATTTTGTACATGATCAAGGGTCTGTCTTGCTTCAAAATGAAATTGATCTTCAGGTTTATATTTTGGCAGTTATTGGCTGTCGAATGTCATAATTTTGTTTATAGGGTTGCTGTAGCCAAATTTGTAGATTACGTTGGGGCCAAAAGTCCTTACTTTTCTTTGTCGTTCCATATTCCTGAAAAATAATTGTTATGTAAGTAATCTAGAAAGTGTGTCAGCCAAGGAGTTATTGACTCCTTTAATGTATTCTCATTGTATTTCAAGTTCTTTATTTATTATGGTATTAGTAAATTTTATCCATCATTTGTTGTTGAGTATTTTTTTTGTCTTTTGTTTGATTATTGTATTTGATAATGGTCTCACAGTTGATTCTAATGGTGATTTTTTTTGTTACAAATAAAAAGAAAGAATGCTTCTAAACAATATATTACAGCTAATATTTTAAAGTCTAATGAAGCTAGATGTCCTTTTTTTTTTTTGTATTTCCCAGATGCATATCTACAGAGAGATTCAATGGATTTAGGAGCATACTTAGTTTTTTTTAGAAGAGCTCCTCCTCATTCTATTTCAAATTCATCAGTTTCTATAATTAAGTAATCACTATCCAAGGGGAGAGATAGAGTAGATAATTATTTCACCATTTGTTTTATTCTTTTTACTAGTTTTATATCTTATTGGTTAAAATATTTTTTGCCCTTTTGCAAAAGTATTATTATAAAGTATTCCACTAATTTTTTTTCCTATATCCTTAAGATAAGGTCTAGCATAGTTAAGCAGTCCAAGAAATGCTCTTAATTGATTTGTTTCATCTATCTTGTCTAGAAATTCTATTTTCTTGTTTGTTATATGAGACTGTAATTTTATCTTTCATTGTCCTATTTCAGCTCCTAGGAAATTAATGTGCATTGTTACTAATTTTTTTTTCTAGAAATTATTAAACCATGTTTTTCAAAGAGATTAAATTTCTTATATAAATGTTCTGGTTTAGTTTTTGAGAAAATTAGAATGTCATCAATACATGTGAAGTTGAATATGTCCCTAATGATTGTGTTCATTTTTCATTGGAACACTTGTAGTGCTATCTTAAGTTCGAAAGGCATAATTAATCATTCAAAATGTCTTTCGGGACAAGAAAAAGTTGTCTAGCTTACTGATTCAGGATGCATTTTTACTTGCCAAAATTCAAACTTAAGATTAAATTTTGAATACCATTTCGACTGTTGTATCTTATTTATTAATTGTTATTCATCTGTTATTTTATATACATCTTTAGTACAGTTGTCATTTAGTCTCTTTTAATTAAAAATCATTCGGGACTATCCTCTTTTCTATTCAGAATCCTTATTAACTATAAAGGTTGGACTTATATGTACAAAAATTGGTCTTTGTATGAGATTTAAGTCTAATAGTTGTTTTATATGCATCTTGCATTTTTTTATTTCTTAGTTTGTATATTTAAAATCTTGAGCTTTTATTGTTAAACCAGGATTGATAATGTCCAACTTGTATTAAGTTTTATCTATATTCCAGTATTTTGTAAGATTTTCACGGATTATTTCTAATTTCTCAAGTCTAGAAATTAGAGTGTCTAAATCTTCCTGTGACCTTTGTGGCATGAAGTTTAGAATATATCCTATGGTTATCAAATATGTGGGAATTTCGATTTCTAGATCTTCTTCATCCTGAATTTCTAAGGTTGCGTTTGTTGGTGCAACAATGCCCCAAGCATTTATATATTTTGATGTTTGGATAATCATCTAAGTTAGGCAATGCTTTGTGATATAATTGTGAACATGTTTAAGTGACAGGAAAATCCAAGTATGAAGACTTGGTAAAAGACAAGTCCAAGTGTGATCTTGGCAAAGAGAAGTCAAAGGAAAGGTCTTGACGGCATAAGTCCAAGCATGTAGTTTTGGCGGCGTAAAGTCCAAGCAGTCCTTGGAAAAGAAAGACCAAAGGCAAGTCTTAGCGGCATAAGTCCAAGCATGTAGTCTTTGCAACGTAAAGTCCAAGCGTACTTTGGCAAAGAAGAAACCCAAAGCATGACAAAACCGAAGGAAGCTTTTGAAGGCAAGCGCATGGATGAAGTCGTGGACTCAGAGAAATCCTGGAGGCGCAAGGCTGATGGAGAAGCTAGAAGGTTAAGTCTAGGCTTAAGGTATGTTTTCAAGTATGAATTAGTCATACTTGGGGTGTGCCAGTCGACTGGAACATGGTGTCAGTCGAACTGGCCTTTAAAATGCAGCATTAGAGGTTGGAGGACCGGCGGATCGGGGGTTATCTCGGTCGAACTCTGAGTCGACTCGCACCGATCGCCAGTATACAAGTTAGGCGGGCCGATCGCCATTATTGTGGCGATCGCCACGCAACGTAAAGGTTTGGCAGTCGACTAATAGTCTTCCCGTTGGCAATGACGATGACAAATCCCGCGAATCCGACTGTTCAGAAGCCGTTAGAATCGGCGGTAGTCGACTGATGTAAGTCATCACGAAAAGAGGCTCTTTCCTATAAAAAGAGGCCAAGGGGAGCAAGAAGAGCCTAATGCTTATATTCTAATCATTCTCCTAAGCTCCCACAAGTTTTTTAAGCTTTCTAAGTGTGTTAATTTCCTTCCTCCTCTCAAATCTTCATTGTCATCTTTTGTAAGAAGAGTAGGTTTTGTAAAAGAGAAAGCTTATTAGTGAAGATTGATTTGGGTTGATCCACCTTAAGGATCGCCGTGGAGTAGGAGCGTTATCTCCAAACCACGTAAAAGCTTCCGCGTTAGCATTGCATTTTCGTTTCTATTATTATTGTATTTGTTGTGTTTCCACTAATCTTTTTGTAGAAAACGAAAAGAGGCTATTCACCCCCCCCCTCTAGCCGTTCAAGGATCCTACAAGTGGTATCAGAGCCCGAAACGCATCGGAAGATCTAACCATCAACCAAAGCATGGCATTTCAAGAGGGATATAGTACGGCGAGACCTCCATTCTTCGACGGCAATGATTTCGGCTATTGGAAAGGTAGGATGGAATACTACCTCATGAATGACATTGAAAATTGGTTTAGTATTGTAGATGGATTCGAAAAGCCGATCGACGAATTCGGAGCACCACTACCGACAAAAGATTGGACAAGAGAGATGGCAAAGAAAGCACAAGCTAATGCAAAAGCAACGACCACACTTCAATGTGGTCTATCCAAGGAGCAACTTTCCAAAGTCGGGCCTTTCAACTCCGCAAAAGAGCTTTGGGAGAAGCTCATCGAATTGAATGAAGGTTCAAAGGAGACTAGAAGAGCCAAAAGAGACCTATTGATAGGTCAACTCCAAAGTTTCACCATGAAGACCAACGAGACCGTGAGCCAAATGCACGGTCGCTTCAAGGAAGTAGTCAACGAACTACATGTAATAGGTGAGAAGGTCGACAACCGAGACCTTGTAAGGTATGTACTCCAAGCCTTCCCTAGAAGGCCCTTATGGGCTTCAATGGTAGATGCCTATAAGGTCTCTAGGAATCTCTCTTTGGTTAAGTTGGATGAGTTATTTTGTGAATTTCAATTACATGAACAAGCTAACACTTCATCCAAAGAGAAGGGTATAGCCCTTTTTGTAGGCAAGAAGGACAAAAAGAAGAAGGAGAAGAAAGAAGTGTCCTCCTCATCCGAATCCGAGGAAGATTCATCTAGTAGTGAAGATGAGCTATCGGCAAGCGAGGTGGCTCATTACGTTAAGAAGTTTGGTGAGAGATCAATGAAACTCATCAAGAAAAATGTGAGGAGGATGTTCCAATCCTCAAGAGGTAAGACTTCAAATAGTTCAAATTCTTCATCTAATGTAACTTGTTATGGTTGCAATAAGAAAGGGCATATCAAGCCAAATTGCCCGGAACTAAAGAAGGAGGAGAAAGAAAAGAAGCATAAGGAGAAGAAGGAAAAGAAGGAAAAGAAGAAGAAAGAAGCAATGGTGGCTCAAACATGGGACACCCTAAGCATGGAGGACACTTCCGATGATGAAGAAGTATGTCATGCCACCCAAAATCTAACCCTCATGGTTTTAGAGGAAGAAGACGGGAGCTCAAGTGAGGAGTCTTCATCCTCTTCATCAAGCGACGAATCATCATCAAGTGATGATGATGAGGTAAACAACTCCCCTAGGGTAGATTTACTTTACAAGACAATTGCATGCCTCCAAAATGCATTGAATAGATCGAAAACTAGGATTTAGGACTTAAAAGTAGAGATTAAATCACTTAAGAGTGTAGAACCATCTTGTGATAAATTATCTTGTGATGATGATGCATGTACCCTTAGGGATGAAAATGATGAATTGAGAAAAGAAATAGGTAACTTAAGAGCATGCTTAGAAAAATTTACTAATGGCTCCAAATACCTAGACATGATAATTAGAAATCAAAAGACTATTTACAACAAAATCGGACTAGGATATAGGCCTAAGGAAAAGGAGGTAGCATTTACATCTCTTGTTAGTAAAAAAACCACAATTAAAAGCAAGGGTAGAAAGGCTTAGGTCCCTAAGAAATTTCTAATTGATGCTAGTGGTCCTAAAATTTGGGTACCTAAGGATTGTGTTTTTCATGTGATATAGGTAGAAGAACCAAGCTTGTGGATTATTGATAGTGGATGTTCAAAACACATGACCGGTGATGAGAGAAAATTCTCCACTATCAACCACACTAGCAAGGGAAAGGTATCATTTGGTAATAGTGACAAACTTAAGATTCTAGGAAAGGGCACAATTGAGGTATCCCCCAACCTTGTCATTCATAAAGTGTTATTAGTAAAAAATATGAAATTTAATTTACTTAGTGTAAGCCAACTATGTGATGCAAATTTTAATGTTAAATTTGACTCCTCAAAATATTTTATAAGACATAAAACTCTAAATGATTGCATGTTAGTAGGTTTTAGGAAATCAAATATATATTATGTTGATTTGTCCTATGCTACTAATACTTCTACTAAGTGTCTTATTGCAAAAGAGGAAGAAAGTTGGCTTTGACATAGGAGGCTTGAACACATAAACATGAAGAACATAGCCAAAATAGCAAAAATAAAGTTAGTCAAAGGGTTGCCTAAAGTCAAATTTCTCAAGGACAAAATGTGTGATGCATGCCAAGAAGGGAAACAATTAAAAACATCACACAAAGGTAAAAATTTACTTAGTACCGCTTTACCTTTAGAACTTTTACATATGGACTTATTTGATTGTCATAGTACCCCTTCTATGATTGGTAGTAAATATTGCTTAGTAATAGTAGATGATTTCTCTAGGTTTACTTGGGTATTTTTCTTGAAAAATAAAGATGAAACCCTAGGAATAATCATAGGATTTAGCAAGAGAGTAGAAAATGAAAGAAAACTCAAAATCAACCGGATATGTAGTAATCATGGTAGAGAATTTGAGAATTCTAATTTCTCAACTTTTTGCTTAGAACAAGGGTACAAGCATGAGTTTTCTTGTCCTAGAACACCCCAATAAAATGGAGTTGTGGAAAGAAAAAATCGTGCCCTACAAGAAGCGGCTAGGATTATGCTAAATGCATATTCTTTACCTAGCTACTTATGGGCGGAAGCGGTTAACACCGCTTGCTATATCCAAAATAGGGTGTTAATTCATAAGTTCCTAGGAAAAACCTCATTTGAATTGTGGAATGGTACAATTCCAACAATTCACTATTTTAAGGTCTTTGGATGCAAAGTTTATATTTTAAATACCAAAGACAACCTAGGTAAGTTTGAGTCCAAAGCGGATGAAGGAATCCTAGTTGGATACTCATCCACTAGTGTAGAGTATAGAATTTACAATAAAAGGACTCAAAAGATTGAGGAATCTTCAAATGTCCAATTTGATGAAACTTCCAATACATACCCTAGGAAATCCCCTATTAATGATGATATTAATAATGAACATCAAGAAATTACCCAACAATTCTAAGATTTAACTTTAGGGGGTAATGATCAAGGGGGAGGATTGAATCAAGGGGGAGTAAGAGGTGATTCCGATGATGAGTAAAGGATTGAGATTAATTATGATCAAACTCAAATTAATACACCTCCTAGAATCATAAGAGCTCATCAAAATCACCCCTTAGATCAAATTGTGGGTGAATTATCTCAAGGTGTTAGGACTAGGTCATTTCATAGGGATCCCACTAGTCATATAGCTCTAATTTCTCAAATTGAGCCCAAAACCATCAAAGATGCATTACTTGATCCGAATTGGATCTTAGCAATGCAAGATGAATTGACTCAATTTGAAAGGAGTCAATTATGAGAGTTAGTTCCTAGACCTAATGAAAACACCATCATTACTACAAGATGGGTCTTTAGGAACAAATTAGATGACCAAGGAAATATTACTATGAATAAGGCAAGATTAGTTGCAAGGGGCTTTAATCAAGTTGAAGGACTTGACTATGATGAAACATATGCCCCGGTTGCTAGGTTAAAGTCTATTAGAATACTATTAGGGTATGCCTCCTATATGGGTTTCAAACTCCATCAAATGGATGTTAAATCGGCATTCCTAAATGAGTTTATTAAGGAAGAGGTATATGTAGAACAACCTCCCGGGTTTGAGAATATGGACTATCCAAACCATGTATACAAGCTTAGGAAAGCTTTGTATGGTTTGAAACAAGCTCCCCGGGCTTGGTATGAAAGATTATCATCTTTCTTAATCTCTAAGGACTTTAAGAGGGGTAGTATAGATCAAACTCTATTTATAAAGTCAACATCAACGGACATATTTGTAGCCCAAGTATATGTTGATGACATTATCTTTGGGTCAACAAATGATGAACTTCTCCAAGACTTTATTAAGAATATGAAAAAAGAGTTTGAAATGAGTCTAGTTGGGGAATTAAATTTCTTCCTAGGATTGCAAGTCAAACAAACAAGTGAAGGAATTTATATTTACCAAACCAAATATGCTAAGGAAATGATTAAGAAATTTGATTTGGAAAATGCTAAGGTAGTTTCAACTCCAATGGCAACCAATATAAAAATAGATAGTGATAATGAAGGAAAACAAATTGATCTTACACTCTATAGGAGCATGATTGGTAGCCTTTTGTACCTAACCGCTAGTAGACTCGATATATTATTTGCGGTTGGTATGTGTGCTAGGTATCAATCATGTGCAAAAGAATCTCATTTAGTTGCCGTTAAGAGAATCTTAAGATATATTAAAGGCACACTAAATGTAAGACTATGATACCCTAGGACTAGGTCTTTTGATTTGGTTGGGTACACCAATTCCGATTATGCCGGTTGTAAATTGGATCGGAAGAGTACTAGTGGTGGATGTCAATTCCTTGGGTCCTCCCTAGTTAGTTGGAGTAGTAGGAAGCAACCTTGTGTTGCCCTATCCACCACCGAAGCCGAATATGTGGCTATGGGTGGTTGTATAGCTCAACTTCTATGGATGAAACATACTTTAGAGGACTATGAGCTATCTTACTCCAACATAAAAGTATTTTGTGATAATGTGAGCACCATAAATTTGACTAAAAATCCGGTGCATCACTCTAGGACCAAGCACATTGAAGTGAAACATCACTTCATTAGGGATTATGTGGCTAAGGGGGACATTGAGCTCAATTACATTGAATCTAAGTCCAACCTAACCGACATCTTTACCAAGCCTCTCCCCGAAATAGAATTTTCATCACTTAGGAGAGAACTTGGAATGTGCTTTGTAGAATAGAAGTGTAGGTTTGCATGATCCCATAAAAATCTAGGTTTTATACCTCTAACCATCTCACAATAGACCTAAGAAACCATGATTTGTGTATTTAGCCACCTAGAAATCATGTGAGATGTTAGGAAGATGCACTTGGTTCATCATGCTTGTTATGATGCATTACAATGAACCAAAGTGTCATCTAGAGACATTAATCATTCATTGGACCAATTATTGGGAAGACTTATGTACAATTAATGTGCATATAACTCCAAGAATATGATTGAAAATGTTAAATAAAACAAAATTTAAACTATGTCTATCAAACCTTGAGAAACAATTTTCAATTGATAAGCCAAAGTGATACAAAGTTTGTAAAAATATCATAACTTTTGTAAAATCTCAAGTTTGTGTCAATATCAAAATCTAGAGGTGATATATTTTTAAAATAATTTTTTCCTTGATAGGAAATGATCTAACAATGTTAACCACAAAATTTCATAATTTTTTTATCTTTATTGAATTAATTATGAATTTGCGCTTATCTGACGATCGAACAAGGCTTACGGTTCGCTAGCTGATCGCGCCATTTATGGCGATCGTCATTGCACTCGTAAGCACCGTCGATCGTGGCGGTTGGACCGATCTCAATCGATCCAGGCTAATCTAATGAGCGGTCCGTCTCGGTTTTTAGGGTTTTCCCATCGGTTCGACTCGCTAAAACTTCCCGACCTTCCTTCTTCTTCCTCTTCCAACGAATTTCCACCGCACTTCTCTCGTCGTTCTCCCTCATTTTTCGACGACTTCACCGACCGGTGCTCCCATTTGAAGTGTTCTCCGACTCGAGGACCACCTCCTCTCATCCGGTTCACGCCCTAGTCTCCACCGCAGACCACTCGCTCGGCTAGGGTTTCGTGGACACTCGCATCCGGCACCCTTCTTTGATCGTTCACCATGCCTCCTAGGTAAACCCTTATCTCTGCTAATAGTTTGGTTGTTCTCTAGTTTTGTTTCACAATCATTGCTTGTTTGTTGTCTTTGTGTATGCATTCATCATCCTTAACCTACATTGCCCTTTTCGTACATTTAGACTTAAGCATTATGCATCTAAGCGTGCCCAGGTACCACCGACCAATGAGGGCCCATCAAACCCTCTACCCATTGTCGATCCTAGGTTTCCAAACTCCGCACTTGAAAATGCTTTCAATAAAAATAAATTTCAACTCATCCCACCTCGATCAATGAACCCAAATTTTCTTAAGGACAACTGCTTTGATATTGTTCAAATCATCCAATTCTACAAACTTAAATCATTAGTCTTTTGTGAACATCATGTCAATATCACCCTTCTTTCTAAATTCTTCAACAATTTGCGATCGGTTGGAAATGGCTTGAGATACCGGACTCGCGTTGCTCAGTGCGATCTGGATTTCAGCCCCCAGATCTGGACGGATTTTCTCGGATGTCGCTCTTCCGAGAATGATTTCATTTTGTATCCGTCTTGGAGTGATCCACTTCCACCTCCCTTTGAGGAGATTTCTCTAGACTCACTTCATACTACTTTCTATAATTCTCCTCGTCCTTTAAACACCAATCTCTTTCAATCCCAAGAGCTTTCTGCTTCTGACAATGTCCTTTATAAGGTCATTGCTCATTGTATTCTTCCTATAGTTACATGCGGGTTGGCCTTAGTTCGACCTACACACTTCCTTCTCATGCATATCCTCCGTCAGTACTTAGACATCGACATTGGTCTCAACACCTTCCACTGCATTACTCATTTCATAAAGCCAAACAATGGAAGGTTCATATGCCATTTGGAAATGTCCTTACTCAGTGGCTTAGTTCCGTAGGCATTGATGTCAACATAGGGGTCATTAAAATCATGAATAAAAAATATGACCAGATGACTCGTCGGAGCTTCTCCTTAGCGGGCTTGAAGGCCAGCGAGGGGTCCGTTTTCTGGGACCCTACACGACGGCCAGCAGGTGGTGCTCCGGCACTGCAGGATGCTACGCGCAGGAGATGCCGAGGGTGCGCATCGAGAGAGCCGATGCGAGGGGATCGAGGGGCTGCTGCGACGCTGTGACCATCGGACTCATCCTTCATAGCCCGCTTCGATGCTTTTGCAGAGCGGGTAGATACACGCCTTGAGGAGCTTCGCTTGGGACAACAGGAGCTTAGTCGGGAGCATCAGGAGCTCCTCTCCCTCGTGAGTGGGATGCATCGTCAGCAGCAGGATATTTTGGCGATTCTCCGCCCTCCTACACCCGGACACCCACCTCCTCACGATGGTTCGTCATCTGCACCGATGGATGCTGATGACGACGATATTTAGCTAGCATGTTTTTGTTATTTTCTTTTTGGCCGTATGTACGGCACAAACTCAAACTTGTGTAATGATTTTTGTTTAATGAAATGAAGTTGTATTTTTAGTTCATTTCTATTCGTGCCTACATTAATATAATTTGTTATTTTCAAGTTTAGAAATTGAGTACATAGTACTAAGTTTCTTTTTCTTAAAAAACCTTTATTGTAATCCTAAGTTATGAATATTGATACGATACAATTCCATTTTTGCTTCATATTTTTATCATTTTGAATATCGTATCAATCCGTTAATCTGATGAGCATGTTTTTTGTCTAATATTTTTCATATGTTATATTAGTCAAATATAATGTGTCTGACGAGTTTTATGATTTTTGGACATCCACGGAATTTTCTACGCGCTTTTAAACTTTGAAAAAATTAATTTGATATTGTACATTTAGCCGATTATAAATGATTATTTGATGATAACAAATCAATAAGTGACACTATTTTGGAATCGAAAATGATTTTTCATCGGTTAAAAGGTCCAATTATGGACACTATGTCTCCATACTATGATTCCCACAGTATATACATGATAACTTGTATGGTAAGAAGGATTTTCTTGATGCACTGGTTTAGGGGGAGCTACATCCCTTAATTCTATAATTGTTGGTGCAAAGCTAGGACATATTTGTCTATTCTATTGTTTATGCTTTGCTTCACATGTTATTTCCACATCATGAATCATGTTTTGGATTAAGGGGGAGCTTCATATCAATTTTATATCTTAGTTCAAGATGTGTCAATTATAATTCTTTCCTAAACTTATTGGATGAACTCTTCTCTTTTTGTTGTATGTCAAAGGGAGAGAAGGGATATTTAAGTTAGAATTCATATTGAAATATGTTTATGTGCATGTGTTAAAGACCTAACTTAAATGATTGCCAAACATCAAAAATGGGGAGATTGTTGGTGCAATAATACCCCAAGCATTTATATATTTTGATGTTTTAATAATCATCTAAGTTAGGCAATGCTTTGTGATCTAATTGTGAACATTTTAAATGACAGGAAAATTCAAGTATGAAGACTTGGTAAAAGACAAGTCCAAGTGTGATCTTGGCAAAGAGAAGTCAAAGGAAAGGTCTTGGCGGCGTAAATCCAAGCATGTAGTCTTGGCGGCGTAAAGTCCAAGCAATCCTTGGAAAAGAAAGACCAAAGGCAAGTCTTGGTGGCATAAGTCCAAGCATGTAGTCTTGGCAGCGTAAAGTCCAAGCGTACTTTGGCAAAGAAGAAACCCAAAGAATGACGAAACCGAAGGAAGCTTTTGAAGGCAAGCGCATGGATGGAGTCGTGGACTCAGAGAAATCCTAGAGGCGCAAGGCTGATGGAAAAGCTAGAAGGTTAAGTCTAGGCTCAAGGTATGTTTTCAAGTATAAATTAGTCATACTTGGGTTGTGCCAGTCGACTGGAACATGGTGTCAGTCGAACTGGCCTTTAAAATGCAGCATTAGAGGTTGGAGGATGGCGTTATCCCGAGAGTCGACTCACCCGATCCGATAGCCGGGCAATGATCGCCATTATTGATGCCGATCGCCACGAACAAAAGGTCCGTAGCCGATCGCCACGGCTACGAGCAAGATCAATCGAATCGCCATCGCTAAGGGCCGATCGATAGTCTTCCTGGCGATGACGCGACGCAAATCCTCGAATCCGCGCTCGTTAGAAGGCAGATCGACGATCGATGTAAGTCATCAGTCGACTGATAGACCTCCAATGGGAAAAAGAGACTATTTCCTATAAAAAGAGGCCAAGGGGAGCAAGAAGAGTCTAATGCTTATATTCTGATCATTCTCCTAAGCTCCCACAAGTTTTTCAAGCTTTCTAAGTGTGTTAATTTCCTTCCTCCTCTCAAATCTTCATTGTCATCTTTTGTAAGAAGAGGAGGTTTTGTAAAAGAGAAAGCTTATTAGTGAAGATTGATTTGGGTTAATCCACCTTAAGGATCACCGTGGAGTAGGAGCGTTATCTCCGAACCACGTAAAAACTTCCGCGTTAGCATTGCATTTTCGTTTCTATTATTATTGTATTTGTTGTGTTTCCACTAATATTTTTGTAGAAAATGAAAAGAGACTATTCACCCCCCCTCTAGCCGTTCAAGGATCCTACAGCGTTTGGTAATGCAGTGCGTTTTCCCTTTTCCAGAAAAGGGAAAACAATTTTTTTTTTCATTTTCAATTTTTCAGAAAACGCTTCTTTATTTTTTGAAAAACAAAGATAGAAAACGCCAACCAAATACTATTTTCCGTATTTTCTTGTTTTCTCATAAAATAAAAATTAAAAATTAAAAAATTTTCCACCAACCAAACGCTCCCTGACTATTTTGGATGATTAGTTATGTTGGTACATAAACATTATGTAGTTGTATAGGTGCATGAAGTTGTTTGTTCATCATTATTACCTGTGTTGGCTATTTCATCGAATCTTAGAGGCTTTAATCGAATTAAGTCAGGGCGTTCTAAGGATCCACCACACTCCGAGGTACAGTAGTCTAGGGTGTATTCAGATAGAATAGGAGAAATAATTGGGGTGGAAAGAAAAATGACATAATCAATTGTAAGCAGTAAAACTCTATGAGGTGTGAGTAAGAAATTGAGACCAAGAATAAGTTGGAGGTCGACTAGTTTGAGAGGGGCAACCCATATATGAGGATAAGGGTATATATATATATATATATAACTCATCCATGATCACTCGTACACACATTCATTATCCACTGTCCGATCTCTTAGGATTCAATGATTGGGCTATAGTGCACAAGCGATCAGACGATGGATAATAGAGATGATTGTGAGTGCTCACGGATGAATTATGTATAATAATATTTTTCTCTCTCTCTCTTATATATACATACACACAATTCATCCGTAAGCACCTCCATTATTCACCGTTTGATTGAGTGTGCACTATAATCTAATCCTTGAAACCTAAGAGATCGAACCGTGGATAATGAAGATGCTTAGGTTATAGTGCGTATATATATATATATATATATATATATATATATATATATATATATATATAATATAGATATATTCTTTCTCCGCTATATATAGAGAGAGAAAAAAAATGTTATAGGATAATATTTCTTTCTCTGTAGGATAATATTTCTTTCTCTGTATATATATATATATATATATATCTTACACAACTCATCCCTCATCCGTAAGGACCCATGCACACCTCTATTATCCATCGTCCGATCTCTTAGGGTTCAAGATACGTGACCATCGCTGTGTGCACGACGATCTTCTCTCTTCCGATCGGCGAATGGGATTGCGGAATGGAAATACGCGGCCCTCTATCGTGTGATCTTCTTCTCCAATCGATAGGCAACCCGCGCGACGATCACCGATCACCGACCAACTGCGGTTAGATTAATCGGATTATGGTCGAGTTCGATCGAATTGCGATCGTCGATCTTTGCGGTTAAATTGATCGGACTTAAAGCGATCGGCGTGGTCGGATTGCGACCGAAATTCGATCGGCCTCGAAGTTTTGTCAAAATCCGACTACGGTCCAAATGTACTCCATTGGAGGTGGATCGATTATGACTATTCAATGGTGATATCGGCTATAGTGCTCGATGAATTGGACATAAAAGTCAAGAACTCATATTATATATATATATCTTATTACAACTCATCCCTCATCCGATGACCCATACAATGATCCATCGTCCTAGACTTAGGGCCACTAATAAACAATCTCACAAGTTGTACCTTAAACTAGTGTCTATGCCATATGTTAGGATCATGCATGTGACTTCGTATACCAGGGCCAGTAATCTGTAGTGCACATAGTAGACAACTGCCATGAGAGATGGTTAAGAAGGTACAAAATTATTTATAAAAAAAAATGACCAGCAGTAAACTCATACAATAAATTTCTTTTCTCAATGGCATTTTCCTACGAGCTAAAAACCCATAATTTTTGTCCAGGACAACTTTGTTCTTAGCCCGCGTTCGTCCACTGCCAAGTAATTGATCCAGGAAAATCGTTCCAATCCTTTCTAAATTTTGTAGTTGCTAGACTTAAATTCGGCAAAAGAAAGAATTGGTTTTCTTAGTGATCGATTGGTGCAAAAATAAGGTGATATTGTTGAGGTTTTAGTGCTCAATGTTACGACATGAGTCAAACGATTTGAAATTACTATGTGAAGATATAGCCTCGAATTTGGATTAATGTAAGGTTCGACTCGATGATCAATACAAAAGTGATAACAATCTCTAGACTTGCGAGGCCACTAATAAACAATCTCACAAGTTGTACCTTAAACTAGTGTCTATGCCATATGTTAGGATCATGCATGTGACTTCGTATACCAGGGCCAGTAATCTGTAGTGCACATAGTAGACAACTGCCATGAGAGATGGTTAAGAAGGTACAACTTTGTTCTTAGCCCGCGTTCGTCCACTGCCAAGTAATTGATCCAGGAAAATCGTTCCAATCCTTTCTAAATTTTGTAGTTGCTAGACTTAAATTCGGCAAAAAGAAAGAAAAAGGTTTTTCTTAGTGTTGCTTGGTGCAAAAATAAGGCTAATTGTTGAGGGTTTTAGGTTGTGTTACGAATTGAGTTCGGCTCGATTTGAACTTAGTTGGAATCTATGTGAAGATATAGCCTCGAATTTGGATTAATGTAAGGTTCGACTCGGTTTTAGTTTTCACTTTTAGATGAAGATGTTCTCATGTCTGTTAGGTATCACCATTCTCTCACCTCTTGACGTCAACCATCCTCCCTCATCCCGCTCTAGTCAAATGTCTTTCACTGGCCACCAAATCAAATCTCTGTCAACAGATGCCTCGATGCAACCGCCACAAGCAGCGGCCGGCCACTTCACGGGTAGCCTTGCATGGCCACCTCATGGGGCTGCGAGCCACGAGCAACTCTCTCCTCTCTCAGCAGAGTAAACAGAGCATTATAGCTCTCTCTCTCTCCAAACCTTCTTTAGTCGTTTCTGTATAAATAGTCGTTTCTGTATAAATTGAGATGATTAATCCAGTCGTATTAAAATTTAAAAGGATAAAAAATCAATTTTTAAAAATGACAATTAAATTATCAATGATTCTACATTTTTATATTAATCATCTGAAATCTAATTTATCCTCCTCTACATATAAGGAGGACCATAGAAAACTGTTAATGTGACGATTTTATTTTATTTTTTTAATCCTCCCCGTGACAAAGTCTTCGTTGATCTCCTCTCTTCCTCTGGATAGGTTGGAGGTTTCAAGCGACTGAGGCACTTAGTTCTATTCAGGATCCAAGGTAGCGACATAACGGGGACAATGGAATGCTTGATATATTTGCTACATGACCTACAGCACATCTCACACAGTCAAACGTCATCAAGAGGCTTTGGTCATAGATGCAAATATGTATTTAATTCGTTCCACATTAATATTCTACGATGACAGCTCATCGTAGCATACACCAGCACAACTATACAAGAGCAGGAAAAAGGGACCCGAAGGTGCATAATTTACTATATTAAAAGCCTCTCAACTCGCTTATTCCATATACATAAACAGCGAGACGGCATGATCTAGACAACGGGCTCTACTTTCTAAGCCTCCAGTGCTTGAAATATGTCTGTCCGAGTAACAATTCCTAGTTTTAAAAAATTTATTAATAACTAATAGCAAATGATATATCATTGCGCAAGTGAAATTACTACATAGCATGAACAGTTTTTATCATTTTGCATTTCTTACCAATGACCCTCTGCTCCTCATCTAATATAGGTACCCTGTGGATCTTCATCTTAAGCATCAATGCTGCTGCATCTGCATAATTTTGATCATAGGAAACAATTCCTAACCAAATCTGACAATGAGGTATCGTATATAGAAGAGAAGTATCATCGGCGAGGAAACATACTTAGTACCGTCTTGTCACCTGAGAGAGTGATTGCAGGAGAAGACATGATTTCGTTAACTTTGGATTTCAGCTGCAAAGCAAAAAAATTGGATATTAAGCAAATACAGTTGCAGGAAATAATATAGGAGGAAAAATTGGATTTCTTTTTGATTCAACGTTGGCAAACACGTGATCTTTGATAGGAATCTTTAATTCATCAAATTGAAACCAGTGAACTTGTAGAGAATGGGAGAGTCAAAATAAGAGGAAAAAGTTATATAGAAAATAGAATGACTTCCTAGATGTGATTACATGGCACATTTTCAAGCAACAGCTGAATTCAACTCTAGATGATTTAATATGGCCTTATTCACGTTTCCACCTACATAATTTACCATCCGCTGATCTTCCAACGCAAAGGTAATTAGGGCCATGAAGCCAATGTTCAATCTAGGACACATGTGCCATTCATTCAGTACCAATCACGCAAAAGGGGCACATAGCAGTAAAGAAACCCATGAGATTGGGATCAACCCATAGTGTGTCCAGTCTAGGACACATAAGCCATTCACTCAGTACCAACCATAAACAAGGGGCACATAGCAGTAAAGAAAGCCCATGAGAAGTGGTTTTCCTTTGGGGTCAAACCGTAAGCAGTAGTCTGCTACATACAGGACAGAGCAGCAGCACTTGCTTTTAGTTTTCAGGCGGACAGGTTCAGCATTTTTTTCAATACAATAATTTCTTGAAGAGTGTGCCAAAGTTTAGCAGAATCTAGGGATCCTTGCAGAGATCCCCAAGAGTGCTTGAAACTGTGAGACAAGCGGAAAGAGATTTTTTGAACCAACTTGATGGGAGATTTCTTAAACAGGAGATTTAGGGCCCATTCTCAAGACAAATGATAGGAGAACTCAAGATTGGGGTATTTGTATTTGATTCCAACAAAATAGCCTAGTTCCAATTTTTTCTCTTGCACTTGATGATTATGGAGACAAACTTATTCTCCATATTTCATTTGTACATTATGTTTCTCATGTCTTTTTACTCTTGATCCATCAAGGGTTTTCACATGTAAATCCTAATGTTTCCTAGTGTTTTGATATGAGGTACTTTATTTTGATATGTGGATTTTGATATGAGGATTTATCATCGTTGTCCTATTTTCTCCTTCAACCGATATGCTCATGTCTTCTTCAACCGATATATGGTCTTCATCCCTCATTTCATCCTTAAGTGAGAGATCAAAGTAATGTCTCAAGGTCAACTTCACAAAGTAGCTCATCATCATCGTACTCATCATACATGGGGTCGTCCATGACCTCGTCAATGTCATAGACAGGATCTTTCATGTTTACTTTAATTTCCTCATCTATATTATTATCATCGTAGACAGGATCTTCTACGCCTTCTTTAGTTTGCTCATCGTCGACAAAATCTTCAATATCTTCATCATCATCGTAGATAAAGTCTTCATACCATTCTTTACAACCATAATATTCTTAATGACATAGAATTTTAGAGCGTCGAAAAGATACCTCAAGTTCTCGCAGTGTTACACGCCGAGTTAATACTCCAATTTTTCTTTGTAGATTCTTGATGATCTCTTAGGAACTTCGATCCTGGGATGAGGCATCCTCAATAGGAACCTGTCAGTCACGACCATGATCACAATCATGACGATCATTTATGAATTGCAATCGTAACTCTGTGACTTATCTCTGTAGATCTCTGATGGTCTCTTGGGAACATCGATCCTGGGGTACAACTTCCTCAATCGGAACATGCCGATCACGTCCAAAACCATGACCATGACAATCATTCATGGATCTTCGAGATAACTCCGTGATTGATCTTTGTAGATCGATGAGCTCGCAGGTATTTTGATTCTGGGGTGCGACTTCCTCAATCGGAATCTGCCTATCACATCCATGACCACGACCACAACGTCCCTCCATAAATCTAGGACTCTGATACCAACTGACGTAGGCGGGGTGGCGCTAAAAGTCTTCCATGCATGAGGTTAGAATAGAAGGGGCAGAGAGAATCGAAGGAGAGGGGGAGGGGGGATTCATAAACAAAAGAGGGGCACCTTTTTGTTTAAACGAAAGGAAATATTATTAATGAAAAACTGCATGAGCCTAAACCTATGTTTAAATAAGCTTAGAGAAAGAGAAACAAATTTTAATAGAAAAAGTCAAAACCCTATCTAGATCGAATAAATAAAAAAAATAAATTTTAATAGAAAAAGTCAAAACCCTATCTAGATCGAATAATAAAAAAATAAACAAACTTAATCAAAAATTTCTTAAAACAGAAAAATAAATATAAAAATTTTAAAACTAAAAAAAAATAAAATTAAATGAAAATTCGTAATAAATAAATTTAATAATAAAATATTAATAAAAATTCTAATTAGCGACGGAAAATTAAAATTAAATGAAAATTCGAAATAAATAAAATTAATAATAAAATATTAATAAAATTCTAAATAGCGACGGAAAATTAAAATTAAATGAAAATTCGAAATAAATAAAATTAATAATAAAATATTAATGAAATTCAAAATAGCGACAGTACTGCATCATACGACCATGACTTGATCCATAGTTAGGTCGTAGTTCTTGCTGGAGGTCCCGTGTCTAGCCATGGAATAATCCACGCTCGTGGTGGTGACCACGGGTAGGCCATGGTAGTATCTAAGAACTCTTTTACACCTCGTTCTGATCCAAAAATAAAAGATATCTATATCAGGGGGTCATAGAAGCGTTGAAATCTTTATTGTAAGGCTCAATTTTTCTTCGTCATGATTTAGAGGAGGGCAGAATTGCATCTTATGATAAGAGTCGATCAAGCAGCTGGATGCGCTTGTATCACATCATTGATGGATGCAAACTCTAGAAGAAGATTTATATGTTGCCTGAGAGAGAAGATGATGTTTTGCTAGCACTTATGTACAAGACAAATGCTTGATAAAATTGTAAGTATAGTTGTATTACAAATGTTTCTACTTTACAAAGTAAAGGGTGAGTGTAGCTGCTAGCAATGATTTGAAAATATGAAGGGGAATTACATCTCAAGGAAACTTTGGCTGCTAGAAAGCAATTTCAACAAGGAAACTATTTTCATAAAATAGAACATGATGGGATAAACATAAAAATTAATCAAATGTTTAATCATAGCCGTTTAGGCCCTTCATGGAACAAAAAAGTAACTGCAAAAATTGGAGACTTTGAAAATGGATCAAATCAGTTGGAACTCTCTATCCTAAAATATCAAAGTGGCAATGTGCCTTTATTTTATTCAGTTTTCCATGGAATCATAGAATTCCATAAGTTGAACTATAATTTATCATTAGTGTAATGACATATACAATAATTTGTATGATGTACCAACATTTTGTTAAGCAAAGATAAATTAGGATGGGGAGGAAACTAGAACTGACACAACCCCATAATTTTAAACAAATAGACACAGCTATAAGGGTACAACCCTTGCTGATAGGACTGACAAGCCAGAGCAAACAGAAGCATCACATTTGAGCTGGCAACTATTAATGCGCCAATTATCAAATAGGTGATTAACACTACACTACACAAATGTATGTGTGAGTGCGTCATAAATGAAAGAGGACCAGAAATCATATCACAAGTTTTTGCGCACAGAAACAAGGTTACAACTTATGTGTGGCAGCACCAAACTTCGCCACAAGGTGTGCACATAGTATAAAGAATGAGCATGCATGATCTACAAATGAGAGAGTATTGCATAAAAAATAGGTCCACACAAGATAGGAAGAGAGGAGTATACGTGGTATTAAATAATGGAAGAACATAAGAACAGGAGAAAGGAAAATAACAAGTAGTAATGCACAAGACAGGAAAAATAAAAGGACGGACAACGAGGTTCCAGGCAAACCCCTATTTCTTTCATGAACAAATGCTTATGAATCCTGTAGCAAAATGTTACCATCCATAACCCTAAAACTCATTAAGACAAAATTCCGCTGTGATAATAGTATTACTACGGTCAATGGACGTGATTCCTCTCCGGTACAAAATAACTTGCATCCCTTGGTTTTTAACTGACAGCAGCTGCAAAAGTATACCAAAGATTTTGGCTAAACATACGTTAGTAATGAAACAACTTTTCCTATCAGCAATAGCAACACAGCCCGCCCCCCCATGGATGTGGGGCAGCGGTAAAGCATTCAAAGGAACAACAAAACGACTAGGTTCGAATTTCAAATGGGAAAAATATTCTAAAGGTCAGCTTTATTCCGAATTTACCTGATAGATAAACCAGAGGAAGGCCGTCTACCTTCGGGGCCTTACCAAAAACAAATAACAAAACAGCCCCGCCAGGTTAGAAATGAGAAACAGAAGAAGATCACTAAATTAGGATAAAGTAAAGACTACATACAAAATACATGTGGAGGAGGAAGATGTTGAAGTGTAATGATAAAAGTAAATAAAGTACGAAACAAACCCCATTTGATGCTCTGAGTTTATCTTTCTTAGAGATAACACCGATGCATCTCAGTTGGTCATCGACCACCGGAAGTCCCGACACGAACTCAAAATTGTGATCGATTTCTTCCAGCGTCTGCTCAGGCCTCGCCATCCGGACAGGAGTCGACATCACCGTCGCCAACGTCGCCGAAGGCTTCATCTGCTCCACGGATTCAGTCAGAACACCAGTGAAGCAAAGAATAAGCAAGATTCTAGAAACGAGACCGACCTTTTCGTTGATGATCTGGGTCTCCAAGTAGGCGCGGAGGTCATCGTAGCTAAGGAGAGAGAAATTATCCGGCCACTCCCCTGATATGACGACCTCTGGGTTCTCACCGAGGCCCGGGCGGAGATCGTCGGGAAAGGAAGCAGAAGCGGTTCCGGAGGTAACCGACGCACCTCGCTTGAATCCGAAACCGCCGTTGACGGAGCGGAGAGCCTTCGATGAAGCGGCAGTGGGAGTTAAAACGAAGACGAAGAGTGGGAGCTTGAGGCAGGATTTGAGGGGGAAGTGGAGGGCCAGGGTTCCGGGTAGAGAGCTGCTGCAAGCCATGGCGGATTGCTGTCGTCACCGATGTCCCAGGAGAAACTTCTAGTGAGCAATGCCAGCGGCGTTACGCCAGTGAAGAAAAGGACAACGGCGTTTCCAGTCGGATAGGGTGGGATGAGCCCGAATCACGAAGTAGGTGATGTTGCTGATCCTGTCCGATCGAACTGCGAGAGAAGTCGTCGCAGCCGAAAGTGATCCACGTTGTTCAATCAGAAGTCTCCATCGCATGGTATGCGATTGGTATGGGCCGCCATCGTTATCCATTTGGGCCTACCATTTGGGCCTACCATGTGGGCTCCTCCAATTCAAACCTATAAGATTGACTGCTCATGATTGATTTATTAAAAGCTGTAAAGTTCATGATAGATATACTAATTAATTTTTAAATATTTAATATAAAATATTTTTGTTTTTGATAAAATTGGCCTATTATTGCAGTGATTTTCTTGACTATATTATACTGTTATGACACCAGCAGAATGTCCAATTCAATTTTTAAATATTCATCGCTTAATTTTCATGATATATTTATAAAATTATTCTTCAAATAAAATGATAAATCAAAGATGTTATAGCTTCTAAGATTATCTATTTAAGTACTTTCTGTTGTACTAATCTAATAACTAATAAAAAAAAATTATAGGATAGAATTAATTATTTTTAGAATTAGTCCGACTTAAAATTTACATACTAAATGCTATTAAAAAATAATAATAAATAAATAAATAAAAGTGGGTTGCAAATACATGCCGTTAATAAGTTTTTTTTGGTGAGACTCAAAGTCTAATTAAATTATACTTTTTGGCATGTACTATAAGCTCCATTATTGAAGCTCCCTATTTTTTTTTTTAAATTATATATCTTATCCTCTTGTAAAAAATGGTCAACTCCGCACTAAATAAGAGTTGTGCTTCGAGGTGTTGACATTCATGTCATTTAAATTATCCAATTCTATCAAAGGAAAATTTGCGATCTCAAAGGACCAAAAAAACTCTTTAGTTTATAACCAAAAAAATATTTGTCCTACTTATTCTTCAATACATCAAAAGGATTATCCATAAAGGTTCATGATAAAAAGCTTCCATTAACTTCCAAGCATATTCTAATTTTATTTAGGCATGAGATGTTAATGAACTAGTTCTTTTTTAAGCTCAAAACATATCATTTTTGTTAGAAATACATGCTAGAGACTTCTTTCTTAGAAGTTTTAGTTGTTATATATATATAGTCAATTTATAATGGTTCTACCGACCATGCATTACTCTTTATATTTTTTTAATATATCAAAAATCAAAGCTTACATTAAAAAGATAACTTTCATCCTTAATTATCTAAAACATAATAGCTACTGTGGTTGTCTTTTCCGTAATCTAGGAGGTGGACTAGCTAAATGATTTAAGCCTATTCATGACTAGATCCGACCATGAGTTGGGTTGGCTCAGGTCCGTAACCGAGTCAACGAGTCGATTACTCATTGACCTGGGTGGCTAAAATGGGATGAGTTTCGATTTTGTCGGCTCAGAATCACTGAATCAATTCAAATCCTCGGTTTAACGCGGGGTGGTTATTTTCATATTTTGTTGTTAGCGATTTTTTTGTTGGAATCGACGGTTCCAACGAATAAATGGTGTTTTTTTAACAATCGAGATCATTTGATTGATTTTTATCAATAGGTATGATTTAAGGTACATTATGCTTCTCTCTCTTTCTCTCTCTCTATATATATATAAAGGTTCATTTCAGCTCCCAGGACAAATTCAGATGGCTAGCGCAGCCGTGTTAAAGCTTGAAAGGACAAGGGGTCGATTCTTAGAGGTGACGACCAGACTACCGATGACTCCGCATTTCTATGCTAGCCACCTGGAACCTGATTTATTCCCCTCCACACGTAGGGGCAGCGGTGGGAGGCCGCTAATGTGGCGATTTCACATTTTATAAAGGTTCATTTCATCACATTTTTTCCATTCTTCTCTCTCAATTTCTGAATTTCAAACATTTCAATTCTTTAATTTCAATCGGCTTCGATTTTCCAACTTCGATTTCAATAGAAGATGGTTCATCTTAATCTCGAAGGGGCAAAGATATCTTCATTTTGAAT
Source organism: Wurfbainia villosa (assembly GCA_025175895.1). Lineage (NCBI taxonomy): Eukaryota > Viridiplantae > Streptophyta > Magnoliopsida > Zingiberales > Zingiberaceae > Wurfbainia > Wurfbainia villosa. The sequence continues at coordinate 121,534,090 of CM045987.1, read as the reverse complement.
GTTGATCTTGAATCCGAGGAGGTTCAATTCATCGATGATGAACCATATCAATTTTCAATAATCGACATATAAAGAAGTACCAGAACTTTCAAGGTGCGAAACTCTTTACCTTTAAAATCGTCAATTTTTACTAAATATTTTGAAAAAGTTGTTCTTCCGTTCGGAGAAATATGGACAAAATGCAAATATTGTAATGTCTTGTATAAATTACAATCGAACGATAGTTATAGGTCATTAAAGTGACATGTCAAAACAAAACACCTAGTGAAATTTAGAATCTAGTGAAATTTAGAATCGACTATTCTCAAACGTAACTTTCTAGATTTTTTTTCATTCATTGAAGATGCAGATATAACTTTATTTAAATATTCTGATATTAAATTAAGAGAATCATTAGATAGATTTATTTATGTAGAACATCTTTCATTTAGCTTTGGGTCTAAATGCATATTTAAAGATTTTTATCTCTTAATCCATATACTAAGTGTGTTCCTATAACTATACTTACTCGTATAATTAAAAAATTAGTTAAACATGAAAAAATAATTGAATAATTTAGTAAATAAATAATAAAGTATCTTTATGTTCTGATATTTATAGTGATCATTGGCAAAACTCATTTATATATGGGTGACTTGCCATTGGATTGATAATTCATGATAATCCAAAAATATTTATTAGCATATCGAATTTTTGACGAATCATATATTGCTCATAATATTTCTCAATTATTATATTTAATTTTAGAAGAATATGGATTAAATAATAAAATATTTTAAATTTCATTTGATAATGGTAGTTCTAATATCATAAGTATAGATGAACTTAAATTAAGTTGTCAACTTATTATTGATGATATTTTTTTTTCATATTCTCTATATGTTATATTTTAAATTTATGTGTTCAAGATGGATTAAAAATTTTAGAAAATCAATTAAAATTTTTTATTTATGGTCACATTTTAATACAATGAAATAATAGAATAAATTTTATAAAGTTAATAGAATGAGATCTAAAAAAATTACAAGTGATATACCAATACATTGAAATTCAACTTATCAATTACTATAAAATTCATTTTAATACACAGAATTATTATGTTTATTTTTTTCATAAGTAGTTATTAATCCTAATATATATTTATTTTCACGTCAATGGAATATATGTAATAGTATTTATGAAATTTAAAAGTATTTAAAGATGCAATCGAATAATTTTTTGATGTTTATTATCTTACTTCTTACATTTAATTATAATGAATTTTTGTAACATAGCTTTAATTTTAAATAAAAATATTAACGATGGATTTTTATCATCTTGTATATTAACCATGAAAGCAAAATGGAAAAAAAAATATTTTTATTATATTCTTGATATTTATTTTGTTGCATTTGCTTTAGACCCTAGATTAAAGTTAGATATTTTATAAGAAATGTTAGTTATGTATTATGATGTTTTAATTCTAATAAAAGATTTTTCTTCTCTTGATCCTGCTATTATAGTATAAAATATAATAAATAATTTATATGAAATTTATAAAGGATATAGTTTAAAATATGGATTAGAAAGTAATGTATTAGAACTTCAAAATATCAATAGTATAATGTAAAACTTACAAAAGTATAATTTTTACTAAAAGAATCGATGAAACATTCACGAGGATCCTTAAGTTCTAGACAGAAACTTGAGAATTATTTGATGACTTCTTTTGATTTTAGTGATACAAATAGTGAAATAAATTTCGATATTTTACAATGGTGGTTGTACAAGATTCAAAGTTTCTTATCCTCTCCATCATCGCAAAAGAAATCTTAGCTTGTCTGGTGTCAACTGTCACTGTAGAACAAATGTTTAGTTTTGGAGGGAACATATTGGATGAACGACGTTCTACTTTATCTCACAATTCTTTATAAGCACAAGCATTGCTTGATGATTGAACACAAGCAGAAAAAAATACAAGAAATATAATTTTTTGAAGACGACGCAGAGGAGTTCGACACCGAAAGAACTGAAACTATGGGAACAAGAAATGAAAGTGAGTAACAACGTCACATCCTAAAATAAAAGGGTAAAACGGTAAGGGAATTACTTACCTTTGTTTCCTCTAAATCTTAAGGGATATGTGCAATTTTTTTTAATTATTTAAAAATTTTAAATAATAAGGTAAAAAAATAAGACTATGTAAACTTTGTTTCTCCTAAAATTAAGGGGAGACAAGTTAAATAAGTGCGAGTTGTTAAAAAAAATCCAACGTTTGGACTTACAAATGTTAAAATTAAATATGCGTAGCTGTCTTTCGGTAGTCCAATTAAAGTGATCTACTAAGATTTAAAGTTTGAACTAAAATAGGATATTAAATTATCGTGGAATTGATGTGTAGATACCATAAAGAGATTTTCAAGTTGTTGAGGGACCAAATTGAAAATAAAACATTCTTATTATTAAAAAGGGTTATGGTCCCCAAACGATGGTTCTGTTGGTGCAATAATGCCCCAAGCATTCATGTGTTTTGATGTTTGGATAATCATCTAAGTTAGGCAATGCTTTGTGATCTAATTATGAACATATTTAAGTGATAGGAAAATCCAAGGATGAAGACTTGGTAAAAGGAAGTCCAAGTATGATCTTGGTAAAAGAAGTCCAAGGGATGGACTTGGCAGCGTAAGACTAAGCTTGTAGTCTTGGCAGCGTAAAGTTCAAGTGAACCTTGGCAAAGGAAGTCCAAGGGATGGACTTGGCAGCGTAAGACCAAGCTTGTAGTCTTAGCAGCGTAAAGTCCAAGTGAACCTTGGCAAAGGAAGTCCAAGGGATGGACTTGGCAGCGTAAGACCAAGCTTGTAGTCTTGGCAGCATAAAGTCCAAGTGAACCTTGGCAAAAGAAGTCCAAAGTAAAGTCTTGGCAGCATAAGTCCAAGCTTGTAGTCTTGGCGACGTAAAGTCCAAGATTTTGGCAACCCAAGACATGACGAGGCCGAAGGAAACTCTTTAAGGCAGGCGCAAGGCTGAAGGAAGAGTTAGAAGGTCAAGTCTAGGTCTAGGGAGTCAATTCAAGTATGAATTATTCATACTTGACAAGTATCAGTCGACTGATATGATGTAGCAGTCGACTGATAAGGTGCTCGGCCCAGTCAAAAAAATTGGACTATCGATCGGCGAGAACCGGCGGTCGATCGATAAGGCAATCGATCGATTGCGATTCAGCAATGATCGATCAAGTCGAAAATGGGCACAGAATGGAGTCTCACTCGACTCCTCGCGGCGATCACTCGACTGATCGCTTCATCAGTCGACTGATGAAGTGATCAGTCGACTGATAGGCCTCCCGTCGAAAATGGCGGCTGCAAATCCCCGCGGATCCGCTCTGTCAGAAGCCGTTAGCTTCGATGACAATCGACTGATGGTGAGCATCAGTCGAATGATCAAAGCTCAACGGGAAAAACATCCCTTCTTCTATAAGAAGAGGCCTTGGGGAGCTTGGTGAAACTAGTGCTCTCATTCCTGGCTACACCCTCGTGCTCACCAAGTTTTCTCCAAGTATTTTTATGATTCTAAACCTTCTCTTCTCTAGTCTTCATCTTCCATCATTGTAAAGAAGAGGAGTGCATTGTAAGACAAGGTTTCTCTACCTTGGTTCATCCAAAGGAGTATTTAGTGAAGCTTAGCTGGGGCTAATCCACCTTACGGATTACCATGGAGTAGGAGCGTCATCTCCGAACCACGTACATCGAGTGTTAGCGGTGTTTTCTTGTTTCTCATTCTTATTTGTATTTGTATTTGTATTGCTTCCGCTAACATACTTGTAGAAACAAAGAAAGGCTAATCACCCCCCCCCTCTAGCCATTAAAAGATCTAACAAGTGGTATCAGAGCCCGGATAGCTTGGAAGATTTCACCATCAACCAAGGCATCAATGGCTCTTCAAGAGGGATATAGCACCGCCAAGCCACCGCTCTTCGATGGGAGTCACTTTGTGTATTGGAAAGGTAGGATGAAGTATTATATAATGAGTAATATTGAGATTTGACATAGCATTGTAGATGGCTTTGAGGAACTGGTGGATGAACATGGAAACCCTATTCCAAGCAAGGATTGGACAAGGGAAATGAATAGGAGGTTCGAATCAAATGTAAAGGCGGTACTCAGCATCCAATGCAGTATTACAATGGAGCAACTCAACAAGGTGGGACCTTTTGAATCCGCCAAGGAGTTATGGGAAAAGCTCATTGAGTTAAATGAAGGATCCAAGGAGTCAAAGAGGGCCAAAAAGGACTTGCTAATTGGACAACTTCAAGCCTTCCAAATGAAGATGCATGAAATCGTAAGCCAAATGCATGGAAGGTTTAAGGAGATTGTGAATGAACTCCACATCATAGGTGAGCGAGTTGACAATCGGGATTTGGTAAGGTACATTCTTCAAGCATTTCCTAGAACTTCTCTATGGACTTCTATAGTTGATGCTATTAAGGTAACTAGGGATCCTTCTCAAATTAAAATTGATGAATTATTTTGTGAGTTTGAATTGCATGAGCAAACTAACATGTACTCTAAGGAAAAGGGTTTAGCTCTATTTGTTGAAAAGAAGGAAAAGAAGAAGAAAGAAAGAAAAGAAGTGTCATCATCATCCGAGTCGGAGCATGATTCAAGTAGTGATGGAGACTCGTCTAGTGAGATGGCCCACTTTGTCAAGAAGCTCTATAGAAAATCAAAGGAGTTCAAGAATAGAGAAGCAAGGAAGGGGTCTCATTCTTCAAGAGGTAAGTTTAGTGGTAATTCAAATTTTAACAATAATGTGGTTTGCCATGCTTGCAATAAGAAGGGGCACATAAAGCCAAATTGCCCGGAGCTAAAGAAGAAGGAAGAAAAGGAAACAAAAAAGAAGGATAAGAAGGAGAAGAAGAAGAAGAAGGCTATGATGGCTCAAACCACATGCGACACACCAAGTGTTGAAGATTCCTCCTCCGATGATGAGCTTTGTCACGTCACACGCCATGTGACACTCATGGCCCAAGGAGATGACTCCGGTACATCAAGCCAAAAAGAAGACTCTTCAAGTGATGAATCGTCATCTAGTGACGATGAGGTAATAAACTCTCCTAAAGTTAAGCTTCTTTATAAATTAATTTCTTATCTTAAAGAGACTCTAGATAAGTCTAAATCTAAGGTTAGAAGCATGAAGGTAGAACTAAAGGCCATTAGGAATGAAAAACCTTCACATGTTGATTCTTGCATACTTAAGGAAGAGAATGACAAACTTAAGGATGAGGTTAGTGACTTAAAGGCATGTTTAGAGAAATTTACGAATGACTCAAAATATCTTGACATGATCCTTAGCCGACAAAGAGCCGTTTACAACAAGGCCGGCATAGGATATAAGTCAAAAGAAAAAGAAGTTGCTTATACCTCATTGATTAATAGAAAAGCAACCATTAAGGGTAAGGTTAAGAAAGCATGGGTACCTAAGAAGTTTTTACTTAATGTTACTGGTCCTAATGTTTGGGTACCAAAAGATTGTGTTTTTCATGTGATTTAGGTAGGAGAGCAAGGTATGTGGATTGTGGATAGCGATTGCTCAACACACATGACCGGGGATGTGAGCAAGTTCTCCATAATTAAGTATGTGAAGAAGGGAGCGGTGTCTTTTGAAAATAGTGGAAAACTCAAGATATTAGGTAGAGGTACAATTGAGGTATCCCCCAAAATCGTCATTCACAAAGTTTTACTAGTTGAAAATATGAAATTCAATTTATTAAGTGTTAGTCAACTTTGTGATGCAAGCTACCATGTGTCTTTTGAATCTTCTAAATGCATGATTAGACACAAGGAATTAAATGATTGTATGTTAGTTGGATATAGGAAATCAAATATTTATTATGTTGATCTTTCATATGCTTCTAACATTTCTACTAAGTGTCTTGTTGCAAAAGAAGAAGAAAGTTGGCTATGGCATAGGAGATTGGGGCACATCAACATGAAAAACATAGCCAAGGTAGCCAAGTTGGAGTTGGTCAAAGGGCTACCAAAGATCAAGTATGTCAAGAACAAAATGTGTGATGCATGCCAAGAAGGAAAACAAATAAAGACATCACACAAAGGTAAAACCTTAACGAATACCTCTTTACCGTTAGAACTATTGCATCTTGACTTATTTGATTGTCATAGTACTCCTTCTTTAAATGGTAGCAAATATTGTTTAGTTATAGTAGATGATTTTTCTAGGTATACTTGGGTCTATTTTATGAAACATAAGGATGATACTTTAAAAATAATCATAGGATTTAGTAAAAGGGTTGAAAATGAAAAGAGTCTCAAAATCAACCGGATCCGTAGTGATAATGGCGGTGAATTTGAGAATTCTAAATTTTCATAATTTTGTTTAGAGCAAGGGTACAAGCATAAGTTCTCTTGTCCTAGAACCCCCCAACAAAATGGGGTGGTGGAAAGGAGAAATCGTGCCCTACAAGAGGTGCCTAGGACTATGCTTAATGCATATTCTCTACCTAGCTACTTGTGGGCGGAAGCGGTTAATACCGCTTGCTATATCCAAAATAGGGTTCAAATCCATAGGTTTTTAGGAAAGACACCATTTGAATTATGGAATGGGACTATTCACACAATTCATTATTTCAAAGTCTTTGGATGTAAAGTTTATATTTTAAACACCAAAGATAACTTAAGAAAATTTGAATCCAAAGCGGATGAGGGAATCCTAGTTGGATACTCATCTACGAGTAGAGGATATAGAGTCTACAATAAGAGAACCCAAGGGATTGAGGAGTCCTCCAATGTTCAATTTGATGAAACCACTAGTACCTACCCTAGAAAGTCCTCCATTGATAAGGATATTAATGACAATAATCAAGACATTACCCAAAAGCTTCAAAATTTGACCATAAGGGGTAATGATCAAGGGGGAGGAAGAGGAGATTCTAAGGATGAAAGGAGGGTAGAAGATAACAATGATCAATTTGAAACCCCTTCTAGAACCCTAAGAATTCATCAAGATCATCCACTTGACCAAGTAGTAGGAGATCTATCTCAAGGAGTAAGAACTAGGTCATTTCATAGAGCTCCTACTAGTCAAGTTGCTCTTATTTCACAAATTGAGCCCAAATCGATCAATGATGCATTACATGATCCGGATTGGATTTTGGCAATGCAAGATGAATTGGCTCAATTTGAGAGGAGTCAAGTATGGGAGTTAGTTCATAGACCCAATGATAGCACCATAATTACTACAAGATGGGTCTTTAGGAATAAGCTAGATGACCAAGGAAATATTACTAGAAATAAGACTAGGTTGGTTGCTAGGGGATTCAATCAAGTTGAGGGGCTTGACTATGATGAGACTTATGCCCCGGTTGCTAGGTTAGAATATATTAGAATTCTCTTAGGGTATGCTTCCTATATGGGATTTAAACTTTATCAAATGGATGTTAAATCAGCATTCCTAAATGGTTATATTAAGGAAGAAGTATATGTAGAACAACCACCCGGGTCTGAGAACATAGATTATCCAAACCACATATATAAACTTAGGAAAGCATTATATGGGTTAAAACAAGCTCCCCGGGCATAGTATGAAAGATTGTCATCTTTCTTAATTTCTAAGGATTTTAGAAGGGGCCAAGTAGATCAAACCTTGTTTATAAAGTCAATATTAAAGAATATCTTTATAGCCCAAATATATGTTGTTGACATTATTTTTGGGTCAACAAATGATGATCTTCTTCAAGACTTTATAAAAAACATGGAGAATGAATTTGAAATGAGTTTAGTTGGAGAGCTTAACTTTTTCCTAGGGTTACAAGTCAAGCAAACCAATGAAGGGATTCATATTTATCAAACCAAATATGCAAATGAAATAATCAAGAAATTTGGTTTGGAAAATGCCAAAATTGTAACCACTCATATGGCCACTAGCACTAGAATAGATAGTGATCATGATGGTAAATCAATTGATCTTAAACTTTATAGGAGTATGATTGGTAGCCTACTATACCTAACCGCTAGTAGACCCGATATCTTATTTGCGGTAGGTATGTGTGCAATATACCAATCTTGTGCCAAAGAATCCCATTTAGTAGCCGTTAAGAGAATTTTAAGATATATTAAAGGCACCCTAAATGTAGGACTTTGGTATCCTAGGACTAAATCCTTTGAGTTGCTTGGCTATACCGATTCCGATTATGCCGGTTGTAAATTGGATAGGAAGAGTACTAGTAGTGGATGCCAATTTCTTGGGTCCTCCCTAGTTAGTTGGAGTAGTAGGAAGCAACATTGTGTTGCTTTATCAACCACCGAAGCCGAATATGTGGCTATGGGTGGTTGTGTAGCTCAATTACTTTGGATGAGACATACTCTTGAGGACTATGAGCTATACTACTCTAACATTAAAGTTTATTGTGACAATGTGAGTACCATCAACTTGACCAAAAATCTGATACATCACTCTAGGACCAAGCACATTGAAGTGAAACATCACTTCATAAGAGATCATGTGGCAAGAGGGTATATTGAACTTAATTATGTAGAATCTAAGTCCAACCTTGCCGATATCTTCACCAAAGCTCTTCCCGAAACTGAATTTTCATCATTAAGGAGAGAGCTTGGTATGTGCTTTGTAGAGTAAAATTCTAGGTTTGCATGATCCCATATTCATATGTTGGCCTTATACCTTGATGCATCTCACAAAAGCCTTAAGAAACCTTGATTCTTGTATTAAGACACTTAGGAACATGTGAGATGATAGGGAAGGTGTGTTTGGTTCATCATGCTTATTATGATGCATTACTATGAGCCAATGACACACCTAGAGACATGAATACTTCATGGACCAATCATTGGGAAGGCTTGTATTCAAGTAATGAATACATAGCTCCAAGAACATGATTGGAAATATCAAATAAAACATATTTTAAACTATGTTTATCATATTTTGAAAAACAGTTTTCAAGTGGAACACAAAAGTGATACAAAGTTTGCAAAATTTTTAGAACTTTTGTTAGTTTCCAAGTTTGTATCAATCTTGAAATCTGGAAAACATATATTTTTCAAACTATTTTTCCTTAATAAAGTATGATCTCATAAATGTGTACACAAAATTTCATGATTTTTTGAAGTTTCTAGAAATTCTAACGCATTTCTGAAGTTGGGCTGAAAAGGCTGAAATTCGGATTTCAGGCGTAGCAGTCGACTGGTTCAGAAACCAGTCGACTGATACATTGTGTTTTCTGATAAATAGCTCCATTTTTTGATATTTAGTGTATCTTTGATGTCCTAAAAATGTAACATGATAATATTGGGTATAAACAAATTTTTAGGACTGTTTAATGTAGTGTTTTAGGGGGAGTTTCATAATATATATCTTTTCATCCCCAAACTTATATTGTTGGTGCAAAGTTAGGACTTAGCTTTCAAACTTTTGTTATGATTTGCCTCAAATGTTACTCACACATCATGAAGCATATCTTGGATTAAGGGGGAGCTTAATATCAATCTTATACCTTAGTCCAAGATACAACAACTTTAATTCTTTCATGAAATTTATGAATCCTTCTCTTTTTGATGTATGTCAAAGGGGGAGAAGGAATGTTTAAGTTAGAATTCATATTAAAAATATGATTATATATGGTAAAGACCTAACTTAAATGATTGTCAAACATCAAAAAGGGGGAGATTGTTGGTGCAACAATGCCCCAAGCATTCATGTGTTTTGATGTTTGGATAATCATCTAAGTTAGGCAATGCTTTGTGATCTAATTGTGAACATGTTTAAGTGACAGGAAAATCCAAGGATGAAGACTTGGTAAAAGAAAGTCCAAGTATGATCTTGGTAAAGGAAGTCCAAGGGATGGACTTGGCAGCGTAAGACCAAGCTTGTAGTCTTGGCAGCGTAAAGTCCAAGTGAACCTTGGTAAAGGAAGTCCAAGGGATGGACTTAGCAGCGTAAGACCAAGCTTGTAGTCTTGGCAGCGTAAAGTCCAAGTGAACCTTGGCAAAGGAAGTCCAAGGGATGGACTTGACAGCGTAAGACCAAGCTTGTAGTCTTGGCAGCATAAAGTCCAAGTGAACCTTGGCAAAAGAAGTCCAAAGTAAAGTCTTGGCAACATAAGTCCAAGCTTGTAGTCTTGGCGGCGTAAAGTCCAAGCTTGTAGTCTTGGCGGCGTAAAGTCCAAGCTTTTGGCAACCCAAGACATGACGAGGCCGAAGGAAACTCTTTAAGGCAGGTGCAAGGCTGAAGGAAGAGTTAGAAGGTCAAGTCTGAGTTAGAAGGTCAAGTCTAGGTCTAGGGAGTCAATTCAAGTATGAATTATTCATACTTGACTAGTATCAGTCGATTGATATGATGTAGCAGTCGACTGATAAGGTGCTCGACTGAGTCAGCCGGTGGCCGGACTATCGATCACCGACCGACGAAGCAAACGATCGATCGATAGGCAATCGATCGGCCAATTGATGATCGGTGATCAAGTCAAAAATGAGCATAAAATGGAGTCTCACTCGACTCGTAAATCACGATCACTTTCATTGATCCTTCATCGGTCGATGAAGTGATCGATCGTGATCAACAAGAAAAACAACCCTTCTTCTATAAGAAGAGGCCTTGGGGAGCTTGGTGAAACTAGTGCTCTCATTCCTAGCTACACCCTCGTGCTCACCAAGTTTTCTCCAAGTGTTTTTATGATTCTAAACCTCCTCTTCTCTAGTCTTCATCTTCCATCATTGTAAAGAAGAGTTGTGCATTGTAAGACAAGGTTTCTCCGCCTTGGTTCATCCAAAGGAGTATTTAGTGAAGCTTGGCTGGGGCTAATCCACCTTACGGATTACCGTGGAGTAGGAGCGTCATCTCCGAACCACGTACATCGGGTGTTAGCGGTGTTTTCTTGTTTCTCATTCTTATTTGTATTTGTATTTGTATTGTTTCCGCTAACATACTTGTAGAAACAAAGAAAGGCTAATCACCCCCCCTCTAGCCATTAAAAGATCTAACAGTTTCCATTCTATTCTTTATGTATTCTCTCTATAGAATGAGATACCAAAAGGTAGAATCGAACGTTTGGAAAATCATACCAAGCCATTCAAATTCAATTTATGGATTCAGGTACGCTTTCGTATTTTAGTTTAATCTTTTTGATTCTCAATTTATCATGCTAGAGATATAACTGGATTCAGATTATGAAATTTCTTGAGGATTAAAATATGTTATTTTGTGATTTTGAATCCCCACAATTGGTATCAGAGCCACTCTACGGATGATACACTGAGAATTGGGAAGAATTTTCTTTTTTCTTCATTCATGTGAAACTAGGTTTTCAATTTTTCTTAAATTTTGGTGAAATTGCCATTGGGTTACATGGATTTCATTGGTATTACATATTTTAATTTAATTCCATGAAATTTACGGTTCATAATCATGATTTGAGATTTATTGTTTGTATTCGGTTGATTAAATCACACCCATTTACAAGTGTGTGATTTCAAATTATCCATATATGCATATATGGTGTGCACATTGTTGTACGTTTTTGGGAAAACATATTTGTTTGCATGAAATTGATGACATAATCAATTTGGGACCACATTATGCATATTATATGTACAAAAGCATGTCTCAATCATTCTATTTCAATTTGTTTCGTACGTCTCATGTTCCTATATGATTTGTCTGATATTCAGAATGAATTTATTTAAACAAGAAGTTGCCAAAGTGACCTCTCTTATGTAGATTTATTCACTAAGAATATTAAGATGGTTGTGTATGTGTAAGTTCATGTGGGGATTAGCCACCCCAAAGGAAGATTAATGTTTGGCCTGAAATACATATACACCTGTGGTGGTAAATACATGACAATTATCAAGTTATCCATGTGAGTAATATGTCGGCTCAAAGGAAGGTTATTGCTTGACAAGACTTATTGTCAGTATTTGATTACTGCACAGAGGTAACCACTTACAAGTTAATATTACTGTCCAAAGACTTGATATTAATATTGTGCTAGGTGTCTCGAGATGTTGCTAACTTATTTGAATTTAATGATTGTTTATTTGGTTATTATGTGAGCATGACAATTATTTGGTTTTGTTCTTTGTACAGTTTTGATGTCTGCTACTTCTATTTCTGCCAACACCAACAATACACCCATGCTTAATGAGTCTAACTTTAAGGATTAGAAAGAAAACATTCTGATCATTTTGGGCTGCATGGATCTGGACTATGCACTAAAGGTTGAGCAACCCCCTTCTCTTACGGATGCAAGTTCTCTTGATGAAAGGAAGAACTTTGAGAAGTGGGATCGCTCGAATCGCGTAAGTCTGATGAGCTCAAGCGCAACATTCTGAAAGCCTTTAATTTCGAGGCACAACTTCTGATGAAATCACTAAGGCCAGTGAGTACCTTGCTGAGATTGAAAAGTGTTTTGTCAAAAATGATAAGGCAGAGACAAGTATGCTTCTAGCGAGCTTGATCTCCATGACGTATAAGGGCAAGGGAAACATAAGGGAGTACAACATGCAGATGTCTCATCTTGCTTCAAAATTAAGGGCACTAAAGCTTGAGGTGTCTGAGGACTTACTCGTGCATTTAGTGTTGATATCGCTTCCCACACAGTTCAGTCAATTTAAGGTTAATTATAATTGTCAAAGGGAGAAGTGGACTCTTAATGAGCTCATTTCATACTGTGTGCAAGAGGAAGAAAGGTTGAAACAAGAAAGGACTGAGTTTGCTCAACTAGCCAGTGTTACTAAGGATAAGGGCAAGGATAAGAAAAGAAAAGTTGTTAAGAAAGCTGCTAAGGTTAAAGGTCCGACACAAAAGAAATAGGAAGATAATGATAACGAGGGATGTTTCTTTTATGGAAAACCTAGACATATGAAGAAGGATTGTACTAAGTATCATGCTTGGTGTGAAAAAAAAGGTACATTTCTTAATTTGGTCTGTTCTAAAGTTAATTTAACTTTAGTACCTAGAAACATGTGATGGTCAGACTCTGGTGCTACTACTCACATAAGTGTTTCGATGCAGGGATGCCTAAGCTACCGAAAGCCAAATGATGATGAAAGATACATCTTTGTGGGGCGATGGCAAGTCAGTAGAAGTTAAGGTGATAGGGCATTTTAGATTGTTATTAAGGATTGGATTATTTCTTGATTTGAAAGACACTTTTTTTGTACCGTCTTTTAGATGAAATTTGGTTTCTATTTCCACTTTGGACAAATATGATTTTTCTTGTTCATTTGGAAATTGTCAATTTAGTCTTTCAATTAATTCTAGTATTGTGGGCACTGATTTATTAAGTGCATTTGACAATCTATATTTACTTGACACTATTGCTTCATACAAAGAATCCTTGCATGTTGACTCAAGAGGTACTAAGCATAAATTAAATAAAGAAAATTCAGCTAAATTATGGCACAAGCGTTTAGGTCATATCTCAAAAACTAGAATTGAGAGACTTGTGTCAGACGATATTTTAGATACACTTGACTTTTTAGAACTTGATGTTTGTGTTGAGTGTATAAAAGGAAAACATACCAAAATAAAGAGATTAGGTGTCAACAGAACAACAAACGTCTTACAATTGATACATACAAACATTTGTGGGTCATTCCCTATGGCTTCTTGGAATGGTCAACAATACTTTGTGTCATTCATAGACGATTACTCACGATATGGGTACCTATATCTAATTCATGAAAAATCAAAGGCACTGAACATGTTCAAGGTATTTATGGCTGAGGTTGAAAATAAACTCAGCAACATAATTAAAAGTGTCAGATTTGATCGTGGTGGTGAGCACTACAACAGATATGACGGTTCAGGAGAACAACGTCCAAGTCCTTTTGCTATCTTCCTAGAGGAATGTGGAATCATCCCACAGTACACTATGTTGGGGACACCTAGCATGAATGGTGTAGCTGAAAGATGAAACAGAACTCTAAAAGATATGGTGAGGAGTATGATTAGTCATTCCTTCTTACTAGAATCACTCTGGGGAGAAGCACTAAAGACTGCAGCTTATATTCTCAACAGGGTACCAACTAAAGTAGATGCCAAAACACCTTTTGAGCTTTAGACTAGACGAAAGCCTAGTTTAAAGCACTTTCACATTTGGGGGTGTCTAGCTGAAGCTAGGTCTTATAGGCCAAATGAAAAGAAGCTTGACTCCAAAACAGTGAGTAGCTACTTTATTAGTTTTTCTAAAAAATTCAAGGGTTTCAAGTTTTATGATCCCACTAAAAGGTCTATTTTTGAGATGGAAAATACGGTATTCTTTGAGGATGTTGAGTTTGGGGGAGAAATAAGGATAGAGACATTATCTTTGAGGAGGAGTCGATTTCAACGCCGACCATTGCCTTTGATAATGCGTAGGTTTTCATTCCTATCATTGATCAAGAAACAGATCTGGTACCTCAACAGGATAATGTACATGAAAATATTGAACAACTCCCTATTCAAGATGAACAAACTCAACATCTCAAGAACTAATGTCATTAAGGAAATCCACGAGAGTGAGAAGTGTAGGTGCAATCGGCCCAGGTCACAATTGACCGGACTCGAGTTTGACTCGAGCGATGTTTTGATGTTTGACATGAAGGTTTGACATTGATGTTTGACATTGATGTCTGATAATATTTTGAAGAGATTGTTGGTGCAATCGATCCGGGTCATGATTGACCGGACTCGAGTTTGACTCGAGGGGGATTTTGATGGTTGACTGGGGTTGACCATGTCATGAAAAGTCCAAATCTTAAGTACTTAGCAAGGAAAAGTCCAAGCATAGGTCTTGGCATGGAAAGTTCAACATGGGTTGGCAAGGAAAAGTCCAAGCTTGAGTCTTGGCACTTGGAAAGTCCAAGGGTGTAGTCTTGGCCACGAAAGTCCAAGGGGTTTGATATTGGCGACGTAAAGTCCAAGGACGAAGTCTTGGCAACATAAGTTCAATGGTTGGCGGTGTAAAGTCCAAGCGAAGTCTTGGCAGTGTAAGTCTAATGTGCCTTGGCGGTGTAGACACCATTAGCATGGCATAGCCTATGGAAGCACCTGAAGGCTAGCGTATGGATGAATAAGTCATGGATGACTTGGAGGGATCCGATAGGTGTGAGGCTGACGGAGGTGGCTAGAAGGCTTAGGTATAGGCTAAGGGTAGTCTAGCAAGTATGGGGGAACCATACTTGGGTTAAAACCTCATGTTTGAGGTGTATCAGTCGACTGGTACCATGTGGCAGTTGACTGATGTGAGTCAACTAGGGTTTGACTATGGGGAGTGCCCTAGTAGTCGACTGCCAGAGGTGGGCAGTCGACTGTTGGACCAAGCAGTCGACTAATCTTGTGATCAGTCGACTGATGCTCAATATTTTGGGCACAGAATGGAGTCAAACTCGACTATTGGGGTTAGCAGTCGAGTGAAGGCTCGATCAGTCGATTGATGAACATGATCAGTCGACTGATGTCCTATCCATTGGCTTTTTTCAGCATGGATTGCACCGTTGTCTCATAGCAACAGTGTCATCAGTCGACTGATGGTCCCGAGCAGTCGACTGATAGGCGAAATCCAGCCCAGGCAACAGCTTTAAAGGGAGCTCGTGGAGGAGATTTCAAGCATGGTTCTTTGGGAGCTTTTGGGACGAATTGCTGGTGTGATTCAGGGTCTCCAAGGCTATTCTTCAAGCAACCAAAAGCAAGCGCTCAAGTTCACATTGTGTAAAGTTTTCTTTACTTGTATTTTGTGTAGTTTACTTGTATTAGCTTGCATTTACTTCTTATTATTGTAAGAATTGTTGTAAGAGGTTTCTCCACCTCCGACTTGTGTCGAGAAGGAGATATTGTTATTAGTGGTGTGTGTATGCATCGCTAGAGCTCGTTTGAGCTCGATCCGTGGAGTAGGAATCATTCAGTTCTGAACCACGTTATATCTCGCGTTGTGGTCGCGTATCTTATTGTTTATACTTGTTATTATCATTCCGCTGTGCTAACAAGATTGTAGACAATCAAACATGAACAAATTCCATCGATGCATCGAAACACGCTATTCACCCCCTCTAGTGGTCACCGAATCCTCAACAATTGGTATCAGAGCCTGGGGCTCTTCTACGGACTAACCGTCGGGAGCAAACCGCTAGAGGAAGAAGATGGAGTTTCAAGAAACACTTGGATGGGATATCAACACACTGGTTCCTTATGCTTTCTATGGATGAGAGGGCTTCAACCAATGGAAAGCAAGGATTGAAGATTTCTTGATGATGAGGGATTTTGAGGAGTGGTCCATCTTAATGGAAGGATTTGAATATCCAAGAGGACCAAAGGAAGGCTTCCTCAAAAAGAAGAGATGAATCGAGGAGCAACTCCAACAATTTGATAAAAATAAGAAGGTAGTAAAATTTATTTTTGATCTAATTCCTAATGATATCGTGTGTAGCCTAGGTGATTGCATAGATGCCAAGGAGCTTTGGAGGGAATTGGCAAGATTCCATGAAGGCTCATCACCGGTTCAAGAAGAGGAGACCGAAGAAGAAGCTTTATCATCCTCACAAGAAACTGAGGAGTCGGAAGTTGAGAAAGAGTCAACTTCTGGATCGGAGGAAGAAGAAGTAGAAAAGGTGGAAGAAGCCTCCACCTCTAGGATTGAGGGGGAGGAGATTAGGGCATCCTCAATACCGGAGCAACAAGAAGAACCATCTACATCTGATCGAGAGGAAGAGCAAGCTCAAGAGACCCTCACCACCACCCTAGGTGACTCAAACACTTCAATTTCAAATAAAAATCATATTATGTGTTTTGAGTGTAAGGAGCTTGGGAACTATAAGAGCAAGTGCCCAAAGAAGGTTAAGAAGCCTCAACCGACACCAAAGGTCAAGCATGTCGGTCCCCCAATAATCAAAAGCAAGGAGCAAGTGATTTGCTTCAAATGCCGACTACCGGGTTATTATCGGAGTCAATGCCTAAAGGGGGAGAAAAGGACTAAAAAGGGAGCATCACAAGTAGGGGGAGCCTCTAAGGCAAACCCTAAGGTATATCTAAATAATGCTCTTTCTTTAAATTATGTCAAAAAGCATGCTAGGAATTTTAATTCTCTTACAATTTATCATGAAAAGCATGCTAGGAATAACAAATATTTTTGTTTAGGAGCTAAAAATGTCCATATTTTAAATAAGGAGAAATTTGGGACTAATGTCCCTAAAAATATCTTACCTAAGGACAAACCTAGATCAAACAACTCTAGACCTATCCTTCCTAGGGAGACCATTAGGAAGATAGAGGATCACCTAGGCATCAACTCTAAATGGATTAGACATATGCCTAGAAATAAAAATATTTCAAGAGCTAATGAAAAATCAAAAATTGAGATATTAGAAAAGGAAAACCAAGCCTTGAGGTCAAGGCTTGAGAAATTAGAGAACACCCTTGTAAAAATGACAAATCAAATGCAAAGGTCAAATGGTCAAACTCTAGGGTCTAGAAGTCAAAGTCAACACCTAGGGCCTAAGAGACAAGAGTCAACCAATGACAAGAAAGGTTTGGGTCACAAACCTAAGTCTAAGGTGACTTATCATAGTGTTCCATTTGATTATGGAATACAAACTAGGTCTAGGAAAACCAAGGTCAATAGAGAAGTCATCCCTAAGATTGACCAAGGTAGGTGTCTAGTGGCTAGGGTTTCGAAGAAACCTAGGATGGCCACTAAAAAGGTTACAAGGGGAGTCACCTCTAGAGTGAACCTAGGCAAAATCCAAATGACCAAAGCTAACAAGCCTAGAAGGGTTATTAGGAAGGTATCTAGGGAGTTCATCCCTAAGGAATACCTAGTAAATCCTAAGAGCTCAAATAGGTTTTGGGTTCCTAAGAGCGTGATTGATTCACGCTAGATGGGTTTAGATGTGTCAACCTTAAATGGATAGGTAGTTAACTTAACCATGGTAAAGGTGGCATTTTAGGCAATTTTCAAGGTTATGGATATCTTGGAAATAGATTTGAAGTATGATCCTAAAAGATTTTAGGATGTGCCAATATATTTTTGGGATTATGAAAAATCAATTAAATTGGCACAATTTAGGTTTAGAGGTTGTAGTGTGTCATTTTTGAGTTTTTGGCACACTTGGGAGAAAAGTGATAATATGGCAAAATATACTTAATTATATCAAATGGCAATTAATATTAAAAATTTAGGTATTATTATACCTTATGTTTTATTTGCCATGTTTTGTTTGTCATATACCATCTCATGACATCATGTTTATTTTTATCATCTATATGTCATGATCATGCTTAGGATTTAGGTTTACTGTCATGTATTTTTAGATTATATCATATGTCATGACATCATGATCATTGGTCATGCTTAATTATGTCATCATTTATGCCATGATCATTCATGCATTTAATTTGATTAAAATTGATTTAAGGACAATGACATGATTTGAAGTCCCATTTATAAGGGAATCAAGTAGGGTTGCCTTAGAGAATGCATGAAACCCTAGATTAGGATGAACAAAACCCACATCTCACATCACATTGACTTGTATGTATTTTCATACACCCTAGATATATGTGAGATGCTAGGATATGAGTTAAGTTCAAGGTGCATAATTTTTGCATCTAGATGAACTAAAACTCACCTTTTACTAAAGGTGGATCATTGGGAAAGCTTGTGTACAAGTCATGTACATTAAGCCCAAGGAATATGATCTAATATAGGTTTTCAAAAATATTTTAAAATCATTTTAGAAAACCTTGGTGAAGTCTATCTTTTGATAGCGATCACCATTGATGAAGTTGATACAAAGTGGGCTAAAACATTGAAGTTTTTCTTCACTTTTGAACTTTGTATCAATTTCTATATTTTATGTGTAAAATATTTTTCTAACATTTTTCACTCATTGTATTGATCATAAGTAATATACGTATGAATTTTCGCGATATTTCAATATAGATAGAATTACTTACACTTTTTTGAATTTCATTTATGATAACTGAAATTCTGATTTTTCAGTTATCAGTCGACTGCCCTTGGTGGCAGTCGACTGATCTCGGATAGAGTTGATTGCCAGGCTGATTTCGAGGAAAACAAGGCCATTTTCAACTGCGATAAAGTTTCTTAACTACTCCTAACCCTAGGATATGCTTTGGGAAGCATTATAAAAGGTGAAAATCTATTGGATATAGATTAAGAGAGTTGTTAGGGTGATATATCAAATTTAAGGGGTTGGAAAGTTTCATGTTGAACTTTGAATATTATTTTTGATGGTTTAGAGTTCCTATTGGCTTAGGGACTTCCCAAGGACATTGTTGGTGCAATGGTCAAGGGGGAGCAAGCCTTTAGGGGGAGGTATCCATCATGGGATGATGTATGGTATTTTTCCTCATAAAGAGGAAATGAGAATTTTGAGATACCCAATTTGGAAATTGGGAGAGTTTGTAGGATTGCCTCTCTTGAGTGATATGGAAATTATCACTAGGAAGATTGTAGGCATCCTAGGTATTTTTGGACCAAGGGAAAGATTATAAGATCTCATTGGGATATGAGACATTGACCTCCTTGGAGAAAATCTTTTTGATGTTAGTCAAAAAGGGGGAGAATGTTAGGGAGAATTTATGGGATTATCAATTTGGGATAATTGGTAAGAAGATTTGAGTTGGTGTTCTAACTCAAAGGTATGTGTTTTTGTCAAACATCAAAAAGGGGGAGATTGTTGGTGCAATCGGCCCAGGTCACGATTGATCGGACTCGAGTTTGGTTCGAGCGATGTTTTGATGTTTGACATGAAGGTTTGACATTGATGTCTGAAAATATTTTGGGAAGATTGTTGGTGCAATTGACTCGGGTCATGATTGACTGGACTCGAGTTTGACTCGAGGGGGATTTTGATGGTTGACTAGGGTTGACCATGTCATGGAAAGTCCAAGTCTTGAGTACTTGGCAAGGAAAAGTCCAAGCATGGGTCTTGGCATGGAAAGTCCAACATGGGTTGGCAAGGGAAAGTCCAAGCTTGAGTCTTGACACTTAGAAAGTCCAAGGGTGTAGTCTTGACCACAAAAGTCCAAGGGGTTTGATATTGGCGGCGTAAAGTCCAAGGGTGAACTCTTGGTAGCATAAGTCCATTGGTTGGCGGTGTAAAGTCCAAGCGGAGTCTTGGCAATGTAAGTCCAATGTGCCTTGGCGATGTAGACACCGTTAGCATGACATAGCCAATGGAAGCACCTGAAGGCTAGCGTATGGATGACTTGGAGGGATCCAATAAGCGCGAGGCTGAGGAGGTGGCTAAAAGGCTTAGATCTAGGCTAAGGGTGGTCTAGCAAGTATGGGGGAACCATACTTGGGTTAAAACCTCATGTTTGAGGTGTATTAGTCAACTGGTACCATGTGGCAGTCGACTGGTGTGAGTCAACTAGGGTTTGATCGCGAGTGCCCAGATTGACCGTGGCGTGGGCGATCGATTGTTGAACTGAGCAATGATCGATCTTGTGATCACCAATCGGGTACTCGATTTTTGAGCACAGAATGGAGTCAGACTCAACTGCTGGGGTTAGCAGTCGAGTGAAGGCTCAATCAGTCGACTGATGGACATGATCGATCGACTGATGTCCTATCCGTTGGATTATTCCAGCGTGGATTGCATCGTTGTCTCACAGTAACAGTGTCATCAGTCGACTGATGGTCCCGAGCAGTCGATTGATAGGCAAAATCTAGCCCATGCAGCAGCTTTAATAGGAGCTCGTGGAGGAAATTTCGAGCATGGTTCTTTGGGAGCTTTTGGGGTGATTTGCTGGTGTGATTCAGGGTCTCCAAGGATACTCTTCAAGCAACCACCAAAAACCACCGCTCAAGTTTACATTGTGTAAAGTTTTCTTTACTTGTATTTGTGTAGTTTACTTGTATTAGCTTGCATTTACTTCTTATTGTTGTAAGAATTATTGTAATAGGTTTTTTCGCCTCCGACTTGTGACGAGAAGGACTTGTGTCGATAAGGAGATATTGTTATTAGTTGTGTGTGTACACATCGCTAGAGCTCGTTTGAGCTCGATCCGTGGAGTAGGAACCATTCGATTCCGAACCACGTTATATCTCGCGTTGTGATTGTGCATCTTATTGCTTATATTTGTTATTATCATTCTGCTATGCTAACAAGATTGTAGATGATCAAATGCGAACGAATTCCATCGACGCTTCGAAACGTGCTATTCACCCCCCTCTAGTTGTCACCGAATCCTCAACAAGAAGAAATGCTATTCTAGATGATTATGTAGTGTTTCTTCAAGAAAATGAGGAAAATAATGGTTTGATAGAAGATGATCCTATTAACTTCTGTCAAGCCATGCAGGGTACAAATTCTCAAAAGTGGATTGAAGTTATGAACGAAGAGTATAAATCAATGCAAGACAATCAAGTTTCAGATCTTGTCTCACTACCTGCAGGTGTGAAGCCCATTGGATGTAAATGGATATTTAAAACCAAGAGGGACTCAAAGGGTAATGTGGAAAGATATAAGACTCATCTTGTAGCTAAAGGTTTTACTCAACGTGAAGGCATTGATTTTAAAGAGACTTTCTCTCCGATTTCTACGAAAGACTCTTTTAAGATAATAATGGCTTTAGTTGCACATTTTGACCTTGAGTTACATCAGATGGATGTAAAGACAATGTTTCTTAATGGAGACATTGATGAGACAATTTATATGGTGCAACCAAAAAACTTTGTGTCTGGAGACCCAAAGACTATGGTTTGCAAATTAAAGAAATCCATCTATGAGCTCAAGCAAGCTTCCCATCAGTGGTACTACAAATTTCACCAAGAAGTTGTCTCGTTCGGTTTTGAGACAAATATTGTTGATGATTGTGTGTATCACAAGTTTAGTGGGAGTAAATATATATTTTTGGTGTTGTATGTCGATGACATATTGCTTGCCACCAATGATTCAGGATTATTGCATGACACCAAGAGTTTTTTCAAAGAGATTTGAAATGAAAGATCTTGGGGAAGCCTCTTTTGTTATGGGAATCAAGATACATCGGGATCATTCTCAGGGCATTCTTGGATTATCACAAAAGGGCTATATAGAAAAAGTGTTGCAAAGGTTTGGCATACAGAATTGCAAACTAGGAGATTCCCCTATGGCTAAGGGGGACAAGTTCAGTCTCAGTCAGTGCCCTAAAAATGATCTTGAGGTTAAGGAAATACAGAAGATTTTATATGCTTCAACTATTGGAAGTCTGATGTATGCTCAGGTTTGCACAAGACCTAACATAGCGTTTATTGTTGGTATGTTGGGTAGATATTTAAGTAACTCTGGTATGGATCACTAGAAAGCAGCAAAATGGGTTATGAGGTACCTACAGAGGACTATGCATTACATGCTCATATATAGGAAATCAGATCTGTTGGAGATCATATGGTATTTTGATTCTGATTTCGCTGGATGCCAAGATAGTAGGAGATCCACTTCGGGCTACATTTTTCTGTTGGCTGGGGGAGCTGTTTCATTAAGAAGTGTTAAGCAAACACTAATAGTACCTTCTACCATGGCAGCAAAATTTGTAGCATGTTATGAGGCATCCAATCACGGAATATGGCTGCGAAACTTTGTCACTGGGCTGCGTATAGTTGGAGGTCTTGAAAGACCACTAAAGTTATATTGTGATAATAACTCAGCGGTGCTATTTTCTAATGACAACAGGAGTTCTACTAAGTCAAAGCACATTGACATAAAGTTCTTGGTTGTGAAGGAAAGAGTACATAGTGGACAGATTACGATAGAGCATATAGGGATAGACTCAATGATAGTGGATCTGTTGACTAAAGAGTTACCACCCAAGGTCTTTCATGAGCATACTGCTCATATGAGTGTTGTATTGGTTCAAGATTCTTTGGTTTAGTGGGAGTCTGTATATATTTTTTTTTATTGCTCTATACTATGTTATGGACACATTCATTGTGTAATTTGGATATTTCTATACAGATATAAAGTATTCAATTTTATTCCACCCTATTATATATGGTTATGGTTGATCTCATTAAGGAATAAGGTTGGACCAGTTGGAAATAGACATGTACAGATCACATTGCATGCAATTTCCATGCTATGCATCCATGATTGATATATGTCATTTGGTTGTATTGGTATATGTGATTATTGATGGGTTTAGTCACGCTTAAAGCGATGAAAATCTCTTTAGTCGTATATCAATACAATTAATGGACGAGATTGTTTAAGGGATATATTTATTTGTGACAATAAAATTTAAGCTCATAAGGTAATACACATTTATCCGGCGATATTTGTAGTCCAAGTGGGAGATTGTTGGAAAAATCCAACATTTAGACTTACATATGTTAAAATTAAATATGCGTAACTGTCTTTCGATAGTCCAATTAAAGTGATCTACTAAGATTTAAAGTTTGGACTAAAATAGGATATTAAATTATCATGGAATTGATGTGTAGATACTATAAAGAGATTTTCAATTTGTTGAGGGACCAAATTGAAAATAAAGTATTTTTATTATTAAAAAGGGTTATGGTCCCCAAACGACGGTTCCATTCTATTCTTTCTGTATTCTCTCTACAGAACGAGATACCAAAAGGGAGAACCGAACGTTTGGAAAATCATACCAGGCCATTCAGAATCAATTTATGGATTCAAGTACACTTCCATGTTTTAATTTAATTTTTCCAATTCTCGATTTATCATGCTAGAGATATAACTGGATTCAGATTATGAAATTTCTTGAGGATTAAAGCATGGTATTTTGTGATTTTGAATCCCCACACAAGTTTCTTTTTATTGTTTATTTTTTAAAATAAAAATTAATAATTTTGAACTGTGAATCGACGGTTCTGAATTATGAACCGACAATTTTGAACTGTGAATCAGCGGTTTTGACAGTGAACTATATAACTATTTTATGTTAGGATTTGTACATACGCCCGCTAGAGGGAGGGGATGAATAGCATCATTCATTGTATGATGGAATTCGATTGCTCTTGACTATGATTGTTAGTACGCAGCGGAATATGAAAAATACAATACAACTACACAATCACAATATGCAAGAATATAACTTGGTTCGGAACCTCAAGGTTCCTACTCCATGGGTTGGGCTCGAACGAGCCCTAGCGATGCAAATGCAACCACTAATCACTAGCTCCTTCTCGGAACAATCCGGAGGCGGAGAAAATCTCTTACAATAATAAGAATGAAATATAAGTAATTACAAATGAAATACAACAAAAGAATACAAAGAAAACTTTACAATTGATCTTTTGGAAGCTTGATTGTTGAATGCCTTGGACTAGCCTTGAAGACGCTGATTTACACCAGCATATCGCTCCAAATCTTCCAAGAAAATCTTGCCAGAAATCCTCCCCATGAGCTACTTTTATAACCTACATTCGGGTTGGATTTTCGCCTAGCAATCGACTGATCGGGACCATCAGCCGACTGCTCTTGTAGTCGTTGTCTCATAACGGCATGAGCCACGTTAGATAAGTTCCAACGGATAGACCTTCAGTCGACTGATCATGCCCAAAAATTGACTGATCGAGTCATCACTCGACTATCAACCCTTAACAGTCGACTCGGGAACTTTTTATCCTCGAATACCCGACTATCAGTTGACTAATCTCCATATCAGTCGACTGATCAAGCCAGTAATCGCAACGCCGGCAATGATCGCCACAAATTCCTGCAAATAACTCTAGTCGACTCATCACCGATCGACCATAATATCAGTCGACTGATAACCTCATCCATGAGGTTTTAACCCAAAGTATGGTGTCCCCATACTTGTTAGACCACCCTTAGCCTAGATATAAGCCTTTTAGCCACCTCCGTCAACCTCGCGCCTATTGGATCCCTCCAATGTTAGTGCAATCAAGCCCATCGAATGTTTCAATGTTTAACAATAAGGTTTAAGTCAAGGAAATTGAAATCTAGTTTGAGCTAGAGTGTAGTCAAGACATTACCTCAACTGATTCAAATCTAAGGTCACTAAGTTAGATGTTTAGAGTGACATTAGACCCATGGATGAGAAATCCAAGGGTAGGTCTTGGCATGGGAAGTCCAACCTGGAGTTGGCATGGGAATTCCAAGCTTAGGTCTTGGCATGGGAAGTCCAAGCATGGGTCTTGGCATGAGAAGTCCAACATGGGTTGGCAAGGGAAAGTCCAAGCTTGAGTCTTGGCAATTGAGAAATTCAAGGGGGAACCTTGGTAAAGGAAGAGTACAAGCTGGCCGGAGGCCCGAAAGCTTGGTGATGGAGAGGGCATAGTAACGCGCTCATTCTTTGTCTAGGGTACTGGGAGTACTCGTTAGGCAAGAAGGGCTTAGTAATATGCTCGTTCTTTGTCTAGGGTATTGGGAGTACTCGTTAGGCAAGGAGGGCGTAGTAACGGGCTCGTTCTTTGTCTAGGGTACATGGAGTACTCATTAGGCAAGGAGGGCATAGTAATGCGCTCGTTCTTTGTCTAGGGTACATGGAGTACTCGTTAGGCAAGGAGGGCGTAATAATGCGCTCGTTCTTTGTCTAGGGTACATGGAGTACTCATTAGGCAAGGAGGGCGTAGTAACGCACTCGTTCTTTGTCTAGGGTACTTAGAGCATTCGTTAGTTAGAGAAGGCATCGTAACGTGCTTGGTCTCTTACTAGGGTGCTTGAAATGACAGGTTACTAGGAAAGATACTCATGTGCTTCAAATATTTCCAGTGTCAGTCAAGCCACCATGGGGTCAGCTCGACTGGCACTCTTGCACAAAGGCACAGAATCGAGCTAGCTCGATTACCAACTCGACTGCTCACTACGTGGAATAGCATAGAATCGAGCCTTAATCATGGGCTCAATCGCTCTAGGGCACTTTGTCGCGGCGATTATCGCTGTGGCACTTCCGCGAGCACTTCCACCGCAGCACCTATAGCAGTCGATTTGGTAGCGACTCGACTGGTAGCTATGGATTCAGTTATAGAACCGAGCCTGGCTTGGTTGTGGGCTCGACTGACTGGTGTTTTTCGAGCATAAACGTGAGTCAGACTCGACTGCGGGCTCGACTAATGGAGGCGGCAACGGGATGCTTCTGTTTCAAGTAAAGATTCAAATGCACTGATTTTCAGTTGGAGGAGCAGGCTCCGTTCTTGGCAAACCACCAGAAGTTGGAGGCGGTTATGGGGACAAGCTCAGGTGACCAGAGTTTGGTCGGGCATGGTCTCTAGGGCTCCAATGGTGGAAGATAAAAGGCTTGCTGGAAGAAACGACTTATGAAAAAGAAAAAATAGAGGTTCTTGAGTTGTTCAAAATCACAAAAGCTCCAGTTTTTATCTAGAGAAAAACAAGCTCTCTGTGATTCATACTGAAGGAGAAGAAGAAGAAACCACGCTCTCATCTGGCCTTCTCTCCAACAAGTGCGCTGTCGATCATCTTCTTGCAAGTGCTACAACTTCATCTTCAAAGCAAGAAGCCAAACAACAATCTGTAACTGGTTTTTAATACTTAGCTTACTATTCTTAAAGTATATTCATTGCATTGTAAGCTTGTAAGAGGTGAATTTTTCACCTCCGGAACCATTCCGATCATACATAGTAGACTTTCCTTTTGAGTTGCCCATGGAGTAGCAACTGCTGAGTTCCGAACCACATAAATACCTGCGTTTGGTTGTGTTTGTGCTTTGTTTTTTTGTTTTTCTATTTCCGCTGCGTAATCCTTTGTTTTGTAGTCAAAAGTGAGTTAGAATTTTTTTAACTCGCTATTCACCCCCCCTCCCTCCTCTAGCGAGCCTCGATCCCAACAAGTGGTATCAGAGCAAGGGCTCTACACCGGATTCACCTCCACCAGAGCATCAAGGAATGGCAGTGCAAGAGGGATTCAGCACAACTCGACCTCCGTATTTCGACGACCAAAACTTCCAGTATTAGAAAAGTCGGATGGAATACTACTTGATGATGAACATGGATATGTGATTCTTAGTCTCAGAGGGATTCACACCACCAACCGACGACGAAGGAAGGGTTTTGGTGTCTTCTCTGTGGTCGCCAGAACAGAGGGGAAGAGCCCAGGCCAATGCCAAAGCAACCATAACTCTGCAATGCGGTGTAGCCAAGGACCAACTCAACAAAGTTGGCCCCTTCAATAGTGCTCAGGAACTTTGGAGGAAGTTGATGGAGCTATATGAAGGAACCAGAGATTCAAGGACAGTGAAGAGGGATCTCTACTTGAACCAACTTCAGAATTTTAGCATGAAGAAGAATGAAACTGTAAGTGAACTGCATGGTAGGTTTAAAGAAATATTCAATGGCCTCCATTCTATTGGAGAGGATGTTGAGAATAGGGATTTAGCCAGGTATATACTCAAATCTTTCCCTAGGAATACTTTGTGGTCATCTATGGTGGATGCCTACAAAGTATCAATGGATCTTTCAACAATTAAGATTGATGAATTGTTTTGTGAATTGGAATTGCATGAACAAGCTAATCGAATCCCAAAGGAGAAGGGTCTAGCTTTTATTGCAGGAGATCGCAGCAAGGAGAGCAAGAAGAAGAAGGAGAAGAAGGAAGCTTCTTCCTCCTCTTCATCATCAGATTCGGATGGAGATGATGAGTCATCCTCTAGCGAGATGGCTAACTTTGTGAGGAGATTGATGAGAAGAAGCCAAAAATACAACAAGAAGGATGTGAAGAAATACTTCACCAAGAAAGGTAAAAGTTCAGAAATTAATCAGGATAAATCTAATGTAGAGTGCTTTCATTGTCATAGGAAAGGTCACTTCAAAAGTGAATGCCCTAAGTACAAAAAGAAGGAAGAAAAGGCCAAGAGGAAGAAAGCATTGAAGGCTACTTGGGATGATACTTCATCCCCATCCTTCTCATCGGAAGAAGAAAGTGAGGAGAAGGGAGCAAAGCAAAAGGCTCTCATGGCATTGGAGAATTCTGAAAATTTTGAATTGGATGGAGAGCTAAAGCATTCTAATGGGGAGCAACCAAATTCGGACTCTTCATCATCATCTTCTGATGATGATCAGGTAAACTCTCCCCATCTAGATAAATTATATGAAACTATTGCTTGTTTGACAAATGCTCTAAAAAAATTCAAAACTAAGGTTAAGTTACTAAAAGTTGAATTAGAATTAGTTAAGAATTCTAATACACTGTCTGATGACAGTGGTGCAGGAAATCCTCATTTGAAGGAGATCAAGGATGAGCATACATCTTTGAAGGTTCAGGTGGAAGATCTCAAGTGCACACTTGAGAAATTCACCAATGGATCAAAGACATTAAACATGATTCTAGGAGCCCAACATGCAGTCTATAATAAGGCTGGACTAGGGTTCAATACACAACAAAAGGAACTTAGTTATATGTCCTTAGTGTCTAGGAAACCTGCATCTAAATCCAAAGTTTCTTTTGGTGGAATTGATGGATCTAAAACTACTAAAGGAAAATCTGTTAATGCAAGAACTGCTAGGTCTAAATTTGATAATGGTAGAACTATCACTGCTGGTTTTGTTTCTAGTAGATCACCTTTTATTAGAACTTCTAAGGCTTGGATTCCTAGAAAATTTGTAGTAGATGCTGAGGGACCCAACTTGTGGGTTCCAAAAGACCAAATTTTCCGTGTTTAGCAGGGACCCATCAAGGGGGAGTGTCCAACTACATGGTTTGTGGATAGCGGGTGCTCCAAACTGTTGGTGCAACAATACTCCAAGCATTTATATATGTTTTGATGTTTGGATAATCATCTAAGTTAGGCAATGTTTTGTGATCTAATTGCAAATATGTTTAAGTGACAGGGAAATCCAAGGATGAAGCCTTGGTAAAAGAGAAGTCCAAGTATGATCTTGGCAAGGAAAGTCCAAGGGACGGACTTGGCAGCATAAGACCAAGCTTGTAGTCTTGGCAGCATAAAGTCCAAAGTGAACCTTGGCAAAGGAAGACCAAGTATGATCTTGGCAAGGAAAGTCCAAGGGATGGACTTGGCAGCGTAAGACCAAGCTTGTAGTCTTGGCAGCATAAAGTCCAAGTGAACCTTGGCAAAGGAAGTCCAAAGTAAGGTCTTGGCAGCATAAGTCCAAGCTTGTAGTCTTGGCGGCGTAAAGTCCAAGCATTTGGCAACCCAAGACATGACGAAACCGAAGGAAGCTCTTGGAAGCAAAGCGCAAAGGATGAACAAGTCGCGGACTCGGAAGGATCCTGAAGGCGCAAGGCTTAATGAGGAGCTAGAAGGTTGAGTCTAGGTCTAGGGTGTAAAATCAAGTGTGAATTACTCATACTTGATGAGTATCAGTCGACTGATACGATGTATCGATCGGACCGTCGCGTTCGACTCGACTAAGTGGGTAAAACTACCCGATCGCCTTGGTCGCGATCGATCGATGTTGCGATCCGATCGACAAGGGCAACAATGATCGATCAAGGAGAAAATCGCCACGAATGCGATCCCACTCGATTCCGCCTTGATCACTCGATCGATCACTCCATCGATCGGATGATGGAGGGATCGGTCGATCGATCACTGGCCGTTGGAAATTGCGTCTCACGAATCTCCGCGAGATCTTGGTTTCATAAGTCGTTGGCGATCGATGGAAAGCATCAGTCGACTGATCGAGGCCCAACGGGAAAAACATCCCCTCTTCTATAAAAAGGGGCCTTGGGGAGCTTGGTGAAGCTAGTGCTCTCATTCCTAACTACACCCTCGTGCTCACCAAGCTTTCCCAAGTGTTTTAGCAATTCAAAACCTCCTCTTCTCTAGTTCTTAATCATCCATCATTGTAAAGAAGAGGAGAGCATTGTAAGAAAGGTTTCTCCACCTTGGTTCATCCAAAGGAGAATATAGTGAAGCTTGGCTAGGACTAATCCACCTTACGGATTGCCATGGAGTAGAAGCGTTATCTCCGAACCACGTACATCGGGTGTTAGCGTTTGGTTTCTTATTTCTTATTCGTATTCATTTTCGTATTTTGTATTATACGCTAACACTTGTCTTGTAGAAACGAAGAAAGGCTAATCACCCCCCCTCTAGCCATTACAAGGGTCCTAACAAGTGGTATCAGAGCCCGGATAGCTTGGAAGATCTCACCATCAACCAAGGCATCAATGGCTCTTCAAGAGGGATATAGCACCGCCAAGCCACCGCTCTTCGATGGGAGTCACTTTGCATATTGGAAAGGTAGGATGAAGTACTATCTTATGAGTAACATTGAAATTTGGCATAGTATTGTAGATGGCTTCGAGGAACCGGTGGATGAACAAGGAAACCCTATTCCAAGCAAGGATTGGACAAGGGAAATGAATAGGCGATTCGAGTCAAATGCAAAGGCGGTACTCACCATTCAATGCGGTATTACCATGGAGCAACTCAACAAGGTGGGGCCTTTCGAATCCGCCAAGGAGTTATGGGAAAAGCTCATTGAGCTAAATGAAGGTTCCAAGGAGTCAAAGAGGGCCAAGAAGGACCTACTAATTGGGCAACTTCAAGCCTTCCAAATGAAGATGCATGAAACCATAAGCCAAATGCATGGAAGGTTCAAGGAGATTGTGAACGGACTCCACATCATAGGTGAGCGAGTTGACAACCGAGACTTGATAAGGTATATTCTTCAAGCATTTCCTAGAAATTACTTATGGACTTCTATAGTTGATGCCATTAAGGTAACTAGGGATCTCTCTCAAATTAAAATTGATGAATTATTTTGTGAGTTTGAATTACATGAGCAAACTAACATGTCCTCTAAGGAAAAGGGTTTAGCTCTATTTGTTGAAAAGAAGGAAAAGAAGAAGAAGGAAAGAAAAGAAGCATCATCATCATCCGAATCGGAGCATGATTCAAGTAGTGATGAAGACTCATCTAGTGAGATGGCAAATTTCGTCAAGAAGCTCTATAGGAAATCAAAGGAGTTCAAGAGTAGAGAAGCAAGGAAGGGGTCTCATTTTTCAAAAGGTAAGTTTAGTGGTAATTCAAGTTTCAATAATAATGTGATTTGCCATGCTTGCAACAAGAAGGGGCACATAAAGCCAAATTGCCCGGAGCTAAAGAAGAAGGAGGAAAAAGAAAAGAAAAAGAAGGACAAGAAGGAGAAGAAGAAGAAGAAGGAGGTCATGGTGGCTCAAACCACATGGGACACACCAAGTGTTGAAGACTCCTCCTCCGATGATGAGCTTTGCCACATCACACGCCATGTGGCACTCATGGCCCTAGGAGATGACTCCGGTACATCAAGCCAAGAAGACTCCTCAAGTGATGAATCGTCATCTAGTGACGATGAGGTAATGAACTCTCCCAAAGTTAAGCTTCTTTATAAATCAATTGCTTATCTTAAAGAGGCTCTAGATAAGTCAAAATCTAAGGTTAAGAGCATGAAGGTAGAACTAAAGGCCATTAGGAATGAAAAGCCTTCACATGTTGAATCTTGCATGCTTAAGGAAGAAAATGACAAACTTAAGGATGAGGTTAGTGAATTGAAAGCATGTTTAGAGAAATTTTCAAATGGCTCAAAATGTCTTGATATGATCCTTAGTTGACAAAGAGCCATTTACAATAAGGCCGGTTTAGGATATAAGCCAAAAGAAAAAGAAGTTGCTTATATTTCATTGATTAATAGGAAAGCAACCATTAAGGGAAAGGTTAAGAAAGCATGGGTACCTAAGAAGTTTTTACTTAATGTTACCGGTCCAAATGTTTGGGTATCAAAAGCTTGTGTTTTTCATGTGATTTAGGTAGGAGAGCAAGGTATATGGATTGTGGATAGCGGTTGCTCAACACATATGACCGGGGATGTGAGCAAGTTCTCCACAATTAAGTATGTGAAGAAGGGAGCGGTGTCCTTTGGGAATAGTGGAAAACTCAAGATATTAGGTAGAGGTACAATTGAGGTATCCCCCAAAATTGTTATTCACAAAGTCTTGCTAGTTGAAAATATGAAATTTAATTTATTAAGTGTTAGTCAACTTTGTGATGCAAACTATCATGTCTCCTTTGAATCCTCTAAATGCATGATTAGACACAAGGAATTAAATGATTGTATGTTAGTTGGATATAGGAAATCAAATATCTATTATGTTGATCTTTCATATGCTTCTAACATTTCTACTAAGTGTCTTGTTGCAAAAGAAGAAGAAAGTTGGCTATGACATAGAAGATTGGGGCACATCAACATGAAAAACATAGCCAAGGTAGCCAAGATGGAGTTGGTCAAAGGGCTACCAAAGATCAAGTATGTCAAGAACAAAATGTGTGATGCATGCCAAGAAGGAAAACAAACAAAAGCATCACACAAAGGTAAAACCTTAACTAATACTTCCTTACCATTAGAACTATTGCATCTTGATTTATTTGATTGCCATAGTACTCCATCTTTAAATGGTAACAAATATTGTTTGGTTATAGTAGATGATTTTTCTAGGTATACTTGGGTTTATTTTATGAAACATAAGGATGATACCTTAGAAATAATCATAGGATTTAGTAAAAGGGTTGAAAATGAAAAGAGTCTCAAAATCAACCGGATTCGTAGTGATCATGGTGGTGAATTTGAGAACTCAAAATTTTCACAATTTTGTTTAGAGCAAGGGTACAAGCATGAGTTCTCTTGTCCTAGAACACCTCAACAAAATGGGATGGTGGAAAGGAGAAATCGTGTCCTACAAGAGGCGGCTAGGACTATGCTTAATGCATATTCTCTACCTAGCTACTTGTGGGCGGAAGCGATTAATACCGCTTGCTATATCCAAAATGGGGTTCAAATCCATAGGTTTTTAGGAAAAACACCATTTGAATTATGGAATGAGACTATTCCCACAATTCATTATTTCAAAGTCTTTGGATGTAAAGTTTATATTCTAAACACCAAGGATAACTTAGGAAAATTTGAATCCAAAGCGGATGAGGGAATCCTAGTTGGATACTCATCCACAAGTAGAGGATATAGAGTCTACAATAAGAGAACCCAAGGGATTGAGGAGTCCTCCAATGTTCAATTTGATGAAACCACTAGTACCTACCCTAGAAAGTCCTCCATTGATAAGGATATTAATGACAATAATCAAGACATTACCCAAAAACTTCAAAATTTGACCATTAGGGGTAATGATCAAGGGGGAGGAAGAGGAGATTCCGATGATGAAAGGAGGGTAGAAGATAACAATGATCAATTTGAAACCCCTTCTAGAACCCTAAGAATTCATCAAGATCATCCACTTGACCAAGTAGTAGGAGATCTATCTCAAGGAGTAAGAACTAGGTCATTTCATAGACCTCCTACTAGTCAAGTAGCTCTCATTTCACAAATTGAGCCCAAATCGATTAATGATGCATTACATGATCCGGATTGGATTTTGGCAATGCAAGATGAATTGACTCAATTTGAGAGGAGTCAAGTATGAGAGTTAGTACCTAGACCCAATGATAGCACCATAATTACTACAAGATGGGTCTTTAGGAATAAGCTAGATGACCAAGGAAATATCACTAGAAATAAGGCTAGGTTGGTTGCTAGGGGATTTAATCAAGTTGAGGGGCTTGACTATGATGAGACTTATGCCCCGGTTGCTATGTTAGAATCTATTAGAATTCTCTTAGGGTATGCTTCCTATATGAGATTTAAACTTTACCAAATGGATGTTAAATCGGCATTTTTAAATGGTTATATTAAGGAGGAAGTATATGTAGAGCAACCACCTAGATTTGAGAACATAGATTATCCAAACCATGTATGTAAGCTTAGGAAAGCATTATATGGGTTAAAACAAGCTCCTCGGGCATGGTATGAAAGATTGTCATCCTTCTTAATTTCTAAGGATTTTAGAAGAGGCCAAGTAGATCAAACGTTGTTTATAAAGTCAACATTCAAGGATATATTCATAGCCCAAGTATATGTTGATGACATCATTTTTGGGTCAACAAATAATGATCTTCTTCAAGACTTTATAAAAAATATGGAAAATGAATTTGAAATGAGTTTAGTTGGAGAGCTTACATTTTTCCTAGGGTTACAAGTCAAACAAACCAATGAAGGTATTCATATTTATCAAACCAAATATGCAAATGAAATGATCAAGAAATTTGGTTTGGAAAATGCCAAAATTGTAACCACTCCTATGGCCACTAGCACTAGAATAGATAGTGATCATGATGGTAAATCAATTGATCTTAAACTTTATAGGAGTATGATTGGTAGCCTACTATACCTAACCGCTAGTAGACCCGATATCTTATTTGCGGTAGGTATATGTGCAAGATATCAATCTTGTGCCAAAGAATCACATTTAGTAGCCGTTAAGAGAATTTTGAGATATATTAAAGGCACCCTAAATGTAGGGCTTTGGTATCCTAGGACTAGGTCATTTGAATTTCTTGGGTATACCGATTCCGATTATGCCGGGTGCAAATTGGATAGGAAGAGTACTAGTGGTGGATGTCAATTTCTTGGGTCCTCCCTAGTTAGTTGGAGTAGTAGGAAGCAACATTGTGTTGCTTTATCAACCACCGAAGCTGAATATGTGGCTATGGGTGGTTGTGTAGCTCAACTACTTTGGATGAGACATACTCTTGTGGACTATGAGCTACACTACTCTAACATTAAAGTTTATTGTGACAATGTGAGTACCATCAACT
The DNA here is from genome assembly GCA_025175895.1 of Wurfbainia villosa. Taxonomy (NCBI): domain Eukaryota; kingdom Viridiplantae; phylum Streptophyta; class Magnoliopsida; order Zingiberales; family Zingiberaceae; genus Wurfbainia; species Wurfbainia villosa. The sequence continues at coordinate 121,499,506 of CM045987.1, read as the reverse complement.
TGACCAAAAATCCAGTACATCACTCTAGGACCAAGCACATTGAAGTGAAACATCACTTCATAAGAGATCATGTGGCAAGAGGGGACATTGAACTTAATTATGTAGAATCTAAGTCTAACCTTGTCGATATCTTCACAAAAGCTCTTCCCGAAACCGAATTTTCATCATTAAGGAGAGAGCTTTCTATGTGCTTTGTAGAGTAAAAGTCTAGGTTTGCATGATCCCATGTTAAGCTTTATATCTTGATACATCTCACAAAAGCCTTAAGAAACCTTGATTTTTGTATTGAGCCACTTAGAAATATGTGAGATGATAGGGAAGGTGTACTTGGCTCATCATGCTTGTTATGATGCATTACTATGAGCCAATGACACACCTAGAGACATAAATACCTTATGGACCAATCATTGGGAAGGCTTGTATTCAAGTAATTGATACATAGCTCTAAGAACATGGTTGGAAATTCCAAATCATATATATTTTAAACTATATTCATCATATTTTGAAAAACAGTTTTCAAGTGGAACACAAAAGTGATACAAAGTTTGCAAAATCTTTAGAGCTTTTGGTAGGTTCCAAGTTTGTATCAATCTTGAAATCTGGAAAACATATATTTTTCAAACTATTTTTCCTTAATAAATTATGATTCCAGAAATGTGTACACAAAATTTCGTGGTTTTTTGAGGTTTCTAGAATTTCTATCGCATTTCTGAAGTTAAATAAAAGGTGAAATTTCGATTTAGGTATGATGATCGTTCGTAAACCAGTCGACTGATACACTGTTCGGATAAACAGCTCCATGTTTTGGTATTTAGTGTATCTTTGATGTCCTAAAACTATAGTATGATAATATTGCGTATACATAAAGTTTTAGGACTGATTAATGCAGTGTTTTAGGGGGAGTCTCATAAATTATATCTTTTTCATCCCCAAAACCATTGTTGGTGCAAAGTTAGGACTTAACTTTTGAATTTTTGATTATGCTTTGCGTCAAATATTATTTACACATCCTATCTTGGATTAAGGGGGAGCTTAATTTCAATCTTATACCTTAGTCCAAGATCCAACACCTTTAATTCTTTCATGTTTGAATCCTTCTCTTTTTGATGTATGTCAAAGGGGGAGAAGGAGTGTTTAAGTTATAATTCATTATGTGCGTACTTTTAAAGACCTAACTTAAATGATTGCCAAACATCAAAAAGGGGGAGATTGTTGGTGCAACAATGCTCCAAGCATTTATATATGTTTTGATGTTTGGATAATCATCTAAGTTAGGCAATATTTTGTGATCTAATTGCAAATATGTTTAAGTGACAGGGAAATCCAAGGATGAAGCCTTGGTAAAAGAGAAGTCCAAGTATGATCTTGGCAAGGAAAGTCCAAGGGACGGACTTGGCAGCATAAGACCAAGCTTGTAGTCTTGGCAGCGTAAAGTCCAAAGTGAACCTTGGCAAAGGAAGACCAAGTATGATCTTGGCAAGGAAAGTCCAAGGGATGGACTTGGCAGCGTAAGACCAAGCTTGTAGTCTTGGCAGCATAATGTCCAAGTGAACCTTGGCAAAGGAAGTCCAAAGTAAGGTCTTGGCAGCATAAGTCCAAGCTTGTAGTCTTGGCGGCGTAAAGTCCAAGCATTTGGCAACCCAAGACATGACGAAACCGAAGGAAGCTCTTGGAAGCAAAGCACAAAGGATGAACAAGTCACGGACTCGGAAGGATCCTGAAGGCGCAAGGCTTAATGAGGAGCTAGAAGGTTGAGTCTAGGTCTAGGGTGTAAAATCAAGTGTGAATTACTCAAACTTGATGAGTATCGATCGACACGATGTATCGATCGGCGATCGGGCATTCGATCGAGTCGGTAAAACCCGCCATCACGACCGCCGTCATCCAAAGGAGAATATAGTGAAGCTTGGCTAGGACTAATCCACCTTACGGATTGCCGTGGAGTAGGAGCGTCATCTCCAAACCACGTACATCGGGTGTTAGCATTTGGTTTCTTATTTCTTATTCGTATTCGTTTTCGTATTTGTATTGCTTCCGCTAACTTACTTGTAGAAACGAAGAAAGGCTAATCACCCCCCCTTTAGCCATTACAAGGGTCATAACACAAACATATGATAGGGAACTCCTTTTTGTTTTCCTCAATTCATGCCAATGATGGAGGTACAGTTTCCTTCGGTAATAGTGGTAAATTGAAAGTTGTAGGAGTAGGTAACATTAGCATTTCTGAAAAATTTGTAATTAGAAATGTATTGTTAGTTAAAGGAATGGCATTTAACTTGTTAAGTGTAAGTCAATTGCGTGATGCAGGGTATAGGGTTGAGTTTCACTCAACTCAATGCCTTGTGATCCACAGTGACACCAATGAAACCATGCTAATAGGATCTAGGAAGGAAAATATTTATCAAGTTAGATTTAGTAGTGCTACTAACATGTCTTTTAAGTGTTTCATATCCAAGGAAGAAGAGTCTTGGTTATGGCACAGGAGATTGGCCCATGTCAACATGAAGAACATCAAGAATTTGGCCAAGAAGGAACTTGTAAGAGGACTGCCCTCAATCACCTACGAGAAGGATAGGGTTTGTGGGGCATGCCAAAAAGGAAAGCAAGTAAGATCTTCCCACAAAGGGAAGAATTCTATAAGTTCTTTACAAGCATTAGATTTACTACACATGGATTTGTTTGATACTAGCACTATTAGATCTATCAATGGTAGTAGATATTGCTTGGTTATTGTGGATGATTACACTAGATATACTTGGACTTATTTTCTTAAACATAAGGATCAAATAGTAGAAACCTTCATTTTCTTTTGTAGAAGAGTTGAGAATGAGAAAAACTCAACAATTAAAATCATTAGAAGTGATCATGGAGGAGAGTTTGAAAATGCTAAACTTAAGGATTTTTGTTTAGTGAAAGGATACAAACATGAATTCTCCACACCTAGAATACCACAACAAAATGATGTTGTAGAAAGGAGAAATAGAGCCTTGCAAGAGGCTGCTAGGAGTATGCTAAACGAATACCAATTACCAAACTACCTATGGGTTGAAGTAGTTAGCATTGCGTGCTATGTTCAAAATCGAGTTTTGATATATAGATTCCTAAGAAAAACACCACATGAACTTTGGTTTGGAAAGCCACCAACAATCAAGCACCTTAGGGTATTTGGTTGTACGGTGTATATCCTAAATACCAAGGATCATTTAGGAAAATTTTCTGTAAGAGCTGATGAGGGTATCCTTGTTGGATATTCCCTCACTAGCAAAGCTTATAGAGTCTACAACCATAGGACTAAGCTCATAGAAGAGTCAACTAATGTTGTGTTTGAAGAAAAAGGAATGAATATTGATTCAGATAGAAAATCGGTTGAGTTTGAGCTGGAATTGAGGAAGCTAGAATTGGGATATAGCAACCCTATAAGGGAAGCAAGAGTGGATTCTGATGAAGAGAGAGTGAGAGCTCAAGGGTCATCACTTGAGGTTGGAGAACCTGAACAAATTTCAGTAGTACCCGAACCATCTCAAGTAACAAGATCCACTAGGAATGATTCTAGCCATCCTCAAAACCAGATTATTGAAGGCATCCAACATGGGGTTAGGACTAGATCATTTTTCAGAAATGAAGGAAATGAAGTTGCCTTGATTTCTGAGATTGAGCCCAAGTTAGTGGATGAAGCTCTGCTTGATCCAGAATGGATCATTACAATACAAGATGAGTTAGGCCAGTTTGAGAGAAATCAAGTTTGGGATTTAATCCCTAGACCTGGTCAAACCTCTATTATTGGGACTAAATGGGTGTTTAAGAATAAGAGAAATCATAGAGGAGAAATAGTTAGAAATAAGGCAAGGTTAGTAGCCAAAGGCTACAACCAAATTGAGGGGTTATACTATGATGAGACTTATGCCCCTGTAGCAAGGTTAGAATCCATAAGACTAATGCTTGCTTATGCAGCATACAAAGGCTTCAAACAATATCAAATGGATGTGAAGTCAGCCTTCTTGAATGGAGTCATCAAGGAGGAAGTCTATGTTGAACAACCCCCGGGGTTTGAGAATGCACAATTCCCAGACCACGTATACAAACTAAAAAAGACTCTTTATGGGCTTAAACAAGCACCTTGTGCTTGGTATGAGCGGTTGTCAACTTTCCTAATTGAGAAAGGTTTTAGGAGAGGACAGATAGATCCCATACTATTCTTAAAAAGGGATGGTGAATACATATTTGTAGCCCAGGTTTATGTTGATGACATAATTTGTGGCTCAAACAATAGGGATTATCTCAATGAGTTTATTGGTTACATGGAAAGTGAATTTGAGATGAGTCTAGTAGAAGAATTGACCTTCTTTCTAAGACTTGAGATAAAGCAAACCAAGGAAGGAATTTTTATACATCAATCTAAGTACGCATTGAAGTTACTGAAAATGTTTCATATGGAGGAAGCTAAGGAAGTAACAACACCTATTGTTGTCAATACTCGTCTAGATAGTGATGAGAAAGGGAAGGCAGTGGATTTGAAAATTTATAGGAGTATAATAGGTAGTTTATTGTACTTAACAGCGAGTCGACCTGATATTTTATTCGTTGTTGGTATGTGTGCTAGGTTTCAAGCTTGTGCTAAGGAGTCTCACATGATTGCTGTAAAAAGAATCATGAGATACTTAAAAGGCACTATCAATGTAGGATTGTGGTACCCCCGGACTGAATCTTTTGATTTAGTTGTCTATACCGATTCCGACTATGTCGGATGCAAGTTGGATAGGGAAAGCACTAGTAGGGGTTGTCACTTCTTAGGTTCGGCCTTGGTTAGTTGGTCAAGCCGTAAACAACATTGTGTAGCACTTTCCAAAACCGAAGCTGAATATGTAGCTATGGGAGAATATGTATCGCAATTGCTATGGCTAACACACACCTTAGAAGATTATGGACTGATCTATAGGAATGTACAAGTGCTATGTGATAACATTAGCACTGTGCATCTCACCAAAAATCTGATTCATCACTCAAGGACCAAGCACATTGAAGTGAGGCATTACTTCATTAGAGATCATGTAGCTAGGGGAGACATTGAACTCAACCATGTTGAGTCCAAGCCTAACCTAGCCGACATATTCACAAAACCTCTTCCCGAAAATGAGTTTAGCCATTTGAGAAGAGAGTTGGGCATGTGTGCTGCTCAATGAAGGAGGATCCCTCTATGATCTTAGGTTAATAAAAAAAATCCATTTAATAAGAGAAATAGGAATTTAAAATGGGAAGACCTGGGATCATCTCACAAAAACGATAAAGATCACAAAACTGTTTTTGTATTGCTAGAAATGGGGTGAGATGATAGAATCAACCACTCTATTTCAAATGCTCATTGCATCCCTGAGATAGAGAGGTTGACGAGACAAAAATCACTAACGTGACTAGTTATGGGGAAGACCATTACACATTCTTGTGTTTGTGGTTCCAAGATCATAACTAGACATTCCAACCAAGTAAAATTGGTTGGATCCTCTTTGAGACCAAGAACATAGATACCAACTATTTAAAACAATCAAAAGGGTGTTTAGGTTATCAGATCAAGTGTTTTTAACACTTACCTAAGTCTTAGAAATTACACAAAACTCAGTTGAAATATTCAGATATTGAAACCCAGTTATTTAAGCCTATCAATCAAGACAGACTCGACCAGCGCCCCGACTGGCACGAGTTTTTAACACTCAAAATTGAGTGCGCTTCGACTGGACAAATCCGATCACACTCAGAATCGAGTGTGCTTCGACCGCACTGACCGCCAATTCTCGATCACACTCGACCCATCGCGCTCGACCGCACCTCGACTGGCCAATTCTGATCACACTCAGAACCAAGCGTGCTTCGACCGTCACCTCGACTGGTGTTACCAGTCGAGCCGAACCACTCATCTCCTCGACTGATATCTCGCGGATTTAAACCCTAAACTCTTTCATTCCGCGATTTTTTCTTCCCAACAATCGTGCTCTTTCGACTGCGACAAGCGCCAGTTGAGCTCTTCATCTCCATCCAAGCTTTACAACCTCAAGACAAGCCTTCTCTAGACTAGGGTAAGGATCTTCTTCCTTCTCCTTGCCATTTTCTCTTAACCCTAACCCTAACCCTAATCTCTGACCACTCAACCACAACTAGGGTTCTAGCAGGAAAAATTTGTCTGCTACATCAAGCACTTGTTCTTGGTTCTATGGCACCCAAGTAAGACTTCTTCCTTACTCTCCTTATGATTTTAGAGGATTTCTAAGCAACTAATCACTCCCCACTTGATATGCATCATTTCATTCCTTGCATTCATTCATGGGTCAATCTTGTGCGCATGACATATTTGACACATGCTATTCTAGACTAAAAAGAAAGGAACCTGAGTCCTCCACCTCTAGGCCCTCACGAGAGAGGCCTTGCTCAGACCATCGTTTCCCCTCGGAATATCATTTGCACACCTTTAGAACCCAAAAGTTCGAACTCCTAAGCATCCGGTCCATAGATGGTCATTTCTTCTCCAATAATGCACCATATGTTAGCGAGATGGTTGAGCACTATAGACTCAGTAAGTTAGTCTACTGCGATCACGATATCAATGAAGACTTACTTATTGAATTCTATAACAACCTACAACCCACTAAAGATATACTTATATATAAGTCTAGGGTAGCCAAAACTAATGTCACTCTTACTCCTGTCATCGGGAGATCATTTCTAGGATGTAGAGAGTCCTCCTCTAACCTAAAATGCTATCCAACTCTTCCTGAAAATTTGGAAGGCTTTGACCTCAATTCCATCCACGAATCCTTATTTAGACGTCCTAGAGATGAAGGAGTAAATTTGGTGTCAGCCCTGGCACTAACGGCTCCTGACAACATCTTATACAAAGTCATTGTCGGATGCATTTTACCCATAGTCACCAAAGAGCAAGCCAGAGTTAGGCCACATCATTTATTGACTCTCCACCTTCTCAAAAACCACCTTGATTTTAACATAGCTTTGAACATGTTTTTGTGTATTATCCATTTCTCCATTCCAATCAAGAAAAAGGTTTATATGCCTTTTGGTCACATCCTCACATTCTGGTTAGAGTCCCTAGGCATAAACACATCCAGGGGAAAAGTAAGGCAGGTGAAAAGGCTAGACTATATCCATTGGAGGAATCTATCTCTAGCTGTCATGATTCGCACGTGTACAGGAGAAATTCAATGGAAGGATGGTCATCAAGGTGAGGAGCATAGGGATCTTGAGGAAGAACCTGCTCTTCCTACTGAAGAACCACACCATCCGGCTCCTAACCAAGCTGAACAATTGACCACTATCATGGAGCAATTATCACAACTCTGTGAAGCACATGAGACGTTTGTGAACACAATCACAATGATAATATCATATTTCCATCTACAAACCAACCTAAGATTGACTCAAATCCAAGACACCCAAGATAAAATCCTTCAAGAGCAGAAGGAAATCAAAGAGATCATGATCAGTTGGGGAAGTAGCTCAGAGGAACCTTCTACATCAACCCTCGATAAATAGAATCACGTTAATGATCTCAAATTGTGTCAATTCACTTAGGATGGTTGTACTATGGATATTTGATTGTGTGTTTAAACTTCTAACTATAATTGTTCCTGTGAAACAGTTTTTTTTGGAACGTCAACTTTTTGTTCATTCTATTTTTTTTTGTTGTATGATCTGTTATTGATTATGTGTGGTTGAGTCAGTTAGTGTCTATCAAACTTCTTGTTGTATGTGCAATCCTTGTTAGCGCCACTCGAACAACTCAAACCTTGACTCCATCCCACCATTGTTAGTGCAATCATTATGTGTGCACCTAATCAACCCTAAAAGAATGTTTGATTGAGGGGGAGCTACGGTTTGGGAAATCCACAGTATTAGTGGGAGCTTTCCGTATATTTTATACCCCAAGCCTAACAGTACCCTAAGATACCCTAAGATCTGAGTGTCACCATGTTAGAAAAAAACATTTCAAAACCATTTTAGAAAACCTTGGTGAAGTCTATCTTTTGATAGCAATCACCGTTGAGAGAGTTGATACAAAATAGGGCCAAAACATTGAAATTTTCAATGGTTTTGATTTTTTTATCAAACTCACTATTTTATAAGTAAATTAACTTTCAAACATTTTTCACCCATTGTATTTGTGATAAGTAATGTACGTATAAAATTTCATAATTTTTCAACTTACATACATTTACTTATGCTTTTTCGAAGTTCGGTTTCTAAAAACTGAAATTCAGAAATTTTAGTTATCAGTCGATTGCCATGGATGACACTCAACTGATGGGCGATGACGCCTGGGCGCATAAACTTCGTGGCAGATCGCCGCAATGGCAAAACTATCCTAGCAGGCAAATCGCCTGGTGGCGTAATCGCGCCTGCGCAGAATCACCGCACAAAGAAAACTACCCCGCGCCGTAAAATCGCTCGCGCGCAAACCGCTCGCACAAAATCGCCCTAGCAAACTGCACCGGAGAACTACCCTAACGAAGAACTACCTTGGCGTAAAACTCGCCTCGAAACTCGCAATGATCGATGCTTGGTATCGGGCCGATCGATGTGTGTGGCACGAATGATTACCGCCGTAATCAACTGCCTATGTTTGAGTTCCCTAACCACTCCTAACCCTAAGATATACTTTGGGAAGCATTAGAAAGGGTGAAAATTCATTGGTTATAGATTAGGAGGGTTGTCAGAATGATGTATCAAACTCAAGGTGAGGAAAAATTCAATGTTGAACCTTTAACCTTAACCTTGATGGTTTAAAGCTCCTATAGGCTTAGGGACTTCCCACGGACATTATTGGTGCAATGGTCAAGGGGGAGCAAGCCTTTAGGAGGAACTATCCATCATGGGATGATGAAAGTGTTTCTTCCTCATAAGGGGGAGAAATTGAAAAACTTGGAATGCCCAATTTGGAAATTGGAAAAGTTTCTAGGAGTACTCTTGAGTGATATGGGACTTATCACTAGGAAGAGTGAAGGCATTCTAGATGTTTTGCATCAAAAAGAGAGCTTTGTAAGATCTCATTGGATATGAAACGTTGACCTTGATGTGAGCAAAACATATAGGGTTTTAGGAGTAGTTTTCGCTCACATCTTATTGCATTTTGTGTTAGTTTCATGCATATGTTACTCTATTTTTGCACGCATTTCCTATTTTCTGGTTCAGAGATCTGCTCATTGTACTTTTGTGTGCAGGTTAGCTTTTCGGGTGAAAAAGATGCATTTTCAGAGAAAAAGAAGGACATTTCGCAGCTAGACTCAGAGTGGGACACGGCCAGGGCATGGGGATTCCCACGGCCGTGTCCAATGGGCGAGAGCAGCACCCCAGGACCGCACACGGCCTGGCCGTGTGGAAACACACGACCGTGTGGCAGCCCGACGGATTTGCACGACTAGGGCTTTTTTCGGATTTTGCAGCGGTCCGAGACAATGTCTATATAAGGATGGCTCCGCCCAAACCCTAGTGGAGAGGTATGAAGGCTAGGACGGCACGCCGAAGCCCTAAAAAGCTTCAATAACTCGCAACGGGGAGGAGGAATACCGCCGGAGGTCTACATCTTGCAACACAACGCCAGAGAGAAGATCACGGAAGCATTGTATATCTCTATTTCTACGTTTCATTCCTTATGTATTCAATCTTAGACATGCTTTGTGATTCTTCCTTCATATACATGGAGTAGTACTCTCGATTCTAGGATTAGGGAGTAGCTTGTGTACATAAACAATGTTGGTTCACATTAAATTCTGCCCATGAGTTTAATTTGACAATTGGTAGTTGCTCTTTACTATATCTATGCGTATTTGGCTTTCTTTTCGCTGCGCTTAGGCGATACGAGGGGTGACAACCCTCGCAATCTAAAATTTAGGAGGTTTGATTAAGGAACCTAGGAGTAAATCTGATCTCCTGCAACTGCGGGGAGAAGGGTGCAGTGGAATCGGAAACGGTCCACTATAGGGATTGATTTGGCATCCTTGTACCGTCTATCCCGTCTTTTTAGGCGGAGATAGCTCCCGGTGAATGCGGCGGCTCTGCAGGAGAGTGTATGATGTCCCTTTCATAAAACCATAGGTAAACGTCTAGACAACACCAATTGACAACATTGTTCTATGATACACAAGCAAAATCGAAGTCCTAGAATCACCTTTGATGACCTAGGTACACTCCTTTCCTCCTTCGTGTGACACCGTACAAAGTAGAGTCCACCGATAGCCCTCACCAACCGAAACCTCTTAGAGATCACGTCCGAACAATTACAACCACTGAGTACATTGGTATTCGAATCCCAGTCCCTGTGGGATCGATAATCTTTATTACTTGACGACATCCGTGCACTTGCGGGCGTTGAGCGCAAGCATGCGCTTTGAGTCCTCGACGGTATCTGTCGTGAGATTTGAGGTTGCGTCCGTACGCATCAAGTTTTTGGCGTCGTTGCTGGGGACTGATCGATTCAATATCAAATCGAACGATAGTAAATTGGATCGGACTTAGGATAGATTTACTTTTCTTGTTTTGTTTTATTTTATTTTATTTTATTTCAGTTTTATTTATTCGGTTGCTCTTTCCTTATTTATAATTTCTTACGTATAACGATGCATGCTTTTACTCATGATTACGATCAAGTTAATGTTGTAAGTTTTGGTAATATTTATTGTGAACATTGTGGTGAAACATGGCATACCATTAATGATTGTCTGGATATATTCGAACTTTCACAATTTAAATAAGAAGATGTCACCTACAATTACAACCAGTGGCCACAAGATGATTTCTATTCATATAGTTATGACCCTGGGTACTTAAACCCTCAATATTGTCTGCCTAAATCCCGACTTGAGTAGATGATGGAAGACTTCATTCGAACAGAACAAGTGGCGAACGATGAATTCCGACGGCGGCATTCACAGACAGAGACTCAATATCGTTTCGAAAATGAGAACGAGAGCTATGAGTCACCATGCAAATTTTATCCAAAACCAAGCCCCCACTTAGGAGCCCTGCTAGATAATTTTACTAGGGAATGAAAAGAGCATAGCCAACAATTTACTGAGATGATGGAACGTGATCTAGCTAGAATAGAAACCAAATGACTAGAAGGTGGCTTTAATGACTGTATCACACCTAATAGGGTGGAGACTCACTTTGAGCGAATGAATGGGGAGGGCGTAGATGACATAAGAAGTGAAGAAGGACAATCAATTCAATCATCACTGGAAGGAGAACTTGAGGATTATATAATTGATACTTTAATCGAGGAGTGCATTGCTTCAATCAAAATACCTCCTAACCTCAAGGGTCTAGAAGAGCTTGCCTTAACCCCCACCAAAACTTTAGTTACTAATAACAAAGCCCACCCAGTGATTTGCAATGATAAAATTTCATTCGACATGATAGAATCTACTAATAAATCTTTTGGTGAGAATATTTGTGGTGAGTTACATTATTTACAGCATATGAATGAAACAGAATATCATGACCAAGCTCCTGATTATTCTTTAAAGATAAGCATGTTCACTCTCGAACCAAGGAAGGCAACCAATAAATATCTTATCCCTCCACGAGCAAGATTTAAGAGATATGATGATAAGGGTCCACAAGGGAGGAGGCATAAGGTGAGCAAATATCTTGCTTTCTCACGAGCAAGATTCAAACACCTTAAATGAAATGTAGGAATAAGGTCAAAGACCTTAAACAAAGCGCTTCTTAGGAGGCAACCCAAGTTTAGTTTTAGATTTGCTTTTTGATTTCATTGCATGCATTTGTTTGATTTTTAGTTTTGATTTCCATTCCATTTAGAGTTAGGTCTAGAAAAGAACTTTGCTAGGCAAAAATAAAATCCATATTAGCCTACATGACGAAGTGTATGAGAAAATTCGGACCGTGGTGCATAAATGGGCGAAAAAAGGGGATACATGGCCTGGTCATGTGTTTTCCCACGGTCGTGCCCGATTGACCAGAGGCGCACACGGCTATGGCGTGCGAGGTTAAAAGGGGCGAGCCGTGTGTTTTCACCCTATTTGCACTATGTGCTTCAAAAGTTCTTGCCCTAGCCGTGTTATTTCATCTTCCCCACCATCTAAAAGCATTTTGAACCTCTAAAGAAGCCAAAGGAAGCAAAGATGAGGAGGACCAAGACTGTAGCACCCCGATCCGGCGCCTCGGAGCGACGAACAAGGAGAGCCGATGCCCCTCAAGCTCTGGAGGAGGGTAACGCCCTACCCACTCTACTTTTTCGTAATAATGAACAAAGAGATAGATACAATATGCTCTCTACTCGTAAACTTACTGCTACTAGGTACTTAGATGAGGATTTGCTAGAATCTTTAGGGTTGTTGGGTGATATGCAAGCCCTATTTGCAAAAATGGGGTGGGAAGAGATTATGGGAATAAAGCACCTAACCTACCCTAGGATAGTTTTGGAATTTTTAAGTTCCTTAGAGGCGGAAGTTTTAACGGGTAGAGAGAGCAAGGAGGGTAGGATAACTTTTAGGCTTTTTAACATTGAGCATGAGTGGACCCTTCGCCAATGGAACTCATACTTTAGCTTACCAAGTGGGGGAGAGAGAAGGATCCCTAATGGGTACAACTCTCGGATAGTTTGGACTGAGTTGATAGGGGAGCACGCTTATGACCCTTCTAGGGCTAAAGCGTCACGCCTCCAAAACCCCATCTTTCGATACCTCCACCGCATCATGGCCAATACTATATTTGGTCATAGGGAGAGTGACGGTGCAGTTAGAGCTAGCGAGCTGCTTTGCCTATGGGATATGCTACAAGAAAGGAGTAGCATCGATGTAGGGTCCCACTTAATCAGACACTTAGTAAAGATGGGCAAAGCAACACGAGGAGAGATCAATGTGGGAGGCCTACTTACCCACATTTGCCATAGGATGGGGTACGATTACACAACATTAGAGAGTATAGAGGGGAGCCCTAGGATCGACCTAGGAGTATGCATGTCCATGAAAATGATTGTGAGATAAGGAGACACCTTATGCTTTGTAAGGAAAAATCTGACGACCCTTAGGCTCCCCGACCCGGATCGTACCACCATCGTTATACGCACCAACTGGCGCTTGGACCTGATAGTGGAGTCCCCTCCACATGAGGGACCATCCACATCAGCACCCATCTCTCCACCTTTATATCACTCTCCCTCTAGTCCACACATGCATAGGAGCCCACCTAGTCCATGCCGACATGAGCCTACACCTGCACCACCATCTTTTTCTACTTTTGAGCATGATGCAGGTATGTTGGCCTATGATTTCTCAGAGTTCCGATCGCGCCTCGATGACATTTACACTGAGCAGCAGACGCAACGATGGGAGGAGCAGAGCGCCTACCAGCAGGCGGAGTTCTAGGGATTCCGGGAGCATTTCCAGCGGGTCAAGGAGTTCTACGATGAGGCCCGCATATACTTCCAAGAGGAGGTTGTTCATCGTCAGAATGAGGCCGCCTATCGTAGGGAGATGCAGCAGCACATGCATGCCCAGCAGGTGCAGTGGGCTAGGGAGGAGGAGCACCGAGCAACTGCTGCATCCACCAGCTCTCAGATCGGCCACATGTATATGTGGCATCAACGGTTCAGTAGCAAGTTCTCCCAGGATCTAGAGATACCCAGGCTCCCTGACTTTCCACCTCGTCCACCATATTAGAGGTATATTTTCGTTTAAGTCGGGGGGGGAGACCCCAAGGTTTATTTCGTTTTATTTCCTAGCAGTAGTTTCTTTTCTGGTATTTTCATTTATTCATGCTTGAGTTGTTGAGTTTCTTTCAGTACTTGATTTTTGTTGTCTGTAAAGCTACCTCAGTAGTATTTTTGAAAATTACTTGCATGAGTTGTTCCCATAAGTTGCTTAACTCCATTTATCTTGTGGTATTTTATTTTATTCGCTCTATTGAATATTCTAGACTTACACTGGTTAGCTTTATTTTTTTTTTTGCACTTACACATGTCGAACATCCTGAAAGGGAGAATCTAGTACATACCTAGTTATGATTCACTTCAGTAGTCTAGTACTTTGGAATCCATAGGTGACCCTAGGTTTAGCATTTTAGTTACTGGAGATGCTCGGATTGTGTAGGCCCATTCGGAAAAATCAAAATCCCAGTAAGTCAAAAAATAAAGAGAGAAAAGAAAAAGAGAAAAAAGAAATGAAAAGAGAGAGACAGAGAGAGAGAAGAAAAAAAAGAGACTATGAGGGATAAAAAATAGTTGTCGTGGGTGGAAATAGCTAGGTGCCCCTTTGAGACCGAGTTAGGTTACTGGGGAAACACCTACCAATTTCTCTCAATATCGAGCACGCCTTTGAGACTTTATGCTAGATCTAGGGAACGACCCTCGCTTTGGGCAGGTAAGTGCCTAAGAGCCGGAAACCTTAGGAAAGCTATGGGGTGATGACTTAACTCACTATGGAATGGGCATCCCCTAAGAATGGTTCACCTAGCACGAGCACGAGGAGCTAACTAGGTAAACTTCTAGAGCATATTTGTTTTGCTTTGATTGCAAATACCCCCTGATAAATTTAGTTAACATGCTAATTATGGAACAATATTTTTTTGAAATTCCATGGCACTGAGGTTTTCTTGAGGACAAGCATAGATTTAAGTTTGGGGGAAGTGATGTGAGTAAAACATATAGGGTTTTAGGAGTAGTTTTCGCTCACATCTCATTGCATTTTGTGTTAGTTTCATGGATATGTTACTCTATTTTTGCACGCATTTCCTATTTTCTGGTTCGGAGGTCTGCTCGTTGTACTTTTATGTGCAGGTTAGCTTTTCGAGTGAAAAAGATGCATTTTCGGAGCAAAAGAAGGATATTTCATAGCTAGACACAGAGTGGGACACGGCCAGTGCGTGGGGATTCACATGGTCGTGTCCAATGGGCGAGAGCAACACCCCAGGACCACATACAGTCTGGTCGTGTGGAAATACACGACCGTGTGGTGGCCCGACGGATTTACGTGACTAGGGCTTTTTTCGAATTTTGCAGCGGTCCGAGGCGATGTCTATATAAGGATAGCTCCACCCAAACCCTAGGGGAGAGGCACGACGGCTAGGACGGCACGCCGAAGCCCTAAAAAGCTTCGGTAACTCACAACGGGGAGGAGGAACGCCGCCGGAGGTCTACACCTTGTAACACAATGCCGGAGAGAAGATCACGGAAGCATTGTATATCTCTATTTCTGCGTTTCATTCCTTATATATTCAATCTTAGATATGCTTTGTGATTCTTCCTTCGTATACATGGAGTAGTACTCTCGATTCTAGGATTAGGGAGTAGCTTGTGTACATAAACAATGTTGTTTCACATTAAATTCTGTCCATGAGTTTTATTTGACAATTGGTAGTTGCTATTTACCATATCTATGCGTATTTAGTTTTTTTTCGCTACGCTTAGGTGACCCTCGCAACCTAAAATTTAGGAGATTTGATTAAGGAACCTAGGGGTAAACCTGATCTCCTGCAACTGCAGGGAGAAGGGTGCAGTGGAATCGAAAATGGTCCACTATAGGGATTGATTTGGCATCCTCGTACCGTCTATCCCGTCCTTTTAGGTTGAGATAGCTCCCGTTAAATGTGGCAGCTCTACGGGAGAGTGTATAATGTCCCTTCCATAAAACCGTAGGTAAACGTCTAGACAATGTCAATTGACAACATTGTTCTATGATACACAAGCGAAACCTAAGTCCTAGAATCACCTTTGAAGACCTAGGCACATTCCTTTCCTCCTCCGTGTGACACCGTACATAGTAGAGTCCACCGACAAACCTCACCAACCGAAACCTCTTAGAGATCACGTTCGAATAATTACAACCACTGAGTACATTGGTATTTGAATCCTAGTCCCTGTGGGATCAATAATCTTTATTACTTGACGACATCTGTGCACTTGCGGGCGTTGAGTGCGAGCGCGCACTTTGAGTCCTCGACAGTATCTGTCGTGAGATTTGAGGTCGCGTCCGTGCTCATCAAACCTCCTTAGGGAAATTTTTTTTGATGTATGACAAAGGGGGAGAGTATGGGTTTCAAGTTATTAGTGATATTTGTGATGTTGTCTTTGTTTTTTGATGTGTAACAAAAGGGAAAATTTCTGCCCATTACATGTAAAATTTCTGCACTCCAAGTTATATCATCCCTATTACATGAATGATAAATTTCTGATATGAAATATTTCTGCACCTCATGCTAAATTACTAATATGAAATATTTTTGCACCTCATGCTAAATTTCTGATATGAACTATTTGATATGAAATATTTCTGCACCTCATACTAAATTACTTATATGAAATATTTCTGCACCTCATGCTAAATTACTGATATGAAATATTTCTGCACCTTATGCTAAATTACTGATATGAAATATTTCGGCATCTCATGCTAAATTACTGATATGAAACTCCGCCCATGATAAGTTAACCTTGTTGTGGCCGGTCCCAAGCCCGGATAAAGGAGGAGGGTTGCATTAGGTTGCCAGCCAGCGTTAAACTAAGGCAAATGTTCAATGAATGGATCAATCAAACTATTGTGCTAATATAAGGTTGTTCCCCGGAAGGAACGTGTTACAGGGTCCGACTGTAATGTCTCGACAAGGACCGCTACATTTTCAGAACTCAGGTGTAGTGAAAAATATGCTAGAGTTCACGTTGCAGGATCCGACTGCAACGTATCGGCAAGGACCGCTACATCTCCATGAGAACTTGGGTGTAGTGTTAAATAAGCAAGAGTTCTCACACCATAGGTTGGGTAAGAACAAATATTATAGAAAAACTAGTAGTTTAAGATTTGATACATGGAACATAGGAACCCTCACTGGTAAAACAATGGAGATAGTAGATACGATGATTAGAAGAAAAATTAATATTGTATGTGTACAAGAGACAAAATGGGTTGGTGAGAAGGCAAAGATGATAGATAACTCGGGTTTTAAGTTATGGTATACAGGCAAGAGTAAAACAAGAAATGGAGTGGGTATTATTATTGATAGTTCGTTAAAGGATGAAGTTGTAGGAGTAATTAGAAAGGGGGATAGAATTATAGCTCTCAAAATAGTAGTAGAGAAAGAAACTATAAACGTAATTAGTGTATATGCACCTCAAATAGGATTAGATAAAAATACCAAATTAAGGTTTTGAGAGGACTTGGATGGAGTATTATAAAATATTCCGTCAAATGAGATGATTTTAATAGGAGGTGATTTAAATGGGCATGTCGGAGTGAAAAATGATGAATATGAGAGGGTGCATGGGGGTTATGGGTTTGGAACAAGAAATGAAGAAGGTAAAACTATATTGGATTTTGCAATAGCATATGATCTTATACTAGCTAATATATTTTTTAAGAAAAGAGAAGAACACTTAGTCACGTTCAAAAGTGGAAATAATAAATCACAAATTGACTTTCTTATGGTTAGGAAGAGAGATAGAAAGATTTGTAAAGATTGTAAGGTTATTCCTGGAGAAAGTTTAACTACTCAACATAGGTTAGTAGTATTGGATATACGCCTCAAACATAGTATTAATAGAAGGAAAATATACACGACCCCTAGAATTAAGTGGTGGTAGTTAAAGGATGAGAAACTAAATATATTCAAAGAGAATGTAGGAGTACAAGTATTAGATGACATATACAGTGACCCTAATACAACGTGGGATAAGATGGTATCAAAATTGAAAATAGTGGCTAAGAGTGTACTCGGTGAGTCAAAGGGACATGCACCATCAAGTAAAGAATCTTGATGGTGGAATGGAAAAGTGCAAGAGAAAGTCAAGGAAAAACGAATAGCATATAAGAAATTAAATATTTGTAAAAATAAGGAAAATTTGAAAAAATATATAATAGCCAAGAAAGAAGCTAAGAAAGCAGTAAATAAAGCTAAGACTGAAACTTTTGAACAGTTATATCGAAAATTAGATACAAAAGAAGGGGAAAGAGACATTTATAGAATAGCTAAAGTGAGAGAGAGGAAGACAAAAGATCTTAATCAAATAAAATGTATTAAAGATGAATGCAATAGGGTACTAGTAAATGATGAAGAAATAAAAGAGCGGTGGAAGAGATATTTTTATCAACTTTTTAATGAAGGTTTAGGAGACCAACTTAATTTAGGTAATTTAAGTAGGTCAAATGAGTATAGAAATTTAAATTTTTATCGTAGAATTCAAATTTCAGAAGTAGAACAAGCTTTAAATGGAATGCAAAATGGAAAAGCCGTTGGACCAGATGATATTCCGATAGAGGTATGGAAGTGTCTAGGGAAACAAGGTATTGAATGACTTACAAAATTATTTAACATGATATTGAAAACAAAAAGGATGCCTGATCAATGGAGGATAAGTATCCTAATTCCCTTATATAAGAATAAGGGAGACATACAAACTTGTGAAAACTATAGGGGTATTAAACTAATGAGTCATACCATGAAACTTTGGGAAAAAGTAATAGAAAAAAGATTAAGGAAGGAGACCATGGTTCTCGAAAATCAATTTGGATTCATGCCAGGAAGGTCGACAATAGAAGCTATACATCTTCTCAGACAACTAATTGAAAAGTATAGAGAGCAAAAGCAGGATCTACACATGGTATTCATTGATTTAGAAAAAGCTTATGATAGAGTTCTAAGAGAAATAATATGGAGAATTTTAGAAAAAAAAGGTGTTAGTGTAACATATATTGAACTAATTAAGGATATGTATAAGGAAGTAACGACTAGAGTGAAGACTTCAGGTGGATTAACTGAAGCATTTCCAATAAAGATAGGGTTACATCAAGGATCAGCTTTAAGTCCCTATCTTTTTACACTATTCATGGACGAACTCACTGGACACATTCAAGACACATTACCGTGGTGCATGTTGTTTACAGATGATATTGTTTTAGTAGATGAGACACGTGAAGAAGTAAATGCTAAACTAGAATCTTGGCGTGAAACACTAGAAGTGAAAGGTTTTAAGCTTAGTGAAGTAAAGACAGAATATATGGAATTTAAATTTAGCAATATTAGACGTAATGAGACAAGTGTTAAGATAGGAGATGATGAGTTATCTGGAATTGAGAGCTTTAAATATTTAGGATCATTTTTACAAGATGATGGAGGGATTGAGAGAGATGTCTTACATAGAATACAAGCAGGATGGTTGAAATGGAGGAAAGCATCGGGTATTTTATGTGATCGTAAAGTGCCTCTAAATCTTAAAGGGAAGTTCTACAAAACAGCAATTAGACCTGCTATGTTATATGGAGCTGAATGTTGGGCTACGACTCGAGCATATGAGCAAAAGATGAGAGTTGCAGAGATGAGGATGTTAAGGTGGATGTGTGGACATACGAGAATGGACAGAATAAGAAATGAGAGCATTAGAGAAAAAGTTGGTGTTGCATCTATTGAAGGAAAGCTCCGAGAGACACGTTTAAAGTGGTACGGACATGTACTTAGACGACCAATAAATGCTCCAGTTAGGCGATGTGAAACGATACCAAATATACACATCAAACAAGGAAGAGGAAGACCAAAAAAGACTTGGTTAGCAACAATAAAACAAGATAAAATTTATTTAAATATAGATGATGATATAGTAGGAGATAGAGTCCAATGGCGTAGAAGGATCCATATAGCCGACCCCACCTAGTGGGATAAGGCTTTATTGTTATTATTGTTGTTGTATGCTAAATTACTGATATGAAATATTTCTGCACCTCATGCTAAATTTCTGATATGAACTATTTCTGCATTTCATGCTATATTTCAGAATTTGAGATGAACTGAATTTATATCACCTAAACTTAAACCATGTTGTCAAACATCAAAAAGGGGGAGATTGTTAGTGCAATCAATCCCATTGAATGTTTCAATGTTTAACAACAAGGTTTAAGTCAAGGAAATTGAAATCTAGTTTGAGTTAGAGTGTAGTCAAGACATTACCTCAACTGATTCAAACCTAAGGTCACTAAGTTAGATGTTTAGAGTGACATTAGACCCATGGATGAGAAATCCAAGGGTAGGTCTTGGCATGGGAAGTCCAACCTGGAGTTGGCATGGGGAGTCCAAGCTTAGGTCTTGGCATGGGAAGTCCAAGCATGGGTCTTGTCGTGAGAAGTCCAACATGGGTTGGTAAGGGAAAGTCCAAGCTTGAGTCTTGGCAATTGAGAAATTCAAGGGGGAACCTTGGTAAAGGAAGAGTACAAGCTGGCCGGAGGCCCGAAAGCTTGGTGATGGAGAGGGCGTAGTAACGCACTCATTCTTTGTCTAGGGTACTGGGAGTACTTGTTAGGCAAGGAGGGCGTAGTAACGTGCTCGTTCTTTGTCTAGGGTATTGGGAGTACTCATTAGGCAAGGAGGACATAGTAATGTGCTCGTTCTTTGTCTAGGGTACATGGAGTACTCGTTAGGCAAGGAGGGCGTAGTAACACACTCGTTCTTTGTCTAGGGTACATGGAGTACTCGTTAGGCAAGGAGGGCGTAGTAACGCGCTCGTTCTTTGTCTAGGGTACATGGAGTACTCGTTAGGCAAGGAGGGCGTAGTAACGCGCTCATTCTTTGCCTAGGGTACTTAGAGCATTCGTTAGTTGGAGAAGGCACCGTAACGTGCTTGGTCTCTTACTAGGGTGCTTGAAATGGCAGCTTACTAGGAAAGATACCCATGTGCTTCAAATATTTTCAGTGTCAGTAGAGCCACCATGGGTCACTCACGACACTCTGCACAAAGGCACGTAATTGAGCCGACTGACTACTATCTCGATCGCTCACTACGTGGAACAACCACGTAACCGAGCCCACTGATTCGGGCTCATTTGCTGCTCCAGGGCACTTTGTCGCCAGGGAAGATTGTCGCCAGGGCACTTTCGCCAGAGCACTTCCACCAGAGTAGTTTTCACCCTATAGTAGTTGAGCCGATTTGGTAGCGGCTCGACTGGTAGCTATGGATTCAGTCACAGAACCGAGCCCGACTTGGTTGCGGGCTCGACTGACAGGTGATTTTCGAGCACAAACGTGAGTCAAACTCGACTGCGGGCTCGACTGATGGAGGTGGCAACGAGATGCTTCCGTTTCGTGTAAATATTCAAATGTGTCGATTTTCGATTGGAGGAGCAGGCTCCGTTCTTGGCAAACCACCAGAAGTTGGAGGCGGTTACCGGGACAAACTCAGGTGACCAGAGTTTGGTCGGGCATGGTCTCTAGGGCTCCAACGGTGGAAGATAAAAGGCTTGCTGGAAGAAACGGCTTATGAAAAAGAAAAAACAGAGGTTCTTCAGTTGTTCAAAATCGCAAAAGCTCCAGTTTTCATCTAGAGAAAAATAAGCTCTCTGTGATTCATACTGAAGGAGGAGGAGAAGAAACCACGCTCTCATCTGGCCTTCTCTCCAACAAGTGCGTTGTCGATCATCTTCTTGCAAGTACTACAACTTCATCTTCAAAGCAAGAAGCTGAAAATCAATCTGTAATTGGTTTTTAATACTTATCTTACTCTTCTTAATGTATATTCATTGCATTGTAAGCTTGTAAGAGGTGAAGTTTTCACCTCTAGAACCATTCCGATCATACATAGTAGACTTTTCTTTTGAGCTGCCCGTGGAGTAGGAACTGTTGTGTTCCGAATCACGTAAATACCTGCGTTTGGTTATGTTTGTGCTTTGTATTTTTGTTTTTCTATTTCCGCTGCATAATCCTCTGTTTTGTAGTCAAAAGTAAGTTAGAATTTTTTAACTCGCTATTCATCCCCCCCTCTAGCGAGCCTCGATCCCAACATCCAAGTCATCCATGACTTGTTCATCTATACGCTAGCCTTCAGGTGCTTCCATAAGCTATTGTCATGCTAATATGGTCTAGACCGCAAAGGCACATTGGGCTTACACTGTCAAGACTCCCGCTTGGACTTTACGCTGTCAACCATTGGACTTATGCTGCCAAGACTCCACCCTTGGACATTACGCCACCAATATTCCTCTTGGACTTCTCAATTGCCAAGACTCAAACTTGGACTTTCCCTTACCAACCCATGTTGGACTTTCCATGCCAAGACCAATGTTTGGACTTTCCCTTTCCAAAACTCATGCTTGGACTTTCCTTGCCAACCCATGTTGGACTTTCCATGCCAAGTACACAAGACTTGGACTTTCCCAAATGCCAAGTGTCCCACTTGGACTTTCCATGCCAAGTACCCATGACTTGGACTTTTCATGTCAAGACTCAAGCTTGGACTTTTCATGCCAAGTACACAAGACTTGGACTTCTCCCATGACAATGGTCAAACCATTGCCAAACATCAAATATGACCTGGGTCGATTACACCAACAATCTTTCCAATACATTGTCAGACATTAATGTCAAATATTAAAATATTACTCGAGTCAAACTCGAGTCTGGTCAATCGTGACCTGAGCCGATTGCACCAATAATTTCCCCCTTTTTGATGTTTGACAAAAACCAAATACCTTTGAGTTAGGCTACCTAACTCAAATTCCCTTACCAATTATCCCAAATTGATAATTCTAACATTCTCCCCCTTTTTGACATACATCAAAAAGGTTCTCCCCAAGGAGGTCAATGTCTCATATCCCAATGAGATCTTACAATCTCCCACTTGGTCCAAAAACACCTAGGATGCCTTCACTCTTCCTAGTGATAAGTCTCATATCACTTAAGAGAGGCTTCCTATAAATCCTCTCAATTTCCAAATTGGGCATCTCAAATTCCCAATTCTCCCCCTCATGAGGAAAAATACATTCATCATCACATGATGGATACCTCCCCTAAAGGCTTGCTCCCCCTTGACAATGACACCAACAATGTCCTTGGAGAGTCCCTAAGCCTATAGGAACACTAAACCATCAAAAATTAAGGTCCAAAATTCAACATTGAACTCTCACATACCTTAAATTGATACATACCCTAACAACTCTCCTAATCTATATCCAATGGATTTTCACTCTTTCTAATGCTTTCCAAAGCATATCCTAGGGTTAGGAGTGGTTAGGAAACCCTAACATAGCTAAAACATGGGTTAAACATCCTTGTTTACCCGAAATCAGCTCTGGCAGTTGACTCTGACAGTAATCAGTCGACTGCCATTAGGCGACAGTCGACTGATAACTGAAATTTCTGAATTTCAATTATCAAAAATGAATTTTAGAAATTCATAAGTAATTCTATGTATTTTGAAAAATCGTGAAAATTCATACGTACATTACTTATAAGCAATACAATGGGTGAAAAGTATATGAAAAATAATTTACCCATAAAATAGTAAAATTGATGCAAAGTTCAAAAGTGAAGAAAAACTTCAATGTTTGAGCTCACTTTGTATCAACATCATCAATGGTGACTTCTATCAAAAGATAGATTGCACAAAGGTTTTTAAAAATAATTTTTAAATAGTTTTAAAACCTTATATTGGATCATGTTCCTTGGGCTCAATGTACATGGCTTGAACATAAGCTTTCCCAATGATCTATTCATGATATAAATGAGTTTTAGTTTATCTAGATGCAAAAAATATACACCTTGAACTCAACTCATATCCTAGCATCTCACATGTATCTAGGGCGTATCAATACACATACATGTCAATGTAATGTGAGATGTGGATTTTGTTCATTCTAATCTAGGGTTTCATGTATTTTCTAAGGCAACTCTACTTGATTCCCTTATACATGGGACTTTGAGTCATGTCATAGTCCTTAAATCAATTTTAATTAATGCATGAATGATTATGACATTAATGATGATATAAATAAACATGTGCTCATAATCATGATGTCATGACATAAAATGGAATCTAAGCATATATGACATTTAACATTAATCCTAAGCATGATCAGGACATATTAAATAATTAAAAGTAGATATGATGTCATGACATATTATATGGCAAATCAAGTATGGCAAATAAAATGTAAAGGTATATAATACCTAAATTTTAATATTTGTTACCATTTGTTAGAAGTAAACCCATTTTGCCATATTATCATTTATCTCCCAAGTATGCCAAAAACCCAAAATGACACACTATGATCTCTAACCCTAATTGTACCAATTTGATTGATTTTTCAACTTCCATAAATTGCATTGGCACATCCTAAAAACCTTTAGGATTAAAATCAAAACACATTTCCAAGGTACCCATAACCTTGAAAATGACCTAAAGTATCACCTTTGTTATGGTTCGGTTAACTACCTATCCATTCAAGGTTGGCATACCTAAACCCATCTAGCGAGAATCAATCACTCTCTTAGGAACTCAATACCTATTGGAGCTCCTTCGATTAACTATGTATTCACTAGGGATAACTTCCCTAGATACCCTCCTAATGACCCTCCTAGGCTTTGAAGCCTTGGTCTTTTGGGTCTTACTTAGGTTAACTCTAGGGGTAACTCCCCTTGTAACCTTCTTAATGGTTTCCCTAGATTTCCTTGAAACCTTAGCCACTAAGCACCTATCTTGGTCAACCTTAGGGATGACTTTACTATTGACCTTGGCTTTTCTAAGCCTAGGTTGTGTTCCATAATCGAGTAGAAAACTATGGTAGGTCTCCTTGGGCTTAGATTTGTGACCCAAACCTTTCTTGTCCTTGGTTGGACCTTGCTTCCTAAAACCTAGGTTTTGACTCATTGACCTAGATTTTTGATCATTTGACCCTTTAATTTGATCTTGTATATTCCTAAGGGTCTTTTCCATTTTCTCAAGTCTTAACCTCAAGACTTATTTTCCTTTTCTAACATCTCAATTTTTTATTTTTCATTAACTCTTGAGATATTCTTATTTCTAGGCATATGTCTAGTCCATTTAGGGTTGATGCCTAGGTGATCTTCTATCTTCCTAATGGTCTCCCTAGGAAGGATAGGTCTAGAATTGTTTGATCTAGGTTTGTCCATAGGTAAAATTGGTTTAGGGACATTAGTCCGAAATTTCTTCTTATTCCTAATGTGGACATGCTTAGCTCCTAAACAATAAAATCTATTATTCCTACTAGCATGTTTTTCATGATGAATAGCAAGTGTATTAAGATTATCTCTAGCATGCTTTTTACTATAAAATTTAAAAGGTGCATTATTAAATTTTACCTTAGGGATTGCTTTAGAAGCTCCCCCTACTTGTGATGTTCCTTCTTGGCTCTTTTTCTTCCCCCTAGAGCATTGACTCCTATAATGCCCCTTTTATTGACATTTGAAGCAAATAACATGCTCCTTGCTTTTTCTAGTGAGGGTACTGGCATCCTTAGTTTTCTCTTGACTTTTAGGCGCCGATGGAGTCTTCTTAATTCTTTTTGGACACTTACTCTTGTAGTGTCCTTGCTCCTCACACTCAAAGCATATAATATGAATTTTATTCTTAATCGAAATGGTTGAGCTACCCTTCCATGGTAGGGGAATCCCGAGCTTCCTCTTGACAGGAGGTAGATGGTTCTTCTTGTAGCTCTGGTATTGAGGATGTCGTGCCCTAATCTCCTCCCCCTCAATTCTTGAAGTGGAGGCTTCTTCCATCTCTTCTTCCTTTTCTGATCCAAATTTTGATTCCCTATCAACCTCCGAATCCTCAAGCTCTTGGGATAAAGATGTGCTTGCTTCTTCTTGAGCTTGAGGAGATGAGCACTCCTCTTCTTCTTCTTTTTCTTGAACCGATTGAGGGTTCTCATGGAATCTTGCCACTTGACTCCATAGCTCCTTGGCATTCATGTAGTCCCCTAAACTAGATAAAATATTGTTAGATAATAAATCAATCAAAAATTTCATTACCTTTTTATTTTTATCAAACCCTTGGAGTTGCTCCTCCACTACAAAAATACATCAATTTAGCAACGAAATTTAGCGACAAAAATAATTTGTTGCAAATCTGCAACAAATTTTGAGACAAATTCTAAAATTCGTCGCAAATTTGTAATGAAATTTGCAACAAAAATTTTTTTATTGCAAACTTATTTACATTTCCAAAAAATTTATTTTCGTCGCAAATATCATCACAAATTTGCGACGAAAATGATATTTCATCACAAATTTGCGATGAAATATCAAATTCGTTGGAAAAGTTTGTAACGAATCCAAGATTTGTTGCAAAATTTGCGATGAAAATTTTTGCAACGAATCCTGTATTCGTTGCAAATTTTGCGATACATTTGGCAACAAAAGATTTTCATCAGGCAATTTCAATTATTTGGAAAAAATAACGGCGGGATAACTTTGCGACGAATTTTATATTCATTGCTAATTTGGCAATGATTTTTATTTTCGTCGCTAATTTTATGACGAAAAATAAAATTCATCGCAGAATATTGTGACGAAATATGAATTCGTCGCTAAATCTGCAACGATTTAATAATTCGTTGCAAATTTTTGCAACGGATATTAAATTAGTCGCAAAATTAGCGACGAATATTTGATTCGTCGCCAAATTCCTAATTATCAATATCCCCCCACTTTCCCTTTCTCATTTCCGCCGATTGGATCGATCCTTCCGAAATCACTTTCGGTACGCATCTCCCCCCTTTCCTCGCTCTTCCGCCCGGAGAAGATCCGGTGTCCGCGCTTGTCCAGCAAGCCTCTCCCTCGCTCCTGCCTGTCGTGAGCATGCGTCGTGCTCATGCACCGCCTGCCACGAGCACGACGCGTGCTTGTGGCCGCCTACCGCAAGCACACATCGCGACCACTCGTCGTGCTCGCGATGGGTGGTCGCGAGCACGCGTTATGCTCGCAGTGGGCAGCCGCGAGCTCGCATCAGTGTGTCGCCGCGAGCTCGTGGTTGTCTGCCACACGATCTCGCTGTCGCATGAGCTTGCGGCCGCCAGCACGCGTCGTGCTCGCGGCAGCTCAGCGCATGCTGCTGCGAGCATGCGACGCGTGCTGCCGCGAGCACTCGACGCGTGATGCTACGAGCACTCGACGCGTGCTGCCGCGGAGCATCGCGACTGTCAGCCGCTGCCGTGAGCACGCCGGCGCGCGCTCACGGTCGCAGCCGCCCCGCCACGACGGCGTGGCGCGCGCCACGCGACGCGCAAGGACGCCACCCCGCCGTGCGTGGCACACCAGTCACACACGCAGTGGCACGGCGGTGGTGGCACGACCTAGTGGCACGATGCGGTGGCACGGCGGCGGTGGTACGGCGACGGTGGCACGACGCAGTGGCACGACGTCGATGGCACGACGCGTGGCACACGACGGCGGGCACAAAGACGATGGCACGCCGACGGTGGCAGGCACGGCATGGCATGGCACGCGCCGCGACATACACATGCACGACAGGGCGCATCGCTACGCAGGGACGCCGCCTCGTCCTTTGTACGACAGGGGTGATGCTCCTACTGCGTCGGTGCCCTCTACCACGTCATTCGTGTGGCTCTATCACGTCGATCCTTCTGCATCATTCGCACAGTTAGGATCGATGATTTTATCGTACTGATGGCCTGGCTAGGTCGTTCACCCAGCTAGGATATTGTTCCAGGTGCGTGGGTAGTTCATTGTCGTCCCTAGATCGGCACAACTATTGTGTTGACTTTAGATCATGCACAAAACATCAACATGTTATTCCAATTAAATTATGTAATATAAATAAAAAATTAATGTTTTATTTTTTATAGGTTTATCGTACTTCCATTTTTCAGGTGATCCGTAAGTTTGTAAAGTCTTCTGCTGGGA
This sequence comes from Wurfbainia villosa, assembly GCA_025175895.1. Classification (NCBI taxonomy): domain Eukaryota; kingdom Viridiplantae; phylum Streptophyta; class Magnoliopsida; order Zingiberales; family Zingiberaceae; genus Wurfbainia; species Wurfbainia villosa. Next base: position 121,471,852 of record CM045987.1, on the reverse strand, counting down.
GCTCATCCGTTCCTTCCATAGAGCAGGTATATTATATATTCTAAAATTTATAACATTATTATTTTATACTACATATAATTAATGTTTAATTTTATGTATTTCTTCTCCGAAGATTTTATTATTTTTTTTTCTTTTACATTACTTTTTGTAGGTTTCAAATTTTATGATAAGTACCTATGTTGATCTATATATTTACAGGATATCATCAGTCTCTGAGAAGATGACCAACAGTTTCTTATAACTTACAATTTTTTTCTTCGTTTGATTTGTATCTCTATCTATATATGGTATCTTAATTTCTCCGGTCGAATTCTCGGCTTCAACTTTCCTCTGACTTAGGCTTGGAATCATATCTAGTAACATGATATGAAGAGGATCTGTCAAAATTGTTCTAACTTCTTATGTCGTCCAGGACATAAGAGTCACTTTAGGACTACACAAGAAGTTAGAACAATTTTGGTAGATTCTTTTCGTGTCATGTTACTAGATATGATTCCGAGTCTAAGCCAGAGGAAAGTTGAAGCTGAGATTTCGACCAAAGAAGTTAAGATACCACATATAGATAGCTAGGGATGCAAATCGAGCAAAGAAAAAAGTTATAAGTTATAAGACATCAGAGAATTTTTTTGATATATTGGTAGATTATTTCGGCGTCTAGTATTGCAGATAAAATATGGTAAGTTTTTTCATATTATTCATTATACATTCGATGAATATGTGAATCTTTTTTACTTTATTATTCTAATAATTATGATTGATAGTTTTGGTGTGACAGTTATTATTAAATATGGAAAAATTAAAATACAAAATTTAATGGCCAAAATTTAGGGAAAATAATTCTGGGAATTATTTCGGGATTTTTTTTGGAGAATTTTAGGAATTTTTCTGGATTTAAACGGAGCTTGTAAGAGATTTTTACGGGGATAAAATAAATAGGCTTTGGTAGAACCTATTTAAGGGAGTTAATAGGTGGCATTGACCTAAAGTTTAAAATACCTAAACCTAAGTTTAGTTTCCTTCCTCTGGTTTTCTCACGCGCCGCACCGGCGGTTTCCCCCTCGCGACGGTTTCCTTCGCAAAACCTTCTTCTTGTCGTAGCCAGCAGCCCGACGTTGTAAGATATGAAAAAAAAAATTATTAAGGATAGGGATTAATACTTAGCAGCATATGGGATTTAATCAAAACTAAGGTTAATTAAAGTTGGGATCTCTGATTTTGCGTTTCCGAGCTCGATTCCGATGAAGAGTCCTCGCTGGGAGCCAAGGGTCAGCGGTGGAACTACCGGGTCTCCGATCGTGAGCTAGATTTCACGATTTCTGTCGAGGGTAGGTAAAGGTCTATCTTCTTCCTCTTGTGAGATGAGATCTCGATGCGGGTTTTTGATTTAGCTTGGATCGGTTTGGCAGTGGTGGAGCTCGGTTGTTCTGGTGAACAAAGCAACTGGGGGAGGGGTGCTGCCGGTGAGGAGTTGGCTGGTAAGCTTTGATTTCACCTTTCGTTTCCATCTGGTAAATTATGTATGCAGTGTTGTCGATGGATGAGTTGGGTAGATTTTTCTATCTTCGATCCAGTGAGGAGGGAGTTGTGGATCGTGCTTGAGGTGAGTTTTGATTGTGGTTTTCGTTCACAGCAGTAGTATATGGTTGGTGTGTTTTCCTCAATGCAAGATTGGGTATCGCAACCTCTGTTTGCTGCAGAGCTGGGAGCTGGGGTCTGAGATCTGCCCTGTTTGGGGGTGGTAGTCGATCGGTGCGAGTGGAATAAGAAGGGGAGCTAAATTACAACTCTGATTTTAGATGTGATTAGATTTCGTTTGTTGTTGCTGTTGATCTTAGAATGGTCATTGATTGACTGTGGAGATTTGGATGGTGAGGTAAGCTTGGATTGTTCTGAGTGTTGTTTAGATATGGGAGTATGCAGTTTGATTGGAGTGTGTTTAGATCTATTTACTTTAATGGATCTTTGGATGTTGGTGATCTATTGTGAGTGTGGTTATGGTGTTGCAGATTGGGATAATCGGGATTTCTAACTCGTAGACGGGGAAGGGATGCGAACATAGAAATGAAGTAGTGTTTTGTTTGTATACTTATCAGAGGCTTGTACTTAATCATAGTTTGTTATTATGTGCAGGGTTGGAGTACGAGGTAGGTCCCCGGGCTTGAGGATCATTATTTCGAGATTCGTATCTGGTGGGTAATATCTACCTGGTCCGGTAGTTTTGATCAAATTCTAGTGCATGAATTTAGATATATGTTTATACCTGTTTATCTTAAATCCACTCATATTTAATCATATGCTTGTACTGCCTTTAACCTTTGAGATATATTGTTGTTATTTCATTGATTATCTATCATGGATATGAACTACAAACTCTATTATGTGTTAGCTGATAGATGTTCAGTAAGTACATGTGGTTAGGGTTATCTTTGTGACCTCAGATTGGGCTACTGTGTTACATCACTAGGGTTAGGTGATGGATTGGATTATGGAGTCGATTGTTATATCATACCCGTATTAGTGGTGCATCTATGGTGGATCTAGTTGTCTGTGCATAGATAAGTGTGTGGTTGTCAGTATGTGGTCATGGACTAGAGGTCCTAGCGTGATGGTATATCCATTATGGATCGTATATCTGTGTATGGTTATATGGATTGTCGATAGTATCTTGCTACTGACTAGAGGTCTTAGCGTGGTTGATTGTCAGGTGTGTATGACTCTTTGTGCGATAGAGAGAGTCTTGTGGATTGTAGTCCTTGCATAGTTGACTTTTGGTTGACCAGGACTCCCCGTGGGATAGGGAGTGTGGCGAGGATACATGTATGGAGCTATGCATCATTACATTGCATGCATGTTGTTGACTGGGTCTCCCTTGTGGTTGAGATGGGTCGTCAGTCATCCTGCCTCCCCGGCCACTCAGGGTAGTGGTAGCAGGGTTGAGGGCAGAGCATTATTGTGTGTGTTGTTCTCGGCCACTATGGATGGTGGTAACTGGAGATGCGCACTTGGCCACTGTGCGGAGTGGTAGTTAGCGCACTCACCCACTATAGATGGTGGTCGTGCGATGTGTAGTTGTCCTGGGTGCGATGCTCGTCTACTCATGGGTAGGGACGGAGCGACTAGCAGCAGGGACCCCCGTGTGGGTAGCATATAGCTCTATGGCGGCAAGCTACCATTTCATACTACCCATCTCGGTCACTCGAGAGTGGTGGCGGTTGGAGTCGGGATAGTTGTCATGTTGTGCCACTCGAGTCATACTGGGGTCGTGGTTGGACGGGTCCGCAGACATGGCCATGCATATGCATTGATGATATATATGTATGCATGTATTCGATATATGTTTTACATATGCCTGTGAGATGCTGCATTTGTTTGCTGCATATGTTTGTACATCATGATACATACCATTTGCATATTATATACTGTTGTGTGTTGAGCATGATATATGTGTTGGTCCAGACTGTTGTATGCATTTGATTAGCGTCATGTTATAGTGTGGTATGGATCGGGATGTTATTACAGGTGATTATATACTATTCATGTGTCTGAGTATTGGTCAGATATGGGATTGACTTTGTATGTTATATGGGTTATGTTATTATATATCTGTTCAGGATATAGCTTATAGTGTTGCAGATCGTCAGGTACGTTGGTACATTACTTCATGTTCAGTTGATCAGTTTAGTATATACATTGAGTATGACTATACTATGGTTACTTGTTATTAGTTTTGGATAGGACTGTATGTCTATTGGACTCATGTTGTATACCTGTAGATCTTCACATGTATACTTGTAGATCTCTTTATCCTATATGTTCATGCACTTTCTACATATTACCCCTGAGTTTATACTCACCACCCCGGCCCCTGGGTTTCCTGTCGCCTAGGTAACAGGTAAAAGATTTCCTTGGACGTTCGGAGCTTCGCCAGCTAATCCCATCTCACACCGAACGGATGGATGTATTCCGTATTGTTGTATTTTATGGATTGCCATGTTAGGATTTTACCCTGTATTGTTTCCGTATTTGTGATATACGGATGTGTTGTATGTATTTGGCCTTTGATGTGGTTTCTATTATGTTTCTTGTCGTGTCAAGTCACTCCGGAGTGCACAGTTGTGTTTTTGTATCTTGTTTTATCTGTCAGTATATTTCCGCTGTGTTTGGTATGTTGATATTTTTATGTTATATTATTGTTGTGGGCCTACGGGCCTTGTATTAATCTGATATGTTGCTACGTACAGGGGAGATGCTATCCGTTTGCTTTTCGGCATAGCATACTCTCGGGGCGTGACAATTTTATTGGTATCAAAGCCCTAGGTTGCGAAGTCCATTTTCGGATTTTATTTTGTTCGGGCATCAAGTTTTGCTTTACTCGATTTTGGTTTTGTGAGTTCTGGGATCTGGCTATTGCGGACATCTCCGAGCTACAAGGTTTGAGGTATGTTAACAGTTATTACATATCCTTCTGTTGGCTATGCAATTAGTTGCTTATAACATGGATGATTTGTAGGGTGTTGGTTAGTATTCGTAACTGTGGTTTGAGTTGACCACGGGAACGACATATTGAAGTTATTAGACATGTACCTGCTATCGAAAAGGTAAATTACCTTTGAGAGCCGACTGATACCGAGTTGGAAAGTAGGGGTTAGGTAGTTACATCTCTTGTGGAGATAAAGATTACAGTCTTAGGAATTTTTACTAACTATGCTAGTCAGATCATTACCTATGAGGTAATGGACTAAGCGAGTATACTATTGCTGATGCAGATAGTAGAGGATTAGTTGGATATATTCATAAGGATTTTGATCCCTGAGTTGGTCATGTTAGGTTGTATAACTTTGAGAGTACTTTTGAGTACTTAACTCGTGTTATACAGAGAAAGTAGTGTTAGTTGAATACCATTATCCGAATTTAGTCGGTACTTGGTGGAATAGGCAAGAAATAACCTACGGGAAATCACACATCACTTGGCCACGGTGTAGTGATGTTGTGAGAGGGTATTTTCCCACGTCATCTTCTTTGACTCATCGTCAGGGAATTCTTGAGCCTCAGGTTGGGTGATCGTTTGGTAACGAAGGTACCAAGCAAAGTCGTTAGACTTGCGAAGGTTACAATCACCTAATAGCTCAAGGATGTGATTGGATTGGTTTTGGCCACTTACGGTTTATCGGTTGACATCTTGATCAGGATGTTTGGATCTCCTACCAGATCCTATCAGAAGTCCTTAGACCGAGTCATGTGTATAGAAATGACTCCGTAGCAAGTGTTTTAAGAGTTAGAGATTTGATAAGCAGATATTGCAAGTCAAATTATTGGAATTAGAAGTCTTCGAATGTTTGACAAAGGAACAAGATTGGAGTCGTAGGTCACGAGCTACTATTGGAGAGTTCCGATCATAGAAGACCGATTGCAGATCGTCAGCATCTTCTTATGTTTATCAGTGAAATCAGAAGAAAGACTCCGAAGGAAGATTATGTGTGTGAAGTGCGGGTCACGACGACACCAGAGTCAGATTATCCGACGGATCATTTTATCTGTTTCTACTATAAGCAGCCAGTACCCACGAGGAGAGTATGTACTTTGAAGACTCAGTTGAAGACTATGGATGATGCTTTCGAAAGGACGATCCACAACCTCGAAAGCCGAGTTCATCACAGAAGATTAGATTATCAAATCAGCAGCGATCTTATCTCAGACATAGGGGAGTTCTTTGATACTTCCAGCCGAGAGAAGAGAGTTACTCAGCACTATCAGCAGAGGACATCTTAGAAGACTCAGACATTCAAAGCGACAATGTACTTTCCCGAGCGTGGTTATGATTGTACAAGAGAGAGTGTATACGCGATGATCGTATCTATGCGGTATTCTCGATTGCGGCTATACCTTTCACGAAATTGGAGCATGCTACGATTGATGTATTTATCGGCCCATTGTATACTCTTTGCGATTACAGTGTTTACCATCTCCATTCTGATTATTTGAGTTTTGTATCTCGATTGACGATTGAGTCCTCCATGACAGACTTTTGCAGCTACTTGAGCTCAACCGTCAAGAACAGATGTTGGGCGAGTTTACATGATTACTCGAGAAGAGATATAGTAGACCGAAGAATTGATCATTTGGGGTATTACCTTAGTTTACCCTGTGCGGATATATTGAGAGATACTGATAGTTACAGGTAGCCAGGTCTAGAATATTCTTAGATAGGATTAGAAGGGTTCATGTCGACTTGTGGGTTGGTGATTTGTCTCTACTGTTAGGTGAGATGTTGATCAACAACTAAGAAGTCAAGGAATACCCTTAGCATTTGCTAGACATACCTCTACTATAGATATATCCTTACGGATAGTTAAATGGTTGGAATGTTGGTATACTTGGTCTCTCGGACATGTGTATTATCCGAGAGTATTCGAATGTAGTTTCGGATGAACTCTCGGGTTTGCCACTGCATGGGCAAGTGGAATATGCGATTGGGGGTGATTTCGGAAATAGTTCCGATATTGGAGACCTCATACCGGGAGATGATTTTATTGGTATCAGTGTTGTTAAACACTGTGGAAATTGGAAGAATGTAAGTTGCGATTATAGGAGGTGTTGGATGGGATATTTATCTATCTCAGTATTCCTTCTAGAGAAGGTCCGGAACTTTTTTTTAAGAGAGGGACAAACCTTGGAGGTTATGCATCGATTATCGATGTTAGAACGTGGAAGCTATTGGAAATGGATATCCTTTGTCAGGGATAGATGATCTGTTTAGATCAGCTAAAGGACACCTGTGTATGTCCTAGGGTTGATCTACGATTGGAGGGTTGATATTGTAGTGACTTAGTGTCATACAATTATCATTGTCGGTGTGATGATTGAGCTATCATCAGCTTAGAGTAAAAGGGATGCAAGTGTGTAGAAGATGACATTTCATACTTAGTATGAATTTTATGGGTTGTTGATAATGTCGTTAGACTTATTAACGATTTAATCGTTCATGAAGCGACTGGACCTGTTAGTGGTTGCCTTCTTAGACAATATTTTTTTTGGACATATCCACAATCTTAAGGGAAGTTGTGGTATCCCTAGATTGATTTGGTATTTACCATAGATGTTGATAAGATGTTACTAGCATTATCATACCGTCGACTTGTGGGACCAAGAAGGTGATGGATATCACTTGGTCGGAAGCTTGGGAAGCTAGGTTTCAAGGCCTAGAAGGTGGCTGACTTTTGTGTCAGTGTTAGTTAATCCGTCCGATATGGATGGAAGAGTATTGTACGCAGATGCATCATTTCAGGGATTAGGAGTGATCCCAATGCAGTTGAATGAGACGTATATTATGTGTATGCTAGTTGAGGAGCTAGCGAGATTAGTCATTATAGTCTTCCAGTTACTTTCAGTTCTGGGTGACTGAGTGAATTTTGGACATTAGATTAATTTCTCTTGTGAGAATAAATCTCCATCTCTGGGAAGGATAGTGGTTCCCAGAGTTGCATTTGATTTAGGAAGAGTTGTTTTAGGAGACTCTTTATTCCAGAGTGGTGATTTATTCGGAGTGTATCCGAAAATAGTGAGTATTAGGACGTTCTTGTTGGTGGAATGAGATATGGGATATGGTTGATTCCGTAACTTGAGGTTGGGTGTGCCAACAAGTAAAGGTGGAATATTAGTGACCGGTAGGGTTACGTACCGTGATGAGGTGGGAGCCTAGTATATTAGACTATGCTGGGAGATTATCTAGAATTCGGAAATGACTTGATAGGATTTGGGTAGTCGATGATCGATTAGCTAGGTTCGCTCATTTCCTTCCGAGCCGTAAGATGGACTTCGTTGGATCGCTTGATGAAATTATATCCATGGAGTATCCTTGGGTATCATTTCTGATAGTGATTCATGATTCACCTTACGATTCTGGCAAAGTTTCCCATCGGTTACGGGTATAGAGCTCCACTATGGTATTGTTAATTTACCTCTTAATAGGTTGGTTAAGAGTGTATATAAGAGCTGGAATATAATATTCAAGCTCAGTACCCCACTCAGTCACTTGAGGTGTGACTTTTCTCTGGATACTTGAGATGGTTATTGTGACATCTCGTACTCGTATATGAGTCGGAAATTTGGGGACCAAATTTTTATTAGTAGGGGAGAATGTAAGATATGAAAAAAAATTTATTAAGGATAGGGATTAATTTTTAGCGGCATATGGGATTTAATCAAAACTAAGGTTAATTAAAGTTGGGTTTAATTGAATCAATTTGGCTTGAACCGGTGGATTGGAATCGATTCACTTGAATCAATTCGCGAACGATGCTTAAACGCCTAAAAACCCAATCGCAGCTCTATTCTTCTCCATCGCGATTTACCCTTTCCTCACACCGTCTTCTTCTCCGAGCGATCCTGCCGCCCAATCTCAGCTCGCCGACGTCCTTGGGAGAGCGGCCTGGCAATGTCGCCGCCCTAGATGAACTCCGATCGGAGGTCAGCTGGTTCCTAGCCCTAGAGACCTCATCGATTCTTCCACTCCTCTTCCTTCGCGAGGCGGCTGCTACCGACGCACTTGAGGTGGAGGATCATGTCGCTGGAGGGGATCTCTGATTTTGGGTTTTCGAGCTTGATTCCGGTGAAGAGTCCTCGCTGGGAGCCAAGGGTCAGCGGTGGAACTGTCGGGTCTCCGATTGTGAGCTGAATTTCACAATTTCTGCCTAGGGTAGGTAAAGGTCTATCTTCTTCCTCTTGTTAGATGAGATCTCGATGCGGGTTTCTAATTTAGCTTGGATCGGTTTGGCAGTGGTGGAGTGATGTGTTATTTTTCGCAAGTGCACGGTTGTCGTCAAGTAATAAAAATATCGATCCCACAGGGATTGGGACAATTACCGAATGATCGTGATACCAAGTTATCTAGTCAATCAATTTGTGGATTAAGCAAAGAAACTGAGCAGTCAAGAACAACTAATGAGAAGAACGAGCTAAAAGTCAATAGTTGAGAAGAATCTCAGGATATGGGTTTCACCACATCGACGATTTATAAGGTGATTTAATTCTTTCCTACCCCTGTTAGAGTTGTTTTGATGGAACCTATCCTAAGGTAAATCAACGGCCCCATTCGAGGTCTACGCCAACTGTACCTATCAAACTTAATTTACCTGTCACGGTATTCGAGCGTAGGGGATCATAATCAGCTAAGGGGACCTATCACGAGACCCCCGCAAACCTCCCTAGTCTTACCACCGTTACTTGGTAAAAACTGGATTTGATAGATCCATTAAGTCCATAAGAGTTCCTTTAGAGTCTAAATTTCCTTTTCACGATAGGTTTGCACACGAGACCATAATCAGCTAAGGGGACCTGTCAGGAGTTAATCCATAGTTGGTTCTAGGTTTCGGGAACTTGGGTTCACTGTTAGGTACTTCCCCTTAGCTCCTTAGGTTTATCAATAAGAATCCAAAAACCAGATCAAAACAAACAATAATTCAAGTAGTATAGATTACATCATCCATTATAAATCGTCAAGGGCTACTCTCCCATCCTAAGATTACAGGACACTACTCTATAGTCAAACAAGAATTGCTAGAGAAAGAAATTACAATACTTAGTGTCATCTGTGTTCCTCTGTCGTCGACTCCTTCGTTCTCCTCGTTCTTGTGTCGTCCTCTTTTCCCTATGCGCCCTCTCCCTTAGGGTTAGAATATCTCCTCTTTTATAGCCTTGGCCTCCTCTTCAATTAAGGCAAAAGATTTTCCTTTAATTGATACGAAGATCGTGGATTCGTCGAGTTGCTCTAGAAAAGGAAGTCTGGAATCAAGCCGACACGCCCATGCCAAATGAGGGCACATGCGTGTCGCACATTTCTCACCGACCGTGTCAGCGCTTGAACGGGGCATGTTGAGCGCTGGAACTCCTGACACGGACGTGTCACTGATAACACGCCTGTGTTATTTTGATACGCCTGCTTCTTCGCCTTGTTAACACGAAAAACACCCAAAAGCAGTCTCTTCGTCCAAAATATGCTAAACTTAACTGAATCATGACAAAATACATGCCTAGGACATGAAATGAGATAAAATGCATGCATATGGAGTAGTGAAAACGTAGCACGATTTACACACATCAAAATCCCCTAGTCCTAAACTTTTGCTTGTCCTCAAGCAAAGAAAACACAAAAGACAACTTAATTGTGGAAATGCTAGACACCATCCAGAGGTATACAATCTGATCTTAATCTTATCAAATAATTCCTAGTTGCCAAGCTTGAAAGATCCCTATATAGTGCACGTGAAAAGTTGAACTAAAGTCATTGGACACCAATCCAGATTTGACATCCCTTCTATCGTAGAACATTCTTATTTCCGGCATAGAGGCACTTACCTGCCTTAATGCATGGATCATCCTTACCTAGCAACAAAAGGTCTCAAAGGAGCACTTTCTAAGAAGAAAGAAGGGAAGGAATTTATAGAGAGCATTTCCCCAGTAACTAGTTAGTCTCAAAGGGGTGCTTGAAAACAATTCCAGTCTTTTTTTTTTTCAAACCAAAACTTCTAGGAAAACTGTTAATCCAGTAACCAAATTGCACAGGAAAGTCTCCAATGGAAAATTGAGTACTCGTCCGATATGGGGGATTTAAATCCTTTTTGGATACCTCAGACCTATAGACCGTGTTAGAAGTGAAATAGGGTTCTTATCAAATAGGCAAAAAGGAATATCATGATCCGACCAATGTTCAGTTGTATTACGCTAGATGATATAAAAATGCAATGTTATGATATATGAAAAGATGCAAACAAAAATAGCACTAACCAAACTAAAAATCTAAGTAGAGACAGCATAAGCAGTAAAGGATGTGCATCGAAACTCATAAAATAGCTCAAGGTGGTCAATGGTCATCGTCTTCACTACTAGCATCCTCCTCTGCCCACCTACGTCGCTTCTCCTGGTAAAACTCCCGGGACTCCTATCGAAATCTATCATCATCTTCCCTCCGGACGGACTCAGCAGTGAAAAACTCATCAGCTCTCCTACAAAAATCAGCTGCCCTATCCAAATGTTGTGTCACCATACGATGGTGCTCCTCTGTAGCTTGGGCAAACCGATCCCACACACCTATGTGTGAGGTATGCTCGACCCTGAAAGCTTCGAATGATGATCGGAATTCTGAAAAATCAAAAGAAGAGTACCCTGCAGAAACATTGTCAGTAGGAAACCGTGGGGGTTCAGGAGTCGAATGTGATGGCTCAGGAGCTATGTGAGATGGCTCCCTAGGAGAGGGTGATGGAGCATGGGCAGTAGAGGTAGGAAAGGGTCCCTGGACATCTCTAAAAAGCCAATTGGATGAATTACGTACAGTCATCCGCTCAGGGTTTGGAAGAGGGATTTTAATTCCATTTCTTAACACCAAACGATACCCCTCGTCACATGCCTCAATCATCTTCATATTTATACAAGCATCCAAATCCAATCTAGGGCTAGCAGGACAATATTCAAGGTCATCCAATTCACATCCTAAGGCCACAGCAATCCTAGTGATAATACCACCTATGACTATGACCCCAGATGGGCTATTACTAACCTTAACTAAATGTCTAACCATATGGGCTCCAGAATCAATATTAACTTCATTTAGCATAGCCCATAAAAATTGTAACTCACTCTGCCTAGCCACCCCTGCACTATCATATCTTCCAGAGATTGTATTAGCCATAAACCTAAGGAGATAACGAAAAGTAGGATTAGGGATGTTAAATGATTTAGACCTAGATGCATCATAAGGGCGAGGGTCATCAGAAATTATTCTCCAAAATTGATGATCAATAAAAAGTCTATGAATTTGCCTCTCCCCTCCGCAAGGAAAATCAAATATTGTATTAAAATCACTTAAAGAAAGAGTAAACTCATGGTTCATTAATCTAAATTTGATTTTTCCTTCCTCACAATCCTTTCCTTGCAGTATTTCAGCAGACAGGAAGCTAAGGAATTCAAGAGTGATACTAGGGTAAGTAAGATGATGATGCGTGATAAATTTGGTCCAGCCTATCCTATTGGTCAACCAAGTTATGTCATCTCTTAACCCTAGGGTTGTCAACGTGTAAAAGTCTATAGTTCTTGTAGATACTAACTTCCTTTTTTCAAGCTTACTGAATTTAGACTTCATAACTTCATCCCTAAAAACAATTCCATATGGATGGCAGGAGGTCGGAGGACGATCGTTACCCAAGTCCTGAGCTTTTCTCTTTCCCTTGTCCCTTGCCAAAGAGGAAGAAGCTCCTCCTTTAGTCTTCACTCGCTTACTCATGGCGTTGGGGAGGGAGAGACAGCAGGTTAGCTTCTCGACTGCTCGAGAGAGACCAGCGGCAGCTGCTTCAAGCTTGTAACGCGCGTGGAAAATTAGGGCGTGCTCGGGCCGGCTTTAGAGGGCTAGCCGCAACATAGGCGTGTCGGGCATCCTCTTACACAAATACCCGACCCGTTTAAGCGTGGCATAGGCGTGCTTCCGTCCGGCCCAGGCGTGCCGCAGGTGAGAAAAGTGCGACACGGGCGTGCTCGACAGCACACTCTACCTTTTTTTTTTCATGAAAGGTAAATATATATCATCAAAGATAGCACAATCATACAAAATCCTGGGATGCATTCTCATGTCATGTCTGACGATGTGTCAGATCTGAGATGCATGCAGGGGGTGTACATGTGCTCTCATGGGTATCTCAACTCTCATGTATACTACATCTCTCATGGTTACATAGGCTCATACATGCGTCCATATTCCGCCCTTTCACTTGCACAGTGCGAGTGTATCTCCCGTGTCTCCTTCTTTCCTCCATACTATCTCTTTGCATCCGCCACTTCATGTGTTCCTCCCCTCTTTGTCTATCCATGTCCATCCTCGCCATAGAGTTTGCAACGATCATCGAATATTTGCCACTTTTGGTAAGTGACCAACCATCAACGGATTTGCCTTGTCTTTACCGTAGCCGTTTGCTACGGACTAGATAGGCCATTCAGGTGGGCCTATTCACCTCTGCTAGGCTTATTGGCCAAGCCTCAATCATAAACAGATTTAGAGTGTCTTTACCGTAGCCGTTTGCTACAGACTAGATAGGCTATTATAGGTTGGCCTATTAACCCTTTTTTTTTTTTTGATCCAATCTGCCCTGAAGTTAAACCCGCTTCGTCTTGATAAGATTGCCCTAGCATCTTGGATCCTTGGAGATGAGAGGCATCTCTGGAGCTGGGACTGGTCTGGTCCCCATTTGGGAAGATTGGTCTGGTCCAACCACCCTGAAGTTGAGAATGCCCTGGCCTTTGTGCGAGTCCGGTCTGATGGCCCTGGATTTGAGAGAAAGGCCCGTCCAAAACTGCCCTGGCCAAAACCGCCCTGGCTTAAGGAACAATCTGCTTTGTCTTTCTGCTTGTTGCGCGAAACCGCTGTGGGGGATTAGATCTCCGACGCTCGAATGGGATAGTCGGCAACCCCCTCGAAAATTGCCCTGGAGTTGAGCAGACCGTCCTGGAGTTGAACAAACCGCTCTGGCGCCATACCGCTCTGATTGCTCTGGATTTGGGAAAAGCACGCTCGAAATTTGGCCTCGATATGGGGGCAAATCGGCATGACACCACCCTTGAAAATCGCCTGGCGCAAATCGCCTAGGCAATACGGGTAATACCGCTCGATTGCTCGAGTTGGACAAACCGCACAGTTGAGAATAAGCGCCTCGGCGCCGCCGAGACCGCCGTGCCCGCTGAACGCCGCGCCGCCAAATCGCGCGCGCTTCAAATCGCTTCGGGTGTCGCTCGCAAAACCGCCGGGCAATACCGCTCGATTGCTCGAGTTGGGAAAACCGCCGAGTTGAGAAAACCCTGGCGGTTGTTCAAATCGCCTCGGAGATTACTCGCGTGAAAGCGCCTGGGCAATACCGCCCTGGGAGGGAACTCCTTTGCACAAAACCACCCTGGGGCAATACCGTTCTGCCAATACCGCTCTGATTGCCCTGGAGTTGACAAAAAAACCTCCTGCCGACCGTTCAAAACTGCCCTGGGAGATTACTTTTTTTTTCCTCACCGCCCTGGAATTGAGATAGGAGAGAAAGAAGAGGAATCGCCCTGGGCTTGGGCTTGGGGTTAATATAAGAATTGCCCTGGGATTGGAGTAAAGTAGAGGGATTACCCTGGGACTGGAGTAAAGAATAGGAATTGTCCTGGGATTGAGTAAGGATAGGAATTGTCGTGGGATTGGAATAGAATAGAGGAACTGCCCTGGGATTAAGTAGAAGCTTTGTGGAGTGGGGTGTTTTGGAGTTAGGAAGTAACCCAGATGTGAGGAGAGGCAATGTGGCTGATGTGCCCTGCACAGGAACTTGAAGATTTCTTGTGCAGAGGTGAGAGGTTATGAGGTCAAGTGAGCTGGGGGGGGGGGGGGGGGTAGGTGAGTTATTACCTTGGCTTCACGTGATCTCTACTGGCAGTGATATGTTATTGTCCTCCATCGTTCTATACACATGAATCTGCACCTTGCGAAAGATTTGGTCTCCATCAAACTTCGTATCTTCAAATCTGCTTGAATTTCTCTGCCTACAGACTATGTGGATTAGTGCTGACATTGCTAGGTGTCGGGCTCGATTCATAGACGTATCTTTCTTGTACCGCGATCTGAAAATTCTGAACATACATCGGTAAGTTACCATCGCTTCTGTCATCCTTAGCCATCCTCTAATCCTGCTCCATAGTAGCCGTATTTGTTCACATTTGAAGATAATGTGTTCCATGGTTTCCTCCTCCTGTTTACAGAAAATGCATTGTTTGTCCTCTATATATTCTTTCCCTGCTCTGACCGGTAATTTGCCATTGCCCAGCATCCACAGTGTGAATCTGTGACTAGGTTGTATATCATACCTTGTATTATTGTCCAAGACTTTTTGTCTCCACTTTGCCTGAAGTAGTCATATGCCTTCTTAACTCCGCCTTTGCCCTGCCCAAACCATGCTGTCAGACACTGGCTTGCTGCCACTGCAGAATTTGTGGTGCCTAGGATGGTGTTTTTTATCCATATTAATTTCTTCATGAGCGGTGAGTATGTATGTTTGCTTTGCCATCCCCAGATGTCTCCTTCCTGTATGTACGCATGATGGACCCACCGTATCCACAGCGTGTCTTGCTTCTCTTGTATCCGCCATAGGACCTTGGCTAATAATGCCATATTCCATGCCTTCAGGTCTCTTAGTCCTAATCCTCCTTCATCCTTGGGTTTGCACATTGTCTTCCAAGCTACCGGAGAATTCTTCGTATTCCACATAAGTGATCAGCAGATACCATATATCCTTTCTATTACTCCTATCGGGATTGGCAGGATTGACATCCAATAGCATTCTATTCCTTGTAAAACTGAGGCTATTAGCTGGCTTTTCCCTGCATATGACAATGTGGCTTTTGGCCATGAGGTGACTTTCTTCATGAGGCTGTCCAGTAGTGTGCAATAATCAGTGACTTTCAGTTTATTGGAAGCAATTGGTATCCCTAAGTATCTAAATGGCATCTCCCCTATTTTGAACCCAGTGATATGAATCAAACTTTCACGGATGCTTGAATCCACTCCTGCCATATAGATGCTTGATTTAGCCATATTAGCACTCAGGCCTGCCATGCTGGCAAATTGTGTTAGACAGTCTTTCAAAACAGCCACCGATGATATATCCCCACGGCTAAGGAGCAGGAGATCATCAGCATACATTAGATGAGATATTTTGAGTTCCTTACACTTGGGGTGAAAATGAAAATCAGATCTACTGGTGTACTTGGCTAGCATTCGTGAAAAGTATTCCATGCATAATCCAAACAAATATGGGGAGAGGGGGTCCCCCTGTCTAAGTCCCCTGCGTCCTTTGAAGAAACCATGCATGTAGCCGTTAATTACGACCGAGAATTTCGGACTGGTGATGCTTTCCCTAATCCATG
This sequence comes from Wurfbainia villosa, assembly GCA_025175895.1. Taxonomy (NCBI): domain Eukaryota; kingdom Viridiplantae; phylum Streptophyta; class Magnoliopsida; order Zingiberales; family Zingiberaceae; genus Wurfbainia; species Wurfbainia villosa. The sequence goes on along the minus strand of CM045987.1, from coordinate 121,455,925 downwards.
TTGTGAATTTGTCTAGAAACTGCAACGATGAGAGGATATCCTGAAGGAAACCCCAGTGTACTGAGTCAAAAGCTTTTTGTAGATCAACTTTAAGTATACACCGTGGAGAAATTCTTTTCCTGGTGTAATTACGCATAATCTCTTGGGCTAGATGTATGTTATCTGCAATGCCTCGGCCCTGCACAAATGCAGTTTGTTCTTTATGTAGCAAATGATCCATAACTTACCTGTGTTGTCTTCGGGTAACCTCAACACGCCTGTGTCGTTCGGCATAGGCGGGTCGTGTCAATTTGGCACGCAGTGGCACGTTTAACATGTCGTGTCCTGTAAACCTGAAAAAAAAATGTAAAACTCAAAATAAAATAAAATGACAAAAAAAATAGCTTGGGTTGCCTCCCAAGAAGCGCTTGTTTAAGGTCGTTAGCTTGACCCCTTAGTTACTCCCTAGTTTTGGGGATATGACTCGAGGAGTGTGCTCTGCCCCTCTTCCTCTCCAATCAGCTCAGTAGAATTGGTTGTGAAGTATCTCTTAAGTCTTTTACCATTTACTTTAAAAATTTCTGTAGACTCACTGGATATATCAATAGCTCCATGAGGATAAACCTTTTCAACTTGATATGGTCCCGACCATCTGGATTTCAGCTTCCCAGGAAAGAGTTTCAATCTTGAGTTGAATAGTAATACCAAGTCTCCTTGATGGAATTCTCTGCGCATGATATTCTTGTCATGTCACCTCTTCGTTTTCTCCTTGTAAGACCTTGCATGTTCATAAGCATCAAGGCGTAGTTCTTCAAGTTCATTTAGCTGTAGTTTTCTTTTCTCTCCGGCTTTCTTTTGGTCAAAATTAAGCCATTTAATTGCCCAATATGCCCTGTGCTCTATTTCAACTAGAAGATGACATGGTTTTCCATAAACTAATCGAAACGGAGTCATTCCAATGGGTGTCTTGTAAGCCGTTCGATAGGCCCATAGAGCATCGTCAAGTCTTAAAGACCAATCCTTCCTCGATCTTGATACTGTTTTCTCCAAGATAGTCTTGATTTCCCTATTTGATACTTCTATTTGCCCGCTCGTTTGTGGATGATATGGTGAGGCTAGTTTATGGGTTACTCCATACTTCTTGAGAAGGCTTTCAAATTGTCTTTCGATAAAGTGTGAGCCTCCATCACTTATTACTGCTCTTGGTATTCCAAATCTTGGAAATAGTATACTCTTAAAGAGCTTTATGACTGTTTTTGCATCACAAGAGGGGGATGGTAGAGCCTCAACCCATTTAGACACATAGTCCACTGCCACCAGTATATAGGTATTTTTATAGGAAGTAGGGAAGGGTCCCATATAGTCAATCCCCAAGACGTCGAACAATTCGACTTCCAATATCGAATTTTGAGGCATCTCATGTCTCCTTGATACGTTCCCGGTCCTTTGACAGCGGTCACAAGTCGTCACATAATTCTGAGAGTCTCTAAAAATATGAGGCCAATAAAATCCTGCTTGCAAAACCTTTGCTTGATCTTGCATGCTCGTGTGACCTCCATATGCTGAAGAATGACAGTGATACAATATATCCTCAATCTCTTCTTCGGATACACATCTTCGATATATAGCATCCGCCCCTTGCTTGAACAGGAATGGTTCATCCCACACATATTGCTTTACATCCGAAAGAAACTTCTTCCTCTGATGATAACTCATGTGAGAAGGTATTATCCTGCAAGCTAGGTAGTTGGCAAAATCAGCATACCACGGAGCCTTGATTGTCTTGACCGCTAGTAGCTGCTCATTCGGGAAGAAATCATTAATAGCAAGATCATCGGCACTTCCCGCCGTTAATTCTTGATGAAGCCTCGATAGATGGTCTGCAACTACATTCTCCGTTCCTTGCTTGTCTCAGATTTCCAAATCAAACTCTTGTAGAAGAAGTATCCACCGGATAAGTCTTGGCTTAGATTCCTTTTTACTCAGCAAGTATCTTATGGCTGCATGATCTGTGTAAACTATCACCTTAGTCCCTATGATATAAGATCTGAACTTGTTGAAAGCAAATACTATAGCCAAGAGTTCCTTCTCTGTGGTAGCATAATTCATTTGTGCTTCATTCAATGTTTTACTGGCGTAGTAGATTGCATACACCTTGCGATCCTTCCTTTGTCCCAACATCGCCCACAAAGAAAATCACTTGCATCACACATAATTTCAAAAGGGAGACTCCAATCTGGAGGTTGCATTATTGGGGCGGTTGTTAATGCTTCCTTAACCTGGAAAATGCATCAAGACAAGGATTATCAAAGTGAAACACAGTATCTTTAGCAAGCAAATTAGTTAATGGCTTCGAAATTTTTGAGAAGTCCTTGATGAATCGTCGGTAGAACCCTGCATGTCCTAGGAAACTACGCACTCCCTTGACATCAGTTGGAGGAGGCAACTTCTTGATCACTTCAGTTTTAGCAATGTCCACCTCGATACCACGGTGTGAAACTAGGTGCCCAAGTACTATGCCTTCTCGCACCATGAAGTGGCACTTCTCCCAATTAAGCATTAAATTCATTTCCTCGCATCTATGCAAGACCTTGACCAAATTAGATAAACACATATCAAAATCTGCACCATATACAGAAAAATCATCCATGAATACTTCCATTATATTCTCGATCATATCAGAAAAAATTGAAGTCATACATCTCTGAAAAGTGGCGGGTGCATTGCATAGTCCAAAAGGCATTCTCCTGAAAGCAAAAGTACCATATGGGCAGGTGAAAGTTGTTTTCTCTTGGTCATTAGGATAAATAGGGATTTTATAGAAACCGGAGTATCCATCTAAGTAACAGAAATGCGAGTGTTTTGCTAATCGGTCTAGCATTTGGTCAATAAATGGGATGGGAAAGTGGTCCTTTCTAGTTTCCTTATTCAATTTCCTATAATCAATACACATTCTCCATCCCGTAACCGCTCTCGTAGGGATTAACTCATTCGTAGCATTCCTTATCACCGTTATCCCACCTTTCTTTGGCACAACATGGACAGGACTTACCCATTCGCTATCGGATATTGGATAGATAATTCCTGCATCTAGCAATTTCATGACCTCTTTCTTGACTATCTCTTTCATGGCTGGGCTCAGCCTTCTTTGATGCTCTATAGAGGTTTTAAAATTGTCTTCTAGTAGAATTCTGTGCGTGCAAACCGATGGACTAATTCCCCTAATGTCATCAATCTTGTATCCAATGACATTCTTGTGTGTTTTCAATACCTCAATCAGTTTTTCGGTCTCTGCATTGCTCAGATTAGCATTAATGATCACAGGATAAGTAGAGTTTTCGCTAAGAAATTCATAATTGAGTGTTGATGGAAGAGGCTTAAGTTCTACCTGTGGTGTTAGGTTGGGGTCGGAAATCTCCAGCTCTTTATCCTCAAAATCCCCTTCGAGCTTATTAAGATAAGTTTGTTCCTGTGCTCCTTCTAGTGCTATTGACTGGAAACTGTCAATCCTACAACAAACATCAAAAACAGAAGGTTGTTTAATAGCTTTTGAAAGGTCAAATTCAATTTTGTCATTTCCAAATGCAAGTGAGAGTTTATGGTTCTTGACGTCTATCATTGCCCCTGCGGTAGCCAAGAAAGGTCTCCCTAAAATGAGTGGAATGCATGGGTCTTCATCCATGTCAAACACTACAAAATTGGCAGGAATAATAAAATTTCCCACCTGCACTAGTACATCTTCTAGGATTCCCAAAGGATATCTAATAGAGCGATCGGCTAACTGCAAGGCCATAGTAGTTAGTTTCATTTCTCCCAAATCTAATTTCTTGCATATGGAAAGAGGTATCAGATTGACACTAGCGCCCAAATCGCAAAAAGCCTTATCAAAATTTGAGTCATTAATTATGCAAGGGATAGAAAAGCTACCTGGATCATTTAGTTTGGGAGGTACTATGTTCTTAATTAAAGCGTTGCACTCCTCAGTAAGAGCCACTGTTACATGCTCCTCGACTTTTCTTTTATTGGTTAAGATATCCTTCAAGAACTTGGAGTATGTAGGCATTTGTTGAAGAGCTTCTGTAAAAGGTATATTGATATATAGCTTCCTAATTACCTCAAGGAACTTACCAAATTGTTCATCCAATTTTTCCTTAATCAGCCTCTGAGGGAACGGGATAGGGGGCTTATACGTTCTTGGTTCCTTGTTCAACATGCCTGTGTCGTTCGGCATAGGCTGGTCGTGTTGGCTGCTGGAGTGACCCGACACGGGTGTGTCGGCTGACACACGCTCGTGGGCATTCTCTTCCTCAGGCGTGTTGAACAACACGCCCTGGGTCAGGGTGTGTTGTCGGCTTCCTTTGCTATTCAACCCAGGCGTGCTGCTGTCTTCTTCCAACTCTGACACGCTCGTGTCCTTTAGCACAGGGGCCGCTTGTTGAGCTCTATCTCCTTCTAAAATCCTTCCACTTCTCAAACTTATGGAATTACAATGCTCAGCTGGGTTTACTTCTGAATTTCCAGGAAATCTGTCGGGCGTCCTTGATGCTGAGCTGGCAATTTGGGAAATTTGATTTTCCAGCATTCTTGTGTGATTAGTCAAATTATCAACCTTGCTTCCCAATTGCTTGATTGCCTCGGTATTATTTTGATGTTGCCGATTTGATTCTACAATATGCTGTCGAAATTCATCATTTATCTTCCCCTGGCACGTAATAAAATTCTCCATCATCTTTTCTAAGCTTGACTTGGGTCCTGGCTGAAATCCCGAAGGTGCTCCAAAACTGTTCTGTCCAGAAGAATTTTGGTTGGCTCTATACGAAAAGTTGGGATGATTCCTCCAACCGGGATTGTACGTGTTCGAATAAGGGTTGCCACCATTAGGCTTCTGATTAAAATTATTTAGCACATCTACTTGCTCAATCCCAGCTCCCGATGATGGTGCGTGTAGGATTTGGCAATTTATCGCTACATGTCCTGTTACACCACAAATCTCGCAAGTGACATTAGATGAGTTTACAACTGATACATTAAAATGTTCGAGCTTTTGAGTTAACGCATCAACTTTTGCACTTAGTAGATCAAGGGTACTTAACTCAAACTTACCTGGCGTTTTAATTTGATATCCTCGTTCTGTAGCCCATTGGTGAGATTTCATTGCCACATTCTCGATGATCTCAAATGCTTCATCCAACGTTTTGTTCATAAGAGCTCCTCCTGCAGCAGAATCAAGAGAAACTTTAGTAGCATACGAGATTCCATTGTAGAAAGTATGAACAATGAGCCACTTCTCCAGCCCATGATGAGGGCATTGCTGTAGTAATCCCTTAAATCTGTCCCAGGCTTCAAATAATGTTTCTCCATCCTTTTGTGCAAAATTAATGATTTGATGACGAAGACTTGCAGTTTTGCTGGGTGGAAAATACTTGTCTAAAAATCTTTGCTCCAGGTGATCCCAAGTAGTTATGCAATCTGCTGGAAGAGTGTGTAGCCAAGCTCTAGCTTTGTCCCGCAATGAGAAAGGAAACAAGCGCAATCTAATAGCATCAGCTGAGGCTCCATTCAGTTTTAAAGTTTCACAAAATTCCAAAAATACTTCCAAGTGCAGATTTGGATCTTCAGTGGGTGCTCCTTCGAATTGATGTTGTTGGACCATGGATAGTAGAGCCGGTTTCAATTCAAAATTGTTCGCTTCAATAGGGGGTCTTCTAATACTTGATCTCAATCCCCTCGTACTAGGTGTTGCATAATCCCTTAAAGGTTTATTCTCGTTCTGATCAGCCATGTTGGAGGTCAGATTTTCTTCCTGACGTTGCTAAAATCGTCTTCTAGCAAGGAACGTTCTCTCTATCTCAGGATCAATATCGAGAATTTCCCTATTAAATCTGTGCATGCAACAACAAGAGAGGCTCCCAAAACAAGAATTCAGAATAGACACAAAGAATAGGAACAAAAATAGAAATCTAGATTAACTAAATCACGCTCAATTCAATATTGAGTGCCAATCCCCGGCAACGACGCCAAAAACTTGATGTGTTATTTTCCACAAGTGCACGGTTGTCGTCAAGTAATAAAAATATCGATCCCACAGGGATTGAGACAATTACCGAATGATCGTGATACTAAGTTATCTAGTCAATCAATTTGTGGATTAAGCAAAGAAACTGAGCAGTCAAGAACAACTAATGAGAAGAACGAGCTAAAAGTCAATAGTTGAGAAGAATCTCAGGATATGGGTTTCACCACGTCGACGATTTATAAGGTGATTTAATTCTTTCCTACCCCTGTTAGAGTTATTTTGATGGAACCTATCCTAAGGTAAATCAACGGCCCCTTTCGAGGTCTATGCCAACTGTACCTATCAAACTTAATTTACCTGTCACGGTATTCGAGCATAGGGGATCATAATCAGCTAAGGGGACCTATCATAAGACCCTCGCAAACCTCCCTAGTCTTACCACCGTTACTTGGTAAAAACTGGATTTGATAGATCCATTAAGTCCATAAGAGTTCCTTTAGAGTCTAAATTTCCTTTTCACGATAGGTTTGCACACGGGACCATAATCAGCCAAGGGGACCTGTCACGAGACCCCCGCAAGCCCTCATAGATACACTACCTCTACTTACAGGAGTTAATCCCTAGTTGGTTCTGGATTTCGGGAACTTGGGTTCACTGTTAGGTACTTCCCCTTAGCTCCTTAGGTTTATTAATAAGAATCCAAAAACCATATCAAAACAAACAATAATTCAAGTAGTATAGATTACATCATCCATCATAAATCGTCAAGGGCTACTCCCCCATCCTAGGATTACAGGACACTACTCCATAGTCAAACAAGAATTGCTAGAGAAAGAAATTACAATACTTAGTGTCATCTGTGTTCCTCTATCGTTGACTCCTTCATTCTCCTCGTTCTTGTGTCGTCCTCTTTTCCCTACGTGCCCTCTCCCTTAGGGTTAGAATATCTCCTCTTTTATAGCCTTGGCCTCCTCTTCAATTAAGGCAAAAGATTTTTCCTTTAATTGAGACGAAGATCGTGGCTTTGTCGAGTTGCTCTAGAAAAGGAAGTCTGGAATCAGGCCGACATGCCCATGCCAAATGAGGGCACAGGCGTGTCGTACATTTCTCACTGGCCGTGTCAGCACTTGAACAGGGCGTGTTGGTTGCTGAACCAGGGCGTGTTGAGCGATGGAACTCCTGACACTGACGTGTCACTGATAACACGCCTGTGTTGTTTTGATACGCCTGCTTCTTCGCCCTGTTAACACGAAAAACACCCAAAAGCAGTCTCTTCGTCCAAAATATGCTAAACTTAACTGAATCATGACAAAATGCATGCATATGGAGTAGTGAAAACGTAGCACGATTTACACACATCATGGAGCTCGGTTGTTCCAGTGGACAAAGCAACTGGGGAAGGGGTGCTGCCGATGAGGAGTTGGCTGGTAAGCTTTGATTTCACCTTTCGTTTCCATCTGGTAAATTCTGTATGCAGTGTTGTCGATGGATGAGTTGGGTAGATTTTTCTGTCTTCGATCTAGTGAGGAGGGAGCTGTGGATCGTGCTTGAGGTGAGTTTTGATTGTGGTTTTCCTTCACAGCAGTAGTATATGGTTGGTGTGTTTTCCTCATTGTGAGATTGGGTATCGCAACCTCTGTTTGCTGCAGAGCTGGGAGCTGGGGTCTGAGATCTGCCCTGTTTGGGGGTGGTAGTCGATCGGTGCGAGTGGAATAAGAAGGGGAGCTAAATTACAACTCTGATTTTAGATGTGATTAGATTTCGTTTGTTGTTGTTGTTGATCTTAGAATGGTCATTGATTGACTGTGGTGATTTGGATGGTGAGGTAAGCTTGGATTGTTCTGAGTGTTGTTTAGATATAGGAGTATGCAGTTTGATTGGAGTGTGTTTAGATCTATTTACTTTAATGGATCTTTGGATGTTGGTGATCTATTGTGAGTGTGGTTATGGTGTTGCAGATTGGGATAATCGGGATTTCTAACTCGTAGACGGGGAAGGGATGCGAACATAGAAATGAAGTAGTGTTTTGTTTGTATACTTATCAGAGGCTTGTACTTAATCATAGTTTGTTATTATGTGCAGGGTTGGAGTACGAGGCAGGTCTCCGGGCTTGAGGATCATTATTTCGAGATTCGTATCAGGTGGGTAATATCTACCTGGTCCGATAGTTTTGATCAAATTCTAGTGCATGAATTTGGATATATGTTTATACCTGTTTATCTTAAATCCACTCATGTTTAATCATATGCTTGTACTTCCTTTGACCTTTGAGATATATTGTTGTTATTTCATTGATTATCTATCATGGATATGAACTAAAAACCCTATTATGTGTTAGCTGATAGATGTTCAGTAAGTACATATGGTTAGGGTTATCTTTGTGACCTCAGATTGGGCTACTGTGTTACATCACTAGGGTTAGGTGATGGATTGGATTATGGAGTCGATTGTTATATCATACCCGTATTAGTGGTGCATCTATGGTGGATCTAGTTGTCTGTGCATAGATAAGTGTGTGGTTGTCAGTATGTGGTCATGGACTAGAGGTCCTAGCGTGATGGTATATCCATTATGGATCGTATATCTGTGTATGGTTATATGAATTGTCGATAGTATCTCGCTACTGACTAGAGATCTTAGCGTGGTTGATTGTCAGGTGTGTATGACTCTTTGTGCGATAGAGAGAGTCTTGTGGATTGTAGTCCTTGCATAGTTGACTTTTGGTTGACCAGGACTCCCCGTGGGATAGGGAGTGTGGCGAGGATACATATATGGAGCTATGCATCATTACATTGCATGCATGTTGTTGATTGGGTCTCCCTTATGGTTGAGACGGGTCGTCAGTCATCCTGCCTCCCCGACCACTCGGGGTAGTGGTAGCAGGGTTGAGGGCAGAGCATTGTTGTGTGTGCCATTTTCGGCCACTATGGATGATGGTAGCTGGAGATGCGCACTTGGCCACTGTGCGGAGTGGTAGTTAGCGCACTCACCCACTATAGACGGTGGTCGTGTGATGTGCAGTTGTCCTGGGTGCGGTGCTCGTCTACTCATGGGTAGGGACGGAGCGACTAGCAGCAGGGACCCCCGTGTGGGTAGCATATAGCTCTATGGCGGCTAGCTACCGTTTCATACTACCCAACTCGGTCACTTGAGAGTGGTGGCGGCTGGAGTCAGGATAGTTGTCATGTTGTGCCACCCGGGCCATACTGGGGTCGTGGTTGGACGGGTCCGCAGACATGACCATGCATATACATTGCTGATATATATGTATGCATGTATTCGATATATGTTTTACATATGCCTGTGAGATGATGCATTTGTTTGCTGCATATGTTTGTACATCATGATATATACCATTTGCATATTATATACTGCTGTGTGTTGAGCATGATATATGTGTTGGTCCAGACTGTTGTATGCATTTGATTAGCGTCATGTTATAGTATGGTATGGATCAGGATGTTATTACAGGTGATTATATACTATTCATGTGTCTGAGTATTGGTCAGATATGGGATTGACTTTGTACGTTATATGGGTTATGTTATTGTATATCTGTTCAGGATATAGCTTATAGTGTTGCAGATCGTCAGGTACGTTGGTACATTACTTCATGTTCAGTTGATTAGTTTAGTATATACATTGAGTATGACTATACTGTGGTTACTTGTTATTAGTTTTGTATAGGATTGTATGTCTATTGGACCCATGTTGTATACCTGTAGATCTTCACATGTATACTTGTAGATCTCTTTATCCTATATGTTTATGCACTTTCTACATATTACCCCTGAGTTTATACTCACCACCCCGGACCCTGGGTTTCCTGTCGCCCAGGTAACAGGTAAAAGATTTCCTTGAACGTTCGGAGCTTCGCCAGCTGATCCCATCTCACACCGAACGGATGGATGTATTCTGTATTGTTGTATTTTATGGATTGTCGTGTTAGGATTTTACCCTGTATTGTTTCCATATTTGTGATATACGGATGTGTTGTATGTATTTGGCCTTTGATGTGGTTTCTATTATGTTTCTTGTCATGTCAAGCCACTCCGGAGTGCACAATTATGTTTTTGTATCTTGTTTTATCTGTCAGTATATTTCCGCTGTGTTTAGTATGTTGATATTTTTATGTTATATTGTTGTTGTGGGCCTACGGGCCTTGTATTAATCCGATATGTTGCCACGTACAGGGGAGATGTTGTCCGTTTACTTTTCGGCACAACATATTCTCGGGGCGTGACAGACGTCGCCCACGCCAAGATCATCGTCGCCGCCCTTCCTTGTGCCCAAGTCGCCGCCAGTTTCCCCTCTCCGCCGCTGGCCGCCCGAGCTGAACGCGCCATCGTTTTCTTCTCCACGCTCTGCCTCGGTCGTCGCCGCTCCCTTCCTCCTCCCCCCCCCCCTCCCGCGTGCGCCTGCTGGCATCGCCGCTCTTCTCTGCAACGATGCTCTGTTTCAAGAAGTCGTTCAACTCAAGCACGCATCTCCTCTCCTCGCATCGCTGCTTGACGATCGATGGCTTTTCGGGCAGATTTATGGTCCTAGATGGGGGGTGAGATCGAGCATGAAACAACCCCTGGCAGGGATTTAGCCTTCACTACCCTTGAGCAGGGTTTCTTCTCTCGATACTATGGAGCTGAGGATCAAATGTCTCAAAGTTCCTGCCATTAGGGTTAATGGAATCAGCCGCAGAAGAAAGTTTTATGTTCCATGTGCAACAATGGAAGAAACTCTCGAAGCCATTTCGAGGTCAGTACTGCCACAACCCATCCTGGGGATAAGCTAGATACATCTAAATCCATCAAATCTAGCCCAGAGGTGGAACTAGTCGATGAGAAAATGGGTTCAGGGATACATGGTCTGGAAGAGGCTAATGCACCAACCCAAAAAAGTGCAAGAATACATGACTTTTGCTTGGGAATCCCCTATGGTGGATTTCAGTTTTTCGACGGGTTGTTCGGATTTATTTTATCCAAAAATCCTACTGGTTTGATATTTGGAGGTGTTATATCAGCTCTGAGGATATTTAGCCTAATCGTGTGGAGCTATGGAGGATCCAACATACCTTTCATTTTGGGCCAAACATATTTGAGAACAGATGCAGAGATGCAGATTGAAAGATTGTAGGATTGATTTGATCATTCGAGCTAGCACGAGTTATATATCAGGACTTTGATTTGAGGTAGAGATTCTCGGACATTCTACGTATCAGGTTTCGATCACGAGATAGGTCCACGGGCGTAAAGATAATTGTTATTCTTCATAGCAGACGGGTACTTTAACTTATCTTTTGATATTGTCATGTTGATATACGTAGTTGGCTATAGCTTGTAGTAATTTTTATGTCTTATCTGCCCTTGTATGTCACTGTGCCTTACATGATACATGCATTATCTATCTTAGTCGATATTATCTTGATACCTGCCATGTGTACTTATTTTGGGAGTTGTGACATGCACTTAATTAGCTTTTAGATATACCTTCCCTGTATACCTAGGTCATTGATATGTACTCATTCTTTTTGTGCATATTATTTGGAGACGTATTTTGGTTGATGTTACATGCTTTAGTGTCATGCACCATCTTGCATGATTGCATGCTGGCTGGTCGGGGTTCCTTTGTAGTTGAGCCCGCAGCCAGTTACATGATCTGCACACACTGTCACTCATGGGTTAGTGGTACATCAGGAGGGTGTGTGCAGTAGCTAAGTCAGGCTCCGCTGGTCCGTTCATGGGTAGCAGTGAGGCAGCGTGGTAGCGGGCAAGGATCCCTCCTCTGGTCTACGACACTGGGAGATGAGAGCTTTGCTCCCCCACTCTGTTTGGGGTAGGAGGATAGGTGTACTCCGACAGCATCCTGTCCACTCGGTCACTCAGGAGCAGTGATGGCAGAGTGCACAGTTGTCATAGCCCTACCCACTCGGCTTTACCATCGCGTGTGAGGCGGCTGACTGACGTCAGGGGTGACCATGTCATTTGCATCGCATGCATATTGCATGGATGACATTTGTTTGTGTTTGCTGCATTTTGGTTGCTGCCTTGGTTGTTACATATGATTGACATGCATACATGATACATTATGTATTTGGTCTGACGACCTTATTTCTGCTAGTATGACTCATACTCTTATGTCAGGATAGGAGATTCAGGTATGTACAGGCTTTCCGCATCTCTTCCTTGCATTTTTCTATTATTGATTAGGAGACTGTACTGGCATGATTATTATTGTTAGATATATCTTACTATGCATGTCGACTTGATACCCGCTGAGTTCATTGAACTTACCCCGTTGCTTTATATCTATTTCAGGTTGAAATTGCTAGGAGAGTCCAGCTGTCAATCCCCCTAGTAGTAATGGTTTTGTTATTGGATTAATGGTTTTGGATTTATTGACTAGAAGACATGTGTAGGACTTGTGTTTTGGTTATGTACTTGTGGATGCTTTGGTGGTATTTGTTAAGTTCTTATGGACTTTTATTCGGACTTGTATTCAATTTGTTTTGGTTGTGTATTCCTGCTCAGATGGCAGAAGAGGTAAGTCTAGAGGTCGTAAACTTTTTATTTACGTTGGTTGTTAGCCTGAGGCCTATATATGATCTGTATGTATGGTTTATGTTTCGGTCGTATTGACCGATGTATAGTGGGTCGTGTGTGCCTTGTAGACAAGATTTGTATTGTCACCCGTACATGGGAGATGCTGTCGGATTTTCGTTTGGCGGGGACTCCTCGAGGCGTGACAGTTATAGATGGAATAGTGATGGAAGAATACTTTCTTCCTTTGCTTCAACCCTTGTATCGGCAGGACATGTGTCTTCGGGCTCTTCCCCAGCTGCAGGATCTCTCCAATTGTAGAATTTTCTGGTTCTCCAACTACAAGAACTCCTTCTCCAGTTACAGCAGGATCTTCGGTTCTCTAACTGCAGGATCTCTTTCTCCAGTAAAAATCAATTGTTGAGATGAAATATACGCGAGAGTTGAGCATAGTTATGTTTCAATTTTATACCTAAATTTTTCTTGACTGGTACGGTTACATTCGATATTTTTGTATTATAAATTTCATACGATTAATAGTTTATTATTTGTATTAATGAATTATTTTGAATGATTAGATGTGTTTATCAAATTTGATATGTGAATTTTTATATATTATTATATATGTTTGGAATACAAATTGTAAAAACAGGTAAAAACAATAAATTATATAATAGTATTTTTTTTCATATTTTTTTAAATTAATTTGGCGACAAAAATATAATTTTGTTGCAAAATTGATCATTGGAAAATCCACCAATGATCGTGATGGAACATTATCGATCATTGATTTATTGTAGCACCTTCTGTAATCTTTGGTAGCCAATGACCGGTCGGTGGTCACATCAGTCGACTGATGGTATTTTTCAATCGACTAGGAATGAATATTTTGCAATGAATTTTTTATTTTTGCCGCAGATTTGGCGATGAAAAAAAATTCCTCGCCAAATTTATTTTTATTCATGAAAATCTGTTTATTAGTCTTTTGCGACGAACTATATCTTCGTCGCAGATTTGGCGACGAATATAAATATTCGTCGCTAAATTTGGCGACGAATAGTTATTTTCGTCGCCAAATTTTTGTGATGACCTTTTTTTCGTCGCAGATTTGGGAACGAACTATGTTTCGTCGCAAATTTGGCGACGAATAGTTATTTTCGTCGCCAAATTTGGCGACGAATAGTTATTTTCGTTGTCAAAATTGGCGACGAATATTTATTTTCGTCTCCAAATTTTTGCAATGAATTAATTTTTCGTCGCAGATTTGATGACGAATTATTTTTTCGTCACAGATTTGGCGACGAACTATTTTTTTGTCGCAGATTTGGCAACGAACTTTGTTTCGTCGTCAAATTTAGCGACGAATTTTACAACGAAAATTTTATTCGTTGTAATTTTTGCGATGAATTTTTTATTTTCGTTGCTAAATTTAGCGGCGAATTATTTCCAACGAAACAAATTCATTGCAAATTTCATTGCAAACAAATTTTGCAACGAATTTTTATTCAAAATTCGTTGCAAAATTTGTCGCCAAATACTGAAATTTTTGTAGTGCTCGGTCCATCTTTTCATCTTGAGGAAACCTCCCTTTGATCCTCCTGGATAGTTAAATCCCTGCATCAAAATGGATCATTCTTCAAAGTCCCTCATCATGATGAAGTCTTCAATTCTTTCCTTCCATGAATTGAAGCCTTCTCGTCCATAAAATGCATACGAGACCGGCGTGCTGATATCTCATCCTAATTGTTCTTCAAACTCCATCTTCCCTCTAGCGATTTTGCTCCCGGGTGTTAGTCCGTAGAAGAGCTCCAAGCTCTGATACTAATTGTTAGGATCTATACGTCCGCTAAAGGAGAGGTGAATAGCGTCGTTCGTCGTATGATAGAATTCGATTGTGCTTGCCTATGATTGTTAGTACGCAGCGGAATATGGAAAATACAATACAACTATATAATCACAATATGTAAGAATATAACGTGGTTCGAACCTCAAGGTTCTTACTCCACGGGTTAGGCTCGAACGAGCCCTAGCGATGCAAATGCAACCACTAATCACTAACTCCTTCTCGGAACAATCCGATGGTGGAGAAAACCTCTTACAATAGTTCTTACAACAATAAGAATGAAATACAAGCAATTACAAATGAAATACAACAAAAGAATGCAAAGAAAACTTTACAATCGATCTTTTGGAAGCTTGATTATTGATTGCCTTGGACTAGCCTTGAAGACGCTGATTTGCACCAACAAATCGCTCCAAATCGTCCAAGAAAATCTTACTAGAAATCTTCCCCACGATTTTCGCCTAGCAGTCGACTGATCGGGACCATCAGTCGACTGCTCCTGTAGTCGTTGTCTCACAACGGCATGAGCCACGTTGGATAAGTTTCAACGGATAGACCATCAGTCGACTGATCATGCCCATCAGTTGACTGATCGAGTCATCACTCGATCACAAACCTTAATAATCGACTGGGAACTTTGCCCCGAATACCCGACCATCGAATAATCTCGGATCGGTCGCCGATCGATCGAATGATCGGCCTAACCGATCATTGTCATGTCAATTCTTGCAGTCGAACTCTAGTCGACTGACCATAATACTAGTCGACTGATAACCTCATCCATGAGGTTTTAACCCCAAGTATGGTGTCCTCATACTTGCTAGACCACCCTTAGCCTAGACCTAAGCCTTCTAGCTACCTCCGTCAACCTCGTGCCTATCGGATCCCTCCAAGTCATCCATGACTTGTTCATCCATACACTAGCCTTCAGGTGCTTCCATCAGCTACTGTCATGCTAATGTGGTCTACACCGTCAAGACACATTGGGCTTACGTTGTCAAGACTCCCACTTGGACTTTACATCGTCAACCATTGGACTTATACTGCCAAGACTCCACCCTTGGACTTTACGCCGCCAATATTCCCCTTAGACTTCTCAATTACCGAGACTCAAGCTTGGACTTTCCCTTGCCAATCCATGTTGGACTTTCCATGTCAAGACCCATGCTTGGACTTTTCCTTGCCAGACCCATGCTTGGACTTTCCTTGTCAACCCATATTGGACTTTCTATGCCAAGTACACAATATTTGGACTTTCCCAAATGTCAAGTGTCCCACTTAGACTTTCCATGCAAAGTACCCATGACTTGGACTTTCCATGTCAAGACTCAAGCTTGAACTTTTCATGCCAAGTACACAAGACTTGAACTTCTTTCATGACAATGGTCAAACCATCGTCAAACATCAAATATGATCTGGGTCGATTGCACCAATAATCTTCCCAATACATTGTCAGATATTAATATCAAATATCAAAATACTATTCGAGTCTGATCAATCGTGACCTGAACTGATTGTACTAACATTTTAGACGGTTAAAGTTGAGGGTTAACCATTTATAAACTATCGATCATCAATTTCGGACCATCAAATTATCGATTCTGAACCGTGATCGAATTTATTCACAACTACTATTTAGAAGAAGAGATACACGGTGGAAGGAGAATAAATACAATACTTTAACGAGGCGAGAAAAGAGAAGCGGCAATGCTCAAAAGTCATAAAAGAGGGTTGCTCCGAATATATAGAAAATTCTCACAAATGCAATAATTAATTAGACTCACAAATCAATAAAAGTTGCAAATGATGGGAGTGGGCATTCACATGCATGCCACCGTTAACATTTTGAGCTCCACATTGATAGGAGGGGCGGAGTCATTTAACTCACTTTAAAAAAATTAATAATTTTAATTTTTTTTAATTTTATATATATATATATATATATATATATATATATATATATATATATATATATATATATATATATATATGAGTTTTGATCGAATACGCAACTAAATTGGCCGTGTCCGTCCGCGACACGTCGACCCACCGTCATTGCCACCGTCGCCGCCACGCCGTCCGACCACCTCCGGCCGTCAAACCGGGCGCGATCGACACGCACCTCGCCGGCGGTCCGGTGGGGCTCGGTTGGCGCGACCATTGTCAGCCGCGATCGGGCCGAATATGGCCGACCGCCGGCTGAATCTGCCGGAAGGACCGCCACAGGCGGTCCTTCCTCAGCAGATTCCGGCCGCTGGCATCGCTGATCGGCCCGCCGCGCCCACGACGAGGTGCGATCCGATCACGCTGTGTCCGACGGCCGCAGTGGTCGTGGCGGGCGGCGTGAAGATCGGGCGGTGGGTCGGCGGGTCGCAGATGGACGCGACGACGGCCGGGCGCCAGATTCGATACAATGATACGCCGCGACGCTCAGACGCTTCCACGCGACACCGACGCGGCCGCCACTGCCGCCGCTGGCGCCGACCACCGCCGACCGCCGGACCAAGCGCGATCGGCCCGACTCGTCGGCGGTCCGGCGGGCTTGATTCCGGCCGGCGAAGGCCCGAATCAGCGCAAATCGGTCGAATTGATCAAACACGCGACCGGCGCCTACGATCGATTCGATCGATCGCCGAAATCGGCCGCCGATTCGGGCGGCCAATTTCTCACGCGATTCGGCCGACGGCCGATCGGCGATCACCGAGATACCGAATCGACCGACCGACGCGTCTGTCTCGCATCGGATTTTGGCCGCACGACCGAGCCCGATCGCGATCGACAGTGGCCGCGCCACTACAAGCCGCGTGTTTCGGTCAATTCCGACTGGTTTTCGTCAGATTCCGGGCGCTAATATGCCGGAATTCAAGCCCCGGCAGACCGCCGGTGAGTCAGGCATCAATCACGCCGGGTCCGACGGTCGGCGGTGGTCGAACGGCACGGCGGTAGCGTGCGTCGGTGTCGAGTGGAGCGCATGGGCGCACAGGGTACGTAGTGTATTTTTTTTCTCTCTCTATATATATAATTTTAAATTTTGACTACCCTTCTAATCGATAGTGCATCATATATCTCCAATGATTTCGGCTATATATATATATATATATATATATAGTCTTTCGTTCACCTACGCGCTCGGTCACTGTGCATTTGTGTGTGCACAGTGACTGTGAACAGTGATTTCAATGTTCACATAGTTGAAGTGAACTTCAACTACCCGTGCACGAGCGCGTATTGATCCGGCGCACAAATGAACAAAGCTCTATATATATATATATAGATAAATCTAGATTGAAATTTAAATGAGTACTTCATAAAATTCAACGACTGACGTATGCTCGTAAAGCTTGAGCATTTGCATACATCCCAAGGCCAGGTCATGACACTCCACAACGAGGAGAGTTGTTAGAGTTTTCTGTTGCCATAATAATAAATCTGTTTGGTCGCTGAAGAAGGACCGATGAAGAACGTCGAGTCCAAACCAATTATATATTGACGGCTAACAGTGGCGTTTTATATTAATTAAGTTTCAAGACTTGAGCAAGGATAATTAAGTAGTCGAGATTCTCATACCGCTCTCTCTCTCTACAAGTTAAGTGTCGTTATATTAATAATCGTTACTGTTGTTGTTAAGTTATCCAATATAAATTTTTGGTGAGTTAATGCTGTGCAAGCTTTCAGCATTAATTAGTTTGCTCAATATAATGATGGATGAAAGCCATCTCTAACATGCATGCACTTATCTGACAATTGGATCGGAATTACTCTATGAGGTGAGGTTCTTAGCGAACTCGTATTAATTCAATTAGTTGATTGGGGATAATAGTTGGCAAACAATATAATAATTCTTTGATCTTGATTAATTAAATTTAGAAAAAATATATACCTGTAAAAATTGGAAATTTGTTCAATTAGTAGCTCTCTGTCATCTGTCCCAGGACACTAGCGAGATAGAAATAAATTACGGAGAGAACAAAGTCCTTTGATACGGTGACAGAATAGGGAGGGATCCATCTGAAATCAAGAAGAATTTTAAATCTTTCATCCGACATCGTACTCAGTCTATTCTATAAGTAATATTCTATTTTTATTATCACGTCATCTATGTGAGAACAAGAAATAATATATACCTGGTTAAAGCTTATATTTCCGAAGTCAAATAAGAGGGCAAGGAGAACGTATATACGCACTCATCCAACAACGAGAAAGCATGATCATTTTTTTATTGTTATTTCATTAATGCTCTCGAATTATTTTTAATTTGATTTATAGTATTTTATTTTTGTTTGATCTTATGATCCTTAAGCTCCAGTCTTTTGTTACACAAGTTTTACTCTGGTTTATTATTTTACCTTATTGTAAAAGCTTTTAATTTGTATATATATATATATATATATATAATGATTTTTCTTACAAAGGGTGACTCACCTTACAAGCAAATTGTTGAAAATTTCGCTAATGGATCATTGTAAATTAAAAATGAGAAATTAATATATAAAAAATATTTAAGTAATAAAGGATTGATTCGATATGATCAAATTAACAAAAGTATTGGCTCGTATAAGAGCTAAGTTTATGGATGTTAATATATGAATATTATTTGAGTATATGTGAATGTCAATTTGTGTGGAACTATATATTAAAGGGATGTGAAATTAAAAATAATTTGTGAGACCTGTTACAAATTAAGAGAAATTAATTAACTAATTAATTTATAACATGGACATCAATATTAATCCAGTAATTAATCAATTAATTGATATATGAATTGTATTGATTAAAAGATACACTTATTACCATTTCACCCCTAGGAGGAAACATTTCACTCTTTAATTAGGGTTTTTTTTCTCAATTCGCTATATACTCAAGTCAACCTTAAGTCGTGAAATCCCCTCTCGAGCTCTCTTCTCTCTCCCTCTCCTCTCTTAAGAATTCCAAAGTTTCAAAAGTTCATCGAGATTTGAAATTTAGAGTCCTTTTTGAAACATATATAGGTTGTTGTATATTGGGAGATGATTGTCGATAAATTATAAGCAACTAAGCTGAGCAATATCATCTTAAAGGATTACTTTCACCTTGACTTTAAAATTCTTATACATAGAGATAAACTTATCTGAAAGGATGTATTGGTTAAGTTGGTAACGATGATACTGAAAATGTTGCATCTATGATCTGATGGAGTGTCTCGATAATAGCAAGGATGTGTCAAGAGTATAAACGAGATAAAATTTACATCGTCATATCAAGCTCCATCGGTTCGAGCTGACCGATCGGACTCCAGCTATTCGATTAACATTGTTAATCTATCTAAAACACAAATTACCATAAAGTAGAAATCTAAAAGTTTCACATTGATTATTGTCTATCTTACTTCCACTTTACCTTTTCTCTTGATAAATAATTTTTAATTAAACTTCCCTTAAAGTTTTATTTGTTAATTTCATATTTCAACTATTTTTCCTTCTCTAATCATCATTTATGATCCTCCACGCTTGCCACCGTTGTCTTGCTATCCATAGCAACAAATAAAGCATATTAAAGCACAAAAGTGCAATAATAAGAAATTAATCATCAGTAGTATATATTATAACGGTGTACATTTAAATATTAATAGAATTAAATTTGATTAGTATTTATATTATAATTATGTGTATTTGGATATTAATAAAATTATATTTATTTAGTATTTATATTCTAATTGTGTGTGTTTAAATGTTATTAGTAAATATTGATATTAATATTGATTTTTTATAAATTTATAAATTTAGATCTCTAACTAAATTTAAATATTAAATTTGATATTGATCTCTAAATTTAGAGATCGACTTGAAAATCAATCTCTAAATTTATAGATCGATTTTTAAGTCGATCTCTAGATTAGAGATCGAATGCTAATTCGATCTCTAATTTAAAAATTCAAAATTTATAGACTTAAATATTCGGTCTCTAAAGTAGTCACTAATAAATTTAGAGACAAAAAATCGATCTCTTATTTAGATTTTTTTTTGCAATGATACTACAATTCAAATGTGAAAGAAACACAAAGAATTACATAACTATGATCAACAAAGCAAACAATAGCTAGTATGCAGCATTTGCTATGTTACCCCTCGTACGTAGTTGGCTCGTATTTTTTTTGCTTTCATGGTGATTGTTTGTACATGTGTTTTGCTTATACATTTAACGATCTACTTCATCAATAATAAACTCATTTAAATTAATCACCGCTAATAAGGCATGGAGTATACAACACCATTATATCAATGCAAACTTTTAACGATCACATGAGGCCATGTTCCACTATCAACGATGGGAACCTTTTGTGCACGCGGTACACCAAAAGATTATTCAATGACTCTCTAAAGTGACGCATAGCTATTATTAACATTATAATAAGTTATTAGTCCACTATTTAGCATAAACCCATGTACCAAAAGGCAATATTTTACCTTCATGAAAAAAGATCATACCATATACTAGATATTATCAGAAGATAAAATATCTAAGATGCATCTGGTTACATTTGGGAATTTCCAATCCAAAAAAGAGCATCCTTGATTATTTTTGAATTTGATGTGATTTCTTTGCGTTCATCTTCATTGTAAGTAAATTATTAGTACAACAATGCTCCCAAGTGGAATAGCATTAATAGACTATTTTGGCCCGAATGGAAAAGACCTAGTAGCTAACACATACAGACATTGCATAATAGAACAACGGATTAATTTCTTACAAATGTGAGGATGACATCCTCCATATACTGATTACTAGTCTCAGGGGTCAAAAGACCACTGTAATTTACCTCTCTTATGACGATGGTCCAGAGGCAGATTGATAGGGGCTATTAGGTTGACGGATTCTAACATTTTGCACAATGAATAAACTATTTTATTATGTTAATAAAGGATTTAAGTTAGGTTTGTTTGTAGTATTGATATTTATTGACTATGTAAGAACTCAACACAATGTACATAGAGCTCAAAGAGCTTGTGGCTCAATTGTGGAGTTGGGTTGATGGTTGATTATTTGACATGGTCAAGTGACTTGATGGCTTAGTGATTTGTAATGAGGTTGGCTCAGAAGTGATCGATGAAGGATGATATAAAATATTTGAAAAATCAAAAATTTCTTGCAAGTTGAACTCTAGGATAAAGAATATGGAGCCGTTGAATACTTAGAAATAAATAAACTTAGGTAATTAAGAGGTTGAAGATATAAATGATGGAATAAATTTCCTATAACATGAATTTAATTAAATATAGAAAATCTAGCTTACATCAAATTTTACAGTGTAATAGAAATAAAATACACTACGATGGTAAAATTAAACTAACCTGGATGCAGCGGTATCACCATCGTTAATGTGTCATTCTCGAAATCCAATGATCCTGCAAAAATCTAAGTGGGTAAATCTTTCATAAAATCTAGAGTGATGGCGTCAGAGAGATATTTAAAAAGTGCCTAACTCTATAGGAATCCTACCCTATATATAATCTAAAGTTACTATCTGTTATTAGTCCATCAATAACAATAGAAATAAAAATTTTAGGTGAAAATGTTCTATACATATAAAATTCACATCTTATAACCCAAATCCGCTTTATCATGTTAAATCCACGATGATACATCCATGTATCAATCCATTGCTAACAAATAATGAAACTCTGTCTTGCCATCGTATTCAGGGACATAGTCCTTCCCGTGATTTACCTCCCTCTCGTTGCAGCCCTGGGACGAATATCAGGGGGCTGTTAATTGGACAGATTCTCAATTTTTTGGAAACTTTATAATATATTTTGATAGCAGTGGATTGATACAAATAACAAAAATGACATTAGCATAGAAAAAGAAGATCACTATCAAACGATCAAAATTGAAAAGGCAAGTTCAAAATATCTGACAATCAAATAGGTTTTGCATGCAACTAATATTTGGATTGTGTCGGACACAAAATGAATAAATATATATATATAGATGGATATAGATACATATATATAGATTGATAGATATAGAAATATTGCTATTCCCCAACTCAGTTAACAGAGAAATCACTAGAAGTTGCTTATTTCTTGTATGTTATGTAGCACATCTAACTTCCAAAAATAAAAGCAAGCATGATGGAAATAGCATTCTGTTAAGTTATCTTTCCTAATTGCATAAAGAAATTGAAATACAGTTAACCATTAGCTAGATAACAGTAGTATATACTATGTTCTCAAATACTTGTTGCTTATAAACGCACACATAGATATGCATGCTTTTATCACCTAAAAAACAACATTTACTGAAATCAAATCCATAGAATGACTTCTCACCCAATTTATACACATATAACCTATTCTCTTGTTATAACTTGGTGCAAAGTCGAAAATTCACAAGTTATAGAGGCCCAGTAATCCAATTTATGACAGGAGCTTGCAATCAATTTTTTGCCCGTATTTTGTGGACCTCTTTTTAATTTCAATACATGGGATCATGTTTTTTTTTTTTTTCTTTTTTTACCATTTTGAAGTTTATATTGATGCGGTCGTAGATAGATTTTCTAGCCTCTGCTCAACGTCAAGGTGCATGCGGGAAGCTTCGGGTTCTCTCCGACCGCAACAATAATGAATACGAAGAAGAAAAATACGCACAACCAAAGCAAAGAGCAGAGATACAGGATTTAATGTGGTTAGGAATAAGGATTCCTACTCCACGGGGGTGAGCTCTCCTACGAGCTACGGTGCCAACGCACTTTCACTATGAATCTCCTCCTTCTCGGAAAAAGTTTCCGGACGCGAAGGGAAAAAACCTCCTATAGTTAGCTCAATATACAGATATGGAAAGAATGGAGCTCACTACTCTCCTTGTCTCCTTCTTCCTTCCTTCTCCGGCGATGTGGTCGCTCTCTCCTTCAAGTGTGCCTTTGTCTCTCACTGTTGGAAGTTGCAGATCCCCTTTCTTCTAGCCCCTCCTCTGGCTTTTATCCTCCTCCCCCTCCCTGGACAGCTGTCATGCAACTACCATCCTCCATCATCGTACACGTGATCATCTTGCTTATCTGAAGAATCATTCTGTTACAGAAATGGAGAGTGGAGACTCCTTCTAATATTATGTAGAGTCCTAATTTGTTGCGTAACAAACTCCTCACCACCATTTTGGGAAATATTCTGGCCCATCTCTTTCATCCTCTTGCCCTTCGTAGAGTTAACCTAAACCTACCGCCTAGGCTTAGCATAGCTCTTAGACTTCTCACCTCAGACTTCTTACAATAACCCGAACCAACTCTTATCCTCTCCGTACATAACCAATCTCCAGGCCCGCTCTACCGAGCCAATTCCTATACTTTCCTTACCGGCCGAGCCAATTCCCTTGAACCGCCTCCCCAAGCCATTTTCTCCCAGACCTACGCGTCCGAATCGGTTTTCTCAGACCCCCTCCGCCGAACCAACTATTTGGTTCAGATAATATCTTACGCTCGGGTCCTTTCATTTTACTTGCGAGAAGAGGTAGCAGCAGTATCATTAGCCAACCTCTAAAAATAGTCAAACGAAGTAATGAGCTTGACTTTCTAAGTATAACGTTTCTTATCTATCCTTCCCTTACCAATTCGAACTTACCTTTCCCTATTACCTTTCCTCATACGCTTGAAGTGGTTTATTGGGCCCATGGGCCTCGCCTTCCTTTTCCTACTAGGTAGTCGAAAAGTCGCAAAATCCTATATAAATCCCTTTCCTCTCCCTTTCTACAAACAACTTAACGGTCTCAGCGATTTAACCTTTTCTTCTCCCTCCTCCCTCGATTTTCTTCAACGGCGGTTAGGTGCCCTAGCTTCCTCTCTTGGAAGCGCTCCCCCTTCGACCCTCGAGTAAGTGCTCCTCCTCCTCTTGTACCTATGGCGCCGAAGAACCCGACCCTAACCCCTTGGTATGAATACACTATCACTCAGCTAGATAGTAAGCATTATTTCTTCAACATTAGACACCAATACATAGACCTCCTTTGTGCTTTGCCGTTTCAACATCACCTCTTACCGACCGCATCTTCCTCCTCCGGGCTTACATTGCTTCTTTTCCGAACAACTACTCAATGGTTTATATTTTTCCGTCCCTCCTTCCTACCTAGAAATTCTGGACTTTTATAAGTTGCCCATCAACCAATTTACTTCCAACTCCTTTCGTATACTATCAAGGGCCATCATAGTGTTTCGACATCTAGATCTTACTTTGTCCCCACAACTGTTTCACTGCTTCTTCCAATTAAAGTCTTCTAAGGAGGGACTTTTCTATCTATCCAGTCGCCCGAATTATCAGTTTCTAGTAAACATGCCCTCTTTCCATAAGGGATGGGAAGCGCTCTACTTCTTTGCTCAACTTTCGACGACCCTTCCATATTCGGATACTTGGAAATTAGATCTCCCTGAGTTACCCTCCTTTCACAAGGTTAGGGCTCAGTGTCCTTTTCCAGAGGTCTATAGAGTATTAAGAGAATATCACTATAGCTCGGACCATCTGATGAAACCTCCCCTCTTCAGTCGTCATGGGTTGTCCCCTTTTCCACTGACCGACCCGGACGCCATAGGTAGGATGTTGTTTAGACTTTGGCGCAATTAACTTTCATGGCCAACCTATTTTCTAACAATGGGATCTCTTCGTGAGTGTCCTTCACAGGATTCTGCGTCCTGGCATCATCTAGAGAGCATCTCAGCGGAAGGTGTTTTAGTTCAACTCAAGAAAAGTGAGCATGTTTGGATTATTACTGCGCTAGTGTTTGTATTAGTGGGAGTAATAATCACCTATCTAGTTTTTTAGGGTTGTTTTCTGTTAGTTATGAGTAGGAAGAATGTTATATGTAACATTCTTAGTAGAGTCCTGTTATCTATTAACATTGTACAACATGTTTAAGTTAATGATATGTTCATTCGAAATGATTAGTTCATTTTATGTTGTTACTCTACTTGATGCGTGATATTAGTTTATGCTCTTTGATATGTTCATTGTGAGTATAATTTTAAATGATAAGTTCATTTAATATTTAATGTCATGTTTGGATAATGATTAAGTTCATTAGTTGGGATGTATGTGATAAAATAGATCAATGTGAGTCAGGTTGGCACATACAGATGATGAGTGGTAACGGAGTTATCACTTGATTTTGTAAACCAAATCAGATTTACATTAAGTCTATTTAAAGATTACATACATTAATATATACACTAAATATCTAAATAATTTGCTTATTTATGATAGATTATGACAACAAAGAACATTATAACTGAACTAAATAAGAGTGAAAAACTTAATGATGAAAACTACAAGATCTGGCACCTCAAGATTTAGTATATTTTTGAGGAACAAGAAGTTCTTGAGGTTGTAAATCAGGTTATGGAAGAACCTGTTGATTGTCCCGCTACGCAGCATAGACGTGACCTTGATACTTATAAGGCATGGAAGAAAAAGGATTCCACTGCTAAGGGAATATTGATTAGTTCAATGGTTGATGACTTAGTTTTTGAGTATGAGTCGTATCCTTCGGCTCATATAGTTTGGGTTGCCCTTAGGGATAGATACAGTGGAATGAGTCTAAACAAGCTTGGGCAGCTGACAATCAAGTTCGATAGCTACAAAAAGCGTCCGAATGTTACGATGGTTCAACATCTCAGGGAGATATCTAACATGATTCGGGAGCTTAAAACTGCTGGTCATGAGCTGACAGATAAACAACAGGTCCAGACAGTTATTCGTTCCCTTCCGAATTCTTGGGAAATCATGAAGCAAACCTTAACTCACAGTGAGAGTATTAAGACTTTCACTGACGTCTCACGCCATGTTGAACTAGAGGCGGAGAGAGTAGAATCCGCAAGGATTTCTGGGCAAGCCTATTTGGCTTCCAATTCTGCTTGATCATTTGGAACCAAGAAAAAGAGATGGTTTAAGAAGGGAAAGAGAAAGAAGAAGGAAGTTGTTGCTGTAGGTGGGGGAGGCCCAATCAAGAAGTAAAAGAACAAGAAGACTGGGAAGAAACCTAAAAGCAAGGTGACTTGCTTTAATTGTAACAAAAAAGCAAGTCTGTCTTCTGAGCACTTTGTTGCTAGTTCTATGTTGTTTGCTGATTCTTATCCTTTGTGGATTATAGATTCGGGAGTAACCAACCATGTAGCTCAGGAGCGAATTACATATGTGGAGTACTGTAGGGTACCAGCTGGCAACAAATGGATCTATGTAGGAAACAATGCAAGAGTTGAAGTCAAAGGAATCGACACTTGCAAATTAACCTTCTGGGTGGGAGTACTTTGTTTCTACATGATGTCTTGTATGCTCCTAAGATTCGAAGGAATTTTATTTCTGTTACTTGTCTTCTTGATTTAGGGTACTGTATTAATTTTTACAGTCGGTGTAATGAACTTAAGATTGACTCTGTGTCAATCGGATATGATTTTTTAACAAATGATTTTATGGTTCTTGATGTGGAACCAAATGTCAATTGTGCGATTGATAGTTATTTTTCGAATATTGCTCTTACTAGTGATGCAGAAATAACTGATGATGTTTGGCATACTAGATTAGGACATATAGGACAAGATCGCATGAATCGGTTAGCTAAAGAGGGTTACTTGGGTTCTCGTGCTAAGATTAGCTTGTCTGTATGTGAGCATTGTTTTGCTAGAAAAGCAACTAGGAAACCATTTGGTAAGGCTATTAGGGCTGAGTCATCATTGCAACTAATTCATTCGGATATTTGTGGTCCAATGAATGTGAAGGCTAGACATGGAGCTTCCTATTTCATTACTTTTATTGATGATTTTTCTCGTTTCGGTCATGTGTTTTTTATTTCTCATAAATCTGAAGCATTGGATTGCTTCATTCATTATATGAACGAAGTTGAGAATCAAATGGAATGTAAAGTTAAAACTTTACGCACTGACCGTGAAGGAGAATATTT
Organism: Wurfbainia villosa; assembly: GCA_025175895.1. Taxonomy (NCBI): domain Eukaryota; kingdom Viridiplantae; phylum Streptophyta; class Magnoliopsida; order Zingiberales; family Zingiberaceae; genus Wurfbainia; species Wurfbainia villosa. The sequence goes on along the minus strand of CM045987.1, from coordinate 121,428,639 downwards.
GTCTGATATGTTCAAGACAATATATAATGATAAGGGGATTATTAGACATCTGACAATCCCTGGAACTCCACAGCAAAATGGGGTTGCCGAAAGAAGAAATATGACTCTTCTAGAAATGGTTAGGTTTATGATGGCGCAAGTTAATTTGTCGATCTCCTATTGGGGAGATGCATTACTAGCTGCGGCCTATATACTTAATAAAGTGTCTTCAAAGTCAGTTCCATCTACCCCATATGAATGTTGGATAGGCAGAAAACCAGATTTGAGCAATTTGAGACCCTGGGGGTCAACTGCCTTTGTTCATGATAGTTCTTACAAGTATAGAAAACTGGGACCTAGAGGTAAGAAATGTATCTTTATAAGATATTTTGATACCTCAAAAGGTTATGTTTTCATAGGTGAGCAACAAGATGGAACAATCTCTAAATTTGATTCGAGAGATGTTATTTTTCTCGAAACTGAGTACCCAGCTAGAGGTGAGGTTGATAAGATAGTTCCTCTATTTGAGGAGGATGGGTCATTATTAATGAGACAGGTGTCAAGTGGGATACTTGGACCTAGTCAATCTAGTGAGAGTGATTTTCCTTGTCACAGGGTGACTTCTCAACATCCCAACTTACAGAAAAATATTCGTAAGATCAAACCTAAGAAGAGGTTTGATATTGAGAATGAGACAATAATGACACTCCCAGTTGACGATGATGAACCTCAATCAGTTAGGGAACTTTGGGCTCTAGAGTTAGAGAAAAGTGGAGAGATGCAATGGTTGAAGAAATAAAGTCAATGATTAAGAATCATGTTTGGGAGGTATCGATCTTCTTCCTGGCCGAAGGGCTATTGGGAATAAATGGATTCTCAAAATAAAGAGGAAATTAGATGGATCGATTAACCGATACAAAACTCATTTGGTTACAAAAGGATTTATCCAATTGGAGGGTATAGACTTTGAAGAGACATTTTCTCCTGTAGTGAACTTTGTGTCGATTCGAGTCATTTTGGCTCTTGTGGCGCATTATGACTTGGAATTACATTAGATGGATGTAAAAACCGCTTTCCTTAACGGTGAGTTTGATGAGGAAATTTATATATGGGCTAAAACAAGCATTAAGACAATGGAACATAAGATTTTGTAGGAGATTTGAGGCCGCTAGAGGGGGGGTGAATAACGTCGAGCTAGTGCGTGATGGAATTCTTTCGCATTTGTCTACAAATTTTGTTAGTACAGTGGAGTATAGATAATAATAACAATAACGAAATAGACAATCACACAAAAACACAAGAATATAATGTGGTTCGGAACCGAATGATTCATACTCCACGGATCGAGCTCTAAAGAGCTCTAGTGATGCATACGCACTCACTAATCACAAATAACTCCTTCTCGACACAAGTCGGAGGCGGAGAAACCTCGTACAATAGTTTACTAACAACAACAAGCAAATAAGATGAAATACAATGCACTATAAGTAAACAAAATACTTTACAAATGCCTTTAGATTGCTTGCTTGTTGATCGCTTGAACCGTGGATGAAGACCCAGATTTGCAGCAGCAAATCGCCTTAAGAACGTCCAAGAAATCGCTGCTCTAACCCTCCTCCACGAGCTCCATTTAAAGCTTCTGCCTGGGCTGGAAAATGCTGATCAGTCGACTGCTCGGGACCATCAGTCGACTGATCACACTGTTGTTGTGAGACAACGGTGTAATCCACGCTGGAAAAATCCAATGGCTAGGACATCGATCGACTGATCATGACCATCAGTCGATTGTTCAAGCCATCACTCGACTGCTGAATGCAGCGGTCGAGTGAGACTCCATTCGATGCCCCAAAACCCGAGCATCAGTCGACTGATCACAAGATCAGTCGGCTGCTCGTCCAATCAGTCGACTAACCACCTATGACAGTCGACTGCTAGGGCAATTCTCACAGTCAAATCCTAATTGACTTACACCAGTCGACTGACACACCTCAAACATGAGGTTTTAACCCAATTATGGTGCCCCCATACTTGCTAGACCACCCTTAGCCTAAACCTAAACCTTCTAGCCACCTCCGTCAGCCTCACGCCTCTCGGATCCCTCCAAGTCATCCATGACTTGTTCATCCATTGCACTAGCCTTCAGATGCTTCCATCGGCTATGTCATGTTAACGGTGTCTACACCGCCAAGACACATTGGACTTACGCCGCCAAGACTCCGCTTAGACTTTACGTCGCCAACCATTGAACTTATGCTGCCAAGACTCCCGCTTGGAATTTACGCCGCCAATATCAAACCCCTTGGACTTCTCAAATGCCAAGACTCAAGCTTGGACTTTCCCTTGCCAACCCATGTTGGACTTTCCATGCCAAGACCCATGCTTGGACTTTTCCTTGCCAAGGTCCATGCTTGGACTTTACTTTGCTAAGACCCATGCTTGGACTTTACATGCCAAGTACTCAAGACTTGGACTTTCCCAAATGCCAAGTGTCCCACTTGAACTTTCCATGCCAAGTACCCATGACTTGGACTTTCCCATGACAATTACATTGTCATATATTTTTATCAAACATCAAAACATCTCTCGAGTCAAGCTCGAGTCCTGGTCAATCGTGACCTGGGCCGATTGCACCAACAATCTCCCCCTTTTTGATGTTTGACAAAAACCAAACAAACCATTGAGTTAGACCATCTAACTCAAACAAATCATCCCCATCAATTTTCCCAATTGATGTCATTCTCCCAATAAGTTCTCTCCCAAAACATTCTCCACCTTTTTGACTAACATCAAAAAGGTTCTCTCCAAGGAGGTCAATATCTCATGTCCCAATGAGATCTTACAATATCTCCCTTTGTCCAAAAATACCTAGGATGCCTACCATCTTCCTAGTGATAAGTCTCATATCACTCAAGAGAGGCAATCCTATACACTCTCCCAATTTCCAAATTGGGTATCTTAAAATCCCATTTTCCTCCCCATGAGGAAAAAATAGCATCCATCATTCCATGATGGATACCTCCCCCTAAAGGTTTGCTCCCCCTTGACCATTGCACCAACAATGTCCTTGGAAAGTCCCTAAGCCAATAGGAACTCTAAACTATAAAAAATAAGGTTCAAAGTTCAACATAGAACTTTCCTATACCTTAAATTTGATACAAACCCTAAACACCTCTCCTAATCCATATCCAATAGATTTTCACCCTTTCTAATGTTTCCCAAAGCATATCCTAGGGTTAGGAGTAGTTAGGATACTTTACCATGGCTGAAAATGGGCTAACAAACTTTATTTTCTCGAATTCAGCCTTGGTAGTCGACTTTATCAGAGATCGATCATTATCGTCTATCGATCGAGCCACCGAGCGATCGTGATATCAAAATCTCAATTTTGATTATCGAAATTGAAAATTCATAAATAATTATACATATATTAAAAAATCATGAAAATTCATACGTATAATACTTATGACTAATACAATGGGTGAAAAATGATAGAAAAATATTTTACCCATAAAACAGTGAAATTGACACAAAGTTCAAAACTATTGAAATTTTCAATATTTTGGCCCTACTTTGTATCAACTTCATCAATGGTGATTGCTATCAAAAGATAGGCTTCACCAAGATTTTCTAAAGTAATTTTAAAATATTTTTGAAAACCTATATTGGATCATATTCCTTGGGCTTAATGTACATGACTTGTACACAAGCTTTCCCAATGATCCATAAATGAAATTAGATGAGTTTTAGTTCATCTAGATGCAAAAACTATGCACCTTGAACTTAACTCATATCCTAACATCTCACATGTATCTAGGATGTATAAATACACATACATGTCAATGTAATGTGAGATGTGGGTTTTGTTCTCCTAATCTAGGGTTTCATGCATTTTCCTAAGGCAACACTACTTGATTCCCTTATAAATGGGACTCCAAGTCATGCCATTGTCCTTAAATCAATTTTAATCAAATTCAAATGCATGAATGATTATGACATTAATGATGGTATAAATAAACACATGCTCATAATCATGATGTCATGACATAAGATGGAATCTAAAAACACATGACATTAAACCTAATCCTAAAAACATGATCATGACATATTAAATGATTAAACATAGATATGATGTCATAGCATGTTATATGGCAAATCAATCATGACAAATAAAGGGTATAGGTATAATAATACCTAAATTTAATATTAGTTACCATTTTATATAATTAAGTATATTTTGCCATATTATCCCTTTTCTCCCAAGTGTGCCAAAAATCCAAAATGACACACTATGACTTCTAAATCTAAATTGTGCCAATTTAATTGATTTTTCATAATTCTAAAAATGTATTGGCACATCTTAAAATCTTTTAGGATCATAATATCAAATCTATTTTCAAGATATCCATAAACTTAAAAGTTACCTAAAGTGTCACCTTTACCATGATTAGGTTAACTACCCTTCCATTTAAAGTTGACACACCCTAAACCCATCTAGCGTGAATCAATCACTGTCAGGTCTCAAAAAAAAAAAAAAAAATAATAATAATAATAATAATAATAATGATAATAATAAAATATCTAGATATATATATATATATATATATAACAATAATATAAATAAACGGGTATGTATAGTCGGAATGGGAAGTCTGAGTTAAAAAGGGATTCATATGATCGGTTCGGAGAAATATTTGGGCCTGAAGGGAGTGTTTGGATTAATTGGGGTTAGCTTAGGTTAAACATGGGTTAAATATGGGTTAGCTTAGGTTTGGATTAACCTGATTTGGCTTAACCCCAACGGAACGGCATTTATAAGCCATCAGCCGACCCTTTTCTTCCGCGAACCAATCTCCTCGTCGCCGATTCGCCGCCAGCTTCCAGAGACGCTGTGCTCGGCGATTTCTTCCGCCGAAGATCGTCTCAACGCTGCCGGTGGCCATCCGATCCTCCTCCGTCGGCTGTACGGTAAGTAAATCTCGGGAAAAGGCTGGCGATAGAGGGTTGTAGGTTAGTTAGAGATAGTTGAATCCGTGGAGCTTGAACGGGGGATTTCAGTTTCTTTCGTGCTTGAGCTTGAGGTTTGTTTTCGAATGGATTCCGGTAGATCAATGAGCTAGTTTTAGGCGGATAAATCGGTGATAATCGGGTTAAGGGTTCTGCTTTTTTTCGTGGATTCACGCTGGGCATTGCGTAGACGGTTTGTTAGGTTGGTGAGGATCTTGTGTGGATTTGGGGCAGGGTATGGTAGAACTGGATGAATGTTGGCATCGGTGGGATTGGAATCCGCATGATGGGTTCTGCAGTGAAGCGAGTATGGGATTTGTAATCGGTCGGATCCTTTTTGGAGATGGGAAAGAAGGTGTAGTTGGTTGCATGTGGTAGAGGTCCACTCAGGTGGGCGGCTCGGAGGGGCATTCTAGGGTTTTCTGGGAAATTCTCCTAGCTTTACAGTGGGATATAACGGTGAGATAGTTTTAGGTAGGAGCTAATGGTTAGTATAAAATGAAGGAGTCAGGGAAAAAATTGGGGTTACTGGATTGTATTGGAGACATAAATGTTAGTAGAGTAATTCTGTTATGTTCTTATTTCCTCTACACGCTTAGATAACGATTCGGAAGTTCTTTAATTATGTTGTAGTTGCTATGTAAAATATTATAATTACCATCTACCTGAGTATGAGGTTAGATGTTATATATAAATGGGTGTCATTACCATCTACCTGAGTATGAGTGTAGATGCTATATGTAAATGTGTGTAATTACCATCTGCCTGTGTATGAGGTTGGATGCTATGTATAGATATTTAGGATCATCCATGATGTGCCATGTTATTATTTAGTACAGTGTTCATCAAATCTTTCAAATGCCTATCTGCTATGTGTATCAGTTATGACTAACATCTACCTGTGTATGAGGTTAGATGCTATATCTATATATGTATGTTCATCCATCTGTACTTAAAGTTAGATGTTAAATTATACTGTTCTGTGATATCATCCATCTGTATACTGAGTTAATTGCTAGCTTAAAATGTTCAACTATATATAAAGTGATCAATATGATTGACTATGAGAAGAAATGTTAGATGTTCTTTATCTAGCTAATTGTATGTACATGAGTATTAGTGGTGCCTGGACGGGTTGGGCTTCCCGGGATGAGCTCCGGGAAGGGCCCACCCAAATTGACAGATTGACTGATGACTGATGACTGATCCCCTTGGTTCTTTCTAGAGGTACCTCAGGATTGCACAAGAAAACAAGGTTTTGACTGGCTCCGCATTTAAAATGCAAAATGTGAGGTACCACGAAGATTTATGATATATATAGTTAGCATGATAGAAAAGCATGGGTGCAATTACGGTCTTGTTATATTTACATGTTCCTTTATAGAAAATGATTGCGCTTCATGGTTGGGTACAGATAGTGAACTGGGAATTTGACATTTAGCCTACCATGGTGCTATATTCGCATATCTTGTATGTGTTAGGGATGCTAGGTCGAGTTGCATGCTATACATATATTTAACTTTATGATTCATGTTCTGAGTTTTGATTTTATTTCCTCTCCTCTTACGCCGTGCATTTATCCTTGATTTACTTACTGGGCTGTGAACTCATGATGTCACTAAATGTTTATAGGTAGGGAGCTGAGTCCTCAGGCAGAGTTGGAGGACGCTGGGGTGATGTAACTGAGGAGATGGTGATGAGCATGCCACACGTTGTCCGGGACTTTGATGACTGCAGGACTGTCCGAGTGAGTAGGGATGAATTACTTCAGTAAGGTGCTGAGTGTAAAGGCTGTATTTGAGACTCTTACTTGAAAGTGAATAAAATAAAGAGGATTATTCAATCATGTGTATGTGATTTATTTTAGATGAGGAGTCGGACTAAGGGTCTATATATAGGTATCAGGTTGGGTCTTTTCAGTTGGTATCAGAGCATCGATTCCAAAGGACAGTGTGGGCATGCCATCTCATCAAGGACTCGGATACAATCATCCCCGCGGTTGTAGGTTTTATACTTACTTTTCAAGTAGTAATCTTACTGTAATCATGTTTGAGTTTATGTACAAAATTGGAGATAATGGTGTCGATATTGCGTTTATAGGTGAATGGCGGGTCGAAGGAACAATGGGGAAGTTGGGCAGACTGGTCAGTTTCTCGCGGAGCTTGCGGCAATCATGCAGGAACAGAGTCGAATCCACGGAGAACAGATCCAACAGTTGTTGAGAGCCAGGGAGCAAGGAAATGCGCACGGCGGGCCTACAACCAGTGTGAACCCGGTTTACAAGCAGTTCAAGGATCTGGGTCCGACGGAGTTTAAGAAATACTGGATCCTATCGCTGCAGAAGGATGGATTCGATCGTTGGAGACGATATACGACTTCATGCAGCTTACGGATGCTGACAAGGTGAGGTGTGCCATATTCATGTTGCGTGGCGATGCTCGGATATGGTGGGAGGGGGCACGCGCAGCAGTGGACCTAGCTACAGTTACTTGGGCTGAATTCAAAGAGGTATTCTATGGAAAGTATTTCACTGCTGACACCAGAACTCGAATGGCTAGAGAATTCTTAGAGCTTCGCCAAGGGGATCGGACAGTGGCTGAATACGTCAGAGAATTCGAGAAGGGGCGGTATTTTGTACCCATGATTGCAAGTCAACCTGCGGAGGAGCTGAAACATTTTACTGAGGGACTGAGGGCAGCGATTCGACATGATGTCAGGCTGAGCCGAATTACCACCTTTAGGGAGGCTGTGGATCAGGCTCTGATGTCAGAGAGGGACAGAAATGACATGATGAGGGAAAATGCAGAAAGAGACCGAAGTTACAGGAAGGGAACCTCGCGTCGAGTCGAAGAAGTTTGCGCCGAGTTTGAGGCAAGCTCCTACAGACCAGCCACGCGACAGGAACCTCGACCCGACATTGACTCATTGCTAAAGGCGAAAGAAAAATTCGGTGTCCCAAGTGTGAGAAGGTTCATGCAGTCAATGTTTAGTGGGTATGATGTATGCTATGTAAGTGCAAGAAGACGGGGCACTTTGCTATGAACTGCCCTCAGCTCACAGAGCCAACCAGAGGAAGGGTGTATGCCATGACACAGGAACAGGTGGATCCAGAATCGACCATCATCACAGGTAGAATTTCTATTGTCAATCTACCCGCTCATGCTTTAATTGATTACGAGCTACACACTCTTTCATATCGTGGCTTATATCGCAAGAAATTTCATGTGATTGGATGGTTACGGCCATCGCGTGTCCTTGCCTTCGGGAAGAAGCGCCTAGTAATAGAATAGTGAGGAAGCGCCTATGAAGATGCGTGACTCTACGACCTTATTGTGTTGGAGATGGTGGATTTCGATGTGATTCTGGGTATGGATTGGCTGACCCGGTACGAGGCAATTATTGACTGTAGACAAAGGACGGTTAAACTGAAACTGCAAAATGATGAATTTGTCATCTTCAATGCAACTTCCACACTAGGTCTCCCTCATATTGTATCCTCATGTAAAGCTCAGAAAATGTTGAACAAGGGGTGTAACGGATTCCTAGTCAACATAATGAGTAGTGCGGAGGCCCCTAGACCAAATCTGGAGGAGGTAGAGGTAGTTCGGAACTTTCCCGAGGTGTTTCCAGATGACATTGCAGGTTTACCCCCTGTCCGGGAAGTCGAGTTTGGGATAGAACTAATAGCGGGAACTACCCCTGTGTCTAAAGCACCGTACCGTCTGGCACCCACTGAAATGAAGGAACTGAAGGCGCAACTACAAGAACTATTGGATAAGGGTTTCATCCGACCCAGTGTGTCACCATGGGGAGCGCCAGTGTTGTTCGTCCGTAAGAAGGATGGGTCGATGCGGCTGTGCATTGACTACAGAGAGTTGAATCGGGTTACAGTTAAGAATAAGTACCCGTTGCCTAGAATCGATGATCTGTTTGATCAACTACAGGGCGCAACTGTATTCTCAAAGATTGATTTGAGGTCGGGGTACCATCAACTGCGGGTGAAAGGAGAGGATGTTCATAAAACTGCATTCAGAACTCGATATGGTCATTACGAGTTTCTGGTTATGCCGTTTGGGCTTACTAATGCCCCCGCAGCATTTATGGATTTGATGAACCGGATCTTCGGACCATATTTGGATCAGTTTGTGATTGTCTTTATTGACGATATACTCATTTATTCCCAAAGTCGGAAGAACACCGACAACATCTGACGCTAGTGCTGCAGACTTTAAAGGATAAGCGGTTATACGCTAAATTCAGCAAATGCGATTTTTGGTTGAGGCAGATATCATTTCTAGGGCATATAGTCTCAGAGAAGGGAATAGAGGTGGATCCAGTTAAAGTGGAGGCAATCCGGAGTTGGGATACTCCAAGAAATGTTACAGAAATTCGGAGTTTCTTGGGACTAGCCGGGTATTAGATTCATTAAAAATTTCACGCATTGCGCTACCTCCGACTTCACTGACCAAGAAGGGGTGAGGTATGAATGGACCGCCGGTGTGAGAGGAGTTTTATGGAGTTAAAGGAAAGGGTGACGATGGCACGGTGCTTGCGATTCTGAGACAATTACAGGCGGTTGTGTACACCGATGCCTCCAACACCGGCTCCATCTTGATGCGAGAATGGGAGGGTCATCGCGCCATGCATCACGCCATTGAAGGTGCATGAGCGAAATTATCCTACACACGATTTAGAATTAGCAAATTTGCTTTGAAGATTTGGCGACACTATCTTTACGGAGAACTTGTGAGATCTACAGATCATAAAAGCTTGAAATATTTGTTTTCTCAGAAGGAACTGAATATGCGGCAGAGACGATGGTTGGAGTTGGTAAAGGATTATGATTGCAATATTAACTACCACCCGGGTAAGGCAAATGTGGTGGCGGATGCGCTGAGTCGTAAGTTGGCGATGCTGTCCCAGTTGACCACCCAACAAAGGTTGATATCAGAATTTCAACAGCTGAAAGTGGAGGTGATAGCACCAGGTGGCGAGCTAGATTGGCGGCACTGACGGTTAAATCGGATTTACGGAATCAGATTCGGGCAGAACAAGCATCGGATCGACAGTTAATGGAATGGAAACGCAGAGATGAGGCAAAGGGGGGCACCCTCTACTCAGTGGTTGATGGGATTGTGAGATACAAGGGCCGCATATGGGTGCCTAAAGAAGGATCTCTGAGAGAGAATCTCATGATGAAGCCACATTACCGTACTCGGTTCACCCCCTGACACAAAGATGTATAAAGATATGCAGCTGTTATATTGGTGGCCGGGCATGAAGAGAGACATACTCAAGATGGTCCATGAGTGCCTTACCTGTCAACAGGTGAAAGCTGAGCACCAGAGGCCCGCTGGATTGCTTGAACCGCTTCCGATACCCGTCTGGAAGTGGGAAAATATTGCCATGGATTTCGTGGTAGGGTTACCAGTCTCGACTAAGGGATCAAATGCAGTGTGGGTCATTGTGGATCGATTGTGAAAGACACTTCTGCCAGTGAAAACCACTTTCACTATGATACAATACGCAGAGTATATATACGAAATAGTAAGGTTACATGGAATTCCAGATCAGATTGTGTCAGATAGAGATCCAAAATTTACATCCGGATTCTGGAAGAGTTTGCACCGGGGATTGGGTACGAAACTTACTTTTAGCACCGCTTTCCATCCCCAGACCGACGGTCAATCTGAGCGAGTAATTCAGATTTTAGAAGATATGCTACGAGCTTGCATTATAGATTTCAAAGGGGGCTGGGAGTCTAAATTGCCCTTGGTGGAGTTCACCTATAATAATAGTTATCAAGCCACCATCGGTATGGCTCCTTATGCACGCTTATATCTGGAAGAAGGTGTAGAACCCCATTGCATTGGGAAGAGGTGGGAGAGAGGGCAGTTTTGGGTCCGGAGATTGTGGCACAAACTGTGGAATTAGTGGCCAGGATCCGAGACAGAATGCAGTCAGCCCAAAGTCGCCAAAAGAGTTACGCAGATCGTCGAAGGAGGGACTTGGAGTTCACAGTGGGAGACCATGTATTTCTCAAGGTGTCACCTATGAAGAAGTCGAGGTTTGGCAGAAGGGCAAACTCGGAGGTATATTGGGCCTTTTGAGATTCTAGACCGGATTGGGACCAGGGCATACCGAATTGCACTACCACTCAACCTGGCAGGAGTTCATAATGTGTTTCATGTATCCATGCTCCGGAGGTACCTATCCAACCCCGCACATGTAATTGGGCATGAGGCCATACAGTGGACACCCGACCTATCTTACGAGGCAATACCAGAAGAAATACTGGATCATCAAGTACGGAAGCTGAGGAATAAAGAAATCCGAATGGTGAAAGTTTTATGGAGAAATCAGCAAAAGGAGGAAGCTACGTGGGAGACCGAGCAGGACATGCGCGACCGATACCCCGAATTATTTGGTAAGTCGAAGTTCGAGGACGAAATTCTTTTAAGGGGAGGAGAGTTGTCAGGTCTCAAAAAAAAAAAAAAAAAAATAATAATAATAATAATAATGATAATAATAAAATATCTAGATATATATATATATATATTGATAACAATAATATAAATAAACGGGTATGTATAGTCGGAATGGGAAGTCTGAGTTAAAAAGGGATTCATATGATCGGTTCGGAGAAATATTTGGGCCTGAAGGGAGTGTTTGGATTAATTGGGGTTAGCTTAGGTTAAACATGGGTTAAATATGGGTTAGCTTAGGTTTGGATTAACCTGATTTGGCTTAACCCCAACGGAACGGCATTTATAAGCCATCAGCCGACCCTTTTCTTCCGCGAACCAATCTCCTCGTCGCCGATTCGCCGCCAGCTTCCAGAGACGCTGTGCTCGGCGATTTCTTCCGCCGAAGATCGTCTCAACGCTGCCGGTGGCCATCCGATCCTCCTCCGTCGGCTGTACGGTAAGTAAATCTCGGGAAAAGGCTGGCGATAGAGGGTTGTAGGTTAGTTAGAGATAGTTGAATCCGTGGAGCTTGAACGGGGGATTTCAGTTTCTTTCGTGCTTGAGCTTGAGGTTTGTTTTCGAATGGATTCCGGGGTAGATGCAGCTAGTTTTAGGCAGATAAATCGGTGATAACTGGGTTAAGGGGTTCTGCGGTTTTCGTGGATTCACGCTGGGCATTGGGCAGAGACGGTTTGTTAGGTTGGTGAGGGATTTACTGTGTGGATTTGGGGCAGAGGGTATGGTAGAACCTGGATGAATGTTGGCATCGGCTGGGATTGGAATCCGGCACAGATGGGTTCTGCAGCGGTGAACGGAGTATGGGATTTGACGAATCGGTCGGATCCTTTTTGGAGATGGGAAAGAAGGTGTAGTTGGTTGCAGCTGTGGTAGAGGTCCACTCCAGTGTGGGCTCGGAGGGGCTGTTCTAGGGTTTTCTGGGAAATTCTCCTAGCTTTACAGTGGGATATAACGGTGAGATAGTTTTAGGTAGGAGCTAATGGTTAGTATAAAATGAAGGAGTCAGGGAAAAAATTGGGGTTACTGGATTGTAGTGGAGACATAAATGTTAGTAGAGTAATTCTGTTATGTTCTTATTTCCTCTACACGCTTAGATAACGATTCGGAAGTTCTTTAATTATGTTGTAGTTGCTATGTAAAATATTATAATTACCATCTACCTGAGTATGAGGTTAGATGTTATATATAAATGGGTGTCATTACCATCTACGAGTATGAGTGTAGATGCTATATGTAAATGTGTAATTACCATCCACTGTGTATGAGGTTGGATGCTATGTATAGATATTTAGGATCATCCATGATGTGCCATGTTATTATTTAGTACAGTGTTCATCAAATCTTCAAATGCCTATCCGCTATGTGTATCGATTATGACTAACATCTACCATGTATGAGGTTAGATGCTATATCTATATATGTATGTTCATCCATCTGTAAAGTTAGATGTTAAATTATCTGCTCGTGATATCATCCATCTGATATCGAGTTAATTGCTAGCTTAAAATGTTCAACTATATATAAAGTGATCAATATGATTGACTATGAGAAGAAATGTTAGATGTTCTTTATCTAGCTAATTGTATGTACATGAGTATTAGTGGTGCCTGGACGGGTTGGGCTTCCCGGGATGAGCTCCGGGAAGGGCCCACCCAAATTGACAGATTGACTGATGACTGATGACTGATCCCCTTGGTTCTTTCTAGAGGTACCTCAGGATTGCACAAGGAAACAAGGTTTTGGTAGCTCGCATTTAAAATGCAAAATGTGAGGTACCACGAAGATTTATGATATATATAGTTAGCATGATAGAAAAGCATGGGTGCAATTACGGTCTTGTTATATTTACATGTTCCTTTATAGAAAATGATTGCGCTTCATGGTTGGGTACAGATAGTGAACTGGGAATTTGACATTTAGCCTACCATGGTGCTATATTCGCATATCTTGTATGTGTTAGGGATGCTAGGTCGAGTTGCATGCTATACATATATTTAACTTTATGATTCATGTTCTGAGTTTTGATTTTATTCCCTCTCCTCTTACGCCGTGCAGTTATCCTTGATTTACTTACTGGGCTGTGAACTCATGATGTCACTAAATGTTTATAGGTAGGGAGCTGAGTCCTCGAGTGAGTTGGAGGATCTGTGATGGTGATGAGCATGCCACACGTTGTCCGGGACTTTGATGACTGCAGGACTGTCCGAGTGAGTAGGGATGAATTACTTCAGTAAGGTGCTGAGTGTAAAGGCTGTATTTGAGACTCTTACTTGAAAGTGAATAAAATAAAGAGGATTATTCAATCATGTGTATGTGATTTATTTTTAGATGAGGAGTCGGACTAAGGGTCTATATATAGGTATCAGGTTGGGTCTTTTCAATCACGCTCTTAGGAATCCAAAACCTATTTGAGCTCCTAGGGTTTACTAGATATTCCTTAGGGATAACCTCCCTAGATACCTTCCTAATAACCCTTCTAGGCTTGTTAGCCTTGGTCATTTGAGTCATACCTAGGTTGACTCTAGGGGTAACTCCCCTTGCAACCTTCTTAGTGGCCACCCTAGGTTTCTTAGAAACCCTAGCCACTAAGCATCTACCTTGGTCAACCTTAGGGATGACTTCCCTATTGACCTTGGTCTTCCTAGACCTAATTTTAGTTCCATAATCAAATGGAACATTGTGGTAGGTCTTTTTGGGCTTAGGCTTGCCCTGGGATGAGTCTTATTTCCTAGGTCTTTGACTTTGACTTTTAAACCCTAGGCTTTGACCATTTGATCCTTTAATTGAATTTTGCATCTTTGCAAGAGTCTTTCAAGTTTTTCAAGCCTTGACCTCAAGACTTGATTTTCAACCTCTAATTGCCCAATTTTAGAATTTTGATTCAATCCTTGGGCATTGTTCTTCCTAGGCATATGCCTAGTCCATTTAGGGTTAAAACCTAGGTGGTCTTCTATTTTCTTAATAGACTTCTTGGGAAGGGTTTTTCTAAGAACATTAGTCCCAAATTTTTCCTTATTTCCTAAGTGAACATTTTTAGCTCCTAAACAAAAATATTTGTTATTTCTAGCATATTTTTCATGAGACTTGATTTTCAACCTCTAATTGCCCAATTTTAGAATTTTGATTCAATCCTTGGGCATTGTTCTTCCTAGGCATATGCCTAGTCCATTTAGGGTTAAAACCTAGGTGGTCTTCTATTTTCTTAATAGACTCCTTGGGAAGGGTTTTTCTAAGAACATTAGTCCCAAATTTCTCCTTATTTCCTAAGTGAACATTTTTAGCTCCTAAACAAAAATATTTGTTATTTCTAGCATATTTTTCATGATGAATAGCAAGATTACTCTTAACATGCTTTTGCCTATTAATTAAGGAAGGAGCAAAATTAAAAGTTACCTTAGGGTTTGCCTTAGAGGCTTCCTCTATATGTGTAGCTCCTTTTTGAGTTTTCTTCTCCCCCTTTGGGCATTGATTCCGGTAGTGTCCCAGTTGTCGACATTTGAAGCACACAATGTGCTCCTTGCTCTTCTTGGTGGGAACACCGACATCCTTTGATTTTTTTTGACTTTTAGGTGTCAGAGGAGCTTTCCTTACTCTCTTTGGGCACTTGCTCTTGTAATGCCCACTTTCCCTACACTCAAAGCAAATTATATATTTTTTATTTAAGACCAAATTGCTTGAGTTACCTAGGTCGATGGTGGCCGAATTTTGAGCTTCTTCATCTTGACCGGATGTTGAGGCTACCTCTTGATCCGGCATGTAAGGTGATCTAACTTCCTCCCCCTCAATCCTAGAGGTGGAGGTTTCTTCTAATTCTTTCACCTTCTCTTCCACCGATCCGGAAGTTGACTTCTCCTTAACTTCCGCATCCTCACTTGTTTGTGAGGATGATGAACTCCCTCCATCGACATCTTCCGATTGAGCCAATGAGCACTCTTCGGCCTCTTGTGATTGTTCTGTTGGTGCAATCGGTCCAGGTCACGATTGACCAGACTCGAGTTTGACTTGAGTGATGTTTTGATGTTTGACAAAATGAGTTGACATTGATGTCTATTAATATTTTGGGGAGATTGTTTGTACAATCGACCCGGGTTATGATTAACTGGACTCGAGTTTGACTCGAGGGAGACTTTGATGGTTGACTAGGGTTTACCATATGATTATGGGAAAGTCCAAGCATGGGTCTTGGCAAGGTAAAGTCCAAGTCATGGGTACTTGGCATGGAAAGTCCAAGCATAGATCTTGGCATGGAAAGTCCAACATGGGTTGGCAAGGGAAAGTCCAAGCTTGAGCCTTGGCATTTGAGAAGTCCAAGGGGTTTGATATTGGCGGCGTAAAGTCCAAGCGGGAGTCTTGGCAGCATAAGTTCAATGGTTGGCGGCGTAAAGTCCAAGCGGAGTCTTGGCGGCGTAAGTCTAATGTGCCTTGGCGGTGCAGATACTGTTAGCATGACATGGCCGATGGAAGCCCCTGAAGGCTAGCGCGATGGATGAATAAGTCATGGATGACTTGGAGGGATCCGAGAGGCGTGAGATTGATGGAGGTGGCTAGAAAGCTTAGGTCTAGGCTAAGGGTGGTCTAGCAAGTATGGGGGCACCATACTTGGGTTAAAACCTCATGTTTGAGGTGTGCCAGTCGACTGGTACCATGTGACATTCGATTGGGGTAAGTCAACTAGGGTTTGACTGTGGGAATTGCCTTATCAGTCGACTGCCATATGTGGGCAGTCGACTGATTGGATGAGCAGTCGACTGATCTTGTGATCAGTCGATTGATGCTCGAGTTTTGGGGCACAAAATGGAGTCTCACTTGACCGCTGCGGTTAGCAGTCGAGTGATGGCTTGATCAGTCGACTGATGTCCTAGTCGTTGGATTTTTCCAGCGTGGATTATACTGTTGTCTCACGACAACAGTGGCATCAGTCGACTGATGGTCCCGATCAGTCGACTGATCGGTGTTTTCCAGCATAGGTAGAAGCTTTAAAAGGAGCTCGTGGAGGAGAAAAATACCAGCGGTTCTTGAGGGCATTTGGGGCGATTTGCTGCTGCAAATCACGGTCTCCAAGTTGATTTCAAGCAACTAAGCGATCAAGCATTCAAAGAGCAATTATAAAGTAGTTTTCTTTACTTGCATTGTATTTTATTATTGTAATTGCTTGTATCCATTTCTTATTGTTGTAAGAATAGTTTGTAAGAGGTTTCTCCGCCTCTGACTTGTGTCGAGAAGGAGTATTTATGATTAGTGATTGCATGTGCATCACTAGAGATCTTTAGAGCTCGATCCGTGGAGTAGGAACCATTTAGTTCTGAACCACGTTATATCTTTGTGTTCGTGTGATTGTCCATTTCGTTATCGTTATTATTATCTATATTCCGCTGCGCTAACGAAGTTTGTAGATGAACACGCGAAAGAATTCTATCACGTATAATACGACGCTATTCACCCCCCCTCTAGCGTTCACAATGATCCCCTACAAGTGATATCAGAGCCAGACCGCTCTTCAAAGTTTAACAACTAAGGGAGCACGCTAGAGGGTGAAGATGGAAGTCCAAGGACAACTAGGATGGGACATTAACACACTGGTGCCCTACACCCTATACGGACTAGAAGGCTTCAATTATTGGAAGAGAAGAATTGAAGATTTTATTATGATGAGAGATTTTGAGGAATGGTCTATTTTAATGGATGGATTCGAATATCTAAAATGACCAAAGGGTGGTTTCCTCAAGAAGAAGAAATGGAGTGAAGATCAAATCCAAGCCTTCGAGAAAAACATGAAGATAGTAAAGTTTATTTTTGATTTGATCCCTAACGATATTGTGTGTATGTTAGGGGATTATATGGATGCTAAGGAGTTATGGAGCCAAGTGGCAAAGCTCCATTAAAATTCATCATCGGTTCAAGAAGAAGAGGAGTGCTCACCCTCTCAAGCTCAAGCAAGTACATCGTCATCTAAAGAGCTTGAAGATTCGGAAATTGATAGGGAATCAATTTCTGGATCGGTAGAAGAAGTATAAGGAACCTCCACCTCTAGGATTGAGGGGGAGGAAAGAATTTCCACTCTGGAGCAACAAGAAGAAGCTTCGACATCCGGTCAAGATGAAGAAGCTCCAATTCCGGCACCTATCACCATCATAGGTAACTAAAGCATGTCAATTGTAAATAAAAATCATATAATATGCTTTGAGTGTAGGGAATCCGGACACTACAAGAGTAAGTGTCCGAAAAGAGTTAAGAAGGCTTCACCGACACCAAAAGTCAAGGATGTCGGTCCCCCAACAACCAAAAGCAAGGAGAAAGTGATTTGCTTCAAATGTCGGCAACTGGGACACTACCGGAGTCAATGCAAGAAGGGGGAGAAAAAAGCTCAAAATGGAGCATCACATGTAGGGGGAGCTAAGGCTAACCCTAAGGTATATTTTAGTAATGCTCCTTCTAATTTTTATAGTCAAAAGCATGCTAGGAATAATTTTAATAGTCTTGCTATTTATCATAAAGAGCATGCTAGAAATAAGAAATTTTGCTTATGAGCTAAGAAAGTCAACCTTAGGAATAAGGAGAAATTTGGGACTAATGTCCCTAGAAAAGTTTTACCTAGGGATTCTATTAGAAAAATAGGAGAACACCTAGGTTTTAACCCTAAATGGACTAGACATATGCCTAAAAAGGATAATGCCCAAAGACCAAATCAAAATTCAAAAATCGGGCAATTAGAATTAGAAAATCAAGCCTTGAGGTCAAGGCTTGAGAAATTAGAAAAGACCCTCAAGAAGATGCAAAATCAATTTCAAGGGTCTAATGGTCAAAGTCAAGGGTCTAGGACTCAAAGTCAGCATCTAGGATATAAGAAACAAAAGTCAACCAAGGGCAAGAAGGGTTTGGGTCACAAACCTAAGCCTAAGGTGGCTTATCATAGTGTTCCATTTGATTATGAAACACAAACTATGTCTAGGAAGACCAAGGTCAATAGGGAAGTCATCCCTAAGGTTGACTAAGGTTTGTGCCTAGTGGCTAGGGTTTCTAGGAAACCTAGGGTGGCCACTAAGAAGGTTGCAAGGAGAGTTACCCCTAGAGTCAACCTAGGTAAGATCCAAATGACCAAGGCTAACAAGCCTAGGAGGGTAGGAATACCTAATTAACCCTAGGAGCTCAAATAGGTTTTGGGTTCCTAAGAGCGTGATTGATTCACGCTAGATGAGTTTAGGGTGTGCCAACCTTGATTGGATGAGTAGTTAACTCAACCATGATAAAGGTGGCACTTTAGATATTTTTCAAGGTTATGGGTATCTTGAAAATAGATTTAATCTTATGACCCTAAAAGAATTTAGGGTGTGCCAATACATTTTTAGAATTATGAAAAATCAATTGGCACAATTTAGGATTAGAAGTCATAGCGTGTCATTTTGGTTTTTTGGCACACTAGGGAGCAAAGTGATAATATGACAAAATATATTTAATTATATCAAATGATAATTAATATTAAAACTTAGGTATTACTATACCTATACTTTTTATATGTCATGCTTTGTTTGTCATATAACATGTCATGACATCATGTTTATTTTTATCATTTATATGTCATGATCATGTTTAGGATTAAGGACTAAATGTCATGTGTTTTTAGATTTCATATTATGCCATGACATCATGATTATGAGCATATACTTATTTATATTATCATTAATGTCATAATCATTTATGCATTTGATTAAAATTGATTTAAGGACAATGACATGACTTGGAGTCCTATTTATAAGGGAATCAAGTAAGGTTGCCTTAGAAAAGTGCATGAAACCCTAGTTTAGGATAAGCAAAACCCACATCTCACATCACATTGACATGTATGTGTATTTGTACACCCTAGATACATGTGAGATGCTAGGATATGAGTTAAGTTCAAGGTGCATAGTTTTTGAATCTAGATGAACTAAAACTCATCTTATCTTAATGGTGGATCATTGGGAAAGCTTGTGTACAAGTCATATACATTGAGCCCAAGAAATATGATCCAAAATAAGGTTTTGAAAACATTTTAAAATCCTTTTGAAAAACCTTGGTGAAGTCTATCTTTTGATAGCAATCACCATTGATGAGATTGACACAAAGTGAGCTAAAACTTTGTATTTATGAATATCTAAAATTCATTTCTAATAACTGAAATTCAGAAATTTTAGTTATCAGTTGACTGCCTTGGGTGGCGATGATCGTGATGTAGTGGTAATCGATGGTGGTGAGTCATTGCAATCTTGATTCGGGAAAACAAGGTATGTTTAGCCCGTGTTCAGCTGCGGTTCAGGTCCCTAACCACTCTTAACCCTAGGATATGCTTTGGGAAGCATTATAAAGGGTGAAAATCCATTGGATATGGATTTGGAGAGGTGTTAGGTCAAAGTATCAAATTTAAGGGTGGAAGAGTTCATGTTTGAACTTTGAGCCTTAATTTTGATGGTTTAGAGTTCCTATTGGCTTAGGGACTTCCCAAGGATATTGTTGGTGCAATGGTCTGTTGGATCGATGAAGTGAAGTGTTGGCCGGCTAGAGGGGGGTGTATAGCCCTCTTTCGTTCGATGATATAATTCGCTTGTCTACAAACTAATTAGCGCAATGGAAACAAAACAAGACAAGCAAATAAACAATGCAAAGGTAAAAACAATGATAACAAGATAATATAACGTGGTTCACGTCTACGCCGCTAATCCACGATCCCTGATTCATCCTCGGTGAATCACTCCGTAACCAATCCACTATTGGTCTCTCCTTTGCACCAAGCTAGGTGGAGGTAACCCTTACAACTCAAGAATACTCCTTTTACAATTGATGTGAAAGAGAACTAGAAGGAGTTTATCACTTGTAGAGCACTTGGATGATGGTTTGGAATATGAGCATTAGCCATCTAAAAGCCCACGCCCTCTCTTTTTATAGAGAGGGCTGATTTCTTCTCGTTGGCCACGACCAGTCGACTGCTGACCTTGGCAGTCGACTACCGCCACTACAACGCCCTCCGAACACGTCAGATTCCGACCGTTGTAGTTCAACGGAACCCTTGGCAGTCGACTGATATATCCATCAGTCGACTAATGCCTCATAGTCATGTCGATCGGCCACGGCCGATTATGTGGCCTAAACCCTCTTGACTACCGATCGCGCCATCGCAATGACCGCCAACATATGGAAGTCGACTGCTGGACCAAAAACCCATCAGTTGGATACTAGTCGAACCTCATTCGACTCAGAGCAGTCGACTGCCATTTCATGACAGTCGACTGGTGTCGGGAAACCTCATCCGACACTTAGCTAAATGGCCAAGTTTCACCTACGAGCACTATCCCTTCCCGGGTTACATTCGCTCACTCTCATCTCTCGGAGTCCCTCACCTTCGAAGTTGTCTTCGTCCGGCCACGTCCCTCAGATGCGCAAGCGCACGACTCTGCAGCGTCATCCTTCGCATCTCGCCCTGAAGTCTACTTCCTCCAACTTCACTCCAAGCTCCTCGTCCGGCGGTCCCTCGGATGCTCCAAGTGCAAGACTTCCGCAAAGCCATCCTTCACCGACTCAAGGACCGAGTCATGAGAGGTGAAACTCGCCAAGGCTCCATGTGCGAATTACTAAGTCCTGCAAGACTCCAACGCACATATCAAATCATAATAACAACCTAACTTAAACTCTTTGCCACACATATCAAAACCTTATCACGGCAAGAGATTGCCCTAACATGGTCAAGGGGGAGCAAGCCTTTAGGGGGAGGTATCCATCATGGGATGATGGATGATATTTTTCCTCATGAGAGGGAAAATGGAATTTTGAGATACCCAATTTGGAAATTGGGAGAGAGTATAGGATTGACTCTCTTGAGTGATATGAGACTTATCACTAGGAAGATGGTAGGCATCCTAGGACCAAGGGGGAGATTGTAAAATCTCATTGGGACATAAGACATTGACCTCCTTAGAGAGTAAATCTTTTTGATGTATGTCAAAAAGAGGGAGAACATAAGATTACCAATTTATGAAATTGGTAAGGAAATTTGAGTTAGGGGCCTAACTCAAGATTATTTTTGTCAAACATCAAAAAGAGGGAGATTATTGGTGCAATTGGCCCAGGTCATGATTGACCAGACTCGAGTTTGACTCGAGTGATGTTTTGATGTTTGACATTGATGTCTATTAATATTTTGGGGAGATTGTTTGTACAATTGACCCGAATTATGATTAATCGGACTTGAGTTTGACTCGAGGGAGACTTTGATGGTCGACTAGGGTTGACCATGTGATTATGGGAAAGTCCAAGCATGGGTCTTGGCAAGGTAAAGTCCAAGTCATGGGTACTTGGCATGGAAAGTCCAAGCATGGATCTTGGCATGGAAATTCCAACATGGGTTGGAAAGGGAAAGTCCAAGCTTGAGCCTTGACATTTGAGAAGACCAAGGGATTTAATATTGGCGGTGTAAAGTCCAAGCGAGAGTCTTGGCAGCATAAGTCCAATGGTTGGCGGCGTAAAGTCCAAGCGGAGTCTTGGCGGTGTAAGTCTAATGTGCCTTGGCGGTGTAGACACCGTTAGCATGACATGACCGATGGAAGCACCTGAAGGCTAGCACGATGGATGAACAAGTCATGGATGACTTGGAGGGATCCGAGAGGCGTGAGGTTGATGAAGGTGGCTAGAAGGCTTAGGTCTAGGCTAAGGGTGGTCTAGCAAGTATGGGGGCACCATACTTGGGTTAAAACCTCATGTTTGAGGTGTACCAGTTGACTGGTGTCATGTGACAGTCGACTGGGGTAAGTCAACTAGGGTTTAACTGCGGGAATTGCCCTAGCAGTTGACTACCATAGGTGGGCAATCGACTGATTGGACGAGCAGTCGACTGATCTTGTGATCAGTCGACTGATGCTCGGGTTTTGGGGCACAGAATGGAGTCTCACTCAACCGCTGCGGTCAGCAGTCGAGTGATGGCTTGATCAGTCAACTGATGCTCATGATCAGTCGACTGATATCCTAGCCGTTGGATTTTTCCAGTGTGGATTACACCGTTGTCTCACGACAACAGTGGCATCAGTCGACTGATGGTCCCGATCAGTCGACTGATCGATATTTTCTAGCACAGGTAGAAGCTTTAAAAGGAGCTCATGGAGGAGGAAAATGCTAGCGGTTCTTGAGGGCATTTGGGGCAATTTGCTGTTGCAAATCAGGGTCTCCAAGTTGATTTCAAGCAATCAAGTGATCAAGCATTCAAAGAGAAATTGTAAAGTAATTTTCTTTACTTACATTGTATTACATTATTGTATATCCATTTCTTATTATTGTAAGAATAGTTTGAGGTTTATCAGCCTCCGACTTGTGTCGAGAAGGAGTATTTGTGATTAGTGATTGCGTGTGCATCACTAGAGCTCTTTAGAGCTCGATCCGTGGAGTATGAACCATTCGATTCCGAACCACGTTATATCTTTGTGTTCGTGTGATTGTCCATTTTGTTATCGTTATTATTATCTATATTCTGTTGCGCTAACGAAGTTTGTAGATAAACACGCGAAAGAATTCCATCACGTATAGCACGACGCTATTCACCCCCCCTCTAGCGTTCACAACGATCCCCTACATGTTCTTCACTTGAAGCCGGTGATGGGTCTTCATGGAGCTTAGCCACTTGGCTCCATAGCTCCTTGACATCTATATAATTACCTAACATACACAAGATATTGTTAGGTATTAAATCAATCAAGAATCAAGAACTTTATTACCTTGGTATTTTTCTCGAATCTTTCGAGCTGTTCCTCACTCCATCTCTTTTTCTTGAGGAATCCTCCCTTTGGTCCTTTTGGATATTCAAATCCTTCCATCAAAATAGATCATTCCTCAAAGTCTCTCATCATAATGAAATCTTCAATTCTTCTCTTCTAAGAATTGAAGCCTTCTCGTCCATATAGGGTGTAGGGCACCGGTGTGTTGATGTCCCAACCTAGTTGTTCTTCCAACTCCATCTTCACCCTCTAGCGTCTTTTGCCTTAGCTCCCGGCGGTTAGTCCGTAGAAGAACCCCGGGCTCTTATACCACTTGTAGAAGATCCTTGGAAGCTAGAGGGGGGGGCGAATAGCTTGTATTCGTTACGTCGATGGAAATCGTTCGCGTTCGTCTATAATTTTTGTTAGCGCGCAGTGGAATAATAGAAATAATGCAATAACGAAATAGAACAAACACGCAAACACAAATATTTAACGTGGTTCGGAACCGAATGATTCCTACTCCACGGATCGAGCTCTAAAGAGCTCTAGCGACACCAATGCAATCACTAATCACAAATACTCCTTCTCGACACAAGTTGGAGGCGGAGAAACCTCGTACAAATATTCTTACAACAATAAGAAATAGATACAAGCAATCACAATAACGAAATACAATGCAAGTAAAGAAAACTACTTTACAATTGCTCTTTTGAATGCTTGATCTTTGGTTGCTTGAATTGCACTTGGAGACCCTGATTTGCAGCAGCAAATCGCCCCAAAAGCCCTCAAGAAATGCTGGTGAAATCCTCTTCAACGAGCTCCATTTAAAGCTTCAACCTGGGTTGGAAATCGCCGATTAGTCGACTGCTCGGGACTATCAGTCGACTGATGCCACTGTTATCGTGAGACAATGGCTAGATCCACGTTGGAAAGATCCAACAGATCCATCATCAGTCGACTGATCATGACCATCAGTCGACTGATCGAGCCTCCACTCGACTGCTAACCCCAGCAGTCGAGTCAGACTCCATTCTGTGCCCGAAAAACCGAGCACCAATCGACTGATCATACGATCAATCGATTACTAGGTCAATCAATCGACTGCCCACCTCTAGCAGTCGACTGCTAGACCAATTCCCACAGTCAAACCCTAGTTGACTCATGCCAGTCGACTGACACACCTCTAACATGAGGTTTTAACCCAAGTATGGTTCCCCCATACTTGCTAGACCACCCTTAGCCTAGACCTAAGCCTTCTAGCCACCTCCGTCAGCCTCACGCCTCTCGGATCCCTCCAAGTCATCCATAACTTGTTCATCCATTGCGCTAGCCTTCAGGTGCTTCCATCGGCTATGTCATGCTAACAGTATCTACACCGCCAAAGCACATTGGACTTATGCCGCCAGGACTCCGCTTGGACTTTACGCCGCCAACCATTTGACTTATGCTGCCAAGACTCCTGCTTAGACTTTACGCCGCCAATATCAAACCCTTTGGACTTCTCAAATGCCAAGACTCAAGCTTGGACTTTCCCTTGCCAACTCATGTTGGACTTTCCATGCCAAGATCCATGCTTAGACTTTCCTTGTCAACCCATGTTGGACTTTCCATGCCAAGACCCATGCTTGGACTTTCCTTGCCAACCCATGTTGGACTTTCCATGCCAAGTACCCAAGACTTGAACTTTCTCATGACAATCATATTGTCATATATTTTTGTCGAACATCAAAACATCTTTCGAGTCAAGCTCGAGTCCTGGTCAATCGTTATCTGGGCCGATTGCACCAACATGAACATGTAAAATCTATGGGGCTTAGTAGAATGTAACGATTTTGTAATGACAATCGGATATTGTAATTTGATTGTTTGAAATGCTAGCCATAATTTATTTAGTGTATGTGATGTTACATTCTGATAAGATCTCGGTGAGCATGTTGGCAGGTAGTGATTAGACCTCTCACATGGACAATCATATTTGTTTGTTATGTATGAATAGAGGTAAGACCATTACTTATAGGATAGCATTGAAAGCTATATGTATAGAGATACATACTTATAAGCTGGGGTCATCTTGATATGTGTATCAAGATAAGATTATTTTAAAAAAGTGATCGAAGTAAATGTTTTCACCATTTACTATACCTATTTAAGAGCCATTTACAATAAGGATAGTAGGAGAATGAATTTCTGCTTCTCTACTATTGAGCCCTTTGAAATTATATGTTAATCTTAGCATTTGCCTTTTGTGACTATTTAGGTGTCTGCTTGAAATTTTAATCATGGTCTGCTACTTTAACATGTAAACCTATTGATTATAAATGATTCGGTCTATGGAACATGACTAGGAAAGCGACTGATTAAAATGAATAGATTCACGCTAAAAAAGGAAGATTAAATAGATTTACATCTTTTGAGAATTATTCACTGGTCAATCCATTTCTGTTGTGTATGGAAATGATTGTGAATTTTGAGAATATGGAACATGCCCTTGACTGGATGATCATTATGAGGGATTAGAGATGTTCATATTAATGCAAATGAAGATTATTTAATCTGGGTAAATAGCAAGACATCATCACCAGGAGTATGATTTTGTGCTACCTGGAGGATGGTTGTGCACCATTAGGTGAATGACTATGGGTCATTCAAAGAATGATTATGTACCATTTGAAGAGCGGCTAATTTAGGCGTAAAAACTTTTCTTAGCATGGATTGCTCTATGAGCAGTTATGTAAGGTGTAATAATTTTCTTAGCATTGGATTGCTCAATGTGCTTATTGTCGCACGAATCATTTTCCTATGTATGAATTGATTATTCTAATAGTCTTTGTGACTATTCATCTCTATTCTATTAGTCATTTGGAACTATTAACTCCGACTCTATTTAGTTTATGTGACTAAATATCTCTTATTGGTCTATATGACCATTTATTTATGTGGCATGCTTTGGACGAGTGGGGATGTTAGACGTGGAGCAGTTACTGCGCGCATCATGTAATAACCGCGCACACACTCGAAGG
The DNA here is from genome assembly GCA_025175895.1 of Wurfbainia villosa. Lineage (NCBI taxonomy): Eukaryota > Viridiplantae > Streptophyta > Magnoliopsida > Zingiberales > Zingiberaceae > Wurfbainia > Wurfbainia villosa. Next base: position 121,402,437 of record CM045987.1, on the reverse strand, counting down.
AGTGTGTGTATTTCTCCACGACGATTGCACGTCCAAACTCCTATATAGGAGGGAGCGTCCAAGAGCTTTGGTGTGTGTGAAGAGAACACCGAGAGGCTGCCAGAGAGAGATTCAATTACCAAAACATCCTTTCGTTAGGATTTAGTTTGTGGAATTGCAAGGGTGGTTCGTTTCGTGATCATCCTTCCGACAGTGAGAAAGAAATCTCATCAGAGCAACGTAGAGGAAGCATAATCGATGTAAGTGGTTACAAGTTTTTCTTGTATTTTATTCATATAGTAACTTCATACATTTCATAAAACCTATAGTTATTTTTCTTCTACATGTTTCTATTGTTGCACATATTGCTGATGTATTTATCAAGTCTCTAATCTGACAATAACATCAATTTCTTGTTAGTAAATTGATATTTTTTTATTGACCAATATCAATTTGAGGGAGAATATTGTCATATATAACAAATATCTATTTTGTACAATCTATTTATTTTGTATTTTCCTAGTTAGTATGTAGGTTTTAAATAAGTAACAAATAAGTCACAATTAATACATATGAGTGGATATTAAAATCACTATAAATTAGTCTTAAATTGTTGTATATTCATCTATATATTCAATGAAATGGAAAATTAATACGGTGGACGATTCACTCCAAAAAAGTTATTAAAATGATATCGACGTCGAAAGACTTGTTGTTTTATGTCATCTTGTTTGTTTGCCTATTTTCTCTCCTAATTCCGACTTGAGCATCAGAGAGATTTTATAGAGATTCACTTAGATTACCTTCTAATATTTTATTTCGAGCATTGGATATCAACTGTTTGAATGTAAAATAGTCCGAAGATCATTTTAATCTCAATTCCTAATCAATCTTTTCCTCGTCGTTGACTTATTGTTCGGAAAATCATGTTGACATATCTGAACTCTCCATGTGTCATCAACCCATCCTGATGCTAATCGAATCTCTAATAATTGTACCTTTTGATCCTCTTGGGTGAAAAATAAAATAAAATTACTCTTTAAGGAAAATATGATTTGTGAGCTAGAGCAAAAGTTTCCAACTTAACCATTAATTATCATTCAATTCTCTTCTGAGTTAATAGAACATCAACAATATAAAATTAAACATTAAAGTTCCGTCGTCAATTTGGATTTATTTATGAGAATTTTTTCTCAAATAGGATGGTAATTTATGAAAATTAAATTATTCATTATGAATATTTTTCGATTTATCTAGATGGTCAATAGGAAAATTTCGATTTTTTTCATATAATTCATTTTCTCGCATTATCTGATATGATTTTCTGATGGGATCACGTCGAAAGTTGTCCGACTCTGCGGTAGCTGCGAATATAAATTTTAAAAAGACTAAGCGGAGTCGCTGGCGACGACCAGACCAAAGCTTTCCGTAGCACGTGGGCCAGTAAAACAAAATAGGATTCTCTCGTAAAATCTAACACTATCCGTGGACGACGACAACCGATCCATATATAGTCTCGTAATAAATAAATGAAAAATTAAAGAAGAAGAAAAGGAGGCTGGAAGAAGGAGGAAGAAAGCCACAGTTTCTGCTGTGCACCATTCCTGCCACAAACCTCGCTAATCAAGCTCAATCGGCCCCGCCGCAATTGACGCCGAGACCTCGCAACGTCAAGCGAGACATTTAAACGAAGCAAGCAACCTCTCGAGCTACCGAGTTAGCTCTAACGTTGTCAACTGAAGTGCCCATTCACCGCGGCGCATGCCGGTAATTAGCAGCGGCATGCAGCGGAACTAGCACGCAAAGGCACGAGGAGTTCTCCACTAATCGATCACTAAGGAATGTGCCTGCCTTATTTAGACAGCCGTGACTCGGCATCGAGCTGCGCGTCCGACACACTCGACGATGGAGCAATCGAGTCGGCTGGACACGCGCTCGCGTGATGATGGGAGTGGAATGGAGTGTACCGGATTCACTGGCTGAGTCGTAAAAGGAACGTCGAAGATCGATCACGAGCTGTCGTTTCCCAGTCCGTTCGTGGCGGTTGGTTTTGTACGGGCTGGTTAACCACCGAATCGAACCGAGCGTCGCAGTCTCTCAACCTTGGTTGAGTTTGGAGCTGAGAGTGCGTTATAAAAATGGCGGTCGGCTCACTCGCATTTTGATCTCTCTGCTTTCCCTCTTCCGTGCCCAGTTTTCAGAGAGCGTCTGTAAAAAGATGGGACGCCGCCCATCGTCCCTGGTTCTCGGGCTCTTCGTGCTCGTAGTTGGTGATAGCGTCTGCGCCTCAAGGTACATTCTCTTCTCCCCCAATCTGACGTCCATGGGTTGGATCTGTGTTGAAGGATAGAGGAGTTTTGGAGTTCCAGCTATCAATTGCCTAAGTCGCTTCGAGAATTGGGACATGCCGCTGTCCAGGAACAGTTTCTTAGATTGAACGGTCGCAACGGAATCAAGGAAAGGGTTGAGAAGTGCATCGCCCTTTCCGATGCAGTTCTTGCAATTAAAGATTTCTTACTAACGAAGAGGTGTCGTGGTCTCCTAGGGCTGGAGCAGTTGCGGCGGCGACCTCTAGGAGCCTGAGAGCTGCTGCAGCTTACGAGTCGTCTCCCAGCGCGAAGAGGTCAGTCAAATCTGAACACCCTGAGTTCCACGTACCTTTTTCGTTGTGCCCCTCCGACCGCTTTCTCGACAAAAAGGTGAAAAGCAAAAAAGCAAATCGCAAGAACAGATTACGTTGTTTTGAACAAAAAGGTCACCGAATCGAATATCTTTCTGCCAAAACCTTCTATCAAAACATTTGCAGGATTCGTCTCGGGCAGTAATGTTTGGTTATCTACGCAGTTGTGGCTGTCTGCTAATTGAAGCCGTGGAAGCTTGACAGGAAATGAATAGAACTATTAGAATTGTCGTCTTCTTCTTTTCTTTTTTTTTTAAACCAAAAGCTTTTTTGGGGGGTTAATTTATTGACTCTTTAGAGGGCGAGATTATCCATTCTGTTGTGATTTATCTGCAGTGCCGCTGAGAGTCGAGCAGTGGTGGGCGTGGTCGACGACCCGAAACTGGTCGCATCTGAAGTACACATGTAAGTCCTTTGAGCATCGCTTCCATTTTCCTTGTATTTGGTCATAAAGCTAACCTAGATAATCCTCTCCAGGACTGAGTGGTTAGTTGAACAAGGTTATAAATAAGAGAGTTCTTACTCATTAGCTACGATCTTTACGTGAAATCCTTCCCAACTTGTACAATAATTAATAACTGAAACACTTTTTCCCTGTCGTCTATATTGTCAACACTTCTCCCTGGGGGAAAAATGGTCAAATTATTGCTTTCCCATGGTTTCTTTGCCCATTGCGCTCTTGATCCTCACGTGGCGGGTTAATATGTAGCTGTGCATGTTGCAGTGTTAAATTGTGGTTGCGTTTCAGTGTAAGGACAGCAGGTTCTCCTAAAATAAGCATAAGCCAAGGCTGCGACATGGACGTTGCCTTGCCAAACAGTTCGCCTCTGTCAAAGATCATTTATTGACATTGTCTGGAATTCAAGTCCAAGGTATTAATGGCATCATTTACTGAGATCCTACGAGGATGGTAAATGCGAAACCCCCTCAGTTTCTCGTTTGTACAGCTTTGCAGTCCATTTCGCTCATCCCCAATCTTGTACTTTCCTGTCTTCTTCTGTGTGATTCATTAATTGACCCAAGTGGCACCCTGCAAATCATATGCCCGCTGAACAGGGTAGGAACGTGGCCTGATCGATTCATTCTCGGATGAGAGAAGTAATGACACTGCAACAATCCCCAGCCACATCCAGTTCTCCACATTCATTAATTTTGGGAGGAATTTCTAACTATTATATATATATGACTATAAGAAATCAAAACATTTGTTATCTTTCGAAATTGTTTGTGATCACAGATTGATACAGAACGGTACAGCTCGCCGCAACCTCGGCTACTTGTCGTGCTCCACTGGTAACCCCATCGACGACTGCTGGCGCTGTGACCCGGAGTGGCATCTAAATCGTAAGCGCTTGGCCGATTGCGGGATCGGCTTTGGTCGCAACGCGCTCGGCGGTCGCGACGGTGAACTCTACGTAGTGACTGACCCCGGGGACGACGACCCTGTGAACCCGCGGCCGGGCACCCTCCGCTACGCGGTCATCCAAGAGGAGCCCCTCTGGATCGTGTTTGAGCGCGATATGGTGATCACCCTCACCCAGGAGCTGATCATGAACAGCTTCAAGACCATCGACGGGCGCGGCGCCAACGTGCACATCGCCAATGGCGCCTGCATCACCATCCAGTTTGTTACCAACATCATCATTCATGGTCTCCACATCCACGACTGTAAGCCTACCGGCAACGCCATGGTCCGTAGCTCCCCCTCCCACTACGGCTGGCGGACCGTGGCCGACGGCGATGGGGTGTCCATCTTCGGGGCCAGCCACATCTGGGTCGACCACAACTCTCTCTCCAACTGCGCCGATGGCCTTGTCGACGCCGTTATGGGTTCCACTGCCATTACCATATCAAACAATTACTTCACCCACCATAACGAGGTAGTCCAATCCCCTCCCATTTCTTGTACTAGCTACCGCATGCGAAGCTGCTCTGCATGCAATTGCTCTAATACGGACACATGGGTCAATTTTTTGCAGATGATGCTGCTGGGCCATAGTGATTCTTATGTAAGGGACAAAATTATGCAAGTTACCATCGCCTATAACCATTTTGGAGAAGGTTTAATTCAGAGAATGCCAAGGTAAACTTTCAAGTTAAGATTGCAGCTTTCTGCTTTACTCACTCGGACGTCTACTACTTCATAAAACCACAGGTGCAGGCACGGCTACTTCCATGTGGTGAACAATGATTATACGCACTGGGAGATGTACGCCATTGGTGGCAGTGGTGATCCGACCATTAACAGCCAAGGCAACAGATACCTTGCTCCGACCGACCCCTTCGCTAAGGAGGTGAACAGTTGTGATATCTAATGACACTGCAACATTCGATTCAATTTGACTCTTAGCTAATTGTTCCATGCGTTCGCGTCCAACAGGTGACCAAAAGAGTGGATACAGATTCAAGTGTGTGGAAGAGTTGGAACTGGAGATCAGAGGGCGACCTGCTGCTGAATGGAGCCTACTTCACCCCCTCCGGTGCTGGAGCCTCTGCGAGCTATGCGAAGGCGTCCAGCCTTGGAGCCAAGTCTTCCTCCATGGTTGGCTCCATCACTGTTGGTGCAGGCGCCCTGCGCTGTCGAAAGGGTGTTCATTGCTGACTTTTCAAAAACAAACTAAAGAGGAAAAAGATCAGGAAAAGTATTTTTAGAAGACGTGATTGGATAATGATTTAGATTTTACATTGTTGTAATGTATCAGAGTGAGTTGCAGCAATCGTTTTACCCATTCTCAACCTCCCCTGTTTCCATTGTAAATGTGTCTATGGAGCTGGAGGAAGCGTTGCTGATTCGTCGTCGTTTGTCTGTTCCTTTTATTTTCACTCCTGCAGCCGATGGCCTCTTTCTATTTGAAGCATTGAGCATTGGTTTCAAGTTTAAATAGGATTGATGGTGTATTTGAACATTGTAATTGATGTTAGTAAACTGAATTATTGTGTACAACATTTCCACTTGCGTTTAAATTGCTTTTTTTGTTACGCAGAAAATCGTTGTCTGGTATTGACTTTTTATATTTTTATTGTAATATATGGACGATAGCAGTTGAATTTACTTTTCTTGTCCCATGGTACTCAACTGAAATGAGAACATATCCCCTTGCTAGGGATGCCCTAGTTAATCTCGGTTTTAGCTTTGATTGTCTTTACCTTTGTTTTAGCTTTAATTATCATTATTATTATTATTTCACTGTGTTAACAAGTATTGTAGACAATCAAGTACAAGCGAATTCCATCTACAACGATTAAGCTATTCATCCCCCCTTCTAACTGGGCTATCGATCCCCAACAAATGGTATCAGAACAAGGAGCTTGTCAATGGACTCATCGCCGCAACAAGCAAATCAACAATGACCGACATAAACGTCCACCCACCAAAGTTCGAAGGAGATTTTTCATGGTGGAAGAAAAAGATGGAGGTATTTTTCGAAATCGATTTTGACATTATGCTAATCATGGAAAATAATTTCGAAATACCTAGGGATGAAGACAACATGCAATTAGAGAAATCAAGATGGACAAAGAAACAAAAGGAGAAGCACCTAACAAATTCGAAAGCCAAGCATCATCTCTTAAACGTGCTTCCTCAACAAGAGATAAACCGAATAGGAGAATACTCAAGTGTCAAGGAGATGTGGGAGAAACTAACTGAGCTTTATGAAAGCACCTTCGAAGCTAAATTAGCAAGAAGAGACATTCTTCGATCACAACTCAACAACATAAAATTGGACAAAGGAGAAAAGGTACTATCACTACATTCTAGGTTTAAAGAAATTATTAATGGTTTGTCAAGTATAGGAGAGAAACTCTCAAATCGGGACATGATAATGAAAGCCTTCCCAAGTTCTTCCAAGTGTTTTACTCCTTTCTTCTCTAATTCTACTCATATTATCTTGAGAGAAGAGGAGTGTGGTATAAGAAGGTTTTCTCCACCTTGAGTTGATCTAAAGGAGAGTTTTAATGGATAGGTTGAGGGAGTGATCCGCCTAACGGATTATCATGGATTAGCGCTAAGAGAGTTGTAAACCACGTTAAAAGATTTGTATTCTTGCATTGCTTCTTTACCTTTGTTTTAGTTTTAATTGTCTTTATTATTATTATTCCGTTGCGCTAATAAGTATTGTAAAAAATCAAGCACGAGCGAATTCCGTCTACAACAATTAGACTATTCATCCCCCCTTTTAGTCGGGCCATCGATCCTCAACATAGTTGATCATTGATTTGGTACTAAGGGCAATTAGCACAAAATCTTTTAAATCTCTCTCAATACTCATGTAGAGTCTGTCTTGTTAATTGCTCTACACCACGAATACTCTTCTGCATCGCAAAAATACCTGGTTGATTAGGGTGATATGTGTAGCGTCGATGATGTCGCGACAGAGGAGGAGGAGGGGGGGGGGGTGAATAGCGATTTTGATCTCGCTCATTCGTTCGATTGCGTGTTCGCCTATAAAACTTATTAATGCACAGTGGAATATACAATAATAGAAATGTATAACAAGATAAAGACAAACACACTTAACACAAAAGATTAAACTTGGTTCGGAACTAAGATTTCTACTCTACGGGATGAGCTATAGTGATGCACACCACCACTATCAAACTTTGCCTTCTCAGAATAACATTGAAGGTGGAGAAACCTTGTAGAACAAGTGTTTATGTTAAATATTGAAATTTAAAATACTAAAATAAATGACCAAAATTTTGGGAAAATAATCCTAGGGATTATTTTTGGGATTTTTAGAGAATTTTAGAAATTTTTTCGAAATTTTTCTGGATTTAAACGGAGCTTGTAAGAGATATTTACGGGAATAAAATGAATAGGCTTTGGTAAAACCTATTTAAGGGAGTTAATAGGTGCGATTAACCTAAAGTTTAAATACCTAGACCTAAGTTTAGTTCCCGATCGCGCCGATTATTTTCTTCTTTCTCTCGGTTTCTCACGCCGCCTCGACAGTTTCTCTCTCAAGATAACTCCTTCCCCCAGTGCCGCGAGTTTTCCCCTCTCGTCATTGCCCTTCGCCCGCCTTGACGCTACGGCGAGAGTGCCATTACATCGCCGGAGCCTTCTCTGCCACCGATGCCGCAACGCCTCTTCCTCTCATCCTACCTCGCGAGCGCAGGCAGCCGAGCACCTTCCCCCTTTCCTCTCGCGATCTTTCTCCCTCTCTTCTGCAAGCGACGACCGACGTTCTTGATAGTCGCAGTGGATGAGCTGGAACTAGGAGGGTAGAAGCGGCTGGAAGCGTGGATTTGGGCTGCAAGTGTGCGCGGCTGGAAGTTTACACCGATGACAAGCGATCGGCGGCTGGAAGCTTGAACCGACGACGTCTGCATCTTGTTCTGTCGAAGCCACAATTTCTCTGCCGGAGCAGGGGATCTGGTGTTGAGATTTCGCCGGCGAATAGGGGACAAGGGAGTGCTCTGTCGATGGTCGTCGGGAATAGGTAAGTGTTGATTTTTCCTTTGGTTGGATTGGATCTGTGATTGGGCAGATGACCTAGGGAGCCAGGCATCGACAGTGGGTTCTCATGACAGGCAAAGGGTAGGGGGAGTTGTTCCGGTGAACATAGGATAGGAGGAAAGAGGGCTGTCGAGGGATTTCTAAGGAAGGTAAGAGATATTTACAGCTTTAATTTGAGTACTGTTGAATTTATTTGCTGTTGTGTGTGGATATGTGATTAGATTGGTGTTTGAGGGTTAGGTGTGTTGATGTCGACTATGAATTGGAGGTTTGCTTAGCTGTGAGTGAGAGAAGAAGGTTTGGTTGAGCTGTGTGTATGTCACCTAGGGTTAGGTTGGATTTATACTTCTGATCGGTGAGAGGTTCTGTATATTGTTGTGGAGTTGTGAATTAGGCTTGAGGAAAATGAAGGATTTATTTAGGATATTGTTAAATTCCATTGCTGCAAGGGGATGGCTGTGATTGATTGGTTGAATTACATACAGGATGAATTTTAATTTAATTACAGGTTATTGACAGTGGTTGTCTGTACTTTGGTTATATGATTTGGGTGTCTGTTAGTTCTTTGTGATCTATGGTTGGCTGGGTTGTTGAGTTCGGTGTGATGTTGATCGGTTATGTAATTAGGTGTGGAGGATTGATTAGGTTAAAAAGGATAACTAAATCAATCTAGTGGATTGGATATGAGGTCGATGTAGGATTCAAGTCGATCATTTGTTGTGTGATTGGATTTGATGGTAATTATATTTTATGCAGGTTTCGGTCACGAGACAGGTCTACGGGTGTGAAGAGTTCATGATTACGATCATTATAGCAGGCGGGTATTTTGACTTATCTTTTTGATATAGTCATGTTGATATGCTAGTTAGGATAGCTTGCAATAATTTTCATGTTTATATGCCTAATATGTTTTTTTGTGCCTACTTGATACATGCATTTGATCAGTATGATTATACTTTCCCTGTTTTACTCGGATCATGGATATGCACTTATTGGTTGTGCATATTATTTGGTCGTGCATTTTAGTTTGGATTTACATGCTTTAGTATCATGCACCATCTTGTTCCTTTATAGTTGAGCCCGGCATGGGCATATGGCTCGCACACCGCCACTCATGGGTTAGTGGTACATCAGGAGGGTGTGTGCAGTTGCTCTGTCAGTCTCTTCTGGTCCGCTCATGGGTAGCGATGAGGCAGCGTGGTAGCGGACAGGGATCCCTCCTATGGTCTATGACACCGGGAGATGAGAGCTTAGCTCCCCTACTCTGTTTGGGGCAGGAGGATAGGTGTACTCCGACAACATCCTGTTAAATACGGAAAATTTAAAACATAAATTTTAATGGACAAAATTTAGGAAAAATAATCCTGGATTTTTTTTGGGATTTTTAGGGAATTTTAGGAATTTTTCTGAAATTAAATGAGGCTTGTACGAGATATTTACGGGGATAAAATAAATAGGCTTTTGGAGGGCCTATTTGAAATATCAATTTTGAGGGGTTAATAAATTTTATTAACCTAAAGTTTTAAATAGAAAACCTAGGTTTTCTATTTCTCGCTTTTCTTTTCCCCGTTGCACCCGATCCCCCTCTTCGCTACGGTTTCCTCTCGCGACACCTTCTCCTCTCTTCTCGCCCGAAGTCACCAGATCACCACCGCCTTGCTCTTCTCCACGCCGCAGCCATAGTCATCGACGACGCTCGCCCAAGCCCTCGCGGTCGCCGGCCCTGCCCCGCACACACGCGACTCCGGCAACACCCCTGGCTGCCGACCCTCTCGACGCCCCTTTCTCCTGGCGATCTTCCCCTCGGTCAAGCAAGGGCGGCGGGCTTGCGCTGGCGACGAGCGAGCACATGGCCGAAAGTTAGGTCAGAGGAGTCGCCGCTGCGTATTGATCTGCGACGGAGGTCTCTGCCGAAACAGACGAAGGCTGGCAGCGGCTAGGCGACGGTTCGAAGTGGGAGTTGTTCTTCCCGATCGAAGCTGGGGCAAGATCGCGTGTGTGGAGCTCGGGATTGGAAGTAGGTTGGGCTGTCGGTGTGGTGGGTTTTTGCTGCAGCGAGATCTGAACGGAGGCCACCATCTTTGCCGGAGCTCAAAAACCTGGGGTTAGGGCAGTGACAAATTCTGCCGGCGAAGTTTGAAATTTGGGTATATTTCCTTGTTTCCTTCTTTTCTCTTCTATTCATGATGTTTTCTATGGATTGACGGTGTTGAATGAAGTGTTGATGCGATCTGTGGATTAGGGCAGCGATACCGAGGAGATTAGAAGGGGGTTCCAATGTCGTTTGTCATCAGGAATAGGAAAGCGCCAATTTTTCTCCTTACCTTGGGCGAGACCTAGTTCATAGCTGTGAATTTCTGTGTTTGAGCTCAATTTGCGAATTGGGCAGTGGACTTTCCCAGCGAACAAGGCAAAGGTGGGGAAATTCTATCCGTGGAGTCTCAAGTGTTGGTAAGATCGATCGATTCCCTGTTTCCTTTTTATTGTAAATTGCTAGATTATTTTGGATGTGAGTCAAGGTAGCATGGGTTGGAGGTTTGGGCTGGCTGCAGTGTGATTGGGATAGGCTGTACAGGATTTTGGGCAACGATTAGGTTGTTAATTGGTTTAATGGTCGATAGGGATTGATGTGTAGACTTGTTTAGGTTATGTGGGTAACTAGATCAATCTAGTTGATCGGGTTACGAAGTCGATGTAGGATTCGATTCGATCAGTCGTTGTATGATTGTACTTAATCATAACGGTTGTTATATGTAAGTATCGGTCACGAGGCAGGTCCACGAGCGTGAAGATTGCATTATTTCGAGTATTATATCAGGTGGATATTTTGACTTATCTTTTAGATATAGTCATGTTGATATGCTAGTTAGGATAGCTTGCAATAATTTTCATGTTTATATGCCTAGTATGTTTTTGTGCCTACTTGATACATGCATTTGATCGGTTTATGGTTATACTTTCCCTGTTTTACTCGGATCATGGATATGCACTTATTGGTTGTGCATATTATTCGGTTATGCATTTTAGTTGGATTTACATGCTTTAGTATCATGCACCATTTTGCATGATTGCATGCTGGCTGGACGGGGTTCCTTTATAGTTGAGCCATGACGCTATATGGCTAACATGCATGCCGCCACTCATGGGTTAGTGGTACATCGGAGAGTGTGCGCTGATTGCTCTTCCAGTTCGCCGGGTCCGCTCAGGGTAGCGATGAGGCGAGGGAAGCAGGCGAGGATCCCTCCTCTGGTCTATGACACCGGGAGATGAGAGCTTAACTCCCCCACTCTGTTTGGGGCAGGAGGATAGGTGTACTCTGACAGCATCCTGTCCATTCGGTCACTCAGGAGTAGTGATGGCAGAGTGCAGAGTTGTCATAGCCCTACCCATTCGGCTTCACCATCGCGTGTGAGGCGGCTGACTGGCGTCAGGGGTGACCATGTCATTTTTACAGCATGCATTTTTGCATGGATAGCATTTGTATTGTGTTTGTTGCATTTTTATTGCTGCCTTGGATGTTGCATATGATTATCATGCATACAGGATATATATTGGTATATGGTGATGACTTTATTTCTTCTAGTATGACACATGCTCCTATATCAGGGTAGGAGATTCAGGTAAGTACAGTCCTTTTGTATTTCTTTCTTGCATACCCTATATATATGAGACTGTACTGGCTTGATTGTTATTGTTAGCTATTTCTTACCTTGCATATCGACTATATCCGCTGAGTTCTTTGAACTTACCCCGTGGTTGTTTATCTATTTCAGGATGAAGCTGTCAGGAGAGTCCAGCTGCCAAACCCCCTCATCGCGAAAGTTTAATAATTATTCGTTTTATGGTTTTGAATATTGGATTAGAAGATATGTTTAGGACTAGAGTTGGATTTATGTACTCGGGGATTTTTAGTGTCCTTATGGACCTTTATTTTGATTTTATTTCGATTGGATTTGGTTGAGTATTCCTGCCCAGATGGCAGAAGGGGTAAGTCAAGAGGTGATAGATTTTATTTTTTTACTTTGATTGATGGCCTGAGGCCTAATTATTACCTGTGTGGGTTGTTTGGATTTTGGTCGTGTTGACCGATGTATAGTGGTCATGTAGGCCTTGTATGAAAAATTGGTATTGTCACCCGTACAGGGGAGATGTTGTCGGATTTTTGTCTGGAGGTGACTCCCTCGGGGTATGACAATTTATTTGGTATCAGAGCCAGGTTTCGAGTTCATTAGGGTTTTTGGGTTTTCGGAGTTTGCCACGTTTTGGCAGGTTAACTGGGGTATTTTCGGAGTTGTATGGATTTCTGACAATTTTTATGTTTCAGAAATTTGAGGTATTATTGACGAGGTCAATTTGGGGATTTGGTGGTGACAGGACATCTCCAGACGGCTAACAGGTAAATAAATTCTAGAAAATTTTCTAGATTTAGTACATATTTGCATTGGTTATATTGGTTACGCGGTTTACTTAGGTAGTATCATGTCTTGTCTAGTATTGTTTTAACCTTATATCTGTTAGACTATTAGATTTTTTTTTAGGTTGCTGATTTATCGTTAGCATATGGTTATTAATTGCTATTACTGCTATACGTAGCTAGTTATCGTTGTGATATAAATGATTAGATATTATTGGTAGATGTTTACCTCTTACTATTTGGACTAGTATTAGGATTAGACTAGTTGAATAATATGACTAAGATAGAAAAATCTGTGGAAGGTATACATATAGGTTCTTTGACTCTCGAGATCCTAGTGCATGATGACATGATTACATTGCTTATGTAGTTTAGAGTATATATAGGCATCTGATGTTTTATTTAGTATTGCCTTGATTTTGTTCTGGCATGACCCTTTAGTTATACCCTAATTAATTTCAGCCATTGATTGCCATTAGTATGACTATGCTGTCGTTTATTAGACAGCGTGTTATGTGTTTATATGGTTATGTGTTTTTGCGGTGGATACCATGATTAAGACTAGTAGAGATAGAATAACTTAGATGAAATTATTCTGTAGGAGCGGATCTCAGAAATGAAACAACATTAGTAGAACCCTAGGCGTAATAACCCGGATGTGCTTAATGATATATGGTTATCCATTTACTGTTTCAGTGATATGGTGATCGGACTAGTAGAGTTCGTATGGTAAGGATGCGATTAATCCTTACTATATCTCCCATTCTTGGTTGAGAGAGAGTCTGCAGTAGAGTCTCTCTATAGGTAGGTGCTTTGTATATTTGTGGTCAATCATGCCTCCCAATCATGGTTGAGATGATCTACTGTAAGGTTATATTCTTGCGTTATTCGTTCGGAGTTGGTGATAATCGGATTCGTATGACGCTTGTAGCTAGATAGCTACTTTACATCTTAAGTACCCACGAGATTTGTTCGTGGTAACATGTTGTAGCATGCATGATTGAACTGGTAGAATGGTATAATTTAGGCTTAACCCTCATGAAGGGCTTGATAGTAGATTTGTGGTCCTTATTGGCCGTGATAGACGTTTCTGTTAGCTGGGACGAAACCTTATGATTAATCGTCTCGATGTGTTTATGAGTCGACTGAACTTATGATTTTTTTATCGACTTTGATAATCGATCATGTTAGAAGGGTTGGAACCCTAGACTTAACCATCTCGACGTATTTATTTATTTATAAGTCGATGATCTTTACCGGCTTTGGTAAACATTTCGTATTAGAGGTATTGAAACCCTCGCTTGACCGCCTCAATGGGCTTAATTGTAGATCGATGATCTTTATCGATTTTGATAGATGTTCTATGCTAGATGTATTGGATAACCCTAGGCTTATCAACCTAGGATAATCGACTGCTCACGCGACCTATTGGTGGTAGTACGCTAGTGTGTGCAGTCAATAATTAGATATCTATATACTGCCTGTCTATCCACGAGTCTCATTCGTGGTAGCATATAGTTACGCGTAGACCGTGCTATTGATTGTCGGCCATGGGTTACGTTCGCGGTAGCTCATAGATAGTTCCCTTTTTATGCGAGAGCCACGAGACTTTGTTGTGGTATCCGGATGTGCACTGCTTGTTGCAGTGGTTGTGTATGTTGCGGGTATATTTGTTATACTGCTGATCAGGATAGTTATAGACTGATATTGGTACTCTGAGGGTTGGGTTATTCTAGCTTGTTCCCTGTGACTTCCATTATGTGCATTATGATTATGCACTATTTTCTATCCGTCCACCGAGTGGTTGTACTTACCCCCTCCTCACTTATCCTCTAGGTTAACTGAAGGAGGACGTGTCTAGTTGACCTACATTTGTGTCGCTCAGAGAGTTCCTTGCCGTACTTATCTCCCTACATCGTCGGTATGCCGCTTTGTTTACTTTATCGGTATTGCATTTTGGTTATGCACTTTGGATTTTCTCGCAATTTGTTTTGGTGTCATAAAAACTATTTTACTTTAATGGATATATGTTTAGTCGTGCATGCATGCAGTTAATAAAATACTTATATTTCTATTATTATTTTGAGGTTTTTACCAGATCTGGTCCAGATATTTCTGAATATTGTCACTAAGGGGCTCCTCTGTCATTTGGATAACGGATATGCTCCTAGGACGTGACAATTTTATTGGTTTACAATTTTGGTTTGTGGGTTTTGTGTTTCGAGGATTTTATTTTCCTTGGATTTTTGGGAGTTCTCGTGTTTTGGGACCAAGCAAGCTGAAGGATATCTCTGAGCTATAGGAAAAGTATTGTCTTTAGTGGTTACTGTACTTTAGTGGTTAGGAACAGTATTGACTTAGTGAAATTGCCCCTACTCATGGTCGGGGACGAGGTCGATGACGTATTGACCTTGCGGAACCTAACGATGATTTTGGAAGTACGGACTCTTTAGAGGTGCCGACTGATGTCGAATTAGGAAGCTAGGGATTTGGTCTGCTAGCCACCAATTTAAAGGACGAGTAAACCCTCAGAGAATATCAGTCCCTACTATTAGTGATTTGGTTATGGATAAAGCGTGTATGCCTACACTGGTCAGGACGATGAAAGATCGTTTTACCTTATTATAGGAGGTGTTGGATGAGATATTTATCTGTCCTAGTATTTCTTCCATAGAAGATCCAGAACTCTTTGTTAAAAGAGGGATGGACTTTTGAGGTTATGCATAGATTATCGATGATAGAATACGATAGTTGTAGAAGGAAATGAATATCCTTCAATATAGATAGAGGATCTATTTAGATCAGCTATAGGACACCTGTGTATACTCTAGGATTGATTTATGACTGGTGTGTTGATATTGTAGTGACATGGTGTCATACAATTATCATTGTCATTGTGATGATTGTTATATCATCAGCCTAGAGTAAAGAGAATGCAGGTGTGTAGCGATGATAATTCCATACTTGGTATGAATTGTATGAGCTTATGATTATCTGATTAGACTTATTGACGACTTAGTCATCCAGGGATTTGGGAAGTCGTATATTCTGTACACGATTGGATCAGTTGTGGTCATTGGAGTTATGGAACTTGGCCACTGTTGATGGTAGTAGTTGGAGTTGCGCACTCGGCCACCGTAGATGGTGGTTTCCTGGTAGTGAATTGATTATTGCTATAGATATGGATAGGATGCTCGAGCGGTACTATATCGCTGACTGGTTGAACCAGGAAAGGATGGAATTTACTTGGTCTGAAGCTTGTGAAACTAGTTTCAGAGCTCAGATGATGGTTGACTTTTACGCCAGTGTTGATTAGTCATGCTGGTGTGGAAGGAAGGGTAGTGTGCATGGATGCATCATTTCGGGGATCGGAGCGATTCCGATGCTATAGAATAAGACGTATCCTAAGCTTAAGACAGTTAAAGAACTGCGAGATAAGTCATATATATGACGTGGACTTAGCAGTGATTATGTTGTATTGCAGAGGTGAAGAGCAGGAATGCTCATGGGGTTTTGGCTAGCTACTGGATAGCTATTATAGAGTGGCTGGAACAAAAATGGTTGTAACAAGGAAGTTTGGTCGCAATAGCCTCCCATGCACTTACAGAGTGTGTGGTGGTGTTGATTTTGGACGGTAGATGGACAGTCTGAGCGGACCATTTAAACTCTAAAGGATTTGCTGAGGTCTTGTGTTATGGATTTCGAGGGCAACTGGGAGGACCACTTGTCATTAGTGAAAATTGCCTAACAACAACTATCATTCGGTTATCCCAATGACCCCGTTTGAAGCATGGTATGGTAGACAGTGTCGTACACCCACCCTTTGGGAGGAGGTTGGGGAGGCCCAGTTGCTAGGACCCCAGAGAGCTCAGCATGAGGTAGAGTTGATCTGAACTATCAGACGTAGGATGACAGAGACACAGGATCGTCAGAAGAGTTATGCAGATCGGAGACGGAGACCTCTGGAGTTCTCTATTAGTGACCAGGTATTCCTGCGAGTCTCACCCACGAAAGTGGTGAAGAGATTTGACCTCTGTGGTAAGTTAGCTCCAAGGTACATTGGGCCTTTCGAGATTTTGGAGAGGATTGGAGCAGTCGCTTATCGACTAGCGCTACCACCGTCTTTGGCTGGTATTTATGATGTGTTTCATGTGTCCATGCTGAGGAAGTATGTGCCAGACTTTACGCATATTCTGTCAGAAGTGTCAGGTTTCATTCAACCTGATGCTACTTACGAAGAGGCTCAGGTACGGATTCTGGATCACAAAGAACGATAGTTGCGGAATAAGATTTTGCGACTTGTCAAGGTCGGGTGGAGTTACCACATCGATGAGGAGGCTACATGAGAGTTTGAGGAAAAAAGGATTATAGCTCAATACCCTACCTGTTTACTTAGGGTGCGTGACATATATTTTCAGTACTTGTGGTATCTCTTACTCATTAGGCATCTAAGTAGGAAATTTGGGGACCACATTTTTATTAGTGGGGGTGAATATTAAATACGGAAAATTTAAAACATAAATTTTAATGGCCAAAATTTAGGAAAAATAATACTCGAAATTTTTTCAGATTTTTAGGGAATTTTAGGAATTTTTCTAGAATTAAATGAGGCTTGTACGAGATATTTACGGGGATAAAATAAATAGGCTTTTGGAGGGCCTATTTGAAATATCAATTTTAAGGGGTTAATAAATTTTATTAACCTAAAGTTTTAAATAGAAAACCTAGGTTTTCTATTTCCCCCTTTTCTTTTCCCCGTTGCGCCCGATCCCCCTCTTCGCTACGGTTTCCTCTCGCGACACCTTCTCCTCTCTTCTCACCCGCAGTCACCAGATCACCACCGCCTTGCTCTTCTCCACGCCGCAGCCGTAGTCATCGACGCCGCTCGCCCGAGCCCTCGCGGTCGCCAGCCCTGCCCCGCACGCACGCGACTCCGGCAACACCCCTGGCTGTCGACCCTCTCGATGCCCCTTTCTCATGGTGATCTTCCCCTCGGTCAAGCAAGGGCGGTGGGCTTACGTCGGTGGTGAGCGAGCACGTGGCCGGAAGTTAGGTCAGAGGAGTCGCCGCTGCGTATTGATCTGCGGCGGAGGTCTCTGCCGGAACAGACGGAGGCTGGCAGCGGCTAGGCGACGGTTCGAAGTGGGAGTTGTTCTTCCCGATCGAAGCTGGGGCAAGATCGCGTGTGTGGAGCTCGGGATTGGAAGTAGGTTGGGCTGTCGGTGTGGTGGGTTTTTGCTGCAGCGAGATCTGAACGGAGGTCGCCATCTTCGTCGGAGCTCAAAAACCTGGGGTTAGGGCAGTGACAAATTCTGCCGGCGAAGTTTGAAATTTGGGTATATTTCCTTGTTTCCTTCTTTTCTCTTCTATTCATGATGTTTTCTATGGATCGACGGTGTTGAATGAAGTGTTGATGCGATCTGTGGATTAGGGCAGCGATACCGAGGAGATTAGGAAGGGGTTCCAATGTCGTTTGTCATCAGGAATAGGTAAGCGCCAATTTTTCTCCTTACCTTGGGCGAGACCTAGTTCATAGCTGTGAATTTCTGTGTTTGAGCTCAATTTGCGAATTGGGCAGTGGACTTTCCCGGCGAACAAGGCAAAGGTGGAAAAATTCTATTGGTGGAGTCTCAAGTGTTGGTAAGATTGATCGATTCCCTGTTTCCTTTTTATTGTAAATTGCTAGATTGTTTTGGATGTGAGTCAAGGTAGCATGGGTTGGAGGTTTGGGCTGGCTGCAGTGTGATTGGGATAGGCTGTACAGGATTTTGGGCAACGATTAGGTTGTTAATTGGTTTAATGGTCGATAGGGATTGATGTGTAGACTTGTTTAGGTTATGTGGGTAACTAGATCAATCTAGTTGATCGAGTTACGAAGTCGGGTAGGAGATTCAGGTAAGTACAGTCCTTTTGTATTTCTATCTTGCATACCCTATATGTGAGACTGTACTGACATGATTCTTATTGTTAGCTATATCTTGCTTTGCATATCGACCATATCCGTTGAGTTCTTTGAACTTACCCCGTTGATTTATATCTATTTCAGGATGAAGCTGTCAGGAGAGTCCAGCTGCCAAACCCCACTCGTCGTAATAGTATTATTGGTTATTTGTTTTATGGATTTGGTTTTTTTTATTAGAAGATATGTTTAGGACTGGAGTTGGTTTTATGTACTCGTGGATATTTGGTGTCCTTATGGACCTCTATTCGGAGTTTTGTCCTGGATTGGATTTCGGTTGGGTATTCCTGCTCAGATGGCAGAAGGGGTAAGTCTATTTGTTGTAGATGGTTTATTATTTACTTTGATTGATGGCCTGAGGCCTATTTTATTATATGCGTGGGTTGTTTGGATTCCGGTCGTGTTGACCGATGTATAGTGGCCGTGTAGGTCTTGTATGGAAAATTGGTATTGTCACCCGCACAGGGGAGATGCTGTCTGATTTTTGTCTGGTGGGGACTCCCTCAGGGCGTGACAATTTATTTGATATCAGAGCGCCTAGGTTTTCGAGTTCCTAGGGGTTTTTGGATTTTTCGGAGGTCGCCACGTTTGGCAGGTTAACTTGAGTATTTATGGATTGGTATGGATTTTCGAGGATTTTTTTATATTTCGAAAATTTGAGGTATTATTGACGAGGTTAATTTGGGAATTTGACGGCGACAGGACCTCTCCTGACGGCAAGATAGGTATGATGCTTAATTTTATATGTTATTAATTGTAGTAACATCTGGTAATAAATTTAACAGATATAAGACAAGGTGGGCGTGCTCCTGCACTGAGACGTGGTGCAAGGTAACCATGCAAGAGGACAGTGAGATCTCTGGCTATGGAGTTGCCAGAAGGGTCTATAGAGTTATGACTCATGTGCAGACTTGTAGTAGGGGTCGCCCACCAAGGCGACCAGCTGGAGTTGCCTTAGTGTTTATACTTCTGGTTAGATTGGGTATGAGTTTAATGGATAACAGGAAGTAGCATTTAGTGTGTTGGTCACTATTCGTAATCGTAGATGGAGTTGACCACAAATGACCTGTTCAGTTTGTGAGTCTTGAATCTGTGTCGAAAAGATGAATTTCCTTTGAGAGCTGATGGATACTGAGTCGGAAAGCAAGGGTTAAGTTGTCACATTTGTTGTGGAAATCAAGGATTACAGTGTTAGGGATTTTCACTAATTATGCTAGTCAGATTATTACCCTGTGGGGTAATGGACAAGGAATGTATATTATTGTTGATGCAGACAATGGAGGTTTAAGTTACGAAGTTCCATAGGGATTTTGATCCTTGAGCTGCTTGAGCCTAGATCGATAACGTTGAAGGTACTTTTAAGTACCTAACTTGTATGTATATAGGGGGAGTGGAGTTAGTTTCTTACTATTGGAATGATCAAGTTGTTACTTGGTGGAATATGTAGGAGAATTTTGGGAAAATAACCCATTACGGGATCACAGGTTCATGATGTTTTCGAGAGACAGTATTTCCCTATGCTATTTTGTATGACTCATTGTTGGGGAATTCTCGAGCCTTTAGTTGAGTGATAAATTGTTAATGGAGTTCACTATAGAGTTTATTAGCCTTGCAGAGTTTACCCCCACTTAATGGCTCAAGACAGTGATTGAGTTGTTTTCGATCACCCACGATTTATTGGTTTACATTTGGATTAGGATAGTTGGATCTTCCATCAGTTCCTATCGGGAGGCATTAGGGTGAGTCATATTTATGAGAATGACACTGCAGCAAGTGTCTCAAGATAATAGTGTAGTCAAATCTAGTGATAATAACCTACCCTTATGATAAGGCAACCTTAGAAGTCGTGAACGTGCTCTTCTAGCTGAATTCATGTGGCATTATTTCGTTCCATGTTGTTGCTCGATATTGAACATGTCTGTTGCTTGAGATGGTAACTTGATGTTGATGATGGAAGTTTACAACCTCTTGAGTGATTAAGGGATTAGTTGGAATTTTAGTTTATTTTTGGTGGTGATCAAGGCTCTGTCCTGGGAATGAAAGATGGATGAAACACATCAATTCTCAGTGGAAAACAGGAATATGGATTAAAGCTTTATCCTCAGATTTATGTGGCTATCAGAAGTGGTTTGTGCACTTGTGGAAGATATGAAGCTGGTTGTGGGGTTCTTGAAGAAAATGATAGGAAGAGGTGTACACCTAGATTCATACATTTACCGAATTCTTATTCTAGGTCACTGTGAAATAGGGCATCCGTTAAGAGCAGAAGTTGGATGAGTTTGCATCTTTACTCGAAAGGAGTTGTAGATGGTTGAAGGATTGATCATTGGGGCATTACTATAGTTTACCTTTCTTAATGATATATTGAGAGATACTGATAGTTTACAGATATCTTTGGTTAAAATATGTATAGATAGGATTAGAAGGTTTTCTATATTTGGATCATATGGATTAATAGTGTTTCCACCGACTAGGAGATGTTGAGATGATTATTGTGATGATTATCAGAGGAGTATGATATTGATTTTGGATGTTTAGAGGTTGATTGATGGAAATGTTATATTATGGTGAGAGAGTTGACTTAGTTGTTTTATAGTTGACTTGGTTGATATGAAGTGGATATCTGGATATTAACTTGGAGGTTATGATTGTGACATGATGGTATAAGAATGTCTCTCGGATGCCTATATAATTCGAGAGTAATCAGATGTAGTGTCGGATGAACTTCTAGGCTTGCCGCTGTATAGGCAAGTAGAGTAGGCGATCGGAGTGATTTTGGAAATAGTTTTCGATATCGAAGATCCCCTACTGGGTGATAATTTATTTGGTACTGAGGTAATGATATTTTACGAGCCAAATGTTTGTACTTATGGTGCGTTAGCTGAGGGCTAGTGTAAAGCGCACAAGGTTGTTGAAGCTCATGATATACTCAAGGCAATGTCATCCAATTTGCTGAGCGCCAAATCGAGTTGCTTAGATATCGTCATCGATCGATCTTTCAAAGTTAGCAAGGTTGATGATGCCGAGAGGTATTTGTTAGAATGACGGTTTTTCCAGGGGATAATTTAGTTGATATCAGTGTTGCTTAACACTATGGGAATTGGAAGAATCTAAGTTCCAATTATAGGAGGTGTTGGATGGGATATTTATTTGTCTCAGTATTTTATTTCTTGAGAAGATCTGGAACTCATTGTTCAAAGAGAGATGAACCTTTGAGGTTATACATCGATTATCGATGATGGAATGCGGTAGTGGTAGAAGGAAATGAATATCCTTCATAGTGGATTGAGGATCTATTTAGATCAGCTATAGGACACCTGTGTATACTCTAGGATTGATTTATGTCAGGTGTGTTGATTTTGTAATGACAGAGTGTCATACAATTATAAAAGTTGTAGTGATGATTGATATATCATCAACCTAGAGTAAAGAGGATGCAGGTGTGAAGCGATGACAATTTCATACTTGGTATGAAATATATGAGCTAATAGATTATCTTATTAGATTTATTGACGACTTAGTCGTCCAGGGATTTGGAAAATCGTGTATTCTGGACGCGATTAGATCATTTGTGATGGTGGTAGTTGGAGTTGCGCACTCGACCACCGTAGATGGTGGTTTCTTTTTTTTATTGATTTGATTATTACCATAGATATGGATAGGATGCTCTAGTGGTACTACACCACTGACTGGTGATGGAATTTACTTGGTCTAAAGCTTGTGAAACTAGTTTCACAGCTCCGACGATGGTTGACTGTTACGCCAGTATTGTTTAATTATTTCTGGTATGGATGGAAGGGTCGTGTACATGGATGCATTATTTCGGGGATCGGAGTGATTCCGATGCTATTGAATGAGACGTATCCTAAGCTTACGACAGTTAAAGAATTGCGAGATAAGTTGTCAAATATATGACGGGGACTTAGTAGATGTTATGTTGTTTTGTATAGGTGAGGAGCGGGAATGCTCATGGGGTTTTGGCTAGCTACTGAGTAGTTGCACAGAGTTGTTAGAACATGGATAGTTGCAACTGGAGAGATTGGTCAGTAAAATTTTTCAGTCACCTTCCGTTCTGTGCGATAGAATGGATTTTAGATAGTAGATTTCTCTGGTGAGGAAATATTTCTCCGTCTCCGAGAAGAATAGTAGGTTACATAGTTACATTCGAATTTAAGAAGAGTTACTTTTGATTTAGGACAGCAGATAGATCCCTGTTGTGATGATAGAGAGAATCTACCATAGAGTTATACTCTTGCTCTACCTGTTCGGAATTAGTGATAGTGGAATATGTATGTCGTCTGTAGCTAGATAGCTATATACTCTGTCTGTCCACGAGTCTCGGTCGTGGTAGCATGTCGTTGCCTGCAGATAGTGCCTTTTGTATTACCTCAAGAGCCACGAGGCTTTATCATGATATTTTGATAAGTATTGCTAGTAGATTGCGGTAGGTTGTATATGTTGCAGATTTATAGGATTGTATCCGGAAAATAGTAAATATTGAAACGTTCTCCATGGTGGAACGTCATGCGGAACTTAGTTGACTTGGTAGTCTGGTGTTCAGTGTGTCAACTAGTAAAGGTGGAATGCTAATATCAGCAAGGTTCTGTACCGAGAGGGAAGTGGGAGCCATGTATGAGGATAGAGTTGGGAGATTATTTAGAATTTGTAAAGGGCTTGATGCGACTTCGGGTAATCGGTGATCGATTAGCTGAGCTCGCTCATTTTCTTCTGATCCATACGATGAGTTTGTTGGATCGCTGGATAGGTTTATACTGGGAAGATTTCCAGTTCATGGAGTATCTTTGAGTATCGTATGTGATAGCGGTTCAGGGTTTACCTTGTGATTCTGGCAAAGTCTTTAACATGTCACGGATATAGAGTTCTACTCTGGTACAGTTAGGTACTTATGATAGGTGGTCGATATAAAGATATTATTCATACTTGGAAAGGGCTGCGGGAAGCAGGTGTGATAGATTTTGGGGGATATCAATAACCCCACTTAGTCACTTGAGGTGTGACTTGTCTCCAGATGCCGGAGATGGTTGTTGTGACATCTCGTACTCATACATGAGTAGGAAATTTGGGGACCAAATTTTTATTAGTGGGGGAGAATGTTAAATACTGAAATTTAAAATACTAAAATAAATGACCAAAATTTCGGGAAAATAATCCTAGGGATTATTTTTGGGATTTTCAGAGAATTTTAGAAATTTTTCCGGAATTTTTCTGGATTTAAATGGAGCTTGTAAGAGATATTTACGGGGATAAAATGAATAGGCTTTGGTAAAACCTATTTAAGGGAGTTAATAGGTGCGATTAACCTAAAGTTTAAATACCTAGACCTAAGTTTAGTTCCCGATCCCGCCGATTATTTTCTTCTTTCTCTCGGTTTCTCACGCCGCCCTGATAGTTTCTCTCTCAAGATAACTCCTTCCCCCAGCGCCACGAGTTTTCCCCTCTCCGTCGCTGCTCGCCCGAGTTGCACGCGCCGACGACCAGGCCATTACCTGTCGCCGGAACCCTCTCTGCCACCGACGCCGCAGCGCCTCTTCCTCTCATCCTACCTCGCGAGCGCAGGCTACCGAGCGCCTTCCCCCTTTCCTCTCAAGATCTTTCTCCCTCTCTTCTGCAAGCGACGACCGGCGTTCTTGATAGTCGCAGCGGACGGGCTGGAACCAGGAGGGTAGGAGCGGTTGGAAGCGTGGATTTGGGCGGCGAGTGTGCGTGGCTAGAAGTTTACACCGACGGCAAGCGATCGACGGCTGGAAGCTTGCACCGACGACGTCTGCATCTTGTTCTGCCGAAGCCACAATTTCTCTGCCGGAGCAGGGGATCTGGTGTTGAGATTTCATCGGCAAATAGGGGATAAGGGAGTGCTCTGCCGATGGTCGTCGGGAATAGGTAAGCGTTGATTTTTCCTTTGGTTGGATTGGATCTGTGATTGGGCAGATGACCTAGGGAGCCAGGCATCGGCAGTGGGTTCTCATGACAGGCAGAGGGTAGGGGGAGTTGTTTCGGTGAACATAGGATAGGAGGAAAGAGGGCTGTCGAGGGACTTCTAAAGAAGGTAAGAGGTATTTACAACTTTAATTTGAGTACTGTTGAATTTATTTGCTGCTGTGTGTGGATATTTGTGATTAGATTGGTGTTTGGGTGTCAGGTGTGTTGATGTCGACTGTGAATTGGAGGTTTGCATAACTATGAGTCAGAGAAGAAGGTTTGGTTGAGTTGTGTGTATGTCACCTAGGGTTAGGTTGGATTTATACTTCTGATCGGTGAGAGGTTCGTATATTGTTGTGGAGTTGTGAATTAGGCTTGAGGAAAATGAAGGATTTATTTAGGATATTGTTAAATTCCATTGCTGCAAGGGGATGACTGTGATTGATTGGTTGGATTACATACAGGATGAATTTTAATTTAATTACAGGTTATTGACAGTGGTTGTCTGTACTTTGGTTATATGATTTGGGTGTGTGTTAGTTCTTAGTGATCTATGGTTGGCTGGGTTGTTGAGTTCGGTGTGATGTTGATCGGTTCTGTAATTAGGTGTGGAGGATTGATTAGGTTAAAAAGGATAACTAAATCAATCTAGTGGATTGGATATGAGGTCGATATGTTTTTTGTGCCTACTTGATACATGCATTTGATTAGTATGATTATACTTTCCCTGTTTTACTCGGATCATGGATATGTACTTATTGGTTGTGCATATTATTCGGTCGTGCATTTTAGTTTGGATTTACATGCTTTAGTATCATGCACCATCTTGCATGGTTGCATGCTGGTTGGACGGGGTTCCTTTATAGTTGAGCCCGCAGCTAGTTACATGGCCTGCACACGCTGCCACTCATGGGTTAGTGGCACATCAAGAGAGTGTGTGCAGTTGCTCTGTCAGGCTCCGCTGGTCCGCTCATGGGTAGCGATGAGGCAGCGTGGTAGCAGACAGGGATCCCTCCTCTGGTCTATGATACCGGGAGATGAGAGCTTAGCTCCCCCACTCTGTTTGGGGCAGGAGGATAGGTGTACTCCGACAGCATCCTGTCCACTCGGTTACTCAGGAGTAGTGATGGCAGAGTGCATAGTTGTCATAGCCCTACCCACTCAGCTTCACCATCGCGTGTGAGGCGGCTGACTGGCGTCAGGGGTGACCATGTCATTTGCACGACATGCATTTTGCATGGATAGCATTTGTATTATATTTGCTGCATTTTTATTGATGCCTTGGATGTTGCATATGATTGCCATGCATACAGGATTCATATTTGCATATGGTGATGACTTTATCTCTTATAGTATGACACATGCTCCTATATCAGGGTAGGAGATTCAGGTAAGTACAGTCCTTTTGTATTTCTTTCTTGCATACCCTATATGTGAGACTGTACTGACATGATTCTTATTGTTAGCTATATCTTGCTTTGCATATCGACCATATCCACTGAGTTCTTTGAACTTACCCCATTGATTTATATCTATTTCAGGATGAAACTGTCAGGAGAGTCCAACTGCCAAACCCCACTCGTCGTAACAGTATTATTGGTTATTTGTTTTATGGATTTGGTTTTTTTTATTAGAAGATATGTTTAGGACTGGAGTTGGTTTTATGTACTCGTGGATATTTGGTGTCCTTATGGACCTCTATTCGGAGTTTTGTTCTAGATTGGATTTCGATTGGGTATTCCTGCCCAGATGGCAGAAGGGGCAAGTCTATTTGTTGTAGACGGTTTATTATTTACTTTGATTGATGGCCTGAGGCCTATTTTATTATCTGCATGGGTTGTTTGGATTTCGGTCGTGTTGACCGATGTATAGTGGTCGTGTAGGCCTTGTATGGAAAATTGGTATCGTCACCCGTACAAGGGAGATGCTGCCAGATTTTTGTCTGGCGGGGACTCCCTCGGGGCGTGACAGTTTATAACAATAAATAAGAAGATACAACCAAAAATAAGGCTGAAGAAAAAACAATAGTAAAGAACACTTTACAAAAACTTGATTGCTTGCTTGCTTTTTGATTGCTCTTGAAGGTATGAAGTGCAATAACACTTTCCCTTCAAAATTGTCTCAAAAATCTTGGCTAAAATCCTCCATGAGATGCTCCATTTATAACCTAAATCAGGTTGATTTCATGCCTAACAATCTGTTGGAGGATCGGTGGCTGGCTAGAGGGGGGTGAATAACCCAATTTGCGTAGACGATGGTGAATCGTTCGTTCGTCGCGTGTCGCTTGTCTACAATTGTCATTAGCGCAGCGGAAACAATAAAAATACTAAACAACAATACAAGCACACACAAATACACAAATACAATATGATATATGTGGTTCAAAACCTTAGAGTTCCTACTCCACGAGGTGAGCTCAACGAGCTCGAGTTATGCGCACGACACTAACCAAACTCCTTGATAACAAGTCGAAGGTGGAGAAACCTCGTACAAGCAATTACACTAAGTAATACACAAAGGTACAAGCAAATACAAATACAACAATGAAATACGTAAAGAAAACTTTACAACAATAGATTTGAACTCTTGCTTGTTGCTTGCTTTGATTTGCTTTTGAAGGACTGAAATGCAACAACAATTTCCCTCCAAAATCTCCCCAAAAACCTTAGCGAAATCCTCCATTACGAGCTCCATTTATAACCTACACTGAACTAATTTCGTGCCCAGTAATCGACTGCCAACAGTGCTGTTGTGAGACAACGGCCTAATCCACATCGACATCCAAGCCAACAGATAGATTGGCAGTTGACTGCCCAATACCATCAGTTGATTGTTGACCTCCTAGTCGATTGGCAAGTCGGCTATCGAGCGTTCTGTGCCCGCGACAATTCCATCAGTTGAATGTCATCGACATCAGTCGACTGCCAATACTTGGTAGACAACTGTCAGGCCACAAAATACAGTCAAACACCAGTCGATCATCAATCGACTTGGATCAGTCGAACTGACACTTATGCCAATCGACTGCTGTCAAGTAAAACCTCAACCAAACACTTGTTTGAGCATCCAACCATCGGGTAAAACCTCAAACACTATGTTTGAGCATCCGACACATCATCTTAGCTACTTGGCCAAGTCCACCTCATCCTCTCATGGAGTTCCCTACCGAAGCTCTCTTCCCTCGGCCTACGTCCCTCGGATGCACCAAGCGCACGACTTTGCAATGTCATCCTTCGTATCTCTTGCCCTCGAAGTCTGCTTCCCTTGGGCCTCACTCCATTCGCTCCCTGCCCGGCGGTCCCTCGGATGCACCAAGCGCACGGCTTCGCAATGTCATCCTTCACCGACTCAAGGACCCCAAGCCTACGAGACTAGTGACCTTGCCAAGTCCTCAAGACTTCTCATTGCCAAGGCTACACACTTGGACTTACCAACCCAAGCCCCATGCTTGGACTTTTCCTAAAATCAAGCTCCATGCTTGAATTTTACCAACACCAAGTCCTATGCTTGGATTTTCCACGCCAAGACTACACACTTGGACTTTACCAACACCAAGCCCTATGCTTGGATTTTTCCAACACCAAGCCCCATGCTTGGACTTTTCATGCCAAGCCCCATGCTTGGACTTTCACCACCAAGGCTACACACTTGGACTTAAGTGGCCAACCCATGTTGGACTTCCCACACATGTGTTGGGATTGAGGCTCGCTAGAGGGGGGGGGGGGGAGGGGTGAATAACGAGTTTTAAAAAAAATTCTAACTCACTCTTGACTATAAAATAGAGGATTATGCAGCGAAAATAGAAAAAATAAGAACACAAAACACAATCACAACCAAACGCAGGTATTTATGTGATTCGGAACTTAGCAGTTCCTACTCCACGAGCATCTCAAAAGGAAAGTCTACTATGTATGATAGGAATGGTTCCGGAGGTGAAAAACTTCACCCCTTACAAGCTTACAAGACAATGAATATACTTTAAGAATAGTAAGCTAAGTATTAAAAACCAGTTACAGATTGTTGTTCAGCTTCTTGCTATGAAGATGGAGTTGTAGCGCTTGCAAGAAGGTGATCGACAGCAGTTGGGAGCACTTGTTGGAGAGGAGGTGAGATGAGAGCAAGACTTTTTCACTCCTTCTCCTTCAGAATGAATCACTGGAAGCTTTTGCGTTTTTCTTTCTAAGTCTCTACCTTTGTTTTTCTTCCTTCTCATCTTATAGCCGTTTCTTCCAGCGAGCTATCTATCTTTCGCCATTGGAGCCCTAGAGACCACGCCCAACCAAACTCTGGTCACCTGAGCTTGTCCCCGTAACTGCCTCCAACTTTTGGTGGTTTGCCAAGAACGGAGCCTGTTCCTCCAATCGGAAGTTGGCGCATTTGAATCTTTACTCGAAACAGAATCATCTTGTTGCTGCCTCCATCAGTCGAGCCTGTAGTCGAGTCTGACTCGTGTCTGTGCTTGAAAAATACCTGTCAATCGAGCTCGGTTCTGTGACTGAATTCATAGCTATCAGTCGAGCTGCTACCAAATCGACTCGACTGAAAACTGCTCTGGTGAAAGTGCCCTGGCGATAAAGTGCCCTAGAGTAGTCGAGCCCACAATTGAGCTGGGCTCGATTCTATGCTGTACGTAGTGAGCAGTCGAGCTGGTAGTCGAGCCAGCTCGATTCTATGCCTTTGTGCAAGAGTGCCAGTTGAGCTGATAGTCGAGCCAGCTCGATTTTGTGCCTTTGTGCAAGAGTGCCAGTCGAGCTGATCCCATGGTGGCTCGACTGACACTAGAAATATTTGAAGCACATGAGTATCTTTCCTAGTAAGCTGCCATTTCAAGCACCCTAGTAAGAGACCAAGCACGTTACGGTGCCTTCTCCAACTAACGAATGCTCTAAGTACCCTAGGCAAAGAACGAGCGCGTTACTACGCCCTCCTTGCCTAACGAGTACTCCATGTACCCTAGAAAAAGAACGAGCGCGTTACTATGCCCTCCTTGCCTAAGGAGTACTCCATGTACCCTAGACAAAGAACGAGTGCGTTACTACGCCCTCATTGCCTAACGAGTACTCCTAGTACCCTAGACAAAGAACGAGCGCGTTACTACGCCCTCCTTGCCTAATGAGTATTGGGCCCATGTACCCTAGTAAGAGATGGAGCACGTTACTGTGCCCTCTCTTACTAACGAGTACACTAGCTAGAGACCGAGCACTCCCTTGTGCCCTCTCTAACTTCAATGGAGAACAAGCACGTTACTATGCCCTCTCCATCACCAAGCTTCCGGGCCTCCGGCCAGCTTGTACTCTTCCTTTACCAAGGTTCCCCCTTGGATTTCTCAATTGCCAAGACTCAAGCTTGGACTTTCCCTTGCCAAGACCTAAGCTTGGACTTCCCATGCCAACTCCAAGTTGGACTTCCCATGCTAAGACCTAAGCTTGGACTTCCCGTGCCAACCCCAGGTTGGACTTCCCATGTCAAGACCTACCCTTGGATTTCTCATCCATGGGTCTAATGTCACTCTAAACATCTAACTTAGTGACCTTAGGTTTGGAACAGTTGAGGTAATGTCTTGACTACACTCTAGCTCAAACTAGATTTCAATTTCCTAGACTTAAAACTTGTTGTTAAACATTGAAACATTCGATGGGCTTGACTGCACTAACAATCTCCCCCTTTTTGATGTTTGACAACATGGTTTAAGTTTAGGTGATATAAATTTAGTTCATCTCAAATTCTGAAATATAGCATGAAGTGCAGAAATAGTTCATGTCAGAAACTTATCACGAGTCATAGAAATATTTCATATCAGTAATTAAACATGAGGTGCAGAAATATTTCATATCAGTAATTTAGCATGAGTTACAAAAATATTTCATATCAGTAATTAAGCATGAGGTGCAGAAATATTTCATATCAGTAATTTAGCATGAGTTGCAGAAATATTTCATATCAATAATTTAGCATGAGGTGCAGAAATATTTCATATCAGTAATTTATTATTCATGTAATAGGGATGATATAACTTGGAGTGCAGAAATTTTACATGTTTGTTACACATATAAAAAAAACAAAGGCAATCATCAATTTGAACAATATCACCAATATCGCTAATAACTTTAAACCCATACTCTTTCCCCCTTTGTCACACATCAAAAAATTTCCCTAAGGAGGTCAACGTTTCATATCCAAATTGAGTATTCCAAGTTTTTCAATTTCTCCCCCTTATGAGGAAGAACCACTTCCATCATCCCATGATGGATAGTTCCTCCTAAAGGCTTGCTCCCCCTTGACCATTGCATCAACAATGTCCGTGGGAAGTCCCTAAGCCTATAGGAGCTTTAAACCATCAAGGTTAAGGTTAAAGGTTCAACATTGAATTTTCCCTCACCTTGAGTTTGATACATCATTCTGACAACCCTCCTAATCTATAACCAATGAATTTTAACCCTTTCTAATGCTTCCCAAAGCATATCTTAGGGTTAGGAGTGGTTAGAGAGCTCAAACATAGGCAGTTGATTCTGACAGTAATCATTCGACTGCCACACACACATCAGTCGACTGATACCAAGCATCAGTCGACTGAAACTCTGAGTTTCAGGGCAGTTTTCTGCCAGGGTAGTTCTTCGTCAGGGTAGTTCTCCGGTGCGGTTTGCCAGGGCAGTTTTGTGCCAGGGCAGTTTGCCGCCAGGGAGGTTTTGCCACGCCAGGGCAGTTTGCCGCCAGGGCGATTTTGCCTGCCGCTAGGCGATTTATCGCCAGGCGATCTGCCTCGAGCGATCTATCGCGAGGGCAATTTGCCTCTAAAGCGATCTGCCGCGAGCGGTTTACAAGGCGGTTTTGCCATGCCAGGGCAATTTTGCCGCTCCAGGGTGGTTTTGTCGCCCAAGGCAGTCTGTTGCCCATCAGTCGAGTGACATGGATGACACTCGACTGATAACTGAAATTTCTGAATTTTAGTTTTCAGAAATCGAACTTTGAAAAAGCATAAGTTAATGTATGTAAGTTGAAAAATCACAAAATTTTATATGTACATTACTTATCACAAATACAATGGATAAAAAATGTTTGAAAATTAATTTACCCATAAAATAGTGAGTTTGATACAAAACTCAAAACTTTTAAAAATTTCAATGTTTTGGTCCCTTTTTGTATCAACTCTACCAATGGTGATTGCTATCAAAAGATAGACTTCACCAAGGTTTTCTAAAATGGTTTTGAAATGTTATTCTAACATGGCGACACTCAGATCTTAGGGTATCTTAGGGTATTGTTGGGCTTGGGATATAAAATATATGGAAAGCTTCCACTAATACTGTGGATTTCTCAAACTGTAGCTCCCCCTCAATCAAACATTCTTTTAGGGTTGATTAGGTGCACACATAATGATTGCACTAACAATGGTGGGATGGAGTCAAGGTTTGAGTTGTTCGGGTGGCGCTAACAAGAATTGCATATTCAACAAGAAGTTTGATAGACACTAACCGACTCACCCACACATAATCAATAACAGATCACATAACAGAAAACAGAATGAACCAAAAGTTGACTTTCCAAAAACTGTTTCACAAGAACAATCATAGTTAGAAGTTTAAACACACAATCAAACATCCATAGTACAACCATCCTAGGTGAATTGACACAAATTGAGATCATTAACGTGATTCTATTTGTTGGGGGCTGATGTAGAAGGTTCCTCCGAGCTACTTCCCCAACTGATCATGATCTCTTTGATTTCCTTCTGCTCTTGAATGATTTTATCTTGGGTGTCTTGGATTTGAGTCAATCGTAGGTTGGTTTGTAGATGGAAATCTGATATCGTCATTGTGATTGTATTCACAAATGTCTCATGTGCTTCACGGAGTTATGATAACTGCTCTGTGATAGTGGTCTTGTTCAGCTTGGTTAGGAGTCGGATGGTGTGGTGCTTCAGCAAGAAGATTAGGTTCTTCCTCAAGATTCCTATGCTCCTCACCTTGATGACCATCCTTCCATTAAATTTCTCCTGTACACGTGCAAATCATGCCAACTAAAGATAAATTCCTCCAATGGATATAGTCCAGCCTTTTCACCTGCCTTACTTTTCCCCTGGATGTATTTATGCCTAGGGACTCTAACCAAAATGTGAGGATGTGACCAAAAGGAATATAAACCTTTTTCTTGACTGGAACGGAGAAATGGATAATACACAAAAACATATTCAAGGCTATGTTAAAATCAAGGTGGTTTTTGAGAAGGTGGAGAGTCAATAAATGATGTGGCCTAACTTTGGCTTGCCCTTTGGTGACTATGGGTAAAATGCATCCGACTATGACTTTGTATAAGATATTGTTAGGAGCGGTTAGTGCCAGGGCTGACACCAAATTTACTCCATCTCTAGGACGTCTAAATAAGGATTCATGAATTGAATTGAGGTCAAAGCCTTCCAAATTTTCAGGAAGAGTTGGATAGCATTCTAGGTTAGAGGAGGACTCTCTACATCCTAGAAATGATCTCCAGATGGCTAGAGTAAGAGTGACATCAGTTTTGGCTACCCTAGACTTATAGATAAGCCTATCTTCAGTGGGTTGTAGGTTGTTATAGAATTCGATAAGTAAGTCTTCATTGATATCGTGATTGCAGTAGACTAACTTACCGAGTCTATAATACTCAACCATCTCACTAACATATGGTGCATTATTTGAGAAGAAAGGACCATCTATGGACCGAATGCTTAAGAGTTCAAACTCGTGGGTCCTAAAGGTGTGCAAATGATATTCCGAAGGGAACTGATGGTTCGAGCAAGGCCTCTCTCGTGAGGGCCTAGAGGTGGAGGACTCAGGTTCCTTCCTTTTTAGTCTAGAATGACATGTGTCAAATATGTCATGCGCACAAGATTGACCCATGAATGAATGCAAGGAATGAAATGATGCATGTCAAGTGGGGAAAGTGATTAGTTGCTTAGAAATCCTCTAAAATCACAAGGAAAGTAAGGAAGAAGTCTTACTTGGGTGCCATAGAACCAAGAACAAGTGCTTGTTGAGACAGACGAATTTTTCTTGCTAGAACCCTAGTTGTGGGTGAGTGGTCAAAGATTAGGGTTAGGGTTAAGAGAAAATGACAAGGAGAAGGAAGAAGATCCTTACCCTAGTCTAGAGAAGGCTTGTCTTGAAATTGTAAAGCTTGGATGGAGATGAAGAGCTCAATTGGCGCTTGTCGCAGTCAGGAGAGAACGATTGTTGGGAAGAAAACATCGCGGAATGAAAGGATTTAGGGTTTAAATCCGTGAGACATCAGTCGAGGCGATGAGTGGGTCGGCTCGACTGGTAACACTAGTCGAGGCGACGGTCGAAGCGCACTCGATTCTGAGTGTGATCGGAATTGGCCAGTCGAGGCGCCAGTCGAAGCACACTCGATTCTGAGTGTGATCGGAATTGGCCAGTCGAGGCGCCAGTCGAAGCGCACTCGATTCTGAGTGTGATCGGAATTGGCGGTCCGAGGCGCCCGGTCGGCGCACTCGATCCGAGTGTGATCGAATTGGCCGGTCCGAGTGTCGATCCGGCGCACTCGATTCTGAGTGTTAAAAACTCGTGCCAGTCGGGGCGTTGGTCAAGTCTGTCTCGGTTGTTAGGCTTAACAAACTGGATTTCAATATCTGAATCACTCCAACTAAGTTTCGTGTAATTCCTAAGGCTTAGGTAAGTGTTAAAAACATTCGATACAATAACCTAACACATTTTTTATTGTTTTAAACAATTGGTATCTATGTTCTTGGTCTCAAAGAGGATCCAACCAATTTTACTTGGTTGGAATGTCTAGTTATGATCTTGGAACCATAAACATAATAATGTGTAATGGTCTTCCCCATAACTAGTCACGTTAGTGATTTTTGTCTCGTCAACCTCTCTATCTCAGGGATGCAATGAGCATTTGAATTAGAGTGGTTGAATCTATCATCTCACCCCATTTCTAGCAATACAAAAATAGTTTTGTGATCCTTATCATTTTTGTGAGATGATATTAGGTCTTCCCCTTTTAAATTCTCATTTCTCTTGTTAAATGGATTTTTATATTAACCTAAGATCATGGAGGGATCCTCCTTCATTGAGCAGTATACATGCCCAACTCTCTTCTCAAATAGCTAAACTCATTTTTGGGAAGAGGTTTTGTGAATAAGTCGGCTAGGTTAGACTTGGACTCAACACGGCTGAGTTCAATGTCTCCCCTAGCTACATGATCTCTAATGAAGTGATGCCTCACTTCAATGTGTTTGGTCCTTGAGTGATGAATCGGATTTTTGGTGAGATGAATAGTGCTAATGTTATCACATAACACTTGTACATTTTTATAGGTCAGTCCATAATCTTCTAAGGTTTATGTTAGCCATAGCAATTGTGATACACATTCTTCCATAGCTACATATTCAGCTTCGGTTGTGGAAAGTGCTACACAATGTTGTTTATGACTTGACCAACTAACCAAGGCCGAACCTAAGAAATGGCATGTAACGCCCGTAAAATTCTAAACTATGCAAAGTAATTATATGGGTTTTAACGCCATAAAAGGTTTAAAATAAAATAAAATAAAAGATGGTTATAGGTAGGATTTGAACCATGAACCTCCTAATAGGGAGGCAGCCTTGACACCACTAGACCCTAGGATAATTCATGGATAAGATATATAAAGAATGTACAAGACCATAGGATGATTCATGGATAAGATATATAAAGAATATACAAAGAATATAGATGGGAAGATGAGGAGTTGGTTCATCCCCCCCCATGAAAGGATGAAGAGTGTTCATTCCCTAGGTATTAAAGAGGAGAATTAAGAAAAGAGAGGAAGTAAAACCCCACTTTCCTTCTTCATTCTTCTTCTTCCTCCGAATTCCTCATCTCCCCTTCATTTTTCATCCCAAGCTCTAGAAATTTTATAAAAATTTTTGTATGATCAAAATGGGCTTTTATGTGGGCTCTTTCAAAAATAAAAGAAAATAGAGCCAAAAAGGATGCATGGCCTAGGGTTTGAACCCTAAACCTCCAAGTAGATAACTAAACCTTAGGATGCATCCAATAACCAGAAGCCCAGCAGGGTTGTATTATTAGAAGGGTATGGGAAATGATAGATAAGGATAAGGGAGGCTAAGGGACACCTTCAAGTGAATAAATAGGAATATGAGGAGACAAGAGAACCACAACTTGTCATTCTCCTCTTCTCTTCTTCTTCCCCACCGAAACCCTAGCTCTCCCTTCTTCCATTTTCGAAAACCTCAAGAAGCAAGGAAGAAAAGGGCTCTTGTCTTGACACTATCTAGGGTATATCCTATTACTAAATAAGCGAAAGGATGTAAGTATCTCTCACCTGCAGTACAAGTAGCTCTTCGATTGTTTTATATAGCTTATTTTTCTATGTTTTAAAGATTATATGTTTGGATCAGATGATATATGTGTCTGATCAGATTTATATTTAAGGTATATGTCTTTTTAAGCAAGATCTAAGATCACAAAGATGCTATCTTTCACCTATAGCATAAGTAACTCTTTGATATGCCCATTTAACTTCTATCACCATGTTTTATTCGAATTTATATGTTCTGTCTAGATTATGTTTGTTTAGATTTTTAGGTATTTTAAGTATATTTCATGTTGAAGCAAGACATAAGATCGCAAAGATGCTTCCCCTATAAGTTTTGGGGACAAAGAGCATGATTGCATGTCTTGAAAGGCTTCCTATATGAGTTTTGGGAGTATGATTATGTTAAATATTTGATAAATGATAAAGAATAAATTTTGATCAGATTATATAGGTGTGTTTAGATTTATAGGTAAGTATCCCCTCACCTGCAGTCAAGTTGCTTCGGTTGATGGTTGTTAAGAAATTTCTTCATGAAACTTTCGGCCAACACCCTATACATGCTTCCCATGATTGTCCATGCTTTGTTTTGTATGAATATGATGATAACATATTTCTAGATAGGCTTGGTTTAAGGGTTTGATCTTCAAGCTTCATGAAACTTTCGGCCAACACCCTATACATGCTTCCCATGATTGTCCATGCTTTGTTTTGTATGAATATGATGATAACATGTTTCTAGATAGGCTTGGTTTAAGGGTTTGATCTTCAAGCTTCATGAAACTTTCAGCCAAGACCCTATACATGCTTCCCATGATTGTCCATGCTATGTTTTGTAGGAATATGATGATAACATGTTTCTAGATAGGCTTGGTTTAGGTGTTTGATATTTAAGCCTCTTGAAACTTTCGGCCAATAACCATTTAGGCTCCTAATGGATTTCTATGCTATGATCTATATGTAGTTATGTTATGTTTTGAATGTAGATGAAGATATTATGTTGATAGCTAAGCTAGATTCAAGTGTTGGATCTTTAAGCCTCTTGAAACTCTCGGCCAAGACCTATTTAGGCCCCTAAGGGCCTTCCATGCCATGATCTATATGTGATGGAATTAACATGTGGTTAGTTAGATCTTGTACAAGTTGTTTAGGGTTTAAAATTTTGTGAGAACCCCATGAAGTTTAGATCACACCATGTTATGCTTGTTCATGATGTTTTATGCCATACTCTATATGTGTGTGATGTTAGTATGATGTTAAGTAGACCTTGCACAAGTTGTTTAGCATGTAAAATCCTAAGAACCCTCCTTAGGGTTTCGGCCAGCCCATGTACATGCCCTCTACTAAGTCCTCCATGCCATGCTACATGTAGAAAAAGATGCAAATATGATGTTAGTTAGATTTTATGATAGCATGATTGGTTGATGTCACTACCTTATGTCCATGTTAATTGTATGAATGTATGATTATGTTATGCTCATTGCCATGATTAATTGTATGAATGTATGATATGTCATAAAGAAGGAACATGATATGTTATGTAAAGAAATATGATATGTTATAAAGAAAGAACATGATATGTTATGAAAAGAAATATGATATATTATGAAGAAGGAACATGATATGCTATGAAGAAGGAACATGATATGCCATGATAAGGAACATGATATGTATACGAAAAGAAATGTTATATGCCATGATAAAGAACATGATATGTTTATGAAAAGAAATATGATATGTTATGATAAGGAACATGATATGCTATTTTACTTTTTGCATGGCTTGTACCGAACCCTAATAAGGTCCAAGCGATGGGCTCCTACGTGCCCCTGGGTCGACGGTCGTAGTACGAATCCAGTACGGGATGGGCTCCCAGATGCCCTAGGCCGACGGTCATAAGTATGGGCTTAGGATGAGCTTCTATGTTATGTTGCCCCTAGGCCGACAGACATAGTACAGGCCTAGTACTCTAGTAGGTTCGGGATTAGCTACCTCGGGTCTATTAGGGATGCGCGCTATGATGATGATGTATGTGGTACAATGCCAGGCCTAATATGTTGAGATTATGTTTAAGTACCTATAAGATATATGTTTTCAAAGAGCATCCTGCATATACCCTTATTTCATGTCTAGGTGATTATGATGTTTATATGGTTGTTATGCCTATATGTTTCTGAATGCTCATGTCCTTTCTCTTATATGAATGTTATGTTTATATGAATGCTATGCTTATATGTTCTTGTATGTTATATGCATGCTATGCTTATATGAATGTTATGTTTATATGAATGTTATGCTTATATGTTTCTGAATGCTCATGTCCTTTCTCTTATATGAATCTTATGTTTATATGAATGCTATGCTTATATGTTCTTGTATGTTATATGCATGCTATGCTGAATGTTATGTTTATATGAATGCTATGCTTATATGTTCTTGTATGTTTATATGAATGCTATGCTTATATGTTTTTGTATGTTTATATGCATGCTATGCTTATATGATTTTGTATGTTATATGAATGCTATGCTTTTATGTTCTTGTATGTTTATATGCATGCTACGCTCATATGTCCTTAAAAGATCATGTCACTACTCTATGTCTAATTCTCGATGTATGGTTTTTGTGAGTAGGAAAAGATCTTACTAAGCCTATGAGCTTATAGTTTTATGTTCCCTTGTACTGCAGATAAGGGTAAAGAATGGATAAACTAAAGGGAGCAGTAGGAGGGGCAAAGTGTGTGTGGTAGTGGCATGGTGGAGGAGATATGTTTATGTTTCTCATACTTATGCATGTTTTCTTTTAAGTTGAATGTCATGAACTTGAACTAAGTACTATGAAATGATGATGCATGCTTATGTTTAAAAGAAAGAAAAAAAAGTTTAAAGTCTTCCGCTGTAAGAAGCATGTACGTAGTCTTTCGTTATAAATGCATGTATGTATGATTGCGTCGCGCCGCCCCTCCAACCCCTGGAAAGGGCGGGCGTGACAGGTTGGTATCAGAGCTAGATCTACCTTTCCACTACACACACATCAAGCTCCTATCCTGCCGCTCCAAGTAAGAAATTCTATGCCTACTCTATTTCTTTCATGTATGATAAGAAATGCTTTTAGCTTAAATATGCATGAATATAGGTATGATAATCTTATGCTTATGTATAATAAGGAATGCTTTTAGTTTAAATATGCATGAATATATGTATGATAATCTTATCCTAGCCTTATTATAATATATGAAGATAAGTGTATGATAAGGAATGTTTTTAGTTTAGATATGCATGAATATATGTATGATAATCTTATGCTAGCCTTATGATAATATATGAAGATAAGTGTATGATAAGGAATGTTTTTAGTTTAAATATTCATGAATATATGTATGATAATCTTATGCTGACCTTATTATAATATATGAAGATAAGCATGGCTGGAAGACGTAGTAATAGAGTCGATGAGATAATACCCCCACCTGATCTTATGCATGTGGTTACGGAACTCCAGGGACAACTACAAGAGTTCTGTAGCCTATTCAAATCCCAGAATGCAAGTTGAAAGATATAGCTATGGATTTCATAGTAGGACTACCCAAAACAACTAATGGTTATGAAGCTATTTAGGTGATTGTTGAAAGATTGACAAAATCTGCCCATTTTTTGGCAATCAAGTATCGTACTCAATGAAACAACTAGCCCAGTTGTATGTTGAGGAGGTGATTAGATTGCATAGATTTCCTAAGACCATGTGATTGAGCCACAAACGATACAAGTTCAAGAAGATTTAAGTTATGAAAGTCGACCTATTCAGATAATAGATTGAGAAATCAAGAAATAGAGAACCAAAGAAGTACCTTTAGTGAAAGTCATATGGCAAAATCAAAAGTTTGAAGAAGCAACTTAGGAAGGTGAGGATGACATGAAACAAAAGTATCCGGAGTTGTTCTAAGTTTCGAGGACGAAACTTTTATAGGTATGAAGGATTGTAACGCCCGTAAAATTCTAAACTATGCAAAGTAATTATATGGGTTTTAACGCCATAAAAGGTTTAAAATAAAATAAAATAAAAGATGGTTATAGGTAGGATTTGAACCATGAACCTCCTAATAGGGAGGTAGCCTTGACACCACTAGACCCTAGGATAATTCATGGATAAGATATATAAAGAATGTACAAGACCATAGGATGATTCATGGATAAGATATATAAAGAATATAGATGGGAAGATGAGGAGTTAGTCCCCCCCCCCCCCCTAGGTATCAAAGAGGAGAATTAAGAAAAGAGAGGAAGTAAAACCCCACTTTCCTTCTTCATTCTCCTTCTTCCTCATTTCCCCTTCCTTTTTTCACCCCAAGCTCTAGAAATTTTATAAGAATTTTTGTATTATCAAAATGGGCTTTTATGTGGCCTCTTTCAAAAATAAAAGAAAATAGAGTCAAAAAGGATGCATGGCCCAGGGTTTGAACCCTAAACCTCCAAGTAGATAGCTAAACCTTAGGATGCATCCGATAACCAGAAGCCTAGCAGAGTTGTATTATTAGAAGGGTATGGGAAATGATAGATAAGGATAAGGGAGGCTAAGGGACACCTTCAAGTGAATAAATAGGAGTATGAGGAGACAAGAGAACCACAACTTGTCATTCTCCTCTTCTCTTCTTCTTCCCCACCGAAACCCTAGCTCTCCCTTCTTCCATTTTCGAAAACCTCAAGAAGCAAGGAAGAAAAGGGCTCTTGTCTTGACACTATCTAGGGTATATCCTATTACTAAACAAGCGAAAGGATGTAAGTATCTCTCACCTGCAGTACAAGTAGCTCTTTGATTGTTTTATATAGCTTATTTTTCTATGTTTTGAAGATTATATGTTTGGATCAGATGATATATGTGTGTGATCAGATTTATAGTTAAGGTATATTTCTTTTTAAGCGAGATCTAAGATCACAAAGATGCTATCTTTCACCTATGGCATAAGTAACTCTTTGATATGCCCATTTAACTTCTATCACCATGTTTTATTCGAATTTATATGTTCTGTCCAGATTATGTTTGTTTAGATTTTTAGGTATTTTAAGTATATTTCATGTTGAAGCAAGACATAAGATCGCAAAGATGCTTCCCCTATAAGTTTTGGGGACAAAGAGCATGATTGCATGTCTTGAAAGGCTTCCTATATGAGTTTTGGGAGTATGATTATGTTAAATGTTTGATAAATGATAAAGAATAAGTTTTGATTAGATTATATAGGTGTGTTTATATTTATAGGTAAGTATCCCCTCACCTGCAGTCAAGTTGCTTCGGTTGATGGTTGTTAAGAAATTTCTTCATGAAACTTTCGGCCAACACCCTATACATGCTTCCCATGATTGTCCATGCTTTGTTTTGTATGAATATGATGATAACATGTTTCTAGATAGACTTGGTTTAAGGGTTTGATCTTCAAGCTTCATGAAACTTTCGGCCAACACCCTATACATGCTTCCCATGATTGTCCATGCTTTGTTTTGTATGAATATGATGATAACATGTTTCTAGATAGGCTTGGTTTAAGGGTTTGATCTTCAAGCTTCATGAAACTTTCGGCCAAGACCCTATACATGCTTCCCATGATTGTCCATGCTATGTTTTGTAGGAATATGATGATAACATGTTTCTAGATAGGCTTGGTTTAGGTGTTTGATCTTTAAGCCTCTTGAAACTTTCGGCCAATAACCATTTAGGCTCCTAATGGATTTCTATGCTATGATCTATATGTAGTTATGTTATGTTTTGAATGTAGATGAAGATATTATGTTGATAGCTAAGCTAGATTCAAGTGTTGGATCTTTAAGCCTCTTGAAACTCTCGGCCAAGACCTATTTAGGCCCCTAAGGGCCTTCCATGCCATGATCTATATGTGATGGAATTAACATGTGGTTAGATATATCTTGTACAAGTTGTTTAGGGTTTAAAATTTTGTGTGAACCCCATGAAGTTTAGATCACACCATGTTATGCTTGTTCATGATGTTTTACGCCATACTCTATATGTGTGTGATGCTAGTATGATGTTAAGTAGACCTTGCACAAGTTGTTTAGCATGTAAACTCCTAAGAACCCTCCTTAGGGTTTTGGCCAGCCCATGTACATGCCCTCTACTAAGTCCTCCATGCCATGCTACCTTATGTCCATGTTAATTGTATGAATGTATGATTATGTTATGCTCATTGCCATGATTAGTTGTATGAATGTATGATATGTCATAAAGAAGGAACATGATATGTTATGTAAAGAAATATGATATGTTATAAAGAAGGAGCATGATATGTTATGAAAAAAAATATGATATGTTATGAAGAAGGAACATGATATGTTATGAAGAAGGAACATGATATGTATACGAAAAGAAATATTATATGCCATGATAAAGAATATGATATGTTTATGAAAAGAAATATGATATGTTATGATAAGGAACATGATATGCTATTTTACTTTTTGCATGGCTTGTACCGGACCCTAATAAGGTCCAAGGTGGGTCGGGTCGTAAATAGTACGGACCAGATGCGGGATGGGGTCCCAGATGCCCTAGGTCAACGATCATAAGTACAGGCTTAGGATGAGCTTCTATATGTTGCCCCTAGGCCGACGGACATAGTACGAACCTAGTACTCTAGTAGGTTCGGGATTAGCTACCTGGGGTATATTAGGGATGTGCGCTATGATGATGATGTATGTGGTACAATGTCGAGCCCAATATGTTGAGATTATGTTTAAGTACCTATAAAATATATATTTTCAAAGAGCATCCTGCATATACCCTTATTTCATGTCTAGGTGATTATGATGTTTATATGGTTGTTATGCTTATATGTTTCTGAATGCTCATTTCCTTTTTCTTATATGAATGTTATGTTTATATGAATGCTATGCTTATATGTTCTTGTATGTTATATGTATGCTATGCTTATATGAATGTTATATTTATATGAATGTTATGCTTATATGTTTCTGAATGCTCATGTCCTTTCTCTTATATGAATCTTATGTTTATATGAATGCTATGCTTATATGTTCTTGTATGTTATATGCATGCTATGCTTATATGAATGTTATGTTTATATGAATGCTATGCTTATATATTCTTGTATGTTTATATGAATGTTATGCTTATATGTTCTTGTATGTTTATATGCATGCTATGCTTATATGATCTTGTATGTTATATGAATGCTATGCTTTTATGTTTTTGTATGTTTATATGCATGCTACGCTCATATGCCCTTAAAAGATCATGTCACTACTCTATGTCTAATTCTCGATGTATGGTTTTTGTGAGTAAGAAAGGATCTTACTAAGCCTATGTGCTTATAGTTTTATGTTCCCTTGTACTACAGATAAGGGTAAAGAATGACTAAACTAAATGGAGCAGCAGGAGGGGCAAAGTGTGTGTAGTAGTGGCATGGTGGAGGACATCTGTTTATGTTTCCCATACTTATGAATGTTTTCTTTTAAGTTGAATGTCATGAACTTGAACTAAGTACTATGAAATGATGATGCATGCTTATGTTTAAAAGAGGGAAAAAAAAAGTTTAAAGTCTTCTGCTGTAAGAAGCATGTATGTAGTCTTCCGCTGTAAATGCATGTATGTATGATCGCGTCGTGCCGCCCCTCCAACCCCTGGAAAGGGCGGGCGTGACATGGCAGCCCCCACTAGTGCTTTTCCTATCCTACTTGCATCCTACATAGTCGGAATCGGTAGCCAAATAAATCAAAAGATTTAGTCCGGGGGCACCACAATCCTACATTGATAGTGCCTTTTAAGTTTCTCATGATTCTTTTTACAGCAATCATGTGAGAC
Organism: Wurfbainia villosa; assembly: GCA_025175895.1. Lineage (NCBI taxonomy): Eukaryota > Viridiplantae > Streptophyta > Magnoliopsida > Zingiberales > Zingiberaceae > Wurfbainia > Wurfbainia villosa. Next base: position 121,358,858 of record CM045987.1, on the reverse strand, counting down.
TCCTTAGCACAAGCTTGAAATCTAGCACATATACCAACAACGAATAAAATATCAGGTCGACTTACTGTTAAGTATAATAAACTACCTATTATACTCCTATAATTTTTCAAATTCACTGTCTTCCCTTTCTCATCACTATCTAGACGAGTATTGACAGCAATAGGTGTGCTTACTTCCTTAGCTTCCTCCATATGAAACCTTTTCAGTAACTCCAATGCGTACTTAGATTGATGTATAAAAATTCCTTCCTTGGTTTGCTTTATCTCGAGTCCTAGAAAGAAGGTCAATTCTCCTACTAGACTCATCTCAAATTCACTTTCCATGTGACCAATAAACTCATTGAGATAATCCCTATTGTTTGAGCCACAGATAATGTCATCAAGATAAACCTGGGCTACAAATATGTATTCACCATCCCTTTTTAAGAATAGTGTGGGATCTATCTGTCCTCTCCTAAAACCTTTCTCAATTAGGAAAGTTGACAACCGCTCATACCAAGCACGAGGTGCTTGTTTAAGCCCATAAAGAGCCTTTTTTAGTTTATACACGTGGTCTGGGAATTGTGCATTCTCAAACCTCGGGGGTTGTTCAACATAGACTTCCTCCTTGATGACTCCATTCAAGAAGGCTGACTTTACATCCATTTGTTATAGTTTGAAGTCTTTGTGTGCTGCATAAGTATTATGGATTCTAACCTTGCTAAGGGGCATAAGTCTCATCATAGTCTAACCCCTCAATTTAGTTGTACCCTTTGGCTACTAACCTTGCCTTATTTCTAACTATTTATCCTCTATGATTTCTCTTATTCTTAAACACCCATTTAGTCCCAATAATGGAGGTTTGACTAGGTCTAGGGATTAAATCACAAACTTGATTTCTCTCAAATTGTCCTAACTCATCTTGCATTGCAATGATCCATTCTGGATCGAGCAAAGCTTCATCCACTAACTTGGGCTCAATCTCAGAAATCAAGGCAACTTCATTTCTGAAAAATGATCTAGTCCTAACCCCATATTGGATGTCTCCAATAATCTAGTTTTGGCGATGGCTAGAATCATTCCTAGTGGATCTTGTGACTTGAGATGGTTCGGGTACTACTGAAATTTGTTTAGGTTCTCCAACCTCAAGTGATGATGTAAGATACGAAAAAAAGGGATTAACCCTTTAATTAATTGGGTTTAATTAGTAGATTAATTGGGCTTAATCAGTGGGCTAATTGGGTTGATTAGCTAGTTGGGCTTGGGCTGAAATTGGCTTGGGCTGATTGGCTTGAACCAGATTGAGTTAAATTAGATTGGGCTTGAACCAGTTTGGGTTGGTCTAGCTAAATCACTCGAACGGCTTTTAAAGGCTGCCGAACGAACCGATCAGCCATCGCAATCTCCATTTCTTCTCTTCTCCGCCTCGTTCCTGCGCTCCGCACGATTTCTGTCGCCGATCTCATCGACATTCCGGTGAGAGCAGTCGACAGCACCGCCACCTTGGCCGATCTCCGGTGGAGGATTTTGGGTCTCGCCTGGGGGGATCTCGGTGGTATTTGCAGCGGACGGGCGGTGCTGTCGCCGCGGCGGTGAGCTGCCATCGAAGGTAAGGATCGATCATTTTCTTCCCTTTCGATTTGAGATCTGCTGCTAGCTGCGATTTTTGGATTTTAGCTCAGATCAGTGTTTGGGCAGTGATCGGAGCTCAGATCTCGTTGGGGGCTAAGCTGTGCGGGGAGAGCAGCTAAGATCGGGGAAGGTTGGTTGCCGGTGGAGATTAGAGCCGGTAAGATTAATCTAACCTATTCTTTTCATCTGTGATGGATTTTTTGATTGGAAGTTGTGGTATTCATTTGATTCGGGTGTTGGTTGGTGTTCTGTTATTGCGAGTTGATTGCCGATGTGTTTGATCTGGAGTGTGGATGGTTCGGTGGAGCAAGTTGTTTGTGGTTGTGATGCAGCTATGAAATATACTTTGGGTATAATCCCTATTTTTGGTTTTCTCTACCAAATCTGATCACGGTGTTCCAGAACTGTGATGATGTGAGAAGGGAGATGGAGAGGGGTTTGAGGTAAGGATGGATTGTTTCTAACTGAGGATTGTGCCGGCTGTGTGTGTGTGGAAGGAGAAGCTGCAGTTGGTAATTGCTATGGTTTAATCTGATGGTAAGCTACTGAACGGTGGTTGGAGGTTAGTTCATTAGGTTTGCCTTTGATGGATTTTGTAGATGATTTGAGGATGAGGATTGTGGATTTGTGTAGGATGTAGGTAGATTATGGTGTTTGTATCAACAGTTGGCTTAGTTGGTCAGATAACTCTTTGGGTGTTGTTTCTCTTAATGGATCTTGAGGATGGCAGGGATTTATTGTGGTGTATCGGATTTGGGATAATTGGGGTTCTTACTCATAGATGAGGGAAGGATGCGAATATAGAACGAATTAGTAGTTTGTTCGTATAATTATCGGAGATTTGTACTTAACCATAATTTGTTACTATTGTGCAGGTTTAGGATACGAAGCAGGTCCACGACCGTGAGGATTATTCGAGGTTCGTATCAGGTGGGTAATATCTACCCTGGTCAGGTAGTTTTGATCTGAATCTGGTGCATGAATTTGGATTTATGCTATTACTTTGATCTTAGATTCACTCTTATTTAATCATATGCTTGTACTCCCTTGACCTTTGAGATATATACTCTGTTACTTCATTGATTATCTAGCACAGATAGGAACTATAAACCCTATTATGTGTTAACCGATGGATGTTCAGTAAGTACAGGTGGTTAGGGTTATCTTTGTGACCTCAGATTAGATTACTGTGTTACATCACTAGGGTTAGGTGATGGTTTGGGTTATGGAGTCGATTGTTGTATCATACACATATTAGTTGTGCATCTATGGTGGATCTAGTTGTCTGTGCATAGATAAATGTGTGGTTGTCAGTATGTGGTTATGGACTAGAGGTCCTAGCATGATTGTATATCAATTATGGATCATATATCTGTGTATGGTTATATGGATGATCGATAGTATCTTACTACTGACTAGAGGTCTTAGCGTGGTTGACTGTCAGATGTGTATGACTCTTTGTGCGATAGAGAGAGTCTTGTGGATTGTAGTCCTTGCATAGTTGACTTTTGGTTGACCAGGACTCCCCGTGGGATAGGGAGTGTGGAGAGGGTACATGTATAGAGCTATGCATCATTACATTGCATGCATGCTGTTGATTGGGTCTCCCTTATGGTTGAGACGGGTCGTCAGTCATCCTGCCTCCCCGGCCACTCGGGGTAGTGGTAGCAGGGTTGAGGGCAGAGCATTGTTGTGCGTGCCATTCTCGGCCACTATGGATGGTGGTAGCTGGAGATGCGCACTTGACCACTGTGCGGAGTGGTAGTTAGCGCACTCACCCACTATAGACGGTGGTCGTATGATGTGCAGTTGTCCTGGGTGCGGTGCTCGTCTACTCATGGGTAGGGACGGAGCGGCTAGCAGCAGGGACCCCCGTGTGAGTAGCATATAGCTCTAAGGCGGCTAGCTACTGTTTCATACTACCCAACTCGGTCACTCGAGAGTGGTGGCGGTTGGAGTCGGGATAGTTGTCATGTCGTGCCACTCGGGCCATACTAGGGTCGTGGTTGGACGGGTCCGCAAACATGGCCATGCATATGCATTGCTGATATATATGTATGCATGTATTTGATATATGTTTTACACATGCCTGTGAGATGTTGCATTTGATTGTTGCATATGGTTGTACATCATGATACATGCCATTTGCATATTTTATATACTGTTGTGTGTTGAGCATGATATATGTGTTGGTCTAGACTGTCATATGCATTTGATTAGTGTCATGTCATAGTGTGGTATGGACCGGGATGTTATTACATGTGATTATATACTGTTCATATGTCCGAGTGTTGGTCAGGTATGTGATTGACTTTGTACGTTATATGAGTTATGTTATTGTATATCTGTAAGGATGATATAGCTTATGGTGTTGCAGACCGTCAGGTATGCTGGTACATTACTTCCTGTTCAGTTGATCAGTTTGGTATATACATTGAGTATGACTATACTGTGGTTACTTGTTATTAGATTTGGATAGGACTGTATATCTGTTGGACTCATGCTGTATACCTATAGATCTTCACATATATACTTGTAGATCTCGTTATCCTATATGTTGTTCATGCACTTTCTATATATTACCCCTGAGTTTATACTCACCACCCCGGACCACAGGTTTCACATCGCCAGTAATTGCAGTAGAAGATTTTCTTGGGCGTTGAACTCACTTGATTGATCCCATCTCACACCGAACAATTGGGGTTTTCCACGTATTTGCTTCCGCTGTTGTTTTGTATTATGGCCATGTATAATCAATGTTGTATTTGGCTGTTGGTTTGTATGTTGTTTTTGTGTAGTATGTTAGAGTCGCACCGGCGCGCACCTTTGTGTTGTTGTGGTTGTATTGTTTAGCATTGTCCATATATATGTTATGTAGTTGTGGGTCTATGGGTCTTGTATTAACCCGATATGTTGCCACGTACAGGGGAGATGCCGTCTGTTTGCTTTTCGGCACGGCATACTCTCGGGGCATGACAGATGACCCTTGAGCTCTCACACTCTCTTCATCAGAATCCACTCTTGCTTCCCTTATAGGGTTGCTATCTCCCGATTCCAGCTTCCTCAATTTTAGCTCAAACTCAACCAATTTTCTGTCTGAATCAATATTCATTCCTTTTTCTTCAAACACAATATTAGTTGACTCTTCTATGAGCTTAGTCCTATGGTTGTAGACTTTATAAGCTTTGCTAGTGAGGGAATAACCGACAAGGATACCCTCATCAGCTTTTGCAGAAAATTTTCCTATCTTTAGTATTTAGGATATACACCGTACAACCAAATACCCTAAGGTGCTTGATTGTTGGTGGCTTTCCAAACCAAAGTTCATGTGGTGTTTTTCTTAAGAATCTATGTATCAAAACTCAATTTTGAACATAGCATGCAGTACTAACTGCTTCAGCCCATAGGTAGTTTGGTAATTGGTATTCGTTTAGCATACTCCTAGCTGCCTCTTTCAAGGCTTTATTTCTCCTTTCTACAACACCATTTTGCTGTGGTGTTCTAGGTGTGGAGAATTCATATTTGTATCCTTTCTCTAAACAAAAGTCCTTAAGTTTAGCATTTTCAAACTCTCCTCCATGATCACTTCTAATGATTTTAATTGTTGAGTTTTTCTCATTCTCAACTCTTCTACAAAAGAAAATGAATGTTTCTACTGTTTGATCCTTATGTTTAAGAAAATAAGTCCAAGTATATCTAGTGTAATCATCCACAATAACCAAGCAATATCTACTACCATTGATAGATCTAATAGTGCTAGTATCAAACAAATTCATGCGTAGTAAATCTAATGCTTGTAAAGAACTTACAGAATTCTTCCCTTTGTGGGAAGATCTTACTTGCTTTCCTTTTTGGCACGCCCCACAAACCCTATCCTTCTCGTAGGTGATTGAGGGCAGTCCTTTTACAAGTTCCTTCTTGGCCAAATTCTTGATGTTCTTTATGTTGACATGGGCTAATCTCCTATGCCATAACCAAGACTCTTCTTCCTTGGATATGAAACACTTAAAAGACATGTTAGTAGCACTACTAAATCTAACTTGATAAATATTTTCCTTCCTAGATCCTATTAGCATGGTTTCATTAGTGTCACTGTGGATCACAAGGCATTGAGTTGAGTGAAACTCAACCCTATACCCCGCATCACACAATTGACTTACACTTAACAAGTTAAATGCCATTCCTTTCACTAACAACACATTTCTAATTACAAAATTTTCAGAAATGCTAATGTTACCTACTCCTACAACCTTCAATTTACCACTATTATCGAAAGAAACTATACCTCGATCTTTGGCATGAATTGAGGAAAACAAAGAGGAGTTTCCTATCATATGTTTGGAGCATCCACTGTCCACAAACCATGTAGTTGGATGCTCCCCCTTGACGGGTCCCTGCTAAACACAGAAAATTTGGTCTTTTGGAACCCACAAGTTGGGTCCCTCAGCATCTACTACAAATTTCCTAGGAATCCAAGCCTTAGAAGTTCTAATAAAAGGTGATCTAGTAAAAACAAAACCAGCAGTGATAGTTCTACCATTATCAAATTTAGACCCAGCAGTTCTTGCATTAACAAATTTTCCTTTAGCAGTTTTGGATCCACTAATTCCACCAAAAGAAACTTTGGATTTAGATGCAGGTTTTCTAGATACTAAGGACATATAACTAAGTTCCTTTTGTTGTGTATTGTACCCTAGTCCAGCCTTGTTATAGATTGCACATTGGCCTCCTAGAATCATGTTTAATGTCTTTGATCATTGATGAATTTCTCAAGTTTGCACTTGAGATCTTCCACCTGAACTTTCAAGGATGTATTCTCATCCTTGATCTCCTCCAAATGAGGATTTTTTGCACCACTGTCATCAGACAGTGTATTAGAATTCTTAACTAATTCTAATTCAGTTTTTAGTAACTTAACCTTAGTTTTGGATTTTTTCAGAGCATTTGTCAAACAAACAATAGTTTCATATAATTTATCTAGATGGGGAGAGTTTACCTGATCATCATCAGAAGATGATGATGAAGAGTCTGAACTTGGTTGCTCCCCATCAGAATGGTTCAGTTCTCCATCTAATTCAAAATCTTCAGAATTCTCCAATGCCATGAGAGCCTTTTGCTTTGCTCCCTTCTCCTCACTTTCTTCTTCCGATGAGGAGGATGAGGATGAAGTATCATCCCAAGTAGCCTTCAATGCTTTCTTCCTCTTGGCTTTTTCTTCCTTCTTTTTGTACTTAGGGCATTCACTTTTGAAGTGGCCTTTCTTATGACAATGAAAACACTCTACATTAGATTTATCCTGATTAATTTCTGAACTTTTACCTTTCTTGGTGAAGTATTTCTTCACATCCTTCTTGTTGTATTTTTGGTTTCTTCTCATCAATCTCCTCACAAAGTTAGCCATCTCGCTAGAGGATGACGCATCATCTCCATCCGAATCTGATGATGAAGAGGAGGAAGAAGCTTCCTTCTTCTCCTTCTTCTTGCTCTCCTTGTTGTGATCTCCTACAATAAAAGCTAGACCCTTCTCCTTTGGGCTTCGATTAGCTTGTTCATGCAATTCCAATTCACAAAATAATTCATCAATCTTAATTGTTGAAAGATCCCTTGATACTTTGTAGGCATCCACCATAGATGACCACAAAGTATTCCTAGGAAAGATTTGAGTGCATACCTAGCTAAGTCTCTATTCTCAACAGCTTCTCCAATAGAATGGAGGCCAATGAGTATTTGTTTGAACCTACCATGCAGTTCACTTACTGTTTCAGTTTCCTTCATGCTGAAATTCTGAAGTTGGTTCAAGTAGAGATCCCTCTTCGCTGTCCTTGAATCTCTGGTTCCTTCATGTAGCTCCATCAACTTCCTCCAAAGTTCCTGAGCACTATTGAAGGGGCCAACTTTGTTGAGTTGGTCCTTGGCTACACCGCACTGCAGAGTTACGGTTGCTTTGGCATTGGCCTGGGCTCTTCTCCTTTGTTCTGGCGACCACAGAGAGGACACCAAAACCCTTCCTTCGTCGTCGGTTAGTGGTGTGAATCCCTCTGAGATGAGAACCACATATCCATGTCCATCATCAAGTAATATTCCATCCGGCTCTTCCAATACTGGAAGTTTTGGCCGTCGAAATATGGAGGTCGTGTTGTGCTGAAACCCTCTTGCGCTGCCATTCCTTGATGCTCTGGTGGAGGTGAATCCGGTGCAGAGCCCTTGCTCTGATACCACTTGTTGGGATCGAGGCTCGCTAGAGGGGGGGGGGTGAATAGCGAGTTTTAAAAAATTCTAACTCACTCTTGACTACAAAACAGAGGATTATGCAGTGGAAATAGAAAAAACAAGAACAAAAAATACAATCACAACCAAATGCAGGTATTTATGTGGATCGAAACTCAACAGTTCCTACTCCACAGCCAGCTCAAAAGGAAAGTCTACTATGTATGATCAGAATGGTTCCGGAGATGAAAAACTTCACCCCTTACAAGCTTACAAGACAATGAATATACTTTAAGAACAGTAAGCTAAGTATTAAAAACTAGTTACAGATTGCTGTTCGCTTCTTGCGATGAAGATGGAGTTGTAGCGCTTGCAAGAAGGTGATCGACAGCAGTTGGGAGCACTTGTTAGAGAGGAGGTGAGATGAGAGCAAGGCTTTTTCACTCCTCCTTCAGAATGAATCACTAGAAACTTTTGCATTTTTTCTTTCTAAGTCTCTACCTCTGTTTTTCTTCCTTCTCATCTTATAGCCGTTTCTTCCAGAGCCCTAGAAACCACACCCGACCAAACTCTGGTCACCTGAGCTTGTCCCCATAACTGCCTCCAACTTCTGGTGGTTTGCCAAGAACGGAGCCTGTTCCTCCAACCGAAAGTCGGCGCATTTGAATCTTTACTCGAAACGGAATCATCTCGTTGTCGCCTCCATCAGTCGAGCCTGCAGTCGAGTCTGACTTGCGTCTGTGCTTGAAAAATATCTATCAGTTGAGCCCGCAGTTGAGCCGGGCTCGATTCTGTGACTGAATTCATAGCTATCAGTCGAGCCGCTACCAAATTGACTCGACTGAAAACTGCTCTGGTGAAAGTGCCCTGGCGACAATCTGCCCTGGCGACAAAGTGCCCTGGAGCAGTCGAGCCCGCAGTTGAGCTGGGCTCGGTTCTGTGCTATACGTAGTGAGCAGTCGAGCCAGCTCAATTATGTACCTTTGTGCAAGAGTGCCAGTTGAGCTGATAGTCGAGCCAGCTCGATTCTGTGCCTTTGTGCAAGAGTGCCAGTCATGCTGACCCCATGGTGGCTCGACTGACACTGGAAATATTTGAAGCACATGAGTATCTTTCCTAGTAAGCTGCCATTTCAAGCACTCTAGTAAGAGACCAAGCATGTTACGGTGCCTTCTCCAACTAACGAATGCTCTAAGTACCCTAGGCAAAGAACAAGCGCGTTATTACGCCCTCCTTGCCTAACGAGTACTCCATGTACCCTAGTCAAAGAATGAGCGCGTTACTACGCCCTCTTTGCCTAACGAGTACTCCATGTACCCTAGACAAAGAACGAGCGCGTTTCTATGCCCTCATTGCCTAACGAGTACTCCCAGTACCCTAGACAAAGAACGAGCGCATTACTATGCCCTCCTTGCCTAACGAGTATTGGGCCCATGTACCCTAGTAAGAGACCGAGCATGTTACTGTGTCCTCTCTTACTAACGAGTACACTAGCTAGAGACCGAGCACTCCCTTGTGCCCTCTCTAACTTCAATGGAGAACGAGCACGTTACTATGCCCTCTCCATCACCAAGCTTCCGGGCCTCCGGCCAGCTTGTACTCTTCCTTTACCAAGGTTCTCCCTTGGATTTCTCAATTGCCAAGACTCAAGCTTGGACTTTCCCTTGCCAAGACCTAAGCTTGGACTTCCCATGCCAACTCCAGGTTGGACTTCCCAGGCCAAGACCTAAGCTTGGACTTCCCATGCCAACCCAAGGTTGGACTTCCCATGTTAAGACCTACCCTTGGATTTCTCATCCATGGGTCTAATGTCACTCTAAACATCTAACTTAGTGACCTTAGGTTAATGTCTTGACTACACTCTAGCTCAAACTAGATTTCAATTTCCTAGACTTAAACCTTGTTGTTAAACATTGAAACATTCGATGGGCTTGACTGCACTAACAACATGGTCAACCCCAAGTCAACCATGTAGTCAACTCACCGTCAAATATCAAAACATCGCTCGAGTCAAACTCGAGTCCGGTCAATTGTGACCTGGGCCAATTGCACTAACAATCTCCCCCTTTCTGATGTTTAAGAAAGATCACATTGAGTTAGGTCACCTAATTCAAATCTCCCAACCAACTATCCCAAATTGGTATCGCGTACCAACTAACCCCAATTGATCTCAATTCTCATAATTCTCCCCCTTTTTGACATACATCAAAAAGGGTCTCTCCAAGGGTCCCAATATCTCATATCTAATGAGAACTCACAATCTCTCCCTTGGTCCAAAAATGCTTCCATCAATCCATGATGGGTAACCTCCTCCCCCTAAAGGCTTGCTCCCCCTTGACCATTACACCAACAATGTCCTTAGAGAGTCCCTAAGCCAATAGGAACACTAAACCAACAAAATTAAGGTTAATAGTCCAAACATGAACTTCCACACTCCTTAAAATTGATACATCAGCCAAACACTCTCCTAATCCATATCCAATGGATTTTCACCCTTTCTAATACTCTCCAAAGTATGTCCTATAGAGGATTCGTTGACAGCTAGAGGGGGAGGGTGAATAGCTCGTTTCGATACTCGATGGAATTTGTTCGCAATGCTTGCTACAAATGATTAGTGCACAGTGGAAATAAAGCAATAACAATATACAAATACTAAAACACAACTATGTAACGTGGTTCGGAACCGAATGATTTCTACTCCATGGATCGAGCTCAAACGAGCTCTAGCGATGCCACAAACACCACTAAACAATAAAACTTCTTTTCGGAATAATCCGGAGGGGGAGAAACCTCATTCAATGATTACAAATGTAATACAATAAGAATACAAGCAAGATATAAATGAAATACACAAGAACACGTAAAGAACACTTTACAAATTCGCTTTTGCTTGATTCTTTGGTTGCTTGAAATGCACTTGGAGACCCTGAATTACACCAACAATTCGCCCCAAAAGCTCCCAAGAACCGGTAGCAAAATCCTCCTCCATGAGCTTCCTTTATAGCTACTGCTTGGCTTGGATTTTGCCTATCAGTCGACTGATCGGGACCATTAGTCGATTGATGACACTGTTGCTGTGAGACAACAATGCAATCCACACTGGAAAAATCCAACGGATAGGACATCAGTCAACTGATCGAGCCTTCACTCGACTGCTAACCCCAGCAGTTGAGTCAGACTCCATTCTGTGCTCGAAATACCGAGCACCAGTCGACTGATCACAAGATCAGTCGGCTGCTCGACCAATCGACCGATCGCCCTCCTCCGATACCAATCTGTTAGGGCACTACCATGATAAACCCTAGTTGACTTACACATTGCCGATCGCCACCGATACGGTGATACACCTCAAACATGAGGTTTTAACCTCAAACATGAGATTTAACCCAAGTATGGTGCCCCCATACTTGCTAGACCACACGTAGCCTAGACCTATGCCTTCTAGCCACCTCCGTCAGTCTCGTGCCTATCGGATCCCTCCAAGTCATCCATGACTTGTTCATCCATACGCTAACCTTCAGGTGCTTCCATCGGCTATGTCATGCTAACGGTGTCTACATCGCCAAGGCATATTGGACTTACACTGTCAAGACTCCGCTTGGACTTTACGCCGCCAACCATTGAACTTATGCTGCCAAGACTCCCGCTTGGACTTTACGTCGCCAATATCAAACCCCTTGGACTTCTCAAATGCCAAGACTCAAGCTTGGACTTTCCCTTGCCAACCCATGTTGGACTTTCCATGCCAAGACCCATGCTTGGACTTTTCCTTGCCAAGACCCATGCTTGGACTTTACATGCCAAGTACTCAAGACTTGGACTTTCCATGACATGGTCAACTCCAGTCAACCATCAAAATCCCCCTCGAGTCAAACTTGAGTCCGGTCAATCATGACCCGGGTCGATTGCACCAACAATCTTCCCAAAATATTATCAGACATCAATGTCAAACATCAATGTCAAATCTCCATGTTAAACATCAAAACATCGCTCGAGTCAAACTCGAGTCCGGTCAATCGTGACCTGGGCCGATTGCACCAACAATCTCCCCCTTTTTGATGTTTGACAAAAACACATACCTTTGAGTTAGAACACTAACTCAAATTCCTTTACCAATTATCCCAAATTGGTAATTTCACTTTCTCCCCCATTTTGACATACATCAAAAAGGTTCTCTCCAAGGAGATCAATGTCTCATGTGCCAATGAGATCTTACAATCTCCCCCTTAGTCCAAAAATACCTAGGATGCCTACCATCTTTCTAGTGATAAGTCTCATATCACTCAAGAGAGACAATCCTATACACTCTCTCAATTTCCAAATTGGGTATCTCCTAATTCCATTTTCCCCTTCATGAGAAAAAATACCATCTATCATCCCATGATGGATGCCTCCCCCTAAAGGCTTGCTCCCCCTTGACCATTGTACCAACAATGTCCTTGGGAAGTCTCTAAGCCGATAGGAACTCTAAACCATCAAGAATAAGGTTCATAGTTCAACATTGAATTTTCCAACCCCTTAAATTTGATACATCACCCTAACAACTCTTCTAATCCATGTCCAATAGATTTTCACCCTTTATAATGCTTCCCAAAGCATATCCTAGGGTTAGGAGTGGTTAGGCAGGCTAAACAACCTTGCTTTTCAAAATCAACTTATCGGTCGTATCTCAGATATCGATCATTGAAGTGCTATCGATCCAATCGCCATCGGTGACGATCGGTGATAACTGAAATTTCGAATTTCAATTATCAGAAATGAATTTCAGAAATTCATAACTAATTATACGTAATTTGAAAAATCATGAAACTTCATACATATAATACTTATGACCAATACAATGGGTGAAAATTATTTGAAAAATATTTTACCCATTAAAATAGAAGATTGATACAAAGTTCAAAAACCATTAAAACTTCAATATTTTTGATCTACTTTGTATCAACTTCTTCAATGGTGATTGCTATCAAAAGATAGACTTCTCCAAGGTTTTCTAAAGTGATTTTAAAATGTTTTTGAAAACCTATTTTAAACCATGGACTATTGGCTAGATGTACATGACTTGTACATTAGCTTTCCTCATGATTCATATTGATGATTGAGATAAGTGTAAGTTCATCTAGATGCACTACCTATGCACCTTGAACTTAACTTATTTTCCTAACATCTCACATGTATCTAAGATGTATTAAGCACACACAAGTCAATGTAATTGTGAGATGTGATATTAGAGTTATTATGACCTCATGCATTTTCTAGGCAACTCTATTTGACTCCCTTATAAATGAGATTTCAAATTATGTCATAATTCTTAACTCAATTTTAATTAATGCATGAATGATCATGACATAAATGATAATCATAAATAAGCATAACCAATGATCATGATGTCATGACATATGAATAGGCTCTAAAAATGAACATGACATAGAAAATAATTCTAAATAATATCATGACATGTCATATGATAAAATAAAATGTGATGTCATGACATTGCAAATTTGAATATATAAACCCATTAACACACACATAATCAGACAAAAATACATGATTTTTTATCAACAAAATATTTCATTCAAATATAACTTCAGTTTTTACAAGCAAAATAGATGTCTAAAACTCTCAACCTCACTACGAAACTAAAAAATAAGACCCCAATCTATGCCTCGTGGTGGAGGTAAGGGAGGTTGCCGCGCCTGGCCCGTCCGATCATCTCGCATATATCAACTGCGCCGCCCATCCGGCCGTAGGGCGCGCTCCATCCATCCGTCAGGGCGCCTCCATCCGGATCAGCCAGACTCAACCCCTCGACCCATGGAGGATCGCCCAACTGATCTCTGGCACCGTGAGTCAATAGTATGTCAGTAGTCTCAACCGACCTCCACTGCAACAATATGATCCGAGAGACTCATCACTTGCATCACGCTGGCACAGGTGGTCATCCTCGCAAGCAGGACCCTCATACTATCCTCGCAGCTCTCAGCTCCAGGTGGCTCCTCATGTGCTATGGGCCGAGGCCGAGGTACCAAGCTCCATCTGTCTCAGCCTCGCAACCACAAATAATGTGAAGTTACGCATTGAGATGCAAATGATACTTTGATATAGCCTCAACGCATCCTCGATATGTTAATGCTAATGGACTCTAACCATGCAGTGATAATATGTCCAAAAGGCATATGAACTTTCCCTTGTATAGGGGATATGAAATGGATAATGCAATAAAAAATATTCAATGCAATGTTCACGTCTAACCGATGGTGCATGGTATACATGAGAAAGAGATGGGGAGGCTGGATCTTGGCCTGACCCTGAGTCACAATCGGAAGGAAGCACCCAATAATGACTTTGTAAAGATCATTGTCAAGTGCAGACAATTCATTGATAGGGAAGAGGTTTTGAGCTGGTGGGCGAGGATGACGGAAGAAGTGCTCATGCATGGAATCTAATGAGATGTGGTCAAAAGGATCAGGAAGAGGTGCATCAAAAGTAGGATAAAATATGATGGTGTCATCCGATGCCCTACACTCTAGGAACTCCTGCAAGATCGCAGAAGTGAACTCCAGGTCACGTTTTGCAATGCGAGTGGTCTAGGTAGGGCTATCGTCTACCTTCCTCAAGTTTTGGTAAAATTCCTTAAGGAGGTTATCATTGATAGCATGATTGCAAAGGGAGATCTTCATCAGTTGATAATGCAGTAAGATCTCAATGATGTCGCCACAATAATATCTAAAAAATCACTCATCGATGTACCTAACTGCCATCGGTTGGTACAAACACGATGCACCCTCACTTGGGTTATTCCTACATTGTCTTCTATATGATTATATGATAAATGCAATGCAATGCAATGTGATGACACAAATACCATGATTAGATCAAAATGTGGTGTAAAAAAAAAAGGGTTTAAGGGTTTAGAGGTATACTTTGGTGCCATTACTAAACTGATGGTTGTGAGGGCCTAACTGGGCATCCTACTTGCTGAAGAGAACGCCGGAAGATCGCCGGAAAGAGGATCTCGCCGTAACCCTAGCGCCGGAAGAAAAATAAAGGCTGTGAGATGCCATTTTAGCTATAGAGCAATCAAAAACATGAATGGGAGAGATAACTTCCAAACCTAAAGGCTTTTGGTCACCGACGTGGATGCGAGAAGGCTAGTCGAAGAGGTTTGGAAGCAACCGGAGAGAAGAGTCGCACGAAGAGAGCGTGAAGACGCTGAACCCTAGCAGGTCGGCGTTATAAAATTGCGACATCAGTCGACTGATGTATGACATCAGTCGACTAATAGCGGGTTAGTGAACAATTCTGACAAACGATTCGGCCGACTCGGCTCGGCAATGTTCGGCTGAGATAGCTGATAGTAACATCGACGATCGTGATAGTGGTCGTCGACTAATGTGACGACTCATTTCACTGGAAGAGCGATCATTGGCTTTCTACGGATGAGCGATACCATCGATCGTGATGTACAAATCAATCGAGTCTTAGAAGCAGTACTCGACTGTTGGGCTCGCGGTGTCGTGCTACAATGTTATCAGTCGATTGATATCTGATTTTCAGTTTTGAAATTAAGTGAATTTCGATTTCTTCACTCTATTTGATTATTTTACCATGTTTGTTCATGTATATCAAATATATTAGTGTTATGCCTATGTTCATGTATTTGTTAATGTATTTTGGTATTTTATTTCATTTTCACAAGCATTGATATCCAATAGTTTCAAATCCTAGCATCTCACCCTTTCTAAGTATTGAAATACACAATCAAGGTGAATGATCTATTTTGTGAGATGTAATACACCATAAACATTCCTTCCATGCAAACATATGATAAAACACATGAAGCATGGTAAGTATGAGACATCAAGATGTGTAGTACTTGAGTATCAATCTTAAATGTAATTTCTAAGCCTTAAGACAATTTTCTTTATACACTAATTTCCAAAGTATTCCAAAACCCCAAATTGCACACTAATACCTCTAATTCTACATGTGCCAAGTTTAATCAATTTTTCACAATTCTCAAGGCTTATTGGCACATCCTAAAATCCTTTAGGATTAAAATTTAAACTTATTTCCAAGGTATCACATAACCTTGAAAAAGCTATAAAGTGTTAACTTTACAATGGTTAGGTTAACTACCCACCAATTTAAGTTAACACCCCCAACCCACTTAGCGTTATGGAATTACGCTTCTAGGAACCCAATACTTATTTGAGATCTTTGGGTTAACTAGGTATTCCTTAGGGATATCTTTCCTAGATACCTTCCTAATGACCCTCCTAGTCTTAGGAGCCTTGGTCATTTGGGTCCTATCATGGTTAACCTTAAGGATTGCCTCTCTAGTAACCTTCTTAGTGGTCTTCCTTGGTTTCATAGAAACCTTGGCCACTAGACATTTGCCTTGGTTAACCTTAGGAATGACTTCCCTAGTAACCATGGCCTTCCTAGACCTAGGTTGTGTTCCATAATCGAATGGAACACTATGGTAGGTCTCCTTGGGCTTAGGTTTGTGACCCAAACCTTTCTTGCCTTTGTATAACTCTTGTCTTCTAAACCCTAGGTTTTGACTTTGACTTCTAGATCCTAGAGTTTGACCATTTGACCTTTTCATTTGATTTGTCAGTTTTTCAATGGTCTTTTCAAGTTTCTCAAGCCTTGATCTCAAGGCTTGATTTTCCTTTTATAATTGCCCAATTTTTGATTTTTCATTATCTCTTGAGATATTCTTATTTCTAGGCATGTGTCTAGTCCATTTAGGATTGATGCCTAGGTGATTTTTTATTTTCCTAATAGATTCCCTAGGTAATATTTTTCTAGGGGCATTAGTCCCAAATTTCTCCTTATTTTTAACCTTGTAGGTCTTAGCCCTTAAGCAATAAAATTTATTATTCTTAGCATGCTCTTTATAAAACATAGAGAAATTAGTTCTAGCATGCTTGTTCTTATTACTTAAAGAATGAACATTGTTTAGATGTACCTTAGGGTTTGCCTTAAAGGCTCCCCTTACATTTGATGCTCCTTCTTGACCTCCTTCCCCTTAGGGCATTGACTTCGGTAGTGCCCTCTTTGGTGACACTTGAAGCATACCACATGCTTCTTGTTCTTAGGAATGGTGACTCGGCATCCTTGGTCTTTTCTTGAGATTTCAGTGCGGTTGACTTTTCTTGACTTTCCTAGGGCACTTGCTCTTATAGTGCCCATATTCCCTACACTCAAAACACATAATATGATTTTTATTTTGAATTGATGTGCTTGAGTTACCTAGGTTAATGGTGATGGTTTGGGCTTCTTCATCTCCTCGACCGGAGGTGAATGCTTCCTCTTGATCATGTTCCGAAGTGGAAATTCTCTCCTCTCCCTCAATCCTAGATGTGCAGGCTTTTTCCACTTCTTCTTCTACTTGTTCCAAGTGAGGCTTCTCATGGAACTTGGCCAATTTGTCCCATAGCTCCTTGGCATCTTGAAATTCACCTAAGCTAGACAAAATGTCATTAGGTATCAAATCTTCTAAAAGATTTGTTACCTTGACTTCAGTCTTGAATTTTAGGCATTGCTCTTGGGTCCACCTTTTTAACTTGAGGACTTCTCCCTTCTTATCCCTAGGAGGTTCAAAGCCTTCTATGAAAATGAACCAATTCTCTATGTCCTTCATCAAGAAGGTCTCCATTCTTGCCCTCCACGCCGGAAAATCTTCTTGGTTGTATGGTGGTGGTGTGTTGATGTCCCATCCAAGTTTTTCTTAAAATTCCATCTTCTTCCCTCTAGCATGCTCCCTTAGTTGTTAAACTTGAAGAGCGGCCTCGCTCTGATACCAAATGTAGAGGATTCATTGACCACTAGAGGAGGGGGGG
This sequence comes from Wurfbainia villosa, assembly GCA_025175895.1. NCBI lineage: Eukaryota > Viridiplantae > Streptophyta > Magnoliopsida > Zingiberales > Zingiberaceae > Wurfbainia > Wurfbainia villosa. The sequence continues at coordinate 121,341,190 of CM045987.1, read as the reverse complement.
GGGGGTGAATAGCTCGTTTCGATACTCGATGGAATTTGTTCGCGATGCTTGCTACAAATGATTAGTGCATAGCAGAAATAAAGCAATAACAGTATACAAATATGCAAACACAAGTATGTAACATGGTTTGGAACTGAATGATTCCTACTCCACGGATCGAGCTCAAATGAGCTCTAGCGATGCCACAAACACCACTAAACAATAAAACTCCTTTTCAAAACAATTCGGAGAGGAGAAACCTCGTACAATGATTAAAAATGTAATACAATAAGAATACAAGCAAGATATAAATGAAATACACAAGAGAACGTAAAGAACACTTTACAAATTCATTTTTGGATGCTTGATTCTTTGGTTGCTTGAAATGCACTTGGAGACCCTGAATTACACCAGCAATTCGCCCCAAAAGCTCCCAAGAACCGGTAGCAAAATCCTCCTCCACGAGCTTTTTTTTATAGCTGCTACCTAGCCTGGATTTTGCCTATCAGTCGACTGACCGGGACCATCAGTCGACTAATGACACTGTTGTTGTGAGACAACGGTGCAATCCACGCTGGAAAAATCCAACGGATAGGACATCAGTCGACTGATCATGTCCATCAGTCGACTGATCGAGCCTTCATTCGATTGCTAACCCCAGCAGTCGAGTCAAACTCTATTCTGTGTCCGAAATACTGAGCACCAGTCGACTGATCACAAGATCGATCATTGCTCGGCTAATCGATCGGCCCGCCTCCTCGGCGATGCTGCTCTCGCGATCAAACCCTAGTTGACTCACGATCAACTACCACATGATACAATCGATTGATACACCACCGGGTTTTACACCTGCATGAGGTTTAACCCAAGTATGGTGCCCCCATACTTGTTAGACCACCCGTAACCTAGACCTAAGCCTTCTAGCCACCTCCGTCAGCCTCGCGCCTATCAGATCCCTCCAAGTCATCCATGACTTATTCATCCATACGCTAACCTTCAGATGCTTTCATCGACTATGTCATGCTAACGGTGTCTACACCGCCAAGGCACATTGGACTTACGCTGCCAAGACTCCGCTTGGACTTTACGCCGCCAACCATTGGACTTATGTTGCCAAGACTCCCGCTTGGACTTTACTCTACCAATATCAAACCCCTTGGACTTCTCAAATGCCAAGACTCAAGCTTGGACTTTCCCTTGACAACCCATGTTGGACTTTCCATGCCATTACCCATGCTTGGACTTTACATGCCAAGTACTCAAGACTTGGACTTTCCATGACATGGTCAACTCCAGTCAACCATCAAAATCCCCCTCGAGTCAAACTCGAGTTTGGTCAATCATGACCCGGGTCGATTGCACCAACAATCTCCCCAAAACATTATCAGGCATCAATGTCAAATCTCCATGTCAAACATCAAAATATCGCTCGAGTCAAACTCGAGTCTGGTCAATCGTGACCTGGGCCGATTGCACCAACATGTCCTAGGGTTAGGAGTGGTTAGGGAACCAAAACATAGCTGAACATGGGCATAACAAACCTTGTTTACCCAAAATTTGCCTGGCAGTCAACTCTTGACAGTTACCAGTCGACTGCCGTCCATGGCAGTCGACTGATAACTGCAAAAATGTAGTTTTCAGCTTTCAAAAATGGTTTTTCTAAAATCATAAGTAATTATACATACGTTGAAAAATCATGAAAATTTATATGAATAATACTTAAGTCAATAAATGTGAGTGAAAAATATTTGAAAATTATTTTACCCACAAAATAGTGAAATTGATACAAAGTTCAAAAGATGAGAAAAACTTCAATATTTGAGCCCTCTTTGTATCAACATAATCAATGGTGACTTCTATCAAAAGATAGATTGCACCAAGATTTTTCGAAATGATTTTGAAATAGTTTTAAAATCTTATATTGGACCATGTTCTTTGGGCTCAATGCACATGAGTTGCACATTGGCTTTCCCAATGATCCATCACTAAAATCTAATGAGTTTTAAGTTCATTATGATGTACTATGTAAGCACATGAATTCAACTCATTTCCTAGTATCTCACATATCTAAGGTGTATGAAAACACACACAAGTCAATTTGATGTGAGATATGAGTTTTGGTTATTCCTAGCTAAGGTCTCATGTATTTATCTAGGCAACACTATTTGATTCCCTTATGCATGAGACTTCAAATCATGTCATAGTCCTTAACTCAATTTTAATTAATGCATGATTAATGATTATGATATAAATGATAACATAAATAGCATGTGCCAATAATCATGATGTCATGGCATAAAAGTGAACTCTAAACATAAGCATGACATATAAAAGTAACCCTAAACATGATCATGACATATTACATGATAAAAATGAATATGATGTCATGACATGGTATATGACAAACAAATATGGCAAGTAAAAGATAAAGGTATAAAATACCTAGATTTTATCATTAATTGCCATTTGTTATAATTAAATCCATTTTGCCATATGACAATCCATTTCCCTAGTATGCCAAAAATCCAAAATGACACACCATGACTTCTAAACATAAAGTGCCAATTTTAATCAATTTTCAACTTCTCAAAGCACATTGACACATCCTAGAGTGTCAACTCTACTATGGTTAGGTTAACTACCTATCCACTTAGAGTTGACACACCCTAACCCAACTAGCGTGAATCGATCACGCTCCTAGGAAACCAATACCTATTAGAGCTCCTTGGGTTTATAATGTATTCACTAGGGATAACTTCCTTAGATACCATCCTAGTGACTCTTTTAGGCTTTGAAGCCTTAGTCATTTTGGTCTTGTCAAGGTTAACCTTAGGGATTACTTCCCTAGTAACCTTCTTAATGAACTTCCTAGACCTAGACCTTGTTCCATAATTAAATGGAACGTTATTGTAGGTTGGCATGACTCCCTTGGATTTAGGTTTGTGACCCAAACCTTTTCTATCCTTGGGAGGCTCTTGCCTCCTAACACTCAAATTTTTACTCCTAGACCCGTTAAATGAATTGGTTATAATTTTAAGTGTCTTTTCAAGTTTCTCAAGCCTTGACCTCAAGACTTGGTTCTCTAATTCTAATTTTCTCAGTTTTGATCTATCATTAGATTTTTGGGAAAGACTCTTCCTCTTAGGCATGTGCCTACCCTTTTTAGGGTTAATGCCTAAATTTTCTTCTATCCTCCTAATGGACTCCTTAGGTAGGATTTTTCTAGAATTAATGTGTCTAGGTTTGTCCTTAGGTAAATCAACATGCTTGACACCTAAACAATAATATTTGTTTTTACTTCTAGCATGCTCCTTATGGTTAACAATAGTAATAGAACTAAAATAATTTCTAGCATGCTTGTTAACCTTAGAAATTGAAGGTGCATTAAAATTTACCTTAGGGTTTGCTTTAAAAGCTTCCTCTATATGTGATGCTCCTTCTTGCCCATTCTTCCTTCCCCTAGGGCATTAACTTCTATAATGTCCCCTTTGGTTGCATTTGAAGCGCACAATGTTCTCTTTGCTTTTCCTAGCTGGGACTCCGACATTTTTTGATTTTTCTTAAACTTTTAGTGTCGGTGGAGCCTTCTTAATCTTTTTTGGACACTTGCTCTTATAGTGCCCATATTCCCTACACTCAAAGCACATTATATGATTTTTATTTATAATTGAAGTGCTTGAGTTACCTAGGTCGGTTGTGGGTGCCAGAGTTGATTCTTCACTTCTTCCGGATGTGGATGCTTCCTCCAATTCTTCTACCAATTCGGATGTGGATTCTCTTTCAATCTCCGAATCCTCATGGGCTTGAGAGGATGAGCACTCCCCTTCGGTCTCCTTTTCCGATTGAACCGATTCGGGATTTTCATGGAACTTTATCAACTTATTCCATAGGTCCTTAGCATCCCGATATTCACCTAATCTAGACAAGACATTGTTAGGTATTAACTTTAACAATATTTTTGTTACCTTAACATTTATCTTAAATTCTTGCCGTTGCTCCTCGGTCCATCTTGATTTTTCGATTTGCTTGTTGTCCTCATCCCTAGGTACCTTGAAACTATTTTCCATTAATAAAATAATATCAAAATTGGTTTCAAATTATATCTCCATCCTTTTATTCCACCAAAAAAAGTCTCCGTCGAATTTCGGTGGATGGATGTTGATGCTGGCCATTTCGTTGATTGTCGCGGCGATGAGTCCGATGACAATCTCCTCGCTCTGATACCACTTGTTGGAGGATTGGTGGCCGGCTAGAGGGGGATGAATAGCCCAATTTGCATAGACGATGATGAATTGTTCGTTCGTCATGTGTCGCTTGTCTACAATTGTCATTAGCACAGCAGAAACAATAGAAATACTAAACAACAATACAAGCACACATAAATACACAAATACAACACGATATACATGGTTCGGAACCTTAGGGTTCCTACTCCATGGGGTGAGCTCAACAAACTCGAGTTATGCGCATGACACTAATCAAACTCCTTCTCGACAACAAGTCGGAGGTGGAGAAACCTCGTACAAGCAATTACACTAAGTAATATACAGGGTACAAGCAAATACAAATACAACAATGAAATATGTAAAGAAAACTTTACAACAATGGATTTGAACTCTTGCTTGTTGTTTGCTTTGGTTTGCTCTTGAAGGACTGGAATGCAGTAGCAATTTCCCTCCAAAATCTCCCCAAAAACCTTGGCGAAATCCTCCATCTCGAGCTCCATTTATAACCTGCATCAAGTTGATTTTGTGCCAAGCAGTCGACTGCCAAAAGCCCCAGTCGACTGTCAATAGTGTCATTGTGAGACAATGGCCTAATCCACGTCGACAATCAAGCCAACAGATACACTGGCAGTCGACTGCCCAATACCATCAATCGATTGTTGACCTCGTAGTCAGATGGGCAGTCGGCTACTGAGCGTTCTGTGCTCGTGACAATTCCATTAGTCGACTGTCATCCCTTGGCAGTCAACTGTTGTCGACATCAGTCGACTACCAATACTTGGCAGTCGACTGCCAGGCCACAAAATGCATTCAAACACCAGTTGATCATCAGTCGACTTGGATCAGTCGAAACGACACTTTGCCAGTCGACTGTTGTCAGGTAAAAGCTCAACCAAACATTGGTTTGAGCATTCGATCGTCAGGTAAAATCTCAAACACCATGTTTGAGCATCTGACACATCGTCTTAGCCACTTGGACAAGTCCATCTCATCCTCTCATGAAGTTCCCCACCGAAGCTCTCTTCTCTCGGCTTACGTCCCTTGGATGCACCAAGCGTACGACTTCGCAATGCCATCCTTCACGTCTCTTGCCCTCGAAGTCTACTTCCCTTGGACCTCACTCCATTCACTCCCTGTCCGGTGGTCCCTCAGATGCACAAAGCGCACGACTTCACAATGCCATCCTTCACCGACTCAAGGACCCGAACCTACGAGACTAGTGACCTTGCTAAGTCCTCAAGACTTCTCATTTCCAATGCTACACACTTGGACTTACCAACACCAAGTCCCACGCTTGGACTTTTTCCAACACCAAGCTCCATGCTTGGATTTTGCCAACACCAAGCCCTATGCTTGGATTTTCTATGCCAAGGCTACAGACTTGGACTTTACCAACACCAAGCCCTATGCTTGAATTTTCCCAACAACAAGCCCCATGCTTGGACTTTCATCACTAAGGCTACACACTTGGACTTACTTGGCCAACCCATGTTAGACTTCCCACACATGGTCAACCTAAAGTCAACCATGTAGTCAACTCACCGTCAAACATCAAAACATCGCTCGAGTCAAAATCGAGTCCGGTCAATCGTGACCTGGGCCGATTGCACCAACATAGTCGACTGCCAAAAAGACCCCATTTGACTGCCCACAGTGTCGTTGTCTCACAATGGACTTAATCCATGTTGGACTTGTCCAACAGATACCTCAATAGTTGATTGCCCTTACTAGCAGTTAACTGCTGCATCACCAGTCGACTCCCAAGTCGACTACCAGAGCTTCTGTGCTCTGGACACTTATGATTAGTCGACTATCATCCATGGCAGTCGATTACTCAAGGCCAATTTACTACCCATACATGACAGTTGACTGTCATAACCTTAGCCGAGCACTTGAACCTCAGTCGACTACATGACTAGTCGATTAGTCATAATCCCAGTCGACTACTCTGAGTTACCTAGGCTTTCGAGTGTCAAACACTTTGCCAATCGACTAGTTCATAACCTCAGTCCACTAGTAAACCTCAAACATTAGGTTTAACCTAAGTATGATCTCCTCATACTTGATACTCACCCATAGCCTAGACTAAGTCTTCTAGCCTCCTCCATCAGTCCCACGCCTCTCGGATCCCTCGAGTCCACAACTCTTCATCCTTCATATTAGCTTTTAGGAGCTTTCATTGGCTATGTCATACTAATTGGGTCCTTTGCCAAGGTTCATTTGGACTTATGCCACCAAGTCCACATGCTTAGACTTTACGTTGTCGAAATCTCATCCTTGGACTTCCTTGCTAAGATCTATTTGGGTTTCCGCCGCCAAAATCCATGCTTGGACTTTATGCACTGATAAGTGGAGAATCACTACTATCAATTTATTACCAAATTCTCTCTATACTAATGTAGCATAGAGCTAACTCAGGTCGTCTCCCAATGAATGCATTCAGTAGAGTGGTGTCTTTAGGATTATTTTCATTATTGCTTTGTGTTTTTTAATATAAATGGGGGTGGGTGGGGGTTTGGATTTAGATTCTAATCTACAATTGCAAGGTAATTAAAACTCTAAACTAACATGCAAGTAATTAAAACATGCAACAAATAGAACAATGCAAGAATTCAAGCAATAAAAACTGGAAGATAAATTAAGACAAACACTTAATGTGCACAACTATAAAACTAATATAAATGTAAGGGGCAATTAACCCAACAATTGACATGCAGAAAATTAATCTAAACTAAACAAAAGAAAAATGATCAAATTAACCCAAGATTTACCCGGTGAATGAACAAGTTCCTCCGGATAAGTTGAACGGAGCTCGATCAAGACTCCTCAAATGGCGGTGGATGTGGGATGATGCAAACTCCTAAATTTAGCAGCTTGATGGATGCTCCGAACTCTCATAGATTTGAATGAGATCGAAGAAGCGTCGTCGGGGTGAAACTCCTCGAATCCGAAGGAGAAGGTGGATGAGCTGTGGAGATAGAAGACATCGTCGGAATCCCTCGATGAAGCGATTCCTCCTCAAATCCGAAGAAGGAAAATGGATGGAAGAGAGGTGGAGGCAGCTGCTAGGGTTCAAGGGAAGAAGAGATACCATAGAAAACCCTTAAATAGCTGCCTAAATGGAAGTTTTTCACCACGACACGGTCGACCGTATTACATTCTGCGAAAAACTTTTTGCTACTACAGTAATTTTACTGTAGCTACAATGTTTTTACTGTAGCTACAGTACATGTTGTGCCAAATAGGCATGGGCAACCGTGCTTCATTCTGGTATCTTCCTGTATGCTATAGTGCTTCTACAGTACACTGTTATAGTAAAATGCTATAGTACTTCTATTTTTTTTCCATGTGCATTCCTCGATTTGCTCTTAAATGTCCTGCAAAATAAAGTATACAATAAATTAGTGTTTAGAACATCAAATTAGCATGTTTTGGATTAAAGCTCTAAAATAATCCATATTCATAAAATATAATAAATGTATCGGATTACACATACGAATGGATCAAAACATCGAGGAATTAATACAAAATATCATGTCAAAACGTGAGTTATCAATTCCCCCACACTTATTCTTGCGCGTCTCGTGCAAGTAAACAAAACTAAGAAAATGACTAAAAATGCATTCCCCTAGCAATTCTCAATCATGCATAGAAAATTGTGAAAGAAAGTTACCAAGGATCGTCAATTCTTAAAGACTCAAGCAATCATGTACTCAAATCTTACATAGGTTAACAAACAAGATAATTTCAATCCATTATGAATAGACTGATAATGACTAAGCCTCATAAGGTAAGTGGTGGTTTCTCTCGCTCTCATAAGCATGTAATAGTGGAGTTCACTCAAGCTACTCATGGTTTATGACTACCATATGCTCACTTCTCTTCTACTCTTCACCACTATTATATACATAGAATGCACAATCTTTGAAGACTTATTAGGAATGCAAGGGAAATATAAAATAAAAGTAATGATGGTGTGTTGGGTTCCCATGACATCGACGTGGGTGTTGTGTTCAAACATGTTTCGTAAACATACATATAGCGAAAGCAAAAATAAGTAATAAACTATTTATTACAACACACACATCACAACATGCAAGGATACAACATGTGTAAACATAATTGACATTTTAAATTTTATAATAAAAGGAAATTTATTCTAGTTATACCTGACGAATCACGTGTAGCAGGAAAGACATCAACCGTAGCAACCCTCGCTAGAATCGCCTCTATTCATATCCACACCGAGTATCATCGGGATAGCTTCACAAAGCCCTGAGCCCCAACTTCATGAAAGGTACTAACCTCACGTTAAAGTCGTTGTGATCTGAGAGACGATCACAATCTGAATCAAATTCAGATCTAAAAATGAGTTCCACGAACTCGCTTCTTGGAAGCGGTTTTTGTCAACCAATTGACGAAAACTTAACCCTCCACCTATGAGGATTGCCAGAGATCCAATCCCTGGCAAGTAGGTCGCTGTTGGAGTGCAAAAATTCGACCAAATGACCTCTCCACAAAGATGAGAACAAGCTGTCCAAAACTGGACAGCTTGTTTAGGTGGAAGAGATGGTCGACCAAAGCATGGTCGGTTGCTCCTTGGTCACTGACAGCCAAAGGAGGATTGCCGAAGGAGTCATCGATGATTGGTGGATGGCCGATAGCAAGGAGGAAGTGGCAGCAACAACTTGGGTAGCATCACAAGGGCTGGGCGGCAAGGACTCCCTCCTTGTGTTGGGCGGCAAGAAGCAAGGAGAAGGAGAAGAGGTGGGCGGCAACTCCAAAAAATAACTCTCTCTCTTTCTCTCTAGGGTTTCACAAAACCCTTAAGCCATGTTTTTATAGAGAGTATATTCTCCTAACAGTTATTGGTTCATAACCAAAACCCGTTAACCCGCTCCAATAACGTAAGTTAAAATAAACCAAACCGCATTGACTTATTTTAAGTTAAAACGAACCAAACCAACTTTGGTTCATTCATTTAAAACAAACCAAATCACTTTAGTTTATTTTTCCACCATTGGATTAGAACTAAACAGATTTGGTTCATCCATCATGTCTTCATAAGACTCGGTCCATCTATGCTTCCAATGCAACTAAAATAATTTCATACTCGCTCTTTGTTTGGTCCGACCAAACTAAGTCTCTCTCGATCTGAGAATCCTATTCTCAAGCTCATTTTAAATCTTTCGGATTATGCTCGTTGTGCATGTGACAAAATAGGTTTCCGATTTATGTTGGCCGTCTATAATTAACCATTAATTATAGAACGATCATGAGTGACACCTAGTAGTACATGATCCCCAATTAACCGAAAAATCAACAGTTGATCCCATAATATTTTTCTGAAACCCTTTAGCAGCTATAATGAATCGTGCCCCATTCCCTTTACTCATCTTATATCCACTTGGTTCAGGACATGTATTGTGTCAGTCCCCACTAGAATGACTACGTCACACCTAGCCGAAGTATTTACTTCCTCGTCTTGCGGATTCTAGTTATTGCACATGTATCCAAGAGTATCATACTCTAAACATGTAATGCTTTGGAAAAAAACATTAGTAACAATCCGACGAGAGGCCATAGAGTATACATCTCCTCGCAAGAAGTGGTGAATCCTCTGTTGGCTATTCAAATACCTTCGGGCACTTCGACTTATGCCCAATCATCCTGCGTCCACATCTCCTTAGAGATGCTTACTTAAGATGTCAAAGCATAAGTCTCTGTGACCAAGATGACTCGAATACCTCAAGTCGAAGGAATATCACACTTAAGCTACAGTAAGGACTTCATTGACATATTTGTATATGTAGAGAACCATATGAAGTCTTACAGCTGGTCACTCCAATAAACTAGTTAACATAACTAGCTTCCACGATCAACTCCGGATATCCCAATATCTCCAACTAATGAGAAACAACTGCTTGGATAAACCAAAAAGTACATCTCGTGCTAGTATCAACAGAATCGATGGCGTCCGAATGCATCAATTCATTGACTAGGAATAATTCCAATACATCACAATTACACATATAGAGATACTCACTAGTTGTGATCCAATCACAAATTCTCTCATATTGTGAATCGTATTGCGGACATTCAGTAAATGAGTTTGAGATCCAATCAAATACATGAAAACATGTATACTCAAATAGTGAATCTTCATTTATCAAATAAATGGTACAACCATAAGGCAATTGCTTTAGGACACCTCTCATATATTACTAACAAACTCCCACTTGGCCTAATGCCAATCGCCATGGTACCCAATACCATAAGCTCTAACATGGCCCTCAAATTTACTTTGAGGTAAGGCCTTAGTTAAAAGGTCCGCTAAGTTTCTTTTAGTGGGAATTTTTTCAATTTATATTTCCTTCCTACTGATGATCTCTCTGATCAGATGATAGCGGCGAAGCACATGTTTGGATCATTGATGAGACCACATCAAGTTCAGAGATGAACTTCTTGATCCAAACCGCTTCCTTTGCACTTCTAAAGCTGCAATGTATTCTGCCTCAGTGGCAGAATCCACTATAGTATCTTGTTTGGAACTTTTCCAACTTATTGCTCCTCCACTCAAGGTTAATATGCACCCAGACTAAGACCTGGAATCATCCCTATTTGTCTAGAAGCTGGCATCCGTATACCGATGTATTACCATATCACCCTCTCCATAAATTAGGAACACATCCATAGTTCTTCTTAAGTACATAAGGATTGTCTTAACAGCCGTCCAATGATCCATTCCTGGATCAGATTGGTATCTGCTCATGATACTCAGAGCATACGATACATCGGGCCTCGTACATAACATAACATATATGATATATCCTATTGCAGATGCATAAGGAATATTACTCATGTAAATCCTCTCGTCTTCTGTGCGCGGACACATAGACTTCGAAAGGTGTATCCCATTCTTGATGGGAAGGAAACCTTTCTTGGATTTCGACATGATAAACCTCTTTAGCACTCGGTCTATATATATAGATTGTGAAAGACCAAGCAACCGTTTCGATCTATCTCTATAGATCTTGATCCCGATGATGTAGGTCGCTTCTCCCAGGTCTTTTATGGAGAATGTTTTGGATAACCAAATTTTAACTGTAAGATATGGAAAAAAATCACTTGATTAAGAAATTATCTTATATAATTTCTCAAGAATTCACAGAAATTCTTCCGAATTTAAAAAGGGGTTCTTATGACAACTTAGGAAGTAATTATTTGAGGTTTAAATAGATGGTTGGGTCAATTTGGGCTAGCTTGAACTTAACCTAGGTTTTTAGAAGGCTTATAAAGGGGTTCGGATCTGTTTCATGTTGACCCGACCCGACCCATTTTCTTCCTCTTCTTTTCCCAACCGCGATCCCTCATTCCCGATCGCGATTCTCTTCTTCTCTTAACTCATCGCCTCTCCTCTTCACCTCGAGCATCGCCGAAGTGGTGGCCAGCTCTGACGAATGATGAAAGCAACCACACCTGATTGTCGCTAGCCTCACTACTCGATTGCCACTGCCATCACTCTCCTATTTTTCCTTGCTCTTCGATCGGCACTGTGTCAATCTGTGTTGTCGTCCATCGCCGACATTCCAAGCTAGCTCATTGTCGTTGATCTCCACTATGAGCAGCAATTGGTCGACTCTCTGTTCAAGTCGTCGATCTCACCGCTGTGCCACTCCCATACGAGATCTCAGTGATCCCTCACGTGGGCAGATCAGCGATGTTGTTGCCGCAACAGTGAGCTACCGACAAAGGCACCGCGATTTATCTGCTTTAGGTTTCAATTGTTGATTTTCCTTAGATCTAGATGTTGGGTTTCTTATTTAGCTTGGATCAGTGTTTGGAGAGTGTTTGGAGCTTGGATTTCTCCGGTGAACCGAGGGTTAGGGAAGAGGCAATGCCTGTGATTCCAGGTGTTGGTAAGTCCCGATCTATTTTCCCCTTACTTTCTATATGTTCAGTTTGGTTTTGATTGCCGGTGTGATTTGATCTAGAGGGGGGAATTTTCTTTGGTGGAAAAAGTCTTATATTGCATGGATCCAATGAGTTGCGTGACTGTGGGTGAGTGAAGAACACAGGGGAGGGTTGTGTGCTTAGTCAGGGTTGATCTGTGTGCTAAACCTTTGTTGTGAAATGTGGGTAAGGTTGATCGGGGATGCTAATGGTGATACTCTATTTTGTGGCGGGTGTGGGTGTTGAAGTCGATGAATTGGGTGATTGTTGGTTGTAGCAGCTATAGGTTGCAGAGTGTAATTCTAGGATGCAGCTGGGTGAGCTAAGGAGTCCAATTGATGGATGGTTAGATCCGTGAGTGTATGAAATTGATTTGTGTGTATGGTGTTGTGTATGTGTTGTATATGGGTTGGTTGTGAACAGGATGAAGGTGATCTACAAAATTAGGGTTTTTAACTTGTATTCTATAAAAGGGACAAAAATATAGAAACAATATAGTAGTTGAGTTATATATTTGTCGGGTGCTTGTACTTAATCATAGTTTGCTATTATGTGCAGGTTTGGGATATGAAGAAGGTCCAAGGTCGTAAGGATTTCTATTATGAGCTTCATAGCAGGTGGGTAATATCTACCCTGGTTAGGTAGTTTGACTGATTCCAGTGCATGAATTTGGACTTATGATGATACCTTTGATCTTAAATCCACTCTTATTTAATCATGTACTTGTAATTAGCCTTGATCTTTGAGATATATTGCTGTTAATTCATCATTCATTTATCACGGATATGAACTACAAATCCTATTGTGTATTAGCTTATAGATGTTCAGTTAAGTACATGTGGTTAGGGTTACCTTTGTGACCTCAGATTGGGTTACTGTGTTACATCACTAGAGTTAGGTGATGGATTGAATTATGGAGTCGATTTATATATCGTACACATATTAGTTGTGCATCTATGGTGGATCTAGTCATCTGTGCATAGATAAGTGTGTGTGGTTGTCAGTTTGTTGTTATGGAATGGAGGTCCTAGCGTGGTTGTATATCTGTTATGGATCATGTGTCTGTGTATGGTTATATGAATTATTGATAGTGTGTTGCTACGGATTGGAGATCCTAGCATGGTTGATTGTCAATAGTATGTTGCTACGGACTGGAGGTCCTAGCGTGGTTGATTGTCGGTTGTGTATGACTCTCTGTGTGGTAGAGAGAGAGTCTTGTGAATTAGTAGTCCTTACATAGTTGACTTTTGGTTGACTAGGACTCCCCGTGGGATAGGGAGTATTGCGGTGATATGTGTGTGGAGCTATGCATCATTACATTTCATGAATGATGTCGACTGGGTCTCCCTTGTGGTTGAGACAGGTTGTCAGTCATCCTACCTCCCTACCCACTCGGGGTAGTGGTAGTAGGGTTGAGTGCAGAGCATTGGATGTGCCGCGCTCAACCACTATAGATGGTGATAGCTGGAGATGCGCACTTGGTCACTGTATAGAGTGGTAGTTAGCGTACTCGCCCACTATATACAGTGGTTGTGTGATGTGCATTTGTCTTGTATGCGGTACTCGTCTACTCATGGGTAGAGACAGAGCGACTAGCAGCAGGGACCCCCATGGGATAGCATATAGCTCTATGACGGCTAGCTACCATTCATACTACCCAACTCGATCACTCGAGAGTAGTAGTAGCTGGAGTCGGGATAGTTGTTATGTTGTGCCACCCAGGCCATACTGGGGTCATGGTTGGATGGGTCCGCAGATATGACCATGCATATGCATTGCTGGATATGTATGTATGTATGCATGTATTTGATATATGTTTTACATATGCCTGTGAGATGCTGCATTTGGTTGAGCTATTATTGCTGCATATGCTTGTACATCATGTTGCATGTCACTTGTATATTTTATACTGCTGTGTGTGTTGAGCATGAGGTATGTGTTGGTTCATTTTGTCATATGTTATATGGGTTCTGTTATTGTATACCTGTTCAGGATGATATAGCTTATGTTGTTGCAGACCGTCAGGTATGTTGGTACTTTACATTACTTTATGTTTAGTTGATCAGTTTAGTATATGCATTGAGTGTGACTATACTGGTGGTTAGTTGTTATTACATTTAGGACTGTATATCTGTTGAACTCCATCTGTATACTTGTAGATCTTCACATGTATACTTGTAGATCTCTTTATCCTATATGTTCATGCACTTCCTATATATTACCCCTGAGTTTATACTCACCACTATAGACCCTGGGTTTCCTGTCGCCCGTGTAATAGGTAGAAGATTCATTGGATGTTCGGAGCTCCGCTAGCTAATCCCATCTCACACCGAATAGTTGGATATTTATTCCATTTTGTTATATTATGTTGGATTGTTGATTTTAGGATTTTATCCTATATTATTCCGCATTTGTGGTATACGGATGTGATGTATGTATTTTGTCTTTATTATGATTCTTTTTGTGTCAAAGTCACTCCGGAGTGCATAGTTGAGTGGTTGTATCTTTATTATTTGTTGGGGTATTTCCGCTGTGATTTATGGTTATATACATATATATGTTATGTGGTTGTGGCTGAAAGGCCTTGTATCAACAAGATATTGTATCACGTACAGGGGAGATGCCGTCCATTTTTCGGCTCGGCATACTCTCTGGGCGTGAAAATTTTATTGGTATCAGAGCCCTTAATTGCGAAGTCCACTTTCGAATTTTATATCGTTCGGATATCGAGTTTTGTTTTACTCGATTTTGATTTTGTGAGTTCTGGGATCTGGCAGTCGCGGACTTCTCCGATCTACAAGGTTTAAGGTATGTTAATTGTTACCACTTATCCTCCTGTTGGCCATGCATTTAGTTGCTTATAACAAGGATGACTTGTAGTGTGTTAGTCACTATTTGTAACCGTGGTTTGAGTTGACCATGAGAATGACTGGATGAGTCTTGTATCTGCTGTCGAAAAGGTGAATTACCTTTGAGAGCTGACTGATACCGAGTTGGATAGCAAGGGTCAGGTAGTCACATTTCTTGTGGAGATCAAAGATTACAGTCTTAGGAATTTTCACTAACTACGCTAGTCAAGTCATTACTTGTGGGGTAATGGACAAGCGAGTATACTATTGCTGATGCAGATTGTGGAGAATTAGTATATGGTGTTTCATAGGGATTTCGATCCCTGAGTTGTTCGTGCGGGGTTGTATAACTTTGAAGGTACTTTTGAGTACTTAACCAGTGTGATGCATAAAAAGTGGAGTTGGTTGAATACCATTATCTGGATCAAGACGATACTTGGTGGAAGATGTAAGAAATAACCTTCGGGAAGTAACACATCACTTGGTCACAGTGTAGTGATGTTATAAGAGAGTATTTCCCACGTCGTTTCTTAGACTCATTGTTAGAGAATTGTTAGACTTGCAAAGGTTATGACCATATAATAGCTCAAGAGTATGAATGGATATCTCAAGCCACCCAGGGATTATTGGCTTATAGTTGGATTCAGATGTATGGATTTTCTATCAGATCCTATCAGAAGACATCGGATCAAGTCATGTTCATGGAAATGACTCCGTAGCAAGTGTTTTGAGAGTTGGAGATTTGATAAGCAGATATTGCAAGTCAAATTATTGGAATTAGAAGTCTCCGAATGTTGGACAAAAGAAGCAAGATTGGAGTCATGGGCCACGAGCGACTATTGGAGAGTTTTCCGACCATAGAAGACCGACTGCTGATCATCAGCATCTTCTCATGTTTATCAGCGAACTCAGAAGAAAGACTTTGAAGGGATTGTGTGCATGCAGTGTGGGTCACGACGACACGCAAAGTTGGATTATTCGTTGGATCAATTCATCTATTACTATTGTAAACAACCGGTATATATAAGAAGGTGTACTTTGAAGACTTAGTTAAAGGCCATTGATGTTGCTTTCGAGAGGGTGATTCACAATCTCAATAGCAGAGATCATCGCAGAAGATTGGGTTATCACACCAGCAACAATCTACTACCGCAGACATAGTGGAGTTCCTAGATGTTTCCCTCTAGGGGAAGCGAGTTACTCAGCAGTATCAGCAGAAGACATCTCAGAAGACTTAGACGTCCAGACAACAACTGTTACCTCTCCAGACGCAACTATACTATTTGTAGAGTTGGAGCGTGCTACGATGTTGACAGCTATTCAGTACTTCACAATCGGTGGTGTACTCATTACCAGTACAACAGTGTTTTCATCTCCATTGCAGTCATTTTGGGTATTGTATCTCAGTTCAGCAGTTGACTTCAGTTCTTCTATGGTAGTCTTTTGCACCTACATGAGCTCAGCCGTCAAGAATAGATGTTGGGCGAGTTTACATGATTACTCGAGAAGAGGTATAGAAGACCAAAGAATTGGTCATTTGGGGTATTACTTTAGGTTACCCTATTTGTGGATATATCGAGAGATATTGGTAGTTAAAGGTAGCTAGGTCTAGAACATTCTTAGATAGGATTAGAAGGGTTCCTATCGACTTGTGGGTTGGTGATTTTTCTCTATCGTTAGGTGAGATGTTGATCAATAATCAAGAAGTCAAGGGATACCCTTAGCCTTTGCTAGACATACCTCTACTATAGATATATCTTTATGGATAGTTAAATTGTTGGAATGTTGGTATACTAGGTCTCTCGGATGTGCATAAAATCTGAGGGTATTCGGATGTAGATTCGGATGAACTCCCAGGTTTGCCACTGCATAGGCAGGTGGAGTAGGCGATTGGAGTGATTTCGGAAATAGTTTCGATATTGAAGACCTCATACCAGGAGATAATTTTAATGGTATCTGTGTTTCTAAACACTGTGAAAATTAGAAGAACGTAAGTTGTGATTATAGGTGTTGGATGAGATATTTATCTGTCCCAGTATTTTCGTGAGAAGATTTTGAACTCTTTGTTAAAAGAGAGATGGACATTTGGGGTTATACATAGATTATCGATGATGAAATACAGTAATTGTTGAGGATGAATATCCTTCATTATGAATAGATGACCTGTTTAGATCAGCTAAAGGACACCTGTGTATACTCTAGAGTTGATTTATGATTGGTGTATTGATATTGTAGTGACTTGGCATCATACAGTTATCATTGTCGATGTGATGATTGGGATGTCATCAATGTAGAGTAAAAAGGGATGCAGGTGTGTAGAAGACGACATTTCATACTTGGTATGAATTTTATGAGTTGTTGATAATGATGTTAGATTTATTGACAATTTAGTCGTTCATGGACTTGAGGAAACAAGTATTCTGGAAGTGATTGTACCAGTTCATGGTATTTACTATAGATGGTGGAATGATATATGGGACATATTCATAATCTTAAGGGAAGTTGTGGTTTCCCTAGATTGATTTGGTGTTTACCGTAGATGTGGATAGGATGCTCTAGCATTACTATACCACTGACTTGTTGAACCAAGAAGGTGATGGGAATCACTTGGTCAGAAGCTTGCGAAACTAGGTTTCAGGGCCTAGACGATGGTTGATTTCGTAGTATTGGGTGTGCCAACAAGTAAAGGTGGAATATTAGTGACCAGTAGGGTTACGTACCAAGATGGAAGTAGGAGCCTAGTTTGATGGACTGTGTCGGAAGAGTATCTAGAATTCGGGAAGGGACTTGATGTGATTTGGATAATCGATGATTGATTAGCTAGGTTCGCTCATTTTCTTCTGAGCTATAAGATGGATTTCGTTGGATCGCTTGATGGAATTATATCTATGGAGTATTCTTGAGTATCATTTCTAATAGTGATTCATGATTTATCTTACGATTTTGACAAAGTCTCCAACATGTCACAGTTATAGAACTCCACTCTGGTATAGTTATTTACCTCTTAATAGATTGGTTGAGAGTGTATATAAGAGCTGGAATATAATATTCAAGCTCAGTACCTCACTTAGTCACTTGAGGTGTGTGATTTTTCTTTAGATACTTGAGATGGTTGTTGTGACATCTCGTACTCGTACATGAGTCAGAAATTTGGGGACCAAATTTTATTAAGTGGGGGAGAATGTAAGATACGAAAAAATAATCCCTTGTTTAAGAAATTATCTTATATAATTTCTCAAGAATTCACAGAAATTCTTCCGAATTTAAAAAGGGGTTCGTATAACCACTTAGGAAGTAATTATTTGAGGTTTAAATAGATGGTTGGGTCAATTTGGGCTAGCTTGAACTTATCCTAGGATTTTAGAAGGCTTATAAAGGGGTTCGGATCCATTTCATGTTGACCCGACCCGACCCATTTTCTTCCTCTTCTTTTCCCAGCTGTGATCCCTCATTCCCGATCACAATTCTCTTCTTCTCTTCACTCGTCACCTCTCCTCTTCACCTCGACCGTCACCGAAGCGGTGGCCAGCTCCGACGAACGACGACAACAACCACACCTGATCATCGCTAGCCTCACCGCTCGATCGCCACCACCATCACTCTCCTATTTTCCCCTTGCTCTTCGATTGACACTGTGCCAATCTGTGTCATCGTCCATCGCCGACATTCCAAGCCAGCTCATTGCCGTTGATCTCCACTGCGAACAACAATTGATGTGATCCTCGGCGATCAGTGACATTGCCGCTTAGATGGCATCGAGCCGAAACAAAAGGTGTCGCGATTTGTCTACTTTAGGTTTAAATTGTTAATTTTCCTTAGATCTAGTTGTTGGGTTTCTTGTTTACCTTGGATCAGTGTTTGGACAGTATTTGGAGCTTGGATTTCTTCGGTGAACAGAGGGTTAGGGAAGAGGCAACGCTGGTGATTCCAGGTGTTGGTAAGTCCTGATCTATTTTCCCCTTACTTGCTGTATGTTCAGTTTGGTTTTGATTGCCGGTGTGATTTGATCCAGAGGGGGGAATTTTCTTTGGTGGAACAAGCCGGATATTGCATGGATCCAATGAGTTGCATGACTGTGGGTGAGTGAAGAACACAGGGGAGGGTTGTGTGCTCAGTCAGAGTTGATTTGTGTGCTAATCCTTTGTTATGAAATGTGGGTAAGGTTGATCAGGGATGCTAATGATGATACTCTGTTTTGTGGCGGGTGTGGGTGTTGAAGTCGATGAATTGGGTGATTGTTGGTTGTAGCAGCTATAGGTTGTAGAGTGTAATTCTGGGATGCAGCTGGGTGAGCTGATGAGTCCAATTGATGGATGGTTAGATCCGTGAGTGTATGAAATTGATTTGTGTGTATGGTGTTGTGTATGTGCTATACATGGGTTGGTTGTGAAGAGGATGAAGGTGATCTACAGAATCGGGGTTTTTAACTCGTATTCGATAAAAGGGATGGGAATATAGAAACTGTAGGAGATTTGAGGCCGCTAGAGGGGGGTGAATAGCAATGTGCTCGTATGTAGATGGAAATCTTTCGCGTTCGTCTCTACAAAACTCGTTATGCGCAGCGGAATGATAATAATAAAAGCAATAACGAATTAAAACAAATACGAACACAAAGATATAACGTGGTTCGGAACCGAATGGTTCCTACTTCACGGATCGAGCTCTAAAGAGCTCTAGTGATGCACACGCACTCACTAATCACAAATAACTCCTTCTCGACACAAGTTGGAGGTGGAGAAACCTCGTACAAGGATTACACTAAGTAATACAAAAGATACAAGCTAATACAAGTAAGAAATACAATGCAAGTAAAGAAAAACACTTTACAAGAGCACTTTGGTTGCTTGATCTTTGGTTGCCTTGGACTAGCCTTGAAGGACTGGAAGAGCACCAACTATTCCCCTTCAAATCGCCCAAGAAAACCCTTGCTTTGAGCCTTCCACGAACAGCTACTTTTATCCTCCATCGGACTGGATTTCCGCCTGGCAGTCGACTTCATAAGTCCCAAATTGACTGCCAACACTGTAGCTGTGAGACAACGGCTCAATCCACGTTGGACAAGTTCCAACGGGACTCTTGGCGATGATCGCCGGTGGCCGTGTGATGGCGGTCGGCTACGGAGTGTTCGTGCTCGACATTGAGCGGCGATCGACTACGGGCCCTTAGCGATCGTATCATCACACCGATCATTGCTCAATGAGCGATCGCTGCAGCATTTCCAGCTCTAAATTGGTAGTCGAACTCTAGTCGACTCTCGGCAGTCGAACCGGCCATAATGCCAGTTGACTGCCAACCTCAAAAATGAGATTTTAACCCAAATATGGTGCCCCCATACTTGCTAGACCACCCTTAGCCAAGACCTAAGTCTTCTAGCCACCTACATCAGCCTCACACCTCTCGGATCCCTCCAAGTCATCCATGACTTGTTCATCCATCGCGCTAGCCTCCAGGTGCTTCCCTCGGCTATGTCATGCTAACGGTGTCTACACCGCCAAGGTAAATTGGCCTTACGCCGCCAAGACTCCGCTTGGACTTTACGTCGCCAATATCAAACCCCTTGGACTTCTCAAATACCAAGACTCAAGCTTAGACTTTCCCTTGCCAACCCATGTTGGACTTTCCATGCCAAGACCCATGCTTGGACTTTTCCTTGTGCCAAGTACTCAAGACTTGGACTTTCCCAAATGCCAAGTGTCCCACTTGGACTTTCCATGCCAAGTACCCATGACTTGGACTTTACCTTGCCAAGACCCATGCTTGGACTTTCCCTTAATCACATGGTCAACCCTAGTCAACCATCAAAGTCTCCCTTGAGTCAAACTCAAGTTCGGTCAAACATGACCCGGGTCGATTGCTCCAACAATCTCCCCAACATATTAACCAACATCAATGTCAAACTATTTTGTCAAACATCCTATGTCAAACATCAAAACATCACTAGAGTCAAACTCGAGTATGGTCAATCATGACCTGGGCCGATTGCACCAATAATCTCCCCCTTTTTGATGTTTGACAAAACAAACCTTGAGTTAGGCCCCTAACTCAAATTCCTTTACCAATTTTCCAAATTGGTAATTTAATCTTCTCCCCCTTTTTGACATACATAAAAAAGGTTATCTCTCCAAGGAGGTCAATGTCTCATGTCCCAATGAGATCTTACAATCTCCCCCTTGGTCTAAAAATACCTAGGATGCCTACCATCTTCCTAGTGATAAGTCCCATATCACTCAAGAGAGGCAATCCTATACTCTCTCCCAATTTCCAAATTGGTTTCTCAACATCCCATCAATTTTCCCAATTGATGATACTCTCCCAATAACTTCTCCCCCTTCAAGAAGAGAAACACATCCATCATCCCAAGATGGATAACTCCCCCTAAAGGCTTGCTCCCCCTTGACCATTGCACCAATAATGTCCTTGGGAAGTCCCTAAGCCAATAGGAACTCTAAACCATCAAAGATAAGGTCAGAAATTCAACATTGAACTTTCCAACACCATAAATTTGATACAAACCCTAAACACCTCTCCAAATCCATATCCAATGGATTTTCACCCTTTATAATGCTTCCCAAAGCATATCCTAGGGTTAGGAGTGGTTAGGGACTTTAACCGCAGCTGAACACGGGTTAAACAACCTTGTTTTTTCCCGAAATCAGCTTGTGATCAACTCAGAATAATAGCCATTCATATCGATACACAAAATCGGCGATAAAAATCTCGATTTACTATCGAAATCGAATTAAAAATCATAAGTAATTCTACGTATATCGAAAAATTATGAAATTTGATACGTATATTACTTATAGTCAATACAATGGGTGAAAAATATTTGAAAATTATTTTACCCATAAAATACTAAAATTGATACAAAATTTAAAAGTGAAGAAAAATTTCAATGTTTTAGCTCACTTTGTATCAACTTCATCAATGGTGATTGCTATCAAAAGATAGGCTTCACCAAGGTTTTCTAAATTGATTTTAAAATGTTTTTGAAAACCTATATTGGATCATATTCCTTGGGCTTAATGTACATGACTTGTACACAAGCTTTCTCAATGATCCACTAATGAAATTAGATGAGTTATAGTCCATCTAGATGCAAAAACTATGCACCTTGAACTCAACTCATATCCTAGCATCTCACATGTATCTAGAGTGTATAAATACACATACATGTCAATGTAATGTGAGATGAGGGTTTTGTTCTCCCTAAACTAGGGTTTCATGCATTTTTCTAAGGCAACTCTACTTGATTCCCTTATAAATGGGACTCCAAGTCATGTCATTGTCCTTAAATCAATTTTAATCAATTAAATGCATGAAATGATCATGACATAATAATAGCAAAAATAAATCATGGCCAATGATCATGATGTCATGGCATATGATGTAAAACTAAAGCACATGACATTTAAATCCTTAATCCTAAACATGATTATGACATTTTAAATGATTAAAATAAACATGATGTCATGTCATGGCATATGACAAATCAAAGCGTGACAAATAAGATATCAAGGTATATAATACCTAAATTTTAATATTAGTTGCCATTTGATATGATTAAGTATATTTTGCCATATTACTACTAATCTCCTTAGTGTGCCAAAAACCCAAAATGGCACACCAACACTCTAAACCCTAAGTTGTGCCAATTTGATCATTTTATCAAACTTCTCAATTAATATTGGCACATCCTAAAAACCTTTAGGATTCAAATCAAACCGCATTCCCAAGGTAACCATAACCTTGAAAATGACCTAAAATGCCACCTTTGCCATGGTTGAGTTAACTACCCATCCAATCAAGGTTGGCACACCCTAAACCCATCTTAGCGTGAATCAATCACGCTCTTAGGAACCCAAAATCAATTTGAGCTCCTAGGGTTAATTAGGTATTCCTTAGGGATAACCTCCCTAGATACCTTCCTAATGACCCTCCTAGGCTTGTTAGCCTTGGTCATTTGGGTCTTACCTAGGTTGACTCTAGGGGTAACTCCCCTTGCAACCTTCTTAGTGGCCACCCTAGGTTTCCTAGAAACCCTAAACACTAGGCACAAACCTTGGTCAACTCTAGGGATGACTTCCCTATTGACCTTGGTCTTCCTAGACCTAGTTTGTGTTCCATAATCAAATGGAACACTATGGTAAGCCACCTTAGGCTTAGGTTTGTGACCCAAACCTCTCTTGCCTTTGGTTGACTTTTGTTTCTTAGGTTCTAGGTTTTGACTTTGAGATCTAGACCTTTGACTTTGACCATTAGACCCTTGAACTTGATTTTGTATATTTCTAAGGGTCTTCTCTAATTTTTCAAGTCTTGATCTCAAGACTTGATTTTCTAACTCTAATTGCCCAATTGATTTTTGATTAAGTTTTTGGACATTACCATTTTCTTTAGGCATATGCCTACCCTTCTTAGGGTTAATGCCTAAGTGGTTTTCTATTTTCCTAATGCTTTCCTTAGGAAGAGTTTTTCTAGGGACATTAGTTCGAAATTTCTCCTTTCTTGAAAAATTGACCCTCTTAGCACCTAGACAATATTCCTTATTTCTAGCATGCTCTTTATGATAAACAGCAAGACTATTAAAATTATTCCTAGCATGCTTTTGACTAGAATTTAAAGAACAAGCATTGTTTAAATATACCTTAGGGTTAGCTATAGAAGCTCCCCCTACTTGTAATGCTCCTTCTTGCCCCTTCTTCTTCCACCTAGGGCATTGACTCCGATAATGCCCCTTTGAGTTGCACTTGAAGCATATGATATGCTCCTTGCTCTTTTGACTTGGGGCACCGGCTTCCTTTGATTTTTCTTGACTTTTAGGTGCCGGAGGAGTCTTCTTAACCTTCTTTGGGCACTTGCTCTTATAGTGCCCCAATTCCCTACACTCAAAACACATAATATTATTTTTATTTTGAATTACGGTGTTTGAGTCACCTAGGGTGGTTGTGGTGGTCGGAGTGGATTCTTGAGCTTGCTCTTCCTCTCTACCGGATGTAGATGGTTCTTCTTGTTGCTCCGGTATTGAGGATGCCCTAATCTCCTCCCCCTCAAACCTAGAGGTGGAGGTCTCCTCTTCTTCCACCGATTCGGAGGTTGATTCCCTATCAACTTCTGAATCCTCAAGCTCTTTGGATGACGATGTACTTGCTTCCTTTTGAGCTTGAGAAGGTGAACACTCCTCTTCTTCTTCTTGGACTGATGATAAATTTTCATGGAGCTTTGTCACTTGGCTCCATAGCTCCTTGGCATCTACATAATTACCTAACATACACAAGATATTGTTAGGCATTAAATCAATTAAAATTTTTATCACCTTATCATTTTTCTCGGATGCTTGGACTTGCTCTTCGGTCCATCTCTTCTTTTTGAGGAATCCACCTCTTGGTCCCCTTGGATATTCAAATCCATCCATCAATATGAACCACTCCTCAAAATCCTTCATCATCAAGAAATCTTCAATCCTTCTCTTCCAAGAATTGAAGCCTTCTTGTCCATAGAAAGAATAGGGAATTGGGGTGTTGATATCCCATCCCAATTGTTCTTCCATCTTCACCCTCTAGCTTCTTTGTCTTAGATCCCGGCGGTTAGTCCATAGAAGAGCCCCGGGCTCTGATACCACTTGTAGGAGATTTGAGGCCACTAGAGGGGGATGAATAGCGATGTGCTCGTATGTAGATGGAAATCTTTCGCGTTCGTCTCTACAAAACTCATTATGCGCAGTAGAATGATAATAATAAAAGCAATAACGAATTAAAACAAACACGAACACAAAGATATAACGTGGTTCGGAACCGAATGGTTTATACTCCACGGATCGAGCTCTAAAGAGCTCTAGTGATGCACACACACTCACTAATCACAAATAACTCCTTCTCGACACAAGTCGGAGGTGGAGAAACCTCGTACAAGGATTACACTAAGTAATACAAAAGATACAAGCTAATACAAGTAAGAAATACAATGCAAGTAAAGAAAAACACTTTACAAGAGCACTTTGGTTGCTTGATCTTTGGTTGCCTTGGACTAGCCTTGAAGGACTGGAAGAGCACCAACTATTCCCCTTCAAATCGCCCAAGAAAACCCTTGCTTTGAGCCTTCCACGAATAGCTGCTTTTATCCTCCATCGAGCTGAATTTCCGCCTGGCAGTCGACTGCCATAAGTCCCCAGTCGACTGCCAACACTGTAGCTGTGAGACAACGACTCAATCCACATTGGGCCCTTAGCGATCATTGGCCGATCGCGCGATCGTTTGCTCGATGAAGCGGTCGGCCCCATCACTGAGCATCGGCCAATGAGCTGATCAGCGGCGAGATCTTCGACTCTAAACCGTAGTCGAACTCTAGTCGATCGAGCAAGCCATAATGCGGTCACCGCCAACCTCAAAAATGAGATTTTAACCCAAATATGGTGCCCCCATACTTGCTAGACTACCCTTAGCTTAAACCTAAGTCTTCTAGCCACCTACATCAGTCTCACGCCTCTCGGATCCCTCCAAGTCATCTATGACTTGTTCATCCATCGCGTTAGCCTCCAGGTGCTTCCCTCGGCTATGTCATGCTAATGGTGTCTACACTGCTAAGGCAAATTGGACTTACGCCACCAAGACTCCGCTTGGACTTTACGCCGCCAATATCAAACCACTTGGACTTCTCAAATGCCAAGACTCAAGCTTGGACTTTCCCTTGCCAACCCATGTTGGACTTTCCATGCCAAGACCCATGCTTGGACTTTTCCTTGTGCCAAGTACTCAAGACTTGGACTTTCCCAAATGCCAATTGTCCCACTTGGACTTTCCATGCCAAGTACCCATGACTTGGACTTTACCTTGCCAAGACCCATGCTTGGACTTTCCCTTAATCACATGGTCAACCCTAGTCAACCATCAAAGTCTCCCTCGAGTCAAACTCGAGTTCGGTCAAACATGACCCGGGTCGATTGCTCCAACAATCTCCCCAACATATTAACCGACATCAATGTCCAACATCAATGTCAAACCACTTTGTCAAACATCCTATGTCAAACATCAAAATATCACTAGAGTCAAACTCGAGTATGGTTAATCGTGACCTGGGCCGATTGCACCAACAGAAACGATATAGTAGTTGAGTTATATATTTGTTGGGTGCTTGTACTTAATCATAGTTTGCTATTATGTGAAGGTTTGGGATACGAAGCAGGTTCACGGTCGTGAGGATTTCTATTATGAGTTTCATATCAAGTGGGTAATATCTACCCTGGTCAGGTAGTTTGATTGATTCTAGTGCATGAATTTGGACTTATTATGATACCTTTGATCTTAAATCCACTCTTATTTAATCATGTGCTTGTACTTAGCCTTGACCCTTGAGATATATTGTTGTTAATTCATCGTTCATTTATCACGGATATGAACTACAAACCCT
The DNA here is from genome assembly GCA_025175895.1 of Wurfbainia villosa. Taxonomy (NCBI): domain Eukaryota; kingdom Viridiplantae; phylum Streptophyta; class Magnoliopsida; order Zingiberales; family Zingiberaceae; genus Wurfbainia; species Wurfbainia villosa. Next base: position 121,314,780 of record CM045987.1, on the reverse strand, counting down.
ATTGTGTGTTAGCTGATAGATGTTTAGTTAAGTACATGTGGTTAGGGTTACCTTTGTGACCTCAGATTGAGTTATCGTGTTACATCACTAGGGTTAGGTGTTGGATTAGATTATAGAGTCGATTTCTGTATCGTACACATATTAGTTGTGCATCTATGGTGGATATAGTCATCTGTGCATAGATAAGTGTGTGTGGTTGTCAGTTTGTGGTTATGGACTGGAGGTCCTACCGTTGTTGTATATCTGTTATGGATCATGTGTCTGTGTATGGTTATATGGATTGTTGATAGTGTGTTGCTACGGACTGGAGATCCTAGCATGGTTAATTGTCGATAGTATGTTGCTACGAACTGGAGGTCCTAGCGTGGTTGACTGTCGATTGTGTATGACTCTCTGTATGGTAGAGAGAGAGTCTTATGGATTAGTAGTCCTTGCATAGTTGACTTTTGGTTGATAGGACTCCCCGTGGGATAGGGAGTATTGCGGATATATGTGTGTGGAGCTATGCATCATTACATTTCATGCATGCTGTCAACTGGGTCTCCCTTGTGGTTGAGATGGGTTGTCAGTCATCCTGCCTCCTCGGTCACTCAGGGTAGTGGTAGCAGGGTTGAGTGCAGAGCATTGGATGTGCCACACTTTGCCACTATAGATGGTGGTAGCTAGAGATGCACACTTGGGTACTGTGCAGAGTGGTAGTTAGCACACTCGCCTACTATAGATGGTGATTGTGTGATGTACAGTTGTCCTGTGTGCGGTACTTTTCTACTCATGGGTAGAAATGGAGCAGCTAGTAGCAGGGGCCCCCGTGGGGTAGCATATAGCTCTATGGCAGCTATCTACCATTCATACTATCCAACTCGACCACTGGAGAGTAGTGGTAGTTGGAGTCAAGATAGTTGTCATGTTGTGCCACCCAGGCCATACTGGGTCGTGGTTGGATGAGTCCGCAGACATGGCCATGCATATGCATTGCTAGATATGTATGTATGTATGCATGTGTTTGATATATGTTTTACATATGCCTGTGAGATGCTGCATTTGGTTGAGCTATGATTGCTGCATATGCTTGTACATCATGTTGCATGCCACTTGCATATTTTATACTACTGTGTGTGTTGAGCATGAGGTATGTGTTAGTTCATTCTGTCATATGCTATATGAGTAATGTTATTGTATACCTGTTCAGGATGGTATAGCTTATGTTGTTGCAGACCGTCAGGGATGTTGGTACTTTATATTACTTCATGTTTAGTTAATTAGTTTAGTATATGCAATGAGTGTGACTATACTAGTGGTTAGTTGTTATTACATTTAGAACTGTATATCTGTTGAACTCCATCTATATACTTATAGATCTTCATATGTATACTTGTAGATCTCTTTATCCTATATGTTCATGCACTTCCTACATATTACCCTTGAGTTTATACTCACCACTATGGACCCTAGATTTTCTGTCGCCCAGGTAACAGGTAGAAGATTCCTTGGATGTTCGGAGCTCCGCCAACTGATCTTATCTCACACCGAATGGTTGGATGTTTATTCCGTTTTGTTGTATTATGTTGAATTGCTAATTTTGGGATTTTATCATATATTATTCCACATTTGTAGTGTACGGATGTGATGTATGTATTTGGTCTTTATTATGATTCTTGTTGTGTCAAAGTCACTCCGGAGTGCATAGTTGAGTCGTTGTATCTTTATTATTTGTTGGGGGTATTTTTGCTGTGATTTATGGTTTTATACATATATATGTTATGTGGTTGTGGCCGAAAGGCCTTGTATTAACAACATATTGTATCACGTACAGGGGAGATGCTATCTCTTTTTCTACTCGGCATACTCTCGGGGCGTGATATTAACTGATTGTAAGACAGATATATCATTTCTTATAAGTAATATGTCATCGACATACAACACTAGGAACACGACTGCACTCCCACTTACCTTTTTGTACACACAGGATTCATCTGGATTTTGCGAGAAATCAAACCTTTTGATTGTCTCATCAAAATGGATATTCCCGCTCCTGGATACTTGCTTCAGTCCATAAATAGACCGTCGAAGTTTGCATACCTTGGTTTTATCAACCGATGTGAAACCCTTGGGTTGTATCATATATACATCCTTGAGTAGGTTTCCATTAAGAAAGTCATTTTCACATCCTTTTGCCATATCTCATAATCATAAGCATCCTAATGGATGGTGAATAGGTCTCGCCATAATCAACATCTAATCTAGCCTTATAGGTAATCACATTACCATCCATGTCGATTTTCTTCTTGAAAACCCACTTGCACCCTATAGGCTTAATGCCTTCAGGTGGGTCCACCAAGTTCTAAACTTGATTTTCATACATGAAATCCATTTTCTACTTCATGGCTTCAAGCCATTTTCTCTTTCTGAACTTTTTAGAACTTCTTCATAACTGGTAGGCTCCTCATTATCAATGAGTAATACGTCGTTCGATTCACTTACGAGAAATCCATATTTCTCGGGAATGTTGCGTGTTCTACCAGATCTACGAAGATGTGGTGTCACAATAGGTTCAGCCGATGTGTCATCACTATGAGTTATCGGTTGAGGTGCTTGACTAGGTATCTCTTCAATGTCTATTGGAGTCTCTTGAACCTCCTCAAGTTCAACGCCACTCCCACTATTTTCTTGCAAGAGAAACTCTTTCTCCAGAAACACAATATGCCTTGAAACAAACACCTTTTGTTCAACAGGATGATAGAATTAGTAACCCCTCGTTTCCTTAGGGTATCCAATAAATAGACATTTATCAGACTTAACATCCAGTTTGTCTGATATAGTCCTCTTCACATAAGAAGGACAACCCCATATCTTCAAGTAAGATATATGAGATTTCTTGCTATTCCATATCTCATATGGAGTAGTAGAGACTACCTTGGTCGGAATTCTATTTAGCAAGTAAACAGTTGTCTGAAGTGCATAGCCCCAAAAGGACTTGGGAAGATTCACATGATTCATCGTCGACCTGACCATGTCCAACAAGGTCTGATTTCGCCTCTCAGATACATCATTAAGCGGTGGTGTATACGATGGAGTCCATTGAGATAATATATCATTGTCCCTCAGATAATCTAGAAACTCTTGACTCAAGTATTCACCACCTCGATCTGATCGAAGTATTTTAATATTCTTGCCAAGTTGTTTCTCTAATTCATTTCTGAATTCTTTAAACCTTTCAAATTCTTCAGACTTGTGTTTTATCAAGAACATATACCCAAATTGTGAGTGATCATCGGTGAAGGTAATGAAGTAGCTATAGTCTCTTAGAGCTTGAGTTGACATAGGTCCACATACATCAGTATGTATTAGACCAAGCAACTCTCACACGGTTCACCTTTTCCAATAAAAGGTAACTTGGTCATCTTGCCCTTTAAGCATGATTCACATGTATCGTATGAATCTAATTCAAACGATTCCAGAATTCCACATCGGTGTAATTCGGACAAGCGTTTCTTGCTCACATGGCCAAGACGACAATGTCACATATAGGATTCTAATTGATTATCTTTTCGAGCACGCTTATTGTTCGCTTCGATATTGAAATGTCACCGGATACGTCTAACGTATATATTCCATTGCATAATGTTCCAATCCCATAAAGAATGTCTTTCAAAGTTATGTAACAACAATTGTTACTAAAAGTCAAATGATATCTATTTCTATTTAAGCAGGAAATATAAACAATGCTCTTTATTAATGAAGGAACATAATAGCAATTGTCCAGTACTAAGACAAGTCTTGTAGGGAGCTTCAATAAATATGTTCCGATGGCGACTGCAACAACCTTTGCTCCATTGCCAACTCACAAATTTGATTCTCCCATGATGAGTCTTCTTCTATTCCTTAGCCCTTGTATGTCATTACTTATGTGTGAGCCACACCTAGTATGTAATAGCCAAGTGTCTGAGGAAATAGAAAGACAATCAATAACGAAGATACCTGAAGAGGATGGGGCATCAGATGCCTTCTTCTTCTTTACGAACTCAAGATTGTTAGGAACGTTGCGCCCACTAGAGGGGAGGGGGGTGAATAGCATTGTCGTCGCTCGATTGGAACTCGATCGTCTGCTTGCTACAATTATATTAGTACACAACAGAAATAATAGAAATACAATACAAATAACAACAAACACAATCCACAATACAAAATATAATGTGGTTTGGAACCGAATGGTTCTTACTCCATGGATCGGGCACAAATGAGCCCTAGCGATGCCAATCACACACCACCACAAATACTCCTTCTCGATAACAAGTCGGAGGTGGAGAAACCTTGTACAAATGATTACACTAAGTAATACAACAAGTAAACAAGCAAATACAAGATGAATATACAAAACAACGTAAAGAAAACTTTACAACTATTGCTTTGGAATGCTTGCTTGTTGATCGCTTGAATCGTGGTTGAAGACCCTGATTTGCACCAACAAATCGCCTCAAAAACGTCCAAGAAATCAATGTCAAATCCCTCTTCCACGAGCTCCATTTAAAGCTTCTTCTTGGGCTGGACTCCGCCTTGCAGTCGACTGATCGGGACCATCAGTCGACTGCCCCTGTATCCGTTGTCTCACAACGACATGAACCACGTCGGATAAGTCCAACGAATACACCATCAGTCGAATGACTGATGGCTCAATCAGTCGACTGATGGCTCAATCAGTCGAGTGTTCGGGCCGACCACCCGACTAGAGAACCTTTTATGCCCGAAATCTCGAGCATCAGTCGACTGCTCAGGCTAGCAGTCGACCGCCCACCTCTGGCAGTCGACTGCAAGGGCACTTCCCGCAGTCAAACCCTAGTTGACTCACACCAGTCGACTGACCCATGCTTCCAGTCGACTGATACACCTCAAACATGAGGTTTTAACCCAAGTATGGTGCCCCCATACTCGCTAGACCACCCTTAGCCTAGACCTAAGCCTTCTAGCCACCTCCGTCAACCTCACGCCTATCAGATCCCTCCAAGTCATCCATGACTTGTTCATCCATATGCTAGCCTTCAGGTGCTTCCATCGGCTATTGTCATGCTAACGGTGTCTACACCGCCAAGGCACATTGGACTTATGCTGCCAAGACTCCGCTTGGACTTTACGCCGTCAACCATTGGACTTATGCTGCCAAAACTTCACCCTTGGCCTTTACACCATCAATATTCCCCTTGGACTTTCCAAATGCCAAGACTCAAGCTTGGACTTTCCCTTGCCAACCCATGTTGGACTTTCCATGCCAAGACCCATGCTTGGACTTTCCTTTGCCAACCCATGTTGGACTTTCCCTTGCCAAGACCTATGCTTGGACTTTACATGCCAAGTACTCAAGACTTGGACTTTTTCCATGACAATGGTCAAACCATCGTCAAACATCAAATACTAACCTAGGTCATTTGCATCAGCAATCTCCCCAACACATGTCAGACATCAATGTCAAACAACCATGTCAAACAACCATGTCAAACATCAAAATACTTACTCGAGTCAAACTCGAGTCCGGTCAATCATGACCTGGGCCGATTGCACCAACAATCTCTCCCTTTTTGATGTTTGACAAAAACACCCTTGAGTTAGGCCCCTAACTCAAATTCCCTTACCAATTATTCCAAATTGGTAATTGTAACATTCTCCCCCTTTTTGACATACATCAAAAGGTTTCACCCCAAGGAGGTCAATGTCTTATATCCCAATGAGATCTTACAATCTCCCCCTTGGTCCAAAAACCTCTAGGATGCCTACAATCTTCCTAGTGATAAGTCTCATATCACTCAAGAGAGGCAATCCTACACACTCTCCCAATTTCCAAATTAGGTATCTCAAAATCCCATTTCTCCCCCTCATGAGAAAAAAATAACATCCATCATTCCATGATGGATACCTCCCCGTAAAGGCTTGCTCCCCCTTGACCATTGCACTAACAATGTCCTTAGGAAGTATCTAACCCTATAGGAACTCTAAACCATTAAAAATAAGGTTAAAAGTTTAACATTGATCTTTCCCACACCTTAAATTTAATACATCACCCTAACAAATCTTCTAATCTATATCCAATGGATTTTCACCCTTTCCAATGCTTTCCAAAGCATATCCTAGGGTTAAGAACCCTTACCATAGCTGAAATTGGGATAAATATTCCTTGTTTTCTCGAAATCAGCCTAGCAGTCAACTTTATCAGGCAACAGTCGACTGCCGTGCTCATCAGTCGACTGCCAACAAGGGCAATCGACTGATAACTGAAATTTCCAAAATTCAATTATCAGAGTCGAATTTCAGAAATTTATAAATAATTTTATGTAATTCAAAAAAATATGAAATTTCATACGTATAATACTTATGACCAATACATTGGGAGAAAAATGTTTTACCCATAAAATAGTGAAATTGATACAAAGTTTAAAAGTGAAGAAAAACTTCAATGTTTGAGCCCACTTTGTATCAACTTCATCAATGGTGATTGCTATCAAAAGATAGACTTTACCAAGGTTTTCTAAAATTATTTTAAAATGTTTTCAAAACCTATATTGGATCATGTTCTTTAGGATCAATGTACATGGCATGAACATAAGCTTTTCCAATGATCCATAACATGATTTTAGATGAGTTTGAGTTCATCTAGATGCAAAAACTATGCACCTTGAACTCTACTCATATCCTAGCATCTCACATGTATCTAGGGTGTATAAATACACATACATGTCAATGTAATGTGAGATGTGGGTTTTGTTCATCCTAATCTAGGGTTTCATGCATTTTTCTAAGGCAACACTACTTGATTCCCTTATACATGGGACTTCAAGTCATGCCAATTATCCTTAACTCAATTTTTATCAAATGCATGAATGATTATGGCATTGATGATGATATAAATAAGTATGTGCTCATAATCATGATGTCATGACATAAAATAGAATCTAAGCATATATGACATTTAACCTTAATCCTAAGCATGATTATGACATATTATATAATTAAAAATAGATATGATGTCATGACATGTTATATGGAAAATCAAGCATGACAAATAAAATGTATAGGTATAATAATACCTAAATTTTAATATTAATTGCCATTTGTTATTATTAGGTCTCATTTTGCCATATTGTCATTTATTCCCCAAGTGTGCCAAGAACCCAAAATGACACACTATAACTACTAAAACTAGTTTGTGTCAATTTGATCATTTTTAACTTCTCAAAGCACATTGGCACATCTTAAAGTGTCAACTCACTATGGTTAGGTTAACTACCTATCCACTTAGGGTTGACACACCTAAACCCATCTAGCATGAATCGATCACACACTTAGGAACCCAAAACCTATTTGAGCTCCTTGGGTTAATTAGATATTCCTTAGGGATAACCTCCCTAGATACCCTCCTAATGACCCTCCTAGGCTTGGTAGCCTTGGTCATTTTGGTCTTGACTAGGTTAACCTTAGGGATTGCCTCCCTAGTAACCTTCTTAGTGGTCTTCCTAGGTTTCATGGAAACCTTGACCACTAAGCACCTACCTTGGTCAACCTTAGGGATGACTTCCCTATTGACCTTGATCTTCCTAGACCTACGTTGTGTTCCATAATCGAATGAAACACTATGGTAGGTCTCCTTGGGCTTAGGTTTGTGACTCAAACCTTTCTTGCCCTTGGTTGACCCTTGTCTCCTAGGCCCTTGACTTTGACTATTTGATCCCTTAAATTGATTTTGTATATTCCTAAGGGTCTTTTTCATTTTCTCAAGCCTTGACCTCAAGACTTGATTTTCCTTTTCTAATATCTCAATTTTTGATTTTTCATTAGCTCTTGAGATATTTTTATTTCTAGGCATATGTCTAATCCATTTAGGGTTGATACCTAGGTGATCCTCTATCTTCCTAATGGTCTTCCTAGGAAGAATGGGTCTAGAATTGGTCGATCTAGGTTTGCCCTTAGGTAGAATATTTTTAGGGACATTAGTCACAAATTTCTCCTTATTCCTAAGATTAACATTCTTAGCATCTAGACAATAAAATCTATTATTTCTACTAGCATGCTTTTCATGATGAATTGCAAGTGAATTAAAAACATGCTTTTGCCTATTAATCAAAGGAGGTGCATTAATAAATTTTACCTTAGGGTTAGCTTTCAATGCTCCCCTTACTTGTGATCCTCCCTCTTGGGTCTTTTTCTTCCCCCTAGGGCATTGACTCCGGTAGTGTCCTGGTTGTCGACACTTGAAGCAAATGATGTCCTCCTTGCTTTTATGTGTTGGGGGACCGACACTCTTGACCTTTGGAGCCGGTGGAGTCTTCTTGATCCTTTTAGGACACTTACTCTTGTAGTGTCCTTGCTCCCTACACTCAAAGCATATAATATGAATTTTATTATTTATTGACAAGCTCGAGTTACCTTCCATGGTAGGGGAGCCATGAGCTTCCTCTTCCTCTTGACAGGATTTAGATGGTTCTTCTTGTTGCTCCGGTATTGAGGATGCCCTAATGTCCTCCCCCTCAATCCTGGAGGTGGAGGTCTCCTCCAATTCTTGCTCTTCTTCCACTGATCCAGAAGTTGACTCCTTATCAACTTTCGAATCCTCACTTGCTTGTGAGGATGAGGATTCATCTTCGGCCTCCTCTTCTTGTGCCGGTGATGAGTCTTCATGGAATCTTGCCAATTTTTCCCATAGCTCCATGGCATCTAGATATTCACCTATTCTAGACAAAACATCATTAGGTATCAACTCTTCTAAAAATTTTGTTACATTGACTTCGATTTTGAACTTTTGGCATTGCTCTTGGGTCCACTTCTTCAACTTCAAGACCTCTCCCTCCTTATTCCTAGGTGGTTCAAAACCTTCCATGATGATGAACCAATTTTCTATGTCCATCATCAAAAATGTCTCCATTCTAGCCCTCCATGCTGAAAAATCCTCTTGGTCGTATGGTGGCCATGTGTTGATGTCCCATCCCAGTCTTTCTTCGAATTCCATATTACCCTCTAGCGTCTTTTGCTCCTGGGTGTTAGTCCGTAGAAGAGTTCCTAGCTCTGATACCAATTGTTAGGAGCGTTCTGCCTACTAGAGGGGGGGGGGGTGAATAGCATTATCGTCGCTCGATTGGAACTCGATTGCGTGCTTGCTACAATTGTATTAGTATGCAGCAGAAATAATAGAAAATACAATACAAATAACAACAAGCACAATCAATATAATGTGGTTCGGAACCGAATGGTTCATACTCCACAGATCATGCTCAAATGAGCCGTAGCGATGCCAATCACACACCACTACAAATACTCCTTCTCGACAACAAGTCGGAGGTGGAGAAACCTTATACAAATGATTACACTAAGTAATACAACAAGTAAACAAGAAAATACAAGATGAATATACAAAACAATGTAAAGAAAACTTTACAACTATTACTTTGGAATGCTTGCTTGTTGATCGCTTGAATCATGGTTGAAGACCCTGATTTGCACCAGCAAATCGCTTAAAAAATGTCCAAGAAATCAATGCCAAATCCCTCCTCCACGAGCTCCATTTAAAGCTTCTCCTTGGGCTGGACTCCACCTAGTAGTCGACTGATCGGGAACATCAGTCGACTGCCCCTGTATTCATTGTCTTACAACGGTATGAACCATATCGGATAAGTCCAATGGATACACCATCAATCATCATACCCATCAGTTGACTGATGGCTTAATCAGTCGAGTGTTCGGGCCAACCACTTGACTGAAGAACCTTCTATGCCCGAGATCCTGAGCAGCGATCGGTGATCACTAGATCGATCGATTGCTCGAGCCGATCATTGCCCACCTCGGTAGTCGATTGCAAACTCTTCCGATCAAACCCTAGTTGACTCATACCAGTCGACTGATACACCTCAAACATGAGGTTTTAACACAAGTATGGTGCCCCCATACTTGCTAGACCACCCTTAGCCTAGACTTAAGCCTTTTATCCACCTCCGTCAGCCTCGTACCTATCGGATCCCTCCAAGTCATCCATGACTTGTTCATCCATACGCTAGCCTTCAGGTGCTTCCATCGGCTATTGTCATGCTAATGGTGTCTACACCGCCAAGGCACATTGGACTTACGCTGCTAAGACTTCACTTGGACTTTACGCCGTCAACCATTGGACTTATGTTGCCTGTTGGGATGTATACTGAAAGCCTAGCTCTTTTGTATGAACATCTTTATTTTGAAATAAGAATCACATGATCATTGTTTGCACTTTATATTTATTATATGTGTGCATATTGTCTAATACTTTACATTGTAGATAACATGGTGCCTGGGTGTGGCACAGAAGATCATGTTATCAGTCCCTTGTAGAGTATAAGTAGAGGCTCACAACCAAGATGGTTTTGGACAAACCATTGGCATGGTTGTAGTGTAGCTTGGTATTGTTTTATCTTGAACATAGAGTTACACTAGTACACTGAGGTGTATTGAGCAGGACCGACATAGAGGTGATTCAATTTATTGCTGACTGCATAATTGAATCGGACCTCAGATATTATGTTGTACATGCTCTTAATCCCAATATAATAACGGGCACATGTACTTAATATTTATTTCTTTGATTTATCAGAGGGTGAGATTTCTATGGATTAAATTAATATGCCCGGTAAGTTGGGAAATGATATTATTTACATGGTGTGCCGTTGATTATAGGAGGAAACCGTGTCCTATATATTAGGTTGATGATGTCCCCTTGAGGAGCTCATAAGGTTCATCATGTAAACCCTGCAGGTTGACTTAGTCAACATGATGATAAGGTTGAGTGGTACTACTCGAGGAGTTAGATGTTAATTAATTGATGATCAGTAAATCAATTAATTGACGGACATTCGATATCTTAAACACGGGGAGATAAATGTACAAATAATATATGGAGCCCATATTAATTTATGGGGGTTGGTGAGGTAGTTCGATGATGATCCTCTAGTGGAATGGAACATCATTGATGGATCAAGTTTGTGTGGTTCCGATCCATCGGGTGGCCAAGACCCACTCCTCCTCATGGTCCCTATCGTATCCTAATATAAACCTCATGAAGTCTAGATCAAATAATGGAAAATAAATCTCTAGATCCGACGGTTGGGATTAAATCCCTAGAACCGACGGTGGAGATTAAATCTCTAGATCCGACGGTTGGGATTAAATCCCTAGAACCGACGGTTGAGATTAAATCTCTAGATCCGACGGTTGAGATTAAATCCCTAGAACCGACGGTTGAGATTAAATCTCTAGATCCGACGGTTGAGATTAAATCTCTAGATCCGACGGTTGGGATTAAATCCCTAGATCCGATGGTTGAGATTAAATCTCTAGATCCGACGGTTGGGATTAAAACCCTAGAACCGACGGTTGAGATTAAATCTCTAGATCCGACGGTTGAGATTAAAACCCTAGAACCGACGGTGGAGATTAAACCAAGGCCTAAACCTAACTCTATATATAAGGGAGCATGGGTTGGGCGGCGTTTTTGGGTTGTTTTTTTTGGATGATGGAAATTAGGGTTTAGCCTCTCTTTGCTTGGGCGGCAAGCAACCCTAAGGAGGAAACCCTAATTAGGGTTTGGCTCCTTTGGATGGGCGGCCAAGGTTAGGAAAGAAGGGTGGGCGGCAACTTGTGGAAGATCTCTTCTTCTTCCTTGAAGGTGGCTAGCTCCTAGATCTCTTCTCTCCACCATGGTTAGGCGGCAACTATAGGGGAAGTGCTCTTCTTCTTCCTAGTGTGTTGCCGGCTACTTCTCTTTTCCCTATACCTTGGCCGGCGCCCAACATCTTCCTTTTATCCTCTTCACTCCATCTTGGCCGGCGGCACTAGAAGCTAGGGTTTGTCCCTAGTTCGGTTCCTTGGTTGTTTCCATATTATTCTCTCTATTCTTGGGGCCGGCGGGATCAATCCTTTGTGGATTGGTGGTTGGCTCAAGCAAGAAGGGAAAGAGAGTTCTTCTTTCTTTGGATTGAAGAAGATCTAGGATGCTTCAACTTGTGGAGGATCTTCGCCCACACGAAGTCTACAAGGAGGTTAGGACATACGATAGAAGATCAAGAGGTATAAAAGTTTTATAACTTTTATTATTGTTCTTTGCATGTTCTTATTGATATGCTAGCTTATGTTCTTTATGTTAGTATATGTTGATTATACTAGTTTACATTTGCATGTATTTGTATAATCATGGACCCCGAATAAGAAACATAAAAACCGACAATCCGTTCGTCGTCTCTTTCGCGGCTAATCGACTAGAAGAGTTTGGTTGCTTGAACAACTAGTTTGTTCAAGCGATCGCTCGAGTCGTTAGCACGACGACGAATTGGTTGTGCTTAGGAAACTCATCCCATCCGGATTAGTTTTCATTAGTGAAAATTTTAATCCGGGGACATCGGAGCCAATGAGCCTCCAAGGAGTAGCACGATCTGCCAACAATTGGTATCAGAGACATGGTTTCCGGTTTTGTGTGTTTTGGATTCGGTTACTTTTCACGCACTTATCATATATTGTGTATGCTGGATAATAGTAGGATGTGCGTAGGCTAACTTTTTGGTTGTAGGCATAAGATCCAACTATTATGGCTATATATGTGTGTATGTGATTGCATGTGTGTGTGATTGTATATTATTTGAATCCTCGGGGTTGACGAGGCTAGATTAGTATTTAATTTTTGTAATTAAATACGGCATTGTTTAGCCACTCTTTATTTTATTTTACTTTCGATCTAGATTTCATGTACACTCCCTCGTGGAGTATAGGATCGATGGATGTAAAATAAAATAGGTTTTATACTCGACTCGGATCTCCAGATGGCTCGTACATGGCGTAGGAGGAGCGGACGAGGTGGCGACACGACGGGATGCATATTGGAGAACAATGCCATAATAGTTGGAAAAATTCTGATTTTTCCATATTTATTGCTGATTTGTTTTATATGCATGTTGTGTGTGCTTGAAAATTCCTCATTTTCAATTTAGTAAGTGGGAGAGGGATATTTTAATTAATTCCCGCGGCCTCCATTACAATTTGACGTGTGATGCAACACACTTGGGCGTCGGCTCTGAGTGCCTTCCTCCCCATCGGATGAGTTTGTTTGGATCACTAGGTCAAATAATGGTTATAGGAAATTATCTAGGAGCGTGTGTACTTCCCACATGGTAAGGCACATAATCCAAAATAATTCCCTTAGTACCGTGTAATGGTGCACACTTAGATGCAAATAAAAAATAGTTTTATTTGTAGGGCCAAAGAGGAACCAACTATTAATTTTATTTGTCAAAAAGTAAGGTTGACAAGATAATAAAATTAATGGGTTAAACCTCCTCTTACAAATGTAGAATTCGTATACGTCCACACTATCGTGGCATGCGATATTCTCGGTGTTTGAGGTGTTGGTTGGTTTCAAAATTTTATTGTTTGAGGAATCAATAATTTTTATTGAAATCTACAGTAATAATAAGCATGTTGTGTGTGCTTGAAAATTCCTCATTTTCAATTTACTAAGTGGGAGAGGGACATTTTAATTAATTCTCGCGGCCTCCATTACAATTTGATGTGTGATGCAACAAACTTGCACGTCGGCTCTGAGTGCCTTCCTCCCCATCGGATGGGTTTGTTTGCGGATCACTAGGTCAAATAATGGTTATAGGAAATTATCTAGGAGCGTGTGTACTTCCACAATGGTAAGGCACATAATCCAAAATAATTCCCTTAGTACCGTGTAATGGTGCACACTTAGATGCAAATAAAAAGTATCCTCCCCATCGGAGTCACTGCTTTTATTTGTAGGGCCAAAGAGGAACCAACTATTAATTTTATTTGTCAAAAAGTAAGGTTGACATGATAATAAAATTAATGGGTAAAACCTCCTCTTACAAATGTAGAATTCGTATACGTCCACACTATCGTGGCATGCGATATTCTCGGTGTTTTGAGGTGTTGGTTGATTTCGAAATTTTATTGTTTGAGGAATCAATAATATTTGAAATCTAATATTTTGATCATTGTGATTCTTAGGATTTTCAAAATTGACTTTCACTCCACTTACTGTGATACTAAAGGAAATAAACTTACTGTACCTAAATAATGTTGATTGGAAAAGATTCTAGATATTGTCTTATCTGCTAAGGTGTACAAGTATGCACTCTTCAAAGAGTGTCCTCAAGCCATCATTGCTCAAAAGGGTTTCTACTTCTAAGCCGAAAGGCAAGAAGAAGAAGAAACAAGGTGAAGCAAAGATGGTGGGAGGATCTCAGGGAAGAGTGAAGAAGCCGAAAGGCAAGTACTTCACTTGCAAGCAGGATGGACATTGGAAGAAGGACTGTCCCAATCCAAAACAGAACAAAGGTATATCTTTTGGACTAGTCATTGAAACATGATTAGCGGTGATATCTACCGGCACCTGGTGAGTAGATACGGGAGCCACTAATCATGTCTGCAACAATTTGCAGGGGTTCCAGGAAACCCGATGACTAGCTAAAGGGGAGATTACCATTTACTAGGGCAATGCCATGATGGTGGCGGCTATTGCAGTGGGAGAAGTTTTATTTATCTCTTGAAAATAATAAAACTTTGGTTCTGGAAAATTCCCTTTATGTACCTTTATTTAGAAAGAATTTAGTTTCAGTTTCTAAATTATTATGGATGGATATTCTATTTCTTTTAATGACAGAGTTGTTATAAAAAGGAATAGGGAGAATATCTATTCAGGTACATTGAAAGGAAATTTGAACCAAAACCTCCCATGATGCAAATTGAAGTTAATAACTCATCTTCTAATTCCAATAAGAGAAAAGAACCTTTGAAGATGAACCAAACATATCTTTGGCTTCTTAGGCTTGGTCACATTAACCTAAGCAGAATTCAAAGGTTGATAGCTGATGGACCTTTGGGTTCATTAGTGGTGGAGGATCTCCCAACCTACGAATCTTGCTTGGAGGGTAAGATGACCAAGAGGCCTTTTTTTTTAAGGCCAAGGGGTATAGAGCCAAAGATGTGTTAGAAATGGTTCATTCTGATTTGTGTGGTCCTATGGCTATCTAGGCAAGAGGTAATCTTGAATATTTTGTCTCTTTTATAGATGATTATTCAAGATGTCGATGACACTACGATCTGATCGTGGTGGTGACAACCTCTTGGGAGAGTTTAGAAACTGCTTATCAGAGGTTGGGATTCAATCCCAATTGACTGCACCTGGCACACCCCAGCAGAACGGTGTAGCAGAGCGAAGGAATAGGACTCTTATGGAGATGGTTAGATCGATGATGAGTTATTCTGACTTGTTTTATAGTCCTAGAGATCAGAGGGTGATCGTTAACACGAATGCCAGATTTCTAGAGGAAGACTATGTGATAAGCCACAAGCCCAAGAGTTAAAAGGGAAGTCACTTCTTTAGTACTACCGGTACAAGAGGATATACCACATGTCATTGCACCGCGTGTCACAAAGGATACACAGATGATACCTCGTCGTAGTGGGAGGGTTGTTAGACAGCCTCTAAGATTCATATTTTTGGACGAATCTTCGGATTTGGTCCCTAGCAAACATGAACCTGATCCCTAGACATACGACGAGGCAATCCAAGATATAAATACAGCATCTTGGCGAAGTGCAATGAATACTGAGATTGAATCTATGGATTCAAGTCAGGTCTGGGAGCTCTTATGCATTGCAGCTCATATGGATTATGAGGTGTGATAGATGGATGTCAAGACAACTTTCCTTAATGGAAGTCTTGAGGAAAACATCTATATGAAGCAACCAGAGGGATTCATTGCTAAGGGCAAAGAGCGTATTGTATGTAAGCTTAATCGGTTCGTTTATGGACTGAAGCAAGCTTTGAGGTCTTGGAACATCCGCTTTGATGAGGTAAATCCAGACTTATGGATTTATTCAAAGTCCGGATGAGTCTTGTATATACATGAGATGTGACGAAAATGTAGTGGTATTTCTTGTACTATACGTAGATAATATTTTGGTAGTTGGCAACAATATCAGAGTGTTATCAGACGTAAGCGTATGGTTGTCCAAACAGTTTTGAAGGACTTGGGAGAAGTGGGTCATAACCTTGGGATCAAGGTTGTTGTGCTTATCCCAAGCTTCATACATAGACATGATTTTGGATCGTTTTAGCATGCAGAACTCCAAGAAAGGTTTTCTACCTTTTTGGCATGGAATACCTTTATCTAAAGAGATGTGTCCCAACATCAAAGAAGATAGAGGAGATGAAGGCGGTTCCTTATGCTTCGGCAGTAGGAAGCCTCATGTATGTGATGCTCTGTACTATATTAGATATCTGCTTTGCCGTGGGCATGGTTAGCAGATATCAGAGTAATCCAGGACAGGGACATTGGACTGCGGTAAAAGCATATATTGTAGTGCCTGAGAAGGACTAGGGATTATATGCTAGTTTACCGTGCAGACCAATTACTCCCTGTGGGTTGCATAGATTGCGATTTCCAATCAAATAGGGATAACAGTAAGTCTACCTCAGGTTTTGTGTTTACTTTTAGGAGGTGGAGCCATTATATGGAGGAGTGCCCAGCAGAAATGCGTGGCGGAATCCACCATGGAAGCTGAGTATGTGGCAGCCTATGAGGCAGCCAAAGAAGCTGTGTGGCTCAGGAACTTCCTGATGGACTTGGATGTGATTCCTGGTTTGCCCAGAACTATCACAATTAATTGTGATAATAATGGTGCAGTTGCAAACTCGAAGGAACCACGAGCCCATAAGGCTAGTAAACACATAGAGTGCAAGTACCACCTGATACGAGAAATCGTAAAGGAGGTAGAAGTTGTCGCCTAGATTGCATCAGAGGATGACCTGGTAGACCCTTTCACTAAGACCCTTCTAGCGAGAGCTTTGATAGACATGTGGAGGGAAGGGGAATCAGATGTATGGCAGTATGAGGACAGCATAGTCTTTTAGTATAAGTGGGAGATTGTTGGGATGTATACTGAAAGCCTAGCTCTTTTGTATGAACATCTTTATTTTGAAATAAGAATCACATGATCATTGTTTACACTTTATATTTATTATATGTGTGCATATTGTCTAATACTTTACATTGTAGATAACATGGTGCCTGGGTGTGGCACAGAAGATCATGTTATCAGTCCCTTGTAGAGTATAAGTAGAGGCTCACAACCAAGATGATTTTGGACAAACCATTGGCATGGTTGTAGTGTAGCTTGGTATTGTTTTATCTTGAACATAGAGTTACACTAGTACACTGAGGTGTATTGAGCAGGACCGACATAGAGGTGATTCAATTTATTGCTGACTGCATAATTGAATCGGACCTCAGATATTATGTTGTACATACTCTTAATCCCGATATAATAACGGGCACATGTACTTAATATTTATTTCTTTGATTTATCAGAGGGTGAGATTTCTATGGATTAAATCAATATGCCCGGTAAGTTGGGAAATGATATTATTTACATGGTGTGCCGTTGATTATAGGAGGAAACCGTGTCCTATATATTAGGTTGATGATGTCCCCTTGAGGAGCTCATAAGGTTCATCATGTAAACCCTACAGGTTGACTTAGTCAACATGATGATAAGGTTGAGTGGTACTACTCGAGGAGTTAGATGTTAATTAATTGATGGTCAGTAAATCAATTAATTGACGGACATTCGATATCTTAAACACGGAGAGATAAATGTACAAATAATATATGGAGCCCATATTAATTTATGGGGGTTGGTGAGGTAGTTCGATGATGATCCTCTAGTGGAATGGAACATCATTGATGGATCAAGTTTGTGTGGTTCCGATCCATCGGGTGGCCAAGACCCAACTCCTCCTCATGGTCCCTATCGTAGCCTAATATAAACCTCATGAAGTCTAGATCAAATAATGGAAAACAAATCTCTAGATCCGACGGTTGGGATTAAATCCCTAGAACCGACGGTGGAGATTAAATCTCTAGATCCGACGGTTGGGATTAAATCCCTAGAACCGACGGTTGAGATTAAATCTCTAGATCCGACGGTTGAGATTAAATCCCTAGAACCGACGGTTGAGATTAAATCTCTAGATCCGACGGTTGAGATTAAATCTCTAGATCCGACGGTTGGGATTAAATCCCTAGATCCGACGGTTGAGATTAAATCCCTAGATCCGACGGTTGGGATTAAATCTCTAGATCCGACGGTTGGGATTAAAACCCTAGAACCGACGGTTGAGATTAAATCTCTAGATCCGACGGTTGAGATTAAACCAAGGCCTAAACCTAACTCTATATATAAGGGAGCATGGGTTGGGCGGCGTTTTTGGGTTGTTTTTTTTTGGATGATGGAAATTAGGGTTTAGCCTCTCTTTGCTTGGGCGGCAAGCAACCCTAAGGAGGAAACCCTAATTAGGGTTTGGCTCCTTTGGATGGGCGGCCAAGGTTAGGAAAGAAGGGTGGGCGGCAACTTGTGGAAGATCTCTTCTTCTTCCTTGAAGGTGGCTAGCTCCTAGATCTCTTCTCTCCACCATGGTTGGGCGGCAAGAAATCCAAAGGAAGAAAGGTTGGGCGGCTAGGGTTTGGAAGCTTGGTTGGGCGGCAACTATAGGGGAAGTGCTCTTTTTCTTCCTAGGGTGTTGCCGGCTACTTCTCTTTTCCCTATACCTTGGCCGGCGCCCAACATCTTCCTTTTATCCTCTTCACTCCATCTTGGCTGCGGCACTAGAAGCTAGGGTTTGTCCCTAGTTCGGTTCCTTGGTTGTTTCCATATTATTCTCTCTATTCTTGGGGCCGGCGGGATCAATCCTTTGTGGATTGGTGGTTGGCTCAAGCATGAAGGGAAAGAGAGTTCTTCTTTCTTTGGATTGAAGAAGATCTAGGATGCTTCAACTTGTGGAGGATCTTCGCCCACACGAAGTCTACAAGAAGGTTAGGACATACGATAGAAGATCAAGAGGTATAAAAGTTTTATAACTTTTATTATTGTTCTTTGCATGTTCTTATTGATATGCTAGCTTATGTTCTTTATGTTAGTATATGTTGATTATACTAGTTTACATTTGCATGTATTTGTATAATCATGGACCCCGAATAAGAAACACAAAAACCGGCAATCCGTCCGTCGTCTCTTCCGCGGCTAATCGACTAGAAGAGTTTGGTTGCTTGAACAACTAGTTTGTTCAAGCGATCGCTCGAGTCGTTAGCACGACGACGAATTGGTTGTGCTTAGGAAACTCATCCCATCCGGATTAGTTTTCATTAGTGAAAATTTTAATCCGGGGACATGGGAGCCAATGAGCCTCCGAGGAGTAGCACGATCCGCCAACACTGCCAAGACTTCACCCTTGGACTTTACGCCGCCAATATTCCCCTTGGACTTTCCAAATGCCAAGACTCAAGCTTGGACTTTCGATTGCCAACCCATGTTGGACTTTCCATGCCAAGACCCATGCTTGGACTTTCCTTTGCCAATTCATGTTGGACTTTCCCTTGCCAAGACCCATGCTTGGACTTTACATGCCAAGTACTCAAGACTTGGACTTTTCCCATGACAATGGTCAAACTATCGTCAAACATCAAATACTAACCTGGGTTGATTGCATCAACAATCTCCCCAACACATATCAGACATCCATGTCAAACATCAAAATACTTACTCGAGTCAAACTTGAGTCCGGTCAATCGTGACCTGGGCCGATTGCACCAACAAAAATAAATCTTACAGTTTCTTTGCCAATGACCCTTATTGCGATAGTGATGGCATGTGTCATTTTGGGCTGGTTCCGTCTTCTTAGTGTTTTTCTTCTTCTTCCCCTTCTATTGTTCCTTTGATTTCCTCGTAGAACCTTTCTTCAAGGAATCAACTAACAACACCATCTTCTCCTCATGCTTCACAGAAGGCTCCATAGTCTTCAGCATGTTCAGGAGCTCTAGAATGGTGGTTTCAAATTTGTTCATCCTTTGTCTCCTAACGTACTATCATCTCGCCGTCGATACTATATTATCAAGAGTTGACTAACTAGTTATTTATGAAAAGAGGCTCCCCGAGGCTCAATCTTTTCGAAGGATTTTAGTTGGTTATGTACGTATTCTAAGTAAGTTCACAAGTTAACATAAATTCTAAGCATGCAATGGTTTTGCTAAGTGGCGGGTATACTATTTTAGTGTTAGCTCCCTAGACCATTGAACCAATAAGGTCTATTCAAATAATGAACTTGATCCTCGAGGAATCCAATACTTATTAGTCCTAATATGTGAATTTAATAAAACCTTTGGGACCCATGCTTGGACTCTTTGATGACTACGATTTACGATAGACATATAAGACCTATTCGTAGTCTTTGACTTAAATCCGAGTCCGGCTTTGTTGTACACGGCTCTTTGGGTTCCAAGTAGTCGGTTAAGGTTCTTAGATCCCAACGTGAACTTTTCCAACCTAGCCTCGACCTCTTGAACTTGGTCTTTCAAGAGAGAATTCTCCTTCTCAAGTTTTTCAATTTGGGTTGAGTTTCTCTCTTGAACTTGACTAGTTGAAGAGATTAGAGTAGCCTCTTGCTTGAGGGTTTCAACCTCCTCAAGTAACGACTCAACCCTAGACTCGGACTTAGTTAATTTCTATTGCGTTTAATTGTACTGTAAAGTGTACTAATTAAAGAGAAATCAACCTTAACTTTCCCTTTTGGTCCGGCTTTGAGTTTTCTCTCGAAATAATCTTCGGGGTCGGAGTCGGAGTTGGAGTTGTAGTTGGACTCGGCTTCGGATTCTGACTCGGACTCCTCCGTTCTTGCCATGTAAGCTATGTCTTCTCTGTTGTCCCAAGTTGCATGGAAGGCTTTCCTTGCTCCCTTTTTCTTTTGGTTCTCATTCTTCAATTTCCTTCTTTCTTGTCGAACTATTCTCCGCACAATATTGACTATTATGGCCTCCTCTTCGGATTCGGATTCGTCTTCGGGTTCGAGTTCATCTACTTGCCTAGTAGGTGGCTTGCTTCTTTGTCCTGCAAGTAGAGCAATACCTCTCTCGGCCCGGATCACGTTAGTTTGCTCGTGAAGTTCAAACTCGGAAAATAGTTCATCTAACCTAAGCTTCGATAGGTCCTTAGAGACCTTGTAGGCATCGACCATGGATGCCCACAAGGTAGTCCTAGGAAATGAATTAAGAACGTACCTTAGTAGGTCACGGTTTTCGACCTTGTGTCCGATGGTGTGTAGGCCATTGACAATGTCCTAGACACGGGCGTGTAGTTGCGTTGCCGTCTCGTGTTCCTGCATCTTGAGGTTATACAACTTATTGAAAAGAAGGTCACGTTTACATACCTTAGCATCGGACGTTCGTGTAGCTCAATTAATTTATTCCATAGGTCCTTGGCGCTAATGAATGGTCCGATGCGGTTGAGTTCCTCCTTGGACAAGCCGCATTGCAATATTTGGGTTGCTCTTGCATCGGCTTCGATTTGCCTCTTGGTTGCATTTGTCCACTTGTTGAAATCCAATGGCTCTCCTTGATCATTGGTGGGTAAAGCAAAGCCGCTTGGATTATTATCCAGTCTCGACTTGTGTTTTCAAGAAACACTCCATCCGACCTTTCCAATAACGGAAATCATCTCCGTTAAAGAACGGAGGTCGGGTGGTGCTATATCCTCAATGTGAGCCATTAAGTATCTTGCAAAACACAAATAAAAACCAAGAGAATTCCAAGACTTGGTCTTGGATTAGTAATGCGAAATAATAGGAAAAAAACAGAAATAAATAAGGAGGATAATAAACTAACAAAAATTTGAAACTTACGACCTTGATGTCCCCAAAGGGTACTAAACGTTGGATTTTGGGGCTGGAAATAGCTTGTTACGGAGTAAACCCCATGTAAGAAGTGTAGATCTTTCAAAGAGCTTCGATTTGGTGGGTAGATCGCTTCGAGTCCACTTGTAGCAAAAGTTATGCTCGTTTGATCGTGAGGTACTCAAGGAGATTAGTACTTGCAAAAACACAACAAAACTATGTACCAAGACTTGGTCTTGGATTAGTGCGAAACAAAAACCTAAGAAATATCTAATCGAAAATACGAAAATAAAACCAAAACGTGCTAGATTGGTGGTTTCACAAATCTTAGCGCCCCAGCTCGATACCAATTGTTGGATCGAGAAGCGTCGCTAGAGGGGGTGAATAGCGATCGTAAACTTTTTCTTTTTTCGCTCGCTCGATCTATAAAGTAAGCACAGCGGAAAATAAATGAACACGTTTATTTTACTTGGTTCACAACCCAGTTGCTACTCAAGGCCCTATCGGTCCTAGACGCGTCACGGAGGGCAAAGCACTAAAACGTCTCCTCCTCGTTGGAGGTAGGAGACAATGATTACAAAACCGAATATACGAGGATGAGGCAACAAGCCTCACCTCGTTATGAAGATAAAAATACAGAATATAATATCAAAAAAATACTTGAATACTACAAGCGAAGAAGATCAAAACTTTGGCGTCAAGCGTTCGGTGTTGAAGCGTTGTAGCAGGACTTGAGGAATAATTGATGTGATTTGGAGTGGAATCCTCCCATCCATGTCTATAGTTTGGCCTCTGAAATTGTCTCCAAATACATTGGACCGGATCAGGGATTTTTCCAAATTATATCACGTGGCGCCTAAAGCGTTATCCGCTTTGACCTAGCACAAGAAGTCGTCGCCATCGACGACATGATGACTCTCATCGATCGATGATGATACGATCAGCCGATCATCTCATCGATCAATGATACGATCGCCAATGTCCAAGAATGATGACTAGCCACTTCCCCTCAAGAGAGAGATTAGCTTCGGAATGATAAATACGACGGGTTTCTAATCGTCCGATCTCGACCTAGACCTTCCACAGAAGTCTTAGTCGATGTCGCTACGATCGTCCCTCAGTAAAGAGGACACGACCTTACAATCTCTCACTCACACGAGCCTCGATAGTAGCTCTCGCCTGCCTTCCACTCGATTCCTTCGGCTCCCTCCGAATTCACTCAAGTGTCGCCCGACCACCACGGCTTCCTCCGGGTGTCGCTAGCCTTCAGCTCCAGCTTTAGTACTTTTCTGCACACTTGATTTAGCTCGTGAGATAACAATATAAACTTAACTTTGTGTCTTTGCCATAATCAAAACACAGGTTCGATTATCTAGTGCCCCTGCACCAACACTTCACTCATCTTATACCCACTTGGTTCAGGACATGATCTATTGTGTCAGTCCCCACTAGGCTGACTATGTTACACTTAGCCCAAGTATTTACTTCCTCGTCCTGCAAATTTTAGTTACTGCACATGTATCCAAGAGTACCATACTCTAAACATGTAATGCTTTGGCCAAAGACTTTAGTAACAATCCGACAAGAGGCCATAGGGTATACATCTCCTCGTAAGAAGTGATGAATCCTCTGTTGGATTGAACATTCCCACTGCCACTTCAACTTATCATCCAATCATCTCCTTGGTATCTCCTTTTGTTTACTTAAGATGTCAAAGCATAAGTCTCCGTGACCAAGATGACTTGAATACCTCAAGTCGAAGGAATATCGCATTTAAGCTGCACTAAGGACTTTATTGACATATCTGTATATGTAGAGAATCATATGAAGTCTTACTGCTGGTCACTCCAATGAACTAGTTACCATAACTAGCATCCACGATCAACTCTGGACATCCCAATGTCTCTAGCTAGTGGGAAATAGCTGGTTGGATAAACCAAATAGTACACCTTGTGTTAGTCTCAACAGAATCAATGACGTCCGAATGCATCAATTCATCGACTAGTGATAATTCCAATACATCACAATTACACATGTAGAAATACTCACTAGTTGTGATCCAATCACAAATTCTCTCATGTTATGAATCGTATTACAGACATTCAGTAAATGAGTTTAAGATCCAATCAAATACATGAAAACATGTATACTCAAATAGTAAATCTTCATTTGCCAAATAAATGGTACAAACATAAGGCGATTGCTTTAAGACACCTCTCATATATTACAACATGGTGTGTATGCAAGAAAAAGAAATGAAACCTTAAAAGCCCCGTGGTAAGACAACGGTTCCCTAATCCATGACAATGGTTCACCCTCATCCATCCGGTCGTCCTTCCAAAGTATAGCCCTGTGTTTATGAGTAGTTAGGGTAGCTCAAGATAGGCCGAAAATGAAAGAGACAAAGAAAATAGTGTTTAGTGGAAAATGGCCTATTAATCGATAAATTTAGTACAAGATGTAAAGAACCACTCTTTATTTGAAATGCTACATAGATGTAATGATATATAATAAATCTCTCAATGGTTGCAACAAGGGATGTCAATAACAAAAATACTATCACACATAAATAAAAAACAACACAACATGTCAAAATTTTCACAATACTTTTTTTTTATTTCATGGGCACCCAAATGTTTATTTTTTTCAACTTCTTTTTTTTTTTTCAAACTCTTTTTTTTTACATGTAGCACTTTCCTATGCTCCAACATCAAGCTCACCTAAAAAGATAAAGAGCATGACTAGCTCATGGTGATCAAGCACGACTTGCCTATGCTTACACTAAATTTCTCTGAGCTACTTCTCTCCTCCACTCTTAAATTTTTGTCCATCCTGAGCAAAATACTCATCATGGAACAACCAAATATCCCACATCCAAAAATAGAAATGGAGAAGAATGTAATGGAAGGAAAGAAAAATAGAAATGATGAATGACTAGAATGTTATTCAATGATCATGTGGCAATAAAAGAAGTGAAGGAAAACAAATGTGATTGCCTTCGTAATAATCATGCAAACCTATTGTTGTGTGGTCTCGAAAGAATCAAAGCAAGTTCTAAAGTTACAATAACCACAAGTGCACCACACACAAGCAATAAAAACCCTTGTGTGTTAGGGCTCAAGAGTGCTATGATGACGTGTGCTAGGGCTTGAGAGTGGAGAAGATGCCCTAAAACCCTTGAAAATCATTTTATAACCTCCCAAATGGAGGTTTTTCACCATGACATGATCATGCCAAAAAGACACGGTCGACTGTGTTGCATTATGAGAAAAAAAATTTTCTGACACTACAGTAATTTCACTGTAGCTACAGTACCACACCGTGCTAAAAAGGCACGGGTGGCCGTGATTGATTCTGATTTTTTTTCGTGATGCTACTGTGATTTCATTGTAGCTACAGTGCTGCTACAATAATGTACTACAGTACCGCTGCTACAACAATCTGCTACAGTATGTTGCTATAGTATTCTACTACAGTACTTGCTATAGCAAAAATGCTACAATACATCCTCAATAAAAAAATGCTTGATTTTCACTTGACATCCCCTACAAAAACAAGTATACAACAATTAGTGCTAAGGACATCAAATTAGCATATGTTTACATTAAAGTGCTAAATTAATCCAATGCTCATAAGACATGATAAATACGATAAATTAAGCATGCAAGTGAATTAATATATCGAGGAATAAATCAAAATAATGCATCAAAATATGAGTTATCAATTCTCCTACACTTATTCTTGCATGTCTCGGGCAAGTATAAAAAATGATGAATAATCAAATCCATTTTCCCCAAGCAATTCCTCCTAATATCATGAAAATCCAAAAGGTAGTTACTTAGGGTTGTCAATCCACAAAAATCAAGACATTCATGCACTTAGTTCTTGCATTAGTTAACAAGTATGGTGACTTCAATAAATTCTAAATAGACCAAGAATGATAAACCTTACCGGATCAATAAAGGTGGCTCTCATTCTCATAAGCATTGCAAAGGTAGAGCTCACTCAAAGCTACTCAGGATGTTACACTACTATATGCTTGCTTATTTCCTACTCTCCACCACTTCAACCACATGAATGCATGATTCAGAAGGACTTTCAAGAATTGCAATGAAGAACAAGCACAAGATATAAAAATGACACAAATATAGGAATAGAAAGCAATGAGACATGAGGCAATTAAAATACTATCATGTTGCATTCAATTAAACAATGCCCATTCACATCTCCTTCCATTCTCAAAACTAACAACCATTATCGTTCTCCACATTCATGTTCATCCACAAGAAACATACACTTGTACATCTCATGCAAGGAATAAATAAAGCTCATCAACAAGAATCATTCTCCATTCAAGAAAATAGCATGCCATCTAAAAGTATCCACTTTTTTTTTCCCTTTTTTTTAAGTCATTTTTTTCTTATTTTTTTATGGGTGCCCTAACATCAAGAATTATTCTCTTATTTTTTCTCTCTTTTTTTTTTTCAAATTAGTTTTTTTTTCATCATCATTTTTTTTATGACGTGCCCTTTCTTTAATGGTCTTGCAATACAAAAACACATACTCACAGGCAAATAAAACATAGCTTAACCATGGTGATCAAGCATGGTTCACTCATTCACCATTTAAATCTAGCCTTTCCACAATAATTCCTCAATTATCACTCTCTCAATCATTTCCTCCCCCACACTTAAATTTAACCGTCTCGGGCAATAGATCCAACATGATAAAGTTCAAATGTCTCACAACGAAAGAATAACAAGACATGTCATAGAAGAAGGAGAAATGATAACGGACAAGCGATGCCTATCTACATGGAAGAGTATATTCATTAAGAGCACATGTATTAGAAGAGTATCAACAAAAAATAATAATGTGGCCTTCATCATAATCATGCAACTTATGGTAATGTGATCTCGACAAGGAGCAAAGAAAGTTCTAAAGTGTTAACAATCATGAGTGATATTGGGAATTGGACGTCGCTAGAGGGGGGGATGAATAGCGCATCTTTGTCGTTTGATGGAATTCGATCGTGCTTGCTATAAAATATTATTATACAGCGGAAATATGAAATATACAATGAAAATAAAACACAATCACAATAAAAAATATACAAGGATATACATGGTTCGGAACCTTAGGGTTTCTACTCCACGGGGTGAGCTCAAATGAGCTCTAGCGATGCAAACAACACCACTAAACAATAACGCTTCTTCTCGACAACACGTCGGAGGTAGAGAAACCTCGTACAAGAGATTACACTAAGTAATACAAGGAAAATACAAAGATAAAATATAATACAAGCAAAGAAAAACACTTTACAAGAGATCTTTGAATGCTTGCTTATGGTTGCTTAAGAATAGTCTTGAAGGTCTAGATTGCAGCAGCAAATCCCCTCCAAATTACCTCAAAAAACCCTTGTTGAAATCCTTCCCGTCGAGCTCCTTTTAAGCTCCTCGTGACTTAGATTTCTGCTTGGCAGTCGACTACCAATAGTACCGTTATGAGACAATGACTTAATCCACATCGACATTCAATCCGCGATTACCGGCGATCGACTACCATTACCCGATGAGTTAAGCTGCGCGTGTGGCCGGACCGATGGAGGCTCAAGCATTTTCTCTCGCAACCCGACCAGCGGTCGACTATCCTCTATGATGATCGATTGCCATCGGATCGCCGCAATAAACGATCATTTGCCGGGCTATTTCCTACGATCGAATACGATCGACTCGATCGGTCGGGCCATAATCCCAATCGACTTCCAAGAGTCAACTCGGCTATCAAGTGTCAAAACACTTGACCAATCAATTGGTCCAAAGCCCTAGTCGACTGATAACCTCAACCATGAGGTTAACCCCAAATATGATGTCCTCATACTTACTAGACCACTCTTCGCCTAGACCTAAGCCTTCTAGCCACCTCCGTCAGCCTCACGCCTATCAGATCCCTCCAAGTCATCCATGACTTGTTCATCCATATAGTAGCCTTCAGATGATTCCATCGGCTATTGTCATGCTAAGATGGTCTACACCGCCAAGGCACATTGGACATACACTGCCAAGACTACCGCTTGGACTTTACTCGACCAACCATTGGACTTATGCTGCCAAGACTCTCGCTTGAACATTTACGCTGCCAATATCAACCCTTGAACTTCCCTTGCCAACCCATTTTGGACTTTCCATTTGCCAAGACTCAAGCTTGGACTTTTCCTTGCCAAGACCCATGCTTGGACTTTCCATGCCAACCCATGTTGGACTTTTCAATTGCCAAGACTCAAGCTTGGACTTTCCCTTGCCAAGACCCATGCTTGAACTTTCCCATTTCCAAGTGTCCCACTTGGACTTTCCATGCCAAGTACCCATGACTTGGAATTTCCCATGCATTTTGTCGAACATTAATGTCAAACATCAAAACACTACTCGAGTCAAACTTGAGTCCGGTTAATCGTGACCTAGGTCGATTTCACCAACAATCTCCCCCTTTTTGATGTTTGACAAAAACCACAAACACCTTTGAGTTAGGCCACCAAACTCAAATCTCCTTACCAATTCTCCCAAATTGGTAATCTCAAATTCTCTCATAACTTCTTCCGTTTATTCTCCCCGTTTTTGACATACATCAAAATGGTTTTCCCCAAGGGTGTCAATGTCTCATATCCCAATGAGATCTTACATTCTCCCCCTTGGTCCAAAAATATCTAGGATGCCTTTACTCTTCCTAGTGATAAGTCTCATATCACTCAAGAGAGGCAATTCTACAAACTCTCCCAATTTTCCAAAATTGGACATCTCACATTCTCAAAATTCTCCTTCTCATAAGGAAGAACACATCCATCATCCCATGATGGATACCTCCCCCTAAAGGCTTGCTCCCCCTTGACCATTGTACTAATAATGCCCTTGGAGAGTTCATAAGCCTATAGGAACACTAAACCATCAAAATTTCAACCTTGAACTTTAACACACCTTAAAACCCAAACAACTCTCCTAATCCATATCTAATGGATTTTCACCCTTTCCAATGCTTTCCAAAGTATATCCTAGGGTTATGAGTAGTTAGGGTAGCCTAACATAGCTGAAATCAGGCTAAATAAACCTTGTTTATCTGAAATCAGGCCTGACAATCGACTCTTATAGTCACCAATTGACTGCCATAAGCGGTAGTCGACTAATTTCTACAAATGTAGAAATTCAAAAATCAGAAAATGATTTTTGAAAAAACATAGGTAATTATTATAATACAAAAAATCACAAAAATACATATGTATAATACTTATAACAATCATTATGGGTGAAAAATATTTGAAAAATAAATTACCCATAAAATAATGAGATTGACTTAAAGTTTAAAACCATTGAAAAGTTCAATGTTTTGGCCCTACTTTGTATCAACTCTCTCAACGGTGATTCCTATCAAAAGATAGACTATACCAAGATTTTCTAAAATGATTTTAATTTTTTTTTGAAAACCTATATTGGATCATGATCAATGGTCTTAATGCACATGACTTGCACATTAGCTTTCCCCATGATCCACACATGGTATATGATGAGTTTGAGTTCATCTAGATGCAAAAACTATGCACCTTGAACTTAACTCATTTTCTAGCATCTCACATGTGTCTAGGGTGTTTGAAAATACACACATGTCAATTTGATGTGAGATGTGAATTTTGGTTATACCTATACTAAGGTTTCATGCATTTTCTAGGCAACACTACTTGATTCTCTTATACATGTGACTTCAAGTCATGCCATAGTCCTTAACTCAATTTTCATTAAACCTAAATGCATGAAATATGATCATGGCATATAATGATAGCATAAATAAAGCAAATGTCAATAATCATGATATCATGACATAAATATAAACCTAAGCATACATGACATAAAAACAAACCTAAGCATGATCATGACATTATATAATAAAATAAATATGATGTCATGACATGTTATATGACAATCAAGACATGACAAATAAAATGTGAAGGTATAGAAATATCTAAGTTTTAGTATTAATTGTCATTTATTATTATTAAGTTCGTTTTTCCATAATACCAACTTTTTCCCAAGCGTTCCAAAAACCCAAAATGGTACACTATAACTCTAAGCCTAATTTGTGCCAATTTGATCAATTTTCCATAGCTCTCAAAATATATTGGCACATCCTAAAAACCTTGAGGATTTAAATTCAAACTTATTTCCAAGGTACCCATAACCTTGAAAATGACCTAAAGTGCCATCTTTACCATGGTTATGTTAACTACTCATCCATTTAAAGTTGACACAACCTAACCCATTTAGAGTGAATCGATCACGCTCCTAGGAACCCAATACCTATTGGAGCTCCTTGGGTTTACTAAGTATTCCTTAGGGATAAATTCCATAGATACCCTCCTAATGACCCTTCTAAGCTTGGTAGTCTTGGTCATTTGGGTCTTGCTTAGGTTAGCTCTAGGGGTGACTCCCCTTGTAACATTCTTAGTGGCCTCCCTAGGTTTCTTCGAAACCTTAGCCACTAGGCATTTGCCATGGTTAACCTTAGGGATAACTTCCCTAGTAACCTTGGATTTCTTAGATCTAGGTTGAGTTCCATAATCAAATGGAACATTATGATAAGTAGGCATTACCCTCTTGGACATAGGCTTGTGATCCAAACCTTTCCTCCTAGATGGTTCTTGCCTCTTACACCCTAGGTTTGGACAATTTGACCATTTAATTGAATTTTGCATTCTTGCAAGGGTCTTTTTCAATTTTTCAAGTTTTGACCTCAAAACTTGATTTTCTAATTCCAATTGCCCAATTTTTTATTTTTGATTGAGTCTTTGGG
Organism: Wurfbainia villosa; assembly: GCA_025175895.1. NCBI lineage: Eukaryota > Viridiplantae > Streptophyta > Magnoliopsida > Zingiberales > Zingiberaceae > Wurfbainia > Wurfbainia villosa. The sequence goes on along the minus strand of CM045987.1, from coordinate 121,284,203 downwards.
CATTACCATTTCCTCTAGGCATATGCCTACCCTTCTTAGGGTTAATGCCTAAATGGTTTTCTATCTTCCTAATACTCTCCCTAGATAAAATCGGTCTAGAGTTGTTGTTCCTAGGTTTGTCCTTAGTTAAATCTACATGTTTGGCACCTAAACAATAGTATTTATTCCTACTAGCATGCTTTTCATTAACAATTGCAAGAGTACTAAAAATATGCTTTTTAACCCTAGAACTAGAAGGTGCATTAAAATATACCTTAGGGTTTGCCTTAGAGGCTCCCCCTACATGTGTAGCTCCTTCTTACCCTTTCTTCCTCCCTCTAGGGCATTGGATCCTATAATGTCCCCGTTGTTGGCATTTGAAGCACACCATGTGCTCCTTACTCTTCCTAGTGGGGACTTCGGCATCCTTTACCTTTGGTGCCGGTTGACTTTTCTTGACTCTTTTAGGACACTTACTCTTGTAATACCCGACTTCCTTACACTCAAAGTAAACTATATGATTTTTATTTTTAACTAAATTGCTCGAGTTACCTAGGTCAATGGTGGAAGTTTGGGCTTCTTCATCTCTTCTGGATGTTGATGGTTCTTCTTGATTTTGCTCTTATTCTGGAGTGGATGGTCTCTCCTCCCCCTCAATCCTAGAGGTGGAGGCTTCTTCCAATTCTTCCTCTTCCACCAATCTGGAAGTTGACTCCTTCTCAACTTCCGACTCCTTACTTTCTTGTGAGGAAGATGAACTTGCTTCTTTGGCCTCCTCCGATGGAGTCGATGAGCATTCCTTTTCTTCTTCTTGTGCCGAGTGAGGCTCCTCATGGAATCTTGCCAACTTGTTTCATAGCTCCTTAGCATCCATGTAATCCCCTACCTTGCACAAAATGTCATTAGGGATTAAATCAACTAAGAATTTTATTACCTTTGTATTTTTCTCAAATTCTTGGAGTTGTTCCCGATCCACTTCTTCATTTTGAGGAAACCTCCCTTTGGCCCTCTTGGATAATTAAATCCTTCCATCAAGATGACCCATTCTTCAAAGTCCCTCATCATGATATAGTCTTCAATCCTTCCCTTCCATGAATTGAAGTCTTCTTGTCCATAGAGTGCATACGGGATCGGAGTGTTGATGTCCCATCCTAGTCTTTCTTCAAACTCCATTTTCTTCTTCACCCTCTAGCGGTGCTCTCTTGGAGGTTAGTCCAAATGAAGAGCAGTCTCGCTCTGATACCACTTGTTGGGTATCGGAGCATCTTCTTCTTCTTAGAGCCACTGGACTCTGATACCACTTGTTGGGAATTGGACGTCACTAGAGGGGGGTGAATAGCACGTCTTTGTCGTTTGATGGAATTCAATTGTGCTTACTACAAAATGTTAGTATGCAACCAAAATACGAAATATACAATGAAAATAAAACATAAGCACAATCACAAATACACAAGGATATACATGGTTTGGAACCTTAGGGTTTCTACTCCACGGGGTGAGCTCAAATGAGGTGGAGAAACAACACCACTATACAATAACGCTCCTTCTCGACAATACGTCGGAGGTGGAGAAACCTCGTACAAGAGATTACACTAAGTAATACAATGAATAAAAGCAAATAAAAAGATAAAATAAAATACAAGTAAAGAAAAACACTTTACAATATATCTTTGAATGCTTGCTTATGGTTGCTTGAGAATAGTCTTGAAGGTTTGAATTGAAGCAACAAATCCCCTCCAAATCGCCTCAAGAAACCCTTGTTGAAATCCCTCCCGTCGAGCTCCTTTTAAGCCTCCTCACGACTTGGATTTCCGCTTGGCAGTCAACTACCATAAGGCCCCAGTTGACTGTCAATAGTACCGTTGTGAGACAACGACTTAATCCACATCGACATTCAAGCCAACGATTACACTGATAGTCGACTACCATTACCCAATAGTCGACTGCTAGAGCCGTAGCCGACTGACCAGTAGGCTAACAAGCATTTTGCTCTCGCAACCCGACCAGCAGTCGACTGCCCTCCATGGTAGTCGATTGCCATCAGTCGACTGCCCAATGCAAGCAATCAACTGTCAGACTATTTCCTGCAGTCGAACACCAGTTGACTCTGATCAGTTCGACTGGCCATAATCCTAGTCGACTACCAAGTATCAAAACACTTGACCAATCGACTGGTCCAAAGCCCCAGTCGACTGATAACCTCAACCATGAGGTTTAACCTCAAGTATAATGCTCTCATACTTGCTAGACCACCCTTAGCCTAGACATAAGCCTTCTAACCACCTTCGTCAGCCTCATGCCTATCAGATCCCTCCAAGTTATCCATGACTTGTTCATCCATACACTAGCCTTTAAGTGCTTCCATCGACTATTGTCATGCTAAGCTGGTCTACACCACCAAGGCACATTGGGCTTATGCTGCCAAGACTACCGCTTGGATTTTACGCTGCTAACCATTGGACTCATGTTGCCAAGACTCCCGCTTGGACTTTACGCCGCCAAATTCAACCCTTGGACTTCCCTTGCCAACCCATGTTGGACTTTCCATTTACCAAGACTCAAGCTTGGACTTTCCCTTGCCAAGACCCATGCTTGGACTTTCCATGCCAACCCATGTTGGACTTTCCAATTGCCAAGACTCAAGCTTGGACGTTCCCTTGCCAAGACCCATGCTTGAACTTTCCCATTTCCAAGTGTCTCACTTGGACTTTCCATGCCAAGTACCCATGACTTGGACTTTCTCATGGATTTTGTCAAACATCAATGTCAAACATCAAAATACTACTCGAGTCAAACTCGAGTCTGGTCAATCATGACCTGGTTGATTACACCTACAAGTGCTACCAACATATAAGGAAAATAATAATCATGAAGGCTCAAATCTTCGCTAGGTGTATGAAATAATCAAGCTTAGTCTATCAAAATAAAATTCAACAACAGAAAAGTAACCAAATGTAATCAATATAGTCAATCATGTCTAATCAATCTCCAGGTTTGACAACCAAACTTAACTAGCTTTTACAATATCCAAGACTCGGTTAAGAATGATTACGAAATTGAACTCGATATCCGATAAAACCCAAGAATCGATTATTCAAAACTCACGAAAGAAACAAAACTGCATAATAGAACTACCAAAGGAAAGTGTGTATGTACAAAAGGAAGGGGTGAAAAGGAACAAAATCCCCTTAAGTCGGGTAAATGGCGTCAATAAGCATCGCCGCCTCCTTTATTATTCCTTGTAGGCTTTCATGAAATTGTTTGAGTCTATGCCCATTGACTTTGAATGTTCTTCTCGAAGTAGGATCCTGTATCTCAATGACACCATACGGGGAAACATCAATAATAATTGACGGGCCTTCCCATTTAGACTTCAACTTACCTGCAGACCATTTGAATTTGGAATTGTACAATAACACCTTCTCTCCAGCATGAAAGTTCTTGCATAAAATGTGTTTGTCATGGAAAGCATTGGTCTTTTCTTTGTAGGTGCGGGAGTTCTCATACGCTTCCAGTCTCAATTCCTCCAATTCTTGCAGCTGCAGTTTCCTTTTACAACCGGCCTCATCCAAGTTCATATTGCATGCTTTCACGATCCAATATGCTCTGTGTTCCACCTCCACCGATAAATGGCAAGCCTTTCCAAATACAATCCGATAGGGAGACATTCCAATTGGCATCTTGGAGGTAGTCTGATCGGCCCATAATGCATCATTCAATCTTTTGCTCCAATCCTTCCTATCCGATCACACTATCTTCTCTAAAATAAATTTAATCTCTCTATTTGATATTTCAGCCTAACCATTTGTCTGAGGGTGGGATGGGGTGGACACCTTGTGTACTACTGCATAGCTGCTCAAGAGTGCCTTCAAGTGTCGGTTACAAAAGTGGGACCCTTGATCACTGATGATTGCCTTGGGTACCCCAAACCTGCAAAATATCTATCACCTGACAAAATCTGCAACAACTGCAGCATCATCAGTCCTGGTGGGGATAGCCTCCACCCATTTAGAAACATAATCAATAGCTAGCAGGATGTAAATAAAGCCAAATGAACTAGGAAAAAGATCCATAAAATCATTACCCCACACAAAAAATTTCATAAAAAAAAATTGGTTGTTGGGGCATTTCATTCCTTTGGCCTAAAGTCTCTATCTATTGACAATGGTCACAAGTTTTGAAAAATAAAAATGCATCCCGAAATAAAGTAGGCCAATATAATTCTGCATCTAATACTTTCCTAGCTGTATGTTGGGGATCGAAATGACCCCCACATGCAAGTGAGTGACAAAAGGAAAATACAGAGTGAAACTCATCATTAGGAATGCATCTCCTAATTACTTAGTCATTACAAAATTTCCACATATAAGGATCATCCCACACATAATATTTTGCATCACTTTTCAGTTTTGCACATTAAGCCTTAGATAACTATGTAGGAAAAACACGAGCAACCAAATAGTTAACAAGATCTACGTACCATGGCATCTTACCATGCAGCTGTAAAAGATGCTCCTCAGGAAATGAATCTCTGATCGATATAGGGTCTGCCTCTCTCTCAATCCTACTCAAGTGATCGGCTACTAGGTTCTCCCTACTACTCCTATCGCGTATCTCCACGTTGAATTCTTGGAGCAGAAGCATCCATTGTATCAATCTTAGATTTGCATCTTGCTTCTTTAGTAGGTACCTAATAACTGCATGATAAAAAAAATGATCAAATGAGAACATAAAAGATAAGATCTAAATTTATCCAAAGCAAAAACAATAGCCAAAAATTCTTTTTCTGTTGTCGTGTAGTTGGCTTGTGTTGAATCCAGCGTCTTCGATGCATATCATATGACATGTGTTGCTCCACCCACTCTCTGAGCTAGAACCACTCCTATTGCATGATTTGAAGCATTGCACATCACCTCAAATGGCAAAGTCCAGTCTGGTGGTTGTATAATCGGAGTTGAGGTAAGATCACTCTTCGATTGGTCAAACACATCCTTACATTATTGATCAAAATTGAACTCCACATCTTTTTGTAGCAATTTGGACAATGGAAGGGCAATCTTACTAAAATTTCTGATGAACCTCCTGTAGAAACTTGCATGTCCAAGAAAAGAATTCACTTCCCACATGCATGCAGGGTAAGATAGAAAAGAAATAGTATCGATTTTTGTAGGATCTACTTCAATACCATTCCTAGAGACTATATGACCTAAAACTATGCCTTGTTCAACTATAAAATGACATTTTTTTAAAATTCAATACCAGGTCAGTCTCTATGCACCTATGCAAGACTCGTGACAAGCTATCCAAACAAGTATCAAATGAGGTGCCATATATAGTAAAATTGTCCATGAATACTTCCATGCAATGAACTAATAGATCATAAGAGATGCTTACCATACGCCGCTAGAAGGTACCTATAGCGTTGCAAAGCCTAAATGGCATACGTCGGTATGCAAAAATTCTGAACGGACATGTTCTGGTGGTATGGGAATATGAAGATAACCTATGTAGCCATCCAAGAAAATATAATAGGACTTCCCTGCCAACCTCTCCAACAAATGATGAATAAATGGAAGGGGGTAGTGATCTTTCTTGGTGGCCCAGTTCAACTTACAATAATCAATACAGACTCTCCATGCATTTTGCGATCATGTAGGGATCATCTCATCATGTTGATTTGCTACAATGGTGATACTGGACTTCTTTGGCACCACATGCATGGGACTGACCCACTGACTGTTGATGCACGCAAATGCAATCTCAAATCTCACGACGAAGACCGTCGAGGACTCAAAGCGTGTGTTCGCGCTCACGCCCACAAGTGCATGGATGTCATCAAGTAATAAAGAATATTGATCCCATAGGGACTGAGATTTTGAGTATCGGTTCATCCAGTGGATATGTTGTTGTTTGGATTGGTAATCCTAGGGTTCATGAATGAGAGGACTTCGGTGGTCTGAACTCAGTACGGTGTCACACGAAAGAAGAGAAGGGTTGCTATGAGGATTTGGATGGATTCTAGGACTTCGATTTCGTTTGTGTGTTACAGAACATACTATCAATTGAATGTACCCAGATTTTCTAGATAGGGTTTTGTGGAAAGGACATCATACACTATGGTACGAGGATGCCGAATCGATCCCTGTGACGAGCCAAAAATGGGACACATTACAAACTCTATCACATCCTTCTATCCACAGTTGCAGGCGATGAGGCCAACCTCTAGGTTCCTCTTAATATCCCCTAAATCTTAGATACGAGGACTGTCACCCCTCGTATCGTCTACGCACAAAAGATAGAAAACCAAAACGCAAAGCTATAGATCTAAACAATCATTCAACTACAAATACAATTTCAAGAACGAAAACATATTTGAAATAGCAATGTTCTACTCAACACAAACTACTCCATAATCCTAGAATCAGAGAATCTACTCCATGAATACGAGAAGAGAATCACAAAACATTATAGAATTCATGAATATAATGATAAACGTGTAAGAAATATGAATTACAATGTAAATGCAGCTCTTCCCTCTGGCGTTGTGGTGCAGAACTTGATCCTCGAGCAGCTCTCTTCCTCCCCGATGCGAGTTCCCGAAGCTTTTTAGGGTTTCGAAGTGCCATCCCGACCGTCGTGCCTCCCCCTAGGGTTTAGGCATATCTTTCCTTATATAGACATCACGTCGGATCCTCACAAAATCTAGAAAAAACCCTGGTCACATCAAGTTGCTTGGCCGCCACACAACCGTGTGAAAACACACGACCATGTTTGCTTGTGTAGCCATTTTCGAACCCTGGACATGGCCGTGTGTAGCCACACACTCAGGCCGTGTCCCACTCTGTGTCCAGCTGCTAAATGCCTCCTTTTTGCTCCAAAAGTGCTCGTTTTCCCCATGGAATGCTATCCTACACACAAAAGTACAAAGAACATATCTCCGAACCAGAAAACAAAAAAATGCATGCATAATAAAGTAGAATATGCATGAAACAAATATAAAATTAAACGAGATGTGAGCAAAAACTACTCCTAAAACCCTATATATTTTGCTCACATCAATTCCCCCAGACTTAAATCTTTGCTTGTCCTCAAGCAAACCTCAGTGCCATGAAATTTTAAAAAGTTATTGTTCTATACTTAGCATGTTAACTAGATTTATCAAGTGGTATTTGCAATCAAAACAAAATAGATATGTTCTAGAAATTCACTAAGTTAACTCCTTGTGCTTGTGCTAAGCGAATCTTCTTAGGGGATACTCGTTCCATGGTAAGTTAAGTTGTCATCCTATAGCTTTGCTAAGGTCTCCGACTTTTAGACACTTACTTGCACAAAGTCTCAAAGGCGTGCTTGGTATCGAGAGAAATTGGTAAGTGTTTCCCCAGTAACCTAACTCGATCTCAAAGGGACACCTAACCATTTCCACCCATGACAACTATTTTTTTTTTTGAATTTTTTTTTTTTCAAATGGGCTTACACAATCCGAGCATCTCCAGTAACTAAAATTCTAAACTTAGGGTCACCTGTGGATTCCAAAGTACTAGACTACTGAGATGAATCATAACTAGGTATGTACTAAACTCTCCCTTTCAGAAAGTTTGTCATGTGTATGTGTAAAATGAAAGCTAACTAGTGTAAGACTAGAACATTCATTTGAGAGCAAATAAAATAAAATACCACGAGGTAAATGAAGTTATGCTACCCATAGAAACAACGTATGAAGAAAACTTTTAAAAATACTACTGAGGTAGTTTAAAGATAGCAAAAATTAAGTACTGACGAACCTAAAAACTCTATGTATGAACAAATGAATGCTAACTAAAACAAATGCAAATGACAAGAAAGGAACTATTGCTAGAAACCAAATAAACCAAAACTTGGGGCCCCTCCAGACTTAAGCGAAGCATACCTCTAGTATGGTGGACGAGGTGGAAAGTCTGGTAGCCTCGACATCTCGGGATCCTGGGAGAACCTGCTGTTGAGCCGCTGATGCCACATGTACCTATGATTGATTTGAGGGTTGGTGGATCCAGCGGCTACTAGGTGTATATGTCATCGAGGCATGATCGGAACTCTGAAAAATCATAGGTAAATGTACCTGCATCTTGCTCAAAAGTAGAAAAAGATGGTGGTACAGGTGCAGACTCATGTCTACGTGGACTAGGTGGGTTCCTAATGATCAAGTTCTCCCTAATCCTAAGCTATTTGAAATGAAAATAGGTGACAATAAATCAAAATCTATATTATACACATGAATGCGGAAAGGTTAAAACATGTAAAATAAACTTGGGTTGCCTCCCAAGAAGCGCTTTGTTTAAGGTCTTTTAGCTCGACCCTACGCCATTGCTTCAACTTGGCTCTGGAGGTTCTATAAACCTCCATTCATCTGTCTCAAATTCTGGAGACTCCCCTAGATACTTCTTTAATCGTTGCCCATTCACTTTGATCTCCCCTGATTCCTTACTCCATATATCCACTGTACCAAATGGGTATACCCTTTTTACCCGAAATGGTCCTGACCACCTTGATTTTAGCTTCCCTGGAAAAAGTTTTAACCTGGAATTATACAGGAGAACTAAGTCTCCTTCGTTAAACTCCCTTCTCAAGATATGTTGGTCATGTCATTTCTTAGTTCTTTCCTTATACGCCTTAGCATGTTCATATGAATCTCTTCGAATTTCGTCCAGCTCGCTTAACTGCAGTTTCCTTTTTTCTCCTGCCACGCAGTAGTCCAAGTTGAGCTTCTTGATGGCTCAGAAAGCCTTGTGTTCTAATTCAAAAGGTAGGTGGCAAGACTTCCCATAAACTAAACGGAACAGGGGTCATGCCTATCGGGGTCTTATAAGCTGTGCGGTAAGCCCAAAGAGCATCATCCAATTTTTGTGACCAATCTTTCCTTGATGCCACTACTGTCTTTTCTAGAATACTTTTGATCTCCCGATTTGAAATTTCCACTTGTCCACTTGTTTGTGGGTGGTACACTATCGAGACTTTATGGATCACCCCGTATTTATGTAGCAATTTTTCAAACTATTTTTCGATGAAGTGAGATCCTCCATCACTGATTATGACTCGAGGAACTCTGAATCTAGGGAATATGTTTCTTTTGAACATTTTTATTACGATCCTAGCATCACAGTGGGGTGATGCTATGACTTCTACCCATTTGGAGACGTAGTCCACAACAACCAAGATGTATCAGTTTGCATCGGAAGCGGAAAAGGGTCCCATGAAATCTATCCCCCATACGTCAAAGAGTTCCACCTCTAATATGGTGCTTGTCAGTATCTCATGTCTCCTACTTATATTTCCTATTCGATGGCACCGATCGCAGGAGACTACATAGTTGTGCATGTCCCTAAATAGGCTAGGCCAGTAGAATCCTGCCTGAAGTACCTTCGCGACTGTTTTTGCAATTCCGACATTCCCCCAATATGCTGAGGAATGGTAGTGAAAGAGGATACTCCCCACTTCCTCTTCTGGTATGCACCTTCAATATACGCTATTTGCACATTTCTTAAATAGGAAGGGATCATCTCATATATATTGTCGAACCTCTACAAAGAATCTTTTCCTTTGTTGGGTCATGAATTCTAGCGATATCACCCTTCCCGCCAGAAAATTTACCAAATCTGCATACCAGGGGGTGGTAACCTTAAAAATGGCCATGAGGGTATCATCTCGCAGAGCATCATCGATTTGGGCACTGTCTCCCTCTTTTACCCTACTATCTATGGGCATGCGCGATAAGTGGTCCATGACGATGTTGTCTGATCTCTTTTTATCCATGATTTCTATATCAAATTCTTGAAGTAATAGAATCCAGCGAATAAGGTGGGGTTTAGCATCCTTCTTACTTAGCAAGTAACGAACTGCAGTATGGTTAGTGTAAACTACTACCTTCGAACCTACTAAGTATTGTCTGAACTTGTTGAATGCGAACACAACTGTCAGTAATTCCTTCTCAATCATGGCATAAGTGATCTGTGCTCCGTTCAACGTCTTACTTGCATAGTGAATGGCGTGTAGTTTTTTCTCCTTTCGTTGCCCCAACACTGCCCCACTGCATAATCACTAGCATCACACATGACCTCGAATGGTAGACTCCAGTCAGGTGGTTGTATTGTTGGGGACATTACTAAGGCTTTCTTTATTTCTTCGAACGCTACTAAACATTGCCGATCGAAAATAAACTCTGTGTCCTTAGCTAGGAGATTTGTTAGAGGTCTAGTTATCTAAGAAAAATCCTTTATGAACCTTCGGTAAAAATCGGCATTCCCAAGAAAGCTCCGGACCCCCTTTACATCCATAGGTGGCAGTAATTTTTCAATTACTTCGACCTTCGCCTTGTCTACTTCGATACCATTCTCGGATATCTTATGACCTAGAACTATCCCTTCAGTTACCATGAAGTAACATTTTTCTCAATTCAGAATCAAGCTATTCTCCTCACACCTTTGCAGAACGCTTTCTAGATTCTTTAGACATGCATTGAAACTTATTCTGTAGACTAAAAAATCATCCATGAATACTTCCATAATTTGTTCAATCATATCTGAGAAGATAACTGTCATACAACGCTGGAAGGTGGCTGGGGCATTACAGAGGCCAAAGGGCATTCGTTTGTATGCGAAGGGTTCCATACGGTTAGGTGAAGGTGGTCTTCTCTTGGTCATTAGGGTGGATTGGGACTTGGAAAAACCTTGAGTACCCATCAAGGTAACAAAAATAGGAATGTTTTGCGAGGCGTTCCAGCATCTGATCGATAAACAGAAATGGAAAATGATCCTTTCTTTTTTGCTTTGTTTAGTTTACGATAATCTATACACATTCTCCATCCTGTTACTGTTCGAATAGGGATTAGCTCATTCTCTTCATTTTTGACTACTGTAGTGTCACCTTTCTTCGGAACTACGTGCACCAGACTTACCCACTCACTATCTAAAATTGGGTAAATTATTCCGGTGTCCAAGAGTTTAAGCACTTCCTTCTTCACTACCTCTTGCAAATGAGGGTTAAGTCACCTTTGGCGCTCCACGGTTGACTTACACCCATCCTCATGTATTATCCTATGCATACACAGAGATGGACTTATCCTCTTTATGTCATCAATGGTATAGCCCAACACCTTTTTGTATGTCCTGAGCACCTCTAGCAACTTTCTTGTCTCCACCTCACTCAAATTGGCATTTATAATCATCGGATGGGTTGAAGTCGGTCCTAAAAATTCATACTTGAGATTAGGGGGGAGTGGCTTCATCTCAGGCCCTGTGTGTTTCTCTTCTGCCACCTGCCCCGACTCTTCCTCTTCTTCTGATCCTGAAGATAGGGAAGCTTCTTCCATCTAGTACTCTCTCTCTTTGTCTTCCCCCTGTACTTGGAAGGCCACTTCAGCGCTGCCTATCCCCATTATGGGGAAATCTTCCTAAGAATTTTGCTCGCTATTCGCCCATATTTCGAGAGTCTCCACCATTGTCTCTATAATGCGATATGCATCGTTTGTACTCTTTTTCATCAGCACACCCCCCCCCCCCCCCCGCGGTGGTGTCCAAGAGTTCTTTCGATGAATTAGTAATTCCGGAATAAAAAACATGGAGGAGTAACCAATCTTGTAATCTATGGTGTGGGCAACGAATAACTAGTTCTTGTAGTCTCTTCCATGGCTCGGCCAGAGTCTCTTCTCGCCCTTGCTCAAATGATAGGATTTTATCCCTAAGGTAGGCTATTTTGTGGGGAGGAAAGAATTTACTTAGAAAAGTGTCTTCCATTTGTTCCCATGTCATTATACTCCCTTCTAGTAGCGTGTGTATCCATTGCTTAGCCTCCCCTTTCAGTGAGAATGGGAACATAATGAGCTTAATGGCGTCTGCTAGGACTCCTTCATATTGCACTGTGCCACAGTACGCCAGAAATTCTTCAAGGTGTAGATAGGGTTCCTCAATATGAGCTCCTCCAAACTTCTTTTCTTGAATAAGGGCAATTAGTGCAGGGTTTATTTCCCAACTCGTGACCTAAATTCGAGGAATAGCTATGCAAGAATTCCATGCTTTTCTTCTAGGCGCTATGTAATCTCTCAAGGGTCGAGTGGGTTGTATTAACATATCAGCGTCCTTTGCAAAGAAAGGAGCAATAAATCATATAAAATGAATAATTCTAATGGTTGAACCAAAGCTTGATGAATTGTGTCTATCAAATCGGATTTCTAATATCTAGAGTTTCATAACTGAAGTAAATCTAGATATAATAAATATAAATTAAAAATTAGATACGAAATATCTAAAACGAACGTAAATAAAATAAAAGTAAAAAATAAAAGAAAGTAAAGCAAGCAAATAAATCTAATCCTAAGTCTGATCCAACTATCCACTTCTTGATCCGATATCAAATCAATCAGTCCCTAGCACCGGCGCCAAAAACTTGAAGCACACAAACGTGACCTCAAATCTCGTGACGGAGACCGTCGAGGACCCGAAGCACACGCTTGCGCTCAATGCCCACAAGTGCATTGATGTCGTCAAGTAATAAAGAATACCGATCCCACAGGGACTGAGATTTCGAGTATTGGTTCGTCCAATGGATGTGTTGTTGTTCGGATTGGTAATCCTAGGGTTCACGAATGAGAGGTCGTTGATGGTCTGAACTCAGTACAGTGTCACACAAAAGAAGAGAAGGGTTGCTATGAGGATTTGGATGGATTCTAGGACTTCGGTTCCATTTGTGTGTTATAGAACATGCTATCAATTGAATGTACCCAAATTTTCTAGCTAGGGTTTTGTGGAAAAGAAATCATACACTATGGTACGAGGATGCCGAATCGATCCCTGCGATGAGTCAGAAATGGGACACATTACCGACTCTATCGCATCCTTCTATCCACAGTTGCAGGCAATGAGGCCAACCTCTAGGTTCCTCCTAATATCCCCTAAATCTTAAATACGAGGACTGTCACCCCTCATATCGTCTACACACAGAAGATAGAAAACCAAAATGCAAATCTATTGATCTAAACAATCATTCAACTGCAAATATGATTTCAAGAACGGAAATATATTTGAAATAACAATGTTTTACTCATCACAAACTACTCTCTAATCCTAGAATCGGAGAATATACTCCATGAATACGAGAAAAGAATCACAAAACATTATGGAATTCATGAATATAATGATAAACGTGTAAGAAATATGAATTACAATGTAAATACAGCCCTTCCCTCTGGCATTGTGGTGTAGAACTTGATCCTCGAGCGGCTCTCTTCCACCCCGATGCGAGTTCCAAAAGCTTTTTAGGGCTTTGGAGTGCTGTCTCGGCTGTCGTGCCTCCCCCTAGGGTTTGGACGTAGCTTTCCTTATATAGACATCATGTCGGATCCTCACGAAATCTAGAAAATAACCCTAGTCGCATCAAGTTGCCTGGCCGCTAATGGTCGTGTGAAAACACACGACCAGGTCGTGTGAAAACACACGGCCAGGTCGTGTGTAAGGCTGTGGTGACCATTTTCGAACCCTAGACATGGCCTTTTGTAGCCACATGCCCAGGTCATGTCCCACTTTGTGTCCAGCTGCTAAATGCCTCCTTTTTGCTCTAAAAGCGCCCGTTTTCCCCATGGAATGCTATCCTGCATACAAAAGTACAAAGAGTAGATCTCAAAACCAAAAAACAAGAAATGCATGCAAAATAAAGTAGAATATGCATGAAACAAATATAAAACTAAACGAGATGTGAGCGAAAACTACTCCTAAAACCCTATATGTTTTGCTCACATCAATTGTTAGAGATGGGGTATATGATACCAGCCTGAAGAAGCTTGGCTATCTCTGTCTTGACAACCTTTGATATAAGTGGGTTCAGTCTACACTATGGTTGCCTCACTGGCCTCATGCTATCCTCTAAGAAAATCCAATGCATACACTGTAAGTTATATATGAGAGGTGTCCTAAGGCAATCACCTTATGGTTGTACCATTTATTTGATAAATGAAGATTCACTATTTGAATGTAAATGTTTTCATGTATTTGATTGGATCTTAAACTCATTTACTGAATGTCTGTAATACGATTCACAACATGAGAGAATTTGTGATTGGATCACAACTAGCAAGTATCTCTACATGTGTAATGGTGTTGTATTGGAATTATCCCTAGTCGATGAATTGATGCATTCGAACACCATCAATTATGTTGAAACTAGCACGAGTGATACTCTTTGGTTTATCCAAGCAGCTGTTTCTCACTGGTTGGAGACATTGGGATGTCCAAAGTTAACGGTGGATGTTAGTTATGGTAACAAGTTCATTGGAGTGACTAGTTGTAAGACTTCATATGGTTCTCTGCATATATAGATATGTCAATGAAATTTTTACTGCAGCTTAAGTGCGATGTTCCTTCGACTTGTGGTGTTCAAGTCATCTTGGTCATGGAGACTTATGCTTTGACATCTTAAGCAAGCATCTCCGAGGATATGTGGACCTAAGATGATTGGGTATAAGTCGAAGTGCCCGAAGGTGTTTGAATAGCCTACAAAGGATTCACCACTCCTTGAGAGGAGATGTATACCTTGTGGTCACTCGTTGGATTGTTACTAAAGTCTTTGGGTAAAGCATTACATGTTTAGAGTATGATACTCTTGGATACATGTGCAGTAACTAGAATCTGTAGGACAAGGAAATGATACTTGAGCTAGGTGTGACATTGTCAGCCTAGTGGGGACTGACACAATAGCCCATGTCCTGAACCAAGTGGGTATAAGATGAGTGAAGGGAATGGGGCATGACTCACTGTGCTGCTGAGAGGTTTCAAAAGTTATTCTGGGGGCAATCGTTGATTTTCTGATTAATTGGGTATCATGATGTACGACTAGGTGCTACTCATGATCATTCTATAATTAATGGTTAATTATAGACGACCAACATAAACCGGAAACCTATTTAGTCACACGCACTATGAGTGTTATCCGAAGGATTTAAAATGAGTTTGAAAATGAGATTCTCATATCGAGAGAGACTTAGTATGGTTGGACCAAACAAGGAGCGAGCATGAAATTATTTCAGTCGCATCGGAAGCATGGATGAGCCAATTATTTTGAAGACATGATGGATGAACCAAATTGATTTGGTTCTAATGCAATGGTGGAAAATAAACCAAAGGGGTTTGGTTTGTTTTAAATGAATGAACCAAAATTTGTTTGGTTTATTTTAACTTAAAATAGACCAATGCAGTTTGGGTTATTTTAACTTAAATTAATGGAGAGGGTTAATGGGTTTTGGTTGTGAATCAATAACCATTGAAAGAGGGCTTCTTGATGGTCAAGAAACACATTCTCTATAAATAAAAGGGTTGAGACAAATTTCGTGGACGAGTTAAGGCTTGCGAAACCCTAGCCACTTTCTCTTCCTCTCCTTGCTTGTGCATCACCCAACCTAGTTGTCACCGCCCAAGCTTAGCCGCCCCTCCTCCTCTAGTTGTCGGCCAACCACCAGTCGTCGGCCATCCTCCGACTAGCATCCTAGCCATCGGCCCTTGCAGCTACCGGCCACAAAGCTGCCGTCGACAAACTTGTTTGGCCGGCAACTCCTTCGCCGCCCACCTCCTTTTGGACAACCTTTTGTCCATTGTGAGGAGAGCTTGTTTGGCCGACGTTTGGAACTCTAGCAGCGACCTCTTTGTTGGGGATTGGATCACCAACAATCCTCTTCGGTGGAGGACAAAGGGTTTTGTCAATTGTTGACAAAACTGCTTCCGAGAAAATAAGTTTGTGAAACTTGTTTTGTGATCATCTCTCAGATCACAACGTCTTCGATGTGAGACTAGTATCTCTCGTCAAGATGGGGCTCGTAGCTTGAGAAGTTATCACGATGATACTCGACGTGGACTCGGATAGAGGCGAAACTTACGAGGGTCGCTAAGGTTGATGCCCTTTCCACTATGTGTTATTCATCAGGTATACCTAGTGTAATTTTCTTTATTGAAAAATTTAAATATATGATTATATCTACATTGTTGTATCTTGCATGTGTGTGGTGTGTGTGATGTAATAAAATAGTTTATTACCATTTTATTTGCTTCTGCTGTGTATGTTTATGAAACATGTTCGAACACACACCCATGTCAGTGCCCTGGAAACCCAACAGTGGTATCATAGCCCGATTGTGTTTCGACATAATCGTAAAATTGTTTTGCGATAAATATTTTGTCATAATTGTAATTTTGGAAATTTTCTACTTTTGGAAAGTTTAGAAAAATTATGAAAATTTGAATTAGTTAAGAAATTCAAATTAGAAATTTCCTAATGTGATTAGGAAATTAGAATTTAGGAAATTTATTTCCTAAATTAAATTTGAATTTTCTTAATTAATATTTTCCATAAATAAAGTATGTGATTAAATTTGAAAATTTATTTTCTAATTTAATCAATGAGATTTGATTTGAGAAATCAAATCACAAACATAATTTATTTTCAAAATTAATTATAACAATTTGAAAATTACTTGAACATGTCATAATTATATGTCATGTAATTGCATTAGATGCATATCATTATGTCATGCGTGTAAAATACCCTAAATAGATGGCTAAAGGAGTAATATTATTATTGGTAGAAATTAAAGAAAATAAAGCATGGTTAGGATTTAATTAAACCTAACTTTGGCTTAATTTAAATGGGTGTTAGTGGATCTAGTGTTTAGTCTTATAGGATTAAACCCTACCCGTTTGCTCTTAAAGCCCACCCATCCTTTTCTCCACGCCAAGCCATTTCTTTCTGTTTTTCGTTTTCTTCGGTTTCTCATTGCGACTTAATTTCGAGAGTTGCCTTCTCCTATTTCTTCCTGACACGATTCCTCTCCTCATCGTCAGCTTCTTCTTCCTTTCTTCCTCACCAAGCGATCACTTTGCCTCTCGTCGCTCTCTCCCTCTCGTTCATTCTCCTCGTGGTAAGTGGTGGCGACTGACCCCGACGGAGCCCAAGGACAAGCCGACGATGAGCATGCATGGTTGGGAGCTTAGAATCGATGGCGTCAGGTTGTAATATGCCCTTGCGATCTCTATCAGAGCAAGCTCAGAAACCGGTGGTGCTAGGGCAGCGGTAAGTTTTCCGATGAACAGAGTCGATTGGGTAGTGAGCAGAGCCGCCGAAGTGGGGGTTTTACTGCCGGTGGTCGTCAGAGCTAGGTAATAGTCATTTTTTCCTTACCTTGGATGAGATTTTGGTGCTACTATGGATCTTCCTTGGTTGAGCTCGATTTGTGATTTGGGCAGTGGCCTTTTTCGACGAACAAGGCAGAGTTGGGGAAATTGTTGCCGGTGGAGTCTCAAGTGTTGGTAAGCTTGATCTAGCCTCTGTCTTTTAGCTATAAATTGCTAGATTTTGTGGTTCCTATTTTGGGATGTTGTGATGGATTTCCTTTCGGTGGGAATGGGCTGTGCGACAGTGAGTTAAAGGTCTGAGTGAGCTATGAACGGCTACGCTGCTATGCACGGATGTGAGTTGGAGTTTTTGGCCGGTTGTGAAGAGTGGTTCTGTTCTAGGATATAGAGGGGATGTGTAGTTGTGGAGGGATATGTTTTGGCTGTGAATAATGTTGTTCTTGGCCATGAAGGAGTTGTAAATGGCTGTGAAGGCTGTGCAGGGCTATATATGTTTTGTACGAGGGCTGGGAATGGGCTGGAGCAGCTCAATCTCTGTTGTGATGCACCGTTTCAAAGTTGCAGATGGTAAGGTATGTTCAATTGAGGTTGAATTGGGGGATTTGAGCTGTGGGTTAAAGCTTGGGTGGTGCTATATGGTTGAACCCTTGTTAAGGTTGTATTACTTATTAAATCCATTTTGATTGTTGCTTTTGCCATGTGCTGTAGTGTTCGGATCTGAGTTGGAACGGGGTAGTGTATGAATTGGAGAGTTGTAAATCTGGAATGTGAGTTGGTATGAAAATTCTAATGGAATTATATTTTGATACGACTGTGAGTGATCGGTTAAGTGGATTGCTTAATCCATTAGGTTTTGATCTTGATAGTAGAGTTGGCAATATAATCTGACTATATTTGCAATATTACAAGGTGTGGATATGAGACAGGACTACGACAGTGAAGATTTTATTGTCATGAGATTCTTAGAAGGTGGGTAATATTTCCTACCCTGGTCAGGTAGTCGCTAAACCCTGATGTATATGATTTCAAATTGTTGTCACTTTGACCTTGACTCTACTCTAGTTTATCTGATGCTTGATACTTGCCTTTGCACTTAAATTCTTTGTCATTGCTGTTATCTATTCATTCATCATTGTTATGAATTATAGATGTTATGATAAGTGGACCTGTAGTGGGTTTACCTATGTGTACGTAGCTAAATTCGATTGTAAAACTAAATTATGCAATTTAGATAAATAATCCGGGGGTGGGTGATGTTCTAGAAGTAAAGTTGAGTTTTCATATCATATCTTGATGTTGTGTATATATCTACTATGGATCATGTAGTCGTGTAGGGATGTGTGATATGTCGATACAACGTCGCTATGGATTGGAGGTCCTAGCTTTGTTGTTATTAGTTGTATATGCCTCTCTAGAATAGAAAGTGTGTTGTGGGCATGTGTATGTGCAATCGTGATTTCATTCCATTTACATGCATGTTGGCAACTTGGTCTCCCTTTTGGTTGAGAGGGTTGTCAGTCATCCTGTCTCCCAGGTTACTCGTGGAGGAGTAATTGGTGTGAGAGCAGAGCATTTGTTATGCTACACTCGCCCCACTATTGACAGTGGTTGTTAGAGTAGCGTGTAGTTGTCTTAGGTGTATGACACTCAACCACTCATGGGTAGTGACAGTCAGAGTGGCTAGCAGCAGAGACCCCTATTGTGTAGCTAGCTCTTTACGCTTATATGCTACATGTTCATACTGCCCACTCGGCCACTCGAGAGCAGTGGTTGTTATTGAGTTGGGACAGTTGTCATGTCGTGCCACCTAGGTCACACTGGGGTCGTGGTAGCGAGTAGGGTGCATAGGCATGACCATGCATCTGCATTGTCGTGGTAGTATATATATGTGTATATTTATATGATCGTTGGATGTTGTATTTGTTTGAGCTATGCTTGCTGCATTCGATTGTATCTCATCTTACATTCCACTTGCATATTTCATATGGTTGTGTGTGGATTACCAGTATTGAGGTGGTCAGACTATTGTGTGAATTACCAGTACCTTGAGGTGATACGGGATGGACCCGGTTCATTGTGTATTTGACATAGAATGTTAGTATATCGGTGTTGTTGATTACAGAATTAGTATTTACTCTACCATGTTGTAGGTGTTGTATTATGGTACTTATACTCAGGTTGTATGAGTTACATCATTGTCGATCTTCAGGTATGTCAGTACCTTATGTTGTTATTGTTGATCAATTTAGTTAAATAATTGTTATATCATGCTGGTGTATACCTGTTATACCTTTAGACAACATATTGTTAACTCACATGTGATATATATATATACATGCACTTCTATTCTTATTACTGTTGAGTTTTGTACTCCACAGACCCTGGATTTTCTTATCGCCCAGGTAACAGGTAGCCGACTTCGTAATGGGCTTGGAGCATCGCTGGCTGACAACACATCTCATCTCACTTCTGAGGGTCTCGACTTTGGATTTATGTTTTCTTTAGTTCCAGATTTATATGATGGATGTTGTGTTAGACATTGTTGATGTCCGCACTTGTTGATTCAGGTTTTGACGATGCTTTCTTTATATTGTGGTTAGTCATATTGATATGCATTGTGTGTAGTTTGTCATTTCGTGTTGATAGTTTCCGCTGTGTTTTGTTATATATACATTTATATATGTTGTTGTGATTGTGGTCGAAAGGCCTTGTATCAACAGGATATAGTGGCATGTACAGGAGAGATATTGTTTGTTTATTTTTTGGCTTGGCATACTCTCGGGGCGTGACAATGCGTGTCGTGACATGTAGATGCTTTAGTTGCACATATGTATGTCATGCGTGTCATGCCATGTAGATAATAGTTATTTGCATGGAAAGGAGGATGAGACCTCAAAACTCTTACACAATATTAAAGTCTACACCTTTCATTAATATGATTAGAACCGGAGTTCCGTTTCTTATTTGGGTTGTTGGACTCTCTCCAAGCCTGGCTCAAACCTGAACATGTTCAAACCATTGAAATAGTTTATTACTAATATGGTATGAGTTAGAGGTCAATCTTTAGTTTGGGTTGTTGGACTCTCTCCAAGCCTGACTAAACGATCGAATGTGCTCTAACCATATTAAAACTATTTATCGATTAATGGGTCGGCTTTAACTTGGAGCATCGGTTTGTTGGACTCTCTCCAAGTTTGATGTGAAAAGAGGTGAAGTTGGGTGATATGGATATGATGCATACTTGTTAATGTGTTAACAACCCTATGTTTGTGTGAACATTCAATTAGTTGATAGCACAATGTGATAGTTACATATACATGATATGTAATTGGTATATTTGATACCTACCATCGTAGCTATGAACGACTTGTTGGACTCTCTCCAAGGTTGTTCTTATCTATGTTGGATATCGACCCATTTAGAGATAAACCTACGATCTTCCGAATTGATTTTAAGGGTTTTTTGAATTCGAAAAATGAATGGGATTTACAAATGTATGTTGATGCATTTTAAATCATCTTTCTGATATATGCTTGATTTGTATTTCTAGGTTAATCGATTGATCATGACGTCTTTAAATTTGGACTCTATTTTAGATTCAAATAAATTGACTGAACCTAACTTCTTGGACTGGCTTAGAAACCCGAGAATTATTCTCAAGGTGGAAAAGCTTGCGTATGTCCTTAAAGAGCCTCTTCCCAACCATCCTAAGGATGATGCAACTCTGATCCAATTGTTGGCCTATCAGAAATATGTGACTGATTCTGAACAGGTGAGTTGCATCATGCTAGTCGTGATGGTACTCTAGCTTCAGAAGCAACATGAGCATATGGATGCTAATACCATAGTCTTTCATCTTCATGAGTTGTTTGATGAGCAAGCGAGATCCGAAAGGTTCGAAGTCTCCAAGCTCCTCTTCACCTCTAAGATGCAAGAAGGTTCATCTGTGGTGCAATTTGTGCTAAAGATGAATGGGTACATCGAGTGATTAGCTACACTCGGGTTTGTGATGGATCATGAATTAAGTATTGACTTAATTCTACATTACTTACCCAAGAGTTACTCACAGTTTGTGATGAACTATCGGATGAACAAAATAGAATCCACCATTCTTGAACTCCTCAACATGCTGAAGACTATCGAGCCTTCTGTGAAGCATGAGGAGAAGACAGTGTTGTTAATTGATTCCTCAAAGAAAGGTTCTAAGAGGAAATCAAAGGAACAACATAAAGGGAAGAAGAAGGCTAAGAAGGCAGAACCAGCTCAAAAGGGTACTTGTCATCATTGTGGTGAGGGCCATTGGCGAAGAAACTGCAAGATTTATCTTGAGTCTGTGAAGAAGAAGAAGGCATCTGATGCCCCATCCTCTTCAAGTATCTTCATTATTGATTGTCATTCTATTTTCTTAGACACTTGGGTATTGGATACTGGGTGTGGCTCACATATATGTAATGACATACAGGGGCTAAGGAATAGAATAAGACTCATCAAGAAAGAATAAAATTTGCGACTTGGCAATGGAGCAAAGGTTGCTGCAGTTGCCATCGGAACATATTTGTTGAAGCTCCCTGCAGGACTTGTCTTAGAAATGGATAATTGCTATTATGTTCCTTCGTTAATAAAGAACATTATTTCTATTTTCTGCTTAAATAGAAATGGGTACTATTTGACTTTTAGTAACAATTGTTGTTACATAACTTTGAATGACGTTCTTTATGAGACTGAAACTTTATACAATAGTATATATACATTAGACGTATCCAGTGACATTTTCAATATCGAAGCGAGCAATAAGTGTGCTCGAAAAGATAATCAATTAGCCTTCTACATGTGACATTGTCGTCTTGGCCATGTAAGCAAGAAACGCATGTCCGAATTACACCGATGTGAAATTCTAGAATCGATTGAATTTGATTCATTCGATACATGCGAATCATGCTTAAAAGGCAAGATGACTAAGTTACCTTTTACTAGAAAAGGTGAACTTGTGGGAGAGTTGCTTGGTCTAATACATACTGATGTATGCAGACCTATGTCAACTCATGCTCTAGGAGGATATAGCTACTTCATTACCTTTATCGATGATCACTCACTATTTGGGTATGTGTTCTTGATGAAACACAAGTTTGAAGTCTTTGAAAAGTTCAAAGAATTCAGAAATGAAGTAGAGAAACAACTTGGCAAAAGTATTAAAATACTTCGATCTGATCGAGGTGGTGAATACTTGAGTCAAGAGTTTCTGGATTATTTAGGGACAATAGTATATTGTCTCAATGGACTCCGTCGTATACACCATAACATAATGGTGTATATGAGAGGCAAAACCAAACCTTGTTGGACATGGTTAGGTCAATGATGAATCATGCGAATCTTTCCAAATCCTTTTGGGGTTATGCACTTCAGACAGTTGTTTACTTGCTATGAGATATGGAATAGTAAGAAGTGTCATTTGTCTTACTTGAAGATATGAGGTTGTCCTGCTTATGTGAAGTGGACTGTATCAGAAAAATTGGATGCTAAGTCTGATAAATATCTATTTATTAGATACCCTAAGGAAATGAGGGGTTACCAATTCTATCATCCTGTCGAACAAAAAGTGTTTGTTTCAAGGTATGTTGTGTTTCTAGAGAAAGAGTTTATCTTGCAAGAAAATAATGGGAGTGTCATTGAACTTGAAGAAGAGACTCCAATAGACATTGATGAGATACTTGGTCAAGCACCACAATCGATAACTCATAGTGATGAGCCATCAGCTGAACCTATTGTGATAACACATATTCATAGATCTGGTAGAACACGCAATATTTCTGAGAGATATGAATTTCTCGTATGTCACGCCCCGAGGGAGTCGCCACCAGACAAAAATCCGACAGCATCTCTCCTGTACGGGTGACAATATGAAACTTACATACAAGGCCTACACGACCCACTATACCTCAGTCAACACGACCGAAACAAACACTACACACGTAGATCATAAATAGGCCTCAGGCCAACAATCAAAGGAAATAACAAAAGTCTATTATATCTAGACTTACCCCTTCTGCCATCTGGGTAGGAATACACTACCAAATCCAATCGAATAAAAATCTGAATAAAGGTCCATAAGGATATACCAAATATCACCAAAACATCCACGTGTACATAAATCAAACACCAGTCCTAAACATATCTTCTAGTCAATACCAAAATCATAAATCTAATAACAAGAAAACTATCACGACGAGGGGGATTTGGCAGCTGGACTCTCCTGACAGCTTCATCCTGGAATAGATATAAAACAACGGGGTAAGTTCAATGAACTCAGTGAATAATATTCGATATGCATAGTCAGATATAACTAACAATAATAATCATGTTAGTATAGTCTCATATATAGGATATGCAAGAAAGAAATACAAAAAAAACTGTACTTACCTGAATCTCCTATCCTGATATAGGAGCATGTGCCATACTAGTAGAAACAAAGTCGCCAGACAAAATATCAATATGTATCCTGTATGCATGGCAATCATATGCAACATCCAAGGCAGCAATCAAAATGCAGCAAACACAATACAAATGTCATCCATGCAATATGCATACGATGCAAATGACGTGGTCACCCCTGACACCAGTCAACCGCCTCACACGCGATGGTGAAGCCGAGTGGGTAGGGCTATGACAACTGTGCACTCTTCCATCACTGCTCCTGAGTGACCAAGTGGACAGAATGCTGTCAAAGTACACCTATCCTTCTACCCCAAACAGAGTGGGGGAGCAAAGCTCTCATCTCCCGGTGTCGTAGACCAGAGAAGGGATCCCTGCCCGCTACCACGCTGCCTCATGGCTACCCATGAGCGGACCAGCGGAGCCTGATAGAGCTACTGCACACACCCTCCTGATGTACCACTAACCCATGAGTGGCAGTGTGTGCAGACCATGCAACTGGCTAGAGGCTCAACTACAAAGGAATCCCGTCCAACCAGCATGCAATCATGCAAGATGGTGCATGACACTAAGCATGTAACACCAACTAAAATATATCTCCGAATAATATGCACAACAAATAGGTACATATCAATGATCCAAGTAAAACAGGAAAGATATAACTAAAAGCTGATCAAATGCATGAATCAAGTAGGCACAATAACATACAAGGCAGTTAAACATAAAAATTATTGCAAGCTATACTAACTAGCATATCAACATGACTATATCTAAAAGATAAGTCAAAATACCCGCCTGCTATGAAGAATACTAACTGTCTTTATGCCCGTGGACCCATCTCGTGACCGAAACCTGCATATAACATAATTACCATTAAGTTCTAGCACACATGACAATGACTAAATCAAATCCTACATCGCTCTTGTAACCATCTCAATTTACCAACTATAAATTTACAACCCCAATCGCACTAGACAAACCTTCACAGCTTGCTTACAACCTAACCTAGAGTATCACCTAGGTTGTTCACATCTCCACAATTATAGGTTAATTTAGGACTCACCTTAAGCCCAACAGCCTCTACAACTTGATCGTTGCCCAAAATCCTGTACAACCCATCCCAAATCTCCTCTATTTCACGTGGATAACTCAGACACTGGAAACTATTGCTACTCTATTACCACGAAATTAGGAGCTACAAGGATAAGATGCGATCGGAGAAAACAATCTCCACAATCAAGACCCACAGCCTTACAAACCTCCAACCACCTAGCCGTGCACAGCCGGCGCAGCCGTGCACAATCCCTTCCCACGCTCACACAGCAGCCAATCCAGATAACCAACAACAAAAATGAAGAAAAGAAGGTAGATCAACTTACCAGCCATAGTAACTCCCACGAAGGCAAATTCCCTCCCAAATCTCCTATTCGTCGGAGGGCTAGAACTCTGCTGCCTCTCCCAACCTAGCAAGATTTGTGGTAGCAGCTTCTTGTCGCGGCGACGAGGCCACTGCCCAGCTCACGCGAAGAGTCAACTAGCACCAAGGGGAAGAGATTGGTTGACCTACGGCAGAGAGGCAGCCGGAGGAAGGCAGCGGCGGCGGCGCAGAGCTAAAGTAGAGGTGCCGACGGTGCTTGAGGGTTGGCGACGCGAGGAAGAGAGGAGCGGCAACGACGACGACTGGCCTGGCAGCAGCGGACGCGAGGGGAAGGAAGTAGTGGGCGAAGCTGTGGCAATGTGATGCGGCCAAGTCACGACGGTAGGGGGTCGACAACGCTGCGCATGAGCGGCAGAGAAGTAGCAACTTGCGGCAGCCGTGACCTAGGCACAGGGAATGGCGACGACGGTGAGGTAGGCATGACCGGTGTGCAGGGAGAAGGCGGCAATGATGGTTAGGGCACGGGAAGGTAGTGTAAGCTCGAGCAATGAAGTTTAGGAAGAAGGACACTGAGCACCTTTGATCGGCAGAGGAAGCAGCCGACGATGGGAGGTCGCGCACGGGAGAGGAAGAGAAGAGGCGGCGGCAGCAGATTGAGCTTGCAAGAAGGGAGAAGGGCTGCCCGTCATGGAGTTTGCGGCGGAAGAGATCGGGCGAAAAATAGGAAAATATAAACCTAGGGTTTAATATCTAATTAACCCTAGGTAAATTAAATCTATTACCCCTTAACTAATATTTCACACAGGCTTTATCAATAACCTATTACATCTTTCCCCATAAAATATCATAAGACATTCCATTTAAATTTTTAAAAATATTTGGAAAATTCCAATGGGTATTTTCCAAATTAACCAGAATTATTTTTTTTCTTCTGGTATCTTACATCGTAAGTGAATTGAACGATGTGTTACTCATTGATGATGAGGAACTTACTAGTTATGAAGAAGTTCTAAAAAGTTCAGAAAGGGACAAATGACTTGATGCCATGAAGTCGGAAATAGATTCCATGTATGAAAATCAAGTTTGGAACTTGGTGGACTCACCTGAAGGCATTAAGCCTATAGGGTGCAAGTGAGTTTTTAAGAAGAAAACCGACATGGATGGACGAACCCTGTGTGTACAAGAAGGTTAGTGGGAGTGCAATCATGTTCCTAGTGTTGTATATCGATGACATATTACTTATAGGAAATGATATATCTATTTTATAGTCGATCAAAATTTGGTTATTCAAAACATTCTCCATGAAAGACCTGAGAGAAACGACCTACATCCTTGGGATTAAGATCTATAGAGATAGATCGAAATAATTGCTTTGTCTTTTGTAGTCTACATATATAGACCGAGTGCTAAAAAGGTTTAGCATGTCGGAATCCAAGAAAGATTTCCTTCCCATTAGGCATGAGATACACCTTTCGAAGTCTATGTATCTGCGCACAGAAAATAAGAGGATTTGCATGAGTAAGATCCCCTATGCATCCACAATAGGATCTATCATGTATGTTATGTTATGTACGAAGCCCGATGTATCATATGCTCTGAGTGTCATGAGCAGATACCAATATGATCCAGTAATGTATCATTGGGCCACTGTTAAGACAATCCTTAAGTACTTGAGAAGAACTAAGGATGTGTTTCTAATATATAGAGAAGGTGATATGGTAATACGTGGGTATACAGATGTCGGCTTCTAGACAGACAAAGATGATTCCAAGTCTCAGTCTGGGTACATATTCACCTTGAATGGAGGTGCAATAAGTTGGAAAGGTTCCAAGCAAGACACTATAGCGGATTCTACCACTAAGGCAGAATACATTGCAGCTTCAGAGCAATAAAGGAAGCAGTTTGGATCAGGAAGTTCGTCTCTGAACTTGTTGTGGTCTCATCAACGATCCAAACATGTGCTTCGCCTCTATCATTTGATCAAAGAGATCATAAGTAGGAAGGAAATACAAATCGAGAAGATTCCCACTAAAAGGAACTTAGTGGATCCTTTAACCAAGGTCTTACCTCAAAACTAAGTTTGAGGGTCATGTTAGAGCTTATGGTATTGGATACCGTGACGATTGACATTCGGCCAAGTGGGAGTTTGTTAGATATATATGAGAGATGTCCTAAGGCAATCGCCTTATAGTTGTACCATTTATTTGATAAATGAAGATTCCCTATTTGAGTGTACATGCTATCATGTATTTGATTGGATCTTAAACTCATTTACTGAATATCCGTAATATGATTTACAACATGAGAGAATTTGTGATTGGATCACAACTAGTGAGTATCTCTACATGTGTAATTGTGATGTATTAAAATTATTCTTAGTCGATGAATTGATGCATTCGGATGTCATTAATTCTGTTGAGACTAGCACGAGTTATACTCTTTGGTTTATCCAAGAAGTTGTTTCTCACTGTCTAGAGACATTGGGATGTCCAGAGTTAACCGTGGATGCTAGTTATGGTAACTAGTTTATTGAAGTGACTAACTATAAGACTTCATATAGTTCTCTGCATGTACAAATATGTCAATGAAGTTCTTACTGCAGCTTAAGTGCGATGTTCCTTTGACTTGCGGTGTTCAAGTCATCTTGGTCATCGAGACTTATGCTTTGACATCTTAAGCAAGCATCTCCGAGAAGATGTGGACCCGAGATGATTGGGTATAAGTCGAAGTACCTGAAGGTGTTTGAATAGCCTACAAAGGATTCACCACTCTTTGCGAGGAGATGTATATCCTGTGGTCACTCATCGAATTGTTACTAAAGTCTTTGGCCAAAGCATTACATATTTAGAGTATGGTACTCTTGGATACATGTGCAGTAACTAGAATCTGCAAGACGAGGAAATGATACTTGGGCTAGGTGTGACATAGTCAGTCTAGTGGGGACTGACATAGCTCATGTCCTGAACCAGGTGGGTATAAGATGAGTGAAGGGAACGGGGCTTGACTCACTGTAGCTGCTGAAAGGTTTCAAAAGTTATTCTAGGGTCAACAGTTGATTTTTCAGTTAATTAGGGATCATGATGTACTAGTATGTGTCACTCATGATCGTTCTATAATTAATGGTTAATTATAGATGACCAACATAAACTTGGAACCTATTTGGTCACATGCACTATGAGTGTTATCCGAAGAATTTAAAATGAGTTTGAGAATGGGATTCTCCGATCGAGAGAGACTTGATTTGGTTGGACCAAATTAAACAAGGATTGAACATAAAATTATTTCAGTCACACCGGAAGCATGGATGAGCCGAGTCTTTTGAAGACATGATGAATGAACTAAATTGGTTTAGTTCTAATCCAATGGTGGAAAATAAACCAAAGGGGTTTGTTTTTTTTAAACGAATGAACCAAAATTGGTTTGGTTTATTTTAACTTAAAATAGACCAATGCGATTTGGTTTATTTTAACTTAAATTAATGGAGCGGGTTAACGAGTTTTGGTTGTGGTCCAATAACCGTTGAAAGAGGGTTTCTTGATGGTCAAGAAACACATTCTCTATAAATAAAAGAGTTTAGACAAATATCGTGGGCGAGTTAAGGTTTGTGAAACCCTAGCCGCATTCTCTTCCTCTCCTTGCTTGTGCGCCACCCAACCTAGTTGTCGTCGCCCAAGCTTGGCTGCCCCCCGTCCTCTAGTTGCCAACAAACCACCAGTCGCCGACCATCCTTCGGCCAGCAGCCCAACTGCCGACCCTTGCAGCCGCCGGCCACAAAGCTGCCACCGCCCAACTTGTTTGGCCGACAACTCCTCCACCTCCCACCTCCTTTTAGACAACCTTTTGTCCATTGTGAGGAGAGCTCATTTGGCCGGCGTTTGGAACTCCGAAAATGATCTCTTTGCTGGGGTTTGGATCACTGGCAATCCTCTTCGGTGGAGGACAAAGGGTTTTGTCAATTGTTGACAAAACTGCTTTCGAGAAAACAAGTTTGTGAAACTTGTTTTGTGATCGTCTTCAACGCAAGACTAATATCTCTCATTAAGACGGGGCTCGTAGCTTGAGAAGCTATCCTGACGATACTCAACGTGGACTCAGATAGAGGCGAAACTTATGAGGGTCGCTAAGGTTGATGCCCTTTTCGCTATGTATTATTCGTCAGGTATACCTAGTGTAATTTCTTTTATTGCAAAATTTAAATGTATGATTATGTCTACACTGTTGTATCTTACATGCGTGTGGTGTGTACTGTAATAAAATAGTTTATTACCATTTTATATGCTTTCACTGTGCATGTTTACGAAATATGTTCGAACACAAACCCACGTCAGTACCCCGGAAACCCAACATACACAAGGTAGGGCTAATACTGGGTATATCATCAATTATCCATCCGATAGCTTTTGATGTTGCTTGAGAAGATCTAGCAGATGCTGCTCCTGCTCTGGCTCTAGATCTCGGCCAATAATGATAGGTCTTTGCTCGTCTTCACCTAAGTATGCATACTTAAGGTGCTTAGGCAATGGCTTCAATTCCATTCTAGGTGGTTGAACAGTCATCGGAAGCAACCTTTCTGATCCTGCTTCCACTGTAGATATCTTTGTTTCCTTAGCAAAAATAGCCTCACAAAGTAAATCTAAGCCACCAACATCATCCTCTACATCACCTGCATCACAATCAATGTTTTTCAATGAAATATCTAAACTGTCAAACATGTTCACCCAATCTGTGTCAACATGCTCAACCTCCTCACAATCTAACTCATCCAACATATCTATGCTCAAGAGTGAATGATCCTTAGTGGGATATCTCATCGCATTTGGAATGATGAACTGAACAACTGTGTCACCAAACTCTATTGTAAGTGTTCTTGCATGTAAGTCAATTTTTGTCCTTCGATCTTCAGGAACGACCATCCAAGAATCAATGGAGGTTGGCCTGAAGCTACATCTCCCTCCATATCTAAAATGTAGAAATCCACTAGAAAAATTAACTCTTTTATCTTGACTAATACATCTTCTATCACTCCTGCTGGATGCACGAAACTGTGTTGGTCAACTGTATAACAACTCCGGTTGCCTACAGTGGACCTATACCAAGTGCCTGAAAAATAGATTTTGGCATAACATTAATGGAAGCTCCTAGGTCTAGCATAGCATCTCCGAAAGTGTTGTCTCCAATCACACATGGCACAGTAAATACTCCAGTATTCATGCACTTCTGAGGTATTGGCTTTATCAGACTTGATACATTCTTCCCCATGTTGACCAACTTGTTCCCCTTAAACTTCCTCTTATGAATGCACAGATCCTTCAGGAACTTGGCATATTTTGGGATGTTCTTGATGACTCTCAACAATGGAATGTTCACTTCCACCTTGATAAATGTGTCCACAAGCCCTTGAAGTTGCTCTCCCTTGTCTGCATCATTGTTTCTTCTTGAAGGTACTGGCCTCTGAGGAAATGGTAAAGACACCGGTGTATCCGGTATGGTCCATGAAACATCTCTCTACTCCTCACATACCGGATCTGGAATTGGCACTAGTGCAGATGCTACTGGGTCGGATGTAGACTTACCACTCCGTAATGTGATGGCACTGACATTCCCTCTAGGGTTTGGAATGCTTTGCGAAGGTAACTGACTGGACCCCTGTGATTGAGACTGTGTAATGGTGGATGCTATCTGACTAAGCTATCTCTCTAAATTCTACATGGATGCATCTGTCCTCTGTTGTTGTTGCATCTACTATTGTATCTGCTGCTACATCTACTACTGCATCGGCTATTGCATCTACTGCACAAGCTCCTCTAATTTCTGCACTGAAGACTTTGAACTGGTAGGCTGAGACTGTTTTGGTATAACTGGAGTTGCATTATGATGAACAACAAACGATCTCTGAAATACTGAAGGTGGTTGACATGACTACTGCTATTGTGGCTGATGCACATTCCCATACCTCAAATTTGGGAGATCTCGCCATCCTGGGTTGTAGGTGGTAGACATGGGATCATACTACCTGTACCCAGGTTACGACTGACAAAACTGAGACCTTGGTTGAAAAACATTTGCTATTGCTTCTTGATTCGTAAGGTTAGAACTTCATTCTTATTGTAACATGGGATAAACATCTGTCAAATGAGTAGAACTAGAACAAATCCCACAGGTACCCACCGGTTGAATAGACTGCATCAATGGTTGTTGAGCCTGCTTAAGAGCTATCTGTCTAACCATAGAAGTTAACTCTTGCAATTCATTCTTGAGCTCCTGGTTTTCTGCTCTGGGCACTTGAATCTCATTCACCCCTCTGGTAAGCAACTGTCTGCTCCCAAACTGCTTTACATTGGCTACCATAATTGAGATGAGCTCCCTTGTTTCTTCAGGTGTCTTATTTACCAGTGTTCCCCCACTAGCTGCGTCAATCATACATTGATCCATAGGAAGTAGTCCCTCATAGAATGACTGAATGAGTATTTGCTCATTGAGCTGGTGATGGGGATAACTAGTACATAGCTTTTCAAAATGCTCCCAATACTCATGCAATATTTCTCCTAACAGTTGTTGAATTGCACATATGCTTCTTCTGATAACTGCAAATCGTGAAGCTAGGAAAAATTTCTCTAGAAATGATCTTTTCATCTCGGCCCAACATGTAAAGATCCAGGTGGAAAAACATAAAGCCAATCTTTTGCTCCTCTCGCCAATGAAAATGGAAAAGCTCTCAAGCTAATATCCTCCTCATTGATGTCATGCAGTTTCATAGTGGAGCAAACCGCATGGAACTCCTGTAGGTGTCAGGTAGAATCTTCACCAGTTGATCCATTAAATTTAGGCAGAAGATGAATAATTTGAGATCGCAGCTCAAAATCTACATCAAGGTCTGGATACTGGATACACAATGAGTGATAGGAAACATCTGGTGTTGCAAGCTCCCTAAGTGTTCAATTGTTTGTCATATCCAAATCAAAACTTGTAAGACTACCACTCTGACTTGTAGTTGAAATACTCTATGCTCGTTGCAGTGCGTGAAAAGTATGATAAATTTTTGGGTCAAGCTCAAGTAAATCCACATCGGATGATCTTGTCATGCATTGCACAATAGCAAAAAATTAGAAATCTCAAACAAGAAAGAATAGCTAAAAGAAATTATTGCAACTCTAAAAACTAACAAACACCGCTAACACGCACTGCGGAAACGACGCCAAAAATTGATAAGCGGCAGCGAGACGCTACTATCAATTTAATTACCAAACCCTCTCTATGGCAAAATAGCATAGGAAATGACCCGTATCGTCTCCCACAGAATGCAGCGGTGAAAATCGACTCTAGAGTAAAAGTTTTTCTTAATAGGATGGGGGTTTGGATTTGAGGATTATGCAACTACACAATGTAGGGACCGTCGTGATCGCTAGAGGGGGGGGGTAATAGCATCGGCATTGCTTGATGAATTACGATCGTGATCGTGTCGACAAATCGTGTTAGTGCACAGTGGAATAATAACAATAAAAACAATAACACGAATACAAGCACACACAACACCAAATATAACGTGGTTCAGAACCGAATGGTTCCTACTCCACGGATCGAGTTCAAATGAGCTCTAGCGATGCGTACAACACCACTAATCAAATAAACTCCTTCTCGGAACAATCCGGAGGTAGAGAAACCTCGTACAAATGGTCTTACAATAGTAAGAAACAAATACAAGCAATTACAATGAAATATAACAAAAGAAATACAAATAAAACTTTACAATTGATCTTTTGAAAGCTTGCTTGTTGATCGCCTTGGACTAGGCTTGAAGACCCTGATTTGCACCAACAAATCACTCCAAATCGCCCAAGAAAATCATACCAAAATCCCACCTTCCAAGCTGCCTTTATAACCTGCATTCGAGCTAGATTTTGTTTAGCAGTCGACTGATAGGGACCATCAATCGACTGCCCCTGCAGCCGTTGTGAGACAATGACATGTGCCACATTGGATAAGTTCCAACTGACAGACCATCAGTCGACTGATTATATCCATCAGTCGACTGATGGTTCAATTAGTCGAGTGCTCACGTTGGTCATTCGACTGAAGAGCATTCTATGCTCGACATCTCTGATTACCATATCATCACGATCGATCATGCCAACGATGATCGACCAACTACGTAGTCGACTACCGTGAGAACTTTCGCGGCCCAAACCCTAGTTGACTCCCATCAGTCGACTGACCATATTCCCAGTCGATTGATACATCTCAAATATGAGGTTTTAACCCAAGTATGGTGCCCCCAAACTTGCTAGACCACCCTTAGCCTAGACTTAAGCCTTCTAGCCACCTCCATCAGCCTCACGCCTATCGGATCCCTCCAAGTCATCCATGACTTGTTCATCCATATGCTAGCCTTCAGGTGCTTCCATCGGCTATTGTCATGCTAATAGTGTTTATACTACCAAGGCACATTGGACTTACGCTGCCAAGACTCCTGCTTGGACTTTACGCCGTCAACCATTGGACTTATGCCACCAAGACTCCCGCTTGAATTTTACGCCGCCAATATTCCCCTTGGACTTTCCAAATGCCAAGACTCAAGCTTGGACTTTCCCTTGCCAACCCAAGCTTGGACTTTCCATGCCAAGACCCAAGCTTGAACTTTTCCCTTGCCAAGACCCATGCTTGGACTTTCCTTGCCAACCCATGTTGGACTTTCTCTTGCCAAGACCCATGCTTGGACTTTACATGCCAAGTACTCAAGACTTGGACTTTTCCAATGCCAAGTGTCCCACTTGGACTTTCTATGCAAAGTACCCATGACTTGGACTTTACCATGACAATCACATTGTCATATATTTTTGTCGAACATCAAAATATCGCTCGAGTCAAACTCGAGTTAGGTCAATCGTGACCTGGGCCGATTGCACCAATAATCTCTCCCTTTTTTATGTTTGACAAAAACACCCTTGAGTTAGGCCCCTAACTCAAATTTCCTTACCAATTATCCCAAATTGGTAATTTTACCTTTCTCCCCCTTTTTGGCTAACATCAAAAAGGTTTTCTCCAAGGAGGTCAATGTCTCATATCCCAATGAGATCTTACAATCTCCCCTTTGGTCCAAAACCTCTAGGATGCCTACAATCTTCCTAGTGATAAGTCTCATATCACTTAAGAGAGGCAATCATACACACTCTCCCAATTTCCAAATTGGACATCTCAAAATCTCATTTTTCCCCTCATGAGGAAAAATAACATCCATCATCCCATGATGGATACCTCCCCCTAAAAGCTTGCTCCCCCTTGACCATTGCACCAATAATGTCCTTGGGAAGTCCCTAAGCCAATAGGAACTTTAAGCCATAAAAAATAAGGTTCAAAGTTCAACATTGAACTTTCCCACACCTTAAATTTGATACATCACCCTAACAACTCTCCTAATCAATATCTAATGGTTTTTCACCCTTTATAATGCTTCTTAAAGCATATTTTAGGGTTAAGAGTAGTTAGAAAACCCTAACATAGTTGAAATTGGGTTAAACATACCTTGTTTATCCGAAATCAGCTTGGCAGTTGACTCTATCGATAAGCGATCATTTATCATGCTCATCGATCAGCCCATCATGTGGCGATCATTGATCATAATTCAATTTGATTATCGTAAAATGAATTTCGAAAAAGCATAAGTAATTCTACGTATATAAAAAAACCGTGAAAGTTCATACATATATTACTTATAAGCAATACAATGGGTGAAAAATATTTTACCCATAAAATAGTGAAATTGACACAAAGTTCAAAAATGAAGAAAAACTTCAATGTTTTAGTTCACTTTGTATCAACTTCATCAATGGTGATAGCTATCAAAAGATAGAATTCACCAAGATTTTTCAAAATGATTTTGAAATGTTTTTAAAACCTTTAATTCCATTTTTCTAAACATCTCACTTGTATCTAAATGTGTGAAAACACATACAAGTCAAGTTCTAGTGAGATGTGGGCTTTGTTTATTTAGGGTCTCATGTATTTTTCTAGGCAACATTATTTGATTCTCTTATGCATGAGACTTTAAATCATGTCTTAGTTCTTAAATCCATTTTATTTATGCATGAATGATGATTATGATATAATGATACAAGAATAAAAACATGTGCCAAAATCATGATATCATGACATGTGATTGAAATCTAAGCATACATGACATATATAAATAACCCTAAATATGATCATGACATTTTATATGATAAAAATAAATATGATGGCATGACATATTATATGACAAACAAAGTATGACAAATAAAATATAAAGGTATATAATACCTAAATTTTAAAATTAATTGTCATTTATTATTATTAAACCCATTTTTCCATATTGTCAATTATCTCCCAAGTGTGACAAAAATTCAAAATGACACACTACAACCTCTAAACATAAATTGTGTCAATTTAATTGATTTTTCATAATCTCAAAAATATATTGGCACATCCTAAATTCTTTTAGGATCATAATTCAAATCTATTTCCAAGGTATCTATAATCTTGAAAATAACCTAAAGTGTCATCTTTACCATGGTTAGGTTAGCTACATATCCATTTAAAGTTGGCACCCCTAAATCCATCTAGTGTGAATCGATCACGCTCTTAGAAATCCAAAATCTATTTGAGCTCCTTGGATTAATTAGGTATGCCTTAGGGAGAACCTCCCTAGATAGCCTCCTAATGACCCTTTTAGGCTTTGAAGCCTTGGTCATTTGGGTTTTACCTAGGTCAAATCTAGAGGTAACTCCCCCTTTGACCTTTTTAATGGCTTCTCTAGGTTTCTTTGAAACCCTAGCCACTAGGCACACACCTTGGTTACCCTTAGGGATGACTTTCATAGTAACCTTGGTCTTCCTAGACCTAGGTTGTATTCCATAATCGAATGGAACACTGTGGTAGGTCTCCTTGGGCTTAGGTTTGTGACCCAAACCTTTCTTGCCCTTGGTTGACCCTTGTCTCATAGGCCCTTGACTTTGACCATTTGACCTCTTCAATTGATTTTGTATATTTCTAAGGGTCTTTTCTATTTTCTCAAGTCTTGACCTCAAGACTTGATTTTTCTTTTCTAATATCTCAATTTTTAATTTTTCATTAGCTCTTGAGATATTTTTATTTCGAGGCATATGTCTAATCCATTTAGGGTTGATGCCTAGGTGATCCTCTATCTTCCTAATGGTCTCAAGGATAGGTCTAGAATTGGTTGATCTAGGTTTGTCTTTAGGTAGAATATCTTTAGGGATATTAGTCCCAAATTTCTCCTTATTTAAAATACTATATGATTTTGCACCTAGACAATAAAATCTATTTCTACTAACATGTTTTTCATGAGTAATTGCAAGTGAATTAAAAGCATGTTTTTTGATCTTAGAACTAGAAGGTGCATTAAAATATACCTTAGGGTTTGCCTTAGCGGCTCCCCCTACATGTGTAGATCCTTCTTTGACCTTCTTGCTCCCCCTAGGGCATTGACTCCTAAAATGCCCTGATTGTTGGCATTTGAAGCAAATGATATGCTCCTTGCTTCTTCTAGTGGGGGCACTGACATTCTTGACTTTTTCGTTGACTTTTGATGTCGGAGGGGTCTTCTTAACTTTCTTAGGGCATTTACTCTTCTAATGCTCATACTCCCTACACTCAAAACATATAATATGGATTTTATTTTGAATTGAAGTGTTTGAGTTACCTAGGGTGGTGATGAGGGTCTCTTGAGCTTGTACATCACTTCTCCCCGAAGTAGATGACTCTTCTTGCTCTTGCCCTTGACTCGGAGATCTAATCTCCTCCCCCTCAATCCTAGAGGTGGAGGCTTCTTCCACCTTTTCTTCCTCTTCCGATCCGGATCCGGATGTTGATTCTCTATCAATTTCTGAATCCTCACTTGCTTGTGAGGAAGAGCTTTCTTCTTCGGCCTCCTATTCTTGAGCCGGTGATGGGTCTTCATAGAATCTTGCCACTTGGCTCCATAGCTCCTTGGCATCCATATAATCCCCTAAACTAGACACAATATTGTTAGGTATTAAATCATTCAAAAAATTTATTACCTTCTTATTTTTATCGAATCCTTGGAGTTGTTTCTCACTCCATCTCTTCATCTTGAGAAATCCTCCCTTTGGTCCTCTTGGATAGTTAAATCCCTCCATCAAAATGGATCATTCTTCGAAATCTCTCATCATGATGAAGTTTTCAATTCTTCTCTTCCATGAATTGAAGCCTTCTTGTCCATAAAGTGCATATGAGACCAGTGTGTTGATGTCCCATCCTAGTTGTTCTTCAAACTCCATCTTCTTCACCCTCTAGCGGTGCTCTCTTGGCGGTTAATCCAAATGAAGAGTGGCCTCACTCTGATACCAATTGTAGGGACCGTAGTGATTGCTAGAGGGGGGTGAATAGCGTCATCGTTGCTTGATGGATTACGATCGCGATTGTGTCTACAAATCGTGTTAGTGCACAGCGGAATAATAACAATAAAAACAATAACACAAATACAAGAACACATACAACACCAAATATAACGTGGTTCGGAACCGAATGGTTCATACTCCACGGATCGAGCTCAAACGAGCTCTAGCGATGCGTATAACACCACTAATCAAATAAACTTCTTCTCAGAACAATACGGAGGTGGAGAAACCTCATACAAATGGTCTTACAATAGTAAGAAACAAATACAAGCAATTACAATGAAATACAACAAAAGAAATGCAAAGAAAACTTTACAATCGATCTTTTGGAAGCTTGCTTGTTGATCGCCTTGGACTAGCCTTGAAGACCCTGATTTGCACCGGCAAATCGCTCCAAATCGCCCAAGAAAATCATACCAAAATCCCTCCTTCTGAGCTGCCTTTATAACCTGCATTCGAGCTAGATTTTACCTAGCAGTCGACTAATCGGGACCATCAGTCGACTGCCCCTGTAGCCATTGTGAGACAACGACATGTGCCACGTTGGATAAGTTCCAACGGACAGACCATCAGTCGACTGATGGCTCAATCAGTCGAGTGCTTACGTCGATCACTCGACTGAAGAGCATTCTGTGCTCGACATCCTGACGAGCAGTCGACTGATTACCATATCAATCGAATGATCATGCCAGCAGTCGACTGCCAGGGCACTTCCCATAGTCAAACCCTAGTTGACTCCCATCAGTCGACTAATACACCTCAAACATGAGGTTTTAACCCAAGTATGGTGCCCCCATACTTTCTAGACCACCCTTAGCCTAGACCTAAGCCTTCTAGCCACCTCAATCAGCCTCACGCCTATCGGATCTCTCCAAGTCATCCATGACTTGTTCATCCATATGCTAACTTTCAGGTGCTTCTATCGGCTATTGTCATGCTAACAGTGTCTACACTGCCAAGGCACATTGGACTTACGCTGCAAAGACTCCCGCTTAGACTTTACGCCGCCAACCATTGGACTTATACCGCCAATATTCCCCTTGGACTTTCCAAATGCCAAGACTCAAGCTTGGACATTTCCTTGCCAACCCATGTTGGACTTTCCATGCCAAGACCCAAGCTTGGACTTTTCCCTTGCCAAGACCTACGCTTGGACTTTCCTTGTCAACCTATGTTGGACTTTCCCTTGCCAAGACCCATGCTTGGACTTTACATGTCAAGTACTCAAGACTTGGACTTTCCCAATGCCAAGTGTCTCACTTGGACTTTCCATGCCAAGTACCCATGACTTGGACTTTATCATGACAATTACATTGTCATATGTTTTTATCGAATATTAAAACATCGCTCGAGTCAAACTCAAGTTTAGTCAATCGTGACCTAGATCGATTGCACCAACACACAAGATAACAAGAATGAAAGAAATAAACTATAACAATGAAGGTAAACTCTTCAACTAACAATAATGTACATGAAATAAAGGCTATTCTAGGAAGCAATTCATCAAACATATTTAATGCAAAATAACTAAGCAACTACACAATTGAAAATTCATCTAATTTTAAATGTAAAGGAATTGACAACTATAAATAAGTGTAACAAGCAAAAAAATGAAGTAAATGATCATCCCTCTAAGATTTACGTGAATAATGGAAAGAATACTCCAACTACGTTCGACGGAGCTCGATCAAGTCTCTGGAGCGAAATGAATGGCAAAGATAATGCAAACTCCCAAATTTGGAAGCTTGTGGTGACTCCTTGTCCTCCCGAATCCGGTAAAGCTTAGATGATGTCGTCGAGGTGGAACTCCTCTGTGAATCCACAAGAGGAGATGATAGTCGGCTGGAAGGTGGAGAACATCGTCGAATTCTTCCGATGGAGTTGTTCTTCATCGAATCCGATGAAGAAATGACAGTGGGGGGTTGTGACGACGTGTGCTAGGGCTCAAGAGTGGAGAAGATGCCCTAAAAACCTTTGAAAATTATTTTATAGCCGCCCAAACGAAGGTTTTTCACCGCGACACGGTCATGTCAAAAAGACACGGCCAACCGTGTTGAATTCTATGAAAAAAATCTTTCAATTGCTACAATAATTTCACTGTAGCTACAGTGATTTTATTGTAGCTACAGTACCACACTGTGCCAAAAAGGCACGGGTGGACAGTGATTTCACTATAGCTACAGTACAACTGCTATAATATCACTGCTACAGTATATTGCTACAGTACATCCTCAATAAAAAAATGCTCGATTTTCACTTGACATCCCCTATAAAAGCGAATATAGTGCTAAGGATATCAAATTAGCATATGTTTGTATTAAAGTGCTAAATTAATCCAATGCTCATAAGGCATGATAAATACAATGAATTAAGCATACGAGTGGATTAATATATTGAGGAATAAATCAAAATATGAGTTATCAACTGTCAGGCGAAAAATCAAGCCGATGTAGGTTATAAAAGGAGACTGCAATGGAGGGTTGAAGCTGTCGATTCGAGGAGCTTTTGGAAAGAAATTGTTACCGTGTTCTAGATTTCTCAAGCATCTCAAAGCAACTAAAAGCTCACTTGTTAAATATTGCAACTTCATTTATTTCATTTGCTTGTATTGTTATTGTTGTTTATTATTGTAAACTCTATTGTAAGAGATTTTGTCCATTTCCAATATATTATTGAGAATGAGATAAGATTTAGTGGAGTAGATACTAAAGTCCGACCGTGGAGTAGAAGCCGTAGATTCTAAACTACGTAAAATATTGTATTATGATTGTGTGTATTTTTATCTTGTGTATTTTATATTCCGTTGCTAATATTTCTATAAAGATAAATATGCAATCGAAACAAATAGAACGATACTATTCGTCCTCCTTTTAACGCATTAAATAGTCTCCAACGTTTTGCACACGGAAGGATGACTTAAGAAGAGGATAAGCAGTATCCAACTTGATCTTTATTTTCCCGGAGAAAAACAAAACTTCCTTACGTACATAGATTTTTATTGAGGATTTTTAATTAAAACTTTGTCTGGAATAGGAAGATTCTTAGAAAATAGAATAAGTTTAGGGCCACTTTAGATCTTCATAGATATTTATTGAATATAATATCAGTGTCTTTTTTACCCTTACCTTCTTTTTTTTTTTCCTTCCTTGAAATGTTTTTTTTAATGGAGAGTACTTTGATAATTTCGAAAATTGTTAGGAGCATTTTGGAAAAGACAACGTTAGGTGTGGGTTACGTGGGGTTCCGCATATAACAAACCATGTATATAAGTCAACGCCTAGCAGAACCAGAGCCAAAGTGGTCGGAACATCGTTGCCATGGAAGAAGAACAGAGACGCAAAGTGTGCGTCACCGGCGCCACCGGCTACATGGGATCTTGGCTCATCAAGAAGCTCCTGGAGAAAGGCCATGTCGTCCACGCCACCGTCCGGAATCCAGGTCCTCTTGTCTCCTCCGCGGCACTGATCCGCTAATTACTCTGCGTTGATCACTTTGTTTAGAGAGCACAAATGGCAGGGGACGAGTCCAAGGTGGGATTTTTAAGGAACCTCGCTGGCGCCGGCACGAGGCTCTCCCTCTTTTCTGCGAACCTCTACGCTGCCCACACGTTCGAGCCGGCCATCCACGGCTGCGAGTTTGTCTTTTTGGTCGCCACCCCCATGCAACACGACGCTTCCTCTCAGGTATTTCCGATCCTACATCATTGTCGATTTTTTTTTTCAGAAATATGACCGTTAAAAAGAGAATTAATCAAATTAGATAAGATAATTTTTTTTTATCTAGAATATTTATTTGTATACTTTAATTGATTGTCTTATAAAATATTTATAAACTTATGTACAAAATAAATTAATGAAAAAATATTTTTAATTCTTTCTCCAATTCATATTATTGTAACGTGATATCAGAGCCTATCTTTTCCTGCTAGAGTTTCTTTGTTACTCTTCAATTTTATTTTATCTACACCAACTCCAATTTTATTTTATCTACACCAACTCTGGACGGCAGCAGAATTGTGCAGTTCAGCCATCATCAATCTTTGGAAAAACAAAAAAAAATTGATATATCCATGAGAGATCATCCACCTTGTGCAACTATCAAAAGGAAAACAAGTCTTCTTCACGTGAGCTGCCACCTTGTGCAGACCTCTCCCCTTTGTTGCCGCTCACCTACTACTTCCTCCCTCTGCTCCGAAGAACGCAACTCCTTCACCTCAAGTTCGTCTAAGTGAGATTGCTTTGATTTGGATAGACTGGTTGGATATCCCAGTACTGGACTAGCATCTTCGAAGACAGCGCAATCACCTTGCCTTTGATTCTATTCCCAATACAGGACAGACAACTCTAACTCCTCTCTTTTGTTTTTTTAATTGAAATCAAATATCAAAATCTTCATCTTCATCTTCATTTTCTACGGAAACAAATCAAGCGGCATAACTCTACTCCTTATTTATAAATGTCATATTCTATCTTCCTATTAAATTTACTAATGATAATTATTTACTTTAGAAGATGCAATTTCAATCGCTACTTCGTACTTATGATCTACTTGGAATTGTAGATGATACCTCTTCTAAACTTCAAAAAGACGATCCTAATTATACAGTTTGAAGCAAGAAGAATCATCTAATTGTGATGTGAAAAATTTCATCGTTGAGCGAGCCTATACTTCCTATTATTATAGAGTTTGACAACTCTCAACAAATATGGGAAACTCTTGCTTGAACTTTTGCATCACACTCTCAAGCGTGAGTGCTTCAACTTCGCATGCAACTACAATCGGTGCAACGAGAAGACAAATCTATCAATGAATATATTCAATCGATCAAAATCATTGCTAATAATCTAAGAGCAATTGGGCATCCAGTTTCCGAACCAGATTTGTTGATTCATGTTCTTGTAGGTTTAGAGCCTCAATATGACAATTTTATTCCTAGTGTGACTACACGCATGAAGCAAGTGTCACTTAATACTCTTCATGACATGTTATTCTCTCATGAAATACTCTTACAATTACAATATCAGAGGATGTCAGATTATATTGCTCTCTGTGTGCACATAACCAACAAATCAAATACAACTATCTATCAATAACATAATCAACAAAATCAAGGTGAAAGAAACACAGGACAAGGACAAGGACGAGGACGAGGGCGAGGGCATTATCAAATTTGCTTTCGCAATGGTCGCTTTATATATCAATGTTATAAGAGATTTGATTCAAACTTTTCCGGAGGTTTTGCATCATCAAATCAACTTTCATCCTCAACTTTATCATCTTATCCAGGAGCATTCTCTCTTGCAAGCAATTCATATATAACTGCGACAAATTCTTCAGT
Source organism: Wurfbainia villosa (assembly GCA_025175895.1). Lineage (NCBI taxonomy): Eukaryota > Viridiplantae > Streptophyta > Magnoliopsida > Zingiberales > Zingiberaceae > Wurfbainia > Wurfbainia villosa. The sequence goes on along the minus strand of CM045987.1, from coordinate 121,241,525 downwards.
CTCAGGATGACATCCAGATTTTAGGGCAACTCATCATGTTACACTGAATTATGACATTCTCATAGAAACCTCCTCTTATCATGGTCCTGACATGGTACAAGTAGGCAACGACTCAGGTTTGAAAATTGCTAACCTTGGAAATATAATTTTTCATTCATTCGGTCGAATTTTTCAAATGCGCAATACACTTCATGTTCCCTTAATCACTAAAAATCTACTTTCAGTTCGTCAATTTGCTATTGACAATAATGTGTTTTTGAATTTCATCCTCATCATTGTCTTGTGAATGATCCCACAACTGGAATGACTCTACTCAAAGGAGAAATTAAAGATAGTCTTTACTACTTGCAACCCACATCCACCAAAGCCCTCATTGGAGAATGCACAAATAAATCCTCCTAGCATGCACGACTTGGTCATCCATCTCTTTGTCTAGTTCAAGAAATTATCAATAGGTTTAACTTACCAACTTCTTTGACATCTCCTTCTCATTCTGGTGAAGCATGCATGAAAGCAAATAGTCATAAATTACCTTTTGTCACTTCGTCTCATGTGTCTAGTTTTTCTTTAGAAATAATTCACTCTGATGTGTGGAGACCGACTCCTATTCTGTCAAATCAAGGTTTTCTTTATTATGTAATTTTTATTGATGACTTTAGTAAATTCGCTTAGGTCTTTCACATGAAAAGAAAATATGATCTTCTTGATATTATTGGAGGATCGTGGCTTAGCTAAAAGGGGGTTGAATAGCCTTGATGGTCCTCGATGGCTTTTCGGTCATTCTTAATTGTCTATAACATCGTTAGTGCAGTGGAATATAGATAATAAAGTTAAAGCAAAGACAATTAAGCTAAACAAGTATAAAGATGAAGCAAACGCAAACTCAAGCGATGTAACGTGGTACACGACCATTGCCGCTAGTCCACGGATGATTCGTAAGGTAAATCACTCTCTCAAATCAATCTACTAATCTCTCCTTTAGCTCAAGACAAGGTGGAGGTAACCTCTTTACACAAAACCCTCCCTCTTATAATAAGATTGAGATAAGAACATAGAAGAGGAGGTTAGAAACATTTAGGGCACTTAGAGAGCACTTAAGAGTGTAAGCATTAGCTGCCCCAAGGCCCCCAACCCCTCTTTTTATAGAGAAGAGGGGTTTCTTCCCGTTGGACATGCAACAATCAATTGTTATATGTCATTAGTCGACTGTTGTCATTCCAACGGCTTCTGACCAAACCTGAACTGTGACTGTTGCAGTCCAACGACACACTGGGCAGTCGACTAATCATGCCCATTAGTCGATTGATCAAGCCATCAGTCGACTGATCCTGACAATCAGTCGACTCGAATCGTTTCTGTGCCCGTGTCCACTTATAACAGTTGATTGCCCTTCATGGTAGTCGACTGATGGTGGACCAGTCGACTACCAAACCCTAGCAGTCGACTATTGGACTACAAAAACCATAGTTGACACCGGTCAACTAGTAGTCGACTCGGACCAATCGACTGATACATATATCAGTCGACTGTTGTCGGGTAAAATCTCAAAAAACAAAGTGTTTGAGCATTTGACCGCCGATTAAAACCTCAAACCACATGCTTGAGCATCCGCCACTTTCAATCGTTGAGTAAAACCTCAAATACATGTTTGAGCATCCGACACTTGATTTTAGCCACTTGGCCAAGTTCACCTACTTGAGCTACCCCGTCCCGGGTTACAATCGCTCAATCTCTTATCTCCCATAGAGTCCCACACCGAAGCTCTCTTCGTCCGGCCTGCATCCCTCTGATGCACTAAGCCCGCAGCTTCTTTCGTGTCATCCTTCGCGTCTTGCCCTGAAGTTTGCTTCCTTTGGCTTCACTCCATTTTCACCTTGTCCGATGGTCCCTCGGATGCACCAAACTCATGACTTCTCCCCCTGTCATCCTTCACCGACTCAAGGACCCGAGTCATGAGATGATGAACTCACCAATGCTTCATCAAGCTAACCATGTGTGATTTACTAAGTCCTGTACAACTTAAACACACACATCAAAACACATAATGTCATGGCCCGAGAGGGGTACTTGTCCGACGAAAATCGGACAGCACCTCCCCTGTACTACGGACAATTGAAACCTGTATACAAGGCCCACACGACCCACTATACATCGGCCAACATGGCTGGAACATAAAAACATAATGCAAATAGTATATGGGCCTCAGGCCAACAACCAAAGTAAATAAAAGGTCTAAAACCTATAGAATTACCCCTTCTTCCATCTGAGCAGGAACACACAACCACATATATAACCAAAACAAATCGAAACAAAAGTCTACAAAGACTTAAACAAGTACCACCAAAACGACAAAGAGTCTAAAGTATTACAAGTTTGAAACATAGAATACTAGAAATAAAGATGCAGAAGCCTGAAAGTCAAATAACGGAGTCTTCAGATCAGGGGAATGACAACTGGACCCTCCGGAAGGCTTCATCCTGAAATAAAAGAGATATCAATGGAGTGAGTAAAACTCAGCGGATATCTAACAGTCATGCATAGTAAACTATAAGTAGCAATAATAATCATGCTAGTATAATTTCTTAACAAAAATACATACCTAAAATTGTACATATCAGAATCACCTAAGCTAACATAAAATACATCCACACAAGGATATGTAGAATCACCAAAATAAACCATATAATACCTCATGTATGTGCATGACAATCATATGCAACAACCAAAAGTGCAACAATCAATGCATATAGTAAAAACATATGCACATGATGCAATCACCTGTGTCACCCCTGACGCTAGTCAAGCCACCATAAAATACCTTCTGTATGTGCATGACAATCATATGCAACAACCAAAAGTGCAACAATCAATTCATATAGTAAAAACGTATGCACATGATGCAATCACCCGTGTCACCCCTGACGCCAATCAAGCCACCGACAAATCATGTGTGTCGGCTGAGTGGGTAGGGTTGTGACAACTGTATACTCTGCCGTCACCACACCTATGTGATCGAGTGAACAGGATGCTAGCAGAGTATCACCCTCCTACCCCATGTATATATATGGGGAACATCACCTTGTCTCATCTCCTTGTCTCATGATAAAGAAGGGATCCCTTTCTGCTACCACATCGCAATACAAATCACCTGAGCGACCACCGTGGAGCCCTAACAGAGCAACTACACACACACACCTGAAATACCACTAACCCATGAGTAGTTGCGTGTAGATAATATGACTGACGATGGGCTCAACTATCAAGTGGTATCACCTCCTACCGAGGAGTCGATGATCGCCAGTCATGCAATAATGCAAGATGGTGCATGTCACTAATGCACGATACACCTATCAAACCATGGCTACCTATGGTTTGTACCAATAGGAGCCCATATTAAATAACCTAAGTACATATGTCTATGTACACATGCAAGTTATATTCTTTATTCATTTTATGCTCAGTATGTAAGTTATGTCACTATTCTAGTACTAAATAAACAAATAAAAAGTATCAAAGTGATAGAGCATAATATAATAAGCATATGAAACGACTACAACACGTACTAGGTAGTGACATACCAGGGCAGTTAACAAGCATAAAAAAAACTACTATTAGCTATAGTAAACAATGTACAAAGAGATGACAATATCTAAAAGAAGATAAGTCAAAGATATCCACCTGCTATGAATAATATCAACAGTCTTTACGCCCGTGGACCTGTCTCGTGACGAAAATCTGCACATACCAAACATTATGGCTAAGTCCAATCATAATACAACTGATCTAATTGAATCCTACATTGATTTCGTAGCCCGATCAACTAAATTGATCTAGTTATCCAGATAACCTAATCAAGCCTTCACATCAATCCCTATCAACCATTAGACGAATTAACAACATATTATGCATTTATGAACACCCATATCTAATTTACCCATTTCCATCTTAAATCTCACAGCCAACAACTCCCCTGTTCACAGCCATACAGAACGCATAACAAACCTCACATCCAACTCACCTAAAGGAGATCCATCCCACAACCCAAAATTCACCTGGAACCACAAAATATCAACCAACCGTTCAATATCAACCGAATAACACCAAAAATCGTGCTTACCAACCCTCGGATCCCACCAGTAGCCAATCTCTCCAAAATCTCTGTCCTGTTCATCGGAAAAGACCACTGCCCCACGTCTCACAAGGTAGCACCAACGTCCACCCAACATGTCACGCCCCGGAGCCCATTCGCCATCCAAATGACGGAGGAGCCCCTTAGCGACAATTATTCCGATATACATCGCTGGAACCAAATCAGATAAAAACTTTGAAATAATATAGAAATATAAGTATTTTATTAACCGCATGCATGCACGACTAAAATATAAATCAATTAAAAGTAAATTAGTTTTATGACACCAAATCAAACTGCGACCAAAATCTAAAGTACATAAACAAAATGCAATAACAAAAAGTAAATAAAACGACATCTCGATGATGCAGTGGGACCAGCACGGCAAGGGACTCTCTGAGCGACGCGAAGGTAAGCCAACTGGACATGTCCTCTACTAGCTAACCTGGAGGATAAAAGAAGAGGGGGTGAGTACAACCACTCAGTGGGTGGATAGAAAATAGTGCATAATCATAAGGGATATAATGGACATAATGGAAGTCAAAGGAAACAAACTAGAGTAATCCAAATCTCAGAGTACCAATATCAGTCTGCAACTACCCTGATCAACAATATAACAAATACACCTGCAACATATACAACCAACTGCAATCTACAAGCAATACATACCAAGATACCGCGACAAAGCCTCGTGGCTCTCGAGGTAATACAAAGACACTATCTGCGCGCAACCACATGCTACCACGACCGGGACTCGTGGGCAGATAAGCAATAAAAGACTCCATGTCTGCGGGCAACGACATGCTACCACGACCTGGTCTCGTGGGCAGACAGAGTATATAGCTATCTAGATATGGACTACATGCAACAACATGCTACCACGACCGGGTCTCGTGGGCAGTCAAGATGTAAGGTAGCTATCTAGCTACATACGATACACGAATCCAACTATCACTAACTTCGAACAAGTAGTCCAAGAGTATAACTCCGCGGCAGATCCTCTCAACCACGAATGGGAGACATAAGCGACCACAGGTATACAAAACAACCATAGTTCAAAAGTAGAGAACCTCTACTGCAGACCCTCTCAACCACGAATGGGAGACATAGCTAGCAGCCGAGATAGAATAAAAGTTAAAAATCCTCTACTGCAGACCCTCTCAACCACGAATGGGAGACATAGCTGGCAGTCGAGACAGGAGAAAAGTTATATATCCTCTACTGCAGACCCTCTCAACCACGAATGGGAGACATAGCTGGCAGTCGAGACAGGGGAAAAGTTATATATCCTCTAACAATTAATCTTATCTTAATTATACTATTTCACTAGTTCATTCATGATACCAATCTAACAAAATAATAGGTAAGCATCTTCCAGCACTATCTACCTATTTATATCTCAGCATTAAATAGGCACCCACAACAGTAATATCAATCAATAACTACATGTTAATGATGAGCAAGCAACCTAGAATCCAAGGGTTCAGCGAATATAGTATCAAAGTAATTCTAGCAATAACATCAGTAAACCAAATAACCAATAAAACCATGCACTAAATTCTAAAGATGTAAAAGATCCACCCACCTTTGACTGCAGAGCGACCTAGCAATCTTCTAATCCAAAGCTCTGCGTCCGTTCTCAAAGCTGTTATTTAACCCGATCAATATTTTAACTAATTAGTGGACAAGTATTTAATAACTCAATTAATCTCTTAGTTGACTATCTAATCAATTTAGATTAGATTAACTCTTAGCTTAATTATCATTGTATTAAACCAGCAACATAATTAATTAAATTAATTATGTTGTCGTAGTTGATTCAATTAATCATTTAATCAATTCAAACTCAATTTAATTAATCGAAACTAATTACTAATTAAATCTAAATTAACTGATTAATCAATTTTTTATTTACCTAATCCTAATTGCAGTTAAGTTTCTCACAGACGCTGACGTTTATTGCGGCGGTGTGGTTTGTTCGTCTTGTGCGCGCAAGTAAGAAGCGGCCCGGCTGATCGAACTCGAGCTGGCCGGCGGCGTGATCTGGACACGAAGGCGGCGACGAGGAGAAGGCGGCGATGACAAGCTGGTCGTGGGCGGTGCGCGTGTGTTCGATGGCGGCGACATGACGGACTCGGTTGGCGGTGGCACCGTGTGTTGAATGCGGCCAGTGGCGCGGCGGAAAGGTGTCAATCTTGGTAGCGAACGGCGGTCTGTGGCGGGAGGTAAAAAAGCGGAGAAAATAAAAACGTGAACTTAGGAAAAATAACCTAGGCCTACTTATAACCTATTTTTTTATTGAATTAATCAAATCTTGATTAATTCAATTAACGAGGTCCTACAAATTTATTCTAAATTCTCTAATAAATATTTAAATAACTAAATTTCGTTTTTGAAATAATCAACTCTATTATTGGATAAAACCAATTAGACTTAATCCAATTTGATAAAATCTTATCCCGAATTTATCCACTAATATACTAATAAATAACTAATTCCCATTTAATAAAATAGATAAATAAATTTACTTTATTTATCTCGTAATTAAATTATATTATTATCATATTATTTTATTTTATTTTTATTTTATTTAATTTGTTTTATATATATATATATATATATTACATTCTCCCCCACTAATAAAAATTTGGTCCCCAAATTTCCTACTCGATATACCCTAATGAAGATATCCTATCTACATTTCCTTCTTTTACTCTAAACAGTTGCTTCATCAGAATCTCGTTACCATCCAACTTCAATCCAGCAGATGACCTTGTTTCATTCTTCGCGCTTGGGATACATTCTGGAACTTCAACTATATCCTTCACAACATAAATAAGTTAAGTACATACTCTCATATTAACAAAATATGAAAGTCCTTATGTACTTCCATGGTTAGTTAATCCCTAATTCTTATGTTACTCTTCTAGCACATTCTAAACCTTCACATTCCTATTGTCAGATCGTAAACTTCTCGGTGGGTTATGGGCCCATCTTGCTTCCGCTGCGCCACCTTGATTGTTATCCTAAATTGGTTACTAGCCTTCTCATCTTCAGCAGTGTGAGATCCAACGTATTTGTCAAGTCTTTTACTCTAAATTGATGGTAGACTAATCTAAAGTTAAGATATGTTTGTCTCAATCCAAGGAATACTCCTTTACTTCATAGCAGGACATTAGAGTCTTCCTTGGTAGTGTCATTATGACAATTCCACTAGGTTGAGGTATCAAAATTCTACTAATTCTTCCTAAGAATTATCGAGATAAAAGAATGCAAACTGTCAGTATATCAGCAACGATAGAATAAACTGAATCGATACCTTATATACCAAATCCACTAGTTTGTTGCGCCTCCCCTCGAGTCATACCATGCACCCGTCCCGTTTCAGGTCCAGCTTGCTTTTCAGGAGGGAGGATTATCGAATTTGACTCGGGTTGCGGTTGACTGCAAAGAGTTCGGGTCAACTGGTGAGACTGTGATGGAGGCAACAGGTAGGGTTGTTGTGGAGGTGGTAGGTACTGTTGTGGTGGGCACGCTGGATAGTATTGGGAGGATAACAATGGGTGTTGCATGAAATAGGGCATCGATGAGTGCTCCAGGGACTGCACGTTGTACAACTGTGCCTGTGGGGGTACAGTTTGCTGCTGACGTGATGCTTGTGATACCTGGGATTCTCTTTGCTGTCGATGTTGCACGACCTGACCCTTCTGAGCTAATGCGTCCGTGGATTCCAACTGGGCTCTCAAAGGGCACTCCTTACTCATATGTCCCGGTAGTTTGCAATAAAAACATATCGATTGCTCTAATGGGCACTCCGACTTCATATGGCTTTGTGATCCACATTGATAACACCTTACCGAACCAGGGTTATATGATCGTTTCTGTTGGGTAGGCTCGGAGGATGTTCGCGCTGACTTCCTCGGTCGGGAGGCCCCTCCCGTGCTAGATCGTGACCCTTGGTTCTGGTTTTGTGCTTTTTGGCTGCCATCCTGTTGGTTCTGTGGTTGAGATTTTGTCCGTGATATTTGTTTCTCTACCTCTTTCTCCTGGGATATCTGTTGTTGGGTCATCTCAATCAACAGGGCCCGATCTAATGCTTCTCGGTAGGTACCAATGGAGGATTCGGACATCCTAATCCGTATGTAGGCTGCAAGACCTTGGATGAATTGGAGCATCCGTTCGTAGTCCTGTACCACCAGGTGGGGGCAAAATTCCGTAAGTCGACTAAACTCTGCATTATAATCCATGACGCTTCAATTGCCTTGTTTAAGATTTAGGAATTCTTGACGACGACCCATACAGAAAGAGGCGGGGAAATACTGTCTCTCAAAGGCCTCTCGGAACTGTCTCCAAGTGATGCTCTGTCCCTCGAAAATCGTCCGCTGCATTTTCCACCAAGTGAGAGCCTGACCTCGAAAGTGATACACCGCAAGCTCCACTTTTTCTGCATCCGTGCAGGTGATATATCCAAACGAGTCTTCTAGATTGTCTATCCATGCACGAGCAATCCATGGATCAGTATCCCCCTGAAATAAGGTAAACTGGTCCTTCATCATTTTAACCAATGCAGGTATACGCGCCTTATCCATGACCCAAGTGGTGGTGGTAGGGTTCGGGCTCTCTGAGGGATTACTCTTTGACCTCCAATGGGTGACTGACGGATCTGATCCTCTGCCTCTCATGCACCTCGATCGCGGCTCAAGAGTCTACATTTTTCGCCTCGATGGAAGGTTCAAGACATCGTAGTCGTTTAAGGTCGACCTCGTCCACGACCTTGAGCGGGGCATGCCATTTCCTACTAAGAGTAAATAGGTATCTAATAAGAACATTATGATAACTTCCTATAAGGAAAGTACAAGAACCACTAAAGACAATACTTTTCCTATAGCTCGAGAGATGTCCTTGACTTTTTGGTCCCAAAATACAAGAGTCCAAAGGAAAAGAAAACCTCAAAACACGAAACCCACAAACCGAAATCGCAAACCTAAGCTCTGATACCAATAAAATTGTCACACCCCGGAGCCCATTCGCCATCCAAATGATGGAGGAGCCCCTTAGCGACAATTATTCCGATATACATCGCTGGAACCAAATCAGATAAAAACTTTGAAATAATATAGAAATATAAGTATTTTATTAACCGCATGCATGCACGACTAAAATATAAATCAATTAAAAGTAAATTAGTTTTATGACACCAAATCAAACTGCGACCAAAATCTAAAGTACATAAACAAAATGCAATAACAAAAAGTAAATAAAACGACATCTCGATGATGCAGTGGGACCAAGGGACTCTCTGAGCGACGCGAAGGTAAGCCAACTGGACATGTCCTCTACTAGCTAACCTGGAGGATAAAAGAAGAGTGGGTGAGTACAACCACTCAGTGGGTGGATAGAAAATAGTGCATAATCATAAGGGATATAATGGACATAATGGAAGTCAAAGGAAACAAACTAGAGTAATCCAAATCTCAGAGTACCAATATCAGTCTGCAACTACCCTGATCAACAATATAACAAATACACCTGCAACATATACAACCAACTGCAATCTACAAGCAATACATACCAAGATACCGCAACAAAGCCTCGTGGCTCTCGAGGTAATACAAAGACACTATCTGCGCGCAACCACATGCTACCACGACCGGGACTCGTGGGCAGATAAGCAATAAAAGACTCCATGTCTGCGGGCAACGACATGCTACCACGACCTGGTCTCGTGGGCAGACAGAGTATATAGCTATCTAGCTATGGACTGCACGCAACAACATGCTACCACGACCGGGTCTCGTGGGCAGTCAAGATGTAAGGTAGCTATCTAGCTACATACGATACACGAATCCAACTATCACTAACTTCGAACAAGTAGTCCAAGAGTATAACTCCACGGCAGATCCTCTCAACCACGAATGGGAGACATAAGCGACCACAGGTATACAAAACAACCATAGTTCAAAAGTAGAGAACCTCTACTGCAGACCCTCTCAACCACGAATGGGAGACATAGCTAGCAGCCGAGATAGAAGAAAAGTTATAAATCCTCTACTGCAGACCCTCTCAACCACGAATGGGAGACATAGCTGGCAGTCGAGACAGGAGAAAAGTTATATATCCTCTACTGCAGACCCTCTCAACCACGAATGGGAGACATAGCTGGCAATCGAGACAGAGGAAAAGTTATATATCCTCTAACAATTAATCTTATCTTAATTATATTATTTCACTAGTTCATTCATGATACCAATCCAACAAAATAATAGGTAAGCATCTTCCAGCACTATCTACCTATTTATATCTCAACACTAAATAGGCACCCACAACAGTAATATCAATCAATAACTACATGTTAATGATGAGCAAGCAACCTAGAATCCAAGGGTTCAACGAATATAGTATCAAAGTAATTCTAGCAATAACATCAGTAAACCAAATAACCAATAAAACCATGCACTAAATTCTAAAGATGTAAAAGATCCACCCACCTGATTTGAGCGACCTAATCTTCCAATCCAAAGCTCAAGGTCGCTCTCAAAGTCAAGTATTTAACCCGATCAATATTTTAACTAATTAGTGGACAAGTATTTAATAACTCAATTAATCTCTTAGTTGACTATCTAATCAATTTAGATTAGATTAACTCTTAGCTTAATTATCATTGTATTAAACCAGCAACATAATTAATTAAATTAATTATGTTGTCGTAGTTGATTCAATTAATCATTTAATCAATTCAAACTCAATTTAATTAATCGAAACTAATTACTAATTAAATCTAAATTAACTGATTAATCAATTTTTTATTTACCTAATCCTAATTGCAGTTAAGTTTCTCACCGCGCACGTTGACCGCGAACAGGGGCGGCGGCTGGTTGTTTCGGTGCGCAACCGTAAGGGCAGCGACGGCGGTCGGAGCTCGGGCGGCGGCTGGAGCTCGGGCGGCGGCGATCTGGACACAACGAAGGGCGACGCACGAGGAGAAGGCGGCGACGACAAGCTGGTCGTGGGCGGTGCGCGTGTGTTCGATGGCGGCGACGCGACGGACGCGGTCGGCGGTGGCTCGTGTGTGGTGCGGCCGTGGCCGCGATCGGGCCGAAGCGGCCAATCGCAGCGCCAAGACCTGTGGGAGGCGGCGCGTGCTGGCGCAAGGTAACAGCGGCAATGGCGGTGCGGCTATTGGCCGCGTCTTGTATGCAGGCGACGGTGGCGACGACGATGGTTTCACACAATAAGGGCACCGGCAATGGCAATGGCCGGCGCGACGCGAGGAAGCGATGTACGAAAGGGTGGCGAAGCAGCGGCGGCGGCGTAGTTGGGCACGAGAGGAAATCGCGAGCAGAGGGAAGGGAAAAACGGAGAAAATAAAAACGTGAACTTAGGAAAAATAACCTAGGACTACTTATAGCCTATTTTTCATTGAATTAATCAAATCTTGATTAATTCAATTAACGAGGTCCTACAAATTTATTCTAAATTCTCTAATAAATATTTAAATAACTAAATTTCGTTTTTGAAATAATCAACTCTATTATTGGATAAAACCAATTAGACTTAATCCATTTAATAAAATAGATAAATAAATTTACTTTATTTATCTCGTAATTAAATTATATTATTATCATATTATATTATTTTATTTTTATTTTATTTAATTTGTTATATATATATATATATATACATATATATATATTACACAACAACACCAGTCCGTGAATCACACAAAAATAGAGAAACAATGGAAAACGAGAGAAATATATCAGTAAATTTCAACTTCACCGGTGGCACCCCCAAATTGCCCTGTTCACCGATCGAAAACCTTTGCTCCGACCCTTGGGGTCGCTGCGCCACTGCGGGCGGTCCCTGGCCTGAGATGCGGTGTGGTGTGAGGCAGAGTTGAAGCAGAGGCGTCGATGGCGCTTGGGGTTGGCGACGCGAGCCACGGAGAGGAAATGGGCGGCGGACGTGCAACGTGAGCGAGGCCAAGGTGTAGGGCGAGTCGTGTCCGAGGAGGTTGGCCGACATTGCGGGCGAGCAGCGTCGGCGATGGGGTAGGCAAACATCGGGGAGATCGCAAGAGGAAAGGGTAGGTCACGGAGGCAAGGCTGTCGCCCGTGGCGACGACGACGGGGGCAGCGACCGACATGGCAAAGGCGGTGGGGCGAGCTCAAGCAGCTGCGTCGGTGTGGCTGTGGACTGTACTGACACAAGGAAGAAGGCGGCTGGGTTGAGAAACGGCGACACATGGATGGCGTCGCGAGAAGAAGAAACGAGGTGGAGAAGTCGGGCGTAGCTGCGAAAACGCTCGGGAGAAATAGGAATAGTAAACCTAGGTTTATAACTTAGGTTAATTAAATGTATTAAATAATCTAAACAGACCCTTTAAAGCCTATTTTTCTTAACCCCATAAATATCGCATACAAGCTCCGTTTAATTCTAGAAAAATTCTGGAAAAATATCTAAAATTCTCCAAAATCCCAAAAATAATTCCTAGGATTATATTTCCTAAATTTTGGCCATTTAATTTAGTATTTTAAATTTCCGTATTTAACATTCTGATACCAATTGTAAATGCATATAAGATTCACATATCTCCACAATGGCATGATATTGTCCACTTTGGGCCCAAACCCTCATAGTTTTATTTTTGGGCTTTACCCAAAAGATCTCATGCCAATGGAGATATCTTTTCATCTTATAAGCACATGATCTTTTCCATGTCTTACCAATGTGGGACTCTGATTGTATTCACAATACTCCAACAATCTCCCCCTCAAACGAAGGACCACATTGACCCCCTCTCAAGCCTATCCGTCCTCCAAGGACATCATCTGCTTAATATCCGATCCTCAACCCACCAGAACTTCCTGCCAACTGTCTGGTCCTCTTGACCCAGCTGGACTTCCTGCCAGTTGTTCAGTCCTCCCGACCCAACTGGACTTCCTACCGAGTGTCTGGTTCTCTTGATCCGGACATGGGAGCTCAACTTCCTTCGTTCGAGGTTAATGCCTTGACATGAACCATGACTCTGATACCAAATAAATTGTCACGCCCCGAGAGGGATACTTGTCCGACGAAAATCGGACAACAACTCCCCTGTACTACAGACAATTGAAACTTGTATACAAGGCCCACACTACCCACTATACATCGGCCAACATGGCCGGAACATAAAAACACAATACAAATAGTAAATGGGCCTCAGTCCAACAACAAAAAGTGCAACAATCAATGCATATAGTTAAAACGTATGCATATGATGCAATCACCTGTGTCACCCCTGACACCAGTTAAGTCACCATATAATACCTCCTGTATGTGCATGACAATCATATGAAACAACCAAAAGTGCAACAATCAATGCATATAGTAAAAACATATGCACATGATGCAATCACTTGTGTCACCCCTGACGCCAGTCAAGCCACTGACATGTCATGTGTGTCGGCCGAGTAGGTAGGGCTGTGACAACTCTACACTCTGCTGTCACCACACCTATGTGATCGAGTGGATAGGATACTGATAGAGTATCACCCTCCTACCCCATGTATATATATGGGGGACATCACCTCGTCTCATCTCCTTCTCTCATGACAAAGGAGGGACCCCTGTCTGCTACTATGTCGAAATACAAATCACCTGAGCGACCACCATGGAGCCCTGACAGAGCAACTACACACACACCTGAAATACCACTAACCCACGAGTGGTTGTGTGTGTAGATAATGTGACTGATGATGGGCTCAACTACCAAGTGGTATCACCTCCTACCGAGGAGCCGATGATTGCCAGTCATGCAATAATGCAAGATGGTGCATGTCACTAATGCACGATACACCTACAAACCATGGCTATCTATGGTATGTACCAATAGGAACCCATATCAAATAACCTAAGTACATAAGTCTATGTACATATGTAAGTTATATTCTTTATTCATTTTATGCCTAGTATGTAAGATATGTCACTACTCTAGTATTAAATAAACAAATAACAAGTATCAAAGTGATAGATCATAATATAATATGCATATGAAATGACTACAACACGTACTAGGTAGTGACATACCAGGGTAGTTAACAAGCATAAAAAAAACTACTACTAGCTATAGTAAATGATGCACAACAAGATGACAATATCTAAAAGAAGATAAGTCAAAGATGCCCGCCTGCTATGAATAATATTTGCTGTCTTTACGTCCGTGGACCTGTCTCGTGATCGAAACCTGCACATACCAAATATTATGGTTAAGTGCAATCATAATACAATTGATCGAATCGAATCCTACATCGATTTCGTAGCCCGATCAACTAAATTGATCTAGTTATCCACTTAACTTAATCAAGCCTTCAAATCAATCCCTATCAACCATTAGACCAATTAACAACCTATTATGAATTTATGAACACCCATATCTAACTTACCCATTTCCATCTTAAATCTCACAGCCAACAACTCCCTTGTTCACAGCCGTACAAAATGCATAACAAACCTCACATCCAACTCTCCTAAAAGAGACCCATCCCATAGCCCAAAATTCACCCGCAACCATAAAATATCAACCAACCATCCAATATCAACCGAATACAATAACGATCAACCGAATAACACCAAAAATCGTGCTTACCAGCCCTAGGATTCCACCGGCAGCCAATCTTCCCAAATTCTCTGTCCTGTTCATCGGAAAAGGTCACTGCCCCACGTCTCACAAGGTAGCACCAACGTCCACCCAACAACACCAGTCCGTGAATCACACAAAACAGTAGAGAAACAATGGAAAACGAGAGAAATATACCGGTAAATTTTGACTTCACAGGTGGCACCTTCAAATTGCCCTGTTCACCGGCCAAAAACCCTTACTCCGACCCATGGGGTCGCTGTGCCACTGCGGGTGGTCCCTTGCCTGAGATGCGGTGCGGTGTGAGGCAGAGTTGAAGCAGAGGCATCGATGGCGCTTGGGGTTGGCGACGCGAGCGACGGAGAGGAAATGGGAGGTGGATGCGCAACGCGAGCGAGGCCATGGTGTAGGGAGAGTCGTGTCCGGGGAGGTCGGCTAGCATTGCGGGCAAGCAGCATCGGTGATGGGGCAGGTAGACGTCAGAGTGATCGTGAGAGGAAAGGGTAGGTCGCGGCGGTGAGGCTGTCGCCCGTGGCAACGGCGACGGGGGTAGCGACCGGCATGACGACGGTGGTGGGGCATGCTCGAGCAGCTGTATCAGTGTGGTTGTGGATTGCGCCAACGCAGGGAAGAAGGTGGCTCGGTTGAGAAACGACAGCGCATGGATGGCGTCGCGAGAAGAAGAAACGAGGTGGAGAAGTCAGGCGCGGCTGCGAAAACTCTCTGGAGAAATAGGAATAGTAAACCTTGGTTTATAACTTAGGTTAATTAAACCTATTAAATAATCTAAATAGACCCTTTAAAGCCTGTTTTTCTTAATCCCGTAAATATCGCGTACAAGCCCTATTTAATTCTAGAAAAATTCTGGATAAATATCTAAAATTCTCCAAAATCCCGAAAATAATTCCTAGGATTATTTTCCCTAAATTTTGGCCATTTAATTTAGTATTTTAAATTTCCGTATTTAACATTCTCTCCCACTAATAAAAATTTGGTCCCTAAATTTCTCACTCAAATGTATAATGAGTAAGAGATAGCACACTCAAGTAGCACAAGTACTGAAAGTATATTTCACGTACCTTAAGTAAACAGGTGGGGGTATTGAGCTTTGATATTTTCCTCAAGCTTCCATGTAGCCTCCTCATCGGTTTGGTGACTCCACCCGACTTTAACAAGTCGCACATCTTGTTCCGCAATTGTTGTTCTTTGTGATCCAGAATCCGTATCGGAATCTCTTCGTAAGTAGCATCAAGTTGAATGGAACCTGACACATCTAACAGAATATGTGTAGTATCTAGCTCATACTTCCTCAGCATGGACACATGAAACACATCATGAATACCAACCAAGGATCGTGGTAGCGCTAGGCGGTAAGCGACTGCTTCGATCCTCTCTGAAATCTCGAAAGGACCAATGTACCTTGGAGCTATCTTACCACGGAGGTCAAATCTCTTCACCCCTTTCACGGGTGAGACTCACAAGAATACATGGTCACCCATAGAGAACTCCAGAGGTCTCCGTCTCCAATCGGCATAACTCCTCTGACGATCCTGCGCCTCTGTCATCCTTCGTCTGATAATACGGACTAACTCTGCCTCACGCTGAGCTCTCTGGGGTCCTAGCAATTAGGCCTCCCCAACCTCCTCCCAGAGGGTGGGTTTCCGACACTGTCTACCATACAATGCTTCAAACGGGGCCATTTGGATAACCGAATGATAGCTATTGTTGTAGGCGAATTCCACTAATAGCAAGTGGTCCTCCTAGTTTGCCCCGAAATCCACAACGTTGGACCTCAGTAAGTCCTCTAGAGTCTGAATGGTCTGCTCAGACTGTCCGTTTGTCTGCGGATGGAATGTTGTACTAAAACGAAGCTGTGTGCCTACGGTCTGCTGTCGACTCTGACTGAATCGGGATGTGAACCGGGGATTTCTATCTGATATAATGCTCAAAGGAACACCATGCAATCTGATGATCTCCTGACAATATAACTCTGTCAAACAATCCAGAGAGTCGGTCTTCCGAATTGCTAAGAAGCGTGTGGATTTAGTTAATCGGTCAACGACTACCCAAATCGCGTCATGGCCTCGTCGTGTCTTAGGCAGACCCACCATAAAATTCATGGTAATGTGATCCCACTTCCACTCAGGAATAAGAATCCTCTGAAGTAGTCTGGCTGGTCTCTGGTGCTCAGCCTTCACCTGTTGGCAAACTAGACATCTAGCTACAACATCTGCGATGTCTTTCTTCATGTCGTTCCATTAATACAAATGTCTTAAATCTCGATACATGCGGGTTCCGCCTGGGTGGATCGCAAATCGAGAGGGATGAGCCTCCTGATGTAACTTCTCCATGACCAGGTGAGACTGAGGTACACATAATCTGTCCCGGAGATAAATAATACCCTTGTTTTCTTGGGTGAACTCAATCTGTTGTCCAGAGGTTATCTGGCTGCTAATGAACTATAAGTGTTGATCACCGACCTGAGCCTCTCGGACTCTCATCCTGATAGATGACTGAGCAACCATGGTAACAAGAATGTTATGCTCTGTCGGTCCCTGCTCCTCAAGGGCCAACTCAGAGAAATCCTGAATCAAATTCGTGACTAAAACTCGGTAGTAAGCTAAAGTCCCTCAGGACTTCCGGCTAAGTGCATCCACAACCACATTGGCTTTCCTCGGGTGGTTAAGTCTAGGGTTTCAACCTTTCTAACATGAACGCTTATCAAGGTCGATAAGATCATAAATCTACTCATAAACACGTCGAGACGATTAAGTCTAAATTATATCATTTCTACCAATTCAATCGTGTATGTTACAACATACTACCACGAACAGGTCTCGTGGGCAGTCAGAGTGTATACTATCTAGTTATCGACTGCACATAATAACATGCTACCACAAACAGATCTCATGGGCAGTCAGAGTGTATAACTATCTAGTTATCGACTGCATGCAATAACATGCTACCACGAACAGGTCTCGTGGGCAGTCGATTATCCTAGGGTGTTAAGCCTAGGGTTATCCAATACATCTAACATAGAACGTCTATCAAAGTTGTTAAAGATCATTGACCTACCAATAAGTACGTCGAGGTTATTACGCCTAGGGTCCAATAATATTGTTTCATTCTTGAGATCCGCTCCTACTGCATGACCTCATCTAAATTATACTATCTACTAGTCTCAATCGTGGTATCGACCGTGACAACACATAACCAAATAAGCATTTAATCATGATGTCCAATAATAACAGTAAAAACACACTAATAGAAATCAATGACTGAAATTAATTAAGGTATAACTAAAGGGTCATGCCAGTACGAAGTCAAGACAATAAGCATCAAGTGCAAATACACTATAAACCACGTAAGCAACATAATCATATCATCATGCACTAAAATCTAGAGAGTCAAAGAACCAATATATACCTTCTAAGCATTTATCTCAATAATCTAGGTTCCCTTCGGTGGTAGCTAATGGTACATTCCTAATCCTTCAGGAACCTTATCCATCTCCTCTGTCGGAGATTGAGTTCCTTTTGCATAAATAGATATTTGAGACTCTTATAGTCAGTGAAAATCTCAAATGTAATACCATACAAATGATGCCTCCAAATCTTCAAGGCAAAGATAATAGCAGCTAACTCTATATCATGTACTGAGTAGTTTTTCTCATGCTCCTTCAACTGGCGAGAAGCATAAGAGACCACCTTATTGTGTTGCATCAGTACTGTGCCTAAACCCTGGAGAGACACATTGGTATAAAGGACGAAACCATCGTCCCCTGATGGCAATACCAGAATCGGTGCTGACACCAGTCTCTCCTTCTACTCCTGAAAGCTGGTCTCGCAGGCCTCTGACCATGTGAATTTCACGCCCTTCTTGGTAAGGCGTGTGAATGACATAACAATGCTCGAGAAAAATTCTCAGCGAACTGTCTGTAATATCTGGCTAAGCCCAAGAAACTGCGAACCTCCTGAACCAATTTTGGCTGCTCCCAACTGGTGATAGCCTCGATCTTCTGGGGGCTAACTAAAATGCCTTTGCTGGAAAACACGTCCCAGAAAACCGACTGAGGGTAACCAGAACGCGCATTTACTGAACTTCGCATATAGTTGATTTTGTCAAAGCCTATCTAGGACATGGCGAAGATGCTGTGCGTGTTCCTCTTCGAAACGAGAATAGACTAGAATGTCATAAATAAAGACAATGACGAACTGATCTAGGAAATCCATAAATTCATGGTTCATCCAGTTCATGAATACTGCTGGAGCATTAGTAAGCCCAAATGACATTACCAAAAACTCATAGTGCCTATATCTGGTATGGAACGCTGTCTTCTGAACGTCCGAAACCTTGACCCTTAGCTGATGATATCCGGACCACAGATCAATCTTAGAATACACTGATGTACCTTTGAGCTGATCAAACAAGTCCTCAATATGGGCCAGGGGATATTTATTCTTGATGGTGACGACATTCAATTGCCTGTAGTCGATGCATAATCTCATTAAACCCTCTTTCTTCTTTATGAAGAGAATCGGAGGACCCCAAGGAGATATGCTAGGGCGAATAAAACCTCTGTCCAAAAGCTCTTGAAGCTGGACCTTTAGCTCGTCCAACTATTTCGGGGTCATACGATAAGGAGCTTTCGATGTCGGCGCCGTCCCTGGAATTAACTCAATTGTGATCTCTACTTGCCTTCTGGGAGGCAAGCCCAGTAACTCCTCTGGAAAGACATCCGGATACTCCCGGATGATAGGAATGTCTGAGATCTGACAGTCACCACTGTCCTCGGCGTTGATCAATTATATCGAAAAACCCTGACAGTCGTGTGATAAAACCCTCCGAGACTGAATCGCAAAAACGGTCGATATACCATCATTTCTGGTGCCAGTGAAACCCCACGAGGGTTGGTTAGGAGGATGGAATGTAACCACCCTCTTTTGGCAATCCATAGTGGCATGATACACTATTAGTCAGTTCATGCCAAGTATGATGTCAAATTCGATTATGTCGAGAATCAACAAATCTACCAGGAGTATAATGTTGCCGAAATCTAATGGACATCCTCTAACCTCCTGGGTGACTTCTAATTTATCGTCAGAGGGTAAAGATACCATTAATCTTGGTGACCTAAGTATGGGTAGTCTACCAATCTCTCTCAAGAATGCCCGAGAAATAAATGAATGTGATAACCAACTACCCCATGATACCATGTGCAGTCTGACCCTGATCAACAGGCTCATTCTTCGTAGACCTTTCTGGAAACTCCATCACCAGAGATCTCAATGTCCTCTTACATGGCTGCCCTGCACCATGTCTCGGCGCGAGAGCACGCCCACCTCATTTCATATCTGCTATATTATTACCCAAGTATCACTACGGGTAGAAAATTATAAAAATAAATAATTTCACCTATCATCACTCTGAAGATGTCCTGTCAACGCCAAGTCCCAAATACGATCTTGTCGAAATATGACTCCAAAATGTTCGAAATGCCAAATTGACGGAAATCCATAAAATTCAAAAATGCACAAGTTGACTTGCCAAATGTGGCAAACTCCGAAAACCCAAAAACCCTTAGGAACTCGGAACCTACGCTCTGATATCAAATAAATTGTCACGCCCTGAGAGGGGTACTTGTCCGACGAAAATCGGACAACACCTCCCCTGTACTGCGGACAATTAAAACCTGTATACAAGGCTCACACGACCCACTATACATCGCCAACATGGTCGGAACATAAAAACACAATGCAAATAGTATATGGGCCTCAGGCCAACAACCAAAGTAAATAAAAGGTCTAAAACCTTTAGACTTACCCCTTCTGCCATCTGAGCAGGAATACACAACAACACATATAACCAAAACAAATCGAAACAAAAGTCCACAAAGACTTAAACAAGTACCACCAAAATGACAAAGAGTCTAAAGTATTACAAGTTTGAAACATAGAATACTAGAAATAAAGATGTGGAAGCCTGAAAATCAAATAACGGAGTCTTCAGATCAGGGGACTGGCAATTGGACCCTCCGGAAGGCTTCATTTTGAACTAAAAGAGATATCAACGGAGTGAGTAAAACTCAGCAGATATCTAACAGTTATGCATAGTAAACTATAAGTAGCAATAATAATCATGCTGGTATAGTTTTTTAATAAAAATATATACCTGAAACTGTACATACCAGAATCACCTAAGCTGATATAAAATACATCCACACAATCATATGTAGAATCACCAAAACAAATCATATAATACCTCCTGTATGTGCATGGCAATCATATGCAACAACCAAAAGTACAACAATCAATGCATATAGTAAAAACGTATGCACATGATGCAATCACCTGTGTCACCCCTGACGCCAGTCAAGCCACCATATAATATCTCCTGTATGTACATGACAATCATATGCAACAACTAAAAGTGCAACAATCAATGCATATAGTAAAAATGTATACACATGATGCAATCACCCGTGTCACCCCTGATGCCAGTTAAGCCACTGACATGTCATGTGTGTCGGCCAAGTGGGTAGGGCTGTGACAACTATGCACTCTGCCGTCACCCCACCTATGTGACTGAGTGGACAGGATGCTGGCGGAGTATCACCCTCCTACCCCATGTATATATATGGGGGACATCACTTTGTCTCATCTCCTTGTCTCACGACAAAGGAGGGATCCCTTTCTGCTACCACATCGCAATACAAATCACCTAAGCGACCACTGTGGAGCCCTGACAGAGCAACTACACATACACCGAAAATACCACTAACCCACGAGTGATTGTGTGTGTAGATAATGTGACTGATGATGGGCTTAACTACCAAAGTGGTATCACCTCCTACCGAGGAGCCGATGATCGCCAGTCATGCAATAATGCAAGATGGTGCATGTCACTAATGCACGATACACCTATCAAACCATGGCTACCTATGGTATGTACCAATAGGAGCCCGTATCAAATAACCTAAGTACATAAGTCTATGTACACATGCAAGTTATATTCTTTATTCATTTTATGTCCAGTATGTAAGGTATGTCACTACTCTAGTACTAAATAAACAAATAACAAGTATCAAAGTGATAGAGCATAATATAATATGCATATGAAATGACTACAACACGTACTAGTTAGTGACATACCAGGGCAATTACCAAGCATAAAAAAAACTACTACTAGCTATAGTAAACAATGCACAACAAGATGACAATATCTAAAAGAAGATAAGTCAAAGATACCTGCCTGCTATGAATAATATCAACTGTCTTTATGCCCGTTGACTTGTCTCATGATCGAAACCTGCACATACCAAACATTATGGTTAAGTGCAATCATAATACAACTGATCGAATCGAATCCTACATCAATTTCGTAGCCCAATCAACTAAATTGATCTAGTTATCCACTTAACCTAATCAAGCCTTCACATCAATCCCTATCAACCATTAGACCAATTAACAACCTATTATGCATTTATGAACACCCATATCTAACTTACCCATTTCCTTCTTAAATCTCATAGCCAACATCTCCCCTGTTCACAGCTATACAGAATGCATAACAAACCTCACATCCAACTCACCTAAAGGAGATCCATCCCACAACCCAAAATTCACCCACAACCATAAAATATCAACTGAATACAATAATGATCAATCAAATAACACCAAAAATCATGCTTACTAGACCTAGGATCCCACCGGCAGCCAATCTCCCCAAATTCTCTGTTTTGTTTGTCGAAAAAGACCACTGCCCCATGTCTCACAAGGTAGCACCAGCGTCCACCCAACAACACCAGTCCGTGAATCACACAAAACAACAGAGAAACAATGGAAAATGAGAGAAATATATTGGTAAATTTTGACTTTATCGGTGGCACCCCCAAATTGCCCTATTCACCGGCCGTAAACCCTTGCTCCAACCCTTGGGGTCGCTGCACCACTACGGGTGGTCCCTCGCCTGAGACGCAGTGCGGTGTGAGGAAGAGTTGAAGCAGAGGCATCGATGACGCTTGGGGTTGATGACGCGAGCGACAGAGAGGAAATGGGCAGTGGATGCGCAATGCGTGCGATGCGAGCGAGGCCGTGGTGTAGGGCGAGTCATGTCCGGGGAGGCCGACCGACGTTGCAGGCGAGTAGCGTCGGCGATAGGGCAGGCAGACGTTGGAGAGATCGCGAGAGGAAAGGGTAGGTCACGGCAGCGAGGCTGTCGCCCGTGGCGACGACAACGGGGGCAGCGACCGGCATGGCAACGGCAGTGGAGCGAGCTCGAGCAGCTGTGTCGGTGTGGCTATGGATTGCGCCGACGCAGGGAAGAAGGCGGCTGGGTTGAGAAACGACATCGCGTGGATGGTGTCGCGAGAAGAAGAAACGAGGTGGAGAAGTCGGGCGCGGCTGCGAAAACTCTCGGGAGAAATAGGAATAATAACCCTAGGTTTATAACTTAGGTTAATTAAACCTATTAAATAATCTAAACAGACCCTTTAAAGTCTGTTTTTCTTAACCCCATAAATATCGCGTACAAGCCCCGTTTAATTCCAGAAAAATTCTGGAAAAATATCTAAAATTCTCCAAAATTCTGAAAATAATTCCTAGAATTATTTTTTCTAAATTTTGGCCATTTAATTTAGTATTTTAAATTTTTATATTTAATACATAACATCTTAACTTAAACTCTTTTCCACACACATCAAAACCAATAATATACATGAGTTGACTGCTCTAACAATCTCCCTCTTTTTGATGTGTAGCAATATGTTTAAGTTAGGTAAAATATTGAAAAATACTTAAAGGAAAGTAAGCATGTAAATCAAATATGAGTATCAAAAACTCCTCCTTAGCACATGCTAATTCCTACTAGCATGATTAATTTAAACTCTAACACTTCTCCCCCTTTGATGTCATCAAAAACATCATACATATATTATTCAGCATGACATCAATATCTAAGGCAATAAAAATAGCAAAATTTGACTGAAAAACACTCAAAATTGGCTATTGTGCCCATGCACAGTTCCAGCAGTCGACTGGTTCAGAGCACCAGTCGACTAGCACCTAAAAGCTCTGATTTCTGATTTCTAAAACCAACTTCAGAAATGCATTAAAAATAAAAAAAAATGAAAAATCATGAAATTTTGGGAACACATTTCTAATGAGTTCCTTTATCAAGGAAAAATGAGTTTTCATGAAAATTCATTCGATTTTTGAAAATTAGACAAAAACTCAAAAGTTTGAAAAGTTCTCAAATTTGTATCACCTTTGAAAGCTAGTTTTGCCTTAAAACATTTCAAAACACAAACCCTCAGTTTTCAAAACATAAAATGTTTTTAAATCATTAAAAATATTCAACTATGATCTTTAAGAAATATGTCCATGAATTACACATTTTCCTTCCCCATAGTTGGTCTATGATTACTATATCATGATACTCTTAATGACTCATCTAAATGTCATAAGCATTAGTGAATCACTTGTATCAACCTAACATCTCACCCACTTAAATGTTTTCAATCAAGTTCTCCTTATGGTGAATTGTGAGATGTAGCTAAAGGTATTTATACTTGACCAAAAATTTTCATGCAATGCTACCCAAGGTTAAGTATCATCCATCACGATCACAAGTCAAATATTATTACCCAACATCATTATAAGTCAACCATGTAATAAGATATGAAATAAATTCAAATATGGTTGACTATCCTAGGTTTTTCCTAACCTTTAAGGATTGACTTGGGAACCCAATATAAGTTCTTTCCAATAGGGTTCACCAAATATTTCTTAGGGATCCATTTTCTAGCTACCATTGTCTTTGATTGCCCCCAAACAATTAGACAATGATAGGGCTTTTCATTCTTTGATCCCTTATATCCTAAGCCCTTTTTTATTGAAACTTTCCCTTTGACTCCCAATGATCATATTTAAGTTATTTAAGCCTATAGTAAATTTTTCAAGTGCCTTAGTAAGATAATCTACCTTTTCCCTTAAAATCTTATTTTCTTCAATACATGAATCATTTAAACTAGAAGAAGAAATATTATCATGTGAGCATGCATTTTCAAGTTTTTCTTCTAGGGCCTTAATTTCATTTAGCATGCATTTTATTTTTCTTCTTAATTCTAAACAAATCCCTAGTTAAGCTTGAAATCATAGAAATAACATCTTGAGAGGGTAGTTTCTTTACCTCACTTACCCAATCTTCTTCTTCTGAATCCGAGGTAGAAGCTCCCCCTACACTTGAGCTCTCCTCCTCACTTGAGCTTCCTTGTTCTCGTTTGGATGAGGTGGAGGCAATGTCGTCAACTCCCATAAGAGAAAAATGTGAGACGATTTCTTCTTCGTCCGATGAGGATGGATCATCACATGTGGCTTTCAAGTTTTGGGCTTTCTTCTCCTTTTTCTTAGGCTTCTTTTCTTCTTTCTTCTTGTTGGATCGATGCGGTTCGCTAGACAGGGGGTGAATAGCGAAAAACCTTTTCTTTTTCTTTCGTTAAAACTCGAGAGATAATTAGTTAATTGCAGCGAAAATGTAAAAATAAAAAAAACAATCGACACAAGGGTTTTACTTGGTTCGTAGCCGAAGGCTACTACTCCAAGGCCCTAGTGGTCCTTGACCACGTACGGAGGGCAAAAGCACTAAAGGAACTCCTCCTCGTTAGAGGTAGGAGTTAATCGATACAAGAAGGAACCACAAAAACTTGAGATAGAGGGACACTCCCCCTCTCCTCGTATACGATAAAAGCTCCGGAAATGTAAATGACAAGAAAAACTAATACCGACGTACAAGAATAATAAGAGTTAAACCTAGACGTCGGAATGGAAGGACTTCGTTGTCGGAGAGTTGCAGCGTAACGGAGACTTTTTGGAGGCTTAGAATTGTTGTAAAACCCTAGGTTTGGCCCTCCTTTTATAGCCTTTGAGCCCCTTTTCGAGTGAGTCTTCAACCAATCACAAATGGACACCAAACCGCTTTGAGGTGGAGTGATAAGCCTTGACTCCTCGAATCTGATCATTGACCATCAGTCGATCGATGGCCATCATCGATCGATGGCGGATCGGGCCGATTGATGACCTTCTACGATCGGCATCGATACACGGCGTGAGTCCTCCCAAGCCGGCAATGACCGATGCTTGCTGCAAGTCAAAGTTAGCTCAACAAAAACATACTTCCGACGGTCTTCGACCGTCCGATCTCGACCTAGACCACCTATGAGATGTCTTGGGTCGGATCTACGCTTAAGATCATCCCCGTAAAGAGAATACGACCTCACTTACGCTCACACACACGAGCTTACCTCGATACTTACGTGTTGCTTTTGCTTCCGGCCTTCCACTCGATTCCATCGGCTCCCTCCGAAATCACTCGAGTGTCGCCCGACCACCGCGGCTTCCTCCAGGTGTCGCTAGCCTTCAGCTCCAGCTATAGCAATCTTCTGCACACTTGATTCAGCTCGTGAGATAACGACATGAGCTTAACTTTGTATCGTTTGCTATAATCAAAACTCAGGTTCGACTTAGGTGCCTGCTGCACCAACACTTCTTCCCTTCTTTCTTCTTGTAATTATTCTTCCTTTCTTCCTTGCTCTTGTTTAATAGGGGGCACTCACCCTTTGTGTGTCCCTCTTCTTGGCAATTGTAGCATATAACCTTCCTTCTCCTTCTCTTATCATGCGACTTATTAAATTTAAAACTTTTAAGAGCACGCCTTACCTTCCTTACCATATATGCATCCTCATTGCTATCCATTGAAGATTGCGATTAGTCATCGGATGAGGAGGGTGTGGACTTCTTCTTCTTCCCCTTATTTGCAACTAGTACTACTCCCCTTGATTGTGAACTTGGTTCTTCTATTATACCTTCAAGGCGAGTTTCATGAAGTTCAATGGTAGAAAAGAATTCTTCTAGTGTACTTACTTCTAGATTCCTTGAAATGTAGAATGAATCCAACATGGAGCTCCATTTTGATGACCAGGGGAATGCATCAATTTCTTTCATTATCATATCCCGGTTCGAGAGATTCTCCCCTACACTTCACAACCCATTAATTATCTCCCTAAATCTAGAATGCAAAGATAATACCTTTTCTCCCTTGTCTAGCTTGATGTTATTTAAGTGCAATCAGAGAAGGTCCTTTCTTGCAAGTTTGGCTTCAGAGGTGTTGTCATAAGCTCCACTAGCTTCTCCCACATCTATTTGGCACTCGAGCATTCTCCAATTGTCACGCCCCGAGAGTATGCCGAGCCAAAAAACAAACGGACAATATCTTCCCTGTACATGGCAACATATCCTGTTGATATAAGGTCTGCTGGCCACATCCACACAAACATAAACAAGTATATCTACATCAAAACACAATGGAAGACATCACAAAATAATAACAAACATACAACAACCCATACCAACATAAAAATATGAAACAAATACGGGTGTACACCCACAGAACAAGTCCACGACACAAAACGTCAAATAAACTTCAAATACATACTATAGTATACGAAAACTCAAAAAAAAATCCATGGGAGCCTCAAAAGTGAGATGGGAGGGATCAGCTAGTCATGCTCCAAGTTGGCACCCTGTCTTCTACCTGTTACCTGGGTGACAAGAAAATTCAGGGTCTGTGGTGGTGAGTATAAACTCAGCGGTAATATGAAAGAACATGTATATATCAAATATCACATGTAATTCTACAATATAATCTACAGATACATCAGGTATACATCAGCATAATAAATATATATACATGCATATACCCACAACTGAATAACAAAAGATGCTGACATACCTGACAGTCAGCTACCTACACTCATCCAACCTGAGTATATATCTATAATATACAACATGAAGAGTAATACTAACTCACACTATATCATGATATGGGTCAAAGTATCAAATAGACCGACCAACAAGTATACAGACATCCAACACCCAACCATATAGAAAATGTAAGTATCATGTATGAAGATATACAAACAAATGCAATATCACAATAAGCATACATATAGATTGCATTCACGGTCATTCATATATATATATATATATATATATATATATATATATATATAACGTCATAAGACACGGCAGTGCAGAATGCATGGTCATGTCGGCTCACCCTAAAGCTACCACGACCCCAGTGTGGCCTCGGTGGCTCGACATGACAACTGTCCCAACTCAACACCGACCACTACTCTCGAGTGGCCGAGTGGGCAGTATGGACAAGTAGCATATAAGCATAAAGAGCTAGCTACGCAATGGGGGTCCCTGCTATTGGCCACTCCGACAATCACTACCCATGAGTGGTCGAGTGTCACAAACGCAAGACAACTGCACGCAACTCCAACTACCACCGTCTATAGTGGTCGAGTGCGGTGCAATAATGCTCTGCTCTCACACCAGTTATCCCTCCATGAGTAACCTAGGAGGCAGGATGAATGACGACCCTCTCAACCATAAGGGAGACCAAGTTATTGGCATGTATGTAAATGACATGAATGTACAGTCACATACGATTCAATTCTATGTTCAAGACATTACTCACTTCCCAAGATGACCTTTTTATCCCATTTACAATTCAAGTCTTCATTCGTACTCTACTAAATACACCAAATTGAACAATTATAGGCTTACATGCATCACATCTATAACTCATAATCATGATGAAGGAAAATGTGATAACAACAATAGAGTATTTAAAAAGGGCAAAGACTAAGTATCAAGCATTAGAAAAACTAGAG
The DNA here is from genome assembly GCA_025175895.1 of Wurfbainia villosa. Taxonomy (NCBI): domain Eukaryota; kingdom Viridiplantae; phylum Streptophyta; class Magnoliopsida; order Zingiberales; family Zingiberaceae; genus Wurfbainia; species Wurfbainia villosa. The sequence continues at coordinate 121,213,043 of CM045987.1, read as the reverse complement.
TGGAGTTAAGGTCAAAGTGACAATAATATGAAGTTATATACTTCAGGGTTTAGCTGCTACCTAACCAGGGTAGGAAATTACCCAACTGTCATGAAACTCGTAATAATAAAGTCTTTACGCCCGCGGACCTATCACGTAACCACGTCCTACACACAATATAACCACCATTAAGTTCTCATGCATGACGTCCATTAAATCAACTCTTACATTGATCCCGTATCCAATTAATTTACTGCATAAGAATTAAAGTCTTATTCACACGAATTGTATTCATCCCAATAGCATTAGCGCACACCCAGACCGATCAAAGCCCCACAACAGAACACCAATAGGACATTCACAAATAGACCTCCAATCACATCATAAGTCACCTTATTTCCTAAATTCAATTACCCAACACATGGCATAAAGATAATTGAACTCACCCTTCAATCCCCCAGTCACAACTGCTTAGATCCACACCAAAGAGGGGAAAACCATCAGTGATATCCACTGAAAATTGATAAGATAAATCATGGCGATGAACCGAGATGATTCCCACTTAGTTAAACAAATCATCACCCTCTAGTTTTGCTATTTTCCGAAATCCCAACTGAGTGTGCTGAATATAAGATGGTATCAGAGCTAGAGCCGAACTCCAAACCTGTATGAGTCATAGCTCTTGTTCTTGAAGAACAATAGAATATCTGGATTTAGCCCTGGAAACCCTAGAAAACCAATTCTCTCACTTGACATGTGCAGACATACTACTTAAAACCTAATAATTTTAAACACTGTCTACATTCAATTGATGATCATATAAACTCCTAAAGTGACTTACTTCTCAGATTAGGTAGATCGTTGGTAAATCATGAAAGAGAGTTCTATAAAACACTTAAAACAACATCCAATAACCTAATTAAAATAACCAAATATCGAATGAGATCAAGAACAACCCTGATTATCTAAAAGAATCACAGGACACACTAAATCACTAGTTTAGAATACTAAGGTTAGATAGTATACCCGAAATTTAATCTAACACCGGCACATACCTTCTAAATCAATCGCAACCACTGACCCGAGTCAAACAGAACGTCACTGCAACGACGGGAAAGAAGATGCATAAGGATCTAAATAAGAATTTATCCCACTACTTGATCCGATGAGAAAACTAGCGATCGAAACCCATGACAGAAAGGAAAAAGAAGCCATGAGATATACCAACGATTTCAACTTCATCGATGCCTCTCCTCCCCCAATTGCTTTGCTCACCAAAAACCTATTGCTGCCCTTCACCACAAGAGCATCAGCTGTGGCAGAAGCTTCTTACCGTGGCGGCGACGCCACCGATCTGATCGCGCGAGGAGGTCGAGGAGATCCCAGGAGAAGGTAGTCTCCGACCGAAATGACTAGTTGTGTCGGCTAGGTCGTTGAGTTGTTTGTGTGAGGAGAACGATGAGTTTGGATGGGAAAGACCGACGGAATCTGAGCAATGAAGTAGAGAGGTCGCATGTGAGAAAAGGACTTGTTGCGAATGGTGGGAGAGAAAAATGCTCGAAATTAAGAGGTTCGGGCGGAGAGGAAATACTGGACGGTGGAGTCAGCGACGGGTGAGGAACGCATCGTGTTGAGAATCATACGCGAGGAGAAAGACCTTCGGTAGAGAGGAATGAAAGTGGTTGGGGGTTAAGGAATGGGACAGGTTGGGTTTGTGTTTAGCAAACGGGTCAGATGCACTAACGGGTTGGGCTTTAAAACCCTATAAGCCATTAACCCTAGATCTATTCAATTAACCCATAAGATTTAAATCTAGGTTAGGTTTAAGTAAATTCCTAACAATGTATCACTAATTTAATCTATCCAACAATATTATTATTATTATTATTATTTCACTGTGGTATTTTACATTCTCCCCCACTTAATAAAATTTGGTCCCTAAATTTCGTACTAACATGAAAAAATTACTTTAAGCAAGTTTCCGAAAGGATCACATACCTCAAGTAAACAAATGAGGGTATCGAGCTCAGATAGTATCTTCCAGCTCCCATGTAGCCTCCTCATCAGTATGATGCTGCCATCCAACCTTTACGAGTCAGATAATTTTGTTCTGCAACTGACGCTCCTTGCGACCAAGAATCCGCACTGGAATCTCCTCATAAGTCGCATTAGCCTAAAGTGGAATCGGTACCGCTTTTAGAACATGATCAGAATGCGACACGTATTTCCTCAGCATAGAAACATGAAATACGTTGTGAACACCTGCAAGTGTTGGAGGTAAAGCCAATCTATAAGCCACACCCCCAATCCACTCCAATATCTCAAATGGACCAATATAACGTGGAGCTAATTTTCCTTTTAGCCCAAATCTTTTCACCCCTTTTGTAGGTGAAACTCGTAGGAATACATGATCCCCGACTGAGAACTCCAAAGGTCTTCGCCTCCGGTCTACATAACTCTTATTTTGATCTTGTGCCTCAGATAACCGTCGTCTGATGACTTGCACCAACTCTGCATCATGTTGAATGCTCTGTAACCCCAATAGTTGTCGTTCCCCAACTTCCTCCCACAACACAAGAGATTTGCAGGGTCTGCCGTGTAAGGCCTCGAAATAAGTCATCTAAATAGAAAAGTGGTAGCTATTGTTATAGGCAAATTCTACTAAATGAACGTGGTCCTCCCAACTGCCTCCGAAATCCATAACACAAGATCTCAGCAAATCCATCAATGTCTGAATGGTACGTTCAGACTGTCCATCTGTTTGCGGATGAAATGTTGTACTGAGTCAAAGTTCTGTGCCCATGGCCTGCTGTAGACTTTGTCAGAATCACGAGGTAAATCGCAGATCTCTATCAGATATGATACTCAAAGGTACACCATGCAATCTGATAATTTCTCGACAGTACAACTCCGCCAGACGATCCAATGAGTCTATCCCACGAATAGGAAGGAAGTGAGCTGATTTGGTTAACCGATCCACGATCATCCAAATCGCATCATGTCCTTTATGGGTTCTAGGTAATCCCGTAACGAAATCCATAGTGATATGCTCCCACTTCCATTCCGGAATCAGAATTTCATGAAGTAATCCAACGGATTTATGATATTCAGCCTTCACTTGCTGGCATACTAAACATCGTGCAACAAAGTCCATAATATCTCTTTTCATACCATTCCACCAGTATAAACGTTTCAAATCTCGGTACATCCGAGTACCACCAGGATGTATAGCAAATCTTGAATGATGTGCTTCCTGTAGCAACTCTTCCTTAACTAGATGCATGTCCGGAACACAAAATCGTCCCCAGAAATGAAGTACTCCATTCTCGCCACTCGAGAAATCCGTCTGTCGTTCTGTGTCCATTGTGCTATGTAAGAACTGCAGATGCTGATCACTAACTTGTGCTTCCTTGATCTTCTCAGGAATAGTGGACTAGGCAACCATAGAAACCAATACTCCCTGGAATGTTTGACCTTGTTCAGACAATCCTAACTCTGAGAACTGTCAAACTAGATCGGTAACTGCTATCAGATGACTGGCCAGAACCCCATGAGACTTCTTGCTCAGTGCATCTGCTACCACATTTACTTTTCCCGGATGGTAATGAATTGTGCAGTCGTAATCCTTCATATATTCCATCCACCATCTCCTTCTCAGGTTCAGTTCTTTCTGTGTGAATAGATACTTCAAAATTTTATGGTCCGTGTAGATCTTAAATGTAATTCCATATAAGTAGTGCCTCCATATCTTCAACGCAAAAATGATGGTTGTTAACTCTAGATCGTGCACTAGATAATTTCTTTCATGATCCTTTAGTTGACGGGAGGCATAAGATACCACATGGTTGGACTGCATCAGAACTGCACCCAACCCTTGGATAGTAGCATTAGTATATAGGACCATCCCATCAACATCAGAAGGAATCCCTAAGACTAGTGCAGAAATTAGCTGCTGTTTTAGATCTTGAAAACTAGTTTCACAATCCTCTGACTAGGTGAACTTGACCCCTTTCCGAGTCAGATGAGTGAGTGGCATGACAATACTTGAGAATCCCTCCACAAATCTCCGATAATACCCAGACAGACCCAGGAAACTATGGACCTCCTGAACTGGTTTTAGCTGTTCCCAACTGGTAATCGTCTTAGTCTTCTGGGGATCTACTGAAATACCTCTGCTAAAAACCACGTGTCCAGGAAAACTCATAGAGGATATCCAAAAGGCACACTTAATAAACTTGGCATATAGTTACTCCCGTCGTAATGTCTCCAACACTATCCGAAGATGTTGTTCATGCTCCTCCTCAGATCAAGAATATATCAAAATTGTTGGAACGTAGGTGGCTGGCTAGAGGGGGGTGAATAGCCCTTTATCGTCGTACGGTGGAAATCATTCGTTCTTCTTGTGTCACTTGTCTACGATTGTCGTTAGTGCAGCGGAATGTAATATAAATGAAAATACTAACAACACATACAAGTATACACAAGATATACGTGGTTCAGAACCGAATGATTCCTACTCCACGGGGCGAGCTCAATGAGCTCTAGTTATGCGCACGAAACTAACTAAACTCCTTCTCGACAACACGTCGGAGGTGGAGAAACCTCGTACAAGCTATTACAACAGTAATACTAAAAATACAAGCCAAAATACAAAGATAATACAAAAGAAAACTTTTACACAATTGCTTTGATCACTTGTTTGTTGCTTGCTTTGGTTGGCTCTTGAATGTCTGGAATGCAACAACAATTCTCCTCCAAAATCATCCTTAAAGTCTTGGCAAAATCCTTCATCTCGAGCTCCATTTATAACCTGCATCGAGTTGATTTCGCGCCTAGCAGTCGACTGCCAAAAGGCCCCAATCGACTGCTCCTATAGCCGTTGTCTCACAACGGCTCGATCCATGCTGGAAAAGTTCCAACGGATCCCCCATCAGTCGACTGATCAAGCCCATCAGTCGACTGATGACCTAGTACTCGACTGCCCAGTTGGCTATGGAGCATTCTGTGCCCGCGACACTTCCATCAGTCGACTGCCATCCCTCGATAGTCGACTGTTGTCGACATTAGTCGACTGCTAGTCCTTGGCAGTCGACTGCCAGGCCACAAAACTGCAGTCTAACACCAGTCGAACCCTAGTCGACTTGGATCAGTCTAACCGACACCTATGCCAGTCAACTGTTGTTGGATAAACCTCAAACACCAAGTTGTTTGAGCATCCGACTGTCGGGTAAACCCTCAAACCTCACGTTTGAGCCTTTGAGACTCAGTCTTAGCCACTTGGCCAAGTCCACTTCATCCTCTCATGGAGTTCACCACCGAAGCTCTCTTCCCTTGGCCTACGTCCCTCGGATGCGCCAAGCGCACGACTTTGCAGTGTCATCCTTCGCATCTCTTGCCCTCAAAGTATGCTTCCCTTGGGCCTCACTCCATTCACTCCCCGTCCGGTGGTCCCTCAGATGCACCAAGCGCATGGCTTCGCAGTGTCATCCTTCACCTACTTAAGGACCTTCAGCCTAGTGAACTTGTCAAGTCCTCAAGACTTCCCCCACCAAGGCTACACACTTAGACTTACGTGATCAACCCATGTTGGACTTTCTAACACCAAGCCATATGCCTGGATTTTCCCAACACCAAGCCCCATGCTTGGACTTTTCACCACCAAGGCTACACACTTGGATTTACATGGTTAACCCATGTTGGACTTTCCAACACCAAGCCCTATGCTTGGACTTTTCACCACCAAGGCTACACACTTAGATTTACGTGGCCAACCCATGTTGGACTTCCCATGACAATCCCATGTCATGCGTTTTGTCTAACATCAAAATATAATTCGAGTCAAACTCGAGTCCTGGGTCGATTGCACCAACAATCTCTCCCTTTTTGATGTTCGACAAAACCTCAAATCCAAGTCTACCAATTATCCCTAATTGGCAATTCTCACATCCCAATGAGAATTCCAACTATCCCAATTGGTAACTTCTCCCCCTTTTTGACATACATCAAAAAGGTCCTCTCCAAGGATATGAATGTCTCATATCCCAATGAGATCTTACAATCTCTCCCTTAGAGGAACACACGCCTACAATCTTTCTAGTGATAAGTCTCATATCACTTAAGAGAGGCAACCCAATTTTCCTCCCATGAGAAAAAAGTACACATCCATCTTCCCATGATGGATACCTCCCCCTAAAGGCTTGCTCCCCCTTGACCATTGCACCAACAATGTCCTTGGAGAGTCCCTAAGCCAATAGGAATGCTAAACAATCAAAATTAAGGCAAAGTTCAACAATGAACTCTCATCCACCTTAAAATTGATACTCACCCTAAACACTTCTCTTAATCTATATCCAATGGATTTCCACCCTTTCTAATGTTCTCCCAAGCATGTCCTAGGGTTAGGAGTGGTTAGGGGACCAAAACAGAGATGAATATGGGCCTAACAACTATGGTTTACCCGAAATCATCAAAGATCGACTGACTCACTACCACTAATGACTTCCTATAACAATGATTGCAACTATCAGAAACCAAATTCCGAAAATGATAAGTAAATATACGTAAGTTGAAAAATCTTGAAAATTTATACGTATAATACTTACAACAAATACTATGGGTGAAAAATATTAGAAAATTATTTTACCCACAAAATAGTGAGAATTTTACAAAGTTCAAAAGTTAAGAAAAGCTTCAATATTGAGCCCTCTTTGTATCATCCCATTCAATGGTGATTGCTATCAAAAGATAGACTTCACTAAGGTTTTTCAAAATATTTTTGAAGTGCTTTTAAAACCTTTAATTCCTTTTTCCTAAACATCTCACTTGTATCTATATGTGTAAAACACATACAAGTCAAATATTAGTGAGATGTGGGGACTTTGTTATTTAGGGTTTCATGCATATCTCTAGGCAACATTATTTGATTCCCTTATGCATGGAACTTCAAATCATGTCTTAGTCCTTAAATTCATTTTATTTATGCATGAATGATGATTATGGCATAATGATACAAGAATAAAGTATGTGCCACATAATCATGATGTCATGACATGTGAATGAATTATAAGCATACATGACATATAAAAATAACCCTAAAAATGATCATGACATTTTATATGATAAAAAAATAAATATGATGTCATGTCATGGCAAGACAAACAAAGAATGACAATTATAAAATACTAAGGTATTGAATACCTAAGTGTTAGACCCAAATTGTCATTTCTAGGATTAAGTCCATTTTTGCCTTAATGCCAATTATCCCCCTAGTGTGCCAAAAGCCCAAGATGGCACACCATTACTCCTAAGAACTAATAGTGCCAATTTAATCATTTTTCACCTTCTCAAACCACATTGGCACATCCTAATGTGTCAACTCTTCCATGGCTAGGTTAACTACTCATCCACTTAGGGTTGACATACCCTAACCCATCTAGCGTGAATCGATCATGCTCATAGGAACTCAATACCTATTGGAGCTCCTTGGGTTAACTAGGTATTCACTAGGGATAACTTCCTTAGATACCTTTCTAATGACCCTTTTAGGTTTTGACACCTTAGTCATTTGGGTCTTTCCTAAGTCAAACCTAGGGGTAACTCCCCCTTTGACCTTCTTAGTGGCTTTCTTGGTTTTTCTTAAGTCCTTAGCTACTAAGCACACACCATGGATAATCTTAGGGATAACTTCCCTATTAGCCTTGGTTTTTATAGACCTAGAAGTAGTTCCATAATTGAATGGAACCTTATGTAGAAGAATTGAGGCCGCTAGAGGGGGGGTGAATAGCGTCGCTTTCGTTCGTCGATGGAATTCGTTCGCGTGTCGTCTCTACAAATTTGTTAGTGCAGCGGAAATAGAAATGAAAGCAATAACGAAAGAAGCAATCACACACGAACACAATTGTTTAACGTGGTTCAGAATCGCACGGTTCCTACTCCACGGATCGGGTTCGTACGAACCCTAGCGATGACAATCATACACCACTATAAAACACTCCTTCTCGAAACAATCCGGAGGCGGAGAAACCTCGTACAAGATGATTACAACAATAATAAAATATATACAAGCAAATACAATAATGAAATACAAATACAAGTTAAGGAAAACACTTTACAAGAGCTTTTGATTGCTTGATCTTTGATTGCCTTGAACTAGCTTTGAAGGACTGGAAAGCACCAACTTTCCCCTTCAATTTCGCCCAAGAAAATCGCTGCCTTTTCCTCCATTATGAGCTCCTTATAAAGCTTTAACCTATGCTGGAAAAAGTCGATCAGTTGATTGGTCGGGACCATCAGTCGACTGATGCCACTGTTATCGTGAGACAACGGCTAGATCCACGCTGGATAAGTCCAACGGATCTATCATCAGTCGACTGATGGAGTCCTTACTCGACCAGTCGAGTCTCGACTCCATTCTCAGGCTCGACCACGAGCACCACCACTAATCGACGATCACGATCACGATCACGACCGCCTACATCCGCAAATGATCGCTAGGTCACTTTCCGCAGTCAAACCCTAGTTGACTCGGGCCAGTCGACTGCCACATGGCACCAGTCGACTGGCACACCTCAAACATGAGGTTTTAGCCCAAGTATGGTTCCCCCATACTTGCTAGACCACCCTTAGCCTAGACCTAAGTCTTCTAGCCACCTCCATCAGTCTTACGCCTCTCGGATCCCTCCAAGTCATCCATGACTTGTTCATTCATCGCGCTAGCCTTCAGATGCTTCCATCGGCTATGTCATGCTAACAGTGTCTACACCGCCAAGGCACATTGGACTTACGCCGCCAAGACTCCGCTTGGACTTTACGCCGCCAACTATTGGACTTATGCTGCCAAGACTCCCGCTTGGACTTTACGCCGCCAATATCACCCCCTTGGACTTCTCAAATGCCAAGACTCAAGCTTGGACTTTCCCTTGCCAACCCATGTTGGACTTTCCATGCCAAGATCATGCTTGGACTTTTCCTTGCCAACCCATGTTGGACTTTCTATTTGCCAAGACTCATGCTTGGACTTTCCATTTGCCAAGACCTATGCTTGGACTTTCCAATGCCAACCCATGTTGGACTTTTCATGCCAAGACCCATGCTTGGACTTTCCCAAATGTCAAGTGTCCCACTTGGACTTTCCATGCCAAGTACCTAAGACTTGGACTTTCCCATGACAATTACATTGTCATATGTTTTTGTCGAACATCAAAACATCACTCGAGTCAAACTCGAGTCCTGGTCAATCGTGACTTGGGCCGATTACACCAACAATCTCCCCCTTTTTGATGTTTGACAAAAACCAAACAAACCATTGAGTTAGAACACTAACTCAAATCTCTTACCAATTATCCCAAATTGGTAATCCCAAATATTCTCCAAATATACTTCCCTAAACATTCTACCTCTTTTTGACTAACATCAAAAAGGTTATCTCTCCAAGGAGGTCAATGTCTCATGTCCCAATGAGATCTTACAATCTCCCCCTTGGTCCAAAAATACCTAGGATGTCTACCATCTTCCTAGTGATAAGTCTCATATCACTCAAGAGAAGCAATCTTATACTCTCTCCCAATTTCAAAATTGGGTTTCTTAAAATCTCATTTTTCCTTCCCATGAGGAAAAATATCATTCATCATCCCATGATGAATTCCTCCCCCTAAAGGCTTGCTCCCCCTTGACCATTGCACCAACAATGTCCTTGGGAAGTCCCTAAGCCAATAGGAACTCTAAACCATCAAAAACAAGGTTAAAAGTTCAATCATGAACTCCCAACACCCTAAACCACTCTCTTAATCCATATCCAATGGATTTTCACCCTTTCTAATGCTTCCTAAAGCATATCCTAAGGTTAGGAGTGATTAGGGACCTTAACCGTAGTTAAAATCGGGTTAAACAAGCTTGTTTATCCCGAAATCAGACAATCACCGAAAGTGATTCGTAAATCAATCGATCAATTCATCACCGATCGCCACTATGAGCAATGATCGATAATCAAAAATCCGATTTTCAGTTATCAGAAATGAGTTTCAGAAAATCATAAATAATTATATGTTTATCAAAAATTGATACGTATAATACCTATGACACATACAATGGGTGAAAAATGTTTGAAAAATATTTTACCCATAAAATAGCGAAATTGATACAAAATCCAAAAGTGACTAAAAACTTTAAAGTTTAAGCTCACTTTGTATCAATCTCATCAATGGTGATTGCTATCAAAAGATAGACTTCACCAAAGCTTTTCAAAATGATTTTAAAATGTTTTCAAAACCTTATTTTGGATCATGTTCCTTGGGCTCTAAGTACATGACTTGTACACAAGCTTTCCCAATGATCCACTAATAAAATTAGATGAGTTATAGTCCATCTAGATGCAAAAACTATGCACCTTGAACTCAACTCATATCCTAGCATCTCACATGTATCTAGGGTGTATAAATACACATACATGTCAATTGGATGTGAGATGTGGGTTTTTGGTTCATTTAATCTAGGGTTTCATGCATTTTCTAAGGCAACCCTACTTGATTCCCTTATAAATGGGACTCCAAGTCATGTCATAGTCCTTATATCAATTTTAATCAATTAAATGCATGAAATGATCATGGCATAATAATAGCAAAAGTAAAACATGGCCAATGATCATTGTGTCATGACATATGATATAAATCTAAAAGCAAATGACATTTACCTAAAACATGAGTATGACATATAAATGAGGAAAAATAAACATGATGTCATGTCATGTTATATGGCAAACAAAGCATGACATATAAAATATATAGGTATAGTGATACTTAAATTTTAATATTAATTGTCATTTTAGATAATTAAGTATATTTTGCCATATTCTTATTAATCTCCCTAGTGTGCCAAAAACCCAAAATGGCACACCAACCTCTAAACCTAAATTATGTCAATTTGATCATTTTATCAAACTTCTCAAATAATATTAGCACATCCTAAAATCTTTTAGGATTAAGACTCAAATGTATTTCCAAGGTAACCGTAACCTTGAAAATAACCTAAAGTGCCACCTTTGCCATGGTTGAGTTAACTACCCATCCAATCAAGGTTGGCACATCCTAACCCCATCTAGCGTGATTCAATCAAGCTCTTAGGAACCCAAAACATATTTGAGCTCCTAGGATTAATTAGGTATTCCTTAGGGATAACTTCCCTAGATACCTTCCTAATGACCCTTCTAGGCTTATTAGTCTTGGTCATTTGGGTCTTACCTAGGTTGACTCTAGGGGTAACTCCCCTTGCAACCTTCTTAGTGGCCACCCTAGGTTTCCTAGAAACCCTAGCCACTAGGCACAACCTTTGGTCAACCTTAGGGATGACTTCCCTATTGACCTTGGTCTTCCTAGACCTAGTTTGTGTTCCATAATCAAATGGAACACTATGGTAAGTCACCTTGGGCTTAGGTTTGTGACCCAAACCATGCTTGCCCTTGGTTGACTTTTGACTCTTAGGTCCTAGGTGTTGACTTTGACTTTTGGACCGTTGACTTTGACCACTAGACCCTTGAACTTGATTTTGCATAACCTTAAGGGTCTTTTCAAGTTTTTCAAGCCTTGACCTCAAGACTTGATTTTCCTTTTCTAGTTGCCCAATTTTAGAGTTTTGATTTAAATCTTGGGCATTGGACTTCCTAGGCATATGCCTAGTCCATTTAGGATTGAAACCTAGGTGCTCTTGCACCTTTCTAATGGTCTCCCTAGGTAAAAATTTTCTAGAGTTATTTGACCTAGGTTTGTCCTTAGATAAGTTGTTTTTAGGGACATTAGTCCCAAATTTCTCCCTATTATCTAAGTGAACACTTTTAGCTCCTAGGTAATAATATCTATTATTCCTACTAGCATGCTTTCATGAATAATTGCAAGATTACTTTTAGCATGCTTTTGCTTAGAATTTAAAGAATGAGCATTATGAAAATATACCTTAGGGTTTGCCTTAGAGACTCCCCCTACTTGTGATGCTCCCTTTTGGGTCGTTTTGCTCCCCCTAGGACATTGATTCCTATAATGTCCTTTTGAATTGCACTTGAAGCATATGATGTGCTCCTTGCCTTTAGGTGTTGGGGAACCGACATCCTTGATTTTTGGTGCCGGTGGAGCTTTCCTAATCTTCTTTGGGCACTTGCTCTTGTAGTGCCCATACTTCCTACACTCAAAACACATTATATGGATTTTATTTGAAATTACGGTGTTTGAGTTACCTAGGATGGTTGTGGTGATTGGAGTGGATTCTTCATTCCTCTCGGAGATTGAGGCTTCTTCTTGAATTGGTTCCAGCTCCAGTGTGGATGGTCTCTCCTCCTCAATCCTAGAAGTGGATACTTCTTCCACCTCTCCCACTTCTTCTTTCTCCGATCCGGAAGTTGACTCCATCTCAACTTCCGATTCCTCACTTTCACTTGAGGATGAGCTCTCTTCTTCATCCTCCTTGTCTTCATGGATTGAATGAGGCTCTTCATGGAATTTTGCCAATTTGTTCCATACCTCCTTGGCGTCTTTACAATCCTCAAGGTCACCTAGGCTACACAAGAGGTCATTAGAAATTAAATCAAAAATGAGTTTGACTACCTTCTTGTGTTTATTGAATTTTCGGAGTTGCTCCTCACTCCATTTCTTCTTCTTGAGAAACCCTCCCTTTGGTCCCTTAGGATGTTCAAAATCTTTCATCAAAGCGGACCACTCCTCAAGGTCTCTCATCATCAAAAAATTTTCAATTCTCGCCTTCCAAGAATTGAAACCTTCTCATCCATAGAAGGCATACGGAATTGGGGCGTTGATGTCTCATCCCAATGGTTCTTCCATCTTCACCCTCTAGCCTTTTGTCCCGGCGGTTAGTCCGTAGAAGAGCCATTGGGATGGGACTTCAACACCCCAATTCGTTTCTCAAGAAGGCATACGGAATTGGGTGAAGACCCAATTGGGATGGGACATCAACAAATACGATAATGAAATACAAATGCAAGTAAAGGAAAACACTTTACAAGAGCTTTTGATTGTTTGGTCTTTGATTGCCTTGAACTAGCTTTGAAGGACTAGAAAGCACCAACTTTCCCCTTTAATTTCGCCCAATAAAATCACTGCCTTTTCCTCCATCACGAGCTCCTTATAAAGCTTCAACCTGTGCTGGAAAAAGTCGATCAGTCGACTGGTCGGGACCATCAGTCGACTGATGCCACTGTTGTCGTGAGACAACGGCTAGATCCACGCTGGATAAGTCTAACGGATCTACCATCAGTCGATTGATCATACCCATCAGTCGACTGATGGAGTCCTCACTCGACCAGTCGAGTCTCGACTCCATTCTGTGCCCAAATTCACGAGCACCACCGACCGATCGACGATCACGACCGCCACATCACCGATCGCCTCACATCCGGGCGATTGCTAGGTCACTGCAATCAAACCTAGTTGATTTGGCTACCGACCGCCACATGGCACTCCGACCGCACACCTCAAACATGAGGTTTTAGCCCAAGTATGGTTCCCCCATACTTGCTAGACCACCCTTAGCCTATACCTAAGCCTTCTAGCCACCTCCATCAGCCTCACGCCTCTTGGATCCCTCCAAGTCATCCATGACTTGTTCATCCATCGCACTAGCCTTCAGGTGCTTCCATCGGCTATGTCATGCTAACGGTGTCTACACCGCCAAGGCACATTGGACTTACACCGCCAAGACTCCGCTTGGACTTTACGCCGCCAACCATTGGACTTATGCTGCCAAGACTCCCGCTTGGACTTTACGCCGCCAATATCACCCCCTTGGACTTCTCAAATGCCAAGACTCAAGCTTGGACTTTCCCTTGCCAACCCATGTTGGACTTTCCATGCCAAGATCATGCTTGGACTTTTACTTGCCAACCCATGTTGGACTTTCCATTTGCCAAGACCCATGCTTGGACTTTCCAATGCCAACCCATGTTGGAATTTTCATGCCAAGATCCATGCTTGGACTTTCCCAAATGCCAAGTGTCCAACTTGGACTTTCCATGCCAAGTACCTAAGACTTGGACTTTCCCATGACAATTACATTGTCATATATTTTTGTCGAACATCAAAACATCACTCGAGTCAAACTCGAGTCCTGGTCAATCGTGACCTGGGCTGATTGCACCAACACCTTATGGTAGGACATAGGTTTGTGACCCAAGCCTTTCTTGCCCTTTGCCGGTTCTTGTTTCTTAGGCCTTAAATTTTGAACATTTGACCCGTTTGTAGGGGATCAATCGGCCGGCTAGAGGGGGGTGAATAGCCCTCTTTCGTTGGATGACCGAATTTGCTCATCTACACACAAGATTAGCGCAACAGAAACAACAAGACAAGCAAAGGAACAAAGAAGAATACAAACAATGCTAACAAGATAGTATAACATGGTTCACGGCTACGCCGCTAATCCACGGTCCCCGATTCGTCCTCGGTGAATCACTCCGCCAAAACCAATCCACTAATGGTCTCTCCTTTGCACCAAGCTAGGTGGAGGTAACCTTTACAAATCAAGATCACTCTTCTTACAATAGAAATGAAGTAAAAGCAAGTAAGAAGAGTTTAAAGCTTGTGGGGCACTTGGAAGATCACTTAGAGCATAAGCATTAGGCATCCACAAGCTCACACCCTCTCTTTTTATAGAGAGGGCTGATTTCTTCCCGTTGGCCGCCACCAGTCGACTGCCATCCTTGGCAGTCGACTGCCACCACTTCAACGTCCTCTGAACACGTCGGATCCCGACCGTTGTAGTCCAACGGAACACTTGGCGATCGGCCGACCGATGGATCCATCGATCGATACCTCGTAGCCGACCGCCTACGGCCACGAGCGGTTCTGGCCAAACCTTCGACTACCGATCGGCCGCCAAAGAATCGATCGATGCACTTATACGGCGCCGATCGCCAACATATGGCGATGATCACGCAATCCGGCCCATTGGATACCAAACCTATTCGATTGAGAAGTGACCGCCATTCCATGGCAAGATCGGACTTAACATTCGTTTGATCTTCTGGCGGTCGAGTAAACCTCAACCCTTACGGTCAAGTTTCCGACACTCAGCCATTTGGCCAAGTTCACCTAATGAGCTACTTACATTTCACTCATTCTCTCATCTCACTCAAAGTCCCTTGCCGAAGCTCTCTTCGTTCGCGACCACGTCCCTCGGCAGCATCAGGCACACGACTCTGCAATGCTCCTTCGCGTCTCTTGCCTCCGAAGTCTGCTTTCTTGGCTTCGCTTCAAGTCATCTCGTCTGGCGGTCCCTCGGCAGCATCAAGCGCACGGCTCTGCAATGCTCCTTCTCCGACTCAAGCACGAGGTTGTGAGTGGTGAACCCACCTAGGCTCCATGTGTGAATTACTAAGCCCTGCACGACTTCAACGCACATATCAAATCACAATATCAAACTAACTTAAACCCTTTGCCACACACATCAAAACCTTATCATGGCAAGAGATTTCCCTAACACCGTTAACTGAATTTGTAATAATTTTGAGGGTCTTCTCAAGTTTCTCAAGCCTTGACCTCAAGGCTTGGTTTTCCACCTATAATCTTCCCAATTTTGATTTTTCATTCATCTTTTGGGAATTATTTTTCCTTTTAGGCATATGCCTAGATTTCTTGGGGTTAATGCCCAAGTTCTCTTCTATTCTCCTAATTGACTCCCTAGGTAGGATTGGTCTAGTGTTATTGGTCCTAGGTTTATCCTTAGATAAACTAATATGCTTGGCACCTAAATAAACATATTTATTTCTATTAGCATGGTTTTCATTGATAATAGCAAGTGAACTAAAATAATTTTTAGCATGCTTATAAGTCCTAGAAATTGAAAGTGCACTAATTGAATTTACCTTAAGGTTAGCTTTGGAAGCTCCCCTTACATGAGATACACCTTCTTGCCCTTTCTTCCTCCCCCTAGGGCATTGGCTTCTATAATGCCCCCTTTGGTTGCATTTGAAGCACACAATGTGCTCCTTGCTTCGAATTGTGGGGACACCAGTATCTTTCACCTTTGGTGCCAATCGAACATTCTTTACCTTCTTGGGACACTTACTTTTATAGTGCCCTTGTTCCCTACACTCCAAGCATGTTATATGATTTTTATTTATAATCACAATACTTGAGTTACCTAGGAAATTTTCGCTTCTCCCCGATGTTAAAGCTTCTTCTTGAACTTGTTCCGGGATGGAAGGCCTCTCCTCCCCCTCAATGCTAGAGGTGGAGGTCTCCACCAAATCATCAACATCTTCGAATGTGGATGGTGATTCTTCAACATCCTCGGATCCGGATGTTGATGAGCATTCTTCCTCGGCATGGACCAATGTGGGCTCTTCATGAAATCTTATCACCTTGTCCCATAGGTCCTTTACATCCCTATATTCACCTAATCTAGACCAAATATGGTCAGGAATCAAATCACTAAGCAATTTGATTACCTTGAGATTTGTCTTGAAGTCCTTGATTTGGTCTTGGGTCCACCTTGACTTCTCAATTTATCTATTTTCTTCATCCCTAGTCATTTTGAAACTGTTTTCTAGAATTAACATAATATCAAATCGGTTTCTAGATATACCCCATTTTTCTTCTCCACCATTGAAAGTCTCCTTCAAATTTTGGTGGTTGGAGGTTGTAGCTAGCCATCTTGTAGTTCTTGTGTTGGCGGTTAGTCCTTGACAAACTCCTTGGCTCTGATACCACTTGTTGGAACGTAGGTGGCAAGCTAGAGGGGGTGAATAGCCCTTTATCGTCGTACAGTGGAAATCGTTCGTTCTTCTTGTGTCACTTGTTTATGATTGTCATTAGCGTAGCGGAATAGTAATATAAATGAAAATACTAACAACACATACAAGCATACACAAGATATACGTGGTTTGGAACCGAATGGTTCCTACTCCACGGGGCGAGCTCAACGAGCTCTAGTTATGCGCACGACACTAACTAAACTCCTTCTCGACAACACGTCGGAGGTGGAGAAACCTCGTACAAGCTATTACAACAGTAATACTAAAAATACAAGCCAAAATACAAGGACAATACAAAAGAAAACTTTTACATAATTGCTTTGATCACTTGCTTGTTGCTTGCTTTGGTTGGCTCTTGAAGGTTTGGAATGCAGCAGCAATTCCCCTCCAAAATCACCCTTAAAGTCTTGGCAAAATTCTCCATCTTGACCTCCATTTATAACCTGCATCAAGCTGATTTTGTGTCTAGCAGTCGACTGCCAAAAGGCCTCAATCGATTGTCAGGTCACAAAACTACAGTCTAACACCAGTCGAACCCTAGTCGACTTGGATTAGTCGAACCGGCACCTATGTCAGTCGACTATTATCGAGTAAACCTCAAACACCAAGTTGTTTGAGCATCCGACTGTCGGGTAAACCCTCAAACCTCATGTTTGAGCCTCCGACACTCAGCCTTAGCCACTTGGCCAAGTCCACCTCATCCTCTCATGGAGTTCACCACCGAAGCTATCTTCCGTCGGCCTACGTCCCTCGGATGCGCCAAGCGCACGACTTCACAGTGCCATCCTTTGTGTCTCTTGCCCTCGAAGTATGCTTCCCTTGGGCCTCACTCCATTTGCTCCCCGTCCGACGGTCCCTTGGATGCACCAAGCGCATGACTTCGTAGTGTCATCCTTCACCAACTCAAGGACCTCGAGCCTAGTGAACTTGCCAAGTCCTCAAGACTTCCCCCACCAAGCCTCATGCTTGGATTTTCACCGCCAAGGCTACACACTTGGACTTACGTAGCCAACCCATGTTGGACTTTCCAACACCAAGCCCTATGCCTAGATTTTCCCAACACCAAGCCTCATGCTTAGACTTTTCACCACCAAGGCTACACACTTGGATTTACGTGGTCAACCCATGTTGGACTTTCCAACACCAAGTCCTATGCTTGGACTTTTCACCACTAAGGCTACACACTTGGATTTATGTGGCCAACCCATGTTGAACTTCCCATGATAATCCTATGTCATGCGTTTTATCTAACATCAAAATATAGTTCGAGTCAAACTCGAGTCCTAGGTCGATTGCACTAACAAAAATATCATCAATGAACACTATCACAAACTGATCTATATACCTCAAGAATACCCGGTTCATCAAGTCCATAAATGCAGCTAGAGCATTCGTGAGACCAAAAGGCATCACCAGAAACTCATAATGCCTATAACGGGTGTAGAATGTTGTTTTAAGAACATCCTCATCTCTTATTCGAAGCTGATGATATCCTGAGCGCAAATCAATATTGGAGTACACACAGGTATCTTTAAGTTGGTCAAACAAATCCTCTATCCTCGGCAGTGAATATTTATTCTTAACTATGACTGCATTCAGTTGCTGATAGTCAATACATAACCGCAACGATCCATCTTTCTTTTTGACAAAAAGTACCGGAGCTTCCCATGGAGAAACACTAGGTTGAATAAATCCATTATCCAATAGCTCCTGTAGTTGTACTTTAACTTTATTCAGTTCTTTTGGCACCATCCGATAAGGAGGTTTTGATATTTGCGTGGTTCTTGGAATCACCTCTATCGCAAATTCCACTTGCTTAGGAGGTGACAAGCCTAGAAGTTCATTTGGAAACACATCCGGATACTCTTGGACTACCCTCACATCAGAGAGAGGTGGTAGTCCTCCGTTCTCAACTTTGACTAGAGATTGTAAATAACCTTGACAACCCTAAGCTAATAACTTTTGAACCTGTAAAGCCGATATAATGGATAGCCCGTCATCTCTAGTGCCAACAAATTTCCATGTAGGTTGATCTGGTGATCGAAAAGTCGCTATTCTCGCTCTACAATCCACTGTAGGAAAATAAGTGGTCAACCAGTCCATACCGAGAATAATGTCAAACTCTACCATTTCTAACACCTGAAGGTCCACCGTAAGGATATGCCCATCAAAATCTAATGGACAACCTTTGATTTCTTGGTGGCTAATCAGCACCTCTCCTGATGGCAAGGATATTGCTAACCCACAAGAACGAACCATCGAAATCCTTCCAACTCTACCTAGAAATATTCTAGACACAAATGAATGTGAATTACCGGTATCAATCAAAGTATCAACATTTATAGAATAAACTAAAATCATACCCCGTATAATTGATCCCTTAGCCCGCTGCACCTCATCTCTGGTGATGACATAAATACGTCCAGTCTCTATATTTGACGGTTGCGTCCCTACTGAGGTAGTAGAGTGTCTTTACTCAGGTTGAGTCTAACTCTATGGTACTGGAGACTGAGTCACCGATGCAAGCATAATATAACCCTGAGAGTTGGCTGGTAACAACTGTGGTGCAAGTACCCCTGGATAGTAGATTACTGGAGATGTAGGATACTGGATAGTCGTCGGCATCACTGAAGGGGCACCCCCTGTATCTGATACAACTGTGCTTGTGGAGGTACTGATTGCCTCTGACTATAAGACTGCGTCTGCGGTGCTGTCCTCTACTACCGCTATTGGCTGGACTTTCTTCCCTTGTTAGAGCTATCAGAAAACTCCAACTGTGCTCTCAATGTACACTCCCGACTGGTATGTCCAAGTTGCTTGCAATAATAGCAAACAAGCTGCTCCAAAGGACACTCTGGAGCTCTATGACTTCTAGATCTACATCTATAACATCCAGTTCTATTCTGACTTTTACGGTTCTTCTGAGAACCTCCAGACTATTCAGAAGCTGGGCACTTCCCTTTTTGCACCCTAAACGATCCCTCTGTAGTACGTCGAGTAGTTCCCTTTTGATCCTGCTTCTTCTGAGTTTGATTCGCTGAATTTTGCTTCTGTTGCTTACTCTGGGACATCTGCTTCTTGATATCCTTTTCCCTGGAAATCTGCTAGGAAGTCATCTCAATACAGATAGCCCAGTCCAATGCCTCCCTGTAAGAGGCAATAGAAGATCCTGACATCCTGGCCCGAATATAAACAGTTAGGCCCTGAGTAAACTGGAACATCCGGTCTTTATCTTGAGTTACCAGATGAGGGCAAAACTCTGAAAGTCTGATAAACTCCGTGTTATATTACATAACGGATCGTTCCCATTGCTTCAAACTTAGAAACTCCTGATGACGTGTCATAGAAAATACGGAAGGGAAATACTGTCTCCAGAAAATATCCCAGAAAACTGCCCAGGTAATCTCTCACTCCCCGAATAGGGTTTTCTACATCTTCCACCAAGTAACAGCCTGATCCCTAAGGTGGTATGCAATTAGGCCCACTTTCTCCTCATCCGTACAATCCACGTACTCGAAAGTGTTCTCCAAATTTTCCAACCATGCACGTGCGATCCATGGATCAGACTCCTCACGGAACACAGTAAGTCGATCCTTGGCAGAACGTGCCAGTACAAGTATCCACGCTTTATTATTCAGCCAACTGGAGTTCGCAGGTCCCGACCTAATCAGTGATATATTCGGATCTTGAGACTCCGAACCTCCAATAGGGGGATGCTGAGGTTGTTCTTGAGTAGCTGGCTCAGTCGTAACTATATATTGTCCCACCACTCTGGCTGATCGCCTTGATGGACGACCTCAACCACGAGTCTGCACAGGTGTCATAACTCTGATTGTATGCACTTGTTGAACAAGTCTAGATAAGTATCTAACTAGAATATAAGTTATCAAAAATTCTTACTTCGTGCTGCTTGGAGCTCATGCCGCTGTCGATCCCATCTCACAAAACCAAAACTAAAAAAAATCGACTCCCGGGAAATCCAAGACTTAACGAAAAATCATTATGTGGCATTGCAGAACCTAGCTCTGATACCAATAAAGTTGTCACGCCCCGAGAGTATGCCGAGCCGAAAAGCAAACGGACGATATCTCCCCTGTACGTGGCAACATATCCTATTGATACAAGGCATTCTGGCCACATCCACACAAACATAAACAAGTATATCGATATCAAAACACAGCAGAAGACATCACAACATAATAACAAACTTACAACAACCCATACCGACATAAAAATATGAAACAAACATGGGTGTACACCCACAGAACAAGTCCACAACACAAAACGTCAAATAAACTCCAAATACATATTATAGTATACGAAAACTCAAAAAAACATCCATGGGAGCCTCGGAAGTGAGATGGGAGGGATCAGCTAGTTATGGTCCAAGTTGGCACCCTACCTTCTACCTGTTACCTGGGTGACAAGAAAACCTAGGGTCTGTGGTGGTGAGTATAAACTCAGCGGTAATATGAAAGAACATGTATATATCAAATATCACATGTAATTCAATAATATAATCTACAGGTACATCAGGTATACATTAACATAATAGATATATATACATGCATATACCCTCTAAACAACTGAACAACAAAAGATGCTGACATACGACAAATACTACTTACACTCATCCAACTGCCACAATATACAACATGAAGAGTAATACTAACTCACACTATATCATGATACGGGTCAAAGGTATCAAATAGACCGACCAACAAGTATACAGATATCCGACACCCAACCATATAGAAAATGTAAGTATCATGTATGAAGATGTACAAACAAATGCAACAAGGATAGCACAAACAAATACAACATCACAATAAGTATACATATAGACTACATCTATATAGACTACATATATATATATATATATATATATACACACACACACACACACAATGCAGAATGCATGGTCATGTCAGCTCACCCTAAAGCTACCACAACCCCAATGTAGCCTCGGTGGCTCGACATGACAACTATCCCAACTCAATACCAACCACTACTCTCGAGTGACCGAGTGGGCAGTATGGTCAAGTAGCATATAAGCATAAAGAGTTAGCTATACAACAGGGGTCCCTGCTGTTGGCCACTCCGACAGTCACTACCCATGAGTGGTCGAGTGTCACACACGCAGGACAACTGCATGCAACTCCAACTACCACCGTCTATAGTGGTCGAGTGTGGTGCAACAATGCTCTGCCCTCACACCAATTATCCCTCCATGAGTAACCTGGGAGGCAGGATGATTGATGACCCTCTCAACCATAAGAGAGACCAAGTCGCCAGCATGCATGTAAATGACAAGAATGTACAGTCACACATACAGATATCAATCACAGACCCTCTATTCTACAGGGAGTCATACTAATCTAATCAACATACTCTCTATCCTACAGAGAGGCATCCTCAATTGCTCACAACCAAGCTAGGAACACCAATCCATAGCGATGAACTATCAACAATCCATATGACCATAAATAAACACATGATCAGAAATGGGTATGCAATATAAGGATTTAACATACAATTCAATTCTATGTTCAGGACATTACTCACTCCCCAAGATGACCTTTTTATCCCTTTTACAATTCAAGTCTTCATCCGTACTCTACTAAATACACATAATTGAACAATTATAGGCTTACATGCATCACATCTATAACTCATAATCATGATGAAGGAAAATGTGATAACAATAATAGAGTATTTAAAAAGGGTAAAGACTAAGTATCAAACATTAGAAAAACTAGAGTGGATTCAAGGTCAAAGTGACAATAATATGAAGTTATATACTTCAGAATTTAGCTGCTACCTGACCAGGGTAGGAAATTATCCACCTGCTATGAAGCTCGTAATGATAAAGTCTTTATGCCCACGGACCTATCTCGTAACCACGTCCTGCACACAATATAACCACCATTAAGTTCTCACGCACGACGTCCATTAAATAAATTCTTACATTGATCCCGTATCCAATTAATTTACTGCATAAGAATTAAAGTCTTATTCACATGAATCATATTCATCCCAATAGCATCAGCGCACACCCAGACTGATCACAGCCCCACAACAGAACACCAACAGGACATTCACAAATAGACCTCCAATCACATCATAAGTCACCTTATTTCCTAAATTCAATTACCCAACACGTAGCATAAAGATAATTGAACTCACCCTTCAATCCCCCCATCACAACTACTTAGATCCACACCAAACAAGGGAAAACCATCAGTGATATCCACTGAAAACTGATAAGCTAAATCACGGCGGTGAACCGAGATAATTCACACTTAGTTAAATAAAACATCACCCTCTAGTTTTGCTATTTTCCGAAATCCCAACTGAGTGTGCTGAATATAAGATGGTATCAGAGCTAGAGTCGAACTCCAAACCTGTATGAGTCATAGCTCTTGTTCTCGAAGAACAATAGAATATTTGGATTTAGCCCTGGAAACCCTAGAAAACCAATTCTCTCACTTGACAAGTGCAGACATACTACTTAAAACCTAATAATTTTAAACATTGTATACATTCAATTGATGATCATATAAACTCCTAAAGTGACTTACTTCTCAGCTTAGGTAGATCGTTGGTAAATCACGAAAGAGAGTTCTATAAAACACTTAAAACAACATCCAATAACCTAATTAAAACAACCAAATATTGAATGAGATCAAGAACAACCCCGATTATCTAAAAGAATCATAGGACACACTAAATCACCAGTTTAGAATACTAAGGTTAGATAGTATACCCAAAATTTAATCTAACATCGGCACATACCTTCTAAATCAACCGCAACCATTGACCCGAGTCAAATAGAACGTCGCTGCAACGACGAGAAAGAAGATGCATAAGGATCTAAACAAGAATTTATCCCACCACTTGATCTGATGAGAAAACAAGTGATCGAAACCTACGACAGAAAGGAAAAAGAAGCCGTGAGATATACCAACGATTTCAACTTCACTGGCGCCTCTCCTCCCCTAATTGCTCTACTCGCCGGAAACTATTGCTTCCCTTCACCACGAGCACCAGCTGTGGCAGAAGCATCTTGCCGCGACGACGACGCCACCGATTCGATTGCGCGAGGAGGTTGAGGAGATCCCAGGAGAAGGTAGTCTTCGATCGAAATGACTAGCCGTGGCGGCTAGGTCGTCGAGTTGTTTGCGCGAGGAGACCGACGAGTCAGGATGGGAAAGACCGGTGGAATCAGAACGATGAAGCAGAAAGGTCACGTGTGAGAAAAGGAATTGTCATGAATGGTGGGAGAGAAAAACACTCGAAATTAAGAGGTTCGTGCAGAGAGGAAATGCTGGACGGCGGAGTCGGCGACAGGTGAGGAACGCGGCGTGTCGAGAATTGCACGCGCGGAGAAAGGCATTCGGCAGAGAGGAACGGAAGTGGATGGGGGTTAAGGAATGGGACGGGTCAGGATTTGGTTTAGCAAACGAGTCAGATGTACTAACGGATTGGGCTTTAAAACCCTATAAGCCATTAACCCTAGATCTATTCAATTAACCCATAAGATTTAAATCTAAGTTAGGTTTAAGTAAATTCCTAACCATGTATCACTAATTTAATCTATCTAACAATAATATTATTTATTATTATTATTATTATTATTTACTGTGGTATTTTACACCAATTCTATTAATCTCTTGTTGGGGTAGCACATTGAAGAGATGGTGCTTTTCTTTCGAATTTGCTAAGTGCTCCTCTTTTTTCTTCTTTGTCCATCTCGATTTCTCTATTGACTTATTCTCTTCATCCCTAGGCACCTCAAAATCATTTTTCATAATTAACATAATGTCAAAGTCGGTTTCAAAGAATACCTCCATCCATTTCTTCCACCATGAGAAATCGCCTTCTAATTTAGGCAGGTGGATGTTCATGCCAACCATCTTATGACTTGCTTGTTACGGCGATGAGTATGTTGACAAGCTTCTCGCTCTAATACCACTTGTTGGAGAATCGTGGCCCAGCTAGAAGGGGGTTGAATAGCCTTGATGGTGCTCGATGGCTTTTGGTCATTCTTAATTGTTTATAATATCATTAGCGCAACGGAATATAGATAATAAAGCTAAAGCAAAGACAATTAAGCTATACAAGTATAAAGATGAAGCAAACACAAACTCAAGCGATGTAACATGGTTCACGGCCCTTGCCGCTAGTCCACGGATGATTCGTAAGGCAAATCACTCCCTTAAATCAATCCACTAATCTCTCCTTTAGCTTAAGACAAGGTGGAGGTAACCTCTTTACACAAAACCCTCCCTCTTACAATAAGATTGAGATAAGAACAAGAAAGAGGAGGCTAGAAATATTTAGGGCACTTGGAGAGCACTTAGGAGTGGAAGCATTAGCTGCCCCAAAGTCCCAACCCCTCTTTTTATAGAGAAGAGGGGTTTCTTCTCGTTGGGCATGCAATAGTCAACTGTTGCATGCCATCAGTCGACTACTATCGTTCCAATGGCTTCTGACCAAGCCTGAACTGTGATCATTGCAGTTCAACAACACACTGGGCAGTCGACTGATCATGCCCATTAGTCGATTAATCAAGCCATCAGTCGACTGATCCTGGCATTCAGTTGACTAAAATCATTTCTGTGCCCGTGTCCACTTATAACAGTCGATTACCCTTCACGATAGTCGACTGATGTGGACTAGTCGACTGTCAAACCCTAGCAGTTGATTGTTGGGCCACAAAAAACCCTAATTGACACCGTTTAACTAGCAGTCGACTCGGACCAATCGACTGATACCTATATCAGTCGACTATTGTCGGGTAAAATCTCAAACAACAAAGTGTTTGAGCATCTGATTATCGGGTAAAATCTCAAACCACATGTTTGAGCATTCGACACTTTCAATCGTCGGGTAAAACCTCACACACATGTTTGAGCGTCCGACACTTGACTTTAGCTACCCCGTACCGGGTTACAATCGTTTAATCTCTCATCTCCCATGAAGTCCCTTACTAAAGCTCTCTTCGTCCGGCCTGTGTCCCTCGGATGCACTAAGCTCGTGGCTTCTCCCGTGTCATCCTTTGCGTCTTGCCATGAAGTCTGCTTTCTTTGGCTTCACTCCATTTGCTCTTCGTCCGACGGTCCCTCGGATGCACTAAGCTCACGACTTCTCTCCGTGCCATCCTTCACTAACTCAAGAACCCGAGCCATGAGATGATAAACTCGTCAATGCTTCATCAAGCTAACCATGTGTGATTTACTAAGTCCTGCACAACTTAAACACACACATCAAAATACATAACAACCTAACTTAAACCCTTTGCCACACACATGAATGTAGTAGGCTCTAAATGGATATTTCACCTTAAACATCGAGCTGATGGTTCTCTTGAACGATACAAAGCACAACTAGTAGCGAAAAAATTTAGTCAACAACTAGGTATTGACTTTAATGACATCTTTAACCTAGTTTTCAAAATCACATATGTCAGATTATTATTATCAATAGTAGTAAGTTCGAATTGGCATATTCGACAATTAGATGTTTCTAATTTGTTTCTTCATGGTCATATTGAGAAAACTTTATTTATGGAGCAACCACTTGGGTTCATTCATCCACAATTTCCAACTCATGTTTGTCAACTTAAGAAATTTATATATGATCTTCGGCAAACTCCTCGTACATGGTTTGATAGCTTATCTAATTGGTTACAAGTACAAGGATTTTCTGAATAAAAAACTGACTCTTCTCTATTTTATAAATATAAGGATGGATCTATGATATTTTTCCTTATTTATGTGGATGACATCTTAATAACTGGAAATGATCAAAAGAACATTACAAATTTATTAAGTCTTCTCGATCAAGAATTTTCTATTCGAGATTTGGGCAATGCTCAATTTTTTTTTGGTATTGAACTTATCCCACAAGACGAAGGTTGTCTTCTTTCTCAAAGCAAATACATTGTTGGACTTCTTCAAAGAGCTAAAATGGAAGGAGCACGTCCGATTTCCACACCAATTACTATAAATAACAATACTATACCCTCATCTTCTCCTCCTATATTTGATCTTCAGATTTATCGAAGTATTGTTGGAGCCTTACAGTATGTTACTATCACACAACCTGATATTATGTTTGTTGTAAATCGTGCTTGTCAGTTTATTCATGCCCCCACTGAACAAAATTGGAAATGTGTAAAAAGAATTCTGTGCTATCTCAAAGACACTATATTGCACGGTATTCTACTATGTCGTCATTTATCGCGAGATTTATACGCTTATAGTGATGCGGATTGAGCAAATTCTCCTGAAGATAGACACTCTACTAGTGGATATGCAATATTTCTTGGACGAAATATTATCTCATAAAATTCGAAAAAGCAACCTACAGTTTCTCGCTCAAGCACTGGCTGAATATAAAGTTATAGCCAATACAACATCTGAAATTATTTGGCTTCAATCACTTCTTTCTGAATTACATTTTGTGTCAAATACCACACCGAAAATTTTGTGTAACAATATTGGAGCAACATATCTTACAGTAAATCTAATTTTTCATGCTCGTACAAAACACATAGAAATTGATTTTTATTTTGTTCGAGAGCAAGTTGCTAACTAAATAATTATCCGTCTCATATATCTCTGTAAAAGATCAAATCGATGATATCTTTACCAAGCCATTATCGAGACATCGTTTCAATAAGTTGACAATTAAATTCAACGTGAAAGATCTCCCGTTAAATTTAAATTTATAGGGAGATAAAAGAGAATTAATCAAATAGACTTTGTCAAATTAAATAAGATAAATTTTTCTTATTTAGAATATTCATTTGAATATTTCAATTAATTTGGTCTTTTAGTATATCTATAAAAATACTGCTTATGTATAAAACAAATTAATGAAAAAATACTTTTAATTTCTACGATTTATATTATTTTAACAGCCGTATCTCGAATTACTCTGCTCTGGTTCAGTTCAAGGACACCGCCGAGGCAACGGTGTCGTCCGTTCGCACCATTCTGCAGCTATGCGAGCGATCGGGGACGGTGAGGCGGGTCATCTTCACCGGCTCTGTTACCGCGTCGTCCGCCATGAAGGAAGACGGCTCCGGCTTCAAGGAGGTCATGGACGAGTCTTGTTGGACTCCGCTCCATCTTCCTTTCCGTTACTGTCAAGATTCCGAGATGGTACACCAGTTCATTTTTGAGAAAACGGAAAAAATAATCATCTGGTTGAGAATTTGAAATCCTCACTGATTTCACTCGAGGCATTCAACCAGCTTCTGCAATTCTCATCCTTCTGCAAATGCAGGGCTACACTAGTTCAAAGACACTGTCAGAAAAGGAGATACTTTCATATAATAACGAGGGGCAAGAGAAATCAATGGAGGCGGTGAGCTTAACTTCCGGCTTGTTCGGAGGCGACACGATTCTGTCACACTTACCGTTGTCCCCACAAATCGTCGTCTCGCCGATAACCGGCCATCCGATGCACCACAGGCAGCTGAAGTTTCTCCACGCGCTGCTGGGCTCGGTGCCCCTCGTGCACATCGACGACGTTTGCGAGGCTCATGTATTCTGCATGGAGGCGCCTTCCATGGCCGGGAGGTTTCTCTGTGCGGCGGGCTGCCCAGCACTGCAACAGATTGCAGACTATTATGCCAAGAAGTTCCCTGAGCTACCAGTGATCAGAAAAGAGTGAGAACATTTTTGTTTGATCGTGAAGATCTTAATCTTCTTTTTGTTCTCAGTTCAAGCGGTCGATTGCAGGGAAGATGAGGAGGCAGCAAAAGTGTACGTACCAGGCAATTCCACTAAGCTGACAGATCTGGGGTTCAAGTACAAGTACAGTGTGGATCAGATTTTGGATGACAGTTTTGAGAGCGCCAAGAGGTTTGGAGTCCTCGACGAAACTATCGCAAGGAATCGATATTAGAAACAAAAAGTTATCAGCGGAGTTGTTTACTTCAAGAATCTCTTCTCCCCCAAAGGAGATAAGGGTCATGTTTGTAAATTTTTTGCATAACAAAAATAAAGCTTCGGGATCCAGGTCGAGGCATAACAAAATTAAATTGACGCCGAGGTTCCACATACCCCCGGTAACAGTGCATTGGCGATTCAATTGGCGATTCATCGTTTCCCTCTTTCTTTGCTTTTTTCCATTCCTCGGTGATATTCAATCCTTTGTTTTCTTTAAAAAAAAATAATTTCTTGCATCAAACTTTTTTACTCCATCTCCGCCTCGAAAATAAGATATTTAAGCAGGATCAATTAGTGTTGCATTGATTTATCTTTTTAATTATATAACTCATATTTTCTATATTCGTGAGACTTAATACTTCTCGGTAACTTTGAATTGTTTTTAATCAAACTTTTGCAACTCAATCTCGGAGACAAGTTCTTCAATTCCATCTACAGCTCCAATCTGTAAAACGAAGAGATGTCTTCATCAATGACTATATGTAAATAGTCAAGATTTTTGTCAACAATCTAACTATGATTGATCATTCGATTCATAAACAAAATTTATTAATGCATGTTTTTGTAGACTTAAGCTCTTAATATGACAGTTTTGTTCCCAATATCAAAACTTGCTTAGATCAAGTGTCACTCGAAATACTTCACGGCGTGTTGCATTTGTTAGGATTATTGGGAGAACAATTAAAGTCTCAATTTGGAAAGACATGAAAAAATCATGGAGTTATAAGATGAAAAGATATCTTCATTAATATAAGATCTTTTGAATATAACTCAAAAATAAAACCACAAGAGCTTAAGGCCAAAATAGATAATATCATATCTTTGTAGAGATATGTTAATTTTATTTAGACCAACAATTGGTATCAAAGTCAATGGTTCATGTCAAGTCATGAACCTTGAACAAAGGAAGTAGTGGCTCCCATATCTTGATCAAGAAAACTAGACACTAAGCAGAAAGCCTAATTGAGTTAGGAGGACCAGACAACTAGCAAGAATTCTAGCTGGGTAAGGAGGATAGAATAGTTAGAAGGAAGATCTGATGGATTAAGGATCGGACATCAAACAGAGGAAGTCCTTCGAGAATATATGAGTTTGAGGGGGATCTAATGTAGTCCTTCGTTTGAAGGGGGAGGATTATTGGAATTGTTGGAAGAACAATCAAAGTTTCACATTGAAAAAGTATGGAAAAGATCATGAACTTATAAGATTAAAAGATATTTCTATTTGTATGAGGTCTTTTGGATATAGTCCAAAAAAATCATAAGGGCTTAGGCCGAAAGTGGATAATATCATACCATTATAGAGATATATGAATCTTATTTGCACCAACCATTTTCTCATGAAAGGCTTCTACAAATACAGGCTCAGCACATGTCAAATTCTTTTTTGGTACACGTGACTAATAAAGCTCTACAATTTGATCGTAGCAACCCAATTCATTCACTATATGCTCATCAATATTAGAGTCGAGAAAACAAAGATCACGGCTAGAGCCAAGGCCAAGATCAGTGTTGGTGACCATTTGGTGCATTATAGGGGGGTTGAATTGTCATGCCCCGAGGGAGTCCCCGCCAGACGAAAATCCGACAGCATCTCCCCTGTATGGGTGACAATATGAATCTTGAATACAAGGCGCACACGACCCACTATACATCGGTCAACATGACCGGAACATAAACCATACATACATATCATATATGGGCCTCAAGCCAACAATCAATGTAAATAAAAAGTCTACAACATCTAGACTTACCTCTTCTTCCATATGAGCAGGAATACACAACCAAAACAAATCGAATAAAAATCCATAAGGACATATCAAATACCACCAAAATATCCACGAGTAAACCCAAAACACAAGTCTTACACATGTCTTCTAGTCAATAGAACCGAAACCATAAGACCAAAAACAAAACCATTACGATGAGGGGGATTGACAGCTGGACTCTCTTGACAGTTTCAACCTGAAATAAATATAAAGCAATGGGGTAAGTTCAACGAACTCAGCGGGTATCAAGTCGATATGCATAGTAAGATATATCTAACAATAATAATCATGCCAGTACAGTCTCCTGATCAATAATAGGAAATACAAGGAAGAAATGCGGAAAGACTGTATTTATCTAAATCTCTTATCCTGACATAGGAGTGTGAGCCATACTAGAAGAAGTAAGGTCGTCAGACCAAATACATGATGTATCTTGTATGCATGTCAATCATATGCAACAACCAAGACAGCAACCAAAATGTAGCAAACACAAACAAATGTCATTCATGCAATATGCATGCGATGCAAATGACATGGCCACCCCTGACGTCAGTCAGCCGCCTCACATGCGATGGTGAGACCGAGTGGGTAGGGCTATGACAACTATGCACTCTGTCATCACTGCTCCTGAGTGACCGAGTGGACAGGATGTTGTCGGAGTACACCTATCCTCCTACCCCAAACAGAGTGGGGGAGCAAAGCTCTCATCTCCCGGTGTCATAGATCAAAGGAGGGATCCCTGCTCGCTACCACGCTGCCTCACCGCTACCCATGGTGACCGGCGGAGCTGTGAGCCTCGCACACACCCTCCTGATGTACCACTAACCCATGAGTGGTTATGTGTGCATATCATGTAACTGGCTACGAGCTCAACTACAAAGGAACTGCTGACCAGCCAGCATGCAATCATGCAAGATGGTGCATGACACTAAAGCATGTAACACCAACCAATATACGTCTCCAAATAATATCTACAAAAAAAATGAGTACATATCAATGATCTAGGTATACAGGGAAAGTATATCTAAAAGATAATCAAGTGTATATCACGACTCTCAAAATAAATACACATGGTAAGTATCAAGATAATATAGACTAAGATAGAAATGCATGCATCAGGTATGACACAGTGACATACAAGGGCAGATAAGATATAAAATTTACTGTGAGCTATAGCCAACTACGCATATCAACATGACAATATCTAAAAGATAAGTCAAAGTACCCGCCTGCTATAATGCTCAAAATATTGAAATCTTCACGCCCGTGGACTTGTCTTGTGACCGAAACCTGCATATAACATAATATACTCAGATTATATTGTTAACTCCAATATCAAGTCCAAAACCTAATGGATTAAGCTATCCACCTAACCGATCACTCACTACCGTATCAAAATATAATTCCTTCCTAAATCAACTCCCAATTTCACTAATTTAGAGATCTAACCCATTCACAACCATCACAGCTGTTAATTCTCCTGTCCACAATCGTACGATCATTCATAGCTCAACTACAATAAACTCACAGCCCCTTCACCGAAAGGAACACCACCCACAGCAGCAAACAACCGAACCGAAACAACCGACAGATGACAAAAAGGAGATAGTTCGAGATATACCTGCCTTGGACTTCCCCAATTCTTCTCGATTTGTCGAAAAAGACCACTGCCCAACACCGCTGCCATATTCCTCTGTTCTGCTCACCGGAAGAAGACCACTGCCCAAACATACATCAAGCTCAACCAAAGGAAAAATTTCTAGATCTCCTCCAAATCAAGAAGATAACACTGCCTCACCTTGCTCCGGCGACCACCGACAGAGATCACAACCCCCAACGGAGGCGGTGACGGTGCGGTGGTGTGAGACGGTGACACGCACGGCGTTGATCCCTTTTGTCACGTCACCTGCCTGGGTGTAGTAGAGGTGTCGGAGGTCGGACGCAAGGCCGACGGTGTCGGCAAGGCTGGCGATGGTCCTGTGGCTGCGGACTGGCCGTCGGTGCTTGCGGCTCAGGCGAGCAGCGGCGGAGAGGGGGCAACTCACGAAGTCCTAGGCATAGGGAAGGGTGGCGAGAAGCTGCCCAAGGGAAGGAGATCCGACGCGGGGAGAAGGTCGCGTGAAGGAAAGGAGAGGAAGAAATTCGGCGCTAGGGGAAGTAGTTATCGCGAGAGAAGAGGGAGTCGGGCGCGACGGGGAAAGAAATTGAGAAATAGAAAACCTAGGTTTTTATTTAAACCTTAGGTTAATAACATTTAGTAACTCCTCCATAACGGATAATCCAAACAGGCCTTGTAAAAGCCTGTTAAATCTTTCCGTATATAATATCATAAGAACTCCATTTAAATCCAAAAAAATTCTGGAAAAATTCCTAAAATTCTTCAAAAATCCCGAAATAATTCCTAGGATTATTTTTCCAAAATTTTGGCCATTTAATTTAGTATTTTAAATTTCCGTATTTAACATTTTCTCCCCCACTAATAAAAATTTGGTCCCCAAATTTCCCACTCAAATGTATCATGAGTAAGAGACAACACACTCATGTAGCACAAGTACTGGAAGTATATTTCACGTACCTTAAGTAAACAGGTGGGGGTATTGAGCTCTGATCTTTTCCTCAAGCTCCCAAGTAGCCTCCTCATCGATGTGGTGACTCCACCCGACTTTAACAAGTCGCACAGTCTTATTCTGTAACTGTCGTTCTTTGTGATCCAGAATCCGTATCGGAACCTCTTCGTAAGTAGCATCAGGTTGAATGGAACCTGACACATCCGACAGAATATATGTAGGGTCTAACACATACTTCCTCAGCATGGACACATGAAACACATCATGAATACCCATCAAAGACGGTGGTAGCGCTAGGCGATAAGCGACTACTCCTATCCTCTCCAAAATCTCAAAAGGCCCAATGTATCTTGGAGCAAACTTACCACAGAGGCCAAATCACTTCACCCCTTTCGTGGGTGAGACTCGCAAGAATACATAGTCACCAATAGAGAACTCTAGAGGTCTCCATCTCCGATCTGCATAACTCTTCTAACGATCTTGCACCTTTGTCATCCTTCATCTGATAGTACGGACCAACTCTACCTCATGCTGAGCTCTCTGGGGTCCTAGCAATTGGGCCTCTCCAACCTCATCCCAGAGGGTGGGTGTACGACACTGTCTACCATACAATGCTTCAAACGGGGCCATTTGCATAGTCGAATGATAGTTGTTGTTGTAGGCAAATTCCACTAATGACAAGTGGTCCTCCCAGTTACCTTCGAAATCCATAACACAGGACCTCAGCAAGTCCTCTAGAGTCTGTATGGTCCGCTCAGACTGTCCATCGGTCTGAGGATGAAATGTTGTACTAAAACGGAGTTGTGTGCCTAAGGCCTACTGCAGACTCTGCCAGAATCGGGATGTGAACCGGGGATCTCTATATGATATAATGTTCAAAGGAACACCATGCAATCTAATGATCTCCCGACAATATAACTCTGCCAAACGATCCAAAGAGTCAGTCTTCCGAATCACTAAGAAGTGCGCGAATTTGGTTAGTCAATCAACGACTACCCAAATTGCGTCATGGCCTTGATGTGTCCTAGGCAAACCTGTTAGTAATATATGAGAGATGTCCTAAGGCAATCGCCTTATGTATGAACCATTTATATGATAAATGAAGATTCACTATTTGAGTATACATGGTTTCATGTATTTGATCGGATCTTAAACTCATTTACTGAATGTCCACGGTACTATTCACAGCATGAGAGAATTTGTGATTGGATCACAACTAGTGAATATCTCTACATGTGTAATTGTGATGTATCGGAATTATCCCTAGTCGATGAATTGATGGATTTGGACACCATCAATTCTGTCGAGACTAGCACGAGGTATACTCCTTGGTGTATCCAAGCAGCTAATTATCACTGGCTGGAGACATTGTGATGTCCGGAGTTAATCGTTGATGCTAGTTATGGTAACTAGTTCATTGGAGTGACCAACCGTAAGACTTCATATGATTCTCTTCATATATAGATATGTCAATGAAGTTCTTACTGTAGCTTAAGTGCGATGTTCCTTTGACTTGCCGTATTCAAGTCATCTTGATTATAGAGACTTATGCTTTGACATCTTAAGCAAGCATCTCTGAGGAGATGTGGACCCGGGATGATTGGGTATAAGTCGAAGTGATCGAAGGTGTTTGAATAGCCTATAAAGGATTCACCACTCCTTGCGAGGAGATGTATACCCATGGCCTCTCGTCGGATTGTTACTAAAGTCTTTGGCCAAAGTATTACATGTTTAGAGTAAGGTACTCTTCGATACATGTGCAGTAACTAGAATCCGTAGGATGAGGAAATGATACTTAGGCTAGGTGTGACGTAGTCAGCCTAGTGGGGATTGACACTATAGACCATGTCCTGAACCAAGTGGGTATAAGATGAGTGAAGGGAATGGGGCACGATTCATTCGAGCTGCTGAAGGGTTTCAGAAATAGTTCTGGATCAACCGTTGATCTTTTCGGTTAATTGGGGATCATGATGTACTACTAAGTGTCACTCATGATCGTTCTATAATTAATGGTTAATTATAGATGGCCAACATAAACCGAGAACCTATATGGTCACACGCAAAACGAGTGTAATCCGAAGGATTTAAAACGAGCTTGAGAATGAGATTCTCAGACCGAGAGAAACTAGGTTTGGTTGGACCAAATGTGGAGCAAGCATGAAATCATTTCAGTCGCAATGGAAGCGTGGATGGGCCGTGTCTTATGAAGACATAATGGATGAACCAAAATGGTTTGGTTCTAATCCAATGGAGGAGAATAAACCAAAGGGTTTGGTTTGTTTTAAACGAATGAACCAAAGTTGGTTTGATTCGTTTTAACTTAAAATAAACCATCATGGTTTGGTTTATTTTAACTTATATTAATGGAGCGGGTTAACGGGCCTTATGGTTATGATCCAATAACCATTAAGAGAATTAGTTCTCTATAAAAGAGGGCTTAAGGGTTTGTTAAAGCCCTAATCCTAAGAGTTGGCCGCCCAACCCCTCCCTCTTCTCCAAGTGGTCGGCGCCCAACTTGTTGCTGCCGCCCATCTCCTCCAACCGGCGACCAGCTGCTGCCGTCCTTTCCTCTCGCCGGCGTCGAGCTGCTTCCGGAGAAACTCCGGTGATCTCCCTTGGGTTCGGTGATAAGGTGAGCCTCTACCTTCCTTATTTGGCCGGCCCTTGTTCCTCCACCAAAGCTGTCCAGTTTTCTGGACAGCTTGTTTCCTTCTCATCGGAGCATCGTTTGGACGATGTTTGGAGCTCCGACAGTGGTAGCCTTGCCGGGGATTCGATCTCCGATAATCCTCATAGGTGGAGGGCGAAGGATTCGTCAAAGGGTTGACGAATACCTCTCCGGAAAAGCGAGTTTTTGAGGACTCGTCTTTGGATCCGAATTTGGATTCGGATTGTGATCTTCTCTCGATCACGTCGTCTTCAACACGAGGCTAGTAACCCGTACGAAGACGAGGCTCGTGACTTAGTGAAGTCATCCCGAAGATACTCAGCGTGGATACGGA
Source organism: Wurfbainia villosa (assembly GCA_025175895.1). NCBI lineage: Eukaryota > Viridiplantae > Streptophyta > Magnoliopsida > Zingiberales > Zingiberaceae > Wurfbainia > Wurfbainia villosa. The sequence continues at coordinate 121,177,017 of CM045987.1, read as the reverse complement.
TAGAGACGATTCTAGTGAGGATCGTTCCGGTTGATGCCGTTCCCGCTACACGTGATACGAAAGGTATACGTAGTTAAATTTTCTTTTATTGCAAAATTTAAATTTATGGTTATATCTACATATGTTGTACTATGCATGCGTGTGATGTGTGTGTTGTAATAAATGTAGATTTATTATTTTTATTTCTTCCGATGTGCACATGTTTACAAAACATGTTCGAACACACTCACCGCGGTGCTGGAAACCCAACAGTGGTATCAGAGCCCAGGTTGTGTTTCGACATAATCGTAAAATTGTTTTGCGATAGTCATAATGATATTTCTGGAAATTTTCTACTTTTGGAAAGTTAGAAGTATTTATGGAAATTTTTCAATTTTGGAAAGTCTAGAACTATTTATGAAAATCTTCCACTTTTGGAAAGTTAGAAGTATTTATGGAAATTGATATTTTCCATAAATAAAATATTTGATTAGATTTTGGAAATTTATTTCCTAATTTAATCATGATTTGATTTGGGAAATCAAATCTTAAAATATTTTATTTCCATAAGTAGTTTTGATGATTTAGGAAATTGGTTTCCTAAATTCACTTTCCTTAATCAATGATTTCCACAAATAAAATATGTGATTAGATTTGAAAATTTGTTTCCTAATTTAATCATGATTTGATTTGGAGAATCAAATCTCAAACATATTTTATTTCCATAAATAGTTATGACATATAAGGAAATATTGTACATGTCATAATTGTATGTCATGTAATTGCATTAGATGCATATCATTTATGTCATGCGTGTCGTGACATGTAGATGTATGTCATGTATGTCATGCCATGTAGATAATAGTTATTTGCATGCAAAGAGGATGAGACATAAAAACTCTTACTCAATATTAAAACCTACACCTTCCATTAATATGGTTAGAACCAGAGTTCCGTTTCTTGTTTGGGTTGTTGGACTCTCTCCAAGCCCGGCTCGAACCCGAACATGTTCAAACCATGGAATAGTTTAATACTAATATGGTAAGAGTCAGAGGTCAATCATTAGCTTTGGTTGTTGGACTCTCTCCAAGTCGGGCTAATTGGTTGAATGCGCTCTAACCATATTAAAACTATGTCTTGATTAATGGGTTGGCTTTAACCTGGAGCATCGGCTTGTTGGACTCTCTCCAAGGTCGATGTAAAGGGAGGTGAAGTTGGGTGCTATGCATATGATGCATACTTATTAATGTGTTAACAACCCGATGTATGTGTGAACATTCAATTAGTTGATAGCACATTGTGATAGTTGCATATACGTGATATGCAATCGGTATAGTTGATACCTACCGTCGTAGTTATGAATGGCTTGTTGGACTCTCTCCAAGGTTGTTCATATCTATGATGGATATCAGCCCATTCGGAGATGGACCTACGATCTCCCGAAGTGATTTTGGGGTTTTTGAAATTTGAAAAATGAATGGGATTTATAAATGTATATTGATGCATTTTAAAATCATTTTCTCATATATGCTCGTTTTATATTTCTAGGTTAATCGATTGATCATGACGTCTTTGAATTTGCGCACTATTTTAGATTCAAACAAATTGACTGGGCCTAACTTCCTGGACTGGCTTAGAAACCTGAGAATTGTTCTCAAGGTAGAAAAGCTAGCATATGTCCTTGAAGAGCCTCTTCCCAACCGTCCTAAGGACGATGCAACTCTAGACCAAATGTTGGTCTATCAGAAGCATGTGGCAGATTCTGAGCTGGCGAGTTGCATCATGCTAGCGGCGATGGTACCTGAGCTGCAAAAGCAGCATGAGCATATGAATGCTTATACCATGGTCTTCCATCTTCATGAGTTGTTTGATGAGCAAGCGAGATTCGAAAGGTTCGAAGTCTCCAGGCTCCTCTTCACCACGAAGATGCAAGAAGGTTTGTCTGTAGTGCAGTTTGTGCTAAAGATGAATGGGTACATCGAGCGGCTAGCCACCCTCGGGTTTGTGATGGATCATGAATTAAGTATTGACTTAATTCTGCATTGTTTGCCCAAGAGTTTCTCACAATTTGTGATGAACTATCGGATGAACAAATTAGAATCCACTATTTCTGAGCTCCTCAATATGCTGAAGACTGTGGAGCCTTCTGTGAAGCATGAGGAGAAGGCGGTTCTGTTAGTTGATTCCTCAAAGAAAGGTTCTAAGAGGAAGGCAAAAGAACAGAAGAAAGGGAAGAACAAGAAGGCAAAGAAGGTAGAACCAGCACAAAAGGGCACTTGCCATCACTGTGGCAAGGAAGGCCACTGGCGAAGAAACTGCAAGATTTATCTTGAGTCCATGAAGAAGAAGAAGGCATCCGATGCCCCATCCTCTTCAGGTATCTTCGTTATTGATTGTCATTCTATTTCCTTAGACACTTGGGTATTGGATACTGGGTGTGGCTCACATATATGTAATGACATACAGGGGCTAAGGAATAGAAGAAGACTCGTCAGAGGGGAGTCAAATTTGCGAGTTGGCAATGGAGCAAAGGTTGTTGCAGTCGCCATCGAAACATATTTGCTGAAGCTCCCTAGTGGACTAGTCTTGGAACTGGACAATTGCTATTGTGTTCCTTCTCTAATAAAGAACATTGTTTCTATTTCCTGTTTAAATAGAAATGGTTTCCATTTGACGTTTAGTAACAATTGTTGTTATATAACTTTGAATGGCATACTTTATGGAACTGAAACTTTGAGCAATGGCATTTATATGTTGGACGTATCCAGTGACATTTTCAATATCGAAGCGAGCAACAAGCGTGCTCGAAAGGATAATCAATTAGACTCCTACATGTGGCATTGTCGTCTTGGCCATGTAAGCAAGAAACACATGTCCGAATTACACCGATGTGGAATTCTGGAATCGTTTGAATTAGATTCATACGATACATGCAAATCATGCTTAAAAGGCAAGATGACTATGTTACCTTTTACTGGAAAAGGTGAACGAGTGGGAGAGTTACTAGGTCTAATACATACTGATGTATGTGGATTTATGTCAACTCAAGCTTTAGGAGGCTATAGCTACTTCATTACCTTCACCGATGATCACTCACGGTTTGGGTATGTGTTCTTGATGAAACACAAGTCTGAAGCCTTTGAAAGGTTCAAAGAATTCAGAAATGAAGTAGAGAAACAACATGACAAGAGTATTAAAATACTTCGATCGGATCGAGGTGGTGAATACTTAAGTCAAGAGTTTCTTGATTATCTAAGAGACAATGGTATATTGTCTCAATGGACTCCGCCATATACACCACAGCATAATGGTGTATCTGAGAGGCGTAATCGGACCTTGTTGGACATGGTCAGGTCAATGATGAATCATGCGAATCTTCCCAAGTCCTTTTGGGGCTATGCACTTCAGACAGTTGTTTACTTGTTAAACAGAATGTCAACCAAGGTAGTCTCTACTACTCCATATGAGATATGGAATGGTAAGAAACCTCATGTATCTTACTTGAAGATATGGGGTTGTCCTGCTTATGTGAAGCGGACTGTATCAGACAAACTGGATGCTAAGTCTGATAAATGTCTATTTATTGGATACCCTAAGGAAACAAGGGGTTACCAATTCTATCATCCTGTGGAACAAAAGGTGTTTGTTTCAAGGCATGCTGTGTTTCTAGAGAAAGAGTTTCTCTTGCAAGAAAACAGTGGGAGTGTCGTCGAGCTTGAGGAGGCTCGAGAGACTCAAATAGACATTGATGAGATACCTAGTGAAGCACAACAGCCGACAACTCATAGTAATGAGCAATCGGCTGGACCTATTGTAACACCACATCTCCGTAGATCTGGTAGAGATATGGATTTTTCATAAGTGAATCGAACGACGTGTTACTCATTGATGATGAGGAGCCTACCAGTTATGAAGAAGTGCTGACAAGTTCAGAAAGGGATAAGTGGCTTGAAGCCATGAAGTCGGAAATGGATTCCATGTATGAAAACCAAGTTTGGAACTTGGTTGACCCACCTGAAGGCATCAAGCCTATAGGGTGCAAGTGGGTTTTCAAGAAGAAAACCGACATGGATGGTAATGTGATTACCTATAAGGCTAGATTGGTGACGAAAGGATATCGTCAAAAACAAGGTGTTGATTATGACGAAACCTATTCGCCTGTAGCTATGCTTAAATCCATTCGGATGCTCCTGGCCATAGCGGCTCATTATGATTATGAGATATGGCAGATGAATGTGAAAACAACTTTTCTTAATGGAAACCTACTCGAGGACGTGTATATGATACAACCTGAGGGTTTCACATCGGTTGATAAAACCAAGGTATGCAAATTGCGATGGTCCATATATGGATTGAAGCAAGCATCCAGAAGATGGAATATCCGTTTTGATGAGACAATCAAAAAGTTTGATTTCTCACAAAATCCAGACGAACCTTGTGTGTACAAGAAGGTTAGTGGGAGTGCAGTCGTGTTCCTAGTATTGTATGTCGATGACATATTACTTATAGGAAATGATGTTTCAATCTTACAGTCAGTTAAGTTTTGGTTATCCAAGACATTCTCCATGAAAGACCTGGGAGAAGCAACCTACATCCTCAGGATTAAGATCTATAGAGATAGATTGAAATGGTTGCTTGGTCTTTCGCAGTCTACATATATAGACCGAGTGCTAAAGAGGTTTAGCATGTCGGAATCCAAGAAAGGTTTCCTACCCATCAGGCATGGGATACACCTTTCGAAGTCTATGTGTTCGCGCACAGAAGACGAGAGGATTTGCATGAGTAAGATTCCCTATGCATCCGCTATAGGATCTATCATGTATGCAATGTTATGTACGAGGCCCGATGTATCGTATGCTCTGAGTGTCACGAGTAGATACCAGTCTGATCCAGGAATGGATCATTGGGTGGATGTTAAGATGATCCTTAAGTACTTAAGAAGAACTAAGGATGTGTTCCTAATATATGGAGAAGGGGACATGGTGATACGTGGGTATACGGATGCCAGTTTCTAGACAGACAAGGATGATTCCAGGTCTCAGTCTGGATACGTGTTCACCTTGAATGGGGGCGCAGTGAGTTGGAAAAGTTCCAAACAAGACACTGTAGCGGATTCTACCACTGAGGCAGAATACATTGCAGCTTTGGAAGCAGCAAAGGAAGCGGTTTGGATCAAGAAGTTCATTTATGAACTTGGTGTGATTTCAGTAATTGTTGAAGCAATACCAATCTACTGCAACAATAATGGAGCAATTGCACAGGCGAAAGAGCCAAGGTCTCATCAATGATCCAAACATGTGCTTCGCCGCTATCATCTTATCAGAGAGATCATCAGTAGGAAAGAAATACAAATCGAGAAAATCCCCACTGAAAGGAACTTAGCGGATCCTTTGACTAAGGCATTACCTCAAAGTAAGTTTGAGGGTCATGTTAGAGCTTATGGTATTGGATACTGTAGCGATTGGCATTAGGCCAAGTGGGAGTTTGTTAGTAATATATGAGAGATGTCCTAAGGCAATCGCCTTATGTATGAACCATTTATATGATAAATAAAGATTCACTATTTGAGTATACATGGTTTCATGTATTTGATCGGATCTTAAACTCATTTACTGAATATCCACGGTACGATTCATAGCATGAGAGAATTTGTGATTGGATCACAACTAGTGAGTATCTCTACATGTGTAATTGTGATGTATCGGAATTATCCCTAGTCGATGAATTGATGGATTTGGACACCATCAATTCTGTCGAGACTAGCACGAGGTATACTCCTTGGTGTAACCAAGCAGTTGATTCTCACTGGCTGGAGACATTGTGATGTCCAGAGTTAATCGTGGATGCTAGTTATGGTAAATAGTTCATTGGAGTGACCAACCGTAAGACTTCATATGGTTCTCTGCATATATAGATATGTCAATGAAGTTCTTACTGTAGCTTAAGTGCGATGTTCCTTTGACTTGCGGTATTCAAGTCATCTTGATTATAGAGACTTATGCTTTGACATCTTAAGCAAGCATCTCTGAGGAGATGTGGACCCGGGATGATTGGGTATAAGTCGAAGTGATCGAAGGTGTTTGAATAGCCTATAAAGGATTCACCACTCCTTGCGAGGAGATGTATACCCATGGCCTCTCGTTGGATTGTTACTAAAGTCTTTGGCCAAAGCATTACATGTTTAGAGTAAGGTACTCTTCAATACATGTGCAGTAACTAGAATCCGTAGGACGAGGAAATGATACTTGGGCTAGGTGTGACGTAGTCAGCCTAGTGGGGACTGACACTATAGACCATGTCCTGAACCAAGTAGGTATAAGATGAGTGAAGGAAATGGGGCACGATTCATTCGAGCTGCTGAAGGGTTTCAGAAATAGTTCTGGATCAACCGTTGATCTTTTCGGTTAATTGGGGATCATGATGTACTACTAGGTGTCACTCATGATCGTTCTATAATTAATGGTTAATTATAGATGGCCAACATAAATCGAGAACCTATATGGTCACACTCACAATGAGCGTAATCCGAAGGATTTAAAACGAGCTTGAGAATGGGATTCTCAGACCGAGAGAAACTAGGTTTTGTTGGACCAAACGTGGAGCGAGCATGAAATCGTTTCAGTCGCAATAGAAGCGTGGATGGGCCGTGTCTTATGAAGACATAATGGATGAACCAAAATGGTTTGGTTCTAATCCAATGGAGGAGAATAAACCAAAGGGTTTGGTTTATTTTAAACGAATGAACCAAAGTTGGTTCGATTCATTTTAACTTAAAATAAACCATCATGGTTTGGTTTATTTTAACTTATATTAATGGAGCGGGTTAACGGGCCTTATGGTTATGATCCAATAACCATTAAGAGAATTAGTTCTCTATAAAAGAGGGCTTAAGGGTTTGTTAAAGCCCTAATCCTAAGAGTTGGCCGCCCAACCCCTCCCTCTTCTCCAAGTGGTCGGCGCCCAACTTGTTGCCGCCGCCCATCTCCTCCAACCGGCGACTAGCTACTGCCGTCCTTCCCTCTCGCCGGCGTCGAGCTGCTGCCGGAGGAACTCCGGTGATCTCCCTTGGGTTCGGTGATAAGGTGAGCCTCTACTTTCCTTATTTGGCCGACCGTTTTTCCTCCACCAAAGCTGTCCAGTTTTCTGGACAGCTTGTTTCCTTCTCGTCGGAGCGTCGTTTGGACGAAGTTTGGAGCTCCGACAGTGGTAGCCTTGCCGGGGATTCGATCTCCGGTAATCCTCATAGGTGCAGGGCGAAGGATTCGTCAAAGGGTTGACGAATACCTCTCCGGAGAAGCGAGTTTTTTAGGACTTGTCTTTGGATCCGAATTTGGATTCGGATCGTGATCTTCTCTCGATCACGTCGTCTTCAACATGAGGCTAGTAACCCGTACGAAGACGAGGCTCGTGACTTAGTGAAGTCATCCTGAAGATACTCGGCGTGGATACGGATAGAGACGATTCAAGTGAGGATCGTTCCAGTTGATGTCGTTCCCGCTACACGTGATACGAAAGATATACGTAGTTAAATTTCCTTTTATTGCAAAATTTAAATTTACGGTTATGTCTACACATGTTGTACTATGCATGCGTGTGATGTGTGTGTTGTAATAAATGTAGATTTATTATTTTTATTTCTTCCGCTGTGCACATGTTTATGAAACATGTTCGAACACACAATCACCGCGGTGCTGGAAACCCAACAAAACCCACAACAAAATCCATGGTAATGTGATCCCACTTCCACTTGGGAATAGGAATCCTCTGAAGTAGTCCGACTGGTCTCTGGTGCTCCGCCTTTACCTGTTGACAAACTAGACATCTAGCTACAAAATCTGCGATGTCTTTCTTCATGTCGTTCCACCAATACAAATGCCTTAAATCTCGATACATGCGGGTTCCACTTGGGTGGATCGCAAATCGAGAGTGATGAGCCTCTTGAAGTAACTCCTCCATGACCGGGTGAGACTGAGGTACGCATAATCTGCTTCGAAAATAAATAATACCTTCATCATCTCGGGTGAACTCAGTTTGCTGTCCAGAGGTTATCTGACTGCCAATGAATTGTAAGTACTAATGATCGGCCTGAGCCTCTCGGACTCTCATCCTGATAGATGATTGAGCAACCATGGTAACAAGAATACTCTGCTCTGTCGATCCCTGCTCCTCAAGGCCCAACTCGAAGAAACCAAAAATCAAATCCGTGACTAAAACTCGGTAGTAAGCTAAAGTCCCTCGGGACTTCTGGCTAAGTGCATCAGCAACCACATTGGCTTTCTCTGGGTAGTAGCTAATGGTACAGTCATAATCCTTCAGAAACTCCATCCATCTCCTCTGTCGGAGATTGAGTTCCTTCTGCGTAAATAGATATTTGAGACTTTTATGATCAGTGAGAATCTCAAATGTAATACCATACAGATGATGTCTCCAAATCTTCAAGGCAAAGATAATAGCAGCTAACTCTAGATCATGCACTAGGTAGTTTTTCTCATGCTCCTTCAACTGGCGAGAAGCATAAGAGACCACCCTGCCGTGTTACATCAGTACTGTGCCTAAACCCTGGAGAGATGCATTGGTATAAAGGATGAAACCGTCGTCCCCTGATGGCAATACTAGAACACCAGTCTCTTCTTCAACTCCTAGAAGCTGGTCTCGCACGCCTCTGACCACGTGAACTTCACGCCCTTCCTGGTAAGGCGTGTCAACGGCATAACAATGCTTGAGAAACCCTCGATGAACCGTCTATAATATCCAGCTAAGCCCAAGAAACTACAAACCTTCTGAACTGATTTTGGGTTCTCCCAACTGGTGACAGCCTCGATCTTCTGGGGGTCAACTGATATGCCTCTACTAGAAACCACGTGTCCCAGAAAATCGACTGAGGATAACCAGAATGCACACTTACTGAACTTCGCATATAGTTGCTTCTGTCAGAGCCTATCCAAAACAAGGTGAAGATGCTGCATGTGTTCCTCTTCGAAACTAGAATAGACCAGAATGTCGTCAATAAAGACAATGACGAACCGATATAGAAAATCCATAAATTCATGGTTCATCAAATCCATGAATACTGTTAGAGCATTGGTAAGACCAAATGACATTACCAAAAACTCATAGTGTCCATATCTGGTACGAAACGCTGTTTGTTTCCTCTTCTTATCAGAATTAGCTTTCTGTTGAGCCGACTCAATCAACAGGGCTCTATCCAATGCCTTTCGGTAGGAAGAATTACCAAAGCCTGCAATCTTAACCTGAAGATGCCCATCTAGTCCCTAAATAAATTGAAGCATGCGCGACCTGTCCTCATCGACTAACTCTGGACAAAATCTGGCTAACTGATTAAATTCTGCATTGTACTCCATCACTGTGCGATTATTCTGTCGAAGACTCAGAAAATCTTGACGGCGCGTCATTTGATATGACCGTGGAAAGTACTGACTCTCAAAGGCCTCCCTGAATCTCACCCAAGTAATCTGCTGCTCGTCGATGATCGAGCGTTGCATGTCCCACCAAACCTCGGCCTCATCTCGTAAATGGAAGGTTGCCAACTCTGCCTTCTCCCACTCAAAGCAAACCATATACAGGAAAGTACACTCCATAGTCTCGATCCAAGATTGAGCCACGCTCGGATCAGTCTCTCCGCAGAATAGTGTGAATCGACTTTTAATTGACTTGGCTAAAACAGGAATCCAAGCTCGTGCCACACCAGATGAGTAGAGGATGAGTAGGGTCGCCGCAGAGCCGTGGAACTCGTAGGTGGTGTCGCTACATAAGCAGGCAACATCGAGTAAGAGTCGACCGATACACCACTAGAGGGCTCTGGTGTGCAGAGCGAGAACCAATCAAGTGCTGGTGTGTGTAGCAAGAGGACTACGGTGGTACCTCCGGTATGCAGAGTGTGATAGGGTACTGTGAAATATAATGGAGTGGGTACCACCGGTGGTACATTGGATACCGTAGAAGTGGGTATCTCTAGAGGAGGAACCGTCGGGGACTGAGGACCCACGACCCCTGTGGCACCATGTGAAATCTGACCCTGATCGACATGCTCATCCTCAATAGATCTTTCTGGCAACTCCGTCGCCAGAGATCTCAATGTCCTCTTGCGTGGCCGCCCCGCACCACGTATCGGCGCAGGAGCACGCCCACCTCATTTCATATCTGTTTAAAATTTATTACCCAGATGTTACTACGAGTAAAAATATATAAAATTAATCATCTTACCTATTTGCCGCCAGGAGAGGTCCCGTCACCGCCAAGTCCCCAAATTGATCTCGTCAATAATACCTCAAATTTTCGAAACATAAAAATCATCGGAAATCCGTACAAATCCGAAAATCCCCAGATTGGCTCACAAAAACCTATCAAACGTGGTGAACTCCAAAAATCCAAAAACCCTTAGGAACTCGAAAACCTAGGCGCTCTGATACAAAATAAATTGTCACGCCCCGAGGGAGTCCCCGTCAGATGAAAATCCGGCAGTATCTCCCTTGTACGGATGACAATACGAATCTTGAATACAAGGCGCACACGACCCACTATACATCGGTCAACATGACCGGAACATAAACCATACATACATATCATATATGGGCCTCAGGCCAACAATCAATGTAAATAAAAAGTCTACAACATCTAGACTTACCTCTTCTGTCATATGAGCAAGAATACACAAATACTTGGTATGGAGAGTCCAAGTCTTGGGTACTTAGCATGGAAAGTCCAAACATGGGCCTTGCCAAAGGAAAAGTCTAAGTCATGGGGACTTGGCAAGGAAAGTCCAAAGGTATAGTCTTGGAAGCATAAGTTTAAGCTGTAGTTTTGGTGACGTAAAGTCCAAGTAAACTTTGGCGGTAAAAATCCAATTATGGATACTTGGCATTTGGAAAGTCTAAGGGGGTGATATTGGTGGCGTAAAGTCCAAGTTGTAGTCTTGGCAACATAAGTCCAATGTTTGGCGGCGTAAAGTCCAAGCATTTGTCTTAGCAGCGTAAGCCCAAATGTACCATGGTAAAGTAGACCTGGTTAGCATGATAATAGTCGATGGAAGCACCTGAAGGCTAGTATATGGATGAACAAGTCATGGATGACTTGGAGGGATCCGATAAGCGTGAGACTGATGGAGGTGGCTAGAAGACTTAGGTCTAGGCTAAAGGTGGTCTATCAAGTATGAAGGGATCATACTTGAGTTAAATCTCATGTTTGAGGTTAATAAGTTGACTAAGGTTATGGATCAATCGACTAGCCGAGTATTTGACAGTTAGCATCCTAGTTAACTTGGATTAGTCAATTGAGATTATAACCAGTCGACTGGTCGAGAGTCGATTGAGGCTTAACTATTGATCTATAGCCTTGGTAGTTGACTGCTAGGGTTTAGCAGTCGCCTGGTCTATAATTAGTCGACTGCTAGGGTTTGGTAGTCAACTGATTTAAGTGGACACGTGCACAAAAGCTTTGATAGTAGATTGATCAGTCGACTGTCGGGATAGCAATCGACTGCTGGTAAGGGCAATCGATTGCTAGTGTATCCGTTGGAGTTTTCCAGCGTGGATTGAGCCATTGTGAGACAATGACACTATAGGCAGTCAACTGGTGCTTTTGAGCAATCGATTGCTAAGCGCGAAATCAACTCGATGCAGGTTATAAAAGGAGCTCAAGATGGAGAATTTTGCATCACTTTTTGGAGAGATTTTGAAGGGGAATCACTACTACATTCCAGACCTTCAAAAGCAAGTGACAAGAAAGGCAATCAAAGCACTCTCTTGTAAAGTTTTTCTTTGTATTTCATTTGTATTCTTGTAGTTGATTGTATATTATTGTTGTATTGCTTTTTTAATCACTTGTAAGAGGTTTCTCCACCTCTGGAGTATTTTCTGAGAAGTAGAGTTTGATTAGTGGTGGTGTGCATCACTAGAGCTCACTTGAGCTCGACCCATAGAGTAAGAACTCTAGGTTCCAAACCATATTATATGCTTGTGTATTCTTGTTGTGCATTTGTATTTGTTATATATTCTGCTTCACACTAACATCATTGTAGACAAAGCAATCAAACGAACGTAATTGAATTCCATGCGATGAAGTGAATCACTATTCACCTCCCTCTAGTACGTCGTCCGATTCTCAACAAGTGGTATCATAGCCCAGGGCTCTCAGAAGAACAAGATGCTTCGATACCTAACAAGTGGTATCAGAGCGGGTTGCTCTTCAAGGCTTAACAACCAAGGGAGCAACATTACGGGGCAAGATGGAACCGAGTCTTGGCTTGGGACATGACATCAACGTGTCTCCTCCATATGAACTCTATGGAGCCAAAGAATTTGAGCAATGGGCGATGAAAATGAAATATTTTCTTATGTGTCATTATGATAATTGGATTAGTGTTATAGTAGGGTTCGACTCTCCGAAGGATGAAAAGGGGAGAATTCTGAAGAAGAAGAAGTGGAGCAAGGAGCAAATCTGATATTTCAACATAAACAATAAGATAACGAGTATATTAGTTAATGTAATCCCTAATGATATTTTGTGTAGATTAGGAGATTATAAGGATGCCAAGGAGCTTTGGAGCAAGTTGGAAAAATATCATGAAGATCCATCATCGGTCAATTGGAGAAGGAGACCGAAGAAGCAAGCACATCAGCGCTTTCTCCTTGGCCAAAAAGTCTAAGGATGTCAGAGTCCCCACTAGGAAGAGCAAGGAGCATGTGATGTGCTTCAAATGCCAACAACGAGACCATTATAGAAGCCAATGCCCTAGGGGGAGGAACAAACCAAGGGCAAGGAAGGAGTTACACATGTAGGGGGAGCTAAGGCAAACCCTAAGGTAAATTTTAATTATACTCCTTCTTCAATTAATAGTCAAAAGCATGCTAGAAATTTTTTTGCTATTGCTCATGAACAAAAGCATACTAGGAATAGATTTTATTTCTTAGGTGCTAAATCTTGTGATGTTAGGGTTAAGGATAAATCTATAACCAATAACCCAAGAACAATCCTACCTAAGGAATCTATTAGGAAGTTAGAGAACCATTTCGGCATCAATCCTAAAAATGGTAGGCACATGCCTAAAAAGAAGAACAATGCCCAAAGAATAAATGAAAATTCAAAATTGGGAAAATTAGAGTTAGAAAATCAAATTTTAAGGTCAAAACTTGAGAAATTAGAAAAGACCCTAAGAAATATGGAAAAAATCAATTATGGAGTCTAATGGGCAAAATATTGGGTTTAGAAGGCAAGAGACTTCCCAAGATAGAAAAGGCTTGGGTTACAAGCCTAAATCCAAGGAGGTTGTGCCAACCTACCATAGCGTTCCATTTGACTATGGAACCATCCATAGGTTTAGGGAAACCAAGGTTACTAGGGAAGTCATCCCTAAGGCTAACCATGGTAAGTGCCTAGTGGCTAAGGTTTCAAATAAATCTAGGGAAGCCATTAAAAAGGTTACAAGGGGAGTTACCCCTATTTTTAACCTTGGCAAGACCCAAATGACCAAGGCTTCAAAGCCTAATAGGGTCATTAGGAAGGTACTAAGGGAGGTTATCCCTAGTGAGTACCTTGTGAACTCAATGAACTCTAATAGATTTTGGATTCCTAGGAGTGTGATTCCCTCACGCTAAATGGGTTAGGTTGTGTCAACCTTGAATGGATGGGTAGTTAACCTACCCATAGCAAAGTTGACACTTTAGGTCATTTTCAAAGTTATGTGATACTTTGGAAATGAAATTGAAACTTAATCCTAAAGGATTTTAGGATGTGGTAATAAATTTGAGAAGTATGGAAAATTAATCAAAATTGGCACAATTAGGTTTAGAGGTCATGGTGTGTCATTTTGGATTTTTGACACACTTGGAAAAATTGTGTTTAAGGCAAAATTATTTTAATTCTAGAAAATGACAATTTGAGCATAACACTTAGGTATTATATACCTTTGTATTTCATATACTTGTCATACTTCATATGACATATCGTATGTTTGCATGAAAGGTGTGTTTGTGATGTATCGCATCTCACAAAAATATAAGGCTTACCTTGATTGTGTATTTCAATATCTAGAAAGGGTGAGATGCTAGGAATAAAATCCTTAGCTATTAATGCTTGTGAAAATAGAATAAAATATCAAAACACATTAACAAATATACAAATACAAGCATAATACTGATATAATCGGTACACATACAACAAACACACCAAATGCAACAAAATTAGTTGAACAAATCAAATCCTCAAAAATTTCATCCAAATAATCAGATATCAGTGGAATGCTTCAGTAGAGCAGACGACTAAAGTTACTATAGCATGACACAGAGAGTTGAGCAGTCAACTGCTAGTGTTGTAACCCGACCATAGAACCCTGAGCAATCGACTGCTTCGGGATAGCAGTTGACTGATGGTCATGATTTTATAAACCCAACTCGCTAGGGCTCAACTTCTTCACATGAACCTTTCTTCCGACGACTTCTCCTTCCCCATTCGAGTTTTCGTTGGCGATTTTGGTCTTCGGTAAGCCCTATATCTCCAAACCTAAGCTTTTTACACTGCTCCTTCTCTCTATCATGCAAATAGAAGCCCTCTCCTCTTCCTATTTTCATCGATTCCGGGCAAACTAGGGTTCTAGGCTCAAGAAATCTCTTCCTGCAGTTCTTCTCCGGCATTCGCCTATTTCGATTGTCTTCTACAACTTCACATCCAAATGGCGCCTATGAAACACTTCTAACCTAAACCCTAACTATCTTTTTTCATGAAATGGTTTGATCTAATCCAATTTTTGTGTTCATTCATTGCATTGCATTTCATACATTTAGACAAAAGCATAGGGTAGAGGTCGGTGATGGATCCCAGGCTTCGTCTCGAGTGTATCAGCCTATCACTGTGCGTTATTTAGATGAGCCATTCTTTAGGTCCTACTTGTTGGATCGAAAGCAATGCTAGAAGGGGGGGGAGGGGGGGGAGGGGGTGAATAGCGAGCGTGAAACTTTCTTCTCAACGTTAAAATAAGAGCAAGCACAGAGGAAAAATAAATAAAACAAGTTTGTTTTTACTTGGTTCACAACTCAACGGTTGCTACTCCAAGGCCCCGCGATCCTTGACCGCGTACGAAGGGGCAATCCACTATAGAGTCTCCTCCTCGTTGGAGGTAGGAGACAACAATCACAAAAAACAAAAACACGAGGATGAGGTTAACAAGCCACCTCACCTCGTTACGATTAAAGCCACAAATACAATAAATAAAAGCTAATACTTGTTGCTACCAACAAAGAGATTCTAAACTTGGCGTTGTGTCGGTGTTAAGACGACGTTAGAGCTTTGGCATTGCGGGAGCACTTTGAGAGCAAGACGGATGATATTTGGGTTGGAGTCCTCCCCTCCTTTTATAGATTTATGCCTTGGAATAAGTTTAGATGAAGATCCTCAACTTTTAGAACTTATCACGAGGTGACACCTTATCTTATTGTGAAGTGGCCACGTCAAACATTATCTTGTTTGACCTAGTGCAAAAGGTTGATTCATCGCCATTAGTCGACTGATGCCTTCTATCAGTCGACTGATGTGCAGCAGTCGATTGCCAATGGCCACTTCCCTATAGTAAGAGGTTAGCACGGAAAATGGTAAATGCGATGATTTCTTACCATCTGATCTCGACCTAGACCTTCCACTGGAAGTTTTAGTCGGATCGCCGCCTATAATCGTCCCCCTACAGAGGACACGACCTTACAATCTTTCTTTGCACTCATGCTTACCTCTGGTCCTTTATGACCTGTCGCTTTGCTTCCGGTCTTCCACCTAGGTTCTTCGACTCCCACGAAGTTCTCTTGGTGTCACCCAACCACCACAGTTTCCCAACTCGAGATTCTTCGGGTGTCACTGACCTTCGGCTTAGCTTAACAATTTCCTGTACACTTAATTCAGCTCATGAGATAACAATATGACCTTAACTTTGGATCTTTACCATAATCAAAACCTAAATTCGATTATTTGGTGCCCCTTCACTAACACTACTATGGGGATGTAATCCAACTCATCATGCATTATCCGCTAGCAAAGCTAGTATTTTGCATGCATCCTATAAATGTTGACCTTCTCACAGAGTTTTACTCCAACCTTAGTGTAGGACCATTGCCATTGCTAGAGGGGGGGGGAGTGAATAGCAATTCACGTCGATCAATGATGGAATTCGTCATGCTTGTCAACAATCAGTAGTACGCAGTGGAAATACAAATACGAATACAAGCACAAAACACAATACACAGAGTAATACATGAATTTAACGTGGTTCGAAACCCTAGTTCCTACTCCACAGTCAAGCCCTAGCAAGCTCAAGTGATGCACATCACCACTATCAAACTTCTCCTTCTCAGTGACACACCGGAGGTGGAGGAACCTCTTACAAGTCTCTTATAACAATAAGAACGAGATACAACAAGCAACTATAACAATAACAACAACAAATGGAAGAATAAGTGAGCACACTTTACAAATTAGGGCTTTTGAATCTTTGCTTGTTAGTTGCTTTGGGATGACTTTGAAGTCTCTGAAATGCAGCAGCACCTCCCCTCAAATCGCCCTTCCAAAACCTTGCCCGAAGACCCCCTTAAGCCTCCTCTTATAGAGCTCCATCGAAGCTTCCTGATCTGCAATGATTGCTTCGCCAGTCGAGGCACCACCTCGATTGATGTCCCAGTCGAGGCGCCAGTTGAGTCCACCTTATGTCTGAGCAGCTATTTTCAAGCCTATTCTGAAGTCAGTCGAGGTGTCCAATTGAAGCGCCACCTCGACTCCTATGGGTCTCTGCTCAAGGCATGCTACTCCAGTCGAGGTGGTTGTTGACTGTGCCTAGCTTCTGTTCGAGTGAAAGAAGCACCAGTCGAGGCATTGCCTCGACGGCTATGCCAATCGAGGTAGTCGTCGACTGCGCCTTGCTTCTGTTCGAGTGAAAGAAGCACCAGTCGAGGCGCTGCCTTGATTGATATACTAGTCAAGGTGCCAGTCGAGTTCTTCCATAGCACTCACTCAACTCTCTAAGTTCCACCTCTGAGCACACCACTACCAGTCGAGGTGTCGCCTCGACTACAGTCCAGTCGAGGTCCCCTTACTCCTGTTTGCCTACAAACGAACCTCAATCGACTTAACCGAGCTGGCAATCAACTGTTATACCTCTACACTGAGGTTTAACACCCCAAGTATGATCCCTTCATACTTGATACTCACCCTAAGCCTAGACCTAAGCCTTCAACCCACTTTCATCAGCCTCATGCCTCCCAGATCCCTCGAGTCGGTGACTCTTCATCCTTGCGCTACCCTTCAAGTGCTTTCATCGGCTATCGTCATGCTCTTAGGTCTACCTTTGCCAAGAGGCCTTGCCTCCGAGACTTTCCTTTGTCAATCTTGATCTCCCTGATTAGCGGGGTCTTCCCTTGCCAAGACTCCTCGTTCAGGACTTCATTGCTAAGAGGCCACGCCTCTAGGACTTCACTGCCAAGACTCCTTGTCCGGGACTTCATTGCCAAGAGGCCACGCCTCTGGGACTTCACTTCCAAGACTCCTCGCCTGGGACTTCATTGCCAAGCACGATCTCCCAGACCTGCTGGGACTTCCCTCGCCAACTCCTCGTTCATCTTTCCAACACCAAGTGTCTGGTCTCCCTTGACCAACTTGGATTTTCCCTTGCTAAGTATCCATACTTAGACTTTTCCACACCAAGTATCTGATTAACCTTGACCGACTTGGATTTCTCCAATAGTCTCCCTCATATGACCTTGGATGTCTCATACCATCCACTAGTCATATGGTCAAACCATATTGTAAACCATTGTCAAAAATCAAAACCCTACTCGAGTCCCATTCGAGTCTGGTCAATTATGACCCGGGTCGATTACAGCAATAATCTCTCCCTTTTTGATGTTTGATAATACCGTTAAGTTAGGTTATCCTATAACCTAACTTGACTCTTCTTATGCCAAAGCATAACGAAGTGTTCCCAATTCAGAATTTCAAATTTTTGAAATTTTTAGGGTTTAGTGTATATTAGGGTATCCTAAGTTAAAAACCAACCTAACTTAACCCCTTCCATTTCTCTCCCTTCTTGACACACATCAAAAAGTCCACCAAGGTTTATCATGTCTCATTTTACATTGAGATTCTTCCTTCTCCTCCTTGGTCAAAAATCATCTTGAATGCTTTCATTCTTTTTAGTGATCTATCACTAAATGGAAAACAATCTTCCATTCCCCCCCCCCTTTTTATAAAACATCATCCACCAAACCTACAAGGATAATCTCCCACTAAAGGTTTGCTCCCCCTAGACCATTGCACTAACAATGTTCTTGAAGAATTTCTAAGCCAATAGGAACCTTAAACAATAGAAAATAAGGATAAAGGTTCAAATTTGAACTTTCTCAACCCTTAAAATTTGATTTTTATCCTAATTAACTCTTCAATTCATTTCCAATGAAAATCTCACCCTTTCGATGCTTGTCTAAGAACATTAGAGGTGTAGGAGTAGTTATCTAGCCTAGGGTTATGGTCAAATGGCTTAACCCAACATTGGTAAGCCAAAACAGTGCTAACAGTCGACTGAGAAAGCTTCCAGTCGAGGTGGCACCTCGACTGGTTTCTTACTTTTCTGAAACTGAATTTTCAGATCAACTTCAGAAATGCATAAATAATTCTAGAAAATTCAAAAAAATTATGAAATTTCAACCACACATTACTTATGCCAAACATTATAGGGGAAAAATAACTTTCTTTGAAAATAAATTTTAAATTCAAAGAATGATACAAAGTTCAAAACATTGAAACTTTCAATGTTTTAAGCCAATTTTGTCTCAATCTTCTCAATGGTAATTACTATCAAAAGATAAGCTTCACCAAGATTTTTCAAAATGATTTTAAAATGTTTTCAAAACCTTAATTTCAATCATGGTCTATGGGCTTAGTATACATGACTTGTATACTAGCTTTCCTCATGATTTATACCTATGATTGAGATGAGTTTGAGTTCATCTAGATGCAATATCTATGCACTTTGAATTTGACTCACTTCCTAGCATCTCACATGTATCTAGGTGTATCAATACACATCCAAGTCAAGTGTTCTTGTGAGATGTGGGTTTTCATTTTCTTAATCTATGGTCTCATTCATTTTCTTAGGCAACTCTACTTGATTCCCATATACATGAGACTTCAAATCATGTCATAGTTCTTAAATCAATTTTAATTAATCCTAAATACATGAATGATGATTATGACATTATAGATAGCATGAATTAGCACATAGATAATAATCATGATGTCATGACATATAAATAAAATCTAAATACTAACATGGCATAAAAATTAAACCTAAACATTATCATGACATTTTATATGATTAAATGAAATATGATGTCATGACATGTCAATGCAAACAAGGCATGACAAGTATAAAATACAAGGATATATAATACATAAGTGTTAAGCTCAAATTGTCATTTCTAGGATTAAGACAACATTTACCATAATAGATCATTCTCCTAAGTGTGCCAAAAACCTAAAATGGAATACCATGAACTCTAAACCTAATTGTGCCAATTTTGATCAATTTTTCAACTTCCACACAATTCATTGGCACATCCTAAAATCTTTTAGGACATAATTCAACCTCATTTCTAAGAAATCCCAAAACCTTAAAAATGTCCTAAAGTGTCACCTTTACCATGGTTAGGTTAACTACTTATTCATTCAAGGTTGACACACCCTAAACTTATCTAGCATGAGGGTATCACGCTCCTAGGAACTCAATACCTATTGGAGCTCCTTAGATTTACTAGGTACTCACTAGGGATAACTTCCCTTAGTACCTTTCTAATGACCCTCCTAGGCTTGGAAGTCTTGGTCATTTTAGTCTTGTCAATGTTAACCCTAGGGATTGCTTCCCTTGTAACCTTGTTAGTGGCTTTCCTACGTTTCATTGAAACCTTAGCCACTAGACACTTACCATGGTCAACTCTAGGGATGACTTCACTTGTCACCTTGGTACTCCTTGACCTAGAACTTGCCCCATAACTATATGGAACACTATGATAGGTAGGCTTATCAACCTTGGACCTAGGCTTGTGACCCAAGCCTTGCTTGTCCTTAGATGCACCTTGCCTTCTAGAACCTAGGTTTTATCCATTTGACCCATTAATCATATTAGTCATCTTTTGAAGGGTCTTTTCTAATTTTTCAAGCCTTGACATCAAAGCTTGATTTTCAATTTCTAATACCTCAATTTTTGAATTTCCATTGTTTCTTGAGATATTATTTTTTCTAGGCATATGTCTAGTTCATTTAGGATTAATGCCTAAATTGTTGTTTTCTACCTTCCTATCCTTAGTTAAGGTTGATCTAGCATTGTCCTTAGATAAATTTACATGCTTAGCACCTAAGCAATAAAATCTATTTTTAACATGAATTTTGTCATGATGGATAGCAAGTGCATTAAAGTTATGAGCATGCTTTCTAACATTACATGAAGGAAGAGCTTTATTTAAATTTACCTGAGGGTTTATCTTAGCTCCCCCTACATTTGAACTCTCTCCTCTGCCCTTTCGAGGGTGATTCCCCCTATGACATTGGCTCTGGTAATATCCTCATTTGTTGCACTTGAAGCATACTATATGCTCCTTGTTCTTATGAATTGATGTTTCAACTTCCTTTGACTTTTCTTTGGCCCTTAGTGCCGTTTGAGCCTTTTTGACTCTTTTTTGGGCATTTACTTTTATAATGCCCTACTTCCCTACACTCAAAGTATGTTATATGATTTTTATCTTAAATAATTGCATTTAAATTACCTTCTTGAATGATTGGAGAATTTTGGACTTCTTCTCCATTTCTCTCGGAGGTAGAGGGCTCCTCCTCTTGCTCTTGTTCCGGGGTTATAGATCTAAGCTCTCCCTCAATTCTTGAAGTGGAGGCTTCTACAATTTCTTCTATCTTGGAAGTTGAACACCTATTATCTTCCGGATCTTCACTATCTTGAGAAGATGAACATTCCAATTCTTTGGATTTATCCTCTTCCTCTTGGATAATGGAAGTTTCGCCATTGAGCTTAGCAAGTTTGCTCCATAATTCTTTGGCATCCACAAACTTCCCTAATTTGCACAAAATGTTATTAGGTATTAAATTAACTAAAATGTTCATTACCTTTTCATTTGCTTCAAATCTTTGGACTTCTCCCTCAGTCCATTTACTCCGGTCTAGAGTTCTCCCCTTCTTATCTGTTGGAGTCTTGAACCCTTTTGTTAGTACGAACCACTCCCTTATGTTCATTTAGAAGAAGAATTATCATCATCTTCCATTGAGCAAATCCTCCAAATCTATAGGGTGGTGGAAATCGATCATCGCATCCAAATCCATCTTCAAATTCCATCACCTCTAGCTTTAGCTCCCTCTACGGTTAGTCCGATTGAAGACCTCTTGTAGATATTGGAGTGTCTTCTTCTTCTTAGAGTCGACTAGACTCTGATACCACTTGTAGGACCGTTGGCGTCGCTAGAGGGGGAGGTGAATAGCAGTTCACGTCGATCAATGATGGAATTCATCACGCTTGTCTACAATCATTAGTACATAGTAAAAATACAAATACAAATATGAATACAAGCACAAAATACAATACACACAGCAATACACGGATTTAACGTGGTTCAGAACCCTAGTTCTTACTCCACGGCCAAGCCCTAGAGAGCTCTAGTGATGCACACCACCACTATCAAACTTCTACTTCTAGGTGACACACTGGAGGTGGATGAACCTTTTACAAGTCTCTTATAACAATAAGAACGAGATACAACAAGCAACTACTACAATAACAACAACAAATGGAAGAACAAGTGAGCACACTTTACAAATTAGGGCTTTTTAATCCTTGCTTGTTGGTTGCTTTGGGATGACTTTAAAGACTCTGAAATGTAGCAGTACCTCGCCTCAAATCGCCCCTCCAAAACCTTGCCCGAAGACTCCCTCAAGCCTCCTCTTATAGAGCTCCGTTGAAGCTTTTCGATTTGCAATGGTCGCTTCGCCAGTCGAGGAGCTGCCTCGACTGATGTCCCAGTCGAGGCGCCAGTTGAGTCTGCCTTGCATATGAGTAGCTATTTTCATACATGTTCTGAAGTCAGTCGAGGTTTCTAGTCGAGGCGCCACCTCGACTGCTATGGGTCTCTGCTCAATGCATGCTACTCCAGTCGAGGTGGTCGTCGACTGCGCCCAGCTTCTGTTCGAGTGAAAGAAGCACCAGTCGAGGCACTGCCTCGACTGCTATGCCAGTTGAGGTAGTCGTTGATTGTGCCTTGCTTCTGTTCGAGTGAAAGAAGCACCAGTCGAGGCACCGCCTCAATTGATATCCCAGTGATGTGTCAGTCAAGTTCTTCCATAGCACTCACTCGACTCTCTAAGTTCCACCTCTGAGCACACCACTTACCAGTCGAGGTGCCGCCTCGACTACAGTCCAGTCGAGGCGATGGTCAAGATCCCCTTGCTCCTGTTTGCCTACAAACGAAGCTCAGTCTACTGAACTGAGCTTGCAGTCAACTGTTATACCTCTACACTGAGGTTTAACACCCCAAGTATAATCCCTTTATATTATACTCACCCTAAGCTTAGACCTAAGCCTTCAACCCACTTTCATCAGCCTCATGCCTCCTGATGTGTGTAAATCATGCTATGTTTTCACTACTCCATATACATGCATTCTATCACATTTCATATCCTAGGCATGTATTTTATCATGATTCAGTTAAAGTTTAGCATATTTTGGACGA
This sequence comes from Wurfbainia villosa, assembly GCA_025175895.1. Taxonomy (NCBI): domain Eukaryota; kingdom Viridiplantae; phylum Streptophyta; class Magnoliopsida; order Zingiberales; family Zingiberaceae; genus Wurfbainia; species Wurfbainia villosa. The sequence continues at coordinate 121,154,266 of CM045987.1, read as the reverse complement.
AAGACTGCTTTTGGGTGTTTTTGTGTCAACAGGGCGAAGAAACAGGCGTATCAAAACAACACAGGCGTGTTAGAAATCAACACGCCCGTGTCATGAGAGCCAGCAGCCAACATGCCCTGGCTCACCGATTGACATGCCCGTGTCATGAGAGCCAGCAGTCGACACGCCCTAGTTCAGCTCCGACACGCCCTAGTTCAAAGATCGACACGCCTGTGTCAGGGTTCCAGCAGCCGACACGCCCCAGTTTAGCTTCGACACGCCCCAGTTCAAGCGCAACACGCTCGGTGGAAAATGCGCGACACGTTAGTGCCCTCATGTGGCACGGGCGTGTTGGACTGATTCCAGGATTCCTTTTCTGCGAGCAATCAGGATCTTCGTCGGAAATCTGTAGGAAATCTATTGCCTTAATTGAAGAGGAGGCCAAAGCTATAAAAGAGAAGATATTCTAACCCTAAAGGGAGGACGGCGGGTGGTCAGAGATCGACGATAGAAGAAGATAAAGAGAAGGAGTCGGCAGAAGAAGGATATGGCACCCAGTATCGTAATTTCTTTCTCTAGCAATTCTTGTCAGACTATGGAGTGGTATCCTGTAATCTTAGGATGGGGGAGTAGCCCTTGACAATTTATGACGGATGATATAATCTATACTACCTGAACTATTGTTTATTTTGATCTGGTTCTTTTGGATTCTTATTGATAAACCTAAGGAGCAAAGGGGAAGTACCTAACAGTGAACCCGAGTTCCCGAAAGCCAGAACCAACTAGGGAATAACTCCTACTAGTAGCGGTAGTGTATCTATGAGGGCTTGCGGGGGTCTCGTGATAGGTCTCCTTAGCTGATTATGGTCCCGTGTGCAAGCCTACCGTGAAGAGGAAATTTGACTCTAGAGGAACTCTCATGAATTTAATGGATCCATCAAATCCAGTTTTTACCAAGTAACAGATGTAAGACATAGGGAGGTTTGCGGGGGTCTCGTGACAGGTCCCCTTAGCTGATTATGATCCCCTATGCTCGAACACCGTGACAGGTAGATTGGGTTTGATAGGTACAGTTAACGTAGACCTCGAAAGGGGCCATTGATTTACCTTAGGATAGGTTCCATCAAAACAACTCTAATAAGGGTAGGAAAGAATTAAATCACCTTATAAATCGTCGACGTGGTGAAACCCATATCCTGAGATTCTCCTCAACTCTTGACTTTCAGCTCGTTCTTCTCATTCGTCATTCTTGACTTCTCAGGTTCTTTACTTAAACCACAATTCGATTGACTAGATAACTTGGTATCACGACCACTCGGTAATTGACCCAATCCCTGTGGGATCGATATTTTTATTACTTGACAACAATCGTGCACTTGCGGAAAAACAGACATCACCTCCCGGATGCCTCGAGTCAGCAACTCTTCATTCTTGTGCTAGCTTTCAAGTGCTTCCATCGGCTATCGTCATGCTCTCGGGTCTACCTTTACCAAGAGGCCTCGCCTCTGGGACTTCCCTTTTTCAAGCTCGATCTCCCTAATCAACCAGGTCTTCCGTTGCCAAGACTCCTCGTCCAGGACTTCACTTCTAAGAGGCCACACCTCCGGGACTTCACTACCAAGACTCCTCGTCTGGGAGTTCACTACCAAAAGGTCATGCCTCCGAGACTTCGCTGCCAAGACTCCTCATCCGGGACTTCACTACCAAGCACGGTCTCCCAGACCTACCGAGACTTCCCTTGCCAACTCTTTGTTGGTCTTTCCAACACTAAGTGTCCGATCTCCCTTGACCAACTTGGATTTTCCCTTGCCAAGTATCCATACTTGGACTTTTCCACACCAAGTGTTCGGTCAACCTTAACTGACTTGGATTTCTCCAATAGTCTCCCTCATATGACCTTGGATGTCTCATACCATCCACTAGTCATATGGTCAAACTATATTATAAACCATTATCGAACATCAAAACCCTACTCAGTCTCATTCGAGTCTGGTCAATCGTGACCCAGGTCGATTGCACCAACACTTAGGAGAGTTGAAGATGGTTCGATGTATCAAACTTCCATTGCAAAATTCAATTTGGATTTTATTTTGAAGATCCTATAGGAATTTTTGGAGTGTCGATCATCGGATGACACTTTTGTGTTTTATCCTATCCTAGATAAGTCACCCTCCACAACTTTTGATCATATCACTCTGGATTATATGCATCAACATTTCTTTCACTGACCTTGTCTCTTAGGTCAAAACTTATTTTCAATCAATGACTTATCAGCTTCGAATAATATACTATATAATGTTATTATTGCATGCATATTACCTATAGTCACTAAGGGTTAAGCCATGGTTCGACCTCCTCATTTATTTTTGATGTATGCAATGCGTAATATATTAGATGTCAATCTGGCATTAAATGTTTTTCATTTCATCATCCACTTCGTGTCCCTTGTCCAAGGGAAGATTCATATGCACTTTGGCCATATCATTACTGCATGGTTAGCATTAAGGGGGATAAATGTCTCTAGGGGGATTTTGAGGCCACTATCTGACTCCTATGACCGCATCATCTTGAGGCACTTCCCATTAGCTAGGATGGGAATGGGCTATGGACGGATGGAGTGGTCAGGGGAGCTACCTCAATCAATTGGGGAGGCTAGAGGGGAAGCTGCGGCGGAGGATGTTCTTATGTTACTTAGATGCGCCAGTTGAGGGTCTCTCTGCTCACTTTGCACGACTAGAGTCTAGATTCGAGGACTTCCATGAGGAGATTGACAACCATTTTGAGGAGCTCAGCTTACAGTAGTCCTCAATCCAACGAGAGCAATCCTCCATGGCTTAGCAGCTGACTTAGATGGAGTAGCATCAGCTCAAGATGTATGAGATGATGCAGAGTTGGACTCTTAGTCAGCAACCTCCACCTCCACCACCTTCGGTCGACAACACTAGTGGATGGTAGCTAGGCCTGCGATTCTATATTTTTCTTTTATTTCGTGGCGAGATTGAGGGTCCAAACATTTGTCTATCACTTGTATGGATGACTCTTAAGATGAATGAAATGTTTTCTTTTACTAAATTGTGTGTTATTTACCCAATATTGCTTGGTTGTGGTTATGTGTGTGGTTTTGCATATTACATGTGTTGATGTGTATGTTCATTCATTACTATTATGCCATGTCATCATGTATAAGCCATAGCTTCTATGTCAACAACGAAATCCATATATATCATGACATCATGCTTCTTATGGTTATTTTAATATGTCATGATAATATTTTTGTAAATGTCATGCTTATATTTAAGTTATATATTTATGTCATGATATCATGTATCATTGGCACATGGTTTGATTATGCTATCATTTTATGTCATGATCATATTTCATGCATTTTGGCTAATCAAATTGATTTAAGGCAAATGGCATGATTTGAAGTCCCAAGTATAAGGGAATCAAATAGAGTTGTCTAGAATAATGCATGAAACCCTAAGAACTTAAATCCATAACTCACAAGAACATTAAATTGACTTGTGTGTGTTTTCATACATTCTAGACACATGTGAGATGCTAGGAAATGAGTTAAGTTCATGTACTTATTTAGTACATCATATTGAACTTAGAACTCATTCAATGATAATGATGAATCATGAGGAAAGTTAATGTACAAGTCATGTACATCTAGCCCATAGCCCATGGTTCAAAATAAGTTTTCAAAAACATTTTAAAATCATTTTAGAAAACCTTGGTGAACTCTATATTTTAATAGCAATCACCATTGAAGGAGTTGATCAAAGTAGGTCAAAAATATTGAAAGTTTTAATGGTTTTAAACTTTGTATCAATCTCATAATTTATTGGGTATTTTAATTCAAAACTATTTTTCACCCATTGTATCTCATATAAGTAATGTACATATGAATTTTCAAAAAATTTTGAAAAACGTATATTTACTTATGTATTTTTCAAATTTATTTTTGTAAATATGATTTCTGAAAATTAGATGGTAGTCGACTGTTTCAGTCTGGCAGTCAATTGATGTTGTTGGCAGTTGATTGATTGTTGATCAAGTCGACTGTTGGGTTGATTTCCGATAAACAAAATTTGTTTAGCCCATTTTCAGCCATCCCTAACTACCCTAACTGTTCCTAACCCAAGGATATGCTTTGAAAAGTATTGGAAGGGTGAAAATTCAATGGAAATGGATTAGGAGAGTTGTTTAGGGTGAAAATCAAACTTTAAAGGAGGTGAAAGTTCAATGTTGGATCTTTACCCTTAATTTCATTTGTTTAGAGTTCCTATTGGCTTAGGGTCTCTCCAAGGACATTGTTGGTGCAATGGTAAAGGGGGAGAAAGCTTTTAAAGGGAGGTTATTCATCAAGGGATAATGGATGAGTTTTTCCTCAAAGAGAGAGAATTGGAGAATAGTAAGGTTTGCCTCTCATTTATTGATATGTGATTTATCACTAGGAAGAGAAAATGTTTTTGGACCAAGGGGAAGATTATAAGATCTCATTGGTATATAAGATATTGATACCCTTAGGGAGAGCCTTTTTGATGTATGTCAAAAAGGGGGAGAATTGATGGCTTGAGTTAGGTAGTCTAACTCAAAGGTTTTGTCAAATACCAAAAAGGGAGAGATTGTTAGTGCAATCAACCAAGGTCACAATTGACCAGAATCGAGTTTGACTCGAGTAGTATTTTGATATTCGACAAAATGTATGACAATGTGATTGTGATGGGAAGTTCAAGAATGGTCTTGGCATTTAGGAAGTTCAAGTCATTTGTACTTGGCATGGAAAGTCCAAGTCTTGTGCACTTAGCATGAAAAGTCCAAGTCTTGTGTACTTGGCATGGAAAGTCCAAGTCTTGGGTACTTGGGATGGAATGTCCAAGCATGGGTCTTGGCAAAGGAAAAGTCCAAGTCTTGAGTACTTAGTAAGAAAAGTCCAAAGGTATAGTCTTGGCAGCATAAGTCCAAGCTGTAGTCTTGGTGGCGTAAAGTCCAAGTGAACTTTGGCAGTGAAAGTCCAAGTATGGATACTTAGCATTTGAAAAGTCCAAGAGTGTGATATTGGCGACGTAAAGTTCAAGTTGTAGTCTTGGTGATATAAGTCCAATGTTTGGCGGTATAAAGTCCAAGCATTTGTCTTGGCCGCATAAGTCCAAATGTACCTTGGAAAAGTAGACCCAATTAGCATGACAATAGCCGATGGAAGCATCTAAAGGCTAGCGTATGGATGAACAATTCATGAATGACTTGGAGGGATCCGATAGGCATGAGGCTGATGGAGGTGGCTAGAAAGCTTAGGTCTAGGCTAAGGGTGGTCTATCAAGTATGAAGGGATCATACTTGAGTTAAACCTCATGTTAAAGGTTTATCAGTCAACTAGAATTATGGATCAGTCGACTAGCCGAGTGTTTAACACTTGGCAGCCTAGTCAACTTGGATCAGTCGACTGGGATTATGAGCAGTCGATTGGTTGGGAGTCAACTGAGGAACGACTACTGATTTTTGGACTTGATAGTCGACTAATCTATGTTGGAGGATCGATGGCTGGCTAGAGGGGGGGTGAATAGCCCTCTTTGTGTAGACGATGGAACTTGATCTCTTAATTATCTACAATTAAAGTTAGCACAATGGAATAATAAAACTAAACAAGACAAATGCAAAGAGAAAGAACAATTCGCAAACTCAATGATGTAATGTGGTTCACGACTCTTGCCGCTAGTCCACGACCCGATTCGTTCCAAGGTGAATCACTCCTTAACCAATCCACTAATCTCTCCTTTGCACAAAGCTAGGTGGAGGTAACCTTTCTTACAAGAATCTCCCTCTTTACAATATGATTGAAATAATAGCAAGAAAGAGGGAAGAAAACATTTAGGGCACTTAGGAGTATGATTGGAGTTCAAGCATTAACCATCCCAAGTTACCCAAAGCCCCTTCTTATAGGGAAGAGGCTATTCTTCCCGTTGGACCCCGAGCAGTCGACTGATGCAGCCATCAGTCGACTATTGCTATAGCCGTTGCCTCGTAACGACTTTATCCACGTTGGATTCCAACCAACGGCTCCCACATCAGTTGACTGATCATACCAATCAGTCGACTGATGGAGCCATCAGTCGAGTGACAGAAGCGATCACTCGACTGATCAACCTTCTGTGCCCGAATTCACCCTAATCAGTCAACTGATCTTCCCATCAGTTGACTGTTCGGCCAGAACCAGATCAGTCAAACATCGATCGAGTCCAATCGACCTAGAGCAGTCAACTGCTACCTATAGCAGTCGACTTGGTGTCATGTAAAACCTCAAACCAACCTTTGGTTGAGCATCCGACAATTGACTTAGTCATTCAGCCAAGTTCACCTATGAGCTACCCCGTCCCGGGTTACAATCGCTCACTCTCATCTCCCTTGGAGTCCTTCGCCTTGAAGCTCTCTTCGTCCAACCACGTCCCTCGGATGCATCAAGCGCACGACTTAACAATTCCATCCTTCGCATCTCGCCCTAAAGTCTGCTTTCTTGGCTTCACTCCAATGCTCCTTGCCCGACGGTCCCTCAGATGCACCAAGCACACGGCTTTCGCAATGCTATCCTTCACCGACTCAAAGACCGAGTCATGAGATGGTGACTTGCCAATGCTTTGTCAAGCTAACCATGTGTGAATTACTAAGTTCTGCACGACTTCAACACACATATTAAATCCACAAACATCCTAACTTAAACCTTTGTCACACACATCAAAACACATCATTCATGGGTTGATTGCCCTAATAATCTTCCCCTTTTTGATGTGTGGCAGCCATGTTTAAGTTAGGTGAAACATTAACATAAAAATACATAAGGAAGGAAAGCATGTAAAGCATGGATATCAAACATGAATATCAACTTCCCCTTAATACATGAAACTCCCCCTTAACACATGTTAATCTCTCCCCCTAGCATGATTAACTTAAACTTAACCATTTCTCCCCCTTTGACACCATCAAAAACATCTAACATATGTCATATAAGCATGACATCAAGTCTAGGGAAAAAAAATACCAAAATATGCCAAAAAACCCAGAAATTAGGCTGTTGTGCGTGTGTACAGTTCCAACAGTCGACTGAATCAGAGCATCAGTCGACTGGCACCAATTTTTCAGCCTTTTTTAATTTTCAAACCGAATTTCAAAAATTCATTAAAAATTCTAGAAAATTCAAAAAATCATGAAAATTAGGAAACATATTTCTTATAAGTTCCTTTATCAGCGAAAAATGATTTTTCATGAAAATTCATTCTATTTTTGAAAGTTTGGTATAAACTCAAAGATGTTGAAAATCACTAAAGTTTTTATCAACTTGAAAGCCTAGTATTGCCTTGAATTGTTTTAAAACATGAACTTGCAGTTTATAAAACAAGAAATGTTTTTCAAAACATTTGAAATATCCAACCATGATCTTTGGGCAATATGTCTATGAATTAAACATATGCTTTCCCCATGATTGGTCTATTATCACTATCATGATACTTGTAAATGACCATCTAAATGTCATAAGCATTAGTGGACCATTTGTATCAACCTAACATCTCACCCATGCTATGTTTTCAATCAAGTTAGCCTATAGTGAGTGTGAGATGTACCTAAGGTATTATACTTAACCATCAATTTCATGCAATTTCTATCAAGGTTAAGTATTTATCATCCAAAAACACCCAACATGATCATAAAATCACATATTATCAATCATGATCAAATATTATCAATTATTGCATATCATGATCATAAATCAAACAATATTCATGATTTCATATTATGATCACATTATCATCACCCAACACTTAATTACAAATCATCACCCATTTATCTTAAGTCAACCTTTTAACATGATATAAAATAAGTCCATTAATGGTTGACTATCCTAGGGTTTTTCTAACCCTTAAGGATGGACTTGGGAACCCAATATAAGTTCTTTCTAATAGGGTTCACTAAGTATTCCTTTGGGATCCATTTCCTAACTATCATTGTTGTTTTAGATTGACCCCTTGCAATTAAACAATGATATGTTTTTTCATTTTTTGATCCCTTGTAACCTAACCCCTTCTTGTTAAAGCTAGCCCTTTGGCTCCCAATAATCATATTTAAAGTGTTGGAGCCTATGGTAAATTTCTCTAGGGCCTTAGTTAGATGATCTACCTTTTTCCTTAAGGTCTTGTTTTCTTCAATACATGCATCATTAACATTAAGTGGAATATAATCATCATGTGAGCATGCATTTGCTAGTTTTTCTTCTAGGGCCTTAATTTCATCAAACATGCATTTATTTTTCTTCTTACTCATAAATAAATCTCTAGTAAGACTAGAAATCATAGAAACCATTTCGAGTAGGAAGATTTCTTACCATATCTTCCTCCTCCAATCCCGATGAGGATGAGGATGAGGCTCCCCCTTCACTTGAGCTCTCCTCAATTGAACTTGTTTCTTCTTTTTCAGAGGAGGTGGAGTCCAAGTCTTCTATTGCCATTAGGTCAAGGCTTGTGAAGGCTTGATCTTCCTCCGATGAGGATGGATCATCCCATGTCGCCTTGTGTGCCTTGGCTTTCCCTTTTTCTTTTGCTTTTCTTTCTTCCTCCTTCTTCTTGCTCCCCTTCTTCTTCTCTTCTTTCTTTCTATTTTCTTCCTTGCTTTTGTTCAAGAGGGGACAATCATCCCTTATGTGTCCCTCTCCTTGTCAATTATAACAAATCACCTTTCTTCTTGGCCTTCTTCTCCTATCATTAGATTTGTTAAATTTAAAAAATTTCAATGCATGCCTTACCTTCCTTACCATATATGCTTCCTCATTGCTATCCATTAATGAGGAAGATGAATCTTCATTAGATGAGGAGGGTGGCGTATCCTTCTTTTTCTTCTTTCCCTTGTTGGCTACAAGTGCTACTCCCCTTGATGGCTTGATTTGATCTTCTACTACTCCTTCAAGCCTTGTCTCATGCAATTCCATGGTGGAGAAAAACTCTTCTAGAGTGCTCACCTCTAGATTCTTTGAAATATAAAAGGAGTCCACCATAGAGCTCCACTTTGAAGACCGGGGAAAGACATCTATGGCCTTCATGATCATGTCCTGGTTGGAGAGTTTTTCACCTACACTTGATAAATCGGTTATGATTTCCTTAAATCGAGAATGTAAAGAAAGTACCTTTTCTCCTTTTTCTAATTTGATGTTGCTTAATTGTGATCGGAGGAGGTCCCTTCTTGCAAGCTTTGCCTCGGAGTTGCCCTCATGAAGTTCTATAAGTTTTTCCCACATCTCCTTGGCGCTTGCGCACTCTCCTATCTGATTGATCTCTTGTTGGGGAAGCACATTGAAGAGGTGGTGTTTCGCTTTTGAGTTTGAAAGATGCTCCTCCCTTTGCTTTTTGGTCCACCTTGACTTCTCAATTAACCTCCCTTCTTCATCCCTAGGTATCTCGAAACCATTTTCCATTATTAACATAATTTCAAAATCAGTTTCAAAGAATACCTCCATTCTCTTCTTCCATCACATGAATTCGCCCTCAAACTTGGGTGGATGGATGTTTGAGTCGGCCATCTTTGTTGTCATGCTTATTGCAACGGTGAGTCCGATGACAAGCAACTTTTGCTCTGATACCACTTGTTGGAGAATCGGTGGCCAGCTAGAAAGGGGTGAATAGCCCTCTTCGTGTAGACGATGGAACTTGATCGCTTAATTGTCTACAATTAAAGTTAGCGCAACGGAATAATAAAACTAAACAAGATAAATGCAAAGAGAAAGAACAATTCGCAAACTCAAGGATGTAATGTGGTTCACGGCCCTTGCCGCTAGTCCACGACCCGATTCGTTCCAAGGTGAATCACTCCTTAACCAATCCACTAATCTCTTCTTTGCACAAAGCTAGGTGGAGGTAACCTTTCTTACAAGAATCTCCCTCTTTACAATATGATTTAAGTAATAGCAAGAAAGAGGGAAGAAAACATTTAGGGCACTTGGGAGTATGATTGGAGTTCAAGCATTAACCATCTCAAGTCACCTAAAGCCCCTTCTTATAGGGAAGAGGCTATTCTTCCCGTTGGGCCCCGAGCAGTCGACTGATGCATCCATCAGTCAACTGTTGCTATAGCCATTGACTCTCAATGGCTTCATCCATGTTGGATTCCAACCAACGGTTCTCACATCAGTCGACTGATCATACCCATCACGATCGATGGAGCCATCCGAGCGACCGAATTGACATTACTCGATCGATCAAACTTACGTGCCGAATTCACCTGACTACGATCGATCTTCCCATCACGATCGATGGTGTCTCAAATAATTGCCATCCTTGGCAGTTGACTGTTCGACTAGAACCAGGTCAGTTGAACACCGATTGAGTCCAATTCAACTAGAGCAGTTGACTGCTACCTATAACAGTCGACTTAGTGTCGAATAAAATCTCAAACCAACCTTTGGTTGAGCATCCAACAATTGACTTAGCCATTCGGCCAAGTTCACCTATGAGCTACCCCGTCCTGGGTTACAATCGCTCACTCTCATCTCCCTTGGAGTCCTTCGCCTTGAAGCTCTCTTTGTCCGACCACGTCCCTCAGATGCACCAAGCGCACGACTTCACAATGTCATCCTTCGTGTCTCGCCCTGAAGTCTGCTTCCTTGGCTTCACTCCAATGCTCCTCATCCAGCAGTCCCTCGAATGCACCAAGCGTACGACTTCTGTAATGCTATCCTTCACCGACTCAAAGGCCAAGTCATGAGATGGTGACTTGCCAATGCTTTGTCAAGCTAACCATGTGTGAATTACTAAGTCCTACACAACTTCAACACATATATCAAATCCATAAACATCCTAACTTAAACCTTTGTCACACACATCAAAATACATCATTCATCAGTTGATTGCCCAAACAGTCTACAATCAGTCGACTGCTAGGGTTTGGCAATCGACTGATTTAAGTGGACATTGACACAGAAGCTTTGGTAGTCGACTGATCATTCGACTTTCGGGACAGCAGTCGACTGCTAGTAAGGGCAGTCGACTGCTAGTGTATCTGTTAGAGTTTTCCAGCATGGATTGAGCCATTGTGAGATAACGACACTATGGGCAGTCGACTGCTATGCGCGAAATTAGCTCGATGTAGGTTATAAAAGAAGCTCGAGATGGAGGAGTTTGCATCAGTTTTTAGGGTATTTTAAAGGGAAATTGTTGCTGCATTCCAGACCTTCAAGAGCAATCCAAAGCAAGCAACAAACAAGGCAATCAAAGCATTCTCTTGTAAAATATTTCTTTGCATTTCATTTGTATTCTTGAAGTTGATTATATCTTATTGTTATATTACTTTTGTAATCACTTGTAAGAGTTTTCTCCACCTCCGGAGTATTTTCCGAGAAGGAGAGTTTCATTAGTGGTGGTGTGCATCACTAGAGCTCACTTGAGCTCGACCCATAGAGTAGGAACTCTAGGTTTCGAACCACATTATATGCTTGTGTATTCTTGTTGTGCATTTTTATTGGTTGTATATTCTGCTGCACACTAACATCATTGTAGACCGGCAGTCAAACGAATGTAATCAAATTCAAGCGACGAAGCAAATCGCTAGTCACCCCCTCTAGTGCAACGTCTGATTCTTAATAAGTGGTATCAAAGCTTGGGGCTCTCAGAAGAACAAGACGCTCTGATACATAATAAGTGGTATCAGAGTGGATCGCTCTTCAAGGCTTAACAAGCAAGGGAGCAATGCTAGAGGGCAAGATGGAATTGAGTCTTGGCTTGGGACATGACATCAACGTGCCTCCTCCATATGAACTCTTTGGAGCCAAAGAATTTGAGCAATGGCCAGTGAGAATGAAATATTGTCTTATGTGTGATTATGATAATTGGATTAGTGTTATAGTAGGGTTAGACACTCCGAAGGATGAAAAGGGGAGAATACTCAAGAAGAAGAAGTGGAGCAAGGAGCAAATCCGATATTTCAACATAAACAATAAGGTAACGAGTATATTAGTTAATGTAATCCCTAATGATATTTTCTTTGGTTCTTACTGTGTTATGGAACAACTATATCATCCACCCTTATTGTGCTGAGAAAGACCAATGGTGCTCGGAAATAAGAAAAGGGTTCAATACTACCATGCTTGGAAATACCAAAGGTGCTCGGAAATGCCAAAAGATAGACTGTCGCTGAAAAAAACCAATAGTGCTCAGAATCAACCAAGCAACTCATATAAAATAGAGGAATTCCTCCCTACTATGCTTGGAAACACCAAGGGTGCTCAGAAATTCAAAAAAATAATCTGTCATATTGCGCTAGAAAAGACTATCTATGCTCGGAAATAAGAAAAGTGTTCGATGCTACTGCGCTCAGAAATACTAAGAGTGCTCAGGAAAACAAAAGGTGCTCCAAATAATGCAATGCTTAACATTAAATAAATTTGACTATAATATTTAAGCCTACTGAGCTCGGCAAAACCAAGGCAACTCGGAAGAGATATGTTGTTGATTACTACTAGGCTTGAAATTAACTATAGTACCCCGACCAACTACGTTCGGGGAAAACATAGGCTCTTAGAACTGATGTAATACTTAACATTGTGCCTTGAATTCACTATAGTACTTAGTACTATTGCACTCAAGAATATTAAAGGTTCTCTACCATACTATCTCCTGAAGATACTTATAATGCTCTACCCAAGAATGAATGATGAAAACCCTAGACTCATCATAACATTTGGCGCAAAACCTCAAGTTGCTATATTAGGCACAAGGTCTCAAACTGTTATATTAGGCGCAAGGCCTGAAGCTGTTTACTTAGCTCTGAGGTTGTCATATTAGGCGCAGGGCCTGAAGCTATTTTCTTAGCCATTATAGCAGGCTGTTATAGGTTCATAGGGTGATTTTGTAATTGCCTTGCTCTTAAACTATTATAATTGGTGCAATGCCAAACAAAATATACTTAGTCACTATAGCAGATTGTTATAGGTCCGTGGGGTGATTCTATAGTTACCTAGCCCTTAGGTTGTTATAGTTGGCACAGGGCCAAAGAAAATATACTTAGCCACTATAGGGAATGTTATAGGCCCATGGGGTGATTCTGTAGTTACTTAGCCTTTAGGTTGTTATAGTTGGCGCAGGGTCAAAGAGAGGGGAACTTGAACACCTGAATCCCCAAAAGAGTATTGATCTGCTAAAAAAAGAACATAAATACAATCCCATACAAACTTCTCCAAAGATAACTATATACATATTGAGTGATATAGATGAGCATACAAACTTCCCCAAAAATAACCATATACATACTGAGTGATATAAATGAGCATACAAACTTCCCCAAAGATAACCATATACATATTGAGTGATAGAGATGAGAAAACCGTAAATAATATGCCTTGAGATAACCAACTTCATGGTGTAAGGAAACCTCCACGAGATGGAGGCGAAATTGAAAACTATGTACTGAGAACATAAATCAAACTAGGGACTACCATTTTCATTTAGATAAAAATAAACATACCATACCAAAAATTATAAAGGAACTTAGGCTTATCTGTGCATGAGCTTGAGCGAAAAACTAATAAAACTGAGGAGAATATAATATAAAAGATTGTCTTGAATTCTCAGCTTAGAAGGCTAGGAAAGTCGAGAAAACATACCATAGAAGACCATCTTGTTCTCTCTACTCGGAATACCAATGAAATTAGAGGGAATGATATAATGCATTCCATGACTCTAGAGTATCCTTAAAATTAAGGAGAAACTATGTAAAAAACCATCTCTAAGGAAATTTCGACTAACAACCACTTCAAGAATACTGCGAGATAATGGTATGTCAAACTTGATCAGAGAAGTCCTAGTTTACGAATTTAGACCAAGGACTCCCATTCCCATTTTCCTAATCCCTCTATATCTTTCAAGTTGTGGTTGTTGTTAGTTCTGGGACATTGAACACCTGATTACTTCTGCAATTAGAATGTTTGTCCTTTGCTATGCAACAGATGCTATACTGAAATTCAATGAACTTAAAGACAACTACATTTGAGCCAAATAACTAAACACCCTTAACAATAAGAGCATATTCATTTAACAAAGAAATAAGTCTCTCAAACTCTTGTTGGATGATTCGAGTAAATTCCATAGATCTTACAGGCAACGTGAAGGATAACTCCTTGACACTTACAAAAGTTCCAAACTGTAATGTAATTTGCTTCTCATGTATCAGAATACCATAGTAATCAAAGACCACAAGTGTATCATGTGACCCACTTCTAATTCTTGTCTCAACAATCAAATCTCTTGAATTTTTTGGCAAGATCCTCTAGCCCTTGTCTACAACTTTGATGCACTTTTTTTTTCCAATTCTTTTAGATTTATTTCAATACTAGTCACATTGATATCTAAACTATTCTCCATAAACTTCTTAATTGTTGAACGAAGGAGCAAGGTCACATGTCTCGAAGAAATTACTTTTAACCTTCCTAAATCTAAAATCACTGTTAACCATGATTATTTTAAGGAGTTCTCACAAGTTAATATCCAAGATATATTGATAAAGGAAGCTAACATAGTAATTTGTATCAAGCTAAAAACATCGAAATTATCTAAAACAAAAAAGGTTAAAATAAAAGAATCAATTAAAATAGAAAAGTGATCATGCAACAGCTAAAATCAATTTCAGGTACAATCTGGGCAGATTCAACTTTGGGCTATCATTTAATTTTAGAACCAACCCCAAGTTCAGAAATAGTTTCAGAAGCTGAGAAATATCATCAAATTTCAGCAACACAACTCATGCTGGAGAGAAAGATTATCAATAAGGAATGAACCCTGGTAAAAAGTTCAAAAGGTGCACTAAATTAAATAATGGAGTAGAACACCTATAACTATACATTGTGCACAACTTGACATGAAACAGTGTAAACCTGATAATCTGTCAATTCAATAGATATTGTTCTATCTAGTGGCTAAAGAAGTCTCCTAGAATTCCAATCGAAGAGATAGATTATTAAGTTCTGGACGATAATAAATGCACATTGAACAATCTGATTAGCAAAATAATATAGATCAACAAGACACGCCTCGTTGTCTCATCACCTCCACAATCTGATTCAGAGCCAATTACAACAACCCTTGGTTAGCTAACAACAATCAAAACTATTCAACATGAAGAGGACCTAGGTAGAGATTGAAACACATGCAATCGAACAACGGACTTGCAATAAATCTCAAAGGGGAAACTCTAGTAATAAACTATGAAACTATTCCAGTGAAAAAGTAACCCTCGATGGGAACATCAAATCTGATGGATAATAGTGTTGGGGATCTTTGAAAGGCTAGAGGGGGGTGAATAGCCTCTCTTGAATTTTACAAACAAAGTTAACGGAAGCAAAATCGAATACTAAAGAAAACAAGAGACAATAATGCAAGCGCTAACAAAAACAATTTAACGTGGTTCGGAGATTATGCTCCTATTCCACGACGATCCTTAAGGTGGATCAATCCAAGCAAATCTCCACTAAGAAAGCTTCTTTACAACACACTCCTCTTCTTACAAATAATGAAGATGAAGATTAGAGAAAAGGAGGATTGAAAACACTTTAAAAGCTTAAGAAAACGTGGGGAGCTTGAGAGTATGTTAGGAATGTAAGCACTAGCCTTCTCAAGTACCCCATGACCTCTTTTTATAGAGAAAAGACTGATTTTCCTGTTGAGCCTCCATCAATTGACTGATGTACAATATCATTCGACTGCTACTGTAGCTGACACCATCCAACGGCTTCTGACTAGTCGAATCCGCGATCGTCACTAGCCAACGGGACTTTGATCAGTCGACTGATCATATCATCAGTCAAGTGCTCCAAGTGATCACTCAACTGGAAAATCATCTATGCTGATGTCCACTATTAATGATCATTCGCTAAGGTATAGCGATGATCGATAGTGGACGATCGACTACCAAACCCGAGCAATGATCGCTTGCCATAGTTGATCGATTGATCGATCGAGACAAGTTTCCATAATCGATACTTCAAGTATGATCAAATCATACTTGAAATCAACACCCTATACCTAGACTTAATCTTCTAGCTCTTCCTTTAGCCTCGCACCTCCAGGATCCCTCCGAGCCCGTGACTCCTTCATCCTTGCACTTGCTTCCAAGAGCTTCCCTCAGTTTCGTCATGTCTTGAGTTTCTCTTTTGCCAAAGGACATCTTGGACTTTACGCCGCCAAGACTACATGCTTGGTCTTACGCTGCCAAGACCTTGCCTATGGTCTTCCTTTGCCAAGGTCCACTTGGACTTTACGTCGCCAAGACTACATGTTTGGTCTTATGCCGCCAAGACCTTCCCTTGGACTTTCCTTGCCAAGATCATACTTGGACTATTCATACTTGGATTTTCCTGCCACTTGACATATTCATAGTTAGATCACAAAACATTGCCTAACTATAAATGATTATCCAAACATCAAAACACATAAATGCTTGGGTCATTATTGCACCAACAATCTCCCCCTTTTTGATGTTTGACAATCATTTAAGTTAGGTCTTAACATATGCACATAATGAAAACATCATATTTTCAATATGAATTCTAACTTAAATTTTCCTTCCCCCCCCCCCCTCCTTTGACATACATCAAAAAGAGAAGGATTCATACAAGATAAGTTCATGAAAGAATTAAATTGGTTATGTCTTGAACTAAAGTATAAGATAGATATGGGGCTCCCCCTTAATTCAAGACAGGGTTCATGATGTGTAAAGATCATGTTGAGAAAAGCATGAAACAAGAAGTATGAAAATATGTCCTAACTTTGCACTAACAATATAGATTTTAAGGATAAAAAGATTAAGTCATGAAGCTCCTCCTAAAACAATGCATCAACCAGTCCTACACCCTCTTAATTACTAGGATTATTATACCATAGGATTAGAATACTTAAGATTATACTTAAGACAAAGAAATAAGGTTGATTTGCAGAAATATCAGCGTGACAATCGACTGCCAAGCCTGAAATGCCATTTTTTAGAATTTTAGCCAAACTTCATAAATGTACCGAAAATTCAAGAAATATCAAAAAATCACGAAATTTTGTATACAAATTTTTGAAATCATTCTTTATCAAGGAAAAATAATTTGAAAAATATATGTTTTCTAGATTTCAAAAATGACATAAATTTGAAAGCTAGCAAAAGCTTTAAGGTTTTTGCAAACTTAGTATCACTTTTGCTTATCAAGTAGAAACTGTTTTTCAAAACATGATAAACATAGTTTAAATTATATTATATTTGAAATTTCCAATCATGTTCTTAGAGCTATATTCACATCAATTATATATAAGCCTTTCCAATGATTGATCCAATTAAGGATCAATGTCTCTAGATGACACTTTGGTTCATAATAATGCATCATAACAAGCATGATGAACCAACTGCATCTTCCTAACATCTCACATATTTTTTAAATGGCTCAATACAAAACTCATGGTTTCTTAGATATTTTGTGAGATGCTTAGAGGTATAGTCCTAGATTTTCTATAGGATCATGCAAGGCTAAACCTCTACTCTACTAAGCTCATTCTAAGTTCTCTCCTAAGTGATGAAAAATCCACTTCGAGGAGAGCCTTGGTGAAAATATCGGCAAGGTTGGACTTAGATTCTATGTAATTTAGTTCAATATTCTCCTTTTCCACATGATCTCTAATGATGTGATGCTTCACTTCAATGTGCTTTGTCCTAGAGTGATGTATCAGATTTTTGATCAAATTTATGGTACTCACATTATCACAATAAACTTTGACATTGGAGTAGTGTAGCTCATAGTCCTCTAAAGTGTGTCTCATCCAAAGCAATTGAGCCACACAACCACCCATAACCACATACTCGGCCTCGATGGTGGATAAAGCAACACGAGGTTGCTTCCTACTACTCCAACTAACTAGGAAGGATCCAAGAAATTGGCATCCATCACTAGTACTCTTCCGGTCCAACTTGCAACCTGTATAGTAGGAATCGGTGTACCCAACCAAATCAAAAGATTTTATCCTAGGGTATCAAAGTTCTACATTTAGTATGCCTTAGATATATCTTAATATTCTCTTAACAACCACTAAGTGAGACTCTTTGGCATAAGATTGATTTCTTACACACATACCTACCGCAAATAAGATATTGGATCTACTAGCAGTTAGGTATAATAGACTACCAATCATACTCCTATAAAGTTTTAGATCAATTGATTTACCTTCTTGATCATTATCTATTTTTGTGTTGGTTGCCATAGGAGTTGATACTACCTTAGCATTTTACAAACCAAATTCCTTAATCATTTCTTTGGCATATTTGGTTTGGTATATGTAAATTCCTTCATTTGTTTGTTTAACTTGCAAACCTAAGAAGAAATTTAATTCTCTAACTAGACTATTTGGGCTATAAAGATATCCTTTGATCTACTGGACCTCTTCTAAAACCCTTAGAAACTAAGATGATAGTCTTTCATACCAAGTCTAGGGAGCTTGTTTTATCCCGTATAAAGCTTTTCTAAGCTTGTATACATGATTTGGATAGTCTACACTCTCAAACCCGGGAGGTTGTTCTACATACACTTCCTCCTTAATGAACCTATTTAGGAATGCTGATTTTAAATCCATTTGATGGAATTTAAAACCCATGTAAGAGGCATATCCTAATAGGATTCTAATTGATTCTAACCTAGCAACTGGAGCATAGATTTCATCATAGTCAAGTCCTTCAACTTGATTGAAGCCCCTTGCAACTAACCAGCATTATTTCTAGTTATATTACCTTGATCATCTAATTTGTTCCTAAAGACCCATCTTGTAGTAACAATGGTGATATCATTGGGCCTAGGGACTAGCTCTCATACTTGACTCCTTTCAAATTGAGTCAATTCATCTTGCATTGCTAAGATCTAATCCAGATCAAGCAAGGCATCATTGATTGATTTGGGCTCAAATTGTAAAATGAGAGCTATTTGACTAGAGGGAGCTCTATGAAAGACCTAGTTCTAACACCTTGAGATAATTCTCCTATAACTTGGTCTAGAGAATGATTTTGATGAACTCTTATTGTTTTAGGAGATGTATCAAATTGATTTTGATCATGATTATCCTCAATCCTCCTCTCATCATCGGAATCTCCTTTTACTCTCCCTTGATCTAATCTTCCCTCTTGATTATTACCCCCTAAGGTCAAGTCTTGAAATTTTTGGGTAACGTCTTGATTTTTGTCATTGATATCATTATCAATGGGGAATTTCCTAGGGTAAGTAGTAGAGGCTCCATCAAATTGAACATTTAAGGATTCCTCAATCTTTTGAGTTTTCTTATTATAAACTCTATACCCTCTGTCACGCCCTGAGGAACTCCCCGCCAAATAAAAATCCGACAGCATCTCCCCTGTATAGGTGACAATACCAATTTTCATACAAGGCCTACATGACCACTATACATCGGTCAACACGACCGAAATCCAAACATCACACGCAGGTAATAAAATAGCCTCAGGCCATCAACCAAAATAAACAAGTAATATCTATCACAACTAGACTTACCCCTTCTGCCATCTGGGTAGGAATACTCAACCAAAACC
Source organism: Wurfbainia villosa (assembly GCA_025175895.1). Lineage (NCBI taxonomy): Eukaryota > Viridiplantae > Streptophyta > Magnoliopsida > Zingiberales > Zingiberaceae > Wurfbainia > Wurfbainia villosa. The sequence goes on along the minus strand of CM045987.1, from coordinate 121,134,694 downwards.
AATCCAAACAAAATCCAAATAAGGTCCATAAGGACACCAAAAATCCACAAATACAAATATCGAACTCCAATCCTAAACATGTCCTCTAACAAAAATATCCAAACCATAGAAACAAATAACAAATAAAAACTTTCACGACGAGTGGGGTTTAGCAGCTGCACTCTCCTGACAGCTTCATCCTGAAATAGATATAAATCAACGGGGTGAGTTCAAAGAACTCAGCGGATATAGTCGATATGCAAAGTAAGATATAGCTAACAATAAGAATCATGTCAGTACAGTCTCACATATAGGGTATGCAAGCAAGAAATACAAAAGGACTGTACTTACCTGAATCTCCTACCCTAATACAGGAGCATGTGCCTGACTAGAAGTAATAAAGTCATCACCATATATAAATATGAATTTTGTATGCATGCCAATCATATGCAACATCCAAGGCATCAATAAAAATGCAACAAACACAATACAAATGCTATCCATGCAAAGTGCATGTCGTGCAAATGACATGGTCACCCCTGACGCCAGTCAGCCGCCTCACACGCGATGGTGAAGCCGAGTGGGTAGGGCTATGACAACTGTGCACTCTGCCATCACTGCTCCTGAGTGACCGAGTGGACAGGATGCTGTCGGAGTACACCTATCCTCCTGCCCCAAACAGAGTGGGGGAGCTAAGCTCTCATCTCCCGGTGTCATAGACCAGAGGAGGGATCCCTGCCCGCTACCACGCTGCCTCATCGCTACCCATGAGCGGACCAGCGGAGCCTGACAGAGCAACTGCACACACCCTCCTGATGTACCACTAACCCATGAGTGACAGTGTGTGCAGGCCATGTAACTGGCTGCGGGCTCAACTATAAAGGAACCTCGTCCAGCCAGCATGCAATCATGCAAGATGGTGCATGATACTAAAGCATGTAAATCCAACTAAAAATACCTATCCGAATAATATGCACAATCAATAAGTGCATATCCATGATCTAATTAACTATGATCCAAATAAAATAGGGAAGATATAATCATAACCTAGCAAATGCATGTATCCAGTAGGCACAAAAACATACTAGGCATATAACATGAAAATTATTGCAAGCTATCCTAACTAGCATATCAACATGACTATATCTAGGAGATAAGTCAAAATACCCGCCTGAATAAAAATATCCGCAAGAATGAAATCGTCATGACCGGGAACCTACCTCGTGACCGAAACCTACATATAGCATAACTATTGTTAAGCACAAAAATACAATCCACCGACAAATCGAATACTTAATCGATTTCGTTCATAACCCAAACTATTTCAAATTTTCACTAATTTTCCAACCATCTTATTAATCTTTTCCTACCAAAAATATTCATACAATTATTTTAGCCCACTAAATCAATTTCCTAAATTCACAGCCGACAACAACACAATCATGCTTACCAAACCTAGGATCCCACCGGCAGCCAATCCTTTCCCCAAATCAATCTTGTTCGTCGGAAAAACCAATACCACTGCCCAAATCCAATCCACTGTCAACCATAGAAAAATACCATAGGGGTTAAACAAAAACACAAGGTTGACCCCTTTACCTTGCTCCGGCGACCATCGGCGCTGACCAATCATGCGGAGGAGAAAGCTACGGTGACAGGGGCGAGTGGAGAAGGTGGCGCTCTTTGGCAGAGGATGCGGATATCGCTCATGTGCGAAGGAGACGGCGCTCTTCGTCTAAAGCGAGGCGTCGGTTGTATCGCTAACGAGCTCGATGCGCGCGGGGCTCGGTGCAGCGCGCTTAGGAAGAGAAGAGGCGGTGGCTCGTGGCGGCGTCGAGGCGAGGAACCGACGCGGCCGCAGGAAGGGCGGCACTTACTGAGAAAGCGGCGACCACAAGTCTCCGCCACGAAACTCGGTGGAAGGCAGGCATCGCGTTTGTCGGCGCTTGAAGAGGAACGACCCGATCTCGGCGTCGGGCAGCGAAGGGGAGCACAGCGCGTGCGACGGTGGACGGCGAGCTCGCGTCGCATCGGGCAACGGTGCTCGCGGGAGCGTAAGTGCTTGCTGCGGCGCGGTGGGGGAAGACCCAGTGGCTTCGGGCACGATCAAGAAGCCACTCAGGAAAAAAAGGCGTTGCGCGCGAAGAGGTTTTGCGAGAGAGAAACCGCAAGTTGCGAGAGGTGGTCGCGAGGGGAAAAAACCACGGCGCGAATCGGGAAAACTAAACCTAGGTTTAGTTATTTGTAAACTTTAGATTAATATCGCCTATTGATCCCCTTAAATAGACTCCACCTAAAACCTATTTATTTTATCCCCGTAATTATCTCGTACGAACTCCGTTTAAATTCAGAAAAATTCCTAACATTTCCTAAAAATCCCAAAATAATTCCTAGGATTATTTTCCTAAATTTTGGCCATTAATTTAATATTTTTAAATTTTTAATATTTAATATTCTCCCCCACTAAAAAAAATTTGGTCCCCAAATTTCCTACTCAAATGCATAATGAGTAAGATATACCACAAGTACTGAAAAATATATTTCACATACCTTAAGTAACCAGGTGGGGATATTGAGCTCTGATCTTTTCCTCAAACTCCCAAGTAGCCTCCTCGTCGGTGTGGTGACTCCACCCGATCTTGACAAGTTGCACAACCTTGTTCCGTAACTGTCGTTCCTTGTGATCCAAAATCTGCACTGGAACCTCTGCGTAAGTAGCATCAGGCTGAATGGAACCTAACACATCCGATAGAATATGTGTAGAGTCTGACACATACTTCCTCAGCATGGACACATGGAACACATCATGAATACTCGTCAAAGATGGTGGTAGCGCTAGACGATAAGCGACTGCTCCGATCCTCTCCAAAATCTCAAACGGATCGATGTATCTAGGAGCTAGTTTACCACGGAAACCAAATCTCTTCACCCCTTTCGTGGGTGAAACTGACAAGAATACATGATCACCAATAGAGAACTCCAGAGGTCTCCGTCTATGATCTGCATAACTCTTCTGGCGATCCTGTGCCTCTGCCATCCTACATCTGATAGTACGGACCAACTCTGCCTCATGCTGAGCTCTCTGAGGTCCTAGCAACTGGGCCTCCCCAACCTCCTCCCAGAGGGTGGGTGTACGACACTGTCTACCGTACAATGCTTCAAAGGGAGCCATTTGGATAGCCGAATGATAGCTGTTATTGTAGGCAAATTCCACTAACGGCAAATGATCCTCCCAGTTGCCTTCGAAATCTATAACACAGGACCTCAACAAATCTTCTAGTGTCTGAATGGTCCGCTCAGACTGTCCATCTATCTATGGATGGAATGCAGTACTAAAACGAAGCCGCATGCCTAAAGCCTGCTGCAGACTCTGCCAGAACCGGGATGTGAACCGGGGATCTTTATCTGATATAATGCTTAAAGGAACACCATGCAATCTGATGATCTCCTGACAATATAACTCTGTCAAACGATCCAGAGAGTCGGTCTTCCGAATCACTAAGAAGTGTGCTGATTTGGTTAGTCGGTCAATGACTACCCAAATCGTGTCATGGCCTTGACGTGTCCTAGGCAAACCCACCACAAAATCCATGGTAATGTTATCCCACTTCCACTCAGGAATAGGAATCCTCTGAAGTAATCCGGCTGGTCTCTGGTGCTCAGCCTTTACCTGTTGACAAATTAGACATCTAGCAACAAAATCCGTAATGTCTTTCTTCATGCCATTCCACCAATACAAACGCTTTAAATCTCGATACATGCGGGTACCACCTGGATGGATCGCAAATCGAGAGCGATGAGCCTCCTGAAGTAACTCCTCCATAACCAGGTGAGACTGAGGTACACATAATCTGCCTTGGAAATATATAATACCCTCATCATCTCGGGTGAACTCAGTCTGTTGTCCAGAAGTTATCTGACTGCCAATAAACTGCAAATACTGATCACTGACCTGAGCCTCCCGGACTCTCGTCCGGATAGACGACTAAGCAACCATGGTAACCAGAATGCCCTGCTCTGTCGGTCCCTACTCCTCAAGGCTCAACTCAGAAAAACCCTGAATCAAATCTGTGACTAATACTCGGAAGGAAGCTAAAGTCCCTCGGGACTTCCGGCTAAGTACATCGGCAACCACATTGGCTTTCCCTGGGTGGTAGCTAATGGTACAGTCATAATCCTTCAGGAACTCCATCCATCTCCTCTGTCGTAGATTGAGTTCCTTCTGCGTAAACAAATATTTGAGACTCTTATGATTAGTAAGAATCTCAAACGTAATACCATATAAATGATGCCTCCAAATCTTTAAGGCAAAGATAATAGCAGCTAACTCTAAATCATGCACTGGGTAGTTTTTCTCATGATCCTTCAACTGGCAAGAAGCATAAGAGACTACCCTACTGTGCTACATCAATACTGTGCCTAAACCCTGTAGAGACGCATCGGTATAAAGAACGAAACTGTCGTCCCCTGATGGCAATACCAGAATCGGTGCTGACACTAGTCTCCTCTTCAACTCTTGAAAACTAGTCTTGCACGCCTCTGTCCACGTGAACTTCATGCCCTTCCTGGTAAGTCGTGTCAATGACATAGCAATGCTCGAGAAACCCTCAACGAACCGTCTGTAATAACCGGCCAAGCCTAGGAAATTGTGAACCTCCTGAACTGATTTCGGCTGCTCCCAACTAGTGACAGCCTCGATCTTCTGGGGGTCAACTGAAATACCTCTACTAGAAATCACATGTCCCAGAAAACTGACTGAGGGTAACCAGAACGCACACTTATTGAACTTCGCATATAGTTGCTTCTATCGAAGCCTATCCAAAACAAGACAAAGATGTTGCGTGTGTTCCTCTTCAGAACGAGAATATACCAGAATGTCGTCAATAAAAACAATGATGAACCGATCTAAGAAATCCATAAATTCACGGTTCATCAAATCCATGAATACCGCTGGAGCATTGGTAAGCCCAAATGGCATTACCAAAATCTCATAGTGTCCATATCTGGTACGGAACGCTGTCTTCTGAATGTCTGAGTCTCTAACCCTTAATTGATGATATCCGGACCGCAGATCAATCTTAGAATAGACTGATGTACCTCTGATCTGATCAAACAAGTCCTCAATACATGGTAGGGGGTATTTATTCTTGATAGTGACAGCGTTCAACTACCTGTAGTCGATGCACAGTCTCATCGAACCATCTTTCTTCTTCACGAAGAGAACCGGAGAACCCCAGGGAGATACACTAGGGCGAATAAAACCTCTTTCCAAAAGTTCCTGGAGCTGAACCTTTAACTCGTCCAACTCTCTCGGGGTCATACGATAAGGAGCTTTCGATGTCGACGATGTCTCAGGTATTAACTCAATCATGAACTCCACTTGCCTTCTGGGAGGCAGGCCCGGTAACTCCTCTGGAAAGACATCTGGATATTCTCAGACAATAGGGATGTCCGCGATCTGAGAGTCACCACTGTCTTCTACATTGATTATAGATAATAGAAAACCCTGGCAACTGTGCAATAATAGCTTCTGAGCCTGAATCGCAGAAATGGTCGATATACCGTCGTCCCGGATGCCAGTGAAATCCCACGAGGGTTGGTTCGGAGGTCGGAATGTGACCACCCTCGTCTGGCAATCAACTGTGGCATGATATGCTGACAGCCAATCCATGCCAAGGATAATGTCGAACTCGACCATGTCCAGTACCAACAAATCTATAGTAAGGATGATGTTATCGAAATCTAAGGGACAACCTCGGACCTCCTGGGTAACGTCCAATGTATCACCAGACGGTAGGGAAATGACTAATCTCTGTGATCTAATAATAGGTAGTCTACCAATCTCTCTCATAAATGTACGAGAAATAAACGAATGCGAACTACCAGTATCAATTAGCATAATAGCTGGAAATGCATAAAGTGAAACCGTACCACGAAATATGGATTCGTTGGCTCGCTGTGCATCCTCTCTGGTAATCGCATGAATCTGCCCAATCTCCGGTGGAGGTGGAGGTGGTATCACTGCCAGAGGTGGTCGAGCTGGCTCGCGATCGATACGGGCGTCGTATAAGCCGCGATCGCATCGTGAGTTGTGGCGATCTCGAACTAGTGGTGGGGCCGCACTATATCAGACTGGCCGATCGTGCATGATACTGCGATCCTGAAACAGAACCCTGTGACACCGTACGAGCACTGGTGTACTCCTGTCCATGAATGTCATATGCGACTCCTGTAGGGGGAGCTATCCTCTGCGGGCGTTGCGAAGGTCTGGCTCTCTGCCCCCCTCTCTGAGTCTCAGACTGACGCAATGGTCCTCCCTGGATAGAAACCCTGGAAGCCACATGCTGAGCCTTCAACGAACAATCTCGGCTCAGGTGTCCAGGCAGTTTGCAATAATAGCAAACTGACTATTCCAAGGTGCAAGCTGAGATAATATGCTCTCTCGATCCACAATGAGTACAGTAGGTATCACCAGTGGGCGACCTCCGGCTCTGCTAAGAAGACTGGGAGGGCCCAGCTGAAGATCATCCTGATTTCTGAGGCCGGCTAGATGCCCCAGAGTGACTCGAGTGACTCGACCGACGACCACCACTTTGCCGCCGCCCATGAGTCTGCGGGTCGCTGGTCTCGCCCCTGTGGTTCGCTCGTCCGCTTCTTCTCCGTGATTAACTCTCTGTTGAGCCGACTCGATCAACAGAGCTCTATCCAATGCCTCTCGGTAGGAAGAGCTACCAAATCCTGCCATCTTGACCTGGAGATGCCCATCTAGTCCCTGAACAAACTGCATCATGCGCGACCTGTCCTCAGCAACTAACTCTGGACAAAACCTGGCTAACCGATTAAATTCTATATTATACTCCATCACTGAGCGATTATTCTGTCGTAGACTCATAAAATCCTAACGTCGCATCATCTGATATGCCCGTGGGAAGTACTGACTCTCAAAAGCCTCTCTAAATCTCGCCCAGGTAACCTGCTGCTCGTCGATAATCGAGCGTTGCATGTCCCACCAGATCTCGGCCTCGCCTCGTAGATAGAAGGCCGCCAACTCTGCCTTCTCCCACTCGGAGCAGACCATATAGTAGAAGGTACGCTCCATCGTCTCGATCCAAGACTGAGCCACGGTCGGATCAGTCTCTCCGCTGAATAAAGTGAACCATCTTTTCATCGACTTTGCTAAATCGGGAATCTGAGCTCGTGCCGCAGCCACATCAATAGGATGAGTAGGGGTCGTCGCAGGAGCTAGTGAAACAACTGTAGATGGTGCCGCTGCATACGCAGGGGCAGATACCGAGTGAGGGCCAACCGGCTCCACTGATGGGCCTGTCGGGTCTGTAGTAGCAGGTCCTACTGGTGGGGGTGTCTGAAGCGTAGCAGCAGGGTCTCCCGCTGGTACATCGGATACTCCAGACGTGGGTATCTCTGGAGGAGGAACCGCCGAGGACTGAGGATCCACAACTCCCACAACACCATGTGGAACCTGACCCTGATCAACATGCTCACCCTCAGTAGATCTTTCTGGCAACTCAGTCACCAAAGATCTCAATGTCCTCTGTCGTGGCGGCCCCGCACCACGTCTTGGCGCAAGAGCACGCCCACCTCGTCTCATATCTGTTAATTTAATACAGATATTACTAGAAGTAAAAACATATAAAATTTTCCAGCATACCTATTTCACCGTCAGGAGAGGTCCCGTCGCCGCCAAAAACCCCAAATTGACCTCGTCAAAAATCCTCGGATTTCCGAAACATAAAAAAAATCGTCGAAAATCCATACCAATCAAATTTTCTAGATTAACTTGCAAAAACCTGCCAAAACATGGCGAACTCCGAAAAAAATCCAAAAACCCCTAGGAACTCATAAACCTAGGCACTCTGATACCAAATAAATTGTCACGCCCTGAGGGAGTCCCCACCAGACAAAAATCTGACAACATCTCCCCTGTACAGGTGACAATACCAATTTTCATACAAGGCCTGCACGGCCACTATACATCGGTCAACACGATCGGAATCCAAACATCACACGCAAGTAATAAAATAGGCCTCAGGCCATCAACCAAAATAAACAAGTAAAATCTATCACAACTAGACTTACCCCTTCTGCCATCTAGGCAGGAATACTCAACTAAAACCAATCCAAACAAAATCCGAATAAGGTCCATAAGGACAACAAAAATCCACGAATACAAATATCGAACTCCAATCCTAAACATGTCCTCTAACCAAAATATCCAAACCATAGAAACAAATAACAAATAAAAACTTTCATGACGAGTGGGGTTTGGCAGCTGTACTCTCCTGACAGCTTCATCCTGAAATAGATATAAATCAATGGGGTGAGTTCAAAGAACTCAGCGGATATAGTCGATATGCAAAGTAAGATATAGCTAAAAATAAGAATCATGTCAGTACAGTCTCACATATAGGGTATGCAAGCAAGAAATACAAAATGACTGTCTTACTTGAATCTCCTACCCTGATACAGGAGCATGTGCATGACTATAAGTAATAAAGTCATCACCATATATAAATATGAATCCTGTATGCATGGCAATCATATGCAACATCCAAGGCATCAATAAAAATGCAACAAACACAATACAAATGCTATCCATGCAAAGTGCATGCCGTGCAAATGACATGGTCACCCCTGATGCCAGTCAGCCGCCTCACACGCGATGGTGAAGCCGAGTGGGTAGGGCTATGACAACTATGCACTCTGCCATCACTGCTCCTGAGTGACTGAGTGGACAGGATGCTGTCGGAGTACACCTATCCTCCTGCCCCAAACAGAGTGGGGGAGCTAAGCTCTCATCTCCCGGTGTCATAGACCAGAGGAGGGATCCCTGCCCGCTACCACGCTGCCTCATCGCTACCCATGAGCGGACTGAGCTCGACAGAGAATCCGACACACCCTCTTGATGTACCACTAACCCATGAGTGGCAGTGTGTGCAGGCCATGTAACTGGCTGCGGGCTCAACTATAAAGGAACCTCGTCCAGCCAGCATGCAATCATGCAAGATGGTGCATGATACTAAAGCATGTAAATCCAACTAAAAATACCTATCCGAATAATATGCACAATCAATAAGTGCATATCCATGATCCAAGTAACTATGATCCAAATAAAATAGGGAAGATATAATCATAACCTAGCAAATGCATGTATCCAGTAGGCACAAAAACATACTAGGCATATAACATGAAAATTATTACAAGCTATCCTAACTAGCATATCAACATGACTATATCTAGGAGATAAGTCAAAATACCCGCCTGAATAAAAATGTCCGCAAGAATGAAATCATCACGATCGGGAACCTGCCTCATGACCGAAACCTGCATATAGCATAACTATTGTTAAGCACAAAAATACAATCCACCGACAAATCGAATACTTAATCGATTTCGTTCATAACCCAAACTATTTTAAATTTTCACTAATTTTCCAACCATCTTATTAATCTTTTCCTACCAAAAATATCCATACAATTATTTTAGCCCACTAAATCAATTTTCTAAATTCACAGCCGACAACACCACAATTGTGCTTACCAATCCTAGGATCCCACCGACAGCCAATCCTTTCCTCAAATCAATCCTGTTCATCGAAAAAACCAATACCACTGCCCAAATCCAATCCACTGTCAACCATAGAAAAATACCGCAGGGGTTAAACAAAAACACAAGGTTGACCCCTTTACCTTGCTTCGGCGACCACCGGCGCTGACCAATCGTGCGGAGGAGAAAGCTACGGTGATAGGGGCGAGTGGAGAAGGTGGTGCTCTTTGGCAGAGGAGGACATCCCGTCGCCTGTGGCAGAGGAGACCGACACTCGTCGTCTAGGGCAGAGGAGGCATCACCGGGCGAAGCCGACGATGCGCCAGCATGTCCGGTATCGCAGCGCTACTGGGAAGAGAAGAGGCAGGTCTCGCGCGGCCGAGGCGAAGAGCCGACGGCTGGGCACCGGAAGGGTGGCGCGATCGCAGGAGAAAGCGCGCGACGCAAGTCTCCGTCGCAAAACTCGATGGAAGGCGCGCCGCTGCCGCTATAGAGGAATGACCCGATCGATCTCGGACGGCAAGGGGGAGCACGGCGCGTGTGGCGGTGGACGGCGAGCTCGCGTCGCGTCGGGCGACGGTGCTCGCAGGAGCGTAAGTGCTTGCTGCGGTGCGGTGGGGGAAGACGCAGTGGCTTCGGGCACGATCAAGAAGCTGCTCGGGAAAAAAGGCGCTGCGACGAGGAGGTTTCGCGAGAGAGAAACTGCAAGTCGCGAGAGGTGGTCGCGAGGGGAAAAAACCGCGGTGCGAATCGGGAAAACTAAACCTAGGTTTAGTTATTTGTAAACTTTAGATTAATATCGCCTATTAATCCCCTTAAATAGACTCCACCTAAAACCTATTTATTTTATCCCCGTAATTATCTCGTACGAACTCCATTTAAATCCAGAAAAATTTCGAAAAAATTCCTAAAATTTCCTAAAAATCCTAAAATAATTCCTAGGATTATTTTCCTAAATTTTGGCCATTAATTTAATATTTTTAAATTTTCAGTATTTAATACCCTCTACTAGTGGATGAGTATCCAACTAGGATTCCCTCATCTGCTTTAGACTCAAATTTACCTAAATTGTCTTTAGTGTTTAAGATGTAAACTTTACATCCAAAGACTTTAAAGTAATGAATTATAGGAATTGTGTCATTCCATACTTCAAAGGGTGTTTTTCCTAAAAACCTATGAATTAAAATCCTATTTTGGATATAGCAAGTAGTATTAACTACTTCCCCCCACAAGTAGTTGGGAAGTGAATATGCATTAAGAATAGTCCTAGCTGATTCTTTTAGGACACGATTTCTCCTTTCCACAATCCCATTTTGTTGGGTGTTCTAGGACAAGAGAATTCATGCTTGTACCCTTTTTCTAAGCAAAATTTTGAGAAATTAGAATTCTCAAATTCTCCACCATGATCATTATAGATCCGATTGATTTTGAGATTTCTTTCATTCTCTACTCTTTTGCTAAAACCTATGATTATTCCTAGGGTTTCATCCTTATGTTTCATAAAATATATCCGTACGTATCTAAAGAAATCATCAACAATGACTAAGCAAAATTTACTACCATTCAAAGAAGGAGTACTATGACAATCAAATAAATCTAAATGAATAAGCTCTAAAGGTAAGGAAGTGCTAGTTAAAGTTTTACCCTTGTGTGATGACTTTGATTTTTTTTTCTTCTTGGCATGCATCACACATCTTGTCTTTGATGTACTTCACTTTTGGCAATCCCTTCACTAGCTCTAATTTAGCTACTTTGGCTATGTTCTTCATGTTGATATGCCCTAATCTCCTATGTCATAGCCAACTTTCTTCTTCTTTTGTCATAAGACACTTAGGAGAAACGTTAGAAGCATAGGATAAATCAACATAATAAATATTGGATTTCCTATATCTTACTAACATGCAATCATTTAATTTCTTATGCCTTATAAAGCACTTTGTGGAACTAAATTCAACATTAAAATTTGCATCACAAAGTTGACTAACACTAAATAAGTTAAATTTCATATTTTTGACTAAAAAATACCTTATGAATAGCAAGTTTTGGGGATACCTCAATTGTGTATTTTCCTAAAATTTTAAGTTTGCCACTATTTCCAAATGACACGGTCCCCTTGCTAAGATGGTTGATCGTGAAAAATTTGCTCACATCTCCAGTCATATGTCTTGAGCAACCATTATCAACAATCCACATGCTTGATCATTCTACCTAAACAACATGAAAAAAACAAGCCTTAAGCACCCAAATTTTTGGACCGGTAGCATTAACTACATAACTCTTGGAAACCCAAGTCTTTCTAACTTTGCTCCTAAGTGTTGCTTTTCTACTAATTAGGGAGGCAAAGGCTACTTCCTTTTCCTTAGGTCTATATCCTATTCCGGCCTTGTTGTAAATAGCCCTTTGGTCCCTAAGTATCATGTCTAGGTATTTTAAGCCATTTGTAAATTTCTCTAAACATGCTCTTAATTCACTTATTTCCTTTTTAAGTTCATCATTTTCATCCTTAAGTGAACATGCATCATTACAAGAAGGTTCTATATTTCTTATTTCCTTGATTTCTATTTTCAAATCCTTAATCCTAGATTTAGATTTATTTAATGCATTTTGAAGACATGCAATGGTTTTGTATAATAATTCTATCCTAGTAGAGTCTTTTACCTCATCGTCGCTAGAGGATGATTCGTCACTTGATGAGGATGATGACTCTCCACTTGAGCTATCTTCCAAGGCCATGAGTGCCACATTGTTAGGACCGGTGACTACGCTAGAGGGGGGGGAGGGTGAATAGTATTTTGAAAAACAATCTAAATTCACGCATCGAATATACTAAAAAGAACAGCACAACCAAAACGAACAGAATGAAAAGAAAACAAGCACAAGTGGCACACCCAATTTTTACTTGGTCCACAGCTCTCTCCTAGAGCTGCTAGTCCAAGGCCTACCTCTATATTTTCTCCTTTTCGAAAAATACTTCGAAGGTGGAGAAACCTCTTAAATCACTTACATTTTATAGATTCTAAATATATGAATTAAGTATAATAATCTAAATAAAAAGAATTTTATAGAATTTCTCCTTAAGCTCCTAACAGTATAGATGATGATGAGAGGATGTTCAGGTTGCGGGAGAAAACAGAGAAACTGTTAAGGTTTGAGGAAGCAAGGAAACTGGGTGTAGATCAAAGCCTTCAGTGTTCAATCGCAGCAAGCCTGGTTTAGACCGTTGTTTTTCATATATGTACTGTCCAAATTCGTTCAAAATTCCTCTTTTTATAAACCTGCTGAGCTTATCTAGAACCTGCATGTATCGCCAGTCAAACCTATAGATCCGTGCAGATAATAATGACTTGTATTCCTGATCAAATTCAATCCCTGTGGATGACTTCCCTATCCATAAGATTTGGTCATCCTTCCCTGAATAAGTTCCTGCACGATCAGATCAAACCAAGCAAGTCGGAACAGATAAACATTAACAGAAATGCTAACTCATCACACATCAGTCGAAGCACCAGTCGAGTGCAGCTCGCTTCTGCGCACGATCAGTCGAGGTGCCACCCCGACTGCACTTGAGAAATACACTTCCTTGGACAAATAAAGCTTTCTCCAAGTTTCACTACCCCAGTACTCTGCCAATCGAGTTCCCGCCTCAACTGCTCAGTAGGAAGAGCCTTCATTGTACAAGTGTACGATACACTTGCTCTGTTCTCAGCTCTTCTGGGCAGTGAACTTCAGAGTTAATGGCCGACGACGAGGTCAAGTTAGCTGACGACGAGAAACTTTCTCCTAGTCCGAAAGCTTTCCGTAAGTCCAGCTGGACGAGAAACCTGACAGTCGAGGTTCCGCCTCGACTATACTATAGGGAGGACCTCCCTTGTACAAGTGTATCATCCACTTGTCCTAGTTCTCGGCTCTTCTAGGAGATAGACTTCTGAGCTAATGGCCAACGACTATATACCCTAAGCTGATGACGAATAGTACGAGGACAGTTGAGGTGTTCAAAGTTAAGAAGTACGATAAAGGCAACATAATAAGTACAATAAGGGCAATAGTTGAGGTGTCAACTCATTGTTGTCCTTAGACCCAATGTTTCAGTCAACTCTAAGACTGAAACATGCCTAGTAAAGACTCTACCCATAGACTCTTTACTTGCCAAGACTCCGGCCATCAGCCATTCTTGTTCTTTTCACCTTGCCACACCCGCAAGGAATTTCTGCCAAGGAATTTACCCTTCTTGGACTTTTCACCTTGCCACATCCGCAAGGACTTTCTGCCAAGGAATTTACCCTTCTTGGACTTTTCACCTTGCCACTTCCGCAAGGCCTTTCTGCCAAGGAATTTACCCTTCTTTGACTTTTCATCTTGCCACATCCGCAAGGACTTTCTGTCAAGGAATTTACCCTTCTTGGACTTTTCACCTTGCCACTTCCGCAAGGCCTTTCTGCCAAGGAATTTACCCTTCTTTGACTTTTCACCTTGCCACTTCCGCAAGGACTTTCCTTCACCAAGGCACTTGGATTTCTCACACCAAGATTCACCCTTGGATTTATCTTTCACCAAAGCACTTGGATTTCTCACACCAAGATTTACCCTTTAGATTTATCCTTCACCAAAGCACTTGGATTTCTCACACCAAAATTTACCCTTTGGATTTATCCTTCACCAAAGCACTTGGATTTCTCACACCAAGATTTACCCTTTGGATTTCTCACACCTACACTACTTAAACCTTTGTCAAACACCAAAACATAACTTAGAGCAATAGCTCCAACAGTCTCCCCCTTTTTGATGTTTGACAACCCGTTTAAGTTTATGTCACTACTAGTAAAAACAATCAAAGTCACTTTACTCACATATCTAAGATTAGGTTAAGTCTGAGATATTAGTTCACTGAGATCACAGATAATAGTTTAGTTATATTAGAGATAGTAGTTCACTGAGATCACAGATAATAGTTTAGTTAAGTTAGAGATATTAGTATATCACAGATAATAGTTTAGTTATATTAGAGATATTGGTTCACTGAGATCACAGATAATAGTCACACACACACCTAAACCACACCTAAACTATAAACTTTCTCTCCCCCTTTGGCAAACACCAAAAAAAAATAGTTAAATCAGAGATATTGGATCAAGTCAGGGTAAATTAGGTAAATCATAGGTGTTAGTCAATTGGATATGGATCAGATCAGGGTAAATCAGAGATTTGGTCATGGCAAATTAGAGATTAGAGTTTAGATCATGGTAAATCAAAGATTAGAGATCACAGATCATTGTGACACACCATACACCTAAATCAGAAATTCAAGAGAGATCACAGATTCTTGCATCTAACCTATAAACATTTTCTCCTTCCCCTTTGACACCCTACTGAAAGTGGTTTTGTAAAAGTTAGATTTTGTATTTAGATATTAAACCAGTTCATTAGGTCACTGACGTTGACTAATATTAGGTAAATCAAGGATATCAATTCAGATTAGATGATAAATCAAAGATATCAGCTCAGGTTAGATTAGTTCATGATAAATCAGCTCATGATAGATCAGAGTAATCAGATGTAGGTCAGGTAATAGTAAATCAAAAATAAGTCAGACGATAGTAAATCAGAAATAGGTCACCTAAACTCCCCCTTAAAATTATCTCCCCTCATTCTCCTCCTTGATGCACTTTAATTTTCAAAATCACCTACCTCACATATTCATATTTTATTGTAAGATTGCCCTTGTAATGCTTTTCAAACATTCTCTAGCATTATGAGTGGTAAACCAACCTTAAATGATCAAAAATAGACAAGGTAAGATCGAATGACAGATTCAGTCGAGGCGCTAGTCGAGGTCTACTTGCATCTATAGTTAGAAATTACGCATAGTAGAGTCCCCAATCGAGGTCGACTCGATTCTGTGAGTTTGCAACACGAACAGTCGAGCCGCTGGTCGAGTTCTACTCGATTTTGTGAGCTTTGTGTTTAAGCCACATAGGGTATCAGTCGAAGTCCTAGTCGACTCTAACTCTATTCCATTCGATAGATTTGATATCAGTCGAGGTTACACCTTGACTATCATTCAGTCGAAATCGATCTAAATTTTTAAACCAGACTGGATTTTAAACCAGTCTAAATTTTAAACCTACTGGTTCTTACCATATTAACAGTAAGTGTAAGCTTTAAAATTTGTATAAGGATTTTAGGTTTAATCCTCATGCACATGTTCTACCTATATGACATCGCATGCATGACATATATTATGACATGTCACAACACACGCATGACAAAATGCATCTAATCATGACATATGATATGGCATGATTATGTGATAGTTGTCATTATATTATTTTGGAATTAAAATATATTTAGAAATTTGATTTCCATAAATCAACATTGCTTTGATTAAATTAGGAAACAATTTTTAAATTTAAACTCATATTTTTGTTTGAGAAATATATTAAATATAAAATATATTTTAGAATCTAGATTTCATAAATCATGATTCTATAATTAAATAAGGATTTAAATCCGAATTTAATATTATATTTTATCTTGAAAATATATTAGAAATAAAATATGATTTAGAATCTTGATTTCCATAAATCATGATTCTCTAATTAAATATGGAATTAATTCTGAATTTAATTTCATATTTTATTTGATAAATATTTTCAGAAATAAAAAATGTTATAGAATATTGATTTTCATAAATCAAAATTTCATAATTAAATTAGGAAATAATTTCCAATTTAATCAAATACTTTATTTAAGGAAATAAATACCTATCAAAAAAATCCAATTGATTAGGAAACATTTTCCATATTAATATTTCTTAATCAAATATTTCCAAAAATATAATTTCATAAAATATTTCTAAATTTTTCAAATCTTGATTTTTTTCTGACAAATTAGAAAACTTTCCAAAAATAGATTTTTTTTTTCAAAATAGAAAAATTTCTAAAATAATTCTACGACCAACTACAACTTCGTAAAACCTATTTTACGAATATGTCAAAGAACAGTCAAGCTCTAATACCACTGTTGGATTACGGTCGACGCATAAATGTGATTTTGTCATTTCACAAACGAACACAATGGAAGAAAAACGTAATAATTTCCTAAATTATTATAACACTCACACTCATGCATGTAGGATTACAACACGTGCGAATATATCTGCCAAAAAAAATTTACATGCAACAAGAATAAAATAAATTTTACTCTATGTATACTTTTCGGATGATGGCGAGCCGAAAGGGCATCAACCGTACGATGCTTGTGGAGCTTCGTCTCTACTCATATCCACGCCGAATCTTCGGAAGGACAACTTTTCAAAGCTATGAGTTTGACCTTCTCTTCACTACTAGATGAAGCAAGAAGATCGGGTGATCGGAGAGCAATCGCCGACTTATTTTGCAACATAAACGAGTCCTCGAACAACCTTCGCAAGGTTGTCGATTCATGTTGGAATTAGTCACTGTTTTGAAGCTTCAATAAGTGACAATAACAACCCTAAAACCTAGAGTGGTTGACCTCTAAAGAGGTGGAAACAACTCTTGTTTCCTTGATGGTCGGCGGAACACCAAACCCTAATTCTCCTAGGTTCGGCTAGGTTGAGGAAGAGGGTCTTAAGGACTTCTATTCTGTAGAGGAAATGTTGACTGCTAGAGGGGGGGTGAATAGCATCGATTCGTTGTGTGATGGAATTCGATTGCGTTCGTCTACAAATCTCGTTAGTGCAGTGGAAATAAAACAAATAGCAATAACGAAATACGACAAATACAATTCACAACACAAGCATATAACATGGTTCAGAACCGAATAGTTTCTACTCCACAGATCGAGCTCTAAAGAGCTCTAGTGATGCACACGCAATCACTAATCACAAATAACTCCTTCTCGGAATAATTCGGAGGCAGAGAAACCTCTTACAACAGATTACAAAAGTAATATAAGGTAAAACAAGCAAATACAAAAAGAATACAACAATCTATGCAAAAAAAACTTTACAAATGATCTTTTGATTGCTTGCTTTGTGGTTGCTTGAATTGCACTTAGAGGCCCTGATTTGCAGCAACAAATCGCCCTAAAAGCCTTCAAAAACCACTGTTGATTTTCTCCTCCATGAGCTCCCTTTAAAACTGTTGCCTGGGTTAGAAATCGCCGATCAGTCGACTGCTCAAGACCATCAGTCGACTGATGACACTAATGTTGTGAGACAACAGTGTAATCGATGCTGGAAAAATCCAACGGATAGGACATCAGTCGACTAATCATGTCCATCAGTCGACTGATGGAGCCTTCACTCGACTGCTAATCCCGTAGTCGAGTCTCGACTCTATTCTGTGCCCGAATTCTCGAGCACCAGTCGACTGATTACACTATCAGTCGATTGCTCGATCTAGCAGTCTTTTGCTGGGACACTTCCCGAAGTCAAACCCTAGTTGACTCACACCAGTCGACTGTCATATGACACCAATTGACTGGCACACCTCAAACATGAGATTTTAACCCAAGTATGGTGCCCCCATACTTGCTAGACCACCCTTAGCCTAGACCTAAGCCTTCTAGCCACCTCTGTCAACCTTGTGCCTCTCGGATCCCTCCAAGTCATTCATGACTTGTACATCCATTGTGCTAGCCTTCAAGTGCTTCCATCGGCTATGTCATGCTAACGGTGTCTACACCGCCAAGGCACATTGGACTTACTCTGCCAAGACTCCACTTGGACTTTACGTCGTCAACCATTGGACTTATGCTACCAAGACTCCCGCTTGGACTTTACGCCGCCAATATCAAACCCCTTGGACTTCTCAAATGCCAAGACTCAAGTTTGGACTTTCCCTTGCCAACCCATATTGGACTTTCCATGCCAAGACTCATGCTTGGACTTTTCCTTGCCAAGACTCATGCTTGGACTTTACATGCCAAGTACTCAAGACTTGGACTTTCCATGACATGGTCAACTCTAGTCAACCATCAAAATCCCCCTCGAGTCAAACTCGAGTCCGGTCAATCATGACCCGGGTCGATTGTGCCAACAATCTCCTCAAAACATTATCAGACATCAATGTCAAATATCGATGTCAAACATCAAAACATCACTCGAGTCAAACTCGAGTCCGGTCAATTATGACCTAGGTCGATTGCACCAACAATCTCCCCCTTTTTGATGTTTGACAAAAACACATACCTTTGAGTTAGAATACTAAATCATATCTCCTTACCAATTATCCCAAATTGGTAATCTCAAACATTCTCCCCAATTCTCCAAATTGACAATTGATAATATCAATTGATAACATTCTCCTTCAAATATTCTCCCCCTTTTTGACTAATATCAAAAAGGTCTTCTCCAAGGAGGTCAATATCTCATGTCCCAATGAGATCTTACAATCTCCCCCTTCGTCCAAAAATACCTAGGATGTATACCATCTTCCTAGTGATAAGTCTCATATCACTTAAGAGAGGCAATCCTATACACTCTCCCAATTTCCAAATTGGGTATCTCAAAATCCCATTTCTCCTCCTCATGAGGAAAAATAACATCCATCATCCCATGATGGATACCTTCCCCTAAAGGATTGCTCCCCCTTGACCATTGCACCAACAATGTCCTTGGGAAGTCCCTAAGCCAATAGGAACTCTAAACCATCAAAAATAAGGTTCAAAGTTCAAACATGAACTCTCCACACCTTAAATTTGATACATCATCCTAACATCTCTCTTAATCCATATCCAATGGATTTTCACCCTTTATAATGCTTCCCAAAGAATATCCTAGGGTTAGGAGTGGTTAGGGAACTTTACCATAGCTGAAAACCGGCTAAACATCCTTGTTTTTTCCGAAATCAGCCTGGCAGTCGAGTTCTTTAGAAATCATCTGTCAGAACGATAATGACCGCCACCAGAGGCTGATCGATAATTGAAAATCTCGATTTTCAATTATCAGAATTGAGATTCAAAAAAATATAAGTAATTCTACGTATATCGAAAAATCGTGAAACTTCATACGTACATTACTTATAAGCAATACAATGGATGAAAAATATTAGAAAAATATTTTACCCATAAAATATTGAAATTAATACAAAGTTCAAAAGTGAAGAAAAACTTCAATGTTTTAGCTCACTTTGTATCAACTTCATCAATGGTGATTGCTATTAAAAGATAGACTTCACCAAGGTTTTCCAAAATGATTTTAAAATGTTTTTGAAAACCTATATTGGATCATATTCCTTGGGCTCAATGTACATGATTTGTACACAAATTTTCCCAATGATCCACCTTTAGTTAAAGATGAGTTTTAGTTCATCTAGATGCAAAAACTATGCACCTTGAACTTAACTCATATCTTAGCATCTCACATGTATCTAGGGTGTATAAATATCCATACATGTCAATGTAATATGAGATGTGAGTTTTGTTCTCCTAATCTAGGGTTTCACGCATTTTTCTAAGGCAACCCTACTTGATTCCCTTATAAATGGGACTCCAAGTCATGCCAAAGTCCTTAATTCAATTTTAATCAATTTAGATGCATGAATGATTATGGCATTAATGATGGTATAAATAAACACATACTCATAATCATAATGTCATGGCATAAGATGGAATCTAAAAACACATGACATTACACCTAATCCTAAAAACATGATCATGACATATTAAATGGTAAAAATAAATATGATGTCATGGCATGTTATATGGCAAACATAGCATGACAAATAAAATGTATAGGTATAATAATACCTAATTTTTAAAGTTAGTTGCCATTTGATATAATTAAGTATATTTTGTCATATTATCACTTTTCTCCCTAGTGTGCCAAAAATCCAAAATGACACACTATGACCTCTAAACCTAAATTGTGCCAATTTAATTGATTTTTCATAATCTCAAAAATGTATTGGCACATCCTAAAATCTTTTAGGATCATAAGATCAAATTTATTTCCAAGGTATCCATAACCTTGAAAATAACCTAAAGTGTCACCTTTACCATGGTTAGGTTAGCTACCCATCCATTTAAAGTTGGCACACCTAAACCCATCTAGCGTGAATCGATCATGCTCTTAGGAACCCAAAATCTATTTGAGCTCCTAGGGTTAATTAGGTATTCCTTAGGGATAGCCTCCCTAGATACCTTCCTAATGACCCTTCTAGGCTTGTTAGCCTTGGTCATTTGGGTCTTGCCATGGTTGATTCTAGGGGTGACTCCCCTTGCAACCTTCTTAGTGGCTTCCCTAGGTTTCCTAGAAACCCTAGCTACTAGGCACACACCTTGGTTACCCTTAGGGATGACTTCCCTAGTAACCTTGGTCTCCCTAGACCTAATTTGTGTTCCATAATCAAATGGAACACTATGGTAGTTCTTTTTGGGCTTAGGCTTGCCCTTGATTGACTCTTGATTTATAGGTCTTTGACCTTGACTCCTATACCAAGATTTTTGATCACTTGACCCTTGAAATTGATTTTACATTTTCTTAAGGGTCTTTTCAAGTTTCTCAAGCCTTGACCTCAAGGCTTGATTTTCAACCTCTAATTACCCAATTTTAGAATTTTGATTTAATCCTTGGGCATGGTTCTTCCTAGGCATATACCTAGTCCATTTGGGGCTAAAACCTAGGTGCTCTTGTACCTTTTTAATTGTCTCCTTAGGTAGAATTGGTCTAGAATTATTTGACCTAGATTTGTCTTTAGATAAATTTTTTTTAGGGACATTAGTCTCAAATTTCTCCTTATTATTGAAATGAATATTCTTAGCTCCTAGGCAAAAATATTTATTGTTCCTAGCATGCTTTTCATGATAAATAGCAAGTGAATTGAAATTCCTAGCATGCTTTTTGACATTAAAACTAGAGGAATGAGCATTATTGAAATGATATACCTTAGGGTTTGCCTTAGTGGCTCCCCCTACTTGTGATGCTCCCCTTTGCCCCTTCTTCTCCTCCTTTGGGCATTGACTCTGGTAGTGTCCCGATTGTCGACATTTGAAGCACACAACGTGCTCCTTGCTCTTCTTGGTGGGGACACCGGCATCCTTTGAATTTTCTTGACTTTTAGGCGCCTGAGGAGCTTTCCTTGCTCTCTTTGGGCACTTGCTCTTATAGTGCTTGATTTCCCTACACTCAAAACATATTATATGATTTTTATTATGAAATGATATGTTTGAGTTACCTAGGGTGGTGATGAGGATCTCTTGAGCTTGCTCTTCCTCTCGACCGGATGTAGATGGTTCTTCTTGTTGCTCTGGTGTTGAGGATGCTCTAATATTCTCCCCCTCAATCCTAGAGGTGGAGGTCTCCTCCAATTCTTCCACCGATTCGGAGGTTGACTCCCTATCAACTTCCGAATCCTCACTTGCTTGTGAGGATGAGGATTCATCTTCGGCCTCCTCTTCTTGAGTCGGTGACGGGTCTTCATGGAGCTTGGCCAATTCCTTCCAAAGCTCCTTGGCATCCATGCAATCACCTAGGCTACACAAGAAATCATTAGGAATTAAATCAAAAATAAATTTGACTACCTTCTTATTTTTCTCGAATTGTTAGAGTTGCTTCTCACTCCATCTCTTCTTTTTGAGGAAGTCACCTTTTGGTCCTCTTGGATATTCAAATCCTTCCATTAAGATGGACCACTCCTCAAAATCTCTCATCATGATAAAATCTTCAATTCTTCTCTTCCAAGAATTGAAGTTTTCTCGTCCATATAGGGTGTAAGACACCGGTGTGTTGATGTCCCAACCTAGTTGTTCTTCCAACTCCATCTTTACCCTCTAGCATCTTTGTCTTTGCTCCCGGCGGTTAGTCCGTTGAAGAGCCCCGGGCTCTGATACCAAATGTAGTGGAAATGTTGACCGCTAGAGGGGGGTGAATAGCATCGATTCGTTGCGTGATGGAATTCGATTGCATTCGTCTACAAATCTCGTTAGGGCAGCGGAAATAAAATAAATAGCAATAACGAAATACGACAAATACAATTCACAATACAAGCATATAACGTGGTTAGGAACCGAATAGTTTCTACTCCACAAATTGAGCTCTAAAGAGCTCTAGTGACGCACACGTAATCACTAATCACAAATAACTCCTTCTCGGAATAATCCGAAGGCGGATAAACCTCTTACAATAGATTACAAAAGTAATATAAGGTAAAACAAGCAAATACAAAAAGAATACAACAATCTATGTAAAGAAAAACTTTACAAATGCTCTTTTGATTGTTTGCTTTGTGGTTGCTTGAATTGCACTTGGAGACCCTGATTTGCAGCAACAAATCACCCCAAAATCCTTTAAAAACCACTGTTGATTTCCTCCTCCACGAGCTCCCTTTAAAGCTGCTACCTGGGCTGGAAATCGTCGATCAGTCGACTGCTCGGGACCATTAGTCGACTGATGACACTGTTGTTGTAAGACAACAGTGTAATCCACGCTGGAAATATCCAACGGACATCAATCAACTGATCATGTCCATCAGTTGACTGATGGAGCCTTCACTCGACTACTAACCCCGCAGTCGAGTCTCGACTCCATTCTGTGCCCGAATTCTCGAGCACCGGTGATCGACGATCGATCACGACACCATCGCCGAGCTGATCGCCGAGCGCATGATCGACCACCTCAGCGGTCGGTATTGGGACACTTCCCACAGTCAAACCCTAGTTGATTCACACCAGTCGACTGCCATATGGCACCAGTCGACTAGCACACCTCAAACATGAGATTTTAACCCAAGTATGATGCCCCCATACTTGCTAGACCACCCTTAGCCTAAACCTAAGCCTTCTAGCTACCTCCGTCAGCCTCGCGCCTCTCGGATCCCTCCAAGTCATCCATGACTTGTTCATCCATTGCGCTAGCCTTCAGGTGTTTCCATTGGCTATGTCATGCTAACGGTGTCTACACCGCCAAGGCACATTGGACTTACGATGTCAAGACTCTGCTTGGACTTTACGCCGCCAACCATTGGACTTATGCTGCCAAGACTCAAGCTTGGACTTTCCCTTGCCAACCCATGTTGGACTTTCCATGCCAAGACCCATGCTTGGACTTTTCCTTGCCAAGACCCATGCTTGGACTTTATATGTCAAGTACTTAAGACTTGGACTTTCCATGACATAGTCAACTCCAGTCAACCATCAAAATCCCCCTCGAGTCAAACTCGAGTCCGGTCAATCATGACCCGGGTCGATTGTGCCAACAATCTCCCCAAAATATTGTTAGGACCTGTGCGCCCGCTAGAGGGGGGGTGAATAGCATTTTGCCCGTATAATAATGAAAATAGTTCGCGTTCATCTCTACACAATCATTATTACGCAGCGGAATATAGAAGTACAATATAAAGACAAACACGAATACACAATCAAAAGACAAGTACGCAAGGATATAACATGGTTCGGAACCGAACGGTTCCTACTCCATAGATTGGGTTCGTACGAACCCTAGCGATGCCACAAACACCACTAAGCAATAAACTTCTTCTCGACAATAAGTCGGAGGTGGAAAAACTTTGTACAATGAATTACAACAAGTAATACACAAAAATACAAGCAAAATACAAGGAAATGTAAAGAACACTTTACAAAACTAGGGTTTGAGCGCTTTGCTTGTTGGTTGCTTGGATAAGGTTGAAGGGCCCTGAAATGCACCTGCAAATCGCCTTCAAATTGCCTCAAGTAAGCTCCCAAAGAACTGATCATGAAATCCTCCATGAGCTCCTCTTTTTAACCTGCATCGGGTTGGATTTCCGTCGATCAGTCGACTGCCATAAGTCACCAGTCGACTGATGTCACTGTTGTCGTGAGACAACGGCTCAATCCACGCTGAAAAAGTTCCAACGGGATTTTGGCGATCACAACATTGGCGCCGATCGCTAGGTCAGAAATGATCGCCATCGGCTACGGAGCATTCTGCTTTCGACATTGAATCGATAGTCGATCGCCGACTTTGGCCGATCGTTGTTAACACTACCGATCGCTTCGATGAGCGCTGATCGCCAGAGCATTTCTTTAAACCGCAATAACTCTAGTCGACTCTTCAATGAACCGGCCATAATGTCGCTTGATCGCCAACCTCACACATGAGGTTTTAACCCAAGTATGGTGCCCCCATACTTGCTAGACCACCCTTAGCCTAGACCTAAGCCTTCTAGCCACCTCCATCAGCCTCACGCCTCTCGGATCCCTCCAAGTCATCCATGACTTGTTCATCCATCGCAGCCTCCGTGTGCTTCCTCACTATGTCATGCTAACGGTGTCTACACCGCCAAGGCACATTGGACTTACGCCGCCAAGACTCCGCTTGGACTTTACGCCGCCAATATCAAACCCCTTGGACTTCTCAAATGCCAAGACTCAAGCTTGGACTTTCCCTTGCCAACCCATGTTGGACTTTCCATGCCAAGACCCATGCTTGGACTTTTCCTTGTGCCAAGTGCTCAAGACTTGGACTTTCCCAAATGCCAAGTGTCCCACTTGGACTTTCCATGCCAAGTACCCATGACTTGGACTTTACCTTGCCAAGACTCATGCTTGGACTTTCCCTTAATCACATGGTCAACCCTAGTCAACCATCAAAGTCTCCCTCGAGTCAAACTCGAGTCCGGTCAAACATGACCCAGGTCTATTGCTCCAACAATCTCCCCAACATATTAACCGACATCAATGTCCAACATCAATGTCAAACCACTTTGTCAAACTTCCTATGTCAAACATCAAAACATCACTCGAGTCAAACTCGAGTATGGTCAATCGTGACCTGGGCCGATTGCACCAACAATCTCTCCCTTTTTGATGTTTGACAAAACAAACCTTGAGTTAAGCCCCTAACTCAAATTCCCTTACCAATTTTCCAAATTGGTAATTTAATCTTCTCCCCCTTTTTGACATACATCAAAAAGGTTATTTCTCCAAGGAGGTCAATGTCTCATGTCCCAATGAGATCTTACAATCTCCCCCTTGATCCAAAAATACCTAGGATGCCTACCATCTTCCTAGTGATAAGTCTCATATCACTCAAGAGAGGCAATCCTATACTCTCTCCCAATTTTCAAATTGGGTTTCTCAAAATCCCATCAATTTTAACAATTGATGATACTCTCCCAATAACTTCTCCCCTTTCAAGAAGAGAAACACATCCATCATCCCAAGATGGATAACTCCCCCTAAAGGCTTGCTCCCCCTTGACCATTGCACCAACAATGTCCTTTGAAAGTCCCTAAGCCAATAGGAACTCTAAACCATCAAAAATAAAGTTCAAAGTTCAAACTTGAACTTTCCGCACCTTAAGTTTGATACTTTGACCTAACATCTCTCCTAATCTATATCCAATGGATTTTCACCCTTTATAATGCTTCCCAAAGCATATCCTAAGGTTAGGGGTGGTTAGAAACTTTTACCATAGCTGAACACGGGCTAAACAAACCTCGATAGTAATCACGATCGACATTTATCACGATCATCGCCAGTAAGGGCAATGACAGATAATCAAAATCTCGATTTTCAGCTATCAAAATCAAAATTCAGAAAATTATAAGTAATTCTACGTATATCGAAAAATCACAAAATTTGATACGTATATTACTTATAGTCAATACAATGGGTGAAAAATATTTGAAAATTATTTTACCCATAAAATAGTGAGTTTGATACAAAACTCAAAACTATTGAAATTTTCAATGTTTTGGCTCTATTTTGTATCAACTTCATCAATGGTGATTGCTATCAAAAGATAGACTTCACCAAGGTTTTCTAAAATGATTTTTAAAATTTTTTTGAAAACCTATATTGGATCATATTCCTTGGGCTTAATGTATATGACTTGTACACAAGCTTTTCCAATGATCCACAAATGAAATTAGATGAGTTTTAGTTCATCTAGATGCAAAAACTATGCACCTTGAACTTAACTCATATCCTAGCATCTCACATGTATCTAGGGTGTATAAATATACATACATGTCAATGTAATGTGAGATGAGGGTTTTGTTCTCCCTAAACTAGGGTTTCATGCATTTTTCTAAGGCAACTCTACTTGATTCCCTTATAAATGGGACTCCAAGTCATGTCATAGTCCTTAAATCAATTTTCAATCAAATTATCTTAAATGCATGAATGATCATGGCATCAATGATGATATAATTAAGCATATGCTCATAATCATGATGTCATGGCATAATATGAAATTTAAAACACATGACATTTAACCTAAATCCTAAACATGATCATGACATATAAATAATGAAAATAAACATAATGTCATGTCATGGCATATGACAAACAAATCATGGCATATAAAATATATAGGTATAATAATACCTAAATTTTAATATTAATTGTCATTTGATATAATAAAATATATTTTGTCATATTACTACTAATCTCCTTAGTGTGCCAAAAACCCAAAATGGCATACCAACACTCTAAACCCTAAGTTGTGCCAATTTGATCATTTTATCAAACTTCTCAATTAATATTGGCACATCCTAAAAACCTTTAGGATTCAATATCAAATCACATTCCCAAGGTAACCATAACCTTTAAAATGACCTAAAATGTCACCTTTATCATGGTTGAGTTAACTACCCATCCAATCAAGGTTGGCACATCCTAAACCCACCTTATTGTGAATCAATCACACTCTTAGAAACCCAAAATCGATTTGAGCTCCTAGGGTTAATTAGGTACTCCCTAGGGATGACCTCCCTAGATACCTTCCTAATGACCCTTCTAGGCTTGTTAGCCTTGGTCATTGTGGTCTTACCTAGGTTGACTCTAGGGGTAACTCCCCTTGCAACCTTCTTAGTAGCCACCCTAGGTTTCCTAGAAACCCTAGCCACTAGACACAAACCTTGGTTACTCTTAGGGATAACTTCCCTAGTAACCTTGGTCTTCCTAGACCTAGTTTGTGTTCCATAGTCAAATGGAACACAATGATAAGCCACCTTAAGCTTAGGTTTGTGACCCAAACCTTGCTTGCCCTTGGTTGACTTTTGTCTTTGAGATCCTAGGTGTTGACTTTGAGATCTAGACCTTTGACTTTGACCATTAGACTCTTGAAATTGATTTTGTATCTTGTTTAGGGTCTTTTTCAATTTCTCAAGCCTTGACCTCAAGGCTTGGTTCTCTAATTCTAATTGCTCAATTTTAGAATTTTTATTTAAACTTTGAGCATGGTTCTTTCTAGGCATATGCCTAGTCCATTTAGGATTAAGACCTAGGTGTTCTTGTACCTTCCTAATTGTTTCCCTAGGTAAAATATTTTTAGGGACATTAGTCCCTAATTTTTCCTTATTCCCTAAATGGACACTTTTAGCTCCTAAGCAAAAGTACTTGTTCCTATTAGCATGCTTTTTATAGATTGCAAGAGAATTAAAACTCCTAGCATGCTTTTGTCTATTAACTAAAGAAGGAGCATTATTATTATTGAAATGATATACCTTAGGGTTTGCCTTAGTGGCTCCCCCTACTTGAGAAACTCCCTCTTGGGTCTTCTTCCTCCCCCTAGGACATTGATTCCTATAATGTCCTTTTGAGTTGCACTTGAAGCATATAACATGCTCCTTGCTCTTTTGACTTGGGGAACCGACATCCTTGTCTCTTGGTGTCGGAGGAGCTTTCCTAATCTTCTTTGGACACTTGCTCTTGTAGTGCCCAACTTCCCTACACTCAAAACATATGATATGATTTTTATTACAAATTGATATGTTTGAGTTACCTAGGTTAATGGAGGCCGGAATTGAATTTTGAACTTCTTCATCTTGACCGGATGTCGAAGCTTCTTCTTGATATTGCTCCGGCGTGGAAGTTCTCTCCTCCCCCTCAATCCTTGAGGTGGATGCTTCTTCCACTTCCTCCACTTCATCCGATCCGGATGTTGATTCCCTATCAACCTCCGAATCCTCAAGCTCTTTGGATGACGATGTACTTGCTTCTTCTTGAGCTTGAGAGGGTGAGCACTCTTCTTCTTCTTCTTCTTCTTCTTGAATTGAGTGAAGCTCTTCATGGAATTTTGTCAATTTTTTCCATAGCTCCTTGGCGTCTAAATATTCACCTAGCCTAGACAAAACATCATTAGGTATCAAATCTTCTAAAAGTTTTGTTACCTTGGCTTCGGTCTTGAATTTTAGCCTTTGCTCTTGGGTCCATTTCTTTAATTTGAGGACTTCTCCTTTCTTGTCCCTAGGAGGCTCAAAGCCTTCTACAAGGATGAACCAATCCTCTATGTTCATCATTAAGAATGTTTCCATTCTTGCTCTCCACGCCGGAAAATCTTCTCGGTTGTATGGCGGTGGAGTGTTGATATCCCATCCAAGCTTGTCTTGGAATTCCATCTTCCCTCTAGCTTTCTCCCTTCGTTGTTAGACTTAGAAGAGTGGCCTCGCTCTGATACCACTTGTTAGGACCTGTGCGCCCGCTAGAGGGGGGTGAATAGCATTTTGCCCGTACGATGATGGAAATCGTTCACGTTCGTCTCTACACAATCGTTAGTACGCAGCGGAATATAGAAGTACAATATAAAGACAAACACGAATACACAATCACAAGACAAGTACGCAAGGATATAACGTGGTTCGGAACCGAACGGTTCATACTCCACGGATTGGGTTTGTACGAACCCTAGCGATGCCACAAACACCACTAAGCAATAAACTCCTTCTCGACAATAAGTCGGAGGTGGAGAAACCTCGTACAATGAATTACAACAAGTAATACACAAAAATACAAGCAAAATACAAGGAAATGTAAAGAACACTTTACAAAACTAGGGTTTGAGCGCTTTGCTTGTTGGTTGCTTGGATGAGGTTGAAGGGCCCTGAAATGCACCTACAAATCGCCTTCAAATCGCCTCAAGTAAGTTCCCAAAGAACTAATCATGAAATCCTCCACGAGCTCCTCTTTTTAACCTGCATCGGGCTGGATTTCCGCCTATCAATCGACTGTCATAAGTCACCAGTCGACTGATGTCACTGTTGTCGTGAGACAACGGCTCAATCCATGCTGGAAAAGTTCCAACGGGACTCTTGGCGATCGGCCCGGCGGCCGTGGCCGCTAGCGATCGGCTACGGGGCGTCTTTCGACATTGAGTAGCGGTCATTGCGACCGCGATCGACGCCGTCAACACCGGCCGATCATTGCTCCGATGATGATCGCGCGAGCATTTCCAGCTCTAAATCGACAATCGAACTCTAGTCGACTCTCGGTAGTCGAACCGACCATAATGTCAGTCGACTGCCAACCTCAAAAATGAGGTTTTAACCCAAGTATGGTGCCCCCATACTTGCTAAACCACCCTTAGCCTAGACCTAAGCCTTCTAGCCACCTCCATCAGCCTTACGCCTCTCGGATCCCTCCAAGTCATCCATGACTTGTTCATCCATCGCGCTAGCCTCCAGGTGCTTCCCTCAGCTATGTCATGCTAACAGTGTCTACACCGCCAAGGCACATTGGACTTACGCTGCCAAGACTCCGCTTGGACTTTACGCCGCCAATATCAAACCCCTTGGACTTCTCAAATGCCAAGACTCAAGCTTGGACTTTCCCTTGCCAGCCCATGTTGGACTTTCCATGCCAAGACCCATGCTTGGACTTTTCCTTGTGCCAAGTGCTCAAGACTTGGACTTTCCCAAATGCCAAGTGTCCCACTTGGACTTTCCATGCCAAGTACCCATGACTTGGACTTTACCTTGCCAAGACTCATGCTTGGACTTTCCCTTAATCACATGGTCAACCCTAGTCAACCATCAAAGTCTCCCTCGAGTCAAACTCGAGTCCGGTCAAACATGACCCGGGTCTATTGCTCCAACAATCTCCCCAACATATTAACCGACATCAATGTCCAACATCAATGTCAAACCACTTTGTCAAACTTCCTATGTCAAACATCAAAACATCACTCGAGTCAAACTCGAGTATGGTCAATCGTGACCTGGGCCGATTATACCAACAAATATTATCAGACATCAATGTCAAACATCGATGTCAAACTTCCATGTCAAACATCAAAACATCACTCGAGTCAAACTCGAGTCCGGTCAATCATGACCTAGGCTGATTGTACCAACATATTCTTTAGGTTTAGCCTTTTTAACACTTTATATATGCACTAATCCTAATGGATTATAGGTTAGTGGATCAAATCCCTAAGCCCATAACCATTAAGGCTTAATCTCATCCATTAAACCCTAATTGGACCCTTAACCAAAAGAGGGCCCTTTAATTAAAATCAAATGGGTTTGGTTTATAATTAAACCTTTTAAGGCCCAACCCATCTTCTTAAGACGTGCTCCTTTCGCATTTCCAACTTGATAAATATTTCCATATTTGTCATTTGTTTGGTTCAACCAAACTTGATCTCTCTCGATCTTGAGAATCCAATTCTCAAACTCGTATTAAGTCTCTTCAAACGATTTGTAGTGTGTGTGACCTAATAGGTTCTCGATTTATATTGGTCGTTCATAATTAACCATTAATTATGGAACGATCATGAGTGACACCTAGTAGTATATCATGATCCCCAATTAACCGAAAAATCAACGATTGATATCGGAACCATTTTCGAACTCTTCAGCAGCTCCATTAGAAGGTGCTCGGAAGCTCCATTAGTATTTGGGCAATCAATTGATGAGTGATCAGTCGACTAACCGTGAGGTGCTCGAGGTGGAGCTTGTTGGTGCAATCATCCCAGGTCATGATTGACCAAACTCGAGTAGTGTTTTAATGTTTGTCAATATGCTTGTTGACCATATGACTAGTGGATGATTGGGATATCCAAGATCATATGGAGGAAATTGTTTAAGGGGGAGATTGTTGGAGCAATCAACCTCAGGTCAAGGTTGACCAAGCTTGAGTGAGACTCGAGGGGAAGTTCAAGTTTGGAGATTTGGCAAGGAGAAGTCTATGTTTGGATACTTAGCAAGGAGAAGTCTAAGTTTGGATACTTGACAATGAAAAAGTCCATGTTTGGAGACATAGCAAGGAAAGTCCAAGAATAGATTCTTGGCCAGGAAAAGTCCAAGTATGGATACTTGTCAAAGTGAAAAGTCTGAGGGTGTAGACTTGGCCACGTAAGTTCAAGTGTGTAGTCTTAGTGGTGAAAGTCCAAATATGGATATTTAGCAAAGAAAAAGTCCAAGGGTATAGTCTTTGTCACGTAAGTCCAAGTGTATAGTCTTGGTAATGAAAGTCTAAGTTTGGAAACTTGGCAAAGGTAGATCCGATAGGATGACATAGTCGATGGAAGCACTTGAAGGTTAACGCAAAGGATGAGGAGTCGTGGACTTGAATCTGGGGGTGTGAGGCTGATGGAAGTGGCTTGAAGACTTAGGTCTAAGATAAGAATATCCAATAGCATGACATAACTAACAGAAGCACTTGAACACTAACGCGAAGGGTGAATGAGTCGTGGAGGACTTGGATGGACCCTGAGGGCATGAAGCTGATGGAAGTGGCTAGAAGGCTTAGGTCTAGGTTATGGATGAGTATCAAGTATGAGGGGATCATACTTGGGTTAAACCTCATTTTTGAGATTTACTAGTTGACTGATGATATTGACCAGTCGATTGGTCAAGTGCACGACACTTGGGAGGCCTAGTTGACTCGAGTAGTCGACTGGGATTATGACCCAGTCGACTTGTGGATAGTCAACTGAGGCTCAACTGCTCGATAGTGCTTTGGTAGTCGACTAGTGGCTTGCACCAGTCGACTGGTCCATGACAATCGACTACCTTGGATGGGCAGTCAACTAATCTTAGTAGACACGAGCACAGAAGATCTCGTAGTCGACTGGTCATTCGACTAAACGCTTGGCAGTCTATTGATAGTAATGACAGTCGACTGCTCAGGTATATGTTGGGCAGAATCTAACTTGGATTAGTCTATTATGAGACAACGGATAGGTGGGTAGTTGACTAGGGTGTTTTGACAATCAACTACCATGTGAAAATCAGTCAGACGTAGTTTTAAATGAAGCTCGAGATGGAGGATTTGAACAACCGATTCTTGAACATTTGGGAGAGATTTTTTTATTGCATTCCAGAATTTCCAAGGCGTTCAAAGAAACCAAACAAGCAAGTAATCAAGAGATCATTGTTGTAAAGTGTTTTTTACTTGTTCTTATATTTACTTTTTTATTTCTTATATTTGGTTTCTGAAATCTCATTGTAAGAGGTTTTCTCCACCTTCGGTGTGTTGCCGAGAAGGAAACAAGGTTTAGTGAAGTAAACACTAAAGTTTGGCTATGAAATAGGAACCGTAGATTTCAAACCACGTAAAAATTGTTGCCTTGTGCATGTGTTTTCGTGTTTCATATTTGTTTGTATTTATATTTTGTATTACGTTGTGAACTAACAAATTGTAGGCGAGCACGAACACAATCAAATGAAGAAATCGCAAAGATGTTATTCACCCCCTCTAGCGCATCCAAAGGTCCCCAACAGAGCTCGAGATTCAGACACTCTGGCTCTTGAGTCAAGGACTTGGGTGCTTAAGCGATGGGCATGCAGAAGTGCTTGGGCGCTCGAGTCGGGGACTCGGGTGCTCGGGCAATAGCGAGGTCGGTGGGAAAGTCGACATTCAAAAATAGTGCTCAAGCGAGACGGTGCTTAGGCAAGTGGGGA
Organism: Wurfbainia villosa; assembly: GCA_025175895.1. NCBI lineage: Eukaryota > Viridiplantae > Streptophyta > Magnoliopsida > Zingiberales > Zingiberaceae > Wurfbainia > Wurfbainia villosa. Next base: position 121,101,560 of record CM045987.1, on the reverse strand, counting down.
ACGGAGCACTCCACACTCGGGAGTTAGTTGCTCGGGAAGTCAATCAACTGATGAGTGATCAGTCGATTGGTGAAGGTGCTCGGGAAAATCAGATGTTCTGGATGAGAAACCGAGTGCTTGGGATGCTCACGATGCAGCAATCAATTGTTGAGATACTGTAATTGATTGTTGAGTTAACACTCAAGCACAGAAAGTCTCTAAATCGATTATCTAGTTCAACCACTGGTGATCAATCAATTTTTGTGATGAAACAATCAATTGATTGTAGTACTAGGACAACAGAAGTCTTCTTAATTGATTGGTCGATTCGACTATCTTATAATAGTTAATTGGAAAATCAGGGTAATCGACTGATGCTTAAATTCAAGGATGATCTCAGCCTCATATATATGCTATCAGTAACTATTGAACGGTAAAATGACTGTTAACAATCGATTGGTCAAAGTGATCAATCGACTAGTAGTAGCAAATGTAAATTGAAACAACAATCCTCGGATGCTTATAAAAGGTCGCTACCTCTTCAGAGAAAAGACACAACTGTTCCATTGCTATCTATTTGCTTAAGGCTCTCGAGCTAAGTAATCCTCAAGCAATCTTTAAGTAACAAGAGATAAAGTATGCTGAAAATATAACAACAATCTTCTTCTTCTTTCTCTTGTAAGCTTCTTTTTCTTTATTGAGATCTGTAAGAAAAATTGTTGTAAAAAAGTTTCTCAACTACTTTCGGATTTGGTCTGAGAAGGAGAAAAGCAATAAAGGTGGTAGAACGTTAAGTTAGCTTTGGATATAGTCATCTTGTGGGCGACGAACCAAGTAAAATTATCTCTGTTGGTGTGTGTTATGTTTCAACTGATTTGATTTCAAGGTTTCTGTTGTAAAATCTCAAAGAAAAGAATCGAAGCTATCCACCCCCTCCCCCTGTCTCTATCTGGCCACAATCCATACACTTATATATTTTGTGAGATGATTTTACAAATTTTACTTGATTAGATTCAATGATCAATAAAACATGTTTAATCTTGTATTAGATTCAAATTTAGCTTTGATTTAGTCAAATAAATGTTTCCAAAATTAGCTTCCAAGTTATGGCGAGGCACAAGACCATTTTTGGATATCAGGTGGACAACTTCCTTAGACAAAGCTGATATAGGAAACTAGTATTTGACTAAGTTTAGAACTAAACTTTGGTCTAACTAGTTTAGAACTAAGTAAATTAGCTTCCGTTAGTTCCACTCAGCTCAGTGCACCAAGTAGGGCACACCTCATCTAACCTAGACATGCACTTTGATGAGTGTTCCTAACTTACTAGTTCATTTAATCCTAATACTATGTTACCAAGATCAAACTTCTTTCTTTCCTATCTAGCCATTCTAAATTAAATAGTAAGAAAGTAACTAAGTATGCAAGAATTTTAACAAATTAAGGAAACACACAAAGTATCAACAACCGTTGAATCACATTTTGATTGGTCTTATTCACATAGTGAACTTGCCCTTTGGGGATCCAATATTTGTTGAGTCCAATTTGATTAATTAAACAAATCTTAGGAACTCATGCTTGGACTCGACTCTTAGCATTTATATTAAATAAAAATATATAAGATCTATTTATTTTCTTAGCCCTGTATCTGAGTCTGGATTTATTGTACATGGCTTGCTGGAACCCCAAACATCATGTTTAAATATTTGAAATCCGAGGTAAACCTTTCCAACTATCCCTTGAGATCTTCTACTTGACTTTTCAATGTAGAGTTTTCTTCTTCAAGTTTCGTAACTTGAGTTGAGTTTCCATCTTGAAAATGACAAGTTGAAGACTTCGAGTTGACTTACTCCTTAAGTATTTGGACTTCCTTAAGAAGCAACTCAATTTGACCCTTGGATTTAACTAACTTCCTATTTAAGTATGCTATAATGTTATACATTCTATCATTTGCAAAAGAGGTTACCTTATTTGGTCCTTCTGAAACATATATGGATCCGTAGCTTGATTTGAACTCAGATTCGGACTCGATTCCTTGGCTGGATTTTGACTCAAACTCAATTAAGTCTTCTCTTACCATAAGTGTTGTGAAACTTGTCTTTGACATCCAATTCTTACAATAACTCATGAATCCCAACCAATTTATCTCATAAGTCCTTGGAGTTTTCGAACTCTCCAACCTAGTTAAGTTCTTCATGTGTTAGTCCACATTGTAGGGTGTTTAGAGTCTTGAAATTGATTTGGATCTTCTTCTTCATACTGAGGGTCCACTTTTTCAGATCTAGTCATTTTCTAAAATTGTCCATCGGTGTAGTGTACCCCTTCTTGACGTAGAGCCATATCTATATAACCATCTAGAGAAAACACTCCATCCATTATTTCAAATAATGAAAATCCTCTCCATTAAAGAGAGGAAGGCGAACAGTGTTGTATCACTCTTGATGGGACATATACATCTTTGAAAAAAAAATCATACAAGACAAAATAAACTATAAAATTTTCAAGACTAAATCTTGGATAAGTATTGCAGGAAGAAAATTTTAATTAGAAATTAAAATAAGAGAAAAATTATTTTAAAATAAATAAAATTTTTATCTTGCTCAATTTGGTGGTTGCATCAAATTTAGAACACCCCGCTTTGATACTAATTGTAAAATCAACTAGTGTCCGAGAGAGGGGGTGAATCCCGGAATTGAAAATTCTTTATTACTTTTAGAAATATTTTCTTTATCTTTTAAAATCAAATTTAAATTTCACAATAGAGATATAAATGAGACAAGTTGTATATTTTACTTGGTTCACAATCCGAGTCAGATTGCTACTCTAAAGCTTGTAACCCTTTTCTAAGGCTACCTCATCAAGCAATTTACTGAGATCCCTTCGACTCGAAAACTTTCGATTTTGGAGGGCATTCTCTTTATAAAGAATTGAGAGTAAGGTAACACCCTACCTTCCCTCGTAAATTTAAGTACAAAAGTGAATTGAAATAAGACAATATACGACACTTAAGATGGAAGCTAAAGCACAGAGTGTTGGAGAGATGCGGCACAATCTTCTAGAATGCAAACACAAGTAAAGCACTTGAGGATGATGAATGGATTCATTGTCTCGAGCCTGCCTCAACCCTACTGCTTCTTCCAGACGCCTAGACCACCTCCTAGGCGCCTTCACATTGGCCTGTCGAAATGGAAATTTAGTCTTTCTAGGCGCCTGGACCTAGTCTAGGTAACTCCAACTCAGCCATATCCGCTCCAATGCTTTTCAGGTATTTCAATTCCAAACTCCTTGATCCGGTCCAATCGCCTGATATACCTACCATTCAAGTCATGCGGTCTCCAACTAGTCTTGCCAACTCGGCATCCCAGGCTCTTAGACTCGTTCCAGTCGCTTGGATAGTCAAGGCACTTGGACCTTGTCTAATTGTCTGGAGACCTATAAAATAGAATTAGCACAGACAAATATATAAATCATATTAGTAGTAGTAATACTGTCCAATCTCGACTTCGGAATCTAAGTCTGATCCTTCATCGAATCAATGTCTACCCATGTTCTTAATCGAGGACTCAGTCTCACCTTTCCACTTGAGAGCTTACCTGCCAAACATTTGGTCTACCTGATCTATTTGGACTTTCCTTACTTGACGTCCAATCTTGACCCACTAGAACTTTCTGTCGATTGTCCAGTCTTCCTGATCCAACTGACCTTCCTATCAGATGTCTGGTTCTCCTAACTCATCTATTTTTTTATTAGCTGTCTGGTTCTCCTGACCCAATTGGACTTCTGTTCGATGTCCTATTCTTTTAATCCATCAGTTAATCTTTTACCTAGTATTTAGTCAATCTGACATATTAGGATTTTTTTCATTTTATCTAGTATCTAACCTATTAAATCTGTACACTTAATATTTATATTAGATTATAAGTATTTTTTAACTTTAAATTTTAATTCACAAATAATCTTCTCATCTCCCCATGCTGAAATTTCGGGGATGTACCATAAAGTAGACTTTTGACAAATCACATAATAAAAGAGGCATAAACAACTTTATGAAAATGTAGGTTTTAGGAAAGCGAAGGCCACATGAAATCTGCATGATTTATATATATTGTTAAAAGTACTTATGTTTGATCTCTTAATTAAAATTGTGGTCTTGCATGTAAACCAACCCCTCTACATGGTATCCCCCAATCTGTCATGCCAATATTTGTTGTATCAAGGGCCAATGGTCTAAAAATATTTCACCTACAATAGGATATCAGTATATAGTCGAGGATGTTTTTTATCCTATTGCATTGAAAAATGGAACATAACACATAATATATCTCAAAAAATGGTTATATATTTTGCTATAGAAGAACTGAGCGAGTTGCAATATCTACTATGAGGTTCCAATGGTCATCTTTCTCATTTGAAGGGAAAAAATAAACCTTTTAGTTAAATCTCATCAATCTTCTTGGTTTGATGGAAGGCATGCGCATATTTTCTTGCATAAAAAATTTTAATCCCATGATAAAAAAAGAATCTTATATTTAAAAATAAAGTAAAAAAAAAAATGATTAAATAAATACCTTAAACCCACTCTCATAGAACAGCAAGCAGGTCTACAATAACAGAGAGCAAAATATGCATTGATAACAATCAGCTAACATCTCGATGGAGGAGAATATTTGCAATAATATGAAATTTCATTAAAAAAAAACTAAAGGAAAAAAAAAGAGAGAGAAAGAGAGGGAATATACATTCATCCACTAACGTTGCTAAACCTTGGTGTCAAAAAGAAGCACTCACTCGATTGCCGACGCTCATTGAAGTCCTCATTTCACACCTCGAATCCGACACGTACGCTTAATCAATCGAATCTCGCACTAGGATTATCAGCGGAGGCTTATAAATTAAACCCCTCCCTTTCCTTCTCATGCCACATCCATCTCACTTCAATCTGCGATTGTTGGTGAATTAATGGCTTCGCGATCTCCTGCTAAGCTTTGGGCTCTCGCTTTCCTTGCTCTGCTCGGCCTAGAACTCGCGCTGGCAGCTAGATCCCTTGGCGGAGCTAGTGCAAGCGGAGGAGGAGGAGGAGGAGGAGGAGGTGGCGGCGGTGGTGGTGGTGGCTCTGGCCATGGGTCCGGTTATGGCTCTGGCTACGGTGAAGGCGCCGGTGGGGGAAGTGCTGGGGGCTACGGTAAAGGTGGCGGTGGAGGCGGTGGTGGTGGCGGCGGACAAGGCGGCGGTGAAGGGGCCGGGCATGGTTATGGAGAGGGTGCTGGTGCTGGGAGCGGCAGCGGAGGGAACGGTGTAGGAAGAGGAGGAGGCGGTGGCGGTGGCGGTGGAGGCGGAGAAGGCGGGGGTGGGGGTTCTGGCTCTGGCTCCGGGCACGGGTATGGGGAGGGTGCTGGCGGTGGGCATGCTGGAGGGTATGGTATGGGTGGCGGAGGCCGAGGCGGGGGCGGCGCCGGCGGTGGTGAAGCAGGTGGCGAGGGCTCCGGCCACGGGTATGGCTCTGGGCACGGCGGTGGCGGAGGGAATGGCCACTACTAAATTGGGCGCAAATATATGTATCTAAAACGAAATAAGAACTGTAATGTTTTACTCCGTCGCACTGATATGAAGGAGGCGCTTTCATATACATTTTTCGCCCATTTTCCACCGGTTACAGCTGCCTTTAAATCGTTTAATATACCTATACTAAGTTTTTTTTATTTATCGACTTGACTTTCGTATAATAAAATATATTTTTACAAAGAAGAACGATGGATCTTCCCTGAATTTATATATAAAAAAAGAAGTATTGAATGTTGAGAAATGAAAGTCTTGAAAATGAAAAAAAAAAAAAGAAAAAAGGAATATAGCTATAACAAGTTCTTATTATTCTACGATTGATCAATTAATCGTCTATGCTCATCTATGTCTTTCAATGAAATTGTTTATCTATTATTGATGCAAGTGATCTATCCAGCTTCAAATGGTAAGGTATGTAACCTCATGAAGCTATAATAATTAATGTTGATATGATGCGCAGAATGACGATGAATTAATCTCATGAAATACGAGGATATCGTCCCTTCATGCGCTAATTACTAATCTCAAGGGTCAATTATCTTTCTTTATCATTATCGAAAAACTAACAACAACAAGATGTTATTGTTGTTGTAATTATATTATTATCGAAAGATCAACGATTAAAAATATTAAGAATAAATTTAATCATTTTTTCTATTATAAAATAAAATTATTAATGGAGACTTGACACGGTGGAAACTGGAAGAAGGTATCCACTTCTCTTGCCAATTGGGCTTCTTGGTTGGTCCCGTTGAATGAGTTGGACTCAAGTGACTGTGTGTTTTTATGGGTTGCAATGATTGTGTTGCAATCAGCTCCGGTAGAAAGGTCATGTCATGCATTACCAACCCACTTCAGATTCGGAAAGAGTGCACTATCATTTTTATTTTATTTTTTTTTAAAAGTGAATAAAAAATTAATATATAAAATTATTCGGGTGATAGAGAAAAGCATGATATTCACCCGTTTGATCTTACTTGATTGGGTGAGGACATGAGCCAGTACAATCCTGAACGCTAACTCAAATATTCTCAACATGCATTAATTGCACGGAAAAGAATGATAATGTACTTTGTGCAATAAAAGTTGAACCTTGGTTTATTGATTCCATAAATATAAAAAAAAATATATTAAGAATGATCATTAATTTGATACAATAATAAATACGATGAAGAATATAATTCGATATGAGTATTAAATAAGTTGTTAATGTAAAAATCGAATTTTGCTCCTTATACAAATTCTGTATCGCATTTATTAATGCACAATCTCCGTCATCAAACTTAGCTATTCATGAACTGCGAATATTTTTTTGATCTATTTTGATAATCGATGGAGCATATTTTGACTAAGAATTACTTAACATCTCGTCAAAAATTAATAGTGAAAAAAGACTGTTCTAATCAACTTATCGTCCTGATGGAACTTTCAATCAATCTCCCTTAATTGAAAGGAAAGGAAAGAAGAAAATAAAGATTTATTTTTTCTCTCCCATTAATGAAATTATTCTGTCTACACGGTCATTCATACTTCTCCATCGCTATATAAAGGCTTCAACACTGCTCTCTCAGATCACTTAAAATCGAGTTTTCTAAAAATACCTTTTAAAAGTGTAAAGACTTCGTTTCGCTTAAAATGGATCATCACATTTCCCAAACAATAGACCCAAGCTAACATCAATAAACCACAACATGGGTCGTATGTCTTCGAGTGTCTTCCTCTAAGCTTGTCAACAAGCCTTAAATTCAAAGCTCCTCAAGACTCTTCGAAAGTTCAACATCTCAACTTTGATCTTTAACATGACCAATTCTTGCACACTTAGTTTGTCACGTTAAATGTATACCTCATTAAGACATTGACAACAAATTAAAATATCATAGTTAATTCCAACCAGACAAATTAAAGAAATATAACATTAACAATCTTTTCTATTTAACAATTAGGAAACAATATCAACTAAGGCAATTAGTTACTGAAGGGACCTTAAATTTATCCTTCCTATAAAAAACAGTCTAAATATGTGATAAATGAAAACATAATGTATAATCACAGAGATATAGCCCCGAGACTATAGTGCAATGGTAATGAGCCTTTGTAGCTACCTAGACATCTAAGGTTTAATTCCCATTTATAGTGCACTGCAAGAATTTTCCTCTAATGGGGTGTAATAAATCTTAGGACACTAGCTTATCAGTCGACTATTACGTCTAAAAAGTCAAATAGAATAATTTTGAGTCTACTATAGGACTCGACTGGACACACCAATCGACTGACCCTTAAGGTCAGTCGACTGATGTGCTTAAACTAGGCAAAGAAGATTTTTGAGTCAACTGAGGCACTTAACTAGTGTATCAGTCGACTGATAAGTCCAAAGTTGAGCACAAAAGGATTGCAAGTCGACTGGAGCACTCAATTAATTGTATCAGTCGACTACTATTAGACACCAGTTAACTGGTGATCATAAAGTCATCCATAGAAGGTTTTCTAATTGTCTGAGGCATTCGACTGATGTATGTTAGGATCGTGGTACCACTAGGGGGTGAATAGCATTCAAACTTTAATCGTCGATTGCATTCTTATGTTCATCTACAAGATTGTTATGTGCAATGGAAAATAAGATATAGAAACAATAACAAAATACAAGCACACAACACCTCTATTTTACGTGGTTCAGAATCCCAGATTTCTAATTCACAATCTAGCTCCTAGAAATAGATCCACTATCTTTTCTCCTTGGCAAAAACCTTCTGGAGGTAGAGAAACCTCTTACAACCTATGTATTTACAACAAATGCGACCAAATACAAATATACAATGGAAATAAGAGGAATAGAAAACAAAACAATTTTACAAAATGACTTCTTTCTTGCTTGTAGTTTAGTTGCATTGGAAAGTTTCTTGAAGATTTGAATGTAGTAGCAAATTTTATTCAAAGTCTCTAAGAATCAACACCTTCATATCACCATGAAATCCTCTTTTATAGGGTGGCCATCTTGATCAGTCAACTGAACTTAGTGTTGAGAATTGGTTTTGCACTAGAGGAGGGGGAATGACAGTTTTTGCTTTTGCTTTGATTTGATCGTGCTCGTCTAAAAAACTTGTTAATGTGCAACGAAATATACAACAATAGAAATTCACAACAAGAATAAAAAGAAGCACACACACAACAAGAGTATTTTATGTGGTTCGGAACTAGAGTTTCTACTCTACGAGTCGAGCTCTAGTGATGCACACCACCACTATCAAATTTCTCCTTTTCAATATAACATCAGAGGTGGAGAAACCTCTTACAATATGCTTACAACAATAAGCAATAAACAATCAAATACAATAAGTAAATATAACACTAAGTAAAGAAAATTTTACAAGAAGAATTTTTGATTGCTTGCTTGTTGATTGCTTTGGATTGCTCTTGAAGGTCTGGAATGCAACGACACTTTCTCTTCAAAATCACCCCAAAAATCTCTTGTAAAATCCTCCCAAGATGATCTTATAACCTACTGTTGGTTGATTTCACACTTAGTAGTCGACTACCAAAATGCACCAATCAACTGCTCGTCTATCTGTTGTCTCACAACGTCTTAATCCATAATGAAATCTACCCAATGTATACCTCAACAGTCGATTGCCCATATTAGCAGTCGACTGCTTGCTTGTAGTTGACTAGCCAGTTGACTACATAACAATCTGTGGACTGCTACAATGCCATCAATCAACTACCCAAGGTCAATCGCCTAGTCTAACCCTCAGTCGACTGCCAGAGCAAAGACAATAGTCGAGCCTTAGTCGACTACACGACCAGTCAACTGAGTCATAATCTCAGTCGATTGTCAAATTCAACTAAGCCTTTTGAGTGTCAAACACTCGACCAGTCGACTGGTTCATAACCCCAGTCTACTGGTAAACCTCAAACATGAGGTTTAACCCAAGTATGATCCCCTTATACTTGATACTCACCCATAGCCTAAACCTAAGCCTTCTAGCCACCTCTATTAGCTTACCCCCTCTCGAATCCCTCAAATCCACGACTCTTCATCCTTCGTATTAGCCTTTAGGTGCTTCCATCGGCTATGTCATGCTAACCGACTCCTTTGCTAAGGGTCATTTGGACTTATGTTATCAAGACTATAATCTTGGACTTTACGCTGTTAAAACCTCACCCTTAGACTTCCTTGCTAAGATTCATTTGGACTTACGTCGCCAAGACTATATGCTTGGACTTTATACAAAGTGTCAAAAATAAAATACACATGTATCTACCTATCTTAGTGTGCACAATGAATCAACTATACATGTGTCCTAATTATAGAGCATCCTGAATAATAAAGTAATACAGACTCCCACTGAATGACTACTTTATCCATATGAAGAACTCCCATTTTTAGCCTATGCTGATAATGGACATAAAGTTTATCTGTATATGCTCTATTAATACTTGACCACTCTGAACTTTTATTTTAATCGTCTGACATTTTATGTCGATGTGCAATGAAGTTGACATGTCATGATTGTTCTTGGCCTAAAGTTCCATAATTTTATTAACACAATTGATCTCAAATAGCTATCAAGGCTCCAAATGACCTTTAATCTTGTGATAAATTTTGCAATCATATTTTATAATTGGATGTTATGTAGCAATTTACTAATTCATGTTTCATTATTGAGGTGGTTATTAATGTCTATTTAATGTTTTTCCAAATAAGAGCTCTTCCTAACAATATGAAGATATGTCCTAATGTAAATCTCCCATCGTCTAGACATCCATCAAAATGCAAAATTTTAATATTGAATCATCTCCAAACAATCAGATCTTTGCTATGTGAGTATTTAAATAATTTATTACAAATACTGCAAGACTCTCTTTACAGTGCATTTATTTATCTATCTTACAGGCCTATTATGTATACTATACCAAATATATATATACCTATGTGTTAGTGTCAGCCCTTAGTGTCAATCATGAGATGATTGATTAGGGATCATATGTATCATATTTCATTAATAATAGACAAAGATTGATTATTATATTTACTTTATGTGTGTGCCAGTAAATAAATATAATAATGCCCTTGAATAGTAGGTTCTAATCTACAATATATCAATTGGTAGAATTGATTGTGAGAAGCTGTAGAGAACATTATTCTTAAACATTCCTAGTCAAGTATTATATTAATAGACAAAGGAATATATTGATACATTGAAACTAACATGTAGGTCAATGGATGACTTGATCTCATAAGTCATGGATATGTGATATCACATTGACACATGAGTATATATATTGGAGAATATATGTACTGAATTGACCCGCCATGAGAAAGTATCATTGATCGTTATATGAGTGTCATATACTTTCTCATGTGACTATTGGTATGAATAGTCCTTAGACCTGGAGTCACTACGGTTCCCTACATAAGGAGTTATGTACTTTGGTATCGTCTAACGTCACCCATAACAGGGTGCACTATAACGGCGATCACTGGATATGTAACGAATTATGCGGAGGGATATGAGTGATGTAAATGAGATCTATCCCTCCTATATGACGGGAGTGATATCTTTGGCCTCTTGATAGAGTATGACCACAAAATACATGGTCATGCTCAAATGAGCTCAATATGAGTCAATATGAGATATTGAGCTCATTTGCTTGAGTGAGTCTACTTGGGGATCAAGAAACATAAAGATCGATAAGGGGATGACACGGTCTATGCCTCATTGATCGACCTAAGATATCAAGGTTAGAAGGATACCATCATACATGATAATAGTCACGGAAAGATTGTCGGATCTCGACTTTCTTGTAGCTTGGGTAGCAATGATATATTGCTAGATGCCGCTCATTGCTTATGTATCTAAAATGGTTTTAGATACATTATCAACGTTACAAGAGCCTATTGGGTCACACACAAATGACATTTTATTTTGGAGATGATTTATTTTAGTTGGACTAAAAGAACAATTGAGCATATGACCAAGACTTGAGTTAGACTCAAACTGATTAAACTTGAGTTAGACTCAAGTTGAACCATGGAAGATGATTCATCATCATCATGCATAATTAATGTGATTAATCATGCATGGGAATACCAAGGGCCTTGGTATTCATAATGAAGAGGAATACCAAGGGTCATGGTATTCATTAGAAGATTAAAAGTCTTCTTAATGAAGAGACTGTAAGAAGGAATTGATGGCTTGAGGATAAAAGGTTTTAACGTGAAAAACTAAGGCTAGATGAGTTCCAACGTGCAAAGCCAAGAAAGTCAAGAGAAAGTGTTCTCTTCTTCCTCTCCTTCTTCTTCCAAGTGGTCTTGGTGTTTTGCTAGGGTTGCTAGCACAACGTGACTCCAAAACTGCTAAGTGTTAGTGTGGATATCTTAGAGATACGGTTATCTTTATCGTATTGAGATCCGACGACATTTGGATTAGCGGGATTGCGAAGGACATGCATCGAAGGTATATATTTTCTCCTAGATAAGATCTAGATAAGATTAAGAAAAACGATTTGTATGTTTTTGCATGGATCTCTAGTGGGATCGGGTTTATATATTGTTTCCGCTGTGGTTGTGTGAAGTATTCGCCCGCGATATTGTGAACATCACGATCCAGAATTTCCCAACACTATGCATACATGAGACTTCCTACTGTTGATGCTTAAAGAAGTTTCCACATCTCATTAATTTCAAGTTCACATTGTGGACATTGTTATAAGCTAAATTTGTCACCAAGATCTTTCATTTCAAATTTGCCTGATAGAAATGATTCAATCTCATGCAATAATTATTTATAATTGCTTGCCAATAAGATGTCATCCACATATATGATAAGTACTACAAACTTGCTCCTATTGAACTTGACATATATGCATTGATCAACTAGATGTTTCTTAAAGTCAAATGAAGTAATCACTTGATCAATTTTCTTGTACCACTGACGGGATGCATGTTTTAAGTCATAAATGGACTTCTTTAATTTGTATACAAGGTGCTTTAAAAAATCGAAATCAAAGTTCTTTGGTTGCATTGTATACATTGATTCCTCAATGTTACCATTAAGGAAAACAGTCTTAATGTCCATCTAGTATAGCTCTAAGTCATAATGAACTATCAGTGCCATGATTACTGTTATAGAGTCTTTCACAGACACAGATGAGAAAAATCTCCTTTGTAATCTATATCTACTTTCTAAGTAAATCTCTTAGCTACAAAGCGTGCCTTATACTTTTTGGCATTGCCCCGTGAATCTCATTTGATTTTAAATATCTATTTACAACCAACCGGCTTCACTCCTTTAGGCAATTCGACAACATCCCATATATCATTGTCCGCCATGAACTTTATCTCATCCTTCATGACTTCAATCCATTCTTCAGGGCTAAAATACTGTTTGACTTTCTGAAAAGATGAAGAATCATCTTTCAGCTCAATGTCAAACTCATATTCTTGGATATAAACATAATCACATGAAAATGCGGATCTTCTTTTCCTATTGGATCTCCACAAAGACACTTGTGCTTAAGACACTTGAGGCGCTTGAGGAACCTAATCAACTATAAGAGGGTATACCTCAACCTGAGCAGATGATTCATCTACTTGCATAGGAGAGAACATAGGGGCATCATGAAGTACTACTCCCACTAGATGTGTAACACCAACAATATGGGGTATGGAGATCAAACCACTACTAGTTACAATTGTAGTATTTGAAGTAGGTTAGCTAATGTTATCCTCTTCAAAAGTACGTTCCTGAGTTTAGCACCCTCATTATCCTCAATAAATTTGGCATTTTTCATTTCAAAAATAACCTATTTTAGGTGGTCATAACATTTAAGTCTCTTTGACCTTTTGGGATACTCCACAAAATGGTAGCTAACAGTCCTTAAGTCAAGTTTCCTTTCATTAGACCTATAAGATATAGACTCAATTGGACAACCCCAAATATGTAAACATTTAATACCATATGAGATTTTACTCACTTCCTAATTGGGTACTCTATTGAGTAAGTAAACTACAGTCTTGAGTGTTTCACTTCACACAAGGACAAGGACTATGGTAAAGAAGTAAAAGACATCATACTTCTCACCATGTCCTTTAGGATCTGGTTCCTTCGCTCAGATACACCATTCTAATAAAGAGTATCAGATATGGTGTATTGAACCACAATTCCACACTTAAAAAGGTAATTGACAAAAGGTCCTAAATACTATTCATTGGATCCATCATAATGACCGTAACATTTACCTCCACAATCGAATCTAACAGTTTTGATCTTCTTACCTAGTTGATTTTCAACTTCGGCTTTGAAGACCTTGAACATATCCAAGAACTCTGACTTCTCAAAGAAAAGGTATAATTAAGCATATCGAAAATAGTCATCAATAAAACTGATAAAATATATTTGTCCAGTCCAAAATGCCTTAGGGAATATATATATATATATATATATATATACATTTATTTCTTTTGTTAGTTATTTTTTCCTTTAACACACTGTATGCAGACATCAATGTCTGTCATGTTAAGGGAATGGAGAATAATTTCTTATGGCATTAACCTTTCTAGGCATTATATGGATATACATCCTAGATACTTATGCCACAACATGAACAAATTCTCATAAGTCAAATTTAGTTTCGTACCTATACTGTACATTATTTCATTGTCTGTGAGAGCTATGATGTTTAATTTATATAGCTTATTAAATAGGGAACCTATACCAATAAGTAGAACAAGTGCATCTTAATTTGTCCAAGCAAGAAATGGAAATTAAATTCCACCTAAATGAGGGAATAACAAATATATTTTCTAAATTCAAAATACATTGGTCCCTAAACAAAGCCTGAAAACACTTATAGCAGTCATTGTAGTCTTCTTGTTATTACTAGTATAGATATATATTTCACCATCAATGGGCAATTAGCTACTAAGGCAACCATGCTAAATGACACTAATGTATATGGTAGTTTCAGTATCTATCCACTAAGTGTAAGTCGATACAATGATAAAATTGACTTCTAAACTAACCCAATCGAGAAGCTTAATATCATACACTGCAATTTTAATATCCTTACTCATGTTGATGGTCCTTTTATATTCAGTGATTTTCAAATCTTAAGTCATTGCAATATTGATGTTATGGGCAAATATTTATGTGCACTAAATATGAAAGAGAGTATAATAACATAATCTTATATATTTCCAAGAATACAAAGAAATAATAATAAATGAATAAGACACATATTATATACATGTATGAATATGTATGGGCAAAAATGAGATACCAAGTACAACATCACACTTAGGCTACGTTTGGTATGGGGTAATCAGGCTTGTAATGTAATCAGGATTACATTACAAGATAATTTACTTTGTTTGGTAACATTTCAAAGATGTAATGTAATGTAATCGCATTACAAAATAAGAGTCAAGATCCGTAATCTCGATTACGAAGGAAAAGCTATGTAATCCGATTACATTACAGACTCAATATTTATCATGACAAATATATTCTTCCGGCGATCGACGACGGCCGGCTGATCGACGACGCGATCGATTGATCGACGGCTGCGATCGATCGGCGATCGGCCGGCGATCGACCGACGACCGGCAGGCGACCGGCGATTGGCGCGGCGGTGATCGGCCGGCCGGCGATCGACCGACGATAGCGGCCGACGGCGATCGATCGTGGCCGGCCGGCGATCGATCGGCGATCGACGACGATCGGCCGGTGGATCGATCGACCGGCCGATCGATGGATCGACGAGATGACAATCGGTCGGTGCCCACCGGCGATCAGCGATAACCTTATAAGGGTATTTTTGTCATTTTATAATAATATGAATTACATTCCTTATAAAAAATATGGACACCAAACAAACGAATGTAATCGCTTTTGTAATCAAAGATTACACACCAATCGCTAACCAAACACAGTAATGTAATACACATTACATTACATTACAAACTTGATTACATTACAAGGTTGATTACATTACCCCGTACCAAATATAGCCTTAGTCTTTGGATTGCAGTGTGATTTATTAGTGATACTCTCTAAATTATAATTCATGATAATCTTCATTGGTCGCGCCATATGTCTTCCTGGGTTGTCACATGATGTGCATAACTAAATTATTCTTTATATGAGCTATATCTGTCTGAGCCTATGGTTTACAAACCCTTGATCTACCACATAGAATGTCTTTCTTTAGGTCGACATCCTATGCACATGATCAACATAATTTATTAATAGAATATGTTCTTTATATATAAATCATTATGAACATATATCTAGCATAAATATAACTTTTCTTTGGACCAATTATATTTAATATAGATATACATCTATTTATAGAATACGTTATAAACCTCCCTAATAGTTTTCACTTTGGCGATAATATTAATTTTAAATAGAATCATATGCATAAATAGATACATTAGAAAATCTAGTAAACTCAACTATATTGTTGCAGTCTAATGATATAGAAAATGACCTTAATTTTAGACTAAAAATTTTAGAGCATCTGAAAAGGCCCTAAATGATATTTTTCAGGGTCGAGACAGGGTGTTACAGGGGGTTTACCCCCATGATAATAAATGTAGATCTTCAAATGAGCTTCGAAACACAACCTAGGATGCCTCAAAACTCATCCCGAGCACAAAGTTATGGCCTCCGAAAGTTCCCTACATCAAAATGTACTCTAACATCAGTTAATTGATAGTAATGGTAGTCGACTAATATACATTAGTAGACTAAAATACCTTCTATCAATAATTTTATGAGCACCAGTCGACTAATATTTGATAGCAACCGACTAATCAAATCAGTCGATTGCAACCCTTTTGTGCTTAACCTCAGCTCTATTAGTCGACTGATGCCTTATGGCAGTTAATTGGTGACCCATTCGAGTGCCTTAGTCGACTAAAGTATCTTTTGTACCAAAGTTTAAGCTTATCAGTCGACTGACCCTTGAGGGTAGTTCACTGATGTATCCAGTCGAGTCCATCAGTTGACTTAAAGATGTTATGATCGACTTTTTAGAAGCATCAATCACTTGATTCAAGGCATCAGTCGACTAATAGGTGACTTAGGGCAATTTTACTGGGTCAAACATGACGGTTTCACCATGAACAGTGGTGATTATGTCGTCGTTCTTCCTGTTCTTCATAAAAAAAACTCGAAACCTTATATCTAGTGCCTAGAATTGTTATATACTTATGTTTTCATCATGTAATCATCATTTTGCAACAAAAGATCCAAATCTTCCACAAAATCGACAAAACATATGAAAACTATAACCTAATGCCATAAAAAACAATAAAACAATTTTCTCTAATACCAATTGATGGAAATCATGAATCTAAACAAGTATTCAAGAAACTGAAAAGAATAAACATGATTCATGATACAAATCTAGTCTTATCAAAATTTACGACAATAACAGAATGCATAAAAGAAATAATGACCTGTAATAAACATAATAAAATCTGAGTGCAGTGGAGAGACCACCGATCTTGCATCATCAATTTTATATGAAATTCCTGCAAAGAATTAAGGCAAGTCTTTCGTAGGGTGTTGGGATAATGGCATCATAAACCCTCCTTGTTGATAAGATACAAGGAGGTTGTTAGGTTTTCCATCCCCTATAAGGACCATCCCTATATATATTGGGTCGGATCCGTTATTGGCCCATCATCAATAACGGATCCTAACTCTAACGGATTCTACATATTAAATTCCCACAGCAAATTACTGAAACTTGCAAACCAATAACATATCACTTAATCGAATTCAAACCAATACGATACAATCGAATGGTTACGATAATCACATGTAAGCCCACCACCAACAAGCCATGGTTGTGAAGAAAAAGAGAAGAGAAACACAAATGTTCTATGACCTCAATGAACACATTTCACTAAAATATATGATCAGAGATACATAAAGCATCCTAGAAGGGGAAACTCACCTGATTTTCAAAATTCCTTCTTGAATGTTCCTATTAACCAATCATTCATAGCATTCAAAAAATCCAATAACAAAGGAACTAGTTTGTTCATCAATAGCCAAAGTCTAGAGACTAAATTCACAAACATATATCCATACACAAATTATTTCAGTAAGTGTTCATCAAGAAGCAAAGGACTACAAGTTATCGAACTACAACAACCTAAATCTAACCGCGCAAATTGAACTGAATTACAAATGACACTACAGATATAAAGCACACAAATTCCACAATGAAAGTGCAATAAAAAGCACTACATATACCAAGACCTAATCAGGAGGAAGAAGGAGGGGAAATCACATACCTATCAATGACTTCATAATTGAGGCATAGACTTCACGTGGCGAGTTCAAAATCGAGGTCGCAGGTTGACCGCGACCTCATGCGACGGAGCTCGTAAGCACGGTCATGGCCTCGCACAACCGAGGTTGCTGGCACGGTCGAGGCCTCGCATGTCCGAGGTCATTGTTGGGGAGATTATTGGTGCAATCAACCTCAAGTCAAGATTGACCAAGCTCGATTAAGATTCGAGTAGAGTTTTGATATTTGACTATATGACTGGATGGTATGGGACATCCGTAGTCATATGGAAGTAGGTTAAGGTTGACTAAATACTTGATGAGTAAAGTCCAATTGGGAGTTGGCAGGTGAAGTCCCAATAGATCTGGAAGATCATGCTTGACAAGTGAAGACCCAGCCAGTCAAGGTGACTATGCTTGGCAAGGAAAGTTCAAGTATAAAAACTTTGCAAGGAAAGTCCAAGTATAGGCACTTGACAAGGAAAGTCCAAATATGAATACTTGACAAGCAAAGTCCAAGCATAGAGACTTAGCAAGGAAAGTCCAAGTATGGAGACTTGGTAAGGAAAGTCCAAGTATGGAGACTTGACAAGCAAAATCCAAGTATAGAGACTTGGCAAGGGAAAATCCAAGTATGAATACTTAGCAAGGAAAGTCCAAGTGTAACTTGGCAATGGAAGTCTTAGAGCATGGCTCTTAGCAAAGAAATCCTGGTGGTAGAACCTCTTGGAAAAGGAAGACCCGATAACATGATAAAGTCAAAAGAAGTACTTGAAGGCTAGCACAAAGGGTGAGGAGTCGTGGACTCGGATGCATCCTAAAGGTGCAAGATTGATGGAAGAAGCTTGAAGGTTTAAGTCTAGGCTAAGGTTAAGTGTCAAGTATGAGAGGAACATACTTGATGCGTTAAACCTCAATTTTGAGGTGTACCAGTCGATTGATGGTCTTGATCTATCGATTGGTTGAGTGCTCAGGTGAGTGAGGAAGTTGTGGCACTCGACAGGCTTGGAAGAATAATAGGTCAGTCGACTAGTGTTTTGAACGAGTCGACTAGTCCGGTGTTAGAGCACTGGAGTTGAGTGCTCGGGCACTCAGACTCGGGCATGCTCGATTGCAGGCGCTCAGGCGTTTGGGAAATGTCCGAGTTGGGAATCGATAGTGAGTGCTCAGGCACGCTCGATTGTGGGGACTCATGGAGTTCTAAGCAGGGCTCGAGGCACACAAACTTGACAAGTCGAGTCCTTGGCACTCGGACTCAGGAAGTCCCAAGTGGGGCTAGGGACTCAACACTCGAAAAGTCCCGAGCGGGCCTCAGGACTCGATACTCGAGCAGGTGAAGCCGAGCGGTGCTTGGGCAGTCGACTGTTGTGTGAAGCAGTCAACTGGTCACGGGTGCTTAGGGATAAGCTCGCGACTGCAGTGCTTGGGCAACTAATGTGCTCGAAAAGTTTAGAAATAGTGTTCTAACATAACAGTCAACTGGCCTTAAGTGGACAGGGCACATAAAATTTCTAAATTGATTGGCCAGTTCAACTATTAGCTCAGCAGTTGACTGATGGCTTTAAGAAATCAATTTATCAATTGTATCCAATGTGGATCGAGTCGTTGTGAGACAATGATCGAGTGACAAATCAACTGGGGGTAAGACCAGTCGATTGATGGACAAAAATTAGCTAATGACGAGCTTATAAATGGAGGACTTTGTCAACATTTCGAGGTGTTGGTTTTTTGGTGACTTAGAAGGGGAAGAGCTACTGCTTTCTAGTCCTTCCAAGTCGTTCCAAAGCAACCAAATCAAACAACAATCAAAAAGCATTCATGTGTAAAGTTTTTATTACTGTATTTGGTTGTTGTATTGTATAAACTCCAAGTTGTAAGAGGCTTCTCCACTTTCGATGTGATTCCGAGAAGGAAAAAGTTACAGTGATGGTACATCACTAGAAACTAGGCTATGGAGTAGGAATCGGGGATTCCAAACCACATAAAATCTCGGTGCAGTGTCTGTGAGTTTGTTGTGTTTGTTTTTATTTATGCATTATATTTCACCTGCATTTAATTCTTGTAGACAAGCATGAATTAATCGAATGAGATCAAAGAACGAGTTCGAGATGTTATTCACCCCCTGTTAGTATTAGCCCTAAGTGTTGATTATGAGATGATTGGTAAAGGGACTTTTGTATCATATTTCATAATAAAGGCAAAGTTTATGGTTATTATATTTACTTCATTGATGTGTCATTTAAATAAATATAATAATATCTTAGATATCGAGTTGATGACATTAGATTTATATTTATATATATATATATATATATATATATATATATATATATATATATATATATATATATATATATATATATATATATATATATATATATATATATATATATATATATATATACCAGGATAATATTAATACGTTGAGACTAGCATGTAGGTTATGTATTAGAGAATACGTACCGAACTGACCTACCATGAGAATGTTTCATGGATCGTCATATGAGTGTCATAAACATTCTCATAGTGACTATTGGTATGAATAGTCCTTAGACTAAACTCACTATGGTTCCTTACATAAGGAGTTGTATACTTTGGTATCGACAAACGTCACCTGTAACAAGGTAGACTATAAATTCGATCATTAGATATGCAATGAATTATGTAAAGGGATGTGAGTGATGGAGATGAGATCTATCTCTTCCATATGATGGAAGTGATATTTGTGGGTCTCTTGATAAAGTAGGATTACTAAAATGCATGGTCATGCTCAAATAAGTCAATATGAGATATTGAGCTCATTTAATTAAGGTAATCTACTTGGAGATCAAGAAACACAAAGATTGATAAGAGAATGACACAATCTATGCCTCATTAATCAATCTAGATATCAAGGATAGAAGGGTTCAGTCATATAATAATAGTCATAAAGGTTATGTCGGATCTCGATATTCTCGTCACTTGAGTAGCAATGAAGCATTGCTAGATGTCACTCATTGCTTATGTCTCTAAAATGGTTTTTAGGGACATTGGCAACGTTATAAGAACTTATAGGGTCACACACAAAGAATATGTTATTTTGGAGATGGGTTCAATTTAGTTCGACTAAAGGAATCATTAAGCTCATTGAATGGACTATATTGAGTTAGACTCATAGCTTGGCCGAAACTTGAGTTAGACTCAAGTTGGATCGATTTGAGTTAGACTCAAATTAAACCAATTGAAGAAGATGAATGGATATGGATTCATCATGCATGATTAATGTGGATTAATCATGAATAGAAGAAGATAAATGGATTTGGATTCATCATGCATGATTAATGTAGATTAATCATGCATTGAAGAGGGAATACAAAAGGATGCAAAACTTTTCATATTCATAGGATGAATATAAAAGGTCTTTGGATGATGATGCATATGGATTTTTTTTGCCTTTTATTCTTCTTCTTCATCCTCTTGGCCGAAACTCTTCCTTTGCCTAGACCTCTTGTGTGGTGTTGTTAGCACAACTTTGATTCTCCAAGGTGTGTGTTCGTGTGGATACCATAGAGACACGACCATCCTGACTGTGTTGTGATTTATTGGAAGAGTTTGCTGTCGGGATTGCAAAGGGCTACTCATCAAGGGTAATCTCTCAATTAAATGTAGTTGTAAGAACGATTTTATGTATACACATGGATCTCTGGAGGGATCATAATCTCTATTGTGCTTTGTGATGTCTTTTTCGCATAAGATCCCTACACCCCCTCTAACATAATCAAGGTACCAACAGTCGTGAGCATGACCTCGACCTAGTATGACCTAGGTCGCAAGTGTGGGTGCAACCTCGCACAATCAAGGTCACGAGCGCGGGTGCGGCCTCACGTGACCTAGGTCACGACCATGGTCGTGGCCTCGCGTGACCTAGGTCGCAACCATAGTTATGCGCACCCTCGGTCGTAGGTGCAACCATAGCCACATGTGACAAAGGTCATGGGCATGACTGATGGAGGTCATGAGCATGTTGACACCTACGAAGCAAGGGAGAGGGAGGAACGATGGTGCGAGAGAGCAGGGGTGAGATCGAGATCAGGGGAGAAGAGATGGGTGTGAGTAGAGAGAGAGAGAGAGGGGATGGGGAAAAAAAATTAAAGCAAAAAAAACCTCAATTAGAGACCAAATTCAAGAATTTGGTCTCTAATTTAGAGATCGGATTTCAAAATTCAATCTCTAATCAGAGATCAATTTCTAACTAGTCTTTAAAATAGAGATCGATTTTAAAATCAATCTTTAATTAGAGACCGATTTTATAATCGAACTCTAATTAGAGATTGATTTTAGAATCGATCTCTAATTAAAAGTCAATTTATAATCAATCTCTAAATTAAAGATCGATTTTGAATCGGTCTTTAATTAGAGACCAATACTGATTTTCGGTCTTTAAATTGATTTTTATTTTAATTTTTTTTTTATAGGGGCATGGTCTCTTTTGTGTTCCATACCATATTTCTCCAATCTTTTATGAAGCTTAAAAGAGTAATTTTTGTTTATTTTTTATTTTTAAGTTTTCTCCCCACCAACTAGAGAGAGAAGCTCTCCCTTCTCTCTAGGATTTCCCTGGAGGGAGGGTGGTTGGCGGTTGGTCAGAAAGCGATCCTGAGAGTTTAGGACTGCTCCGGGGCTCTTCCCTGGGGGAGTGTTCTCACGTGGTAGTAAGGTGGTGGTGACGAAGGTGATGTGTCAGGCGCAGTTGTGTGCAGCCAGGCTCGAGGTTGTGGTGTGTGGAGGGGCAGGTGCTAGGGTGTTTGTGGCTTGTGGCGTGCGCGTGGGGCAGGGACACAGGCAAGCGGAGCGTGTGGTGGCCTGTTCTACGATGTGGCGCGTGGGGCAGAAGCACAGGTTGACGGCGCCAGATTGGTTTTGTTCTACGATGTGTCATGAGGGGCAGAGGCACTGGGTGTGCTGCTGCTGTGGTTTAGGTGAAGGTCTGCTGAAAATCTCCCTTTTCTGGTGAAGTTGTGGGGTTCTCGGCGATCACAGGTTAGATCTCCGACGAAGCTAGATGCAAGGAACATTGGGTGAGCAGGGATTTTGAATTTCTTCAGAAAAGGAAAGTCTACAGTAGCTTTTATTACATTAATTGTTGTTTTAATACTTGCTTCAATTGGTGGCTTTGCTTCCTAGTTTGGAGATTGGTTTCCACACTTTGGGTGCTTACTAAATGGCTAAACATAAGAAGCAGAGGGCTGAGATTGAAGGAGTTGATCAAACTGTCCAAGGTGGCAAGCACGTGGTGAATGAGGACATAGGAAAGGTTCAATCGGTGCAGGGAAATAAACATGTGGCAGCTGATAATAGGGTGCAAGACCAGCCGATGCAGGTTGGCAAAGATGTGGCGGCTAGAGGCAAAGGGAAGGAGGTTGCAATTGATGATGTGGCATGTGTGGAGGTGGCAAAGGAAATGGCTGGGGTCGTTGAAGCAGAGAAGACAGTAGTGGATGAACCAGTGCAAATGATTGGAGCTACTGAGGAGGTCCTGCCCAAACAATGGGTTAACCTCTTCCGTGAAAATCGGCACGCTGGCTTGGCAATACCTCTAGAGAAGAACGTGGCGACGGGCAAAGCAGTGAAGATAGATTTCAGAGACATTGACACTGTGGAGCGTGCTATGGGTTTCTGTCTAGTAGGATGCTTCATGGGGCGACATCCGGGGCATAAAGGAGTGGAGGTTGTCATCAAGAATTGGAAAGCGGCATGTACCTTTCATTTACATAAAAGTGGATGGGTCATTTTCAAATTTGATACGGCAGAAGATTGTGACTTCATTCTGCTCGGAGGCTTGAACTTTGTTTTTAGCATTCCACTTTTTCTCAAAAAGATGCCTTCGTGTTTCTTGTTTGAGGAGGATGGGCGTTTCGCTCCGGTATGGGTGAATATTCATGGACTCCCGCCTGATTGTTCAGCGTTTAGGCCATCATGAGGACTTGTGCAAGGTGGCATCCCAAATAAAGAAGCATACACCCGATGGAGATGGTAATGTGCAGCAAGGTGTGGCATTTGAAGGGGCTGATGGTGCATGGCAGATCCCTGGGGACAATGTGTAGCAATTGCAACCTGATGCTCTGTAGGAGGGTCAGGTGAAGGAGAGGGATGGTCGCTCACGCAGTAGGAAGCGACGATGTATCGCGCCACTGCCGTGGAGTAGGTGGGAAAAGCCGTGCACCGGTGGCGAGGCGCGAGCGAGGGCGATGGTGGTACAGCGCAAGCTACCAAAATGCAGGAAGACAGCCCGAGGATGATGATGGTCAGGCGAGCCGGTCCGATAAAGCTGCGCAGAAACAATCACTATGCAAGGTATAGGACGGAGGCGTACCTCGCGTGAGGTCATGGGCGCAGGTGTGCTGAGTCGTAGAGTGTTTCTGGTAGCACAGATTCTGCAGAGCAAAGCGTGACTTTAAGCTCTACGGACATGAGGACAATGGATGACAGTGCGAGTAGTAGCAAGATAGGCCCCCCTGTCACTGATGGTGGGGGAGGATGATTGGCAGCCAGTTGGGAGACGACGAGTGCGAGCAACCCGCGAACAATGTTCATGAAGATAGCAAGTTGGAATATAAGGGGTTTCCACAAGCCCCTTAAGCAGGGGGGGGGGGGGGGTTCAGCACCTCCTCACAAGTAAGAGGATACAAGTAATGACACTTCTTGAGACCAAACTAAAGGTGGAGCAACTCCCTTCTATACTTCACCGATGTTTCAATGGTATGAGTTTTGAGCATAATTTTGGAACTGTGGTCGTATATTGATCTTATGGGACATGCAACGGGTAATTAACACTGGATGTCCTGGAGGTGACGGAGCACTATATTTACTGCTGACTTCTTTGCGTCATCACCAAAAGGACTTTCTTGGCTACATTTGTATATGGGCTTCACTCTGTCGTTGGGCGGCACCCACTATGGGACTCCCTCTTGCGGCTTGGAGATAGTATTATGGAGCCTTGGATCCTCTTGGGCGATTTCAATTCTATCATATCTATTGAGGATAAGAAAGGTGGCTTACCGGTGACTAATTATGAAATCAGGGATTTTGGGGCATGTGTACAAGCGTGTGGGTTGGAGGATCTCCGTTCCATTGGATGTCGCTTGACTTGGACAAATGGTATCACATCCTCTAAGCTTGATCGTGCTTTGGTTAATAATTTTTGGTTAACTGATGACTATGATAGCATTGCGGAGTTCACACCCCCGGGGTGTCTTTTGGATCACTCATATTGCATAGTTTCGATTATGACACGAGAGAATGGTCCCAAGCGGCCTTTCAAATTCTACAACATTTGGACTCTTCACAAGGATTTTCATGATTTAGTGGCGGACACTTGGATGAAATCGGTTGAGGGGCATGTGCAATTTAGCTTCAAAGCTAAACTCACAAGGCTTAAGGGGCAGTTGAGGACCCTTGATCGGGAATATTTTAGCCACATTTCTGAGCGAGCGCGGCGAGCAAAGGAGTTGTTGGAGGCTGAACAACGTACATTGCTTGGCGATGGCAATGGGCTGAGTGGTGCACATGGCACAGGCGTGACTCGAGCAGTCATCGCACTAGACATCGCAGATTCTACGCCGTTGGGGAGTGCAGGCAGAACACTTGGCGGAGCTTCTGGCACATGCATGGCTCGGACAGACTCTGAACCATGCATGGCAGATCAGTTGCCGCAGGAGGAAGCAGGCAGGCCACTTGACGGCGTTTGTGGCATGAGCATGGCTTAGGCAGGCGGTGCAACACACAGTGCAGAATGGGCGTCGTCAGACAGAACATTTGACAACACTCAATGCACGAGCGTAGCTCGAGCAGTTGTCGCACTAGACATGGCAGATTTTGCGTCGCTGGGTGGTGCAGGCAGAACACTTGGCGGAGCTTCTGGCACGTGTGGCTCATATGGACTCTGCACCACATAGGGCAGATCAGTTGTCGCAGGAGGAACCAGGCAGGCCACTTGATGGTGTTTGTGGCATGAGCATGGCTAGGCCGGGCGGTGCACCGTGTAGTGCAGATTATGCGTCGTCAGACAGAACATTTGACGACACTTATGGCACGTGCGTGGCTCGAGAAAATGATGCACCATGCACGACAGAAGCTGAGCAGCAGGACAGGCAGAGCAGAACAGTTAGCGGAACCCTTGGCACATATGAGGCTCAGACTAGCAGCGCATCACGCATAGCATATTCTGTTCTACAGGATAGGCAAGGCAGAATATCTGGCGGAGCAGATGGTGTTAGGAATATTGGAACGGCTAGAGGGGGGGTGAATAGCGTCAATGAAATTCTTTCGCGTTTGTGTCTATAATTTCGTTAGTGCGCAGCGGAAATAGAAATAATACAATAACGAAATAGACAATTACACATGAACACGAGTATGTAACGTGGATCGGAACCGCACGGTTCCTACTCCACGGATCGGGCTTAAACGAGCCCTAGCGATGCCACAAGCACACCACTATGTAATAACTCCTTCTCGGAACAATCCGGAGGTGGAGAAACCTCGTACAATGTATACAACAGTAATACAAGATGAATACAAGCAATATAATGAAATACAAAGCAATACAAGTAAAGAAAACACTTTACAAATACTCTTTGAATGCTTGATCACTTGGTTGCTTGATATCAACTTGGAGACCCTGATTTGCAACAGCAAATCGCCCCAAATCGCCTCAAAGAAACCTTGGTTTTTCCTCCATCACGAGCTCCATATATAGCTTCAAGTCTTTGGAAAAGTCGATCGATCGGTGATCGGGACCATCGATCAGCGATGCCCTTTGTTGTCGTGAGACAACGGCTAGTTCCACGTTGGAAAAGTCCAACGGAACCTTCATCAGTCGACTGATTGTGACCATCAGTCAACTGATGGAGTCCTCACTCGACCAGTCGAGTCTCGACTCCATTCTATGGCCGATTTCTCGAGCACCAGTCGACTGATCACACGATCAGTCGACTGCTCGAGCCAGTCGGGTAGGGGTCCTATGTGTTCTAAGGTATGTCCTATGCTAGTTCCATCAAAATAAGAAATAGTAGTAAGAAAATATAGTTTGCAAGTTCTTATTCTATTACGCACATGCCCAATTTTCATCTTAATAGACTAAATTCGGCTTCGGGTAGGGGTTTAGTAAATAGGTCTGCTAGGTTAGATTTCGATTCGACGTACTCGAGTTGTATGGCTCCGTTGGCCACATGTTCTCGAATGAAATGGTGTTTGACTTCTATATGTTTGGTCCTAGAGTGACATATTGGATTCTTGGTAAGATTAATTGAACTAATGTTATCTACGTGAAGTTTAGTATTCGTAAAGTCTAACTTAAAGTCGCGGAGAGTGTGCTTCATCCAAAGAAGTTGAGTGACACACTCACCCATCGCGATGTATTCGGCTTCGGTGGTAGATAAGGCAACACAATGTTGCTTCCTACTGCACCAACTCACTAGACTTGAGCCGAGTAGTTGACAACAACCACTCGTACTTTTTCTATCGAGTTTACTATCGGCATAATCCGAATCGGAGTAGTCGATTAGTTCGAACTCGGTAGATCTAGGATACCAAATACCGACATTAAGTGTACCCTTTAGATATCTAAGGATACGCTTAACTAGGGTTAGGTGAGACTCCTTAGCACAGGTTTGAAACCTGGCGCACATACTTACTGCGAATAGGATGTCGGGTCGACTCGCAGTTAAGTATAGAAGACTTCCTATTGCGCTCCTATAGTACTTTAAGTCAATGGACTTACTTTCTAGGTCTTCTCCTATGTTAACATTTATTGTCATTGGGGTGTTTATTACCTTAGCGTCTTGCATTCCAAATCTTTTAATTAACTCCTTAGTGTATTTTTGTTGATATAGGTATATACCATCCTTAGTTTGTTTAATTTGTAGACCTAAAAAGAAACTTAACTCGCCTACCAAGTTCATTTCGAACTCACTTTCCATGAGCGAAATGAACTCGTTTAGTAAGGCTGAGTTAGAGGTTCCAAAAATTATATCGTCTACGTAAATTTGAGCTATGAATATTTCTTTACCTAAGATTTTTACAAAGAGAGTTGGGTCAACTAAGCCTTGGTTAAACCCTTTTGACTTAAGATGGATTGAAAGTCTCTCGTACCAAGCTCGAGGAGCTTGTTTAAGTCCATAGAGAGCTTTCTTAAGTTTTAGAACATGGTCGGGTTTATCTAGATTTTCGAATCCGGGGGGTTGGCTAACATAAACTTCTTATTTAATGTATCCATTTAGGAATGCCGACTTAACATCCATTTGAAACAGCTTAAATCCTCGATGTGCGGCATAAGCTAGCAACATTCGAATGGATTCGAGTCTAGCTACTGGGGCATAGGTTTCGTCGTAATCTAAGCCTTCGACTTGGCTAAATCCTTTGGCGACTAACCGAGCCTTGTTTCTAACTACTTTACCTTTATCATCAAGCTTATTTCGAAACACCCACCTTGTTCCAATTATCGTTTTGTCTTTAGGTGGTGGTACTAATTCCCACACTTCATTCCTAGTAAATTGAGCTAGCTCTTCTTGCATTGCAATAATCCAATCGGGATCAAGAAGAGCTTGTTCAATTGATTTGGGTTCTATCTTTGAAATTAAGGAAATTTGACTAAGGTTCCTATAGGATGCTCTAGTTCGAACTCCTAGATTAGGATCTCCTATCACTTGATCGATAGGGTGGTTAGTCTGAGTCCTAGATTGGGTTGGGTTTGTGTCACCTAATGCTTGATCAATGGGGTGACTTGGTTGAACACTAGTTTGGGTGGAGTCATCTATCACTTAATCAATAGAGTGACTAGGTTGACTTAGGTTAGGATTAACACTAGACCTGATCTCCGGATCAGAGTAAGGTCTAGTATGAATCGGCTCGCTAATTGGGGTTGCCGGGGGTTTTGTAGGTTCATGTCCTTCATCGAATACTACATTGATAGTCTCCTCGACTCTAAGGGTGTCGTGGTTATATACTCTATAAGCTCTACTTGTAGTCGAGTATCCTAGAAAGATTCCGGTCGTGGTTTTGGATGTAAATTTCCCTAGGTAATCCTTAGTGTTTAGCATATGTACCTTACACCCAAATACCCTAAAGTACTTGATGTTAGGTATTTTATCGTGATAAATCTCGTACGAGGTCTTAAGGTGCCTCTTTACCATAAGGATCCTATTTTGGACATAGCAAGTAATGCTAGCTCTAAAACCTATCGGGTAGGTCGTATTCGTTCAACATGGTCCTAGCGGCTTCTTGTAGAGTTCGGTTTTTCCGCTCCACTAGGCCATTTTGTTGAGGGGTCCTAGGGCAAGAGAATTCATGGTGGTATCCGTTTAGGTTACAGAAGTCGGTGAACCTTTGATTTTCGAATTCACCACCATGATCACTTCTAAGTCTTTTAACCTTAAGGTCTTTTTGATTCTCAATTAATTTGAATAGATTAGTTAATTGATCTAGGTTATCATTTTTATGTTTGATGAACCTAACCAGGTAAACCTGGAGTAGTCGTCAATTATGACTAAGCAATATTGACTTCTATTGAGTGACTTGGCTCCATGTGAATCGAATAGATCCATATGCAGGAGCTCAAGTACTCTTGAGGTTCGTTCTTGGTTAGTTAACTTGTGTTGTGTTCTAGGTTGTTTTCCTTATTGACAAGCATTACAGATTTTATTAACCAGGTTGTTGAGGTTGGGTAAGCCTCTGACGAAGCCACTCTGACTCATCTTGTGGATGAGTCTTGGGTGTGAGTGACCGAGTCGTCGGTGCAACAACCATGATTCCTCTTGCCGTGTCATAAGACACTTAGTTGAGGAGTTGGTTAAGTTGATCGTATAAATGTTGTTATTTCTAGTTCCTTTAAGAATTGTTTTAGAGGTTTCGTTGGTATTAATTACGCATTCATTTTCTAGAAATATAACCTTATAGTTATTATCACACAATTGGCTTACACTTAGTAAGTTATATTCAAAATTCTCTACAAGTAATACATTTTTAATAACAAAATTCGTGTTAAGCTTGATATCACCTGATCCGATGATTTTGAGCTTGCCGTTATTCCCAAAGGCTACCGATCCTTGTCGTTTGAATCGAAGCTTTGCGAATTTGAGTTGATCCCCGGTCATGTGTCGGGAGCAACCGCTGTCCAACATCCATTGATCCTACACACAAGGTGGTTGGATTGGATGTTAGATTTTTGTTAAGAAAATTGGTTGTAAGTTGTTAACCCTAGGTCATCTCACCGGAGTCTATATGATCAAGCATGTTATACTTATGTGTTTTTGAGATGACTTCCAATTA
Organism: Wurfbainia villosa; assembly: GCA_025175895.1. Lineage (NCBI taxonomy): Eukaryota > Viridiplantae > Streptophyta > Magnoliopsida > Zingiberales > Zingiberaceae > Wurfbainia > Wurfbainia villosa. The sequence continues at coordinate 121,071,414 of CM045987.1, read as the reverse complement.
AGTTGATTAAGTGGATTTAGGTTCAAGTAATTTTATGTTGAGATGATTTCCAATTAAATTGATTAAGTGAATTTAGGTTCAAGTGATTTTATGTTAGATTTGGATTTAACCCAAGGCTTGTCAAGTTTACCTTTTCAAGATCATGGCTTCCAGGTCGTGGCGAGGCACAGGGGCCTTCTTTTATCGGATCATCGACCACTTCCTTAGACAAAGCCATTTTTAGGAAAATGATGACTTGACTCACCTAAAATTATTTCCTCGTCTAACTAGTTATTTTTTGAAAAGAGGCTCCCCGAGGCTCAATCTTTTCGAAGGATTTTAGTTGATTATTTGAAAAGAGGCTCCCCGAGGCTCAATCTTTTCAAAGGATTTTAGTTGATTATTTACGTGTTCTAAGTGAGTTCACGAAAAAAAAACAAAAAAAATCTAAGCATGCAATTTCTAAGTTAAAACACAAACATGTTTTGTACTGGCTCCCCCTAGACCGTTGAATCGGTTCGGTCTATCCACATAGTGGATTTGGTCCTTGGGAACCCAGTACGAGTTGGATCCGAGAGTTGAAATCAAAGTGGTCTTAGGGACCCATGCTTGGACACATTTTTTATGTCTACTTACGATTGACATATACGACTTATTGGTCATGTTTGAGCTAAACCCTAGTCCGGCCTTGTTGTACACGGCCCTTTGCGATCCAAGTAGGAGGTCAAGTCCTTTGGATCCCAAAGTAAACCTTTCCAACGTATTCCTAAGATCTTCGACTTGACTTTTCAAGAGTGAGTTCTCAACTTCGAGTTTTTCTACCCGAGTTGAGTCCTTCTCTTGAACTCGACTAGTCGAAGAGGTTAGGGAGACCTCGTGTTTGAGGAGTTTAACTTCCTCAACCAGGGTCTCGACCTTGGACTCGGACTTAGCTAACTTCCTAGACAAAAACCTAACCGTATTATGTAAAGTATTAAATAAGGTTCGACTCACCTTAAGGGTATCTTTTGAACCGGATGCGTATCCGTGGCTTGACTTGAAGGTAGCTTCGTAGTCCGAGTCATCCTCAGGTTCTGACTCAAGTTCAGGCTCGGTCTCCGTGTCCGACTCAATTGATTTCGCCATGAAGACGTGGTCTTCGTCTTCTTCGGATGACGCTTCTTCCCATGTCGCGTTGAGGGCCTTCTTGTGCTTAGGTGCTTGGTGGTTGAGCTTAGGGCACTCGGACTTGATATGTCCAAACCTGTTACACTCATAACACCTAATATTAGAACTTTTAGGCTTACCTTGGTTGGGTCGAGTCGTAGTTCGCTTTCGTCCCTTGGCTATCCTTCGAGCTAGGTTCATTAGTTCGAAAGTCAACTCCGGGTCAACTTCTTCTTCGGACTCATCTTCCTCCTTGGGTGGTGGTGGCTTGCTTGCGATTTTCTTCTTCTTTGAACCTGCAAACAAGGCTATACCCCTCTCGGGTTCCGAGTTGGATTGTTCATGTAATTCGAAATCCGAAAAGAGTTCGTCTAACCTAATTTTAGAAAGGTCCTTGGAGACCTTATAGGCATCAACCATGGATGCCCATAAGGTAGTCCTCGGAAAAGAGTTTTGGACATACCTAATAAGGTCGCGGTTTTCGACCTTTTGCCCGATTGCGTGTAGGTTGTTGACTATGTCTTGGACACGGGCGTGGAGTTGCGTCGCGGACTCGTGTTCCTGCATTTTTAGTGTGTACAATTTATTGAATAACAAATCACGTTTGCAAACCTTAGCTTGATCCGATCCTTCGTGTAACTCGATTAGCTTTGTCCAAAGATCCTTTACGCTTATGAAGGGGCCGACGCGATTTAGCTCCTCCTTGGACAAGCCGCATTGGAGGATTTGTGTTGCCTTGGCATCGGCTTCGACTTGTCGTTTTGTTGCAACGGTCCATTGATCATAATCCAAGGAGTCACCCACTTCATTAGTCGAAAGTGTGAAACCCGTTTGGATTATGATCCACATCTCGATTTGGGTTTTGAGAAAGCATTCCATCCGACCTTTCCAGTAACGGAAATCATCTCCGTTGTAAAACGGAGGTCGGACGGTGCTAAAACCCTCGAGATGGGCCATTAGAACAAAAAGACAAGGAGACTAAAATGAAAACCTAGCAACAACAAAAACACACGAAAGTACCAAGACTTGCGTCTTAGATTAGTAGTGCAGGAAATAAAAAGAAATAAACGAAAAATAGAAAGTTAAGCAAAGAAATAAGAAACTAAATAAAAAGTAAGTACTCACAACCTTCGATGTCCCCGAAAGGCTACTAAACGTCGATTTTTGAGGATGAAAACAGCTTGTTACGGGGGTAAACCCCCGTAAGAAGTGTAGATCTCTACGAGAGCTTCGATTTGGTAGGTAGACCGTGTCGTGGGTCAACTTGTACGAAAAGTTATGCCCGTTTGACCGTCGGCTACTCCAAAAGCGAATACTTGCAAAACAAAATCAAACGAAGAGTACCAAGACTTCGTCTTGGATTAGTAGTGCGGGAGAAAAATTTAAACGAAAAACAAATCTGGAAAAAAATGTTAGATTGGTGGTTTCACCAAATCTAAGCGCCCCCGGCTCTGATACCAATTGTTGGATCGAAATGAGCGCTAGAGGGGGGAGGGTGAATAGCGATAGAAAATTTTTCTTTTTCGATGTTCGTGTTAAAAACTCAAGAGATAATTAATCGCAGCGGAATGTAAATGTAAAAACAAGAGAGACAAAGGTTTTACTTGGTTCGTAGCCGTAGGCTACTACTCCAAGGCCCTAGTGGTCCTTGACCACGCACGGAGGGCAAATTACTAAACAAACTCCTCCTCGTTGGAGGTAGGAGTTAATCGATACAAAAAAAAACTTGAGGTAGAGGGACACTCCCCCTCTCCTCGTTACGATAAAAAAAAGGCTTCGAAGAATGTAAATGAGCAACGACACTAAAATTAAAGCCGACGTACAAAAATAAAGGAAATGAAACCTAGACGTCGGAGAAGAAGAAGCACGCGTTGTTGCCGGTAGCTTTATGGAGACTTTTTGGAAGCTTAGAATTGTTGTTAAAACCCTAGGTTTGGCCCTCCTTTTATAGCCTTTGAGCCCCTTTTCGAGTGGGTCTTCAACCAATCACAAATGGACACCAAACCGCTTTGAGGTGGAGTGATAAGCCTTGACTCCTCGAATCTGATCATTGACCATCGATCGGTGATGGCCATCATCGATCCGATCGATGGCGACATCGGATCGATTGATGACCTTCGGCAGTCGACTGATACATGGCAGTCGAGTCCTCCAAGCTGGCAGTCGACTGATGCTTGCTGCAAGTCAAAGTTAGCACAAAAAAAACATAATTTCGATGGTCGTCGACCATCCGATCTCGACCTAGACCATCTATAAGAAGTCTTTGGTCGGATCTACGCTTAAGATCATCCCCGTAAAGAGGATACGACCTTACTTACTCTTGCACACTCGAGCTTACCTCGATGCTTACGTGTTGCTTTTGCTTCCGGCCTTCCACTCGATTCCTTCGGCTCCCTCCGAAATCACTCGAGTGTCGCTCGACCACCGCGGCTTTCTCCGGGTGTCGCTAGCCTTCAGCTCCAGCTATATCAATCTTCTGCACACTCGATTCAGCTCGTGAGAAAACAAAATAGACTTAACTTTGTGTCTTTGCTATAATCAAAACACAGGTTCGATTTCGGTGCCTCACTGCACCAACAATATTCATTTTATTATTAATTGACATGCTTGAGTTACCTAGGGTGGTTGTGGTGGTCGGAGTGGATTCTTGAGCTTGCTCTTCCTCTCTACCAGATGTAGATGGTTCTTCTTGTTGCTCCGGTATCGAGGATGCCCTAATCTCCTCCCCTTCTATCCTAGAGGTGGAGGTCTCCTCTTCTTCCATCACTTCTACCTCTTCCGATCCGGATGTTGATTCCCTATCAACCTCCGAATCCTCTAGCTCTTTGGATGTTTCTTCTTGAGCTTGAGAGGGTGATGGTCCTTCTTCTTGGACGGGTGATAGACTTTCATGGAGCTTGGCCAAATCGCTCCATAGCTCCTTGGCATCCACGTAGTCACCTAGGCTACACAAGAGATCATTAGGAATTAAATCAAAAATGAATTTGATTACCTTCTTATTTTTATCGAATTGTTAGAGTTGCTCCTCACTCCATCTCTTCTTCTTGAGAAACCCTCCTTTTGGTCCCTTAGGATATTCAAATCCTTCCATCAAGATAGACCATTCTTCGAAGTCCCTCATCATTAGGAAGTCTTCAATTCTTGACTTCCATTGCTTAAACCCTTCTTGTCCATAGAAGGAGTAAGGGATTGGTGTGTTAATGTTCCATCTCAATTGTTCTTCCATCTTCACCCTCTAGCTTCTTTGTCCTAGCTCCCGGCGATTAGTCCGTAGAAGAGCCCCGGGCTCTGATACCACTTGTTAGGAATATTGGAACGGCTAGAGGGGGAGGGTGAATAGTGTCAATGGAATTCTTTTGCGTTCGTGTCTACAATTTCGTTAGTGCGCAGCGGAAATAGAAATAATACAATAACGAAATAGACAATTACACATGAACATGAGTATGTAACGTGGTTCGAAACCGCACGGTTCCTACTCCACGGATCGGGCTCAAACGAGCCCTAGCGATGCCACAAGCACACCACTATGTAATAACTCCTTCTCGGAACAATCCGGAGGTGGAGAAACCTCGTACAATGTATACAACAGTAATACAAGATGAATACAAGAAATATAATGAAATACAAAGCAATACAAGTAAAGAAAACACTTTACAAATGCTCTTTGAATGCTTGATCACTTGGTTGCTTGATATCAACTTGGAGACCCTGATTTGCAACAGCAAATCGCCCCAAATCGCCTCAAAGAAACCTTGGTTTTTCCTCCATCACGAGCTCCATATATAGCTTCAACCTGTGCTGGAAAAAGTCGATCAGTCGACTGATCGGGACCATCAGTCGACTGATGTCACTGTTGTCGTGAGACAACGGCTAGTTCCACGTTGGAAAAGTCCAACGGAATCTTCATCAGTCGACTGATTGTGACCATCAGTCGACTGATGGAGTCCTCACTCGACCAGTTGAGTCTCGACTCCATTCTGTGGCCGATTTCTCAAGCACCAGTCGACTGATCACACGATCGGGCCGATCGCCTGAGCCATCACCGATGCCCACCTCGCGATCATTGCTAGGCCATAACCCGCAGTCAAACCCTAGTTGACTCGGTCCAGTCGACTGCCATATGGCACCAGTTGACTGGCACACCTCAAACATGAGGTTTTAACCCAAATATGGTTCCCCCATACTTGCTAGACTACCCTTAGCCTAGACCTAAGCCTTCTAGCCACCTCCATCAGCCTCACGCCTCTCGGATCCCTCCAAGTCATCCATGACTTGTTCATCCATCGCGCTAGCCTTCAGGTGCTTCCATCGGCTATGTCATGCTAACGGTGTCTACACCGCCAAGGCACATTGGACTTACGCCGCCAAGACTCCGCTTGGACTTTACGCCGCCAACCATTGGACTTATGCTGCCAAGACTCCCGCTTGGACTTTACGCCGCCAATATCAATCCCCTTGGACTTTCTCTTGCCAACCCATGTTGAACTTTCCATGCCAAGATCATGCTTGGACTTTCCTTGCCAACCCATGTTGGACTTTCCATGCCAAGTACTCAAGACTTGGACTTTACCTTGCCAAGACCCATGCTTGAACTTTCCCTTGCCAAGACCCATGCTTGGACTTTCCATTTACCAAGATTCATGCTTGGACTTTTCTCAAATGCCAAGTGTCCCACTTGGACTTCCCATGCCAAGTACCCATGACTTGGACTTTCCCATGACAATTACATTGTCATATGTTTTTGTCGAAACATTAAAACATCACTCGAGTCAAACTCGAGTCCTGGTCAATCGTGACCTGGGCCGATTGCACCAACAGATGGCACATGCGCGACCCGGACAGACTGCGCACCATGCATGGTGGACAACACACCGCAGGATATGGATGGGACTGCTGACTTTGTAGATTTACGATGGTGCGCCACACTGCTTGCAAATGCGGAGAGACTTTTCTACCAGCAGCAGGCTCATGGGGCGTATCTTCGAGGGAGTGATCGCTGCACGCGGTTTTTTCATGATTTGGTGAAGTGGAATAATAAGAGAAATGTCATACTTAGCATTGCCAAAACATCTGGGGAGCTGACGAAAAGCATGGATGAGGTTGCGGAGGAGTTTGTGGACCACTTCCGCACTTTACTGGGAACCGCAGCGGTGTAGTGTCTTTGGACAGATCGCCTGCTTGGGCAGCGCCTCACGTTGGCCCAATTTGTAGCCTTGGAGGAGCCTGTCACTGTTGAGGAGGTGCGGGCTACCCTTTTTGATATCGGAGGGGATAAGGTGCTTGGGCCAGATGGATATAGCTCCAAATTCTTCACCTCGGCATGGGACACAGTAAAGAAGGATTTCATCGATGTAGTACAGGAATTTTTTCGCAAAGGACATTGTTAGTATGAGCCCTTAGTGCCAATTATGAGATGATTGGTGAGGGAGACTTTTGTATTATATTCTTGCATTAATAAAGGCAAAGATTGATTATTATATTTCTTTATGCGTGTGCCAGCTAAATAAATATAATAATGCCCATGAATAGTAGGTTATTATCTACAGTGTATCAATTGGTAGAATTGATTATGAGAAGTCATGAGAACACTATTATTAAATATTCCTAGTCGAGTATTGTATTAATAGACAAGGGCTATATTGATACATTGAGACTAGCATGTAGGTCAATGGATGACTTGATCTCACAAGTCATGGATATGTGATATCACATTGATACATGGGTATATATATTGGAGACTATATATACTGAATTGACCCACTATGAGAAAGTATCATGGATCGTTATATGAGTGTCATATACTTTCTCATGTGACTATTGGTGTGAATAGTCCTTAGACCTGAAGTCACTACGGTTCCCTACATAAAGAGTTATGTACTTTGGTATCGTCTAACGTCACACCGTAATTGGGTGACTATATAACGATCATCTTGAGTATGTAGCGAATTATGGATGTAGATGAGATCTATCTCTCCCATATGATGGGAGTGATATCTTTGGCCTCTTGATAGAGTAGGACCACGAAATGCATGGTCATGCTCAAATGAGTCAATATGAGATATTGAGCTCATTTGTTTGAGTGAGTCTACTTGGGGATCAAGAAACATAAAGATTGATAAGAGGGTGACACGGTCTATGCCTCATTGATCAATCTGAGATATTGAGGATAGAAGGACACTGTCATATGATAATAGTCACGGAAGAGGTTGTCGGATCTCGACATTCTCATCACTTGGGTAGCAATGATGTATTGCTAGATGTCGCTCATTGCTTATGTATCTAAAATGGTTTTGGATACATTGCCAATGTTATGAGAGCCTATAGGGTCACACACAAAGAACATATTATTTTGGAGAGAAAATCATTTTGGTTTGACTAAAATGAATTATTAGTTAATTGGATTAACTAGAATGAGTAAGACTCATTACTTGGCAAAATTTGAGTTGGACTCAAATTGGTTTATGTTGAGTTAGACTCAAGTCAAACCAAGAGAAGAAGGCTAAAATGATTAATCCGAATTAATCATGAAATACACGAATTAATTAAATAGGATTTTAAATAGGATTTAAAACTCATTAATATGCATTTAATGAGCATTAATTGACTTCCTTTCTTTTACCATGAAGAATAAGGAAGTGCATTTAATGTCTCATTAAGGTGTATTATGGTTGCTTCTTCTTCTTCAACGTGGACAATGAAAAGAAATAAGAATTATTTTTCGTTGACAACACAAGAGGGCCAAGTACCGAGTGGAAAAGTGAGACCTTGGAGTGGTTGCTAGCACAACCCAAAGGGCTTACCTCTTCTCTCCAAGATCGTGTGTGTGTGCACCGTAGAGGCGTGGACATTCTGACCACGCTGAGATCCGCAAGTGTTGCTGACTGGAATTCGAAGGGCACGCTTCGAAGGTAATCTCGATTCCTATAGGATAGAATCGATAATTGAAACGAGTACATTTTTTTTTTCTTGGATCTCTGGAGGGATCTTAAGTTTTCCGCTGTGAATTTTGTTTATCGCTCGGGATCCCTACAAGGATGACTTCTCAAGCAATGGAATCACACCCTTATAGCGTTGGTTCCGAAGGCCGATCATGCCTCGACGGTTAATGACTACCGGCCTATCTCTTGTTGCACGGTCTTTTACAAGGTCATCTCCAAGATTATGGTGGAGCGGCTATCGGAAGTGATGGACGATTTATTGGATCCGGCACAAGCGGCTTTTGTTAAAGGTCACTCAATTGGTAAAAACATACATTTGGCATAAGAGCTACTTCGAAAATATGCACAGAAGCGGATATCCCCTAAGTGCATGCTCAAGGTCGACCTTCGAAAGGCTTTTGATATGGTCGATTGGGGTTTCTTGATGTCGGCGCTTGTTGGTTTTGGTTTTCCCCAACAATTCTGCCAATGGATATATACATGTGTCTCTACCGTCACCTGCTCCGTTAGCATTAATGGAGCAATGTATGGTCATTTTCGTGGACGGCGGGGACTTCGGCAAGGGGATCCTTTATCTCCTTTATTTTTTGGGTTATGCTTGGAAGTTTTCTCCTTGAATTTGAAGGTGATAGCACAATGACCCGGTTTTCACTTCCATCCCATGTGTGGGGAGGTAGGGGTCACCCATTTGGCATATGCGGATGACCTATTATTATTTGCACGAGCGGATACTACCTCACTTATGGAGATCTCTCGGTGCTTGGGGGAATTTGGAGATATGGCGGGCCTATGGGCAAACCCTTTGAAGTCCAACATATATATGGTCGGGGTGGATGATCGAGTAAAGGAGGACCTCCTCCGTATTATGGGCTTCCAAGAAGGCACATTCCCTTTTCGATATCTTGGTGTGCCTTTGGCGGCGGAGAAGCTTCGGATTTCTAGCTATGAGCTCTTACTTGATGCGGTGCAGCGAAAGATAGTTGGATGGCCGAAGCACACTTTATCTTATGCGGGGCGGCTTGAGCTCGTGCAATCAGTGCTCCAAGGAGTGGAGTGCTACTAGCTTTCCATCCTTCCAGTTCCGAGTGGCATGGTGGACAAGGTGTATAGGATTTGTCGATCCTTTGTGTGGTCTACCAAGCACCCCATGGTGTCATGGGAGACCTTGTGCCTTCCAAAGGAGGAAGGGGGCTATGGCCTCCAGGACTTGCGAGCATGAAATTCGGCTCTACTTTGCCGAGTATTATGGAACCTACAACGGAATGCGGAGTCTCTTTGGGTGAGATGGATTCATCATCAATATCTCAAGCGCATGAATATTTGGCATTGACAAGGGAGGACTTCGAACTCACCATTGATGAAGAAGTTAGGGCGACTTCGGGATGCCATATTACAGTGAGCAGGAGGTGTGTTGTAGCCCAAAACACTGTTGGACGGTTGGTATTCTGAGGAAGACAGTCCATGTGCGTGTCGGGTGATCACTGATAATCGATGTCGGCTGATCGCATGCACTTAGACGGTGGCTCGTGGTGCGGCGCGAGCACCATGGGGCTGCGGTAGCAGCGAAAGTGAGGTGGCGGTGCAAATGGCACAGCGCGACTCGAGAAGACAAGACACCATGCATGATAAAAGGGTGTCGGCGAAAGCGAGCACACTTTGACAATGATTGTGGCACATGCGTGGCTCGGACAGACAACGCACCACGCACTGGGCGGCTAGGCAGACTGTTGCGATCTGTTGATGGTGATCGTGGCACATGCGTGGCTCAAACGGACGGCGCACCACGCACTGGGAGGACAGGCAGAATGCTGCGATTTGCTGACAGTGATCATGGCACATGCGTGGCTCGGACAAACAACACACCATGCACTGGGCGGACTGGCAGCCTGCTACGGGATGTTGACGGTGATCATGACACATGCATGGCTCGGATAGATGGCACACCACGCACTGGGCGGATGGGCAAAATGTTGCGGCCTGCTGACGGTGATCGGGGCACATGCGTGGCTCGGACAGGCAACATACCATGCACTGGTTGGACAGGCAGCCTGCTACGGGCTGCTGACGGTGATCATGGCACATGTGTGGCTCGGGCAGACAGCGCATCACGCATGACAGACTGTGTGCTGCTGGATGATCCTCTGTGGGGGGTTGACGGAGGGCTGCAGTGCGATTGTTCAGTGCACCGCAGCACACGTGGCACTGGGTGGATAGGCGAGCCTCCATCGGAGGCTAGTGGAGCCCTATGGTGTAGACCGTCAGCGCATCACGGGGCACATGGAACTGGGCGGACTGACGGACCTCTATCTCGCGATAGGCAGGTGGCAGCTACTATGGCATACAGATTTTTTCAGTCGCGAGGTACTATGGTACCTTGGGCAGCGGCGGTGTGGCGGCCAGGCATTATGCCTAAGCATCGCTTCACCTATTGGTTAGCGGCGCATGAGAGACTGCATACGACGGATCGCATGCCGTATGAGCCGAAGAAGGAGTGTGCACTATGTCATTCGGTGGAGGAATCCAATGCTCACATCTTCTTCCGATGCTCCTTCACTAGGCGGCTATGGGATATGGTGCGGAGATGACTACACATATGGCCCCAGATATACACGATGTCTCGCCTCTTCTAGGTTTTTCGACGTGAGATTCGTGGGAAAGGATGGATGAGGAAGGCGCGCGACTTGGCTATATCTTGTATGATTTTTCTTGTATGGCAGGCTCGTAATCAGAGTCGTTTTGAGGACCATAAGTCTAGTATTGAGGGGTTGTTCCTCAAAATACAGACACATATTTATCGCTTTGTAGAAGCATAGCTTCTGTACTTTTCCACATTTTTCATATATACATATTTACCATTCTCCAAAAAATTAAAAGAGTATTTTTTTTTTATATTATATTATTTCTATTTTACATTGATTTTCTTTTAGAATTTCCTTATCTCTCAGGACCTATTAATGTCCTCTTTGATCATTACATTATAAAGGCGATGCTCTTAACAATTTGATAATGATATTAATTAGAAATTAAATTTCTAAATAAACTTAATTAATTAAAAACATAGAAATTTTTAAATCTTTTAAAAATTTACAACTTTTAAAAATTAATTTTGACTCATTAAAATTTAAATCGAAGTCTAATTGACCCTTAATTAAATTTAATTTGATCCTTTAAATTTTAATTGTATTTTTTTTAGTTTTATAATTAATTCCTTTCATTTTTTAATTAAATAAACTAAAATTTAATTTATTATTATAATTAAAATCTTCTTTGAATAGAATAATTAACCCCTAATTAGATTAAATAACTTATAATTATTCATTAGTCCTTTCTTAATTAAGTTACAAGCATCTCAAGTTTTATTTATATGACTTAGTAAGCTTTTAATATAATAGTAGCTAGCCTACCTAAGTGATCTTTTAATCCTCTTTACTAATTTAGGTATACAACTCATGATTGACTATTAATAAGATTATTTAGTATTCCATAAGTGGTAATTTTTATAAAGCATGATTCTAGTGTTATTTATTTTTTTTTATCGTCTTATGTTACAATATTCTTGTAAGATTTAGATTATTCTTTGTTACACAATGAGAGGCATAAGGGTTACTTGATATATAGTAAATTCAAATTTAAAAAATCTTTTTATGTCATTTTCCATTATAAGTATATTTTATCTAACTAATCAATTTATCACGAGAGAAGAAGACTTTTGTCATTATTCACTTACTTTAGTGCAAGTCTTGCAATATATCTAATCCCAGCTATATATCCAATCCTTCCGACTCAACACATAAAAAGTTCTTATATACTATAATTATATAATATCTTTTCTTTTCTTGTGCATTTAATTACAACGTTTAACAGAGCTGTCATATATATAGTCAACTCTCTTATTGAAAGAATGAAAGTAATCTTAAGTTCCATTTTTTTTAAAAATTTTCAGTTCCAAAAATCAAAATGCTTTTACTTTATGTAATCTTCATAAATTTGATTTTGAGTCATCTCCACATTTCCACTTCATTTTGGTTTTCCTTGCTGCTGCGCCGTTTTGAAGAATGGTAGTTATTCATATCTTTTTCACTTTCAGCAAGTTTTTTTTTTTAATTTAACGACAATTTTCTTTGGCATGGCTGTGCTATTTAATTAGGACAGCGTGGGCATGCAGAGAAACTAATATATATAGATAGATTAATTACGTACTACACCATATCTATCGTTAAATTCCCAGTCCAGTCGTCTGCAGATACCACCTGATCCACATGAGCGCGTGCAGGTGCATCGCTACGCTAACCAAGCAATACGAAGCAGGTGCTCGCGCGCTGAGAGGTTGTCCATGGGAAAGAAGCTCCTAATCTGTGAGGCGTTGAAGTTGAAGCAATAAAAAAAATCCATGCAACGAACCACGTCGGACATCCTCTCCTAGATGGAGAAGAGAGGCACACAATGATAGACCCTCGACTAAAATAACCTCCCTCGATCTGTCTCGCTATTCTTAATTCTTCGAAAACTATAGTTTTATGTATATTAAAATGCAATTTAAAGACTGCCTCATGCGGGCTTGGTTGGATCTGAGGAAGGCTCATGCTGGGATGTTCCCAAGTTATTATAACCACTACCACCGCATGAAGTTGACTTAATCCTATCTTTTCTCTTGATCCGATCTGCCTTAGCTTCCATTCACCGGAACCATGATTCTGGCTTCTCATCGTGCTTCCCTCCCGCCGCCGCCGACACCAGCTTCCACAACCTTTACAGAAGCATGGACGATATCCTCTACTCTCCGCCTGCGGCAGCTGCAAAGGATAGCACGGTCTCCCATGCTCTTCTCTACGGCCTCTCCGTCCTCAAGGACAAGGTGCAGCAGTTGGAGTCCTTGGTCGGCGTCTTCCTCTATCCGAACCGGACCGCAGATGAGGAGCCTGTGGCTGCCGGCCTGGCCAACACGGTTCGCGAAATCATCTGCGCCGCATCTTCTCTCAGTTTCACCATCCAGCAAGCCGCCGCCTCCGCGTCGAGCATCAACGAGGAGCTGCAGGCCAACGCGAAGGTCAACGATAAGTCGGGCGTGGAGGATTTCACGTTCCAGGAGAGTGAATTCGACTTCTTCTCCACTGCCAACGCCGGGAACGGGAGAAAAGCGAAGAAGCAGGCGCCACTTGAGCATGGCAAGAGCAAGGCCATAGGGAGTAGTGAAGACATGATCACGTCGAGCCAGACCAAGAATAATAGCGAGTACGAGTGGGAAATCGTCGAGTTGGCCGCGGCGGATCTATTGGCGAAGTTCACTCACTACTGCCAAGTGTGCGGGAAAGGGTTCCGGCGGGAGGCAAATCTGCGGATGCACATGCGGGCGCACGGGGAGGAGTACAAGTCGGCGGCGGCGCTGGCGAACCAGGCGAAGGGAGAGAGGGATCAATCGGCGATGAGAAAGTACTCGTGCCCGCAGGCGGGGTGCAGGTGGAACCGCGGGCACGCCAAGTTCCAGCCGCTCAAGTCGGTGGTGTGCGCGAAGAACCACTACCGGCGGAGCCACTGCCCGAAGATGTACGTGTGCAAGCGGTGCAACCAGAAGCAGTTCTCGGTGGTGGCGGACCTACGCACGCACGAGAAGCACTGCGGAGAAGCGCGGTGGAGGTGCTCCTGCGGAACGAATTTCTCGAGGAAGGACAAGCTGATGGGGCATGTGGCCCTCTTCGTAGGCCACTCGCCGGAGGCGAGTTGCATGCGCCGGCCACAACTAGATTCAACGCTTGTAAGTTAATTGCATCTTTTGTAAGCTAATTATCAACATGTACGCAATCTTTGCATGCATCAACACATATGGCGTTGTAAGAATTAAGGCGACAATATACTCGATCATCTATCAAATCAGTATATTAAAATTCTGGACGTTCTTTGTGCATGCATGCTTGAGCTTGCCTTCAAGGCTATCCTTAAGTTTATGCATGTATATATATACAAATAGTCCATCTTGCACTGTCTTTCAGAAATTGATTCTCTCGCAGTATATATATATATATATAGATAAATGAAGATTACAACAGGAAAATAATTAAAGTTTTTGGATGATTTTAAGTGAAGGTACGCGTTGCACATCCATTTGTATAAAGTCATTGAATGAAAAAACATCTTCATAAAACTTCCATTCTTTGTCCATCTTCTTTCTGTTATTGTATTTTGTTTTTTTAACTAGACTGGCATTGGAGCCTTATTCAAGCTAGGGACTAGTGGCATGCAATTCTAACTTAAATTCCTACTCTCACAGAGGAAAATTATGGAAAATGGTTCATCATAAGAAAGACTTAAATTGTTTGGTCCTCAAGATTTGTGCATGGGGATATCACAAAAGAAGGCTATGAGGAACTTAGTGATGAAGCTACACCCATGCACAACCAACGTCCTAAGAGATCTATTGAAAGATACAATAAAGGGCTGCTTGACAATTTTTCTCCTGTATTAAGCCTTAGATGAGTGCAATTTTGTGTTCGCCAACTCTTCCAATGAAGTATGAAAAACTCTTACAAAGGGACCTAACTCTATAAGTTGCAAATGCACTATGTCAAATTCTTGCACATTAATATACACTTTATAAACATAGAGAAATTTTAACTTAGTTCTTTGCCAAAATACTCTAATCATACTTGACCAGAAGGGAGCATCATTTCTTCAACAAATTTTTCATGATCACCACTACACCAAAGTTGAGATTCTCAAGAAAAGAAACCGACACTCAGATTCTATACTTATATTTTCTTGATAAGTTCCTGCGTTGGATTATTTTGTCAATCACAATGATCAAAAGAAAAATTACATTGTCATGTTTGTCGCAATCTAAAGAATATTATTAGCTACATTAATCATTGCGACTTCCCATCATAAAATACACAAATCATCAATATATCTGATCTAATGCAAAGTGGTATACAAAAATCTACAAATATGTTGCAGATATCTCATCATCTGAAAAAATTTAACCATTTAATCATCTTCGTGTGATTTTATACAAATTGAAGAAACTCACAGAGGTGTTAAAGGAATTAAATTTTCTAATAATCTCCTACAATATGCATTGATTTCATTCCAACTCATCATATAATTGAAGGAATATTTCTTTCCCCAAAATTTAATTATAAATTAAAATATATGAGTAACAATATAGGATTCAATTGTTAGAATAATGTTAATTCAGGTTTTTTATTTTTGCTTCAAGGCTACCTTGTTGTGTATCTATTAAACTAATATGTGAGTTTTATTATAAAGTTAAAAGAAAAACTAAAAATTTATGTTTGATTTATTAAAATATCAAACGTTTATGTTACATTTAGCGGCGTTTTACTTAAGGGTGCATTCAAAATTTTGGATTTCTTAAAAGAAGCATTATAGTTTGTTTTTTATCAAATGATGTACTTGATTCCAAAAATATCCTTCCCACCAACAACGATACACTTTCCTGAGTATCCGAGCCAAAATTTGAAAAAAAAACATTTATTTTGATTTAGATGCACATAACCTTGACATCTCCTCTCTCTCTCTCAGATTGTGGAAAGTGAAATCCTCGAGAAAGTAAAATAGCTCATAAAAATTGAAATTCTCACGCATGCAAAATAACTCTCCTAGCTTATCGTCTTTCTCTCTCCCATCCAAGTTTAGGATTTACGTTGAACTTTCAGTAATAGCTCATCAAGTTTGGCCTTTTCGTCCTATGTCATGAAGTTATAGGTCACTAAATTTTAAGGATTGCTAATCTAGTCTTGTAAATTGGACTTCTGTTGTAGAATGACTTAAGAATATGGTTAACCTCTCGATCATCTATAAAGGTATGCTTTTGATTTCTACTTTAGTTAATCATAAGTTCTCATCTCTTCCACATGTTTTCGTTTTGTCTTCATATGTTAACTTGGATTCCTTTGATTATATAATAGTTTGCATTATTCTCAAGAACCAAATTATTTTGTTATTCTATATTCGAATTCTATAAATCCCTCAATTAACTTTTATCAAAATTCATTAACGGACATAGAGTATTATCAATGTCAAAATCCACAAACCGCATATTGTCAACATTTTAAATTTTTCACTCTTTCCATTTTAAAATTTGAGTTTTTAAATTACAATATGATGGAAAATTTCAGCATTGTATTTTTTTTTCAAAATTATAGGCATTAATTAATGTTGGAAAGAAACTCCAATCGGTCGGCACTTTAGCAGTTTTTTAAAGGTCTAACAAATAAAGGAAAATAATGTGGTTATGTTTATTTACATATTAGATACAAAGAGTTCATTAAAGAGTCCTCATTTACTATTTTTTGGACATATAAAGTATTCAACAAATCTATGAGTTATTGTTAAATATATTTCAAAGTTGTAATTTAATATCTCAAACATTTAAGTTTTCAAGTGTTCCAATTGTTTTCACCAAAAGATATATGTCTTTTTTGCTTGGTTTGCAAATAGAGATGTTTCGTTCCTATCAAATCAACTAATGTATCAAATGACCTTTTTCTTTCTCATTTTTTCTAAAAAAAATCTACTAGATCAAGAATTAAGGAGTTGCTTAAAATATATTCTCGTCGAGTTGAAGTAGATGAGGATGTTTTAGTATATTGTAAATTTTATATTTTGTATATATTTGTTTATGTATTATTTTCTACTAGTAAATATAAGGTATCATTGGTCTTGTAGATATTGTAGATGATTTTGACAATCTAGGTAGATTCAATTGGGTTGAAGTGAATTATCAATTTATGACTCTACAATTACCTTCCATTGGTGATTTTTTTCATATATGACTAATACATATACATGAAATGACCACCTGACCACCTCTCTTTCTTTCCTAAAGATATTTGTTGGGTTTTTTGACCGTAAGTTTCTATTTGCTAATTTATTTGAGTTTCTATATAACAATTAGTATGTAATACTCTCTATGTGAAGTAGTGTTGGTTTCTAAAACATGTCCTAATTTAGAGATCAAATATGACTGAAGGGGCGCGAATAAATAAGTGGAGGACTACTCATTCACATATTAATGAGGACTTTGTTGGACCAAGTCTCACTTGAAGAGGTAAATATTAAGATTATTGTTGGATTGAGCGGATCGCTAGAGGTGGGGGGGGGGGGGTGGATATAAAACTTTTTCGTACGAATTCGTTCGAGTGGACAATTATACACAGCGGAAAGATAAATGAAAACTAAAAGAGACAAGTAGATTTTTTACTTGGTTCGTAGCCTTCGGCTACTACTCCAAGACCCTAGTGATTATTGATCACGCACGGAAAGCAAATCACTAAAGAACTCCTCATCGTTGGAGGTAGGAGTTAATCGAATACAAGAAAACACCAAAAGCTTGAGGTAGAGGGACACTCCCCCTCTCCTCGTTACGATAAAAACTCCGAGACAATAAAGAAATAAACTGAATTAAGGCTTATACCGACGGAACAAAATATAAACAATTAAACCTAGAGCGTCGGAGAGGTAGCACTTCGTTGTCGGAGAGTTGTAGCTTTGCGGAGACTTTTGGAAGCTTAGAATTGATGAGAAAATCCTAGGATAGACCCTCCTTTTATAGCCTTTGAGCCCCTTTTCGAGAGGAACTTCAACCAATAGAAATTGGGCACAAGACTCCTTGAAAAATGGTGATAAAGCTTGACTCCTCGAGGCTGATCCTTGACCATCAGTCGACTGATGGCCATCATCAATCGACTGATGGCAGCATTAGTCGAATGCTGACCGCAGATAGTCGACTGATGGACAGCAGTCGAGTCCTCCAAGCTGACAGTCGACTGATGCTAGCTGAAATTAAAAGTTAGCTAAACAAAAATATTATTTCGACGGCCTCCGACCGTCCGATCTCGATCTAGACCACTGATGGGATGTCTTGGGTTGGATCTATGCTTAAGACTATCCCCGTAAGGAGGATACGACCTCACTTACACTCGCACACACACGAGCTTACATCGATACTTACTGTGTCGCTTTCGCTTCCGGCCTTCCACTCGATTCCTTCGGTTCCCTCCGAAGTCACTCGAGTGTCGCCCGACCACCGCGGCTTCCTCCGGGTGTTGCTAGCCTTCAGCTCCAGTGTTGACACTTTTATGCACACTCGATTTAGCTCGTGAGATAACAATATAAGTTTAACTTTGTATCGTTTGCTATAATCAAAACTCATGTTCGACTTAGGTGTCTACTGCACCAACAATCTCCCCCTTTTTGATCTATGGCAAACCCACATACAAAGTTAAGAAAATAACATGCATGAAGAATAATAATGTGCATGAGAAACAATAATAAAAGGATTAAGTAGGAGTAGTAAGGATTTTCTTCAAGTACTCCCCCTTGGAGAAACCTCCCCCTTGACCGAGGGTGAGTCTTGAAAGAAACCCTTAATCCTCCCCCTTGAGGGTTGCTATTTAGGAAGAGTTTAAGTAATTAACATTACTTAAAGTTGGCCTTAGTGAAACGTTTAAGTTAAGAAGACTTCTTAACTTGGCCCTTTCTCTCCCTTTCTTAAGTAAAGCATTAATGTTTGGCCATAGTGTTTAAAAATAAGTTTAAGTTAAGAATTCTCTTAACTTGACCTTTACTTCCTTTTTGTTAACAAAAACAAGTTAAGTAAATTTTCAAAACTTAAAGTTAAGTAAATATTTACTTAACTTTTGGCCATGTGAATATATATGAAGTGAGTTAAGTTATCAAAATTTTTGATCAGTTAAGTTAAAATTTTTGACCCCTTAACTTTGACCTTTTTCTCCCCCTTTTGCCATATATCGAAAAACATGGAGGTGTGTGAAAAACAAATATAGATATTAAATTTAAAGTCCAAGCATGTTCCATATTATTTTGAAAATAATATACTGAAAATAATTTCATCTATAAAATGTTCGACTCATATTTGACTTGATTGATATGAAAGATCAACCAGTCCTGGTCAGAGTCGGTTAATATATATGATTATACTCCGTGGTTCATGGCGATGCCCTAGCTCTACATCTGGAACCAGGAGTAAGATCCTAACATCTCACACCCATCTACGTGGCTAAGTACACAAACACATTAGTCCTATGTGTTGTGAGATGTATTGGCTCCTTAAATCTATAGGTGCATGATATCTAAGGTATGTCCTATGCTAGTTCCATGAAAAAGTAAGAAATAGTAGTAAAAAAGTATAATTTATAAGTTCCTATTCTACTACGCACATGCCCAATTTTCGTCTTAATAGACTGAATTCGGCTTCGGATAGGGGTTTAGTAAATAGGTTTGCCAAGTTAGACTTCGATTCGACGTATTCGAGTTGTATGGCTCCGTTGGCCACATGTTCTCGAATGAAATGATGTTTGACCTCTATATATTTGGTCATAGAGTGACATATTAGATTCTTAGTTAGATTAATTGAGCTAATGTTATCTACGTGGAGTTTAGTGTTTGTAAAGTCTAACTTAAAGTCGCAGAGAGTGTGCTTCATCCAAAGAAGCTGAGTGACACATTCACCCATCGCGATGTATTCGGCTTCGATGGTAGATAAGGCAGCACAGTGTTGCTTCCTACTGCACCAACTCATTAGACTCGAGCCGAGAAGTTGACAACAACCACTCGTACTCTTTCTATCGAGCTTACTACCAGCATAGTCTGAATCAGAGTAGCCAGTTAGTTCGAACTCGGAAGATCTAGGGTACCAAATATCGACATTAAGTGTACCTTTTAGATATCTAAGGATACACTTGACTAGAGTTAGGTGAGACTCCTTGGTACAGGTTTGGAACCTTGCGCACATACTTACTGCAAATAAGATATCAGGTCGGCTCACAGTTAAGTAAAGGAGACTCCCTATTATGCTCCTATAGTATTTTAAATCAATTGAATTTCCGATTACATCTTCTTCTATATTCACATTAGTTGCCATTGGGGTATTAATAATTTTAGCGTCTTGCATTCCAAAGCATTTAATTAATTCTCTAGTATATTTGCGTTGATGTAGATATATTTCATCTTTAGTTTGTTTAATTTGAAAACCTAAGAAGAAACTTAACTCACCTACTAAATTAATTTCAAATTCACTTTCCATAAGTGAAATGAATTCATTCAGTAGGATCGAGTTGGTGGTTCAGAAAATAATATTATCTACGTAGATTTGGGCTATGAATATGTCTTTACCTACGGTTTTTATGAAAAGAGTTAGGTTAACTACACCTTGGTTAAAACCTTTGGACTTAAGATAAACCGAAAGCCTCTCGTACCAAGCTCGAGGAGCTTGTTTAAGTCCATAGAGGGCTTTCTTTAACCTAAGAACATGGTCAGGTTTATCTAGACTTTCGAAACTGGGGGGTTGACTAACATAAACCTCTTCTTTAATGTATCCATTCAAGAATGCTGACTTTATATCCATTTGAAATAACTTAAATCCTCGATGTGAAGCATATGCTAATAACATTCGAATGGACTCTGACCTAGCTACTGGAGCATAGGTCTCGTCGTAATCTAAACCTTCGACTTGACTAAACCCTTTAGCGACTAATCTAGCTTTATTTCTAACTACTTCATCTTTATCATCAAGTTTATTCCTAAACACCCACCTTGTTCCAATGATTATTTTATCTTTAGGTGGTGGTACTAATTCCCATACTTCGTTCCTAGTGAATTGAGCCAGCTCTTCTTGCATTGCAATAATCCAATCGGGATCAAGAAGAGCTTGGTCAATAGTTTTGGGTTCAATTTTGAAAATCAAGGAGATTTGACTAAGGTTTCTATATGAGGCTCTAGTTCGAACTCCTAGACTTGGATCACCTATCACTTGGTCGATAGGATGATTCATTTGAGTCCTAGTTTGGTTTGAGTTTGGGTCATCTACCACTTGATCAATAGGATGACTCGTTTGAGTCCTAGTTTGGTTAGAGTCATCTACCACTTGGTCGATAGACTGACTTGGTTGACTTAGGTTAGGATTAATACTAGACTTGATCTCCAGATCAGAGTTAGGTCTGGTATGAATCGACTCGCTAATTAGGGTTGCCAGGGGTTTTGTAGGTTCATGTCCTTCATCAAATACTACATTGATAGTCTCCTCGACTCTAAGGGTGTCATGATTATATACTCTATAAGCTCTACTTGTAGTCGAGTATCCTAAAAAGATCCCAGTCGAAGTTTTGAATGTGAATTTCCCTAGGTAATCCTTAGTGTTTAGGATATGTACCTTACACCCAAATATCCTAAAATACTTGATGTTAGGTATTTTATCGTGATAAATCTCGTATGAGGTCTTAAGATGCCTCTTTACCATAAGGATCCTATTTTGGACATAGCATGTTGTACTCATGCCTTCTGCCCAAAACCTATCGGGTAGGTTATACTCATTTAAGATTGTCCTAGCGGCTTCTTGTAGGGTTCTATTTTTACGCTCTACTAGGCCATTTTGTTGTGGGGTTCTAGGGCAAGAGAACTCATGGTTGTTTCCATTTAGGTTACAGAATTCTGTAAACCTATGGTTCTCGAATTCACCACCATGATCAGTCCTAAGTCTTTTGATTTTAATGTTTTGTTGATTTTCTATTAACTTAAATAGGTTGATTAATTGATCTAGGGTATCACTTTTGTGTTTGATGAACCTAACCCAAGTAAATCTAGAATAGTCATCAATTATGACTAAGCATAATTTACTCCCATTAAGTGACTTAGCTCCGTGTGAATCAAATAGATCCATGTGCAGGAGCTCAAGAACACATTTGGTTCGTTCTTGATTAGTTAGTTGATGTTGTGTCCTAGATTGTTTACCTTGTTGACAAGCATTATATATTTTATTGTTCAAGTTATTGAGGTTAGGCAAACCTCTGACTAAGTCACTCTGACTCATCTTGTGGATGAGTCTTGGGTGTGAGTGACCGAGTCGTCGGTGCCACAACCATGATTCCTCTTGCCGTGTCATAAGACACTTGGTTGAGGAGTTAATTAGATTAATAGTGTAAATATTGTTATTTCTGGTTCCCTTAAGGATTGTTTTAGAAGTTTCATTTGTATTAATTACGCATTCATTTTCTAGAAATATGACCTTATAGTTATTATCACACAATTGGCTTACACTAAGTAAATTATATTGAAAATTTTCTACCAATAAGACATTTTGAATAATAAAGTTAGAGTTGAGCTCAATATTACTTGATCCGATGATTTTGAGCTTGTCGTTGTTTTCGAAGGCTACCGATCCTTGTCATTTGAATTGAAGCTTCGAAAACTTGAGTTGATCCCCGGTCATGTGTCGGGAGCAACCACTGTCCAACATCCATTGATCCTACACGCAAGGTAGTTGGATCGGATATTGGATTTGTTAAAGATTAGTTGAAAATT
This sequence comes from Wurfbainia villosa, assembly GCA_025175895.1. Classification (NCBI taxonomy): domain Eukaryota; kingdom Viridiplantae; phylum Streptophyta; class Magnoliopsida; order Zingiberales; family Zingiberaceae; genus Wurfbainia; species Wurfbainia villosa. The sequence goes on along the minus strand of CM045987.1, from coordinate 121,049,017 downwards.
ATTAACCTAAATCATCTCACCGATGTCTACATGATCAAACATGTTAACCCTATATGTTCTTGTGAGATGACTTCCAATTTTACTTGTTTTAAATTTAATGATTTGAACACTTGTCAACCTTGCGTTAGATTCAGATTTGACCTTAGGCTCATCAAGTCACCTTTTCAAGGTCATGGCTTCCAGGTCATAGCAAGGCACAGAGGCCTTCTTTGATCGGAACAACGACCACTTCCTTAGACAAAGCCATTTTCAAGAAAATAGAGACTTGACTCACCTAAGACCACTTCCTTGTCTAACTAGTCTAGGATACGATGAGGTAGCTTCAGCTAGTTCCACTCGGTCAAGTGCACCGAACTAGATACGCCTTATCTAGCCCGAATACACAAGACTCCGCTTTCCTAGCGCATCATCTCTACCGCATCCCGTACTATGTTATCAAGTATTGACGAGTTATAGTCCTATCTAACTATTCTAAAAAGAAAAATCAAACTAAATAAAGAACCTAAGCATGCAATTTCTAAGTTAAAATACAAACAAATTTTGTACTGGCTCTCCCTGTACCGTTGAATTGGTTCGGTCTCTCCACATAGTGGATTTGGTCCTTGGAAATCTAGTACTGGTTCGACCCTAAATTTGAAATCAAAGTGGTCTTAGGGACCCATGCTTGGACACATTTTTTATGTCGACTTACAATCGACATATACGACTTGTTGGTCGTATTTGAGCTAAACCTTAGTCCGGCCTTGTTGTACATGGCCCTTTGCGATCCAAGTAGGAGGTCAAGTCCTTTCGATCCCAAAGTAAACCTTTCCAATATGTTCTTAAGATCTTCGACTTGACTCTTCAAGAGTGAGTTCTCAACTTCAAGCTTTTCAACCCGAGTTGAGTCCTCCTCTCGAACTCGACTAGTCGAAGAGGTTAGGGAGACCTCGTGTTTGAGGAGTTTAACTTCCTCAACCAGGGTCTCAACCTTGGACTCGAACTTAGCTAATTTCCTAGTTAAGAACTTAATTGCACTATAAAGCATAATAATAAGGGATCAACTTACCTTGAGTGTATATTTTGAACCGGATGCGTATCCGTGGCTTGTCTTGAATAGTGCTTCGCAGTCCGACTCGTCTTAAATTTCTGATTCGTGTTCCGGTTTTGACTCCATCTCCGATTCCACCGGTTTAGCCATGGGGACATGATCATCATCTTCTTCCTCGGATGCTTCTTCCCATGTAGCGTTGAGTGCCTTTTTGTGTTTTGGTGCTTTGCTCTTAAGTTTTGGGCATTCGGACTTGATGTGTCCAAACCTGTTGCATTCGTAACACCTAATATTAGAAATTTTAGGCTTACCTTCATTGGGTCGAGTGACGGTTCGCTTTCGGCCCTTGACTATCCTTCGAACTAGGTTGACTAGTTCGGCCTTCATTTCCGAGTCGACCTCCGAATCAGACTCATCTTCTTCTTCTTTAGGGATTGGCTTTCTTGTGGCTTTCTTCCTCGAATCTGCAAAAAGTGCTATACCCTTCTCGGGTTCTGAGTTAGACTGCTCATGAAGTTCGAAATCGAAAAACAACTCATCTAATCTAAGTTTTGAAAGGTCCTTGGAGACCTTGTAGGCATCGACCATGGATGCCCACAAGGTAGTCCTAGGAAATGAGTTAAGAACATACCTAATAAGATTGTGATTTTTGACCTTTTGCCCGATCGCGTGTAGGTTATTGACTATGTCTTGAACACGAGCATGAAGTTGCATCGCCGTTTCGTGTTCTTGCATTTTTAGATTATATAACTTATTAAACAAAAGATCGCACTTAAATACCTTGGCTTCATCGGTCCCTTCGTGTAGCTCCACTAGCTTTGTCCAAAGGTCCTTTGTGCTGATGAAAGAGCCGATGCGATTAAGCTCCTCCTTGGACAAGCCGCATTGGAGGATTTGAGTTGCCTTGGCATCGGCTTCGACTTGTCTTTTTGTCGCATTGGTCCATTGGTCATAATCCAAGGATTCACCCACTTCGTTAGTCGGAAGTGTGAATCCCGTTTGGATTATAATCCACATCTCGATTTGGGTTTTAAGAAAACATTCCATTTGACCCTTCCAATAACGGAAGTCATCTCCATTGTAAAATGGAGGTCGGACGGTGCTAAAACCCTCGAGATGGGCCATTGAAACAAACAAGGCAAAAGAATGAAGCGGAAAAACCTAAAATCACAAACACCAGAAATGTCCCAAGACTCGCGTCTTGGATTAGTAGTGTGGGAGAAAAACTACACAAATGAGAAAGAGAAAAAAAAATCGAAATAAATCGAAAATAAAATCCATAGAAAGCTAGATTAGTGGTTTCACCAAATCTTAGCACCCCCAGCTCTAATACCAATTGTTGGATCGAGCGGATCGCTAGAGGGGGGGGTGAATAGCGATAAAACTTTTTCGTACGAATTCGTTCGAGTGGACAATTATACACAGTGGAAAGATAAATGGAAACTAAAAGAGACAAGTAGATTTTTTACTTGGTTCGTAGCCTTCGGCTACTACTCCAAGGTCCTAGTGATCCTTGATCATGCACGGAGGGCAAATCACTAAAGAACTCCTCCTCGTTAGAGGTAGGAGTTAATCGAATACAAGAAAACACCAAAAGCTTGAGGTAGAGGGACACTCCCCCTCTCCTCGTTACGATAAAAACTATGACACAATAAAGAAATAAACTGAATTGAGGCTTATACCGACGGAACAAAATATAAACAATTAAACCTAGAGTGTCGGAGAGGTAGCACTTTGTTGTCGGAGAGTTGTAGCTTTGCGGAGACTTTTGGAAGCTTAGAATTGATGAGAAAACCCTAGGATAGACCCTCCTTTTATAGCCTTTGAGCCCCTTTTCGAAAGGAACTTCAACCAATAGAAATTGGGCACAAGACTCCTTGAAAAATGGTGATAAAGCTTGACTCCTCGAGGCTGATCTTTGACCATCAGTCGACTGATGGCCATCATCAGTCGACTGATGGCAGCATCAGTCGAGTCCTCCAAGCTGGCAGTCGACTGATGCTAGCTAAAATCAAAAGTTATCTAAACAAAAATATTATTTCGACGGCCTTCGACCGTCCGATCTCGACCTAGACCACCGATGGAATGTCTTGGGTCGGATCTATACTTAAGACTATCCCCGTAAGGAGGATATGACCTCACTTACACTCGCACACACACGAGCTTACCTTGATACTTACTGTGTCACTTTCGCTTCCGGCCTTCCACTCGATTCCTTCGGCTCCCTCTGAAGTCACTCAAGTGTCGCCCGACCACCGCGGCTTCCTCCGGGTGTCGCTAGCCTTCAGCTCCAGCGTTGGTACTTTTCTGCACACTCGATTTAGCTCGTGAGATAACAATATGAGCTTAACTTTGTATCGTTTGCTATAATCAAAACTCAAGTTCGACTTAGGTGCCTATTGCACCAACAATTATCACCTAACTTTCCGTCATTTTTAGTTTCTAAATAATTATTGATATTTTGATAAGTTATTTTTCATCTAGTCTCTACCCCTACTGAAATTATATTGCTTGAGAATATTCATTACCTCGATGATACTCCACATTGATTAGAGACATCATCATTATAAGTTATAAATGTAGAATACCCTACTAATGACTATCATAATTGTAGTGTTCATCAGAACTGCATCAAAGAGCTAACAATGAAGAATATATAGCTAAATGAAAGGGTTAAAGAATTATTTAAAATTATAAAAAGAGAATGCATCTAAGCTGAATTAAGCAACCCTATAGTGAACCTTCATCCTGAACTAGTTGCTACTCAAGATGATTAAAAGAGAATGTGATAGAAGTCACTATAATTACAAGGATACTCCTATTGTTAGTCCTATCTGGCTTAACATGCTACCTCAGAGGAACAAAAGCAAGAGAAAAATATGTGGGTGTCACGCCCCTAGAGAGGGTATTTGTCCGATGAAAATCGGACAGCACCTCCCCTGTACTGCGGATAATTGAAACCTGTATACAAGGCCCACACGACCCACTATACATCGGCCAATATGGCCGGAACATAAAACACCACAATACATATAATATATGGGCCTCAGGCCAACAACCAAAGTAAATAAGAAGTCTAAAACCTTTAGACTTACCTCTTTTGCCATCTGAGCAGGAATACACAACACCCATAACCAAAACAAATCGAAGAAAAAAGTCCATAAGGACATAATCAAGTACCACCAAAATAACCACGAGTATAAAATACTACGAGTTTAAAACATAGAGTACTAGTGATAAAAATACAGAAAACTGAAATCAAAATAACGGAGTCGTCAGATCAAAGGACTGGTAACTGGACCCTCCGGAATGCTTCATCTTGAAATAAAATAGATATCAACGGAGTGAGTAAAACTCAGTGGATATCTAATAGTCATGCATAGTAAACTATAAGTAGCAATAATAATCATGCTGGTACAGTTTCTCGACAATAAACAAGAATCACCTAAGTTGACATAAGATATATCCATACAAGCAGATGTAGAATCACCAAAACAAACTACATAATACCTCCTGTATGTGCATGACAATCATATGCAACAACCAAAAGTGTAACAAGCAATGCATATAGTAAAAGTGTATGCACATAATGCAATGACATGTGTCACCCCTGACGCCAATCAAGCCACCGACATGTCATATGTGTCGGTCGAGTGGGTAGGGTTATGACAACTGTGCACTCTGCTGTCACTATACCTATGTAACCGAGTGGACATGATGCTGGCGGAGTATCACCCTCCTACCCCATATATATATATATATATATATATATATATATATATATATAGACATCACCTCATCTCACAAAAAAGGAGAGATCCTCTGCTCACTACCACACGCGATACCAATATCTCGAAGGCCCGTGGAGCCACACAGAGCAACTACACACACCCTCCTGAAATACCACTAACTCACGAGTGGTTATGTGTGTAGATAATGTAACTGATGATGGGCTCAATTATCAAGTAGTATCACCTCCTACTGAAGAGTCGATGATCGTCAGTCATGCAATAATGCAAGATGGTGCATGTCACTAATGCACGATACACCTGTCAATCCATGGCTACCTATGGTATGTACCAATATGAGCCCATATCAAATAACCTAAGTGTATAAGTCCATGTACACATGCAAGGTATATTCATTATTCATTCAATGCCCAGTATGTAAGGTATGTCACTACTCTTAGTGCCAAATAAATAAATGACAAGTATCAAAATGATAGAGCACCAATATAATAAGCATATGAAAAGACTATAACACGTACTAGGTAGTGACATACCAGGGCAGTTAAAGGTATAGAAAACTATTACTAGCTATAGTAAACGATGCACAACAATATGACAATATCTAAAAGAAGATAAATCAAAGATACCGCCTGCTATGAAGAATACCAATTGTCTTTACCCCCGTGGACCCGTCTCATGATCGAAACTTGCATATAACATAATTTCCATTAAGTTATAGCACACATGACAATGATTAAATCAAATCCTATATCGCTCTTGTAACAATCTCAATTTACCAACTATAAATTTAAAATCTCGATCAACAACCCTTTACAACCCCAATCTCACTGGACAAACCTTCACAGCTTGCTTACAACCCAACCTAGAGTATCACCTAGATTGTTCACAACTCCACAACTATAGGTTAATTTAGGACTCACCTTAAGCCTAATAGCCTCTACAACCTGATCGTTGCCCAAAATCCTGTATAGTCTATCCCAAATCCCCTTTGTTTCCCATGGACAGCTCAAACACTGGGAACTATTGCTGCCCTATTACCACGAAATTAGGAGCTACAAGGATAAGATGCAATCGAAGAAAACAACCTCCACTTACCCTAGTTCCGACCATCAACAACCTGCATCCGATCATCAATAGTCGTTCGACCTCCAAAATCGAGCACCATCACTAACAAAACACTGAATGGCAGACACAAGAAGAAGAAATCGGAAGCTATACCTAAATCTGCATCTTCACCGGTGGCACTCCCATTCCCCTATCTCGTTGTTCGCTGGAGCAACCGACTGCCCCCACCTCTGACAGTGATGGAGATATGCTACGCGCTCAGGAGAGGAGAAGATCCGACGGTGGAGCATGGGGAAGACGAGGTGACAGGTCAGCGATGACCCGTGGTGGTGTTGGGCGGTGCTGGGGTGTTGGCTCAAGTTCGGGTGGCGATGATGCTAGCAGGTCGCTCGATCAAGAGAAGGAAGAGAGGTCCGACGACACTTGGGGCAGAAACGGGGAGGCAATAGGCATGTCAGCTGAGGAAAAAGGAGAAGAAACAGAGGAGATCCGACGCTCGATCTCTGGCGACAGACCTCACTCCAGCATCCTCACAATAGGCGAATAGGAGGCATTTAAAAACATAAACTCGGCGTTGTGGTGGTGGAGGAGAACTCGCCTGGAGAGGAAGAAGAAGAAGAGTTCGGAAGAAGAAATGCCGTGGTAGAGAAACGACCGAGGAGAATTAAAAGTCGCGGAAACAGTCACTCGGGGAAAATTGCGGAGGTGAGAAAATGGCTAAAAACTAACGGCTCACGTTAATGAGGAAAACAAGTTAACCCTAAGTTTTAGTTAACACATTAACCCCTCAAAAATTGATATTTCAAATAGGCCCTCCAAAAGCCTATTTTTCTTATCCCCGTAAATATCTCGTACAAGCCTCGTTTAATTCCAGAAAAATTCTGGAAAATTTTCTAAAATTCTCGAAAAATCCCAAAAATAATTCCTAGGATTATTTTCCTAAATTTTGGCCATTTAATTTAGTATTTTAAATTTTCATATTTAACATTCTCCCCCACTAATAAAATTTGATCTCTAAATTTCCCACTCAAATGTATAATGAGTAAGAGATAGCACACTCAAGTATCATAAATCGAAAGTATATTTCACATACCTTAAGTAAATAGGTGGGGGTATTGAGCTTTGATCTTTTCCTCAAGCTCCCAAGTAGCCTCCTCATCGATGTGGTGACTCCACCCGACTTTAACAAGTCACACAATCTTGTTTCGCAACTGTCGTTCTTTGTAATTTAGAATCAGTACTGGAACCTCTTTGTAAGTAGCATTAGGTTGAATGAAACTTGACACATCTGACAAAATATGTGTAGGGTCTGGTACATACTTCCTCAGCATTGACACATGAAACACATCATGAATACCAAGCAAGGATGGTGGTAGCGTTAGGCGGTAAACGACTGCTCCGATCCTCTCCAAAATCTCGAAAGGACCAATGTACCTTGGAGCTAGCTTACCACGAAGGCCAAATCTCTTCACCCCTTTCATGAGTGAGACTTGCAAGAATACATGGTCACTAATAGAGAACTCCAGAGGTCTCCGTCTCCGATTGGCATAACTCTTCTGACGATCCTGTGCCTCTGCCATCCTTCGTCTGATAGTACGGACCAACTCTGCCTCATGCTGAGCTCTATGGGATCCTAGCAACTCGGCCTCCCCAACCTCCTCCCAGAGGGTGGGTGTCCGACACTGTCTACCATACAATGCTTCAAACGGTGCCATTTGGATAGTCGAATGATAGATGGCAAGTGGTCCTCCCAACTGCCCTTGAAATCCATAACGCAGGACCTCAGCAAGTCCTCTAGAATCTGAATGGTCCGCTCAGATTGTCCATCTGTCTATAGATGGAATGCTGTACTAAAATGGAGCTGTGTGCCTAAGGCCTGCCGTAGACTCTGCTAAAATCGGAACATAAATCGGGGATCTCTATCTAATATAATGCTTAAAGGAACACCATGCAATCTGATGATCTCCCGATAATATAACTCTGTCATATGATCCAAAGAGTCAATCTTTCAAATTGCTAAGAAGTGTGCGGATTTGGTTAATCGGTCAATGACTACCCAAATCGCGTCATGGCCTCGTCGTGTCCTAGGCAGACCCACCACAAAATCCATGGAATAAGAATCCTCTAAAGTAGTTCGGCTGGTCTCTGGTGCTCAGCCTTCACCGGTTGACAAACTAAACATCTAGCTACCAAATCTGCGATATCTTTCTTCATGTCGTTCCACCAATACAAACACCTTAAATCTCGATACATACAGGTTCCGCCTAGGTGGATCGCAAATCGAGAGCGATGAGCCTCCTGAAGTAACTCCTCCATAACCGGGTGAGACTGAGGTACGCATAATCTGTCCCAGAAATAAATAATACCCTTGTCATCTCCGGTGAACTCAATCTGCTGTCCAGAGGTTATCTGGCTGCCAATGAACTGTAAGTGCTGATCACCGGCCTGAGCCTCTCGGACTATCGTCCTGATAGATGACTGAGCAACCATGGTAACAAGAATGCCCTGCTCTGTTGGTCCCTGCTCCTCAAGGCCTAACTCGGAGAAACCCTAAATCAAATCCGTGACTAAAACTCGGTAGCAAGCTAAAGTCCCTCGGGACTTCCGGCTAAGTGCATCGACAACCACATTGACTTTCCCTGGGTGGTAGCTAATGGTACAGTCATAATCCTTCAGGAACTCTATCCATCTCCTCTGTCGGAGATTGAGTTCCTTCTGTGTAAATAGATATTTGAGACTCATATGATCAGTGAGAATCTCAATTGTAATGCCATACAAATAATGCCTCTAAATCTTCAAGGCAAAGATAATAGTAGCTAACTCTAGATCATATACTAGGCAGTTTTTCTCATGCTCCCTCAACTGGCGAGAAGAATAGGAGACCACCCTACCATGTTGCATCAGTACTGTGCCTAAACCATGGAGAGATGCATCGGTATAAAGGACAAAACCGTCGTTCCCTGATGGCAATACCAGAATAGGTGATGACACCAGTCTCTTCTTCAACTCCTGAAAGCTATTCTCACAGGCCTCTAACCATGTGAACTTCATGCCCTTCCTGGTAAGGCGTGTCAATAACATAGCAATGCTTGAGAAACCCTCAACAAACCGTATGTAATATCCATCTAAGCCCAAGAAACTACGAAACTTTTGAACCGATTTCGGCTGCTCCCAACTAGTGACAACCTCGATCTTCTGGGGGTCAACTGAAATGTATTTGCTAGAAATCATGTGTCCCAGCAAACTGACTGAGGGTAACCAGAATGCACTTTTACTGAACTTCGCATATAGTCGCTTCTGTCGAAGCCTATCCAAGACAATGCGAAGATGTTGTGCGTGTTCCTCTTCGGAATGGGAATAGATCAGAATGTCGTCAATAAAGACAATGACGAACCAATCTAGGAAATCCATAAATTCATGGTTTATCAAGTCCATGAATACTGTCGGAGCATTGGTAAGCCCAAATGGCATTACCAAAAACTCATAGTGCCCATATCTGGTATGGAACGCTGTCTTCTGAACGTCCAAATCTCTGACCCTTAGTTGATGATATCTGGACCGTAGATCAATCTTAGAATACACTGATGTACCTCTGAGCTGATCAAACAAGTCCTCAATACGTGACAGGGGATATTTATTCTTGATGGTGACAGCTTTCAACTGCTTATAGTCGATGCATAATCTCATCGAACCATCTTTCTTCTTTACGAAGAGAATCGGAGAACCCCAGGGAGATATGCTAGGGCGGATAAAACCTCTGTACAAAAGCTCTTGAAGCTGGACCTTTAGCTCATCCAACTCTTCGGCCATACGATAAGGAGCTTTCGATGTCGGCGTTATCCCCAGAATTAACTCAATTGTGAACTCCACTTGCCTTCTGGGAGGCAGGCCCGGTAACATCTTTGGAAAGACATCTGGATACTCTCGGACGATAGGAATGTCTGAGATCTGAGAGTCACCACTGTCCTAGGCCTTGATCAATGACAATAGAAAACCCTGACAGCCGTGTGATAAAAGCTTCCGAGCATGAATTGCAGAAACGGTCAATATACCATCGTTTTTGGTGCCAGTGAAATCCCACGAGGGTTGGTTAGGAGGATGGAATGTAACCACCCTCGTCTGGCAATCCACAGTAGCATGATACGATGTTAGCCAGTCTATGCCAAGTATGATACCGAATTCGATCATGTCGAAAACTAACAAATCTACCGGGAGTATAACACTGCCGAAATCTAATGGGCATCCTCTAACCTCTGGGGTGACTTCTAATTTATCCCCAGAGGCCAGAGATACCATCAATCTTTATGACCTAAGGGTGGGTAGTCTACCAATCTCTCTCAGGAATACCCAAGAAATAAATGAATATGAACTACCAGTGTCAACTGACATATCAGTAGAAATGCATAAAATAAAATCGTACCACAGAAAACAGATCTGTCGGCTTGCTGCGCATCCTCTCGGGTAACTGCATGAATATGTCCAGTCTCTGGCGGGGGTGGAGGTGGTAGCGCCAGGAGGCGACTATGCAGGCGCCACTAAGAGCGGATCTTGAGGCGGTCGAAATCTTATCTGGAGGCTGATATAAACATTACTACCGATACTGAACCAACGGCTGAGGCTACAAATGATACTACACCAACAGCTGAGGCTGAGATTGATACTGCACTAACGGCTGATACTGAGGTCTTGATATAGAACTCTGTAACTCCGTAGAGGCACTAGAGTGCTTCTGTCCATGCATGACATATGCAGCAACTGCCGAGAGAGCCATCCTTTATTGGCGTTGCGAAGATTCAGATTTTTGTCTGCCTCGCTGAGGTCCCTTCTGTCCGAACTATCCTCCCTACACAGACACTCCTGAAGCCACATGCTGAGCCTTCAACGAACAATCTCAGCTCTGGTGTCCAGGAAGTTTGTAGTAATAGAAAACTGACTGTGTCAGTGAACAGGCTGATATCATATGATCCCTGGACCCGCATCTAACACAGTGATTGTTATTAGAGGATCAATTTCGATTCTGCTGGTCAGACTGGGAGAGTCCTGACGAAGATCATCAGATCTTCAGGGGTTTGCCTGATGCCTCGGAAGCATTCTGACCCATCTAACTGTGACCGCCTCGCTGCTGACTCGCTAGGCTTGAACTGAACTCTGAGCTGGATGTTTCCTTTTCTTTTCCGCATTTGCTCTCTGCTGAGCTGACTCAATCAAAAGAGCTCGATCCAATGCCTCTCTGTAAGAAGAATTTCCAAAACCTACTAGCTTCACCTGAAGATGTCCGTCTAGACCCTGAGCAAACTAAAGCATGTGAGACCAATCCTCAGTGACTAACTCTGAACAGAATTTGGCTAATTGATTAAATTCAGCATTATATTCCATCACCGTGCAATTATTTTGTCGAAGATTCTAAAAATCCCGACGATGCGTCATGTGATAAGATAGTGGAAAATATTAGCTCTCGAAAACCTCTCTGAATTTCACCCATGTTATCTACTGCTCACCTATAATCACGCGCTACGTGTCCCACCAGATTTTAGCCTCGTCCCGTAAATGGTAGGCTGCAAGCTCTGCCTTCTCCCACTCGGAGCAAGCCATATAGAAAAAGGTCCGCTCCATAGTCTCTATCCAGGACTGAGCCGCCCTTAAATCTGTCTCTCCGTAGAAGAGCATGAATTGGCCTTTCACCGACTCCGCCAAGGTTGGGATCCGAGCTCATGTCGCATTCACATCAGCAGGATGAGTAGGGATCACCGTGAGAGTTGGCGAAACCACTAGAGTTGGTGTGACTACATAAGTAGAGGAAGGTACTGAGAAAGGGGCGACCGATACTATTGGTGGGGCTGCCAAGTATGCAGTAGCAGGGGCTACCGGTGGTACCTCCGAGTGTACAGTAGCAGGTGCTACCGGAGGTACTACGGGATATGTTGGAGTGGGTACCACTGGTGGTACAGTGAATACCGCAGAAGTGAGTATCTCTGGAGGAGGAACTCTCGGGGACTAAGGGCACAACACACCCGCGACACCATGTGAAGGCTCATTCTCTGTAGACCTTTCTGGCAACTCCATCACTAGAGATCTCAATATCCTCTTGCATGGCTACCCTGCACCACGTGTCGGCGCGAGAGCACGACCACCTCGTTTCATATCTGTTAAATTATTACCTAAGTATTACTACAGATAGAAAATTATAAAAAAAACAATAATTTCACCTATTATCCATCTGGAGATGTCCTATCACCGCCAAGTCCCCAATATGATCTTGTCGAAATATGACTCCAAAATGTCCGAAATGCTAAATCGACGGAAATTTGTAAAAATATGAAAATGCACAGGTTGACCTGCCAAACGTGGAGAACTCCGAAAATCCAAAAAAAAAACTTAGGAACTCGGAACTTAGACTCTGATACCAAATAAATTGTCATGCCCTGAGAGGGGGTACTTGTCCGATGAAAATCGGACAGCACCTCCACTATACTGTGGACAATTGAAACCTATATACAAGGCCCACACGACCAACTATACATCGGCTAACATGGCCGAAACATAAAACACCACAATACATATAATATATGGGCCTCAGACCAACAACCAAAGTAAATAAGAAGCCTAAAACCTCTAGACTTATCTCTTCTGTCATCTGAGTAGGAATACACAACCACACACATAACCAAAACAAATCGAACAAAAAGTCCATAAGGACATAATCAAGTACCACCAAAACAACCACGAGTATAAAATACTATAAGTTTAAAATATAGAGTACTAGTGATAAAAATATGGAAAACTGAAATCAAAATAACGGCGTCATCAGATTAGGGGATTGACAATTGGACCCTCCGAAAGGCTTCATCCTGAAATAAAATAGATATTAACGTGTTGGTGCAATCGGCCCAGGTCACGATTGACCAGACTCGAGTTTGACTCGAGTGATATTTTGATGTTTGACAAAGGGATTTGACAAAGTGTTTTGGCATTGATGTTTGACATTAATGTCGGTTAATATGTTTGGGAGATTGTTTATACAATCGACCCAGGTTATAATTGACTTGATGGTTGACCAGGGTTGACCATGTGATTATGGGAAAGTCCAAGCATGGGTCTTGGCAAGGTAAAGTCCAAGTCATGGGTACTTGGCATGGAAAGTCCAAGTGGGACACTTGGCAATTAGGAAAGTCCAAGTCTTGAGCACTTGGCAAGGGAAGTCCAAGCATGGGTCTTGGCAAATGGAAAGTCCAAGCATGGGTCTTAGCATGGAGAGTCCAACATGGGTTGGCAAGGGAAAGGCCAAGCTTGAGTCTTGGCATTTAGGAAGTCCAAGGGGATTGATATTGGCAGCGTAAAGTCTAAGCGGGAGTCTTGGCAGCATAAGTCCAATGGTTGGCGGCGTAAAGTCCAAGCGGAGTCTTGGCGGCGTAAGTCCAATGTGCCTTGGCGGTGTAGACACCAGATTAGCATGACATAGCCGATGGAAGCACACGAAGGCTAAGCGCGATGGATGAACAAGTCATGGATGACTTGGAGGATCAGGCGTGAGGTGATGGAGGTGGCTAGAAGGCTTAGGTCTAGGCTAAGGGTGGTCTAGCAAGTATGGGGCACCATACTTGGGTTAAAACCTCATTCTTGAGGTTGGCGGTCGTAGCATTATGGCGGCGGATTCATTGTGAGTCGACTTGAGTTATTTGCCGGCTTAGGTGAAAATGCCACAGCGATCGGCGCTCATTGCGGCGATCGGCGAGTAGCTCGGCGCGATCGGCCGAGGATGCGATCATTGCCGGTCGAGTGTCGAAAGCATGCGCCGTAGCCGGGCGATCGACTACGGGCGTTAGCGATCGGCCGCGCAATGTTGGCGATCGGCCCAAGAGATCCGTTAGTTTTTCAGCGTGGATCGAGCCGTTGTCTCACGACACAGATGGCATCGATCAGTGGCTTATGGCGGTCGGCGATAGGCGGAAATCCGTCGGCAAGGATAAAGGAGCTCGGCGGAAGGATTTTATCGGTTCTTGAGGCTTTTGAGGCGATTGCTGCTGCAAATCAGGTCTCAAGTTGACATCAAGCAACCAAGCGATCAAGCATCCAAGAGCATTTGTAAAGTGTTTTCTTTACTTGTATTGCTTTGTATTTCATTGTCTTAGCTTGTAGCTTTTGATTATTGTTGTAATCACTATTGTATGCGAGGTTTCTCCACCTCCGGATTGTTCGAGAAGAGTTATTTGATTAGTGATTGCATTTGGCATCGCTGCTAGAGGTTAGAGCTCTGAGCTCAATCGTGGAGTAGGAACCGTGTGGTTCGAACCGTTATATGATCGTGTTGTGATTGTGTGTCTTGTTATATTTATTTATTATTACTATTCCGTGCTAACAAGATTGTAGACGATCAAGCGTAAAGAATTCCATCTACGTACGGTATCACGCTATTCACCCCCCCTCTAGCGGGCGTCAGATCCCCAACAAGTGGTATCAGAGCCTGGTGGCTCTTCAACGGATTAACAACCGGGAGCAATACGCTAGAGGGTAAAGATGGAATTCCAAGACAAGCTAGGTTGGGACATCAACACACGGTCCCTACTCATTATATATGGACAAGAAGGCTTCGATTCTTGGAAGAGAAGAATTGAAGATTTTTGATGATGAGGACTTGAGGAATGGTCTCTATTAATGGAAGGATTTGAGTATCCTAGAGGACCAAAGGTGGTTTCCTCAAGAAGAGATGGAGTGAAGATCAACTCCAAAGATTCGAGAAAAACAAGAAGGTAATCAAATTCATTTTCGATTTAATTCCAAATGAATTCTTGTGTAGCCTAGGTGAATGCATGGATGCTAAGGAGCTATGGAGCGATTTGGCAAAGCTCCATGAAAGCCCATCAATGGTCCAACAAGAAGATAAGGAGGGTGAAGAAGAGAGATCATCCTCACAAGGAAGTGAGGATTCGGAGGTTGATAGGGAATCAACATCCGGATCGGAAGATGTGAAGGAAGTGGAAGAAGCATCCACTTCAAGGATTGAGGGGGAGGAGAGAACTTCCATACCGGAACATCAAGAAGAAGCTTCGACATCCGGTCAAGATGAAGAAGCCCAAAGTCCAATTCCGGTCTCCATTAACCTAGGTAACTCAAACATATGTGTTAATAATAAAATGCATATAATATGTTTTGAGTGTAGGGAAACCGGGCACTATAAGAGCAAGTGCCCAAAGAAGATTAGGAAAGCTCCACCGGTTCCAAAAGTTAAGGATGCCGGTTCCCCAAATATCAAGAGCAAGGAGCATATCATATGCTTCAAGTGCACTAGGGACACTACAGTCAATGCAGAAAGGGGACAAGAAGACTCAAAATGGAGCATCATATGTAGGGGGAGCTAAGGCAAACCCTAGGGTAACTTCTAATTTTGCTCCCTCTTCAATTTACAAGCAAAAGCATGCTAGGGATTTCAATTCACTTGCAATTTATAAAAAGCATGCTAATAGGAATAAGTATTTTTGCTTAGGAGCTAAGAATGTTTACTTAGATAATAGGGAGAAATTTGGGACTAATGTCCTAAAATAACTTATCTAAGGACAAACCTAGGTCAAATAACTCTAGAAAAAACTTTACCTAGGAGACCATTAGAAAGTGCAAGAGCACCTAGGTCTTAATCCCAAATGGACTAGGCATATGCCTAAAAAGTCCCATGCCCAAGAACTCAATCAAAATCAATTGGGCAATTAGAATTAGAAAACC
Source organism: Wurfbainia villosa (assembly GCA_025175895.1). Lineage (NCBI taxonomy): Eukaryota > Viridiplantae > Streptophyta > Magnoliopsida > Zingiberales > Zingiberaceae > Wurfbainia > Wurfbainia villosa. The sequence goes on along the minus strand of CM045987.1, from coordinate 121,033,459 downwards.
AAGCCTTGAGGTCAAGGCTTGAAAAATTAGAAAAGACCCTAGAAATATACAAAATCAAGTTCAAGGGTCTAATGGTCAAACTCTAGGTCAAAAGTCAAAGTCAATACTTAAGACCTAAGAGTCAAAAGTCAACCAAGGGCAAGCAAGGTTTGGGTCACAAACCTAAGCCTAAGGTGGCTTATCATAGTGTTCCATTTGACTATGGAACACAAACTAGGTCTAGGAAGACCAAGGTCAATGAAGTCATCCTAGAGTTGACCAAAGGGTGTGTCTAGTGGCTGGGGTTTCTAGGAAACCTAGGGTGGCCACTAAGAAGGTTGCAAGGGGAGTTACCCCTAGAGTCAACCTAGGTAAGACCCAAATGACCAAGGCTAACAAGCCTAGGAGGTCATTAGGAAGGTATCTAGGGAGGTTATCCCTAAGGAATACCTAATTAACCCTAGGAGCTCAAATCGGTTTTGGGTTCCTAAGAGCGTGATTGATTCACGCTAAATGGGTTAGGGTGTGCCAACTTTAAATGGATGGGTAGTTAACTCAACCATGGTAAAGGTGGCATTTTAGGTTATTTTCAAGGTTATGGTTGCCTTGGAAATACATTTAAGTCTTAATCCTAAAAGCTTTTAGGATGCAATATTACTTGAGAAGTTTGATAAAATGATCAAAATTGGCACAATTTAGGTTTAGAGGTTAGTGTGTCATTTTGGGTTTTGGCACACTTGGGAGAAAAATAGAAATATGGCAAAATATATCTAATTATATTAAATGGCAATTAATATTAAAATTTAGGTATTACTATACCTTTATATCTTATATGCCATGCTTTGATTTTGCCATATGCCATGACATGACATCATGTTCATTCTCATCATTTATATGTCATGTACATGGTTAGGATTAAGGATTAAATGTCATGTGTTTTTAGATTTCATATTATGCCATGACATCATGATTATGAGCATATGCTTATTTATATCATCGTTAATGCCATAATCATTCATGCATTTAAGAAAATTTGATTAAAATTGATTTAAGGACTATGGCATGACTTGAGTCCCATTTATAAGGGAATCAAGTAGAGTTGCCTTAGGAAAATGCATGAAACCTAGTTTAGGGAGAACAAAACCCACATCTCACATCAATTGACATGTATGTGTATTTATACACCCTAGATACATGTGAGATGCTAGGATATGAGTTAAGTTCAAGGTGCATAGTTTTTGCATCTAGATGAACTAAAACTCATCTAATTTTATTTGTGGATCATTGGGAAAGCTTGTGTACAAGTCATGTACTTAGAGCCCAAGGAATATGATCCAAAATAAGGTTTTGAAATCATTTTAAAATCAATTTAGAAAACCTTGGTGAAGTCTATCTTTTGATAGCAATCACCATTGATGAAGTTGATACAAAATAGGGCCAAAACATTAAAAATTTCAATGGTTTTGAGTTTTGTATCAAACTCACTATTTTATGGGTAAAATATTTTCAAACATTTTCACCCATTGTTTTGGTCATAAGTATTATCGTATCAAATTTCATGATTTTTCAATATCACGTATAATTAGTTATGATTTTCAAATTGGATTACGATAGTTGAATTTGGAAAATTCAGCTACGATCGGCCGCCATTGGTGGCGATCGGTGATGATGTGATCGGCGATTCTTGTCAGTCATTTGCCAGTCTGATTCGGGTTAACAAGGTTTGTTTAGCCCATTGTTCGACTATGGTAAAGGTTCCTAACCACTCTAACCTAGGATATGCTTTGGGAAGCATTATGAAGGGTGAAAATCCATTGGATATGGATTAGGAGTTGTGTTAGGTCAAAGTATCAAATTTAGGGTGAGTAAAGTTCTATGTTGAACTTAGAACCTTAATTTTGATGGTTTAGAGTTCCTATTGGCTTAGGGGCTTTCGAGGACATTGTTGGTGCAATGGTCGAGGGAGCAAGCCTTTAGGGAGATATCCATCTTGGGATGATGGATGTTTTTTTGGGAGAATGTCATCAATTGGGAAAATTGATGGGTGTTTGATACCCAATTTGGAAATTGGGAGAGTGAGATAGGATTGCCTCTCTTGAGTGATATGGGACTTATCACTAGGAAGATGGTAGGCATCCTAGGTATTTTTGATCAAGGGGGAGATTGTAAGATCTCATTGGGACATGAGACATTGACCTCCTTGGAGAGTAAACCTTTTTGATGTTAGTCAAAGGGGGAAATGTTTAGGGAGAACATTTGTTTGGAAATGTTTGGGAAATGTTTGGGGAGAACATTTGGTGAGTGTTTACCAATTTGGGATAATTGGTAAGGGATTTGAGTTAGTGTTCTAACTCATGGTTTTATTTGGTTTTTGTCAAACATAAAGGGGAGATTGTTGGTGCAATCGGCCAGTCAGTCTGATTGACGGACTCGAGTTTGACTCGAGTGATATTTTGATGTTTGACAAAGGGATTTGACAAAGTGTTTTGGCATTGATGTTTGACATTAATGTCGGTTAATATGTTGGGGAGATTGTTTATACAATCGACCCAGGTTATAATTGACTTGATGGTTGACCATGTGATTATGGGAAAGTCCAAGCATGGGTCTTGGCAAGGTAAAGTCCAAGTCATGGGTACTTGGCATGGAAAGTCCAAGTGGGACACTTGGCAATTAGGAAAGTCCAAGTCTTGAGCACTTGGCAAGGGAAGTCCAAGCATGGGTCTTGGCAAATGGAAAGTCCAAGCATGGGTCTTGGCATGGAGAGTCCAACATGGGTTGGCAAGGGAAAGGCCAAGCTTGAGTCTTGGCATTTGGGAAGTCCAAGGGGATTGATATTGGCAGCGTAAAGTCCAAGCGGGAGTCTTGGCAGCATAAGTCCAATGGTTGGCGGCGTAAAGTCCAAGCGGAGTCTTGGCGGCGTAAGTCCAATGTGCCTTGGCGGTGTAGACACTGTTAGCATGACATAGCCGATGGAAGCACCTGAAGGCTAGCGCGATGGATGAACAAGTCATGGATGACTTGGAGGGATCCGAGAGGCGTGAGGCTGACGGAGGTGGCTAGAAGGCTTAGGTCTAGGCTAAGGGTGGTCTAGCAAGTATGGGGCACCATACTTGGGTTAAAACCTCATTCTGGCTCGCAGCGTGATCGCTGGGATGCACGATCGACCGCCCGGTCGATCGGCACAGAACGCCCGAAATGATCGTGGGCCGATCGACCACGCGTTAGCCGATCGGCCGCCAATGTTGGCGATCATTGCCGATCGCCAAGAGATCCGCTGGAGTTTTTCCGCGGATCGAGCCGTTGTCTCACGACCGATCATCGATCGGTGGCATCCGACCGTGGCTTATGGCAATGACGAGGGAAATCCTGTCCGCGCGCAAGGATAAAAGGAGCTCGACGGGAAGGATTTTGGTATCGGTTTCTTGAGGCTTTTGGGGCGATTTGCTGCTGCAAATCAGGGTCTCCAAGTTGACATCAAGCAACCAAGCGATCAAGCATCCAAGAGCATTTGTAAAGTGTTTTCTTTACTTGTATTGCTTTGTATTTCATTGTCTTAGCTTGTAGCTTTTGATTATTGTTGTAATCACTATTGTACGAGGTTTCTCCACCTCCGGATTGTTCCGAGAAGGAGTTATTTGATTAGTGATTGCATTGGCATCGCTAGAGCTCGTTAGAGCTCGTTAGAGCTCAATCCGTGGAGTAGGAACCGTGTGGTTCCGAACCATGTTATATGATCGTGTTGTGATTGTGTGTCTTGTTATATTTATTTGTTATTACTATTCCGCTGTGCTAACAAGATTGTAGACGATCAAACGTAAAAGAATTCCATCTACGTACGGTATCACGCTATTCACCCCCCCTCTAGCGGGCGTCAGATCCCCAACAAGTGGTATCAGAGCCTGGTGGCTCTTCAACGGATTAACAACCGGGAGCAATACGCTAGAGGGTAAAGATGGAATTCCAAGACAAGCTAGGTTGGGACATCAACACACCGGTCCCGTACTCATTATATGGACAAGAAGGCTTCGATTCTTGGAAGAGAAGAATTGAAGATTTTTTGATGATGAGGGACTTCGAGGAATGGTCTCTATTAATGGAAGGATTTGAGTATCCTAGAGGACCAAAAGGTGGTTTCCTCAAGAAGAAGAGATGGAGTGAAGATCAACTCCAAAGATTCGAGAAAAACAAGAAGGTAATCAAATTCATTTTCGATTTAATTCCAAATGAATTCTTGTGTAGCCTAGGTGAATGCATGGATGCTAAGGAGCTATGGAGCGATTTGGCAAAGCTCCATGAAAGCCCATCAATGGTCCAACAAGAAGATAAGGAGGGTGAAGAAGAGAGATCATCCTCACAAGGAAGTGAGGATTCGGAGGTTGATAGGGAATCAACATCCGGATCGGAAGATGTGAAGGAAGTGGAAGAAGCATCCACTTCAAGGATTGAGGGGGAGGAGAGAACTTCCATACCGGAACATCAAGAAGAAGCCGACATCCGGTCAAGATGAAGAAGCCCAAAGTCCAATTCGGTCTCCATTAACCTAGGTAACTCAAACATATGTGTTAATAATAAAATGCATATAATATGTTTTGAGTGTAGGGAAACCGGGCACTATAAGAGCAAGTGCCCAAAGAAGATTAGGAAAGCTCCACCGGTTCCAAAAGTTAAGGATGCCGGTTCCCCAAATATCAAGAGCAAGGAGCATATCATATGCTTCAAGTGCCGACAACCGGGACACTACCGGAGTCAATGCAAGAAAGGGGACAAGAAGACTCAAAATGGAGCATCATATGTAGGGGGAGCTAAGGCAAACCCTAGGGTAACTTCTAATTTTGCTCCCTCTTCAATTTACAAGCAAAAGCATGCTAGGGATTTCAATTCACTTGCAATTTATAAAAAGCATGCTAATAGGAATAAGTATTTTTGCTTAGGAGCTAAGAATGTTTACTTAGATAATAGGGAGAAATTTGGGACTAATGTCCCTAAAAATAACTTATCTAAGGACAAACCTAGGTCAAATAACTCTAGAAAAACTTTACCTAGGGAGACCATTAGAAAAGTGCAAGAGCACCTAGGTCTTAATCCCAAATGGACTAGGCATATGCCTAAAAAGTCCCATGCCCAAGAACTCAATCAAAAATCAATTGGGCAATTGGAATTAGAAAACCAAGCCTTGAGGTCAAGGCTTGAGAAATTAGAAAAGACCCTTAGAAATATACAAAATCAAGTTCAAGGGTCTAATGGTCAAACTCCTAGGTCAAAAAGTCAAAGTCAATACTTAAGACCTAAGAGTCAAAAGTCAACCAAGGGCAAGCAAGGTTTGGGTCACAAACCTAAGCCTAAGGTAGCTTATCATAGTGTTCCATTTGACTATGGAACACAAACTAGGTCTAGGAAGACCAAGGTCAATAGGGAAGTCATCCCTAGAGTTGACCAAAGGGTGTGTCTAGTGGCTAGGGTTTCTAGGAAACCTAGGGTGACCACTAAGAAGGTTGCAAGGGGAGTCACCCATAGAGTCAACCTTGGTAAGACCCAAATGACCAAGGCTAACAAGCCTAGGAGGGTCATTAGGAAGGTATCTAGGGAGGTTATCCCTAAGGAATACCTAGTTAACCCTAGGAGCTCAAATCGGTTTTGGGTTCCTAAGAGCGTGTTTGATTCACGCTAAATGGGTTAGGGTGTGCCAACTTTAAATGGAAGGGTAGTTAACCTAACCATGGTAAAGGTGGCATTTTAGGTTATTTTCAAGGTTATGGTTGCCTTGGAAATACATTTAAGTCTTAATCCTAAAAGCTTTTAGGATGCGCCAATATTACTTGAGAAGTTTGATAAAATGATCAAAATTGGCACAATTTAGGTTTAGAGGTTAGTGTGTCATTTTGGGTTTTTGGCACACTTGGGAGAAAAATAGAAATATGGCAAAATATATCTAATTATATTAAATGGCAATTAATATTAAAATTTAGGTATTACATACCTTTATATCTTATTTGCCATGCTTTGATTTGCCATATGCCATGACATGACATCATGTTCATTCTCATCATTTATATGTCATGTACATGGTTAGGATTAAGGAGTAAATGTCATGTGTTTTTAGATTTCATATTATGCCATGACATCATGATTATGAGCATATGCTTATTTATATCATCGTTAATGCCATAATCATTCATGCATTTAAGAAAATTTGATTAAAATTGATTTAAGGACTATGGCATGACTTGGAGTCCCATTTATAAGGGAATCAAGTAGAGTTGCCTTAGGAAAATGCATGAAACCTTAGTTTAGGGAGAACAAAACCCACATCTCACATCCAATTGACATGTATGTGTATTTATACACCCTAGATACATGTGAGATGCTAGGATATGAGTTAAGTTCAAGGTGCATAGTTTTTGCATCTAGATGAACTAAAACTCATCCAATTCCATGTGGATCATTGGGAAAGCTTGTGTACAAGTCATGTACTTAGAGCCCAAGGAATATGATCCAAAATAAGGTTTTGAAAACATTTTAAAATCATTTTGAAAAACCTTGGTGAAGTCTATCTTTTGATAGCAATCACCATTGATGAAGTTGATACAAAATAGGGCCAAAACATTGAAAATTTCAATGGTTTTGAGTTTTGTATCAAACTCACTATTTTATGGGTAAAATATTTTTCAAACATTTTCACCCATTGTTTTGGTCATAAGTATTATCGTATCAAATTTCGTGATTTTTCAATATACGTATAATTAGTTATGATTTTCTGAAATTGATTCGATGGTTGAATTTGGAATTTGGCTACGATCGGCGCCATTGGTGGCGATCGGTGATGAATGTGATCGTGATTCTTATCGAGTCATTTGCCAGTCTGATTTCGGGTTAACAAGGTTTGTTTAGCCCGTGTTATGGTAAAGGTTCCTAACCACTCCTAACCCTAGGATATGCTTTGGAAAGCATTATAAAGGGTGAAAATCCATTGGATATGGATTAGGAGTTGTGTTAGGTCAAAGTATCAAATTTAGGGTGAGTAAAAGTTCTATGTTGAACTTAGAACCTTAATTTTGATGGTTTAGAGTTCCTATTGGCTTAGGGGATTTCCAAGGACATTGTTGGTGCAATGGTCGAGGGAGCAAGCCTTTACGGGGAGATATCCATCTTGGGATGATGGATGTTTTTTTTTTTGGGAGAATGTCATCAATTGGGAAAATTTGATGGGTGTTTGATACCCAATTTGGAAATTGGGAGAGTGAGATAGGATTGCCTCTCTTGAGTGATATGGGACTTATCACTAGGAAGATGGTAGGCATCCTAGGTATTTTTGGATCAAGGGGGAGATTGTAAGATCTCATTGGGACATGAGACATTGACCTCCTTGGAGAGATAACCTTTTTGATGTTAGTCAAAAGGAGAATGTTTGGGGAGAACATTTGATTTACATTTTCACTTGAATGTTTGGGGAGAACATTTGGAGTGTTTACCAATTTGGATAATTGGTAAAGGGATTTGAGTTAGTGTTCTAACTCATGGTTTATTGGTTTTTGTCAAACATCAAAGGGGAGATTGTTGGTGCAATCGGCCCAGTCACGATTGACGGACTCGAGTTTGACTCGAGTGATGTTTTGATGTTTGACAAAGGGTTTGAAAAGTGTTTGACATTGATGTTTGACATTAATGTCGGTTTATATGTTGGGAGATTGTTTATACAATCGAAGTCCCAGTTATAATTGACTGATGGTTGACAGTTGACGCAGTGGTCTCATGTGATTATGGGAAAGTCCAAGCATGGGTCTTGGCAAGGTAAAGTCCAAGTCATGGGTCTTGGCATGGAAAGTCAAGCATGACACTTGGCATTAGGAAAGTCAAGTCAGCACTTGGCATGGGAAGTCGTCAAGTCACATGGGTCTTGGCAGAGAAAGTCAAGCATGGGTCTTGGCATGGAAAGTCCAACATGGGTTGGCAAGAAAGTCAAGCTTGAGTCTTGGCATTTAAGTCAAGGGATTGATATTGGCGGCGTAAAGTCCAAGCGGAGTCTTGGCGGCGTAAGTCAATGTGCCTTGGCGGTGTAGACACCGTTAGCATGACATAAGCCGATGGAAGCACACAGAGCTAGCTAGCGATGGATGAACAAGTCATGGATGACTTGGAGGATCCGAGGTGAGGGATGGAGGTGGCTAGAAGGCTTAGGTCTAGGCTAAGGGTGGTCTAGCAAGTATGGGGCACCATACTTGGGTTAAAACCTCATTCTTGAGGTTGGCGGTCGGCCCAGCATTATGGCGAGTTCATTGCCGTGTCACAGTTCATTGGAGTTTGAAGCTGGGGCTCGGCGATGGCCGTGATCATTGTAGCTCTGCGATCGGCCGCAATGACGATGTGATTGCCGGTCAATGTCGAGCGAGAACGCTCCGTGGATCGGGCGATCGACTATGGCGTTGTGATCGGCGCCAATGTTGGCGATCGCAGAGATCCGTTGGAGTTTTTCGGCGTGGATCGAGCCGTTGTCTCACGACAACGATGGCATCGATCGGGTGACTTATGGCGATCGACGATGGCGGAAATCCAGTCGCGCTGATAAAAGGAGCTCGGAGGAAGGTTTTAAGGTTTCTTGAGGCAGGGCGATTTGCTGCAATCGTCTCAAGTTGACTCATCGCAACAACAAGCGATCAAGCATCCAAGAGCATTTGTAAAGTGTTTTCTTTACTTGTATTGCTTTGTATTTCATTGTCTTAGCTTGTAGCTTTTGATTATTGTTGTAATCACTATTGTACGAGGTTTCTCCACCTCCGGATTATTCTGAGAAGGAGTTATTTGATTAGTGATTGCATTGGCATCGCTAGAGCTCGTTAGAGCTCAATCCGTGGAGTAGGAACCGTGTGGTTCCGAACCACGTTATGATCTTGTGATTGTATTTGTTATTTTATTTTGTTATTGCTATTTATTATAACTGTGATCATAACTAGGCGATTGTAGACGAAGAGAATTCCATCTTCGGTCATCTAGCTATTCACCCCCTCTAGTAGCGTCTAATCTCAACCTAGTATCAAGAGTAAAACTCAGCGGATATCTAATAGTCATGCATAGTAAACTATAAGTAGCAATAATAATCATGCTGGTATAGTTTCTCGACAATAAACAAGAATCACCTAAGCTGACATAAGATACATCCATACAAGCAGATGTAGAATCACCAAAACAAACTACATAATACCTCATGTATGTGCATGACAATCATATGCAACAAGCAATGCATATAGTAAAAGCATATGCACATGATGCAATGACATGTGTCACCCCTGACGTCAGTCAAGCCACCAACATGTCATGTGTGCCAGCCAAGTGGATCGGGTTGTGACAATTGTGCACTCTGCCATCACTACACCTATGTAACTGAGTGAACAGGATGTTGGTGAAGTATCGCCCTTCTACCCCATATATATATATATATATATATATATATATATATATATATATATATATATATATAAAGGACATCACCTCGTCTCAAAACAAAGGAGGGATCCTTGTCTACTACCATGTCGCAATACTAATATCCTGAGCGACCACTGTGGAGCCCTGACAGAGCAACTACACACACCCTCTTAAAATACCACTAACTCACGAGTGGTTGTGTGTGTAGATAATGTAATTGATGATGGGCTCAACTACCAAGTAGTATCACCTCCTACCGAAGAGCCGATGATCACCAGTCATGCAATAATGCAAGATGGTGCATGTCACTAATGCACGATACACTTGTCAATCCATGGCTACCTATGGTATATACCAATAGGAGCCCATATCAAATAACCTAAGTACATAAGTCCAAGTACATATGCAAGGTATATCCATTATTCATTCAATGCCAGTATGTAAGGTATGTCACTACTCTTAGTGCCAAATAAACAAATGACAAGTATCAAAATGATAGAGCACCAATATAATAAGCATATGAAAAGGCTATAACATGTACTAGGTAGTGACATACCAGAGCAGTTAAAAGCATAGAAAACTATTACTAGTTATAGTAAATGATGCTCAGCAATATGACAATATCTAAAAGAAGATAAGTCAAATATACCCGCCTGCTATGAAGAATACCAACTGTCTTTATGCCCATGGACCTGTCTCATGACTGAAACTTGCATATAACATAATTACTATTAAGTTCTAGCACACATGACAACGATTAAATTAGATCCTACATCGCTCTTGTAACCATCTCAATTTACCAATTACAAATTTAAAATCCCGATTAACAACCCTTTACAACCCTAATCTCACTGGACAAACCTTCACAGCTTGCTTACAACCCAACCTAGAGTATCACCTAGGTTGTTCACAGCTCCACAACTATAGGTTAATTTAGGACTCACCTTAAGCCCAACAGCCTCTACAACCTGATCGTTGCCCAAAATCTTGTACAACCTATCCCAAATCCCCTCTGTTTCCCGTGGACAGCTCAAACATTGGAAACTATTGCTGTCCTAATACCATGAAATTAGGATCTACAAGGATAAGATGCGATCGGAAAAAACAACCTCTACTTACCCCAGTTTCAGCCACCAACAACCTGCATCTGGTCACCAATAGTCGTTCAACCTCCAAAATCGAGCACCATCACCAACAAAACACTGAATGGCAAACACAAGAATAAAAAATCGAAAGCTATACCTAAATCTGAATCTTCACCAGTGGCACTCCCGTTCCCCTATCTCGATGTTCGCCGAAGCAACCGACTGCCCCCACCTCCGAAAGCGATGGAGATTTGCTGTGCACTCGGGAGAGGAGGAGATCCGGCGGTGGAGCATGGGGAAGACGAGGCGATGCATCAACAACAACCTGTGGTGGTGTTGGACAGTGACGAAAGGCAGCAAGGGGTGTGGCATGGGGCGTCGGCTCGAGTTCGGGTGGTGACGATGCTAGCAGGTCGCTCGATTGGGAGAAGGAAGAGAGGTTTGGTGGCGCTTGGGCATAGAAACGGGGAGGCAATCGGCGTGTCAGCGGAGGAAAAAGGAGAAGAAATAGAGGAGATCCGACACTCGATCTCTAGTGATAGACCTCACTCCAGCATCCTCACAATCGGCGAATAGTAGGTGTTCAAGAACCTAAACTCGGTGTTGCGGTGGAGGAGGAGAAATCGCCGGGAGAGGAAGAAGAAGAAGAGTTCGAGAGAAGAAATGTCGTGGTAGTGAAATGACCAGGGAGAATTAAAAGTCGCGGAAACAGTCACTCAAGGAAAACTACGGAGGTGAGAAAACGGCTGGAAACTAACGGCTCGCGTTAATGAGGAAAATGAGTTAACCCTAGGTTTTAGTTAACACATTAATATCTCAAAAATTGATATTTCAAATAGGCCCTCCAAAAGCCTATTTTTTTTATCCCTGTAAATATCCCGTACAAGCCCCGTTTAATTCCAGAAAAATTCTGATTTTTTTTTTAAATTCTCCAAAAATCTCGAAAATAATTCCTAGGATTATTTCCTAAATTTTAGCCATTTAATTTAGTATTTTAAATTTTCGTATTTAACATTGGGGTTGAAGTATCATAAAGGAAACTTGAAAACATATAAAAGAAGTAAAAGTTGTTAGGGACAGGGGAAAAGAAAAAAATTGATATGGATGAATTACAAGAAGGGAGAGATATTATCTCAATTTCTAAAGAAAATTCTGAAGAAGAGACCGACAAGGAGATAAGAAGAATTATTAAACATAACACTGAGAATAGAAGTCATTGTTGTAAGTTAGTATAACTTTCAAATGTTTCCATCGGCTTCGTCATGCTATCGGGCCATCGGATAGCCTTAGCCTAGACCTAAGCCTTCAAATCACTTCCATCAGTCTCAAGCCCTTGGTCTCACCCTTGGCCCTAGCTTTCAAGTGTTGCTATCAACTTTGTCATGTTAACAGGTCTCTTTTCCCAAGAGGTCGCACCTCCGAGATTTCTCCATTGACAAGTCTCCAAACTTGTACTTTCGTCGTCAAGACTACACCCTTGGACTTACACCTCCAATACTATACACTTGGAATTTCTCCTTTATCAAATATCCATATTTGGAGTTTCCATTGCCAAAATACCACCCTTGGACTTTTCCTTTGCCAAGTATCCATACTTGGGCTTTCCTTTGCCAAGACTCCACTCTTGAATTTTTCCTTGTCAAATATCCATACTTAAACTTCTCCATTTCCAATAATCCATTTTTGGATTTTTCCATTGCCAAGTATCCATACTTGGACTTTTCCTTGCTAAGTCTCCAAACTTAGACTTCCACTCGAGTCTCACTTGAGCTCGGTCAACCTTGACCTGAGGTTGATTGCTCCAGCAATCTCCCTCATAACAATCCCCTTAATATGACCTTGGATATCTCAATCATCCACTAGTCAATATATAGTCAAACCCATATTGTCAAAACAATTATCAAACTATTGTCAAATATTAAAATCCTACTCGAGTTTAACTCAAGCCTAGTAAATCGTGACTGGTCGAATTGCAAACAATCTCCCCTTTTTGATGTTTGACAATATCTTTAAGTTAGGCTATCTGTTGGGTTATGGCCGACGTGTAGATGTGCTTTTGTATTTTCATAAATGAACGTAGTAGAATAAAATATAATAATTTCCTAAATTATTAACACACACACATCTACGCATGCAAGATTACACCACGTGTGGACATATCCACCAAATAAAATTTTACATTAAATTAAGAATAAAACTAATTTTATCCTAGGTATACCTTTTGGATGATGTGGAGCCGGAAGGGCATCAACTGTATGACACTCGTGGAGCTTCGTCTTTACTCGTGTCCACACCGAATCTTCGGAGGGATGACTTCTTTAAGCCATGAGTTTGACCTTCTCTTTTCTACTAGATGAAGCAAGAAGGTCGGGTGATCGGAGAGCAAGAAAGCGGACCCAACAAAATAGGAAACAACTCTTATTTCCTTGGTGGCCGACGACAAGCTCCAAAACCCAACTCTCCTAGGTTCATCCAAGGGCACAAAGGAAGAAACCTTTGTTCCAAGCCTTAGCAGAAATTTCTCACTCCCTTGGGGAGGAGTTGGCTGGACCTAAAGCAAGAGATGGACTTGCTAGGGCCGGCGGCAAGGAAAACCCCAACAACCCTTGTTGGCGGCAAGAAGAGGAAGGAGAAGGAGTAGGGGATTAAGCACAACCAATTATTTAGGTTTTAACCTTTATAATTCTTTATATAGGCTCTAAACCTAATGGGTTATGGGTTAGTGGATCAAATCCATAAATCCATAACCATTAAGGTTTAATCTCATCCATTAAACCCTAATTGATTAAAACCAAATGGGTTTGGTTTATAATTAAACCTCTTAAGGCCCAACCCGTCTTCACAAGATGTGCTCCTTTTGCATTTTCGACATGACAAATATTTCCATATTTGTCATATGTTTGGTTAAACCAAACTCAATCTCTCTCGATCGTGAGAATCCAATTCTCAAACTCATCTTTAAGTCTCTTTGAAGGATTAATGTTGCCCGTTCATAATTAACCATTAATTATGAAATGATCATGAGTGACACCTAGTAGTACATCAGATCTCGGAACCATTTTCAAATCCTTTAGCAGCTATAATGAATCATGACTCGTTCCTTTCACTCATCTTATACCCACTTAGTTCAGAACATGACCTATTATGTCAGTCCCCACTAGATTAATTATGTCACACTTAGTCCAAGTAATACTTCCACGTCCAGTGGATTTTAATTACTTCGTACATATATCCAAGAGTACCATACTCTTCACATGTAATGCTTTGGCCAAAGACTTTGAGTAACAATCCGACGAGTGACCATAGGGTATATATCTCCTCAGAAGGAACGGTGAATCCTTTGTTGGCTATTTAATCACCTTCAAGCATTTCAACTTATACCCAATCATCCCTTACCCACACCTCCGTAGAGATGTATCAACTAAGATGTTAAAGTATATGTCTCCATGACCAAGATGACTTGAATATCTCAAGTTGAAGGAAACTCGCACTCGAGCTACAATAAGAGCTTCACTGACATATCTTATATGTAGAGAATCATGTGAAGTCTTACAAAAGATCACTCTAATGAACTAGTTACCCATAACCAGCATCCATGTTTATCTCTCAACATCACAATGTCTCCACCATTGAGAAACAACTGCTTGGATAAACCAAGGAGTATAACCCATGCTTGTCTCACAATATCGATGATGTTCGAACTCATCAATTTATCAACTAGGGATTATTTCAATACTTCATAATTACACATGTAGAGATACTCACTAGTTGTGATCCAATCATAAATTTTCTCATGCTATGAATCGTATTGTGGACATTCAGTAAATGAGTTTAAGATCCAATCAAACACATATGAAATGTGCACTCAAATAGTGAATCTTTATTTATCAAATAAATAGTCATAAGACAATTGCCTTAGGACACCTCTCAAACATAACAGACTCTCACTTGGCCTAAAGCCAATTGCCATGGTATCCAATCCCATAGTCTGTGACGTGACTCTCAAACTTACTTTGTGATAGAGCCTTTGTCAAAGGATCCACTAGGTTCCTTTATGTGGAAATTTTTTGTGATTTGTATTTCTTTCCTACTGATGATTTCTCTGATCAGATGATATCATCGAAGTACGTGTTTGGATCGTTGGTAATACCTAGGTTCCTTTGCCAGTGAGATAGCTCCAGTGTTGTCACAAAAAAAAATGGTAATGCTTCAACAATGGACGGAACCACCCCAAGTTTGGAGATGAATTTCTTGATCCAAACTATCTCCTTTGCTGCTTTAGAAGTTGCAATGTATTCTGCCTCCATGGTAAAATCGACAACTGTGTCTTGTTTGAAACTTTTTCAACTTACTGCGCCTCCATTTACTACGTGAATATGTACCCAGACTGTGACTTGGGGTCATGCTTGTTTGTTTAGGAAACCGACATCAGATACTCGTGTGTAACCATATCACCTTCTCCATATACCAAGAACATATCCTTAGTTCTTCTCAAGTACTTAAGGATTGCCTCGACCACCCAATGATCCATTCTTGGATTTGGTAGTATCTTTGTGACACTCAGAGCATATGATACGTCGAACCTCATACATAACATAGCATACATAATAGATCCTATTGTAGAAGCATAAGGAATCTTATTCATGCAAATCCTCTCGTCTTCTGTATAGGGACACATATGTTGGTGCAATCGGCCCAGGTCGTGATTGACCGGACTCGAGTTTGACTCGAGCGATATTTTGATGTTCGACAAAATGTATGACAATGTGATTATCATGGTAAAGTCCAAGTCATGGGTACTTGGCATAGAAAGTCCAAGTGGGACACTTGGCATTTGGGAAAGTCCAAGTCTTGTATACTTGGCATGGAAAGTCCAACATGGGTTGGTAAGGAAAAGTCCAAGCTTAAGTCTTAGCATTTAGAAAGTCCAACATGGGTTGGCAAGTAAAGTCCAAGGGTGTAGTCTTGGCCACATAAGTCCAAAGGTGTAGTCTTGGCGGTGAAAGTTCAAGTTATGGTACTTGGCATTTGGAAAGTCTAAGGGGTTTGATATTGGTAGTGTAAAGTCCAAGGGTGGAGTCTTGGCAGCATAAGTCCAATGGTTGGTGGTGTAAAGTCCAAGTGGAGTCTTGGCAGCATAAGCCCAATGTGCCTTGGCGGTGTAGACACCGTTAGCATGACAATAGCTGATGGAAGCACCTGAAGGCTAGCGTATGGATGAACAAGTCATGGATGACTTGGAGGGATCCGATAAGCGCGAGGCTGACGGAGGTGGATAAAAGACTTAGGTCTAGGCTACGGGTGGTCTAGCAAGTATGGGAGTACCATACTTGGGTTAAAATCTCATGTTTGAGGTGTATCAGTCGACTGGGACCATGGGTGGATCGGTAGTGGGAAAGTCAACTAGGGTTTGACTCACGGGAAGTATCCCTGGCGATCAACTACGAGCTTGGCGGTCATTGCTGGCGATGCAAGATCGATCGGTGATCGATCGTGATGCTCGACATCTCGGGCACAGAAGGTTCTCCAGTCGAGTGATCGGCCCGACTACTCAACTGATTGAGCCATCAGTCGACTGATGGGTATAATCAATCGACTGATGGTGTATCTGTTGGACTTATCCGACGTGTTTCATGCCATTGTGAGACCTATAAGGCGGCGTGATGGTTTTGATCATTCTACTGCTAGGTGAAATCCAGCCCAAGGAGCAGCTTCAAATGGAGATCGTGGAGAAGGGATTTGGCTATGGTTCTTTGAGGAGTTTTGGGGCAAATTGCTGGTGTAATTCAAGGCCTCCAAGTGCAACTCAACCAACCAAACAAGTAAGCTTCCAAAAGATCTATTGTAATTTTTTTTTTTGCATTTCTTTTGTTGTATTTACTTATATTTGCTTGTTGTATTTTGTATTACTATTGTAATCATTTGTACAAGGTTTCTCCCCCTCTGGATTGTTCCGAGAAGGAGTATTTGTGATTAGAGGTGCATGTTTGCATTGCTAGGGCTTTTAGAGCCCAATCCGTGGAGTAGGAACCATTCGGTTCCGAACCACATTATATCTTTGTGTTGTTATTGTGCTTGTGTGTATTTGTATTGTATATTTTGTATTTCCACTGCGTTTAACACTTTTGTAGCAAGCATGATCGAATTCCTCCATCGACGATGAATACGAGCTATTCACCCACCCCTTTAGCGGTCACGAGATCTCCTACAATGGTATCAGAGCGAGGTCGCTCTTCATTTGGACTAACCGCCAAGAGAGCACCGCTAGAGGGTGAAGAAGATGGAGTTTGAAGAGACTTTGGGATGGGACATCAACACACCTCCTGCACATTTTATGGATGAAGACTTCAATTCATGGAAGAAAAGAATTGAAGATTTCATCATGATGAAAGATTTTGAAGAATAGTCCATTTTGATGGAGGGATTTAACTATCCAAGAGGACCAAAGAGATGGACCTCAAGAAGAAGAGATGGACCGAGGGGCAACTCCAAGAGTTTGATAAAAATAAGAAGGTAGTCAAATTTATTTTTGATTTGATTCCTAATGATATATTGTGTAGCCTAGGGGATTATATGGATGCCAAGGAACTTTGGAGCAAGTTGGCAAAATATCACGAAAATCCCGAACTGGTCCAAGAAGACTTGGAAGAGAAGGAGACCGAAGAAGAAGCTTCATCATCCTCACAAGAAAGTGAGGAGTCAGAAGTTGAGAATGAGTCAACTTCCAGATCGGAGGAAGAAGAAGTAGAAGAGGTGGAAGAAGTCTCCATCTCTAGGATTGAGGGGGAGGAGAGGATTCCCATGTCGGAGCAAGAGCAAGAAGTCGCTTCAACCTCCGGAAGAAGTGAAAACTCAACTCCGGCACCTTCCACCACGGACCTAGGTAACTCAAACATATATGTTAATAATAAAATTCATATATATGTTTTAAGTGTAAGGAACAAGGACACTGCAAGAGTAAGTGTCCTAAATGGGTCAAGAAGACTCCACCGGCACCTAAAAGTCAAGAAAAGTCAAATGAAGCTGGAGTCCCCACCAAGAAGAGCAAGGAGCACATTGTGTGCTTCAAATACCATCAAAAGGGACATTACCGGAGTCAATGTCAAAAGGGGAAGAAAAAGACCCAAGAATGAGCATCACAAGTAGGGGGAGCTAAGGCTAACCCTAAGGTATATTTCAATAATGCAGCTTCTAAGTTTAAAGATCAAAAGCATGCTTTTAATTCTCTTGCTATCACTCATGAAAAGCATGTTAGGAATAATAGATTTTATTGTCTAGATGCAAAAAGTGTCCATTTTAACAATAAGGAGAAATTTGAGACTAATGTCCCTAGAAAAACCTTACCTAGGGAATCTATTAGAAAAATTGTAGACCACTTAGGTTTTAATCCTAAATGGACTAGACACATGCCTAGGAAGAACAATTCCCAAAGGACATATGAAAAATCTAATTTGGGAAGATTAGAGCTAGAAAATCAAGTCTTGAGGTCAAGGCTTGAGAAATTAGAAAACCCTTAGGAATATACAAAATCAATTTAGGGGGTCAAATGGTCAAAGTCAAGGACCTAGGAGACAAGAGTCATCCAAAGGCAAGAAAGGTTTGGGTCACAAACCTAAGCCTAAGGAGACTTACCATAATATTCCATTTGATTATGGAACTCAGGTTAGGTCTAGAAAAACTAAGGTTACTAGGGAAGTCATCCCTAAGGGTAACCAGGTGTTCCTAGTAGCTAGGGTTTGAAAAACCTAGGAAGAGGTCCACTAAGAAGGTTACAAGGGGAGTCACCCCTAGAGTTAACTATGACAAGACCCAAATGACCAAAGCTAACAAGTCTAGAAGGGTCATTAGGAGGGTATCTAGGAGGTTATCCTAAGGAATACCTAGTTAACCCAAGGAGCTCAAATAGATTTTGTTCCTAAGAGCGTGATCGATTCACGCTAGATGGGTTTAGGTGTTCCAACTTTAATGGATGGGTAGTTAACCTAACCATGGTAAAGGTGACACTTTAGATCATTTTCAAGGTTATGGGTATCTTGGAAATAAGTTTGATCTTATATCCTAAAAGATTTTAGGATGTGCCAATATTATTTAAGAAGTTTGATAAATCAATCAAATTTGCACAACTTAGGTTTAGAGGTCTTAGTGTGTCATGTTGGATTTTTGGCACACTTTGGGAGATAAGTAATAATATGGCAAAATGTACTTAATAATAACAAATGGCAATTAATATTAAAATTTAGGTATTATATATCTTATATTTTATTTGTCATACTTTATTTGTCATATAACATGCCATGACATCATATCTACTTTTAATCATTTAATATGTCATGATCATGTGTAGGATTAAGGTTAAATGTCATGTATGTCTAAATTCTATCATATGCCATGAAATCATGATCATTGTCCATGCTTAATTATGTTATCATTTATGTCATGATCATTCATGCATTTAATTTGATTAAAATTGATTTAAGGACTATGGCATGACTTGAAGTCCCATATATAAGGGAATCAAGTAGTGTTGCCTTAGAAAATGCATGAGGCCTTAGTTTAAGATAAACCAAAACCCACATATCACATATAAATTGACATGTATGTGTATTTATACACCATACATGTGAGATGATAGGATATGAGTTCAGTTCAAGATGCATAGTTTTTGCATCTAGATGAACTCAAACTCATCTAAAATCATGTTATGGATCATTGGGAAAGCTTGTGTTCAAGTCATGTACATTAAGTCTAAAGAATATGATCCAATATAAGGTTTTAAAACTATTTTAAAATCATTTTTAAAAATCTTGGTGAAGTCTATCTTTTGATAACAATCACCATTGATGAAGTTGATATAAAGTGAGCTAAAACATTGAAGTTTTTCTTCACTTTTGAACTCTGTGTCAATTTTGCTATTTTATGGGTAAAATATTTTTCAAACATTTTTCACCCATTGTATTGGTCATAAGTATTATACGTATGAAGTTTCATGATTTTTCAAATTATTTATAATTATGTATGAATTTCTAAAATTCGATTCTAATAACTGAAAATCGGATTTTTCAGTTATCAGTCAACTGCCCTTGCTGATAGTCGACTGGTTGACTGATAGATGTTGGATCTTTGTAATGGCTGGAGGGGGTGATTAGCCTTTCTTTGTTTCTACAAGTACGTTAGTGGAAGCAATACAAATACAAATAAGAAAACAATGTAATGCGTGGTTCGAGATGACGCTCCTACTCCACTGAATCCGTAAGGTGGATTAGCCCCAACCAAGCTTCACTAAATACTCCTTTGGATGAACCAAGGTGGAGAAATCTTGTCTTACAATGCACTCCTCTTCTTTACAATGATGGAAGATGAAGACTAGAGAAGAGGAGGTTTAGAATCATAAAAACACTTGGAGAAAACTTGGTGAGCACGAGGGTGTAGCTAGGAATGAGAGCACTAGTTTCACCAAGCTCCCCAAGGCCTCTTCTTATAGAAGAAGGGTTGTTTTTCGTTGAGCTATGATCGATCGTGATGCTCACCATCCGATCATCCGCTAACGACTTCTGACAGAGCGGATCCGCGGGGATTCACAGTCGCCATTTCCAACGGGAGGCCTATCAGTTGACTGATCACTTCATCAGTCGACTGATGAAGCGATCAGTCAAGTGATCGCCGCGAGGAGTCGAGTGAGACTCCATTCTGTGCCCATTTTCGACTTGATCGATCATCGCTGGATTCGCGATCGTGATTGCCTCATCGATCATTCTGGTTCTGTTCTCGATCGATTGATAGTCGATTCGGCTGACTCGATCGAGCACCTTATCGATCATGCTACATCATATCAGTCGACTGATACTAGTCAAGTATGAATAATTCATACTTGAATTGACTCCCTAGACCTAGACTTGACCTTCTAACTCTTCTTTCAGCCTTGCGCCCACCTTAAAGAGTTTCCTTTGGCCTCGTCATGTCTTGGGTTGCCAAAAGCTTGGACTTTACGCCGCCAAGACTACAAGCTTGGACTTATACTACCAAGACTTTACTTTGGACTTCTTTTGCCAAGGTTCACTTGGACTTTATGCTGCTAAGACTACAAGCTTGGTCTTACGCTGCCAAGTCCATCCCTTGGACTTCCTTTGCCAAGATCATACTTGGACTTCCTTTGCCAAGGTTTACTTGGACTTTATGCTGCCAAGACTACAAGTTTGATCTTATGCTGCCAAGTCCGTCCTTTGGACTTTCCTTGCCAAGATCATACTTGGACTTTTATTTTACCAAGTCTTCATCCTTGGATTTCCCTGTCACTTAAACATGTTTACAATTAGATCACAAAGCATTGCCTAACTTAGATGATTAT
The DNA here is from genome assembly GCA_025175895.1 of Wurfbainia villosa. NCBI lineage: Eukaryota > Viridiplantae > Streptophyta > Magnoliopsida > Zingiberales > Zingiberaceae > Wurfbainia > Wurfbainia villosa. Next base: position 121,012,630 of record CM045987.1, on the reverse strand, counting down.
CCAAACATCAAAACACATGAATGCTTGGGGCATTGTTGCACCAACAATCTCTCCCTTTTTGATGTTTGGCAATCATTTAAGTTAGATCTTTACCATATGCATATAATCATATTTTTAATATGAATTCTAACTTAAATATTCCTTCTCCCCCTTTGACATACATCAAAAAGAGAAGGATTCATAAATTTCATGAAAGAATTAAAGTTGTTGTATCTTGGACTAAGGTATAAGATTGATATTAAGCTCCCCCTTAATCCAAGATATGCTTCATGATGTGTGAATAACATTTGAAGCAAAGCGTTCGAAAGTTAAGTCCTAACTTTGCACCAACAATGTAAGTTTGGGGATGAAAAGATATATATAATGAAACTCCCCCTAAAACACTGCATTAAACAGTCATAAAAATTTGTTTATACCCAATATTATCATGCTATAGTTTTAGGACATCAAAGATACACTAAATATTAGAAAATGGAGCTATTTATCAGAAAACACAGTGTATCAGTCGACTGGTTTATGAACCAGTCGACTGCTACGCCTGAAATCTGAATTTCAGCATTTTCAGTCCAACTTCAGAAATGCGTTAGAAATTCTAGAAACCTCAAAAAATCACGAAATTTTGTGTACACATTTCTGAGATCATACTTTATTAAGGAAAAATAGTTTGAAAAATATATAATTTCCAGATTTCAAGATTGATACAAACTTGGAAACTAACAAAAGTTCTAAAAATTTTGCAAACTTTGTATCACTTTTGTGTTCCACTTGAAAACTGTTTTTCAAAATATGATAAACATAGTTTAAAATATGTTTTATTTGATATTTCCAATCATGTTCTTGGAGCTATGTATTCATTACTTGAATACAAGCCTTCCCAATGATTGGTCCATGAAGTATTCATGTCTCTAGGTGTGTCATTGGCTCATAGTAATGCATCATAACAAGCATGATGAAACAAGTACACCTTCCCTATCATCTCACATGTTCCTAAGTGTCTTAATACAAGAATCAAGGTTTCTTAAGGCTTTTTGTGAGATGCATCAAGGTATAAGCCTAACATATGAATATGGGATCATGCAAACCTAGAATTTTACTCTACAAAGCACATACCAAGCTCTCTCCTTAATGATGAAAATTCGGTTTGGGAAGAGCTTTGGTGAAGATATCGGCAAGGTTGGACTTAGATTCTACATAATTAAGTTCAATGTCCCCTCTTGCCACATGATCTCTTATGAAGTGATGTTTCACTTCAATGTGCTTGGTCCTAGAGTGATGTATCGGATTTTTGGTCAAGTTGATGGTACTCACATTGTCACAATAAACTTTAATGTTAGAGTAGTGTAGCTCATAGTCCTCAAGAGTATGTCTCATCTAAAGTAATTGAGCTACACAACCACCCATAGCCACATATTCGGCTTCGGTGGTTGATAAAGCAACACAATGTTGCTTCCTACTACTCCAACTAACTAGTTAGGACCCAAGAAATTGGCATCCACCACTAGTACTCTTCCTATCCAATTTGCAACCGGCATAATCGGAATCGGTATAGCCAAGCAACTCAAAGGACTTAGTCCTAGGATACCAAAGTCCTACATTTAGGGTGCCTTTAATATATCTTAAAATTCTCTTAACGACTACTAAATGTGATTCTTTGGCACAAGATTGATATCTTGCACACATACCTACCGCAAAATAAGATATCGAGTCTCGCGGTTAGGTATAGTAGGCTACCAATCATACTCCTATAAAGTTTAAGATCAATTGATTTACCATCATGATCACTATCTATTCTAGTGCTAGTGGCCATAGGAGTGGTTACAATTTTGGCATTTTCCAAACCAAATTTTTTGATCATTTCATTTGCATATTTGGTTTGATAAATATGAATCCTTCATTGGTTTGCTTGACTTGTAACCCTAGGAAAAGTTAAGCTCTCCAACCAAACTCATTTCAAATTCATTCTCCATGTTTTTATAAAGTCTTGAAGAAGATCATCATTTGTTGACCCAAAATAATGTCATCAACATATATTTGGGCTATAAAGATATCCTTTAATGTTGACTTTATAAACAAGGTTTGATCTACTTGGCCCCTTCTAAAATCCTTAGAAATTAAGAAAGATGACAATCTTTCATACCATGCCCGGGGAGCTTGTTTTAACCCATATAATGCTTTCCTAAGCTTATATACGTGGTTTGGATAATCTATGTTCTCAAACCCGGGTGGTTGTTCTACATATACTTCTTCCTTAATATAACCATTTAGGAATGCCGATTTAACATCCATTTGATAAAGTTTAAATCCCATATAGGAAGCATACCCTAAGAGAATTCTAATAGATTCTAACCTAGCAACCGGGGCATAAGTCTCATCATAGTCAAGCCCCTCAACTTGATTGAATCCCCTAGCAACCAACCTAGCCTTATTTCTAGTGATATTTCCTTGGTCATCTAGCTTATTCCTAAAGACCCATCTTGTAGTAATTATGGTGCTATCATTGGGTCAAGGAACTAACTCCCATACTTGACTCCTTTCAAATTGAGCCAATTCATCTTGCATTGCCAAAATCCAATCCGGATCATGTAATGCATCATTGATCGATTTGGGCTCAATTTGTGAAATAAGAGCAACTTGACTAGTAGGAGCTCTATAAAATGACCTAGTTCTTACTCCTTGAGATAGATCTCCTACTACTTGGTCAAGTGGATGATCTTGATGAATTCTTAGGGTTCTAGAAGGGGTTTCAAATTGATCATTGTTATCTTCTACCCTCCTTTCATCATCGGAATCTCCTCTTCCTCCCCCTTGATCATTACCCCTTATGGTCAAATTTTGAAGTTTTTGGGTAATGTCTTCATTATTGTCATTAATATCCTTATCAATGGAGGACTTTCTAGGGTAGGTACTAGTGGTTTCATCAAATTGAACATTAGAGGACTCCTCAATCCCTTGGGTTCTCTTATTGTAGACTCTATATCCTCTACTCGTGGATGAGTATCCAACTAGGATTCCCTCATCCGCTTTGGATTCAAATTTTTCTAAGTTATCTTTGGTGTTTAAAATATAAACTTTACATCCAAAGACTTTGAAATAATGAATTTTGGGAATAGTCTCATTCCATAATTCAAATGGTGTCTTTCCTAAAAACCTATGGATTTGAACCCTATTTTGGATATAACAAGCGGTATTAACCGCTTCCGCCCACAAGTAGCTAGGTAGAGAATATGCATTAAGCATAGTCCTAGCCGCCTCTTATAGGGCACAATTTCTCCTTTCCACCACCCCATTTTGTTGGGGTGTTCTAGGACACGAGAACTCATGCTTGTACCCTTGCTCTAAACAAAATTGTGAAAATTTAGAATTCTCAAATTCACCGCCATGATCACTACGGATCCGGTTGATTTTGAGACTCTTTTCATTTTCAACCCTTTTACTAAATCCTATGATTATTTTTAAAGTATCATCCTTATGTTTCATAAAATAGACCCACGTATACCTAGAAAAATCATCTACTATAACTAAACAATATTTGCTACCATTTAAAGAAGGAGTACTATGGCAATCAAATAAGTCAAGATGCAATAGTTCTAACGGTAAAGAGGTATTAGTTAAGGTTTTACCTTTGTGTGATGTCTTTGTTTGTTTTCCTTCTTGGCATGCATCACACATTTTGTTCTTGACATACTTGATCTTTGGTAGCCCTTTGACCAACTCCAACTTGGCTACCTTGGCTATGTTTTTCATGTTGATGTGCCCCAATCTCCTATGCCATAGCCAACTTTCTTCTTCTTTTGCAACAATACACTTAGTAGAAATGTTAGAAGCATATGAAAGATCAACGTAATAAATATTTGATTTCCTATATCCAACTAACATACAATCATTTAATTCCTTGTGTCTAATCATGCATTTAGAAGATTCAAAAGAAACATGATAGCTTGCATCACAAAGTTGACTAACACTTAATAAATTAAATTTTATATTTTCAACTAGTAAAACTTTGTGAATGACAATTTTGGGGGATACCTCAATTGTACCTCTACCTAATATCTTGAGTTTTCCATTATTTCCAAAAGACACCGCTCCCTTCTTCACATACTTAATTGTGGAGAACTTGCTCACATCCCCGGTCATGTGTGTTGAGCAACCGCTATCCACAATCCACATACCTTACTCTCTTACCTAAATCACATGACAAACACAAGCTTTTGCTACCCAAACATTTGGACCGGTAACATTAAGTAAAAACTTCTTAGGTACCCATGCTTTCTTAACTTTACCCTTAATGGTTGCTTTTCTATTAATCAATGAGATATAAGCAACTTCTTTTTCTTTTGGCTTATATCCTACACCAGCCTTGTTGTAAATGACTCTTTGTCGGCTAAGGATCATGTCAAGATATTTTGAGTCATTCGTAAATTTCTCTAAGCATGCCTTTAAGTCACTAACCTCATCCTTAAGTTTGTCATTCTCTTCCTTAAGTATGCAAGAATCAACATGTGAAGGTTTTTCATTCCTAATGGCCTTTAGTTCTACCTTCATGCTTCTAACCTTAGATTTAGACTTATCTAGAGCCTCTTTAAGATAAGCAATTGATTTATAAAGAAGCTTAACTTTAGGAGAGTTCATTACCTCATCGTCACTAGATGACGATTCATCACTTAAAGAGTCTTCTTCTTAGCTTGATGTCTGGAGTCATCTCCTTGGGCCATGAATGCCACATGGCGTGTGACGTGGCAAAGCTCATCATCGGAGGAGGAATCTTCAACACTTGGTGTGTCCCATGTTATTTGAGCCATCATGGCCTCCTTCTTCTTCTTCTCCTTTCTTTCCTTCTTTTTCTTTTCTTTTTCTTCCTTCTTCTTTAGCTCCGGGAAATTTGGCTTTATGTGCCCCTTCTTATTGCAAGCATGGCAAATCACATTGTTGTTAAAATTTGAATTACCACTAAACTTACCTCTTGAAGAATGAGACCCCTTCCTTTCTTCTCTATTCTTGAACTCCTTTGATTTTCTATAGAGCTTCTTGACAAAGTGGGTCATCTCACTAGACGAGTCTCCATTACTACTTGAATCATGCTCCGACTCGGATGATGATGACACTTCTTTCCTTTCTTTCTTCTTCTTTTCCTTCTTTTCAACAAATAGAGCTAGACCCTTTTCCTTAGGGGACATGTTAGTTTGCTCATGCAATTCAAACTCACAAAATAATTCATCAATTTTAATTTGAGAAAGATCCCTAGTTACCTTAATAGCATCAACTATAGAAGTCCATAGAGAAGTTCTAGGAAATGCTTGAAGAATGTACCTTACCAAATCCCGGTTGTCAACTCGCTCACTTATGATGTGGAGTCCATTCACAATCTCCTTAAACCTTCCATGCATTTGGCTTACGGTTTCATGGGTCTTCATTTGGAAGGCTTGAAGTTGTCCAATTAGCAAGTCCTTCTTGGCCCTTTTTAACTCCTTGGATCCTTCATTTAGCTCAATGAGCTTTTCCCATAACTCCTTGGTGGATTCGAAAGGCCCCACCTTGTTGAGTTGCTTCATTGTAATACCGCATTGAATGGTGAGTACCGCCTTTGCATTTGATTCGAACCTCCTATTCATTTCCCTTGTCCAATCCTTGATTGGAATAGAGTTTCCATGTTCATCCACCGGTTCTTCAAAGCCATCTACAACGCTATGCCAAATCTCAATATTACTCATTAGATAAAACTTCATCCTACCTTTCCAATACGCAAAGTGACTCCCATCGAAGAGCGGTGGCTTGGCGGTGCTATATCCCTCTTGAAGAGCCATTGATGCCTTGGTTGATGGTGAAATCTTCCAAGCTATCCGGGCTCTGATACCACTTGTTGGATCTTTGTAATGGCTAGAGGGGGGGGGTGATTAGCCTTTCTTTGTTTCTACAAGTATGTTAGCAGAAGCAATACAAATACATATACAAATAAGAATGAGAAACAAGAAAACAATGCTAACACCCGATGTACGTGGTTCGGAGATGACACTCCTACTCCACGGTAATCCGTAAGGTGGATTAGCCCCAATCAAGCTTCACTAAATACTCCTTTGGATGAACCAAGGTGGAGAAACCTTGTCTTACAATGCACTCCTCTTCTTTACAATGATGGAAGATGAAGACTAGAGAATAGGAGGTTTAGAATCACAAAAACACTTGGAGAAAACTGTTAGGGCAATCTCTTGCCGTGATATGGTTTTGATGGTGTGGCAAAGGGTTTAAGTTAGTTTGATATGTTGATGTGATATGTGCGTTGAAGTCGTGCAGGACTTAGTAATTCGCACATGGAGCCGTGGCGAGTTTCACATCTCATGACTCGTGCCTTGAGTCGGTGAAGGATAGCTTTGCGGAAGCCGTGCGCTTGGAGCATCCGAGGGACCGCCGGACGAGAAGCTTGGAGTGAAGCCGGAGGAAGTAGACTTCGAGGCAAGAGACGCGAAGGAGCATTGCAGAGCCGTGCGCCTGATGCTGCCGAGGGACGTGGCCGAGAACGAAGAGAACTTCGAAGGCGAGGGACTCTGAGAAATGAGAGTGAGCGATTGTAACCCGGGGAAGGGTAGCTCTTAGGTGAAACTTGGCCATTTGGCCAAGTGTCGGATGGGTTTTCCCGACACCAGTCGACTGCCATGTCATGGCGATCGGCCCGCTCAGTCGAGTGAGTTTGATCGGTATACGATCGATCGGATTGTGGCCAGCGATGATCGCCATACGCGGGCGATCGCAAGACCATCGGTCCGATCACTGAAGGCATCGATCGATAGATAAGGGTTCGCCACAGAACCACTCGTAGCCGATCGGGCGCGATTACGGAGGCTGAATCGACGATGAGGTCCATCGATCGATCGCCAAGAGTTCCGTTGGACTACAACGGCCGAGATCCGACGTGTTCGGAGGCCGCAGAGATGGCAATGATCGCCAAGGGCGCGATCGATGGCGCAAACGGAAGAAGTTAGCCCTCTCTATAAAAAGAGAGGTGTAAGCCTTTGAGAGGCTAATGCTCATACTCCAAACAATCTTCCTAGTGCCCCATTAAGCTCTAAACTCTTCTTACTTGTCTTTACTTCAATCCTATTGTAAGAAGAGTGATCTTGGTTGTAAAGGTTACCTCCACCTAGCTTTGTGCAAAGGAGAGACCGATAGTGATTGGTTTTGGCGGAGTGATTCACCGTGGACGAATCGGACCGTGGATTAGCGGCGTAGCCGTGAACCACGTTATATCTCGGTGTTTGTATTGCTTGTTTATATTTTGCTTGTCTTTACTTATAGTTGTATATTCCGCTTGCGCTAACGTTTTGTAGACGAGCAATTTACGACGTCCAACGTACGAGGGCTATTCACCCCCCTCTAGCCGGCCATATCGATCTCTTACAAGTGGTATCAGAGCCGAGGTTGCTTGTCACCGGACTAACCGCCGCAACAAGCCCTACATCAAAATGGCCGGCTCCAACATCCATCCTCCGAAGTTTGAAGGAGAATTCGCTTGGTGGAAGAAGCGAATGGAGGTATTTTTCGAAACGGATTTTGATATAATGATTACAATGGAATCCGGTTTCGTTTTGCCTAGGGATGAAGAAGGGAAACCAATCGAAAAATCAAGATGGACCAAAAGGCAAAGGGAAGAGCACCTTGCAAACTCCAAAGCCAAGCACCATCTCTTCAATGTGCTCCCCCAACAAGAAATCAACCGAATAGGAGAATGCCTAAGCGCCAAGGAGATGTGGGAGAAGCTAATTGAGCTTCATGAAGGCACATCCGAGGCAAAGCTAGCAAGGAGAGATCTCCTCCGCTCCCAACTATCCAACATCAAATTAGAAAAGGGAGAAAAGGTAATTTCTTTGCATTCTAGATTCAAAGAAATTTTAAATGGGCTAACAAGTGTAGGTGAGAAGCTATCGAACCGGGATATGGTAATGAAGGCCATAGATGCTTTTCCCCGGTCCTCAAAGTGGAGCTCCATGGTGGACTCATTCTATATCTCAAAGAATTTAGAAGTGAGCACCTTGGAGGAGTTCTTCTCAACAATGGAACTCCACGAAACTAGGCTTGAGGGAATACAAGAGGAGCCTAAAATTCAACCCTCAAGAGGAGTAGCATTGTTGGCAAATAAGGGGAAGAAGAAGATGGAAATCCCCTCCTCCTCCGATGACGAAGCGTCTTCCTCCTCCTCCATGGATAGCACCGAAGAAGCATATATGGTAAGGAGGGTAAGACGTGCATTTAAGAATTTTAGATTTGATAAATCTAATGATAGGATGAGAAGACCAAGGGGGAAGGTTATATGCTACAATTGCCAAGGAGAAGGGCACATAAGGGACAATTGTCCTCTCCTAAACAAAAGCAAAGAAGAGAAGAAAAATAAAGAAGAGAAGAGGAAGAAGAAGAAGGGGAGCAAGAGAAAGGAAGAGGAGAAGAAAACAAAGGAGAAGGGAAAGGCTAAGGCTCTCAAGGCAAGGACTTGGGATGACCCATCCTCATCCTCCTCATCATCATCGGATGAGGAGAATGCCTTTGTCACCAATTTGGCCTTGATGGCCTTTGATGACTTGGATTGCTCTTCATCCGAAAATGAAGAATCAAGCTCAAATGGGGAGAGCTCAAATGAAGGGGGAGCTTCCACATCTTCCTCATCCGAAGAAGAGGACATGGAAACTATGGTAACGAATCTCTCACCCCATAAGATAGTTTCCATGATTTCTAGCTTAACTAAGGACTTATTTAGGGCAAAGAAGAAAAATAAATGCATGCTTGAACAAATTAAGGAATTAGAACAAAAATTAGAAAAGGCATGCTTAAATGATAATATTTCTTCTAGCTTAGATGATGCATGCTCACATGATTATATGCCTTTGGATGTTAGTGATGCATGTATAAATGAAAATAGGGCTTTAAGGGAAAAGGTAGATTATTTAACAAAAGCCCTAGAGAAATTCACTATAGGCTCCAACACCCTTAACATGATAATTGGGAGCCAAAGGGCAAGTTTTAACAAGAAGGGCCTAGGATATAAAGAGAAGAAAAATGAAAAGGCCTATAAATGCCTAATAGCTAGGGGACAAGATAAAAAGAAAGTAATTGCTAAGAAATGGATCCCCAAGGAATATTTAGTGAACCCAATAGGAAAGAATCTATTTTGGGTTCCAAAATCCATCCTTAAGGGTTAGAATAACCCTAGGGTAGTCAACCATATGAACTTGACCTATATCATATTTTGGTTGACTTAGGATGACGGGACAACATTTTTTTTGATAGTGTTGGGTGATGATAACGTACCCATAAATAGGTAATAATGCTTAAATCATGATGATTGTTGTAATTCCTATGTATGTTTTAAATCATGATTTATGATTTTGAAATTTGGCACGTTATCACTAGAAATAGGTTTAAATCATGCTTTAGGTGATAATTTGTTTATTATCATCGTATAATACCTAATGCATGACTATTATTTGATGGATACATGAGTTTCATGATCATAATATAGAATTGATTGGTATATGTCATTATGATCATGTAGGATGTTAGGTTGATACTTAACCATGATAGAATTGCATGAATATATGGGTTAAGTATATACAAATACCCCCTAGGATACATCTCACACTCACTATAGGCTACCTTGATTGCAAACTTAGCATGGGTGAGATATTAGGATGATACAAATGTCCACTAATGCCTATGGTATTTAGATGGTCATTTAAAGTATCAACATAGCAATAATAGACCAATCATGGGGAAGACTTATGTTTAATTCATAGACATATTGCCCAAAGATCATGGTTGGATATTTCATATGTTTTCAAAACAATTTCTTATCCTAAAATACATGTATCCATGTTTTGAAACAATTGGATGCAAAACTAGGTAGCTAACTTGATACTAGAATGATCAAAAACCTAGTGGTTTTTAGAACTTTTGGATTTTTGGCAAAAACAAGAAAATATAATGAGTTTTCATGAAAAACTATTTTTCCTTGATAGATATACTTAATAGAAATATGTTCCCCAAATTTCATGATTTTTCAAATTTTCGAATTTATAATGCAATTGTAAAATCGTAAATTTGATTCTTCTACTGATCGCCATCGATAGCGTGGCCTGTAAATCAGAATATTGAAGGCCGAATTCAGTTTGTAAACCTCCTACAAGTGGTAGAAATATACTTGATGCCACCAACAAGTGGTAGAAATATACTTGATGCCATCAACAAATGGTACCCAATTTTTAAATCAACTTGACATATTTTTCCCTCCATTATACTTGATGCCATGAGCTTATAACTTAGTGTTAATATTTTTGATGGTGTCAAAGGGGGAGAAATAATTATGTGTAAGTTAATCACGTTAGGGGGAGAAATCTATTGTAGGGGGAGAAAGATATGATAGGGGGAGAAAATTTACATAGAGAATTTCATGGATTAAGGGGGAGTTGCATGTTGTTATATCATGTTTATCTTTACATGCTTTCTTACCTTAGAATTTATATCAAATGTTTTACCTAACTTAACGGATTGCCACACATCAAAAAGGGGAGATTGTTAGGCAATCTCTTGCCGTGATATGGTTTTGATGGTGTGGCAAAGGGTTTAAGTTAGTTTGATATATTGATGTGATATGTGCGTTGAAGTCGTGCAGACTTAGTAATTCTGCACATGGAGCCGTGGCGAAGTTTCACATCTCATGACTCGTGCCTTGAGTCGGTGAAGGATAGCTATGGCCGGGCGCTTGGAGCATCAGGGACCGCGGACGAGAAGCTTGGAGTGAAGCCGAGGAAGTAGACTTCGAGGCAAGAGACGCGAAGGAGCATTGCAGAGCCGCGGCGCCGATGTCGCCGAGGGACGTGGCCGAGAACGAAGAGAACTTCAAGGCGAGGACTCAGAAATGAGAGTGAGCGATTGTAACCCAGGAAGGGTAGTTTTAGGTGAAACTTGGCCATTTGGCCAAGTGTCGGATGGGTTTTTCGACACCGCCGATCGCCATGTCATGGCGGCCGATCGCTCGAGCCGAGTGAGTTCGACCGTATATGATCGATTGGATTGTGGCGCGCAATGATCGCATACGTGGGCCGATAAGACTATCACGATCAAAGGCATCGGTCGTGATAGATAAGGGTTCGACCACAGAACCGTTCGTAGCCGATCGGCGATTACGGAGCGTGATCCGATGATGAGGTCCATCGCCGATCGCCAAGAGTTCCGATTGGACTACACGGTCGGGATCCGACGTGTTCGAGGCCGTGACGCGCGATCGCCAAGGGCGGCAATGATCGGTGATGGCGATAAACGGGAAGAAGTTAGCCCTCTCTATAAAAAGAGAGGGTGTAAGCCTTTGAGAGGCTAATGCTCATACTCCAAACAATCTTCCTAGTGCCCCACAAGCTCTAAACTCTTCTTACTTGTCTTTACTTCAATCCTATTGTAAGAAGAGTGATCTTGGTTGTAAAGGTTACCTCCACCTAGCTTTGTGCAAAGGAGAGACCGATAGTGATTGGTTTTGGCGGAGTGATTCACCGTGGACGAATCGGACCGTGGATTAGCGGCGTAGCCGTGAACCACGTTATATCTCGGTGTTTGTATTGCTTGTTTATATTTTGCTTGTCTTTACTTATAGTTGTATATTCCGCTTGCGCTAACGTTTTGTAGACGAGCAATTTACGACGTCCAACGTACGAGGGCTATTCACCCCCCTCTAGCCGGCCATATCGATCTCTTACAAAAACTTGGTGAGCACGAGGGTGTAGCTAGGAATGAGAGCACTAGTTTCACCAAGCTCCCCAAGGCCTCTTCTTATAGAAGAAGGGTTATTTTTCCCGTTGAGCTTTGATCAGTCGACTGATGCTCACCATCAGTCGACTGCCGTCGAAGCTAACGGCTTCTGACAGAGCGGATCCGCGGGGATTCGCAGTCGCCATTTCCAACGGGAGGCCTATCAGTCGACTGATCACTTCATCAGTAGACTGATGAAGCGATCAGTCGAGTGATCGCCGCGAGGAGTCGAGTGAGACTCCATTCTGTGCCCATTTTTGACTTGATCGATCCGCCTAGATTCGCGATGATCGATTGCCTCATCGATCGACTACGGTTCGCTGACCGGTGATAGTCGATTTTGACCGACTCAGTCGAGCACCTTATCAGTCGACTGCTACATCATATCAGTCGACTGATACTAGTAAAGTATGAATAATTCATACTTGAATTGACTCCTTAGACCTAGACTTGACCTTCTAACTCTTCTTTCAGCCTTACGCCCGCCTTAAAGAGTTTCCTTCGGCCTCGTCATATCTTGGGTTGCCAAAAGCTTGGACTTTACGTTGCCAAGACTACAAGCTTGGACTTATGTTGCCAAGACTTTACTTTGGACTTCTTTTGCCAAGGTTCATTTGGACTTTATGCTGCCAAGACTACAAGCTTGGTCTTACGCTGCCAAGTCCATCCCTTGGACTTCCTTTGCCAAGATCATACTTGGACTTCCTTTGCCAAGGTTCACTTGGACTTTATGCTGCCAAGACTACAAGCTTGGTCTTATGCTGCCAAGTTCGTCCCTTGGACTTTCCTTACCAAGATCATACTTGGACTTTTCTTTTACCAAGTCTTTATCCTTGGATTTCCCTGTCACTTAAACATGTTCACAATTAGATCACAAAGCATTGCCTAACTTAGATGATTATTCAAACATCAAAACACATGAATGCTTGGGGCATTGTTGCACCAATAATAGAGTCAACTGCCAGATTGATTTTGGAAAAACAAGGTATGTTTAGCCCATTTTCAACTATGGTAAGGTTCCCTAACTACTCCTAACCCTAGGATATGCTTTGGGAAGCATTATGCTTTGGGAAGCATTATGCTTTGGGAAGCATTATAAAGGGTGAAAATCCATTGGATATGGATTAGGAGAATTGTTAGGGTGATGTATCAAATTTAAGGTATGGGAAGGTTCAATGTTGAACTTTTAACCTTAATTTTGATGGTTTAGAATTCCTATTGGCTTAGGGACTTCCCAAGGACATTGTTGGTACAATGGTCAAGGGGGAGCAAGCCTTTAGGGGGAGGTATCCATCATGGGATGATGGATGTTATTTTTCCTCATGACGGAGAGAAATGGGATTTTGGGATACCCAATTTGGAAATTAAGAGAGTTTGTAGGATTGCCTCTCTTGAATGATATGAGACTTATCACTAGGAAAATTGTAGGCATCCTAGATATTTTTGGACAAAGGGAGAGATTGTAAGACCTCATTGGGACATAAGACATTGACTTCCTTGGAGAGAATCTTTTTGATGTTAGTCAAAAAGGGGGAGAATTTATGGGAGAAGTTATGAGATTACCAATTTGGAATAATTGGTGAGGAGATTTGAGTCAGTGTTCTAACTCAAAGGTATGTGGTTTTGTCAAACATCAAAAAGGGAGAGATTGTTGGTGCAATCGGCCCAGGTCACGATTGACTGGACTCGAGTTTGACTAGAGCGATGTTTTGATGTTCGACAAAACGTATGATAATGTGATTGTCATGGTAAAGTCCAAGTCATGGGTACTTGGCATGGAAAGTCCAAGTGGGACACTTGGAATTTGGGAAAGTCCAAGTCTTGTGTACTTGGCATGGAAAGTCCAACATGGGTTGGCAAGGGAAAGTCCAAGCTTGAGTCTTGGCATTTGGAAAGTCCAACATGGGTTGGCAAGTAAAGTCCAAGGGTGTAGTCTTGGCCACGTAAGTCCAAGGGTGTAGTCTTGGCGGTGAAAGTCCAAGTCATGGGTACTTGGCATTTGGAAAGTCCAAGGGGTTTGATATTGGCAGCGTAAAGTCTAAGGGTGGAGTCTTGGCAGCATAAGTCCAATGGTTGGCAGCGTAAAGTCCAAGCGGAGTCTTGGCAGCGTAAGCCCAATGTGCCTTGGCGGTGTAGACACCGTTAGCATGACAATAGCTGATGGAAGCATCTGAAGGTTAGCGTATGGATGAACAAGTCATGGATGACTTGGAGGGAACCGATAGGCGTGAGGCTGACGAAGGTGGCTAGAAGGCTTAAGTCTAGGCTACGGGTGGTCTAGCAAGTATGGGGGCACCATACTTGGGTTAAAACCTCATGTTTGAGATGTATCGGATCGACCATGGGCCGACCGTGGGAGTCAACTAGGGTTTGATCGCGGAAGTGTCCCGATACCAATCGCCAGAGCTTGGTAGTCAATCGCTGCTCGAGCTGATCGATCCGGTGATCGCTTGATCGATGCTCGGCATCTCGAGCACAGAAGGTTCTCCAGTCGAGTGATCGGCCCGACCACTCGACTGATTGAGCCATCAGTTGACTCATGGGTATAATTAGTCGACTGATGATGTATCCGTTGGATTTATCCAACGTGTTTCATGTCGTTGTGAGACAACGGCTACAGGGGCAGTCGACTGATGGTCCCGATTAGTCGACTGCTAGGCGAAATCCAGCCCATGGAGCAGCTTTAAATGGAGCTCGTGGAGGAGGGATTTGGCTATGGTTCTTTGAGGAGTTTTGGGGCGAATTGCTGGTGTAATTCATGGTCTCCAAGTGCAACTCAATCAACCAAACAAGCAAGCTTCCAAAAGATCGATTGTAAAGTTTTCTTTGCATTTCTTTTGTTTTATTTACTTGTATTTGCTTGTTGTATTTCATATTACCGTTGTAATCATTTGTACGAGGTTTTTGCACCTCCAGATTGTTCCGAGAATGAATATTTGTGATTAGTGGTGTGTGTTTCCATTGTTAGGGCTTTTAGAGCCCAATCTGTGAACTATGGACCATTCGGTTCCGAACCATGTTATATCATTGTGTTGTTATCGTGCTTGTGTGTATTTGTACTGTATATTTTGTATTTCCGCTGCGTTTAACACTTTTGTAACAAGCACGATCGAATTCCTCCATCGACGATGAATACAAGCTATTCACCCTCCCTGTAGCTGTCACGAGATCTCCTACAATATAGACTTTGAAAGGTGAATCCCATATCTCATGGGTATATAGCCTTTCTTGTATTCATACATGATAAACCACTTTAGCACTCTGTCTATATATGTAGACTGTAAAAGACCAAGTAACCTTTTCGATCTATCTCTATAGATCTTAATCCCGAGAATGTAGGTCGCTTCTCCCATGTCTTTCATGGAGAACATTTTGGATAACCAAACTTTGACTGACTATAAGATAAATATATCATTTCCTATATGTCATCAACATATAATATTAGGAACACGATCGCACTCCCATTAACCTTCTTGTACACACAAGGTTCATTAGGATTTTGTGAGAAATCAAACTCTTTGAGCGCCTTATCAAAATGGATATTCCAACTCCTGGATGCTTGCTTCAATCCATAAATGGATCGTTGAAGCTTGCGTACTTTGGTTTTGTCAAACGATGTGAAACCCTCAGGTTGTATCATATACACATCCTCATGCAAGTTTCCATTAAGGAAAACTATTTTCACATTCATTTATCATATCTCATAATCATAATGAGCTGCTATGGCTAGGAGTATCCGAATGAATTTAAGCATGACAACTGGTGAGAAGGTCTCATCATAGTCAACACCTTACTTTTGATGATAACCTTTTGTCACCAATCTAGCTTTATAGGTAATCACATTACCATCCATGTTAGTTTTCTTCTTGAAACTCCACTTGCACCCAATAGGCATGATGCCTTCAGGTGGATCCACCAAGTTCCAAACTTGGTTTTCATATATGGAATCCATTTCCGATTTCATGGCTACCAACCATTTATCCCTTTTTGAACTTTTCAGAACTTCTTTGTAACTAGTAGGTTCCTCAACCTCAATGAGTAACACATCATTAGATTCACTTATGATAAATCCATATCTCTCAAGAATCTTATGTGACCTGCCAGATCTGCGTAGAGGTGGTGTAACGATAGGTTCAGTCATTATTTCATCATCATGAGTAATCGACTATGGTTTCGGTATAGGCGTCTCTTTAGTGTCTATTGGGGTTTCTTGAACTTCCTCAAGTTCAAGATGACTCCCACTGTTTTCTTGCAAGAGAAACTCTTTCTCTAGAAATACAATATTCCTTGAAACAAACACCTTTTGTTCTAAGGGATGATATAATTGTTAACCCCTCGTTTCCTTAGGGTATCTAATAAATAGACACTTATCAGACTTAGCATCCAGCTTGTCTGATGTAGTCCTCTTCACATAATCAGGACATCCCCATGTTTTCAAATAAGACAACTAGGGTTTCTTACTAGTCCATATCTGATATGGAGTAGCAAAGACTGTCTTAGTCGAGACTTTATTCAAAAAGTGAATAATTGTCTCAAGTGCGTAACTCCAAAAGGATTTGAGAAGGCTTGCATGATTCATCATCGATCTCACCATGTCCAACAAGGTTCGATTTCGCCTTTCCGATATACCATTATGTTGCGGTGTATAAGGTGGAGTCCATTGAAGCAATATACCATTGTCCCTTAGATAATCCTGAAACTCTTGGCTTAAGTACTCGCCATCTTAATCGGATCGAAATATCTTAATATTTTTACCAAGTTGTTTCTCTACTTCATTTCTGAATTCTTTGAACTTTTCAAGGCTTCAAATTTATATCTCATAAGATATACATACTCAAATTGTGAGTAATCATCGATAAAGGTAATGAAGTAGTTGTAACCTCCTTGAGCATGAATTGACATTGGTCCACATAAATCAGTATGTATGAGACCAAGTAACTCTTCCACTGGCTTACCCTTTCTAGAAAAGGACAACTTTGTCATCTTGCCTTGTAAGCATGATTCACATATATCAAATGAATCAAATCCAAAAGATTCTAGAATTCTATTCTTGTGTAACTCTAACATGCACTTTTTGCTTATATGGCTAAGGCGACAATGCCACATGTAGGAGGTTAACTAATCATCCTTTCGAGCATGCTTATTGTTCGCTTCGATATTGAATACGTCATTGGATGTATCTAACACGTAGATACCATTGCATAAAATTTCAGTGTCATAAAGTGTTAGTGAAAGCCCTAGAGCCAATCATGTGATGATTGTTGTATGGACTTTATTGTTTCATATTCCTATTTATAAAGGCATGGTTATTATATTTACTTGTATTGGTGCCAAATAACTAAATATAATAATGTCCTTGAGTAGTAGGTTCTTATCTATATCAATCGATTGGTTGAATCGATAATGAGATGATATAGAGAACACTACTCTTAATCATTCCTAGTCGAGTATTAACATTCAGGGACAATGTTAATGCGTAGAGACTAGCATGTAGGTCAACACGATGATTTGATCTCACAAGTCATGGATATGAGATATCAAGTTGACACATGGGTATGCATTGGAGAATGTATACTGAATGACCTGCCATGAGAAAGTATCATGGATCGTTATATGAGTGTCATATACTTTCTCATGTGGCTATTAGTATGACTATTAGTCCTTAGACCTGAAGTCACCATGGTTCCCTACATAAGGAGTTGCATACTTTGGCTTCATCAAACGTCACCCGTAAATGGGTGGACTATAAAGGCGATTACTGGGTATGTAACAAATTATGCGGAGGGATGTGAGTGATGTAGATGTGATCTATCTCTCCTATATGATGGGGGTGACATTGATATTCTTGATAGAGTGAGACCACGAAGTGCATGACCATGCCCAAATGAGTCAATATGAGATATTGAGCTCATTTGATTAGAGTGAGTCTACTTGGAGTTCAAGATTTAGATTGTACCGAGGATGACACGGTCTATGCCTCGATTGGTCAATCTAGATGTCAAGGATAGAGGGACATTGTCACACATTGTGAGAGTCACAATTAGTAGTTACAAAGGTGATGTTGGAGCTCAACATTCTTGTAACTTGGGTAGCAATGATGTGTTGCTAGATACCGCTCATTGCTTATGTTCCTAAATCGGTTTAGGGACATTGCCAACGTTACAAGAACCTATAGGGTCACACACATAAGGGCAATTAGATGGAGATTAGGTTCATATGATGAACCATGAGGATTAGGTTCATGGGATGAACCAAATTGGATTAAGAGTAATCCTAATTAGACTAATTGAGTTGGACTCAAGTTGATTCAAGTGTTGAATGAGTCTAATTTAGATTTGATTCATCAAATCAATTTAAATTAAATGAATAGAGATTCATTAAATTAAATTGACTTGAATCAAATGGTTGGATTTGATCAACCATGGGAGATAAGTGGTCAAGTTTGACTTGACTTGAGAGGGAAGATGAAAGGTCAAGTTTGACTTGACCAAATGCCATGTCATGATGATGACTTGGCATGGCCGGCCAATGATGATGCTCCACATCATCATTGACTTTGTCATGTGGTGCCACCTCATGAGGGAGACCAAGGGTCATGGGAGTTACATGCATGCATGTAACCTCTCAAGCCTTGATGTGGCCGGCCACTTTAGGAGTTTTGATGGTGGAATTCATTTGATGAGTTACACTCTAACATCTTCTTCTTCCTTGCATCATCTTCTTCCTTGGAACTTTCCTCTTGCTCTCCCAAAAATCCTCCATTGCCGAGACCTTCAAGGAGTGCTAGCACACTCAAGATCGTCTTTTCTCCACCTATTGCTTGTGTGGATACCAATAGAGGAGTGTGCACTTGACACTCTCAAGTTCCGGCAATCCTTTTGGACGAGCGGGATAAGCGAAGGGCATCGCTTCAAGGGTAACGATCTCACATTCTAGATCTAAAGTAGATCTAGGGTTTTTAGTAAACACATACATGTTTTTGTTTTTAATCCATCTTCGCACGGATCCGTGGCTGGGGCTTTCGAGGTTTCCGCAATGCAAAAAGCGGTTTTTGCGGCTCGGAAAAACCCTAACAGTGGTATCAGAGCCACGTGCGAAGCATGTATGTGTTTCGATTTTTGTAATTTTTTTATTAGATATAAAAATTACAGATTTATATGTTTCTATAAATTTCCTATTTTATAGAATTTTTGGGTATTTTTCTCTAAGAGTCGAAGCAACGAGTGTTGGGACACTTGTAGGCTTCAACCATCAAGAAAAACTCTCCGAAACGGCGAGTTCTCGCTTTAGTTTTTTGGGACAGTGACTTAAGTCACTGTAAGATCATTGTAGGGACACTCACAAAGTTTATTTTGCGAGTAGAGGCGCTGCCCCTATCCCCGAAAGGGGCCTTGTCCCGCGATCGCGCCCGGAAACCACTTAGTGGGACCGTTACGGGGAGGTGACTCATAAAATTGAAAAAAAAATAGGAAAAATTATAGAAATTTTCTGTAAAAATACATAATTTAGAATTATGTATAATTCTGTGATTTTCATGGCCCAATAACCCCAATTTGATTGGATGATGTGTTGTAATTCATAATACGGCCTGCGTGTCGTTTTGTGGTTGTGCGTGTTGTATAGTGTATGCGACTTGCGCATCGGACCTCTTCTTTTGATATTCTAGTTGTAAATAGTTTTAGACTCGAATGTAACTCGAGTTTCATATTTGTAATATACAAAATGGAGCGGTGGAAAGTCCACTTGAAGACGAGGTTACGAGAAGGGTGACGACGACACATGGCGGTCAAAGGAAGCGCTTGGAGAAGCCGCTAGCCTTAGGTTGACCGTCCGATCTTCTCATTGGCTTGAGAAGATCGTAGTAGGGTCATGACTACATCACATTTAATTATATATATATATGTTGATATATATATATATATATATTTATTTATTTGATTTTGCTTGTATGTATGTGATGCATGCTAGTAGAATAATGCTTGTATGTATATGATGCATGCTAGGATAATTTTCTTGTATGTATATGATGCATGCTAGAATAATGATTGTATGTATGTGATGCATGCTAATATAGGATAATAAAGGCCTAAATGCGTATAAGATACACATTACGATTAGATTAGATCATAATCGAATCAACTCGAAAATGTCTACCGAGCCTTGATACCCATCACTACCTCGATCATTTGTTGTTGTTGAATCTGCCAAAGCAGAGCAACGCATATTATCTTGGTAGGGTGCGGAGGGACAATCTTTGTCCCGCTTATCACGCTTGGGTTAGAGTAAGCTCAATTAGATTGAGCAAAACTAGTTAACTCAATTGGATCGAGTAGAACTATAGGCATATTCTAATCGTTGGAAAGATAGAGTAAGATCGCATTTACACTAAATCTTGGGCGATTTAGCCAAAGCTAACTCAAGGTCTTTTGTAAATGTGGGTCTTGATCTTATAAACAAGAGTTGCATAGAGATGTAATCGGTAATGTGTTACCCACCGATCGTACTAAGTCTTGGGCGATTTTGCCAAAGCTAACTCAAGGCTTAGTATGATGTGGATCTTGTCCCGCAAGAATTATAGCTAGTTTGTATGAATCTAATAATGTGGTTTGACTACATCCATAACTCGATTCTACAAAATTCCTATAATTCAGTGGGAGCATCATTTGATTAAAGACCTAATTAAATGATAAAAGGAATATGATATTAATTCTCTGCATTGTATGTTGTAGATAACTATGTCGACAAACACGAACACTCTCTCTCTCTGCGTTCTATCCTTGAGAAGGACAAGCTCAATGGAGCAAATTTTCTGGACTGGTACAGGAACCTGAGAATTGTTTTCACCCAAGAAAGGAAGCTGTATGTCCTGCAGCAGCCCATTCCGATGGCACCTCCTGCCACTGCCTCGCGAGCTGACAAAGATGCTTACAAGAAGCATCAAGATGATGCATTAGATGTGTCATGTCTAATGCTCGCGACCATGAACTCTGAGCTTCAGAAGCAACATGAGTTCATGAATGCTTATGATATGGTTGGACATCTTCGTCAACTATATCAAGGACAAGCAAGGCATGAGAGATATGAAGTCTCTAAGGCATTTTTTGAGTCCAAAATGCAAGATGGGACTCCCATAGGTCCATATGTACTCAAGATGATTGGGTACGTAGAAAACCTACAAAGGCTGGGATTCCCACTTGGCCAAGAGCTGGCCACTGACCTAATCTTGCAATCTTTGCCACAAGCCTACAATCAATTTATCATGAATTATAACATGAATGAAATTGATAAGCCATTGCCTGAGATGCTCAGCATGTTGAGAACTGCTGAGCTTAACCTTAAGAAGGGAAAATCTGACACCATTTTGATGGTGCACAAGAAGAAAGGCAAGGGAAAGCCTAAAGGTAAGGGAAAGTCCCAAGCCAAGGGCAAAGGCAAAGAACTTAAACCCAAAGGAGGGGTAGCCAAGAAAGGGGCTTGCTTCCACTGCAAGGAAGCTGAACACTGGAAGCGTAACTGCAAAGCTTACCTGGAAGATCTTAAGAAGAAAAGAAGTGAGAATTCTACTTCAGGTATAAATGTTATAGAAGTCAATCTATCTATTTCTTCATCATGGGTATTAGATACCGGATGTGCATTTCATATTTGAGAAATAGCAGGGCATTGACAAAGGGCGAGGTGGACCTACGAGTAGGCAATGGAGCAAGGGTTGCTGCTGTTGTTGTAGGAACTTATGATCTATCTTTGCCCTCTGGGCTTGTACTAGAATTAGATGAATGTTGTTATGTGCCTGCTTTGACTAAGAACATCATTTCAGTTTCTTGTTTGGACAAGAAAGGATTTTCATTTATAATAAAGAACAAATGTTGTTCAGTTTATTTAAATGACATGTTCTATTGTAGTGCACCTCTAATGAATGGACTCTACTTTCTAGACTTAGATAGCCCTATCTATAATATAAGTACCAAAAGGTTCAAGTCAAATGAGTTGAACCAAACCTATCTCTAGCATTGTCGCTTAGGTCACATAAATGAGAGTCGCTTATCTTAGCTCCATAAGGATGGGCTGCTAGACTCATTTGATTTTGAATCATATGAGACATGCGAGTCTTGCCTTTTAGGCAAGATGACCAAGACTCCCTTTATTGGACACTGAAAGAAGCAGACTTGTTAGGACTTATACATAGTGATGTATGTGGCCCTTTCAATGTTCTTTGCTAGAGGTGGTTCTGTGTACTTCATTACATTTACTGATGACTTCAGTAGATATGGTTATGTGTATCTTATGACACATAAATCAAAATCCTTTAAAAAGTTCAAAGAATTCAAGAATGAAGTACAAAACCAGCTTGGTAGGAGTATTAAGATACTTCGATCAGATCGAGGTGGTGAATACCTTAGCCATAAGTTTCGTGACTATCTAGCTGAGTATGGGATTCTATCCCAACTCACTCCTCTGAAAACCACAAAGTGGAATGGTGTATCCGAAAGGAGGAATCGTGACTATTAGATATGGTACGATCTATGATGAGTCACAGATCTTCCTATATCCTTTTGGGGATATGCAGCCCTTTACCCTTAACCGTGTACCATCCAAGGCTGTGATAAAGACACCATATACGATATGGATAGGGAGAAATCCCAAGATGTCTTTCATGAGGATTTGGGGTTGTGAGACTTACGTTCGACATCAAGTCTCAGACAAACTGGGACCCAAATCCAATAGGTGCTATTTTATTGGATATCCCAAGGATACAAAGGGATATTACTTCTACATTCCCAGTCAGCACAAAGTGTTTGTGGCAAAGACTGGAGTTTTTCTAGAAAGGGATTTTGTTTCTAGAAAAACTAGTGGGAGTACCTTCGATCTTGAAGAAATTCAAGATAAGGACCATAGCACTAAGGCCTTGATGGAGGTTGAACAGGAACCACAAAGTGTTGTGGGTGATGAGGTTGTTGCACAAAGAGTTGTGGAACAACTACCTGTTCAGGTAGACCTACCTCTTCGCAGATCTGATAGGGTACATCGTTAGCCTGAGAGATACTCATTTCTCTTATCTGACCATGATGATGTTATGCTCATTGAGAATGAACCTACCTCCTATTAGGAAGCTGTGATGAGCCCAGATTTTGAGAAATGGCTAGAGGCCATGAGATCCGAGATGGAATCCATGTACACCAACCAAGTATGAACTTTGGTTGATCCACCTGAAGGGGTCAAACCCATTGGGTGTAAGTGGGTCTTTAGGAGAAAGACTGACATGGATGGACTTACACATACCTATAAGGGTCGATTGGTGGCTAAAGGTTTCAAGCAAATTCATGGTATTGACTATGATGAAACCTTTTCTCCAGTGGCGATGTTTAAGTCCATTCGGATCTTGCTTGCTATTGCAGCATACCACGATTATGAGATCTGGCAGATGGATGTCAAAACTGTATTTCTGAATGGAAATTTACTCGAGGATGTGTACATGACACAACCTAAGGGTTTTGAAGATCCACAGTATACTGGGAAATAATGCAAGCTGCAAAGGTCCATTTATGGGCTAAAGCAAGCCTCTCAGAGCTGGAATCTTCGATTCGATGATGCGATCAAACAGTTTAGTTTTATCAAGAATGAAGATGAACCTTGTGTCTACAAGAGGGTTAATGGGAATACAATTGTCTTCCTTGTATTGTATGTGGATGACATACTGCTCATTGAGAATGACATCCCTTCGCTACAGTCTGTGAAGACTTGGTTGGGGACGTGCTTCTCAATAAAGGACTTAGGTGAAGCAGCCTGTATTCTAGGCATCAAGATCTATAGAGATAGATCTAAGAGATTGCTTGGCCTAAGTCAGAGTATATACATTGACATGGTATTACTACGGTTTGCCATGCAGAATTCCAAGAAGGGATTTCTGCCAGTGTCACATGGTGTGAGTCTTTCGAAGACTCAAAGTCCCTCTTCTAGAGAGGAGAGAGACCGCATGGATAAGATCCCTTACGCATCTGCTATAGGATCTATCATGTACGTCATCTAATTACTCATCGATGTCTCGTATGCTTTGAGCATGACGAGTAGATACCCGATCGGTCTCGGTGAGCATCCTTTGGATAGTAGTCAAGAATATTCTTAAGTACTTGAGAAGGACTAAAGAATATTTCTTGATATTTGGAGGTGATGAGGAGCTAGCTGTAAAGAGTTACATGATGACTTCCAAACCCACTAAGATGATTATAGATCACGATCGGGGTTCGTGTTTTGCTTGAATGGTGGCACTGTGAGCTGAAAGAGTTCCAAGTAGGATACAGTTGCTGATTCTACAACAGAGACCGGATATATCGATGCTTCCATCTCATTCGAGAGATTATCGATAGACGAGATGTGAAGATTTGTAGAGTACCCACAGAGGCTAACATCGCAGATCCCTTGACCAAGACTTTGGCACAGAAAAAGCATGATGGTCGCACTAGGTCATTAGGTATTAGATACTACGGTGATTGGCACTAGTGCTAGTGAGAGATTATTAGTGAAAGCCCTAGAGTCAATCATGTGATGATTGTTGTATGGACTTTATTGTATCATATTCCTATTTATAAAGGCATGGTTATTATATTTACTTGTATTGGTGCCAAATAACTAAATATAATAATGTCCTTGAGTAGTAGGTTCTTATCTATATCAATCGATTGGTTGAATCGATAATGAGATGATATAGAGAACATTACTCTTAATCATTCCTAGTCGAGTATTAACATTCAGGGACAATGTTAATGCGTAGAGACTAGCATGTAGGTCAACACGATAACTTGATCTCACAAGTCATGGATATGAGATATCAAGTTGACACATGGGTATGCATTGGAGAATGTATATTGAATGACCTGCCATGAGAAAGTATCATGGATCGTTATATGAGTGTCATATACTTTCTCATGTGGCTATTAGTATGACTATTAGTCCTTAGACCTGAAGTCACCATTGTTCCCTACATAAGGAGTTGCATACTTTGGCTTCATCAAACGTCACCCGTAAATGGGTGGACTATAAAGGCGATTACTGGGTATGTAACAAATTATGCGGAGGGATGTGAGTGATATAGATGTGATCTATCTCTCCTATATGACGGGGGTGACATTGATATTCTTGATAGAGTGAGACCACGAAGTGCATGACCATGCCCAAATGAGTCAATATGAGATATTGAGCTCATTTGATTAGAGTGAGTCTACTTGGAGTTCAAGATTTAGATTGTACCGAGGATGACACGGTCTATGCCTCGATTGGTCAATCTAGATGTCAAGGATAGAGGGACATTGTCACACATTGTGAGAGTCACAATTAGTAGTTACAAAGGTGATGTTGGAGCTCAACATTCTTGTAACTTGGGTAGCAATGATGTGTTGCTAGATACCGCTCATTGCTTATGTTCCTAAATCGGTTTAGGGACATTGCCAACGTTACAAGAACCTATAGGGTCACACACATAAGGGCAATTAGATGGAGATTAGGTTCATATGATGAACCATGAGGATTAGGTTCATGGGATGAACCAAATTGGATTAAGAGTAATCCTAATTAGACTAATTGAGTTGGACTCAAGTTGATTCAAGTGTTGAATGAGTCTAATTTAGATTTGATTCATCAAATCAATTTAAATTAAATGAATAGAGATTCATTAAATTAAATTGACTTGAATCAAATGGTTGGATTTGATCAACCATGGGAGATAAGAGGTCAAGTTTGACTTGACTTGAGAGGGAAGATGAAAGGTCAAGTTTGACTTGACCAAATGTCATGTCATGATGATGACTTGGCATGGCCGGCCAATGATGATGCTCCACATCATCATTGACTTTGTCATGTGGTGCCACCTCATGAGGGAGACCAAGGGTCATGGGAGTTACATGCATGCATGTAACCTCCCAAGCCTTGATGTGGGCGGCCACTTTAGGAGTTTTGATGGTGGAATTCATTTGGTAAGTTACACTCTAACATCTTCTTCTTCCTTGCATCATCTTCTTCCTTGGAACTTTCCTCTTGCTCTCCCAAAAATCCTCCATTGTCGAGACCTTCAAGGAGTGCTAGCACACTCAAGATCATCTTTTCTCCACCTATTTCTTGTGTGGATACCAATAGAGGAGTGTGCACTTGACACTCTCAAGTTCCGGCAATCCTTTTGGATGAGCGGGATAAGCGAAGGGCATCGCTTCAAGGGTAACGATCTCACCTTCTAGATCTAAGGTAGATCTAGGGTTTTTAGTAAACACATACATGTTTTTGTTTTTAATCCATCTTCACACGGATCCGTGGCCGGGGCTTCCGAGGTTTCCACAACGCAAAAAGCGGTTTTTGCGGCTCGGAAAAACCCCAACATAAAGAACGACATTCAAGGTTATATAACAACAATTGTTACTAAACTTCAAATGGTAGTCCTTTCTATTTAAACAAGAAATAAAAATAATGTTCTTTATTAATGTAGGAAAAAAATAACAATTGTCCAGTTCTAAGACAAATCCACTAGGAAGCTTCAGAAAATATGTTCTGACGGTGATAGGTGCAATCTTTGCTCCATTGCTGACTCGTAGATTCGCTTCTCCCTTGACAAGTCTTCTGCTATTCCTTAGCCTCTGTATGTCATTACATATATGTGAGCCACACCCGGTATCAAATATCCAAGCATTAAAGGAAATAGCATAATAGTCAATAACGAAGATACCTGAAGAGGATGGGGCATTAGTTGCCGACTTCTTCTTCAAGGACTCAAGATAGATCTTGCAGTTCCTTTGCCAATGGCCTATCTTGCCACATGGCATGTGCCTTTTGGAGCTGACTCTCCAATCTTGGCCTTCTTCTTCTTCCCCTTTGGTTGTTGCTTTGACTTCCTCTTAGAACCTTTCTTCGAGGAGTCAACCAACATCATCGTCTTCTGTTCTTTAGTCATGGAAGGTTCTATCTTAAACATATTTATCAGCTCGAGAATGGTGGATTCAAGAGTGTTCATCCGATAGTTCATCACAAATTGTGAGTAACTCTTAGGCAAACTATGCAGAATTAAGTCAATACTTAATTCATGATTCATTGCAAACCCTAGTGATCCTAGCCGCTCAATGTACCCATTCATCTTTAGTACAAACTGTACTGCAAGTGAACCCTCCTCCATCTTTGAGCTAAAGAGAAGCTTCGAGACCTCGAACCTTTCGGATTTCAACTGCTCATCGAAGAGTTCATGAAGATGGTTAATCATCGTGTAAGCATCCATATGCTCATGCTACTTTTGTAGCTCATGAGTAATCATTGCTAGCATGATGCAACTGGCAAGCTCAGAATCAGTCGTATGCTTCTGATGGGCCAACATTTGGTCTGGAGTTGCATCATGTTCAAGACTGGTGGGAAGAGGCTCTTCAAGGACATAAGTAAGCTTCTCAATCTTGAGAACAATTCTCAAGTTTCGAAACTAATCCAAGAAGTTAGGCCCAATCAGTTTGTTCGATTCCAAAATTGGATGCAGATTAACAAATGACATTATCAAATGATTAACCTAGAAATACAAAATCGAGAATGTAAGAGAGATGATTTGATATGTAAACAATTTACATATTAGACTCCCACTCACTTTTCGAATTCAAGAGCCCTTACTTTGAATTTGGGAGATCGTAGGTTTTCTCCAAGTGGGTTGATATCCACTATAGATAAGAACAACCTTGACGTTAGGCCAACAAGCTATTCTTAGCTATAGTGGTAGGTATCAAGTATACCGATTACATATCGTGTATATGTAACTATAACATTATGCTATAAACTATTTCAATGTTCGCATAAATATTGGGTTGTTAACACATTAACAAGTATATATCAAATGTATATCACCCGACTTCACCTCTATCCACATTAACCTTGGCATGAGGTCAACAAGCCAATGCTTCAAGTTAAAGCTAACACGTTAATCATGAGATCATATCTCTATGGTTCAAACATATCTAAGTTCAGGTTGAGCTTGACGTGGGCCAACAACTAAAACAAGAAATTAGACTCTTGTTCTTACCATATTAACAGTAGGTGTAAACTTTAAAATTTGTATAAGGGTTTTATGTCTCATCTTCATGCATATGTTTTATCTATATGACATCGCACACATGATATATTTGATGACATGTCACAACACACGTATGACAAAATGTATCTAATCATGACATACTACATGACATGTGATATGATAAGATTATATCATAGTTGTCATTATATTATTTTGGAATAAAAATATGATTAGGAATTTGACTTCCATAAATCAATATTCCTTGATTAAATTAGGAAACAATTTCCAAATTTAATATCATACTTTTGTCTAGGGAAGAATATTAAAGATAAAGTATATTTTAGAATCTAGATTTCATAAATCATGATTCTTTAATTAAATAAGAATTTAAATCCGAATTTAATATTATATTTTATCTAAGAAATATATTAAAATAAAATATGATTTAGAATCTTGATTTCATACATCATGATTCTTTAATTAAATAAGGAATTAATTATAAATTTAATTTTATATTTTATTTGGTAATATTTTAAGAAATAAAATATGTTATAGAATATTGATTTCCATAAAACAAAATTTCAAAATTAAATTAGGAAACAATTTCCAATTTAGTTACATACTTTATTTAAGGAAACAAATACCTATCAAGAAAATATAATTAATTAGGAAACAATTTCCAAATTAATCTTTCTTAATCAAATATTTCCAAAAATATTATTTCCTAAATTATGGAATTTCCATATTTGGAATTTTCAAACAAATTAGGAAACTTTCCAAAAATGAAAATTTTTCCAAAATAGAAAATTTTCCAAAATAATTCTACGACCAACTACGACTTCGTAAAATTTATTTTATGAATATGTCGAAGCACGTCTGACTCTGATACTACTGTAGGGTTACGACTGACGTGTAGATGTGTTTTTGTCGTTTCATAAATGAATGCAGCGGAATAAGATATAATAATTTCCTAAATTATTACAACACGCACATCCATGCATGCAAGATTACAACACGTGCGGACATATCCGTCAAATAAAATTTTACATTAAATTAAGAATAAAATCCATTTTATCCTAGGTATACCTTTCGAATGATGTTGAGCCGGAAGGGCATCAGTCGTACGACGCTAGTGGAGCTTCGTCTCTACTCATGTCCACGTCGAATCTTCAGAAGGACGACTTCTCTAAGTCATGAGTTTGACCTTCTCTTCGCTACTAGACTAAGAAGGTCGGGTGATCAAAGAGCAAAAAAGTTGGCCCAATAAAATAGGAAACAACTCTTGTTTCTTTGGTGGCCGATGGCAAGCTCCAAAACCCAACTCTCCTAGGTTCGGCCAAGGGCACAAAGGAAGAAACCTTTGTTCCAAGCCTTGGCAGAAATTCCTCACTCCCTTGGGGAGGAGTTGGCCGGACCTAAAGCAAGAGATGGAGAAGGAGTAGGTGGCAAGGAGGAAGAGGAGGGGATTAAGCAAGACCAATTATTTAGGTTTTAGACTTTATAACTCTTTATATAGGCTCTAAACTTAATGGGTTATGGGTTAGTGGATCAAATCCATAAGTCCATAACCATTAAGGCTTAATATAATCCATTAAACCCTAATTGATTAAAATAAAACGGGTTTGATTTATAATTAAACCTCTTAAGGCCCAACCCGTCTTCACAAGACGTGCTCCTTTCGCATTTTCGACTTGACAAATATTTCCATATTTGTCATGTGTTTAGTCCAACCAAACTCGATCTCTCTCAATCGTGAGAATCCAATTCTCAAACTCGTCTTTAAGTCTCTTTGAAGGATTCGTTATGCGTGTGACCTTATAGGTTCTCAATTTATATTGGTCGTCCATAATTAATCATTAATTATGGAACGATCATGAGTGACACCTAGTAGTACATCATGATCCCCAATTAATCAAAAAATCAACGGTTGATCTCAGAACCATTTTCGAACCCTTCAGCAGTTACAATGAAGCATGACTCATTCCTTTCACTTGTCTTATACTCACTTGGTTTAGGACATGATCTATTATGTCAGCCCCCACTAGGCTGACTACGTCACACCTAGCCCAAGTAATACTTCCTCGTCTAGTGGATTCTAATTACTTCAACATGCATCCAAAAGTATCATACTCTTCACATGCAATGCTTTAGCCAAAGACTTTGAGTAATAATCCGATGAGTGGCCATAGGGTATACATCTCCTCGTAAGGAATAGTGAATTCTTTGTTGGTTATTCAAACACCTTCGGGCATTTCAACTTATACCCAATCATCCCTTACCCACACCTCCATAGATATGTATCGACTAAGATGTCAAAATATAAGTCTCTATGACCAAGATGACTTGAATACCTCAAGTCGAAGGAAACTCGCACTCGAGCCACAATAAGAGCTTCACTGACATATCTTATATATAGAGAACCATGTGAAGTCTTACAGCATGTCACTCCAATGAACTAGTTACCCATAACCAACATCCACGTTTATCTCTTGACATCACAATGTCTCTAGCCAGTGAGAAGCAACTGCTTGGATAAACCAAGGAGTATAACCCGTGCTAGTCTTACAGAATCGATGATGTTCGAACTCATCAATTCATTGACTAGGAATTATTTTAATACTTCATAATTACACATGTAGAGATACTCACTAGTTGTGATCCAATCATAAATTTTCTCATGCTATGAATCGTATTGCAGACATTCAGTAAATGAGCTTAAGATCCAATCAAACACATATGAAATGTGCACTCGAATAGTGAATCTTTATTTATCAAATAAATAGTCATAAGGTGATTGCCTTAAGACACCTCTCAAACATAACACTATCCCATAAGCCCAACTTGTTGCTTCTCATGCCAAAGTATAATGAGGGTTTTCTAACATAAACCCTTTCATTTCTCCCTCTTTGGCATACATCAAAAAGTCTACTAAGATTTTCAATGTCTTATCTACCAATGATATCATTCATTCACACCTTGATCCAAAATCATCTTAGATCCCTTCACTTTTCTTAGTGGCAAAACCTTTATCACTAAATAAGAGACAATTCTTCACTCTCCCCCTTTTTTATATTCATCCTTGATGGACAAACTCCCTCTAAAGGATTGCTTCCCTTTGACTATTGCACCAATAATGTCCTTGGAGAGTTCCTAAGCTTATAGGAAATCTAAATCATAAAAAATAAGGGTAAAAGTTCAAACTTTAACTTTAACCTCCCTTAAAATTTGATCTCCACCCTAATCAACTCTCTAATTCATTTTCATTGAAAATTTCACCCTTCCAATGCTTCTCTAAGCATATCATAGGGTTAGAAGCAGTTAGGGTATATAGAGGTGCTAATAAATAGCTAAACAACCATTATTCAGCCAAAATCAACTTCGACAGTCGACTATGTCAGCAATCAATCGACTGCCACTACCTTTAGTCGACTGCTCCATGAAGCAGTCAACTGGTTCCTGCATATTACATAAATCAAATTTTCAGAATGAAATTTGAAAAATCATAAGTAATTATATATTTTTCGAAAAATCATGAAATTGTACATTACTTATATCAAGTAAAATAGGTAAAATAATTTTATATTAAAATATCCATTATTTTGAAGGATTGATACAAAGATCAAAACCATTAAAAACTTCAATATTTTTGCCTAACTTATATCAACATCTTCAATGGTAATTGCTATCAAAAGATAGACTTCACAAAGATTTTCTAAAATAATTTTAAAATATTTTTCAAACCCCTATTTTCAATCATGGTCAATGAGCTAAATGCACATAACTTATATATTAGCTTTTCTCATGATCTCTTTCTATGATTGAAAAAGTTTAAGTTCATTTTGATGTACCATATAAGACATTGAACATATCTCAATTTCCTAACATCTCACATGTGTCTATGGTATATCAATACACACACATGTCATCCTATAGGTTTTGTGAAATGTGGATTTTATTCTTCCCTATATCTAAGGTTTCATGCATTATATATAGGTGTATCCATTTGATTCCTTTATCTAAGATTTCAAATAATGCAACTTGTCCCTAAATCCAATTTCAATAAACTTAATGCATGAATTATGATAATGGCATATATAGATTGCATAATTTAAGAATATTTTCTCATGATTCATGATGTCATGACATGATATAGATAAACCTAAGTATTAGCCATGACATAAATCAATCTAAATACTATCATGACATTTTAAATGATCATATGAAGCATGATGTCATGACATGGTATAAGGCAAACAAAGTATGACAAATTTTATAATATCAAGGTATAAAAATACTTAAGTCTTAAGCTTAATTTCATTTTCTAAAATTATACTCAATTTGTCATTATGACAATTTAACCCTCAAGTATGCCAAAACCATAACTTGACACACTTTGACTCTAACCTAATTTGTGCAAATTATGATCAATTTTTCAAATTTTCATAATTTCTATTGGCACATTCTAAAATCTTTTAGGATCAACTTCTAAACTCATTTCCAAGGTATCACATTACCTTGAAAATGTCATAAAGCGTCAACTCTACCATGGTTAAGTTAACTATCCATTCATTTAAGGTTGACACACCATACACCCATCTAGCATGAAGGGATCACACTCCTAGGAACCCAACACCTATTAGAGCTCCTTGGGTTTACAAGGTACTCACTCGGGATAACCTCCCTAAGTACCTTTTTAATGACCCTCTTAGGCTTAGAAGTCTTGGTCATTTTGGTCTCATCTAGGTTAACTTTAGGGATTGCCTCCCTTGTAACCTTGCTAATGATTTTCTTAGGCTTGGAAGCTTTAGTCATTTGAGTCCTATCACGGGCAACTTTAGGGATAACCTCCCTTATGACCTTGACACTCCTAGACCTAGAGCTAGTACCATAGCTATATGGAACACTATAGTAAGTAGGCTTATCTATCTTGGACTTAGGCTTGTGATCCAAACTTTTTCTATCATTGAGTGACTCTTGCCTACCACAACCTTGATTTTGCCCACTAGACCCATTAATCAACTTTTCCATCCTTGTAAGGGTCTTTTCCAAATTTTCAGGTTTTGACCTCAAAACTTGATTTTTTTTTTCTTTTCAATTTCCCAATTTTTGAATTTTTGTTCTTTCTTAGGGAATTCCTCTTTCTAGGCATATGTCTATCTTTCTTAGGATTAATTCCTAGATTGTTCTTATCATGGTTATCTCTAGAGTTCTCCTTAGGTGTTGACTTATCCTTAACCCTAAATTCATGAGATTTTGCACCTAAACAAAAAGCCTTGCTACTAGCATGCTTTTTATGATAAATTGCAAGTGTATTGAAATTCGATATACCACTAGCATGCTTCTTATCATTAATAATTGAGATTGCATTATTAAATATTACCTTAGGGTTTGCCTTAGCTCCCCCTACATGTGAAGCTCCTCCTTTGTCCTTGCTACGGTGCCTCCCCCTAGGACATTGACTCTGGTAGTGCCCGTTTTGGTTGCATCAAAAGCACACTATGTGTTCCTTGCCTTTTCGTATAGGGGCTTCAGTTTCCTTTGACTTTTCTTCCACCTTAAGTGCTTGAGTCATCTTCTTGACTCTTTTTGGGCATTTGCTCTTATAATTATTGGTGCAATCCACCCAGGTCATGATTGACCAGATTCGGGTTGGACTCGAGTAGTGTTTTGATGTTTGACAATGTTTTGAGAATATTGTTGATACAATTGACCTAGGTCATGATTGACTGGACTTGAGTTTGACTCGAGTAGTATTTTGATGTTTGACGATGGTTTAACCATTGTTTGACTATATGGTTGACATGGGGTTGACCATATGTTGGAAAGTCCAAGTCATGGGTACTTGGCATGGAAAGTCCAAGCATGGACCTTGGCAAGGGAAAAGTTCAAGCTTGAGTCTTGGCAATATGAAAGTCCAACATAGGTTAGCAAGGAAAGTCCAAGGGATTTGATATTGGCAGCGTAAAGTCCAAGCGGGAGTCTTGGCAGCATAAGTCCAATGATTGGTGGCGTAAAGTCCAAGCGGGAGTCTTGGCAGCGTAAGCCCAATGTGTCTTGGTGGTGTAGACCACATTTGCATGACAATAACTGATGGAAGCACATGAAGGCTAGCGTATGGATGAACAAGTCATGGATGACTTGGAGGGATTTGATAGGCTTGAGGCTGACAGAAATTGCTAGAAGGCTTAGGTCTAGGCTAAGGGTGGTACAGTAAGTATGAGGGCATTATCCTAGGTGTTAAAACCTCATGGATGAGGTTATCAGTCGATTGATATTATGGGCAGTTGACTGATGTGAGTCGACTAGTGTTCGACTGTAGGAAATGACCTATCAGTTGATTGCCAACATTGGAGCAGTCGACTAATGGCCCGAGCAGTCGACTGATATGGCCATCAGTCGACTGATGGTCGAGTTTTCGGAGATAGAAAGTTTCTGAATCGACTATTAGGGTTTGACAGTCGAGTGATGGCTTGATCAGTGGACTGATGTGCATGATCAGTCGACTGATGATCTATCCATTGGAACTTATCCAACGTGGCTCGGGCCGTTGTGAGACAATGGCTACAAGAGCAGTCGACTGATGGTCTCGATCAGCCGACTGCTAGGTGAAATCTAGCCCGAATGCAGGTTATAAAAGCAGCTCGTGGAGAGGAATTTGGCTATCGATTTCTTGGGTGATTTAGAGCGATTTGTTGGTGCAAATCAGGGTCTTCAAAGCTAGTCTAAGACAATCAACAAGCAAGTTTCCAAAAGATCTTTTGTAAAGTGTTCTTTATATTCTTTTGTTGTATTTACTTGTATATGCTTGTTGTTCATTGTATTACTTAGGGTAATCACTTGTACGAGATTTCTCCACCTTCGACGTGTTGTCGAGAAGGAGCATTTTGATTAGTGGTGTTGTTTGCATCGCTAGAGTTCATTTGAGCTCAATCCGTGGAGTAGGAACCTTGAGGTTTCGAACCACGTTACATCATTATGTATTGGTGTATTTGTATTTGTCTTATGTATCTGTCTCTACATTTGTATTTCTATATTCAGCTATGCTAACAACGATTGTAGAGATGCAAGCATGAACGATACTCATCGACGCATCGAAATGCTATTCACCCCCCTCTAGCGGTCATCAACCTTCCAATAATAATGTCCTATTTCCCTTGTTATGTGATTTTTATTTCTAATACCTATGTTTGAGTTACCTTCTTGGATGGTAGTAGGGGAACCTTGAGGTTGTTCTTCACTTCTCCAGATGTGGAATGCTCCTCTTCTTATTTCGGTGTTGAAGCTCTAACCTCCCCCTCAATCCTAAAGGTGGAGACTACCTCCAACTCTTCTACTTCTTCTTCGAAAGTTGAACATCTTTCAATCTACGAGTCTACATGCTCTTAAGCCAATGAATATTTTTCCTTAGACTCCTCCTCTACTCATGTCAGTGAGGGATTCTCATGAAACTCTACCAATTTGCTCCATAGTTCCTTGACATCCTTAAAATCACCTATCTTAGGCAAGATATTGTTTGGTACCAAATTAACTAGCATTTTGATTACCTTGTCATTTATTTCGAATTTTTGGACTTGTTCCTCGATTCATTTCTTCTTCTTGAGAATTCTCCCCTTCTTATCCTTCGAAGCTTCGAAATCTTGCATCAAAACAATCCAATTTTCTATTTCACACATTATAAAATATTCCATCCTACCTTTCTAATACCTAAAATCGTCACGGTCGAAGACGGGTGAAGCTAGGATGTTGTATCTAAGTCCATCATTGAGAAACTCCATTTCTCTTCTACTACTCTAATATTTGCTCTCGCAACGATTAGTCCTTGAAGAGTAGCCTTACTTTGATACCAATTGTTGGGGACCATTTGGTGGGCTAGAGGAGGGGGGGGGGGGGTAAATAGTGATTGTCGATTTCTCTCGATTGCGTTAGCGTGTTCATGTCTCTACAAAACATTAGCACAGCGGAATAGACAAAAACAATAGAAACGAAAACACGACACAAACACAACACCAACCACACACAAACACAATACCAATTTTATGTGGTTCGAAATCAACCCCAGTGCTTAGGCGATTGATCTCGATTCTCGACAGATTGACAATGATAGATCGACCCATCCCTTCCACTACAAGAAAATAGAATTTTAGAAATAAATTTTTAAAATGGAATTTAAATCTATTTTAAATATTTATAAATTAGACATGGATTTACAATAAAATTACTGATTTTTTATATATATATAATTTTAAAATAGAATTTAAAATTAATTATAAATAAATTTTTATAAATAAAAATAAATACCGATTAGAAATTAAATTTGATATGAAATTATATTTATTATAAAATATGTTTAAAATAATTTTAAACAAAAAAATTCTATTTATAATTTATATAAATTTAAAAAATTAAAAATTATACATTTACTTATTTTTAATAGACTAAAGCTTTATTTATTTGATGGACAATAATCTATAAATTGTGCATGTATTTTTTACTCTATGATGCAGAATAATAAACTTTGAAAGGTCATGACTTTTGCCTCTTGATGACCATGGGACACATAATATATGAAATCAAAATTTATTCAGAGATCTATAATGATTACAATAAACCATGTAATGAACTAGTTTTAGGCTCAAAAAGACGATTTAAACCTTTTTTTTTGGACGTTTCAAATGATACTCATCCTATTTTTATATTATTTTTTATTTTATTTTATAATGGAGAGGGGCATTTTTATCTTTTGTAGAGTTGAGAATTTCGAGTCTATTTAAACATCTATTTAATTGTTTTTGAGTAGTTTTTTTTTTATCAATAATATTTCATCATTTCTTTCTTTTTCAAAACGATGAATTTTGATTGCCTACTTTTTTAGTATTATGCCGAATCAATGAGACTTTAGAAGATTGTTTTCGATATTCAAGTTTGAATCAACGGAACCAATATAGATTCCGCTGCATCACTCCAAATAGTTAAGATAAATGTTGATTAATGATGATGGTCAAACAATATGATTGATGATGTTTTATTTGCATTTGTATTAGTAATTTAGGCAACCAAATTTTAAACATGATTTTTTTTTCATAGGACAACAAGGATCTTTACACATAAGAAGTTGCAACGTAGGGACAAGTGGCCTCTACTTGTGCTTTATCAAAATAGTTTAAGAATTTCTTTGGCTCTATTTGTGCTTTCAAAGGACTTATTTGTATTTAATATTTCTAGGACCTTTTCAAAAAAGTGAAACTTAATAACCTGGCTTGCTCCTATTCTTTCCCTCCAGTCCCGTGCGTCCGTTCTTCTCACCATGGCTTTTTTCATCGCCCACCATTGTGGTTTCCCTCTCGTGCATCCCGTCTTCTCACCTCAAAGTGAAGGCAAAGGAGGAGGCAAAGGAGAAGGGGTCGTTGGATTGTTTTTCATCACTGCTCTCTATTGTTGTTCACTAGTTGCTATTGATGGATTGTTTTTTCGCTGTCATATTGTTGCCGGTAGACTTCCACTTCATGAAAAAGGAGAAGGGGTCGCATATGAAGGCAAAGACAAGTTCATCGTCGATAGACTCCGAGGCAATATAAGGGAAAGTAGCGGAGGAAGGTGACTTGGTGGGCACCAGAGAAGTCGGCTAGGATTTATCTCTTGATCTCACTATTATACGACACTTTAAAATTATATTTATCTTTCTTCGAATTTTAACAATGGATCATAATTGTCATTTTAGGGTTTTGGTCATTTATAAAATTGATAAGGAATATATGTGTTTTCTTTTCAGGCTTGTACTGAAGTACGAAGAAGGGGTTCAAAATTTTCTTACACAAGCTAGGAATTATGCCACAACACATAAAGTAATCTTATTTCCTTGCAAACATTGTCAAAATAAAAAGTATATGAAATTTGAATAAGTGTATGATCACTTAATTATGAAGGGGATTGATCCTTCATACACTATTTGGATCTTCTATGATAAAAGTTATACCTCACAATTTCAAAGTGAAGGCAGGTTAAGAGGAGCTCAAGAAGAGGATGTAAGTAGAGAGACATATCACTTATATAGAGATGTCTTTGTGACAGAAGAAGAGGTTGAACATATTATGTTTGAGACATGAGACTATAAGTTTGCTAATTTATTAGATGCAGAAGCTCCTCTCTTCCCTGGTTGTACAACTTATACAAAGTTGTTAGCAATTGTCACATTATATAATTATAAGTCCACTAATAGTCACATTGATAATAGTTTAAAGTGCTTCTTAATATCTTAGATGACATGCATCCAAAAAAAAATACACTTCCAAAAAATATTTACTGAATGAGAAAGTTATTGAATCCATTTGATTTAGGATATGAGAAGATTCATGCTTGCCCGAATGATTATTGTAAATTTAGAAAGGAGCTTAAAAATTAGGACTCATGCCCAAAGTGTGGTTCCTCAAGATGGAAGGTGGACAAAATCATTACTAAAGTTTGTAAAGGAATTCCAAAAAAGGTGCTACGGTATTTTCCTATGATACCTAGATTGAAAAGGATGTTTAAATTAAGAAGAAATGGTGGAAGACTTGATTAGGTTCTCCAACCACAAAAGTTAAGATCATATGATTTGTCATCTAGTTAATTCAGTAGTTTGGGATACAATAAATCATAAGTAGCTAAATTTTACATCGGATCCTAGAAATCTATAGCTTGGTCTTACAACAAATGGATTCAATCCTTTTGGTAACCTTAGTCCTAGATATAATTGTTGGTCAATTATTTTGGTTAATTACAATATTCCTCCATTGATGTGCATGGCGAAAGAAAATTTTATGATAACACTACTTATTCTAGGCTCAAAACAACTAGGAAATGATATAGATGTATATTTGGAACCCTTTGTGGAGGAATTGA
The DNA here is from genome assembly GCA_025175895.1 of Wurfbainia villosa. Lineage (NCBI taxonomy): Eukaryota > Viridiplantae > Streptophyta > Magnoliopsida > Zingiberales > Zingiberaceae > Wurfbainia > Wurfbainia villosa. The sequence continues at coordinate 120,973,950 of CM045987.1, read as the reverse complement.
AGGAGTAGTGGGACACATTTGTGGAGGCGTATGATGCATTTAGTAAGTCAATGTTCAATCTGCTGGGTATTTTGATGTGGATAATCAATGATTTTTCAACTTATGAAAATCTAGTTGGATGTGCCACAAAAGGTAATTTTGGTTGTCTGATATGTGGTGAAGATGTATGTTATATGTCTCTTAAATATATATTAAAAACTATGCATACTTGGGCCAGGAGAGATTCCTTGCTTCTATCATCAATTTCGTTAGACAAAGAAATGGTTTAATGGGAAAAAAGAGAGAAAAGGGAAATCTAAACCTTTGATTGGGTTAGAAATTTTCAATACAGTGAAAGACATTGAAAATGATCGGGGTAAAAAATAAAAGGGTGAGACTATCAACAGTACTACAAAGAAAAAGAGGAAGAAATAGGATAATTCAAAAAAGGTATAACAACTAGTTTAAATGTGGAAGAAAAAGTCAATCTTTTTTAATTTACTGATACTGCTGCTACCTTTTTTTCGTAAATAAGGTGAAAAGTGTGGGAGATCGATCAGCCGCCTAGAGGGGGGTGAATAGCCCTCTTTCATTGGATGCCGGTATTTGCTCGTCTACAAAACTAATTAGCGCAATGGAAATAATAAAGCAAGACAAGCAAATAGAAATAACAAGAAAACAAACGCTAACAAAATAGTATAACGTGGTTCACGGCTACGCTGCTAATCCACGGTCCCCGATTCGTCCTCGGTGAATCACTCCGCCAAAACAAATCCACTAATGGTCTCTCCTTTGCACCAAACTAGGTGGAGGTATGTCACGCCCCGAAGGAGACTCCGCCAGACAAAAATCCGACAGCATCTCCCCTGTACGGGTGACAATCCCAATTTACATACAAGGCCTACACGGCCACTATACATCGGTCAACACGACCGAAATCCAAACTCACACGCAGTTATATAATTTGGCCTCAGGCCATCAACCAAAATAAATGATAAACAGTCTACCATAAATCGACTTACCCCATCTGCCATCTGGGCAGGAATACTCACCAAAATCCAATCAAACCAAAATCCGAATAAGGTCCATACGGACACCAAAAATCCAAATACAAAATCAATCTCTAAACCTATACATGTCCTCTAACCAAAATATCCAAACCATAAAGCAAATACCCAAATAAAACATTTACGACGAGTGGGGTCCGGCAGCTGCACTCTCCTGACAGCTTCATCCTGAAATAGATATAAACCAACGGGGTGAGTTCAAAGAACTCTGCGGGTATAGTAGATATGCATAGTAAGGTATAGCTAACAATAAAAATATCATGCCAGTACAGTCTCACATAAATAGGGTATGCAAGCAAGAAATACAAAATGATCAGACTTACAATCTCTACTACGATATAGGAGCATGTGCACGACTAATAGAGTCGACCATATATAAACATGTATCTGCATGACAATCATATGCACATCCAAGGCATCAATACAATAATGCAAAGAAACAATACAAAATGCAATCCTGCACAATGCATGCCGTGCCAATGACATGGTCACCCCTGACGCCAGTCAGCCGCCTCACACGCAATGGTGAAGCCGAGTGGGTAGGGCTATGACAACTGTGCACTCTGCCATCACTGCTCCTGAGTGACCGAGTGGACAGGATGCTGTCGGAGTACACCTATCCTCCTGCCCCAAACATAGTGGGGGAGCTAAGCTCTCATCTCCGGTGTCATAGACGGAGGAGGGATCCTCGCTACCACGCCTGCTGCCGCTACCCATGAGCGGACCAGCGGAGCCTGACAGAGCAACTGCACACACCCTCCTGATGTACCACTAACCCATGAGTGGCAGTGTGTGCAGGCCATGTAACTAGCTGCGGGCTCAACAATAATGGAACCCCGTCCAGCCAGCATGCAATCATGCAAAAATGGTGCATGATACTAAAGCATGTAAATCCTACTCAAAATACCTATCCGAATAATATGTACAATCAATATGTACATATCCATAATCCAAATAACTATGATCCAAGTCAAACAGGGAAATATAATCATATCCTATCACATGCATGTATCTAGTAGGCACTAAAATCATACCAGACATATAAACATGAAAAAGTTATTGTAAGCTATCCTAACTAGCATATCAACTTGACTTAATCTAAAAGTTAAGTCAAAATACCCGCCTGAATATATATCCGCAAGAATGAACCAAATCGTCACGACTGTGATCCTGCTGCGATCAAACTGACTATAGTCAAGCACAGAAATACAATTCACCGACAAATCGAATAATTAATCGATTTCCTTCATAACCCTATTAACCCAAACTAATTTCCAATCCTTGTCCACAAATATCCATACAATTAATTTAGCCCAATTAATTCCAAATCAATTTACCTAATTCATCACTTACAAAAATATCCTCAAGATCAAACAATATCACCCAAATCCCATATCCTCCGAATACCATAACGATCAACCAATAACTCGAATCAACCCAAATCGACCGATCAAGCTCACCCGCCTAGAAATTCCAACCGATACCAATATCCCCAAATCGATCCCCAACTCAAATTTCAAATGACTCAAACAATATTCACAAATTACACATCCACCAAATCAAACAACCAGGCAAGGAAGAAACTAGTTCATGTTATACTGCGATGGAATTTCCCCCAATCGCTCGGTTAACGAGGACCGTCGATGCCCTAATAGTTCGCTCGACAACCTCCGGCCGAAATCACTGAAGGTGAAAACGACGGTCCGTCGGTGGGCCGCAGCGTCGCGCGAAGGAGTGGCGGCTGACACAGGGAAGGGCACTATTGCCGGCGCTTGTGGAGGGACGACCGGTCTCGGCGTCGGGCAACGGAGGGGAGCCCGGCGCGTACCGCGGTGGACGGCGAGCTCGCGTCGCGTCGGGCGGCGGTGCTCGCGGGAGCGCAAACTAGGGTTGCGGCTGTGGACGGCGTCGGCTCGAGGAAAGGCGTCGCCGGCGAAGAAGAGGGCGCCGGCGTCGGGCTGCTGGCGGCAGACGCGAAGAGAAGGCGGCGATTGCGCGAAAGGGGAGGGCGTCGGGCAGAAGGAACTGCCGATCGGCGAGGAAAGAAAAAGAAAGGAAAATAGCATTTTAGTTTTTTTCCGGTTTAGGTTAATACCCTTTAAATAGACCCCACAAAAGCCTATTTATTTTATCTCCGAAAAATATCTCGTACGGAGTCCGTTTAAATCCAGAAAAATTCCTAAAAAATCCCGAAAAATTTCCAGGATTATTTCCTTAATTATTTGGCCATTAATTTAATATTTTAAATTTTCTTGTATTTAACATTCTCTCCCACTAATAAAAATTTGGTCCCCAAATTTCCTACTCGTATATTAGTACGAGATGTCCCAACAACCATCTCAAGCATCTGGAGACAAGTCACACCTCAAGTGACTAAGTGGGGTTACTGATATCCCTTAAAAATCAAATCACACCTGCTTCTAGCAGCCCTTCCAAAGTATGAATAGTATCTTCATTTCGACCACCTATAATAAGTACCTAACTGTACCAGAGTGGAGCTCGATATCCGTGACCTGTTAAAGACTATCCATAATCCAAAGGTAAATCCTGAACCGCTATCACATACGATACTCACAGATCCTCCATGAACTGGAAATCGCCATAGTATAACCTATCCAGCGATCCAACAAACTCATCGTATGGATCGAACGAAAATGAGCGGACTTAGCTAATCATACTAAGTCCTTTCCGAATTCCAAATAATCTCCCAACACCGTCCATCATACTAGGCTCCCACTTTCCTCTTGGTACAGAACCTTACTGATTATTTATATACCACCTTTACCAGACTTCCAAATCAACTATATTCCGCATGTCGTTCCTCCACGGAGAACGTTTCAATACTTACTATTTTCCGGATACAATCTTAAACATCTGCAACATATACAACCTATTGCAATCTTCAGCAATACCTATCAAAATATCGTGACCAAGTCTCGTGGCTCTCGGAGTAATGCAAAAGGCACTACTTACGGGCAACGACATGCTACCACGACCGGGACTCATAGCCAGTCAATATGCCATGTAGCTATCTAGCCACCTACTAGATACAAATTCCAATATCACTAATTCCGAACCGGTAGAGCAAAAGTACAACTCTATGATAGATGCTCTCTATCATCACAACAGGAATCTATCTGTTGTTCCTGAATCAATAGTAACTCTTCCTAAATTCAAATGTAACTACACAGTAGCTAGCTAAAATCTCATAAGCATTTCTGCTCCTCACCTCTACAAAACAACATAACAACTCCTGCTAGGTCCACGTCATATATATATATGACAACCCATCTCGTAGTTACTCTTTTGACATAAACATGGGATACGCCTCGATCAACTAAATCAGAAACTCTCCATTCTCTGAAACATCGCATCCGCATATAAATTAACTTTCCTTTCACCTGAGAATGATCACACAACACTGGTGTAAAAGTCAACCATCGTCTGAGTCTTGAAACTAGGTTCACAAGCTTCAGACTAAATAAATTCCATCACCTTCCTGATCCAACCAGTCAGCGATGTAATACCGCTAGAGCATCCTATCCATATCTATGGTAATGATCAAATCAATACCATAAAACCATCATCTACGGTGGCCGAGTGCTCAACTCCAACTGCCACCATCATAAATGATCCAATCGTGTCCAGAATACACGATTTCCTAAATCCCTGGACGACTAAGTCGTCATAAGTCAAACAAGATAATCAAACCTCGTACAATTCATACCAACTATGAAATTGTCACCACTATACACCTGCATCCTCTTTACTCTAGGCTGATGATATATCAATCATCCCTATAACTTTGATAATTGTATGACACCCTGTCACTACAATATCAACACACCAATCATAAATCAATCCTAGAGTATACACAGGTGTCCTATAGCTGATCTAAATAGATTCTCAATCCACCATGAAGGATATTCATTTCCTTCTACCACTACCGCATTCCATCATCGATAATCGATGTACAACCTCAAAGGTTCATCTCTCATTGAACAACGAGTTCCAGAGCTCCTCAAGAAATGAAATACTGGGATAAATAAATATCCCATCCAACACCTCCTTTAATTGGAACTTAAATTCTTCCAATTCCTATAGTGTTAAGCAACACTGATACAAACTAAATTATCCCCTGAAAAATCGTCATTCTAACAAATACCTCTTGGCATCATCAACCTTGCCAATTCTGAAAGACCGATCGATAACGATATCTAAGCAACTCGATTGGCTTACAGCCAATTGAATGACATTGCCTTGAGTACATCACGAGCTTTAACAACCTTGTGCGCTTTACACTAGCCCTCAGCCAACGCACCATAAGTAAAAATATTAGGCTCGTAAAAATAACATTACCTCAGTACCAAATAAATTATCTCACAGTAGGGGATCTTCGATATCGAAACTATTTTCGAAATCACTCCAATCGCCTACTCTACTTGCCTATACAGCGGCAAGCCTAGAAGTTCCTCCAACACTACATCTGATTACTCTCGAATTATACAGGCATCCGAGAGACCTTATACCATCATGTCACAATCATAACCTCCAAGTTAATATCCAGATATTCACATTATATCAACCAAGTCAACTATAAAACAATTAAGTCAACTCTCCCACCATAATATAACATTTCCATCAATCAACCTCTAAACATCCAAAATCATTTTCATACCCCTTTGATAATCATCACAGTAATCACCTCAACATCTCACCTATCAGTGGAAACACTATTAATCCACATGATCCAAATATAAAAATCTTTTTAATCCTATCAGTGTATGTTTTAACCACAGATATCTGTAAACACCTGTATCTCTCAATATATCATCAAGTAAGGTAAACTATAGTAATACCTCAATGATCAATCCTTCAATCATCTACAACTCCTTTCGAGTAAAGATGTAAACTCATCCAACTTCTGCTCTTAATGGATTCCCTATTTCACAGTGATCGAGAAAAAGAATTCGAAATATGAATCTTGTATACACCTCTTCCTATCATTTTCTTCAAGAACCATACAACCAGTCTCATATCTCCACAAGTGCACAAATCACTTCTGATAGCGGCATATATCTGAGGAGAAAACTTAAATCCATATTCATGTTTTCCACTGGGAAATGAGGTGTTTCATCCATCTTTCATTCCCGGGACAGAGCCTTGATCAATATCGAACATCAACATGGGAACGAAATAATGTCACGTGAATTCAGCTAGAAAAGCACGTTCACGACTCCTACCGTTACCTTATCCGAAGTGTAGGTTATTATCACTAGATTGACTACACTATTCTCTTGAGACACTTGTTGCAGTCATTTTATAAATATGACTCACCCTAATGCCTCCCGCTAGGATCTGATGGAAAAATCCAACTATCCTAATCCAAATGTAAGCAAATAAATTGGGGGTGATCGAAGGCAACTCAATCACTATCTTAAACCATTAAGTGGAGGGGGTAAACTCCGCGAGTCTATTAAACTCTATAGTGAAACTCCATTATCAATTGATCACTCAACTTAAGCTTCAAGAATTCCTCAATAATGAGTCATACAAAATAACCTAGAGAAATACCATCTCTCGAAAACATCCTGAACCCATGATCCCGTAATGGGTTATTTCCCCAAATAAATTTCTTCTACATATTCCACCAAGTAACAACTTGATCATTGAAATAGTAAGAAACTATCTCCACTCCTATATAAATACCAGTTAGGTACTTATCAGTACCTTCAATGTTATCAATCTAAGGCTCAAGCCGCTCAAGAATCAAAATCCCTATGGAACTTCGTAACTTAAACCTCCAAGGACTGTATCCACAATAGTATACATTCTTTGTCCATTGCCCCACAGAGTAATAATCTGCCTAGTATAATCAGTGAAAATCTCTAACACTGTAGTCCTTGATTTCCACAACCAATGTAACGACTTGACCCCTGCTTTCTGACTCGATATCAGTCAGCTCTCAAAGACAATTCATCTTTTCGATACTGAGTTCAAGACTTACGGCTGAGCGAGTTGTTCCGTGGTCAACTCCATCTACGATTACAAATAGTGACCAACACACTTAAATGGTATTTCACTGTTATCCACTAAACACATAGCCAAATCTAACTCGAGTATAAATACTACGAACTCCATTTGGTCACCTTGGTGGCGACCCTACTACGAGTCCGCATGAGCCAAAACTCTATAGACCCTTCTGGCAACACCATAGCCAGAGATCTCACTGTCCTCTTGCGTGGTTACCTTGCACCACGTCTCGGTGCAGGAGCACGCTCACCTCGTCTCATATCTGTTAAATTATTACAGATGCTACTAGAACAGATGTTACTAGAAGTAAAAATATATAAAATTTTCATCATACCTATTTTGCCGCAGGAGAGGTTCTGTCGCTGCCAAATCCCCATATATACATCGTCATAAATCCTCGAATTTACGAAATATAAAAATCGTCGGAAATCAATACCAAACCAAAATTTTCCAAATTACCTTGTAAACACCGCCAAATGTGAACTCGAAAAATCCAAAAATCCCCTAGGAACTCGAAAACCTAGGCGCTCTGATACCAAATAAATTGTCACGCCCCGAAGGAGTCCCCGCCAGACGAAAATCCGACAGCATCTCCCCTGTACGGGTGACAATCCCAATTTACATACAAGGCCTACACGGCCACTATACATCGGTCAACACGACCGGAATCCAAACTCACACGCAGTTATATAATTTGGCCTCAGGCCATCAACCAAAATAAATGATAAACAATCTACCATAAATCGACTTACCCCATCGCCATCCGGCGCAGAATACTCACCAAAATCCAATCAAACCAAAATTAATAAGGTCCATACGGACACCAAAATCCAAATACAAAATAAATCTCTAAACCTATACATGTCCTCTAACCAAAATATCCAAACCATAAAGCAAATACCCAAATAAAACATTTACGGAGTGGGGTCAGAATGCACTCTCTCGGACTTCATCATCACGAAATAGATATAAACCAACGGGGTGAGTTCAAAGAACTCTGCGGGTATAGTAGATATGCATAGTAAGGTATAGCTAACAATAAAAATATCATGCCGAGATCTCACATAAATAGGGTATCTGCAAGAAATACAAAATATGTACTTACCAATCTCCTACTGATATAGGAGCATGTGCACGACTAGAAGTAATAGAGTCGACCATATATAAACATGTATCTGTATGCATGACAATCATATGCACATCCAAGGCATCAATACAATAATGCAAGAAACACAATACAAAATGCAATCCGTAAAATGCATGCGTATGCGAATGACATGGTCACCCCGACGCCTTGATCGCCTCACACGCAATGGTGAAGCCGAGTGGGTAGGGCTATGACAATCGTGCACTCTGCCATCATCGCTCTGAGTGACCGAGTGGATGTGATCTTTGTCGGAGTACACCTATCCTCCCCGCCCCAAACATAGTGGGAGCTAAGCTCTCATCTCCCGGTGTCATAGACCAGAGGAGGGATCCATGTCCGCTACGCTGCCTCGTCGCTACCCATGAGCGGACCAGCGAGCCTGACAGAGCAACTGCACACACCCTCCTGATGTACCACTAACCCATGAGTGGCAGTGTGCGAGCCATGTAACTAGTCATGGCTCAACAATAATGGAACTCCGTCCGGTAGCATGCAATCATGCAAAAATGGTGCATGATACTAAAGCATGTAAATCCTACTCAAAATACCTATCCGAATAATATGTACAATCAATATGTACATATCCATAATCCAAATAACTATGATCCAAGTCAAACAGGGAAATATAATCATATCCTATCACATGCATGTATCTAGTAGGCACTAAAATCATACCAGGCATATAAACATGAAAAAGTTATTGTAAGCTATCCTAACTAGCATATCAACTTGACTTAATCTAAAAGTTAAGTCAAAATACCCGCCTGAATATATATCCGCAAGAATGAACCAAATCGTCACGACTGTGATCCTGCCTCGTGACCGAAACCTGCATAAAGCATGACTATAGTCAAGCACAAAAATACAATTCACCGACAAATCGAATAATTAATCGATTTCCTTCATAACCCTATTAACCCAAACTAATTTCCAATCCTTGTCCACAAATATCCATACAATTAATTTAGCCCAATTAATTCCAAATCAATTTACCTAATTCATCACTTACAAAAATATCCTCAAGATCAAACAATATCACCCAAATCCCATATCCTCCGAATACCATAACGATCAACCGAATAACTCTGGAATCAACCCAAATCGACCGATCAAGCTCACCCGCCCTAGAAATTCCACCGACAGCCAATATCCCCCAAATCAGATCCCCAACTCAAATTTCAGCGACTCAAACAATATTCACAGCCGACACATCCACCAAATCAAACAACCGGTAGGCAAGGAAGAAACTAGTTCATGTTATACCTGCGATGGAATTTCCCCCAAACTGCTCGGTTCACCGGAACGAGGACCTGCCGATGCCCTAATAGTCTGCTCCGACAACCTCCGGCCAGAAATCACAGCGAAGGTGAAAAACGACGGCGGTCCGGTGGCTGCAGGCGTCGCCGACGAAGGAGTGGCGGCTGACACAGGGAAGGGCACTGTTGCCGGCGCTTGTGGAGGGACGACCGGTCTCGGCGTCGGGCAACGGAGGGGAGCCCGGCGCGTACCGCGGTGGACGGCGAGCTCGCGTCGCGTCGGGCGGCGGTGCTCGCGGGAGCGCAAACTAGGGTTGCGGCTGTGGACGGCGTCGGCTCGAGGAAAGGCGTCGCCGGCGAAGAAGAGGGCGCCGGCGTCGGGCTGCTGGCGGCAGACGCGAAGAGAAGGCGGCGATTGCGCGAAAGGGGAGGGCGTCGGGCAGAAGGAACTGTCGATCGGCGAGGAAAGAAAAAGAAAGGAAAATAGCATTTTAGTTTTTTTTTTCCGGTTTAGGTTAATACCCTTTAAATAGACCCCACAAAAGCCTATTTATTTTATCTCCGAAAAATATCTCGTATGGAGTCCGTTTAAATCCAGAAAAATTCCTAAAAATCCCAAAAAATTTTCAGGATTATTTCCTTAATTATTTGGCCATTAATTTAATATTTTAAATTTTCTAGTATTTAACAAGGTAACCTTTACAATCAAGATCACTCTTCTTACAATAAGAATGAAGTAAAAACAAGTAAGAAGAGTTTAAAGCTTGTGGAGCACTTGAAAAATCACTTAAAGCATAAGCATTAATCCCTCAAAGCTCCACACCCTCTCTTTTTATAGAGAGGAAGCTTTTCTTCCCGTTGGCCGCCTTCACCGACTCAAGGACCGAGTCATGAGTTGTGAAACTCGCCTAAGCTCCATGTGCGAATTACTAAGCCCTGTAAGACTCCAACGCACATATCAAATCACACTAACAACCTAACTTAAACCCTTTGCCACACACATCAAAACCATATCACGGTAAGAGATTGCCCTAATAATCTCCCCCTTTTTGATGTGTGGCAATCCGTTTAAGTTAGGTAAAAACATTTGATAGAAATTTATAAGGTAAGAAAGCATGTAAACATAAACATGATATAGCAACATGCAACTCCCCCTTAATCCATGAAACTCCCATCCATATTTCTCCCCTTATCATAATTTACTTAAACATAATTATTTCTCCCCCTTTGACACCATCAAACAGATTAATACTAAGTTATAAACACATGACATCAAGTCTAATAGAAGGAAAATACCAAAAATTGTTTTAAGATCTGAGTGATTTTGAGCCACCACGATCAGCTATCGATATAATGATCGACTAGCACAAGGAAATCAATTTCGATTTTACGAACGAATTTCAGAAATGCATTAAAAATTCTAGAAAATTCGAAAAATCATGAAATTTGGGGAACATAATTCTTGTAAGTATATCTATTAATGAAAAATAGTTTTTCATGAAAAATCATTAGATTTTATTATTTTTGCCAAAAATTCAAAAGCTTTAAAAACCACTAGGTTTTTTATCATTCTAGTATCAAGTTTACTACCTAGTTTTGCATCCAATTGTTTCAAAACATGAATACACAGATTTTAGGGTAAGAAATTGTTTTGAAAATGTGTGAAATATCCAACCATGATCTTTGGGTAATAAGTCTATTAATTAAACATAAGTCTTCCCCATGATTGGTCTATTATTGCTATTTGATACCTTAAATGACCATCTAAATGTCATAGGCATTAGTGGACATTTGTATCATCCTAACATCTCACTCATGCTAAGTTTGCAATCAAGGTAGCCTATGGTGAGTGTGAGATGCATCCTAGAGGTATTTGTATATACTTAACCATTGTATTCATGCAATTCTATCAAGGTTAAGTATCAACCTAACAATCCTCATGATCATAAGGGCATATATGAACTAATTTCACATTATGATCATGAAACACATGTATTCATCAATTTATAGTCATGCATTAGGTATTATTTCATGATAATAAGCAAAGTATCACCTAAAGCATGATTTAAGTCTTATTTCTCATGATTATGTGCCAAATATCAAAATCATAAATCATGATTGCAAACATACATAGCAATTCCATTAAATATCATGATTTAAGCATTATTATCTATTTATAGGCACATTATCATCACCTAACACTATTTCAAAAATGTTGTCCCGCCATCCTAAGTCAACCAAAATATGATATAGGTCAAGTCCATATGGTTGACTACCCTAGGGTTTTCCTAACCCTTAAGGATGGATTTTGAAACCCAAAATAAGTTCTTGCCTATGGGGTTCACTAGAAATTCCTTAGGAATCCATTTTCTAGCTATTACCTTCTTCTTATCTTGTCCCCTAGCAATTAGGCATTTATAGGCCTTTTCATTTTTCTTTTCTTTATATCCTAGGCCTTTCTTGTTAAAAATTGCTCTTTGGCTCCCAATTATCATGTTCAAGGTGTTGGAGCCTATAGTAAACTTTTCTAGGGCTTTGGTTAAATAATCTACTTTCAACCACGTTATATCTTGTGTCTCTGTTCTTTGCTTGTGTTGCGTGCATTTTTCTTCTTCATATTTCATTCTTGTTGCTGAAGAGAACCCTCCAAGCTTCGCATGCTTCCCGACGTTGAAAGGAAGCTGGAAAATCCTTCTACAACTGCATCATTTACCACATTGGAGTGCAAGTTATTTAGCTCTCTATTCATTATCTTTTAATGAATTTGTTATATTACTAAACTAATACTACGAAATGTCTTGATGGTTACTTGTAGGTGTCCTTGTTAAAATCATAACTTACATATGATGCACGTTAAAAAGAATATATGCAACAATGTTATAGGCACATTATTAAACGTGAAGAAAAAAAATCAAAGATAGTGTTAATGCCCGCAAAAGATTTGATGCACTTAAAAATTAAAGAAGAATCACATCCTAAAAAAATAGGAGAAAATATGTATCACTTGCCTATTGCACCTTACACATTATCTAAAAAAGAAATGAATGTATTTTGCTCTAGGTTGAAGAAAATAAAGTTACCAGATGGCTATAGTTCAAATATTGGTAATTGTGATTCTTTAAAAGAGCATAAGCTTATTGGCATGAAACCTTATGATTGTCATATTCTAATATAAAAATTGCTATCTGCATTGAGAAGTTATTTATCAAAAGGTTCACATAATGCTCTATTTACATTGTGTGCATTTTATAATGAATTATATAAAAGAGTGTTAGACAAGAACCGTTTACAATAACTCAAGGAGAATATTGTTGAAACTTTATACATGTTAGAAAGGTATTTCCACCAACTTTCTTTACCATTTCGATTCATTTGACAATTAATTTAGTAAGAGAGGCTCATTTCTATGGACTAATCCACTTCCACTGGATGTTTCCATTTGAAAGGTAATAAATATTATACAAAAAATTAAATTTTTCTATAAACAACTCTTAATTGTGAATTTTATTTTATTATTTAGATTTATGAAAATTATTAAAGGTCATGTGAAGAACCAAGTAAGGTTAGAGGGTTGCATAGCTGAGTGTTATCTTGCAGAAGAAAAAAAAAAAGAGATTTTGTAGTGCATATTTTCAAAATGCTGCTAGTATTAATATTCGTTCTAATCGAAATAAGGATTTAGAGAATGAATTAATGGAAGGTCGCCCAATTTGTAAAAGAAAAGAAAGGATTTTAGAAGACCATGTGTTGCAAGTCACACATCGATATTGTAGGGATCGATTTGTGCATGCTAGAAGGGGTGAATAGAAATTTCTTCGATTCATCGTTCGTTTGCGTTCGTGCTTGTCTACAAGTGTTAATACACAGTAAAATACAAATACAAATACAAATATAAATAGACAATATAAAATTAAAACAAGCACAAGACAAAGGATTTTATGTGGTTCGGAACTTACGATTCCTACTCCACGGTCAAGCTCTAGTGATGCACACACCACTATCAACTTTTCCTTCTTAGAAACAATCTGGAGTTAGAGAAACCTTGTTCAACAAGTTTATATTACATCAAAAAGGCTCTCCCTAAGGGTGTCAATGTCTCATATCCCAATAAGATCTTACAATCTCCCCCTTGGTCCAAAAACATCTAGAATGCTTTCACTCTTCGTAGTGATAAGTCTCATATCACTAAAGAGAGACAATCCTCACTTCTCCAAATTCTCTCCCTCATGAGGAAGAATACATTCATCATCTCATGATGGATAATCTCCCCCTAAAGGCTTGCTCCCCCTTGACCATTGCACCAACAGTGTCCTTGGAGAGTCCCTAAGCCTATAGGAACACTAAACCATCAAAATTAAGGTTAAAAGTTCAACCTTGAACTTTCACACACATTAAGCTTGATACACACCCAAACAACTATCCTAATTCATATCCAATGAATTTTCACCCTTCCAATGCTTTCCAAAGCATATTCTAGGGTTAGGAGCAGTTAGGGTAGCCTAACATAGCTGAAATATAGGCTAAACATCCTTGTTTATCCGAAATCAGCATTGATAGTTGACTCTGTCAGCCAGCAGTCGACTGACCTTGACTCCAGTCGACTGCCAATAGCAGCAATCAATTGATTTATGCAAATACAAAAATTCAGTTTCAGAAATGAAATTAAAAAATTCATAAGTAATTATACATAATTTGAAAAATCTTGAAACTTCATACGTATAATACTTAAGTCAATCATAATGGGTAAAAAATATTTGAAAAATAAAATACCAATTAAATATTGAGATTGATACAAAGTTGAAAAATAAAGAAAAACTTCAATGTTTTAACTCTAATTTGTATCAACTTCATCAATGGTGATTGCTATCAAAAGATAGACTTCACCAAGGTTTTCTAAAATGATTTTGAAATGTTTTTAAAACCTTATATTGAACCATGGTCTATGGGCTTAATGCACATGACTTGTACATATGCTTTCCTCATTATTCATCCATGGTATAAGATGAGTTTTAGTTCACCTAGATGCAAAAACTATGCACCTTGAACTTAACTCATTTCCTAGCATCTCACATGTGTCTAGGGTGTATCAATACACACACATGCCAATGTGAAGTGAGATGTGAGTTTTATTCATCCTAAACTAAGGTCTCATGCATTTTTCTAAGGCAACACTATTTGATTCCTTTATACATGTGACTTCAAATCATGTCATTGTCCTTAAATCAATTTTAAATAACTTAAATGCATGAATAATGATTATGGCATAAATGATAGCATAAATAAACATGTGCCAATAATCATGATGTCATAGCTTATGATTAAATCTAAATACACATGACATAAAACCTTAACCCTAAGCATGATCATGACATTTTATATGATTAAAAATAAGAATTATGTCATGACATGTTATATGACAATCAAGACATGACAAATAAAAAAGCAAAGGTATAAGAATACCTAAGTTTTAGTATTAATTGCCATTTTTTAATATAAATTCATTTTGCCTTAATACTACTTATCTTCCAAGTATGCCAAAAACCCAAAATGACATATCAAGACCTCTAATCCTTAATTGTGCCAATTTGATCAAATTTTCATAATTCTCAAAATATATTGGCACATCCTAAAACCTCTTAGGTTAAAAATTCATATTTATTTCCAGAGTATCCCATTACCTTGGAAATGCCCTAAAGTGTCAACTTTGCTATGGTTGAGTTAACTACTCATCCAATCAAGGTTGACACATCCTAACCCATTTAGCGTGAATCGATCACCCTCCTAGGAACCCAATACCTATTGGAGCTCCTTGGATTTACTAGGTATTCCTTAGGGATGACCTCCCTTGAACCCTCCTAATGACCCTTCTAGGCTTAGAAGCATTGATCATTTGGGTCTTGCCTAAGTTAACTCTAGGGGTGACTCCTCTTGTAACCTTCTTAGTGGTCTTCCTAGATTTCATGGAAACCTTGGCCACTAAGCACTTATCTTGGTTACCCTTAGGGATGACCTCCTTAGTAACCTTGGTTTTTCTAGACCTAGGTTGTGTTCCATAATCGAATGGAACATTGTGGTAGGTCTCCTTGGGCTTAGGTTTGTGACCCAAACCTTTTTTGCCCTTAGGTGGACCTTGCCTCCTAGATCCTAAGTTTTTATCATTTGACCCTTGCATTTGATTTTGCATCTTTCTTAGGGTCCTCTTCATCTTCTCAAGTTTTGACCTCAAAACTTTACTTTTAAACTCTAATTTTTCTAATTTTGTGGGTCCGTTATTTCCTTGAGTAGGTTTGTTCTTTCTAGATATTTGTCTATGATTTTTGGGATTAATGCCTAGATGGTCTTCTATCTTCCTAATTCTTCCCTTAGGTAAAATTGTTTTAGAGATATTAGTCCCAAATTTTTCCTTAGTTCTAAAGTTGCAAGATTTTGCACCTAAGCAATAAAACCTATTTCCAACATGCTCTTTATGATTATGAATAATAGCAAGATTACTCCTAGCATTATTTTCATTATAAAATAGGGAAGGTGCATTACTAAATTTTACCTTAGGGTTTGTTTTAGAAGCTCCCCCTACATGTGATGCTCCCTCTTGTCCCTTGGTTCACTTTCTTCTAGGGCATTGGCTTCTATAGTGACCCTTTTGATGACATTTGAAGCAAATGATATGTTCCTTGCTCTTTTGACTTTGGGCACTGATTTCCTTGGTCTTTGGCATGACTTGTGTCGTCTTCTTGACCCATTTAGGATACTTACTCTTGTAGTGTCATTGCTCCCTACACTCAAAACATATTATATGATTCTTAATTTTAACTACAATGTTTGAGTTACCTAGGGTAGTAGTAGAAAGAATTTGGTCCAATTCTTCATGGCTCCCAGAGGTAGATGCTTCTTCTTGTTGCTCCGGTATTGAAGATGGTCTAATCTCCTCCCCCTCAATCCTAGAGGTGGAGTCTTCTTCCACCTCTTCTACCTCTTCTCCATCGAATGTTGAACACCTCTCAACCTTCGATTCCTCAAGCTCTTTAGTCGATGAGCATTTTTCAGCTTCTTGGGATTATTCTTCACTTGAGGTCGGTGATGGTCCTTCATGGAGCTTTGTCAATTCGCTCCAAAACTCCTTTTCATTCCTATATTCACCTAATCTATACAAAACATCATTAGGGATTAAATCACCTAAGAATTTTATTACCTTCTTATTTCTCTCAAAAATTTTGAGTTGTTCCTCGGTCCATTTCTTCATCTTGAGGAATCCTCCGTTCGCACTTCTTGGATACTCGAATCCTTCCATCAAGTCAGACCAATCTTCGAAGTCCTTCATCATTATGAATTCTTCAATCCTTGTCTTCCATTGATTGAAGCTTTATTGTTTGTAGAATGCATACGGGATAGGCGTATTGATGTCCCATCTCAATCCGTCGTTGGGAAACTCCATCTCCTCTAGCGCTTTTTTCCCGATTGTTAATCCGTAGAAGAGCTCCTAGCTCTGATACTAATTGTAGGATCTTTGGTGAGCATTAGAAGAGGGGGGGGCGGGTGAATGGCATGTTTGTTGCTCGATGGAATTTGTTTATGCTTGATCATCTATAATACTTGTTATACGCAGCGGAAATAAAGATAATAAAGCAATAACAAAAATACAAGCACACAATTACACAATCGATATAACATGGTTCGGAACCTTAGGGTTCCTACTCCGCCAATTACACAATTACCCTTGGACTTTACACCGTCAATATCAAGCCTTGGACTTCCCAAATGCCAAGTACTCATGACTTGGACTTTCACTGCCAATACTACACACTTGGACTTACATGGCCAAGACTACACCCTTGGACTTCCCATGCCAACTCCATGTTAGACTTTCTAATTGTCAAGACTCAAGCTTGGACTTTCCCTTGTCAACCCATGTCGAACTGTCCAAATGTCAAGGCTTAAGCTTGGACTTTCCCTTACCAATCCATGTTGGACTTTCCATGCCAAGTGTTTCACTTGGACTTCTCCATCATATGGTCAACCCCATGTCAACTATATAGTCAGCCCATTGTCAAACAATGGTCAACTCATTATCAAACATCAAAACACAAACATCAAACCACTACTCGAGTCTGGTCAATCGTGACCTGGGTCAATTGCACCAACACCATAGATAGCAATCGAGCTTCAGTCAACTACATGACTAGTTGACTGATCATAATCCCAATTGACTGCCTGAGTTAACTAGGCCTTTCGAGTGTCAAACACTCGGCCAATAGACTGGTTTATAACTCCAGTCGATTGGTAAACCTTAACCATGAGGTTTAACCCAAGTATGATCCCATCATACTTGATAAATCACCCATAGCCTAGATCTAAGCCTTCTAGCCACCTCCATCAGCTTATGCCCTCAGGGTCCATTCAAGTCCTCCATGACTCCTTCACCCTTCGCATTAGCCTTCAGGTGCTTCCATCGACTATGTCATGCTCACTGAGTCTCCTTTGCCAAGGTTCATTTGGACTTATTCTGCCAAGACTACATGTTTAGACTTTACGTTGCCAAAATCATATGCTTGGACTTATGTTGTCAAGACTACACCCTTGGACTTACGTGACTAAGACTTCAAACTTGGTCTTTCCATACCAAGACCATTCTTGGACTTTCCATGCCAAATATCCAAACTTGGACTTCCATTCCAAGACCATGCTTGGACTTTCCATGCTAAGTATCCAAACTTAGACTTTCCATGCCAAGCATCCAAACTTGGACTTCCCCTCAAGTCTCACTCGAGTCTGGTTAACCTTGACCTGAGGTTTGATTGCTCCAATAGTCTCCCTTAAATAATCTACCCCATATGACTTTGGATATCTCAAACATCCACTAGTCATATGGTCAACATATGGTCAAACCATATCCAACCATATTGATAAACATCAAAACATTACTCGAGCCTCACTCGAGTCTGGTCAATATTGACTTGGGGTCTATTGCACCAACAGATATATATTATTCAATACTACAGAAGCTGAACATTACTTATAGTGAGTATAGTTAATCATAACCCCTATTAGATAATAATGGTCTATTACATAATTCATATATTCTAACAATCAACCTTCAATGATTTTAAATAGAATGCACATTGAGGAGCTTAAACAAGAAGATCATCATTTTATAACTAATGAAATGTTATTATAAAAGAAAGATATGGAATCATTTGCAAAATGGTTATCAAAATATGATCTTGACAACTCCTCATGCCGAATTCAATGGCTAGTACATGGTCCAAGAAAACAGGTTACATCTTATACATGTTATATTATAAATGAACATTGATTCCATACAATTGATGTTGGAAGGTCGACACAAGATAGTGGTGTTTCAATTAAATTCGATACTATTTGTCAATCTAGTGCTAATGATTATTCATATACAAGAGAAAGACTATCATACTATGGGGTTATACGAGATAATATTTTACTAGACTACTATACTTTCAAAGTACCTATTTTTAGATGTGATTGGGTCAATACTAAAACTAAAATGGAAGATAGTTTTACATTGGTCAACTTACACCAATGACTAAGAACTTTTGAAAGTAGTCCTTCCATTTTAGCATAAAAGCAAAGCAAGTATTGTATTCTAGGGACAATAATGAATCAAATTGGTATGTGTTGCTAAAAGCACTGCCTAGGGGTATTCATAACATGAACTTGATTGAAGAGGAACCATATATGTCATCAACACCTCTTGATGTGTTTAGACTTGATATTAACATTACTGAGAAAGAACCATATGCAAGGAATGAGTGACTGATCCATGACTTAACTTTTTAAGTGTAGATTTGATAGTTCTCTTATTTCAATAATAAATATTCTTCTCAAATTCCATTATATATTTTACTATTTCTATATATTTTTGGCTTGTTTATTTTCAGCAATGTATTATGTCATATTGTTTATGAACAGGTCATTATATATTATTCAAAAATAAGAAAAATGAGAAGAAAAAAATGCTGCAAAGCATTTGTAGATGAAATTCAGGTGATATTGTATTCTTTTTAAAATCTTGATTTACTTTAATAAAATATACTTATACATTTCAATCTCTTTATACTATTTTGTAGGAAAATATAGCTAAGAGGCAATCGGGAGTGGACTCTAACACTTCACCTAATTTATCACAAGATTTGCATGGTAAAGAGCCAATTGATGACCACAAAATTGATAAGAAAACGGGATGAGGTCCATCAAAGTTGAATTTAGTTAGTGGTCAACTAAAGCACAAAGAGTTGGAACATAATGAGTTTGGATAGTCAATTGAGGTTAATGCTATGAAGTATGCTTTTTTTTCTAGGTTGCATGGTAAAGAAATTTATGCCATATACATTAGATGGGTGGAATGATGTAGATGAAAAAGTGTAGAATAGGATGTGAGATTGTCTTCAGGTAATATCTTGGGTCACTGAATTTATCATGTCTGATTCTATAACAAAAAGTAGATATAATTTTGTACTTCTTAATGTACAAGTGAGTCATAATGTTGAGGAGTGTGAAAATAAAATAATCTTTCAAAAGTTAGCTAAGTTGTGACATGATACAAACTCCAAACTGTAAATTCTTGTACGAGAAGTTAATGTTGGGCAACTAGCTTCACGAAATCTTAATCTTTTGAAGCCTGAATTTATGGCTCAACAATAATGGAAATTGTTTGTAAAGAGGACACTATCACTTGAATTTCAAGTAAGTATTAATTAAAAAAGTATTACTTTTAATGAATTTTGTTGTATTAGAAATATTCTGAAATTAACTATGATTACTGAAATATTTTGGATGTATTTAGGATTGTCATATTGGATGTATTTTGTGGATTCAAATAAATAATCAATTATATATGAATATGTTAGATATATTTTTATTTTTTGTAAAAGAGTGAAAACTTTAGAACAATGAGGGTAAATCAATACCACACTCACACGATGAGTCGGAGAAGTTATGCACATTTGGCTAGCATGATGGTAAGTATCATTATTTATAAAACATTATGAAAAGTTTTACAAATACACTTATTAACATTATTATTTGTCCCTAATGTTTTTTTTATATATGTTTCATACTTAAGGAAAAAGCAAGTCCTACATATACACCAATTACAAAATCAAAAGTTTGAATTGAAGGTCACGTGAAAAAAAATGGGCAACCTATTAGTCAAGTTGTTGGAGATAAAATAGTAATAAGACTATCTTTTGTTTTATATCTAGAAGTTTTCATACCAATGCTCCCACTAGTAAACTAAATTTCTTATTTTATAAAAGTTATATCTTGTTTTTTGCAGAAAGAAATAAAAAAATATCCACTCGAATCTCTAAACATAACTAACATTGTTGATGATGCAATTAACCTTGTATTTGGTAAGGAATCTTGAGGTAGCATGCACAGAATGGGTTTTGGAGTTACATCATCAAAAGTTAGAGTCTCTGTGTCGCAAAATGGAATTGTTAAACATATTGAAAGTATAGTGCATGATCTTCAGCAAGAAATGAGGTTCTTATTTTTTCAAAATATGATGCAAAAAAAAAAAAAGAGAACAAGAATAGGTTAGTAATTAAACAATATGTATTTTGTCTTAATTACTTTGATTTTTTTATATTCTTGTTAGTGAAATTATATTATGGTGATATTACTTGACATAATTTGTTTATAAAATTAGGTTGTTAGTGGTGGTCTTGGTAGTGGTATTGGAAATTATGTTGGTTGTGGTAATGATGTCAATGACACAAAAAAAAAGTTGCAATGTTGCAGTTCACGTAATTATCTTGCCACGATGAATTTCTAATCTTGCAGCTCTAGTAATCAACAACAAGTTTCAATTGAATAATGTTGTGCCAACATATATTTCATTTTAATGCAATAAAACCAATGTTAACATAGTCATGTAAAAGTCAAATATTATGTTTTACTTTCTCTTATTATTAATAGCACAATTTTTCATAAAAATAAACTTGATAACATTAACAAATTTTTATTATTATATATTCAAACTGAAGAATGTGAGTCGTGGAGATATCGGTGATAATACTAAATATAAATTGCTTCATTGGTCTATTGATGGAGTTGTTGTAGAAGGTCAAATTGCATCCATATATCCAAAAGCAAAAGTACATTATGTTCCTCTTAATGGATCTTATTGGAAAGTTTGAATTGACTGAGTTTTTGTAGAGAAGGTGGACATAATTCAACCAAATGATGAAATGCTTTTTCTCGAAGATGCATTAGGAAACACAATTGCTTGCTTATCTAAGTTTATAGTTCTGTGTGACTGATATAGATTCTACCGATTTTATCATATACTCTTTGTAGGAAAGAAATCATATTACGAAGTGAATTTTTATTACTAGTTTGGATTATTTTCTCTTACTAAATGAATTATTATTTTGCTTAAGTGTGATATTGATGGTTATCTATGGTAAATTTTAGTTTTGGTTTTATAATTGTGTGTAATATTTGTATGTGGTATTATAATTGTGTGTGGTATTTGTGTTGTATTATAATTGTATGGTGTTGATAATTATTTGAGTTTTGATTTTATAATTATTTATATTTGGTATTATAATTGTGTGTGATACGTGTATAATGTATTATAATTATTTGGTGTTGATAATTGTATATGACTAATTGCGGGGGTAGTGCATGTTGGGATTATTGGGAGAACAATCAAAGTCCTACATTGGAAAACCATCGAAAAGATCATAAGCTAAGATGAAAAGATATCTTCATTAGTATCAGACCTTTTAGGTAAAACCCAAAAACAAAAATCATCAAAGCTTAGATCCAAAGTGGGTCATATCATACCATTGTGGAGATATGTGAATCTTATTTATACCAACAATTGGTATCAGAGCAATGATCCATGTCGAACCATGAGCCTCAAGTGAAGAAAGTGGGGGCTCTTATGTCCATATCAAGAGAACTAGACACCAAGCAGGAAGTCTAATTGTGTAAGATATCGAAAAATAAAATAATAATACAATAGAACTAGTTAATTAAGAAATTACTGTTGGAAATCATGCTAGCCCTCAGAATGCTCATTGGCTCCCATGTCCCCGGATTAAAATTTTCACTAATGAAAACTAATCTGGATGGGATAAGTTTCCTAAGCACAACCAATTCGTCGTCGTGCTAATGACTCGAGCAATTGCTTGAACAAACTTGTTGTTCAAGCAATCAACTCTTCTAGTCGGTTAGCCGCGGAAGAGACGACGGACGGATCGCCGGTTTTTGTGTTTGTTTTCGGGGTCCATGATTATACAAATACATACGAATGTAAACTAGTATAATCAACACATACTAACATAAAGAACATAAGCTAGCATAACAATAAGAACATGCAAAGATCAATAATAAAAGTTGTAAAACTTTTATACCTCTCGATCTTCTATCGTATGTCCTAACCTCCTTGTAGACTTCGTGTGGGCGAAGATCCTCCACAAGTTGAAGCTTCCTAGATCTTCTTCAATCCAAAGAAAGAAGAACTCTCTTTCCCTTCTTGCTTGAGCCAACCACCAATCCTCAAAGGATTGATGCCGCCGGCCCCAAGAATAGAGAGAACAAAATGGAAACAACCAAGGAACCGAACTAGGGACAAACCCTAGCTCCTAGTGCCGCCGGCCAAGATGGAGTGAAGAGGAGAAAGGGAATATGTTGGGTGCCGGCCAAGGTGGAGGGAATAGAGGAAGGAATCGGCCACACCCTAGGAAGAAGAAGAACTCCTCTCCTATAGTTGCCGCCCACCTTCTTGCAAACCCTAGCCGCCCAACCATAAGAGCCAAACCCTAATCTAATTAGGGTTTCTTCCTTATGGTTTCTTGCCGCCCAACCAAGGTGGAGGGAAGAGATCTAGGAGCCGGCCACCTTCTAGGAAGAAGAAGAGATCTTCCACAAGTTGCCGCCCACTCTTCCTTCCAAACCTTGCCGCCCAACCAAAGAGTCAAACCCTAATCCAATTAGGGTTTCCTCCTTAGGGTTTCTTGCCGCCCAAGCAATGAGAGGCTAAACCCTAATCTCCATCATCCAACATC
This sequence comes from Wurfbainia villosa, assembly GCA_025175895.1. Classification (NCBI taxonomy): domain Eukaryota; kingdom Viridiplantae; phylum Streptophyta; class Magnoliopsida; order Zingiberales; family Zingiberaceae; genus Wurfbainia; species Wurfbainia villosa. Next base: position 120,950,417 of record CM045987.1, on the reverse strand, counting down.
AATCCTTGCCGCCCACCCTAAGCCACCCTTTTATAGAGTTAGGGATAGGCCTTGGTTTAATCTCCACCGTCGGTTCTAGGGTTTTAATCTCAACCGTCGGATCTAGGGTTTCATCCCAACCGTCGGATCTAGGGATTTAATCTCAACCGTCGGTTCTAGGGATTTAATCCCAACCGTCGGATGTAGGGATTTAATCTCAACTGTCGGTTCTAGGGATTTAATCTCAACCGTCGATTCTAGGGATTTAATCCCAACCGTTGGATCTAGGGATTTAATCTCAACCGTCGGTTCTAGGGATTTAATCCCAACCGTCGGATCTAGAGATTTGTTTTCCATCATTTGATCTAGACTTCATGAGGTTTATATTAGGCTACGATAGGGACCATGAGGAGGAGTTGGATCTTGGCCACCCGATGGATCGGAACCACACAAACTTGATCCATCAATGATGTTCCATTCCACTAGAGGATCATCATTGAATTACCTCACCAACCCCCATAAATTAATATGGGCTCCATATATTATTTGTACATCCATCTCCCCGTGTTTAAGATATCGAATGTCCATCAATTAATTGATTCTTGACCATCAATTAATTAACATCTAACTCCTCGAGTAGTACCACTCAACCTTATCATCATGTTGACTAAGTCAACCTGCAGGGTTTACATGATGAACCTTATGAGCTCCTCAAGGGGACATCATCAACCTAATATATAGGACACGGTTTCCTCCTATAATCAACGGCACACCATGTAAATAATATCATTTCCTAACTTACCAGGCATATTGTTTTAATCCATCTAAATCTCACCCATTGGTAAATCAAAGAAATAAATACTAAGTACATGTGCCCGTTATTATATCGGGATTAAGAGCATATACAACATAATATCCGAGTTCCGATTCAATTATGTAGTCAACAATAAATTGAATCACCTCTATGTCGGTCCTGCTCAATACACCTAAGTATACTAGTGTAACTCTATGTTCAAGACAAAACAATACCAAGCTACACTACAACCATGCCAATGGTTTGTCCAAAACCATCTTGGTTGTGAGCCTTTACTTATACTATACAAGGGACTGATAACATGATCTTCTGTGCCATACCCAAGCACCATGTTATCTACAATATAAAGTATTAGACAATATGCACATATATAAATAAAGTGCAAACAATGATCATGTGATTCTTATTTCAAAATAAAGATGTTCATACAAAAGAGCTAGGCTTTCAGTATACATCCCAACAATCTCCCACTTATACTAAAAGACTATGTTGTCCTCATACTGCCATACATCTTATTCCCCTTCCTTCCACATGCCTATCAAAGCTCTCGCTAGAAGGGCCTTAGTGAAAAGGGTCTACCAGTTCATCCTCTGATGCAATCTAGGCGACAACAACTTCTACCTCCTTTACGATTTCTCGTATCAGGTGGTACTCGCACTCTATGTGTTTACTAGTCTTATGGGCTCGTGGTTCCTTCGAGTTTGCAACTGCACCATTATTATCACAATAAATTGTGATAGTTCTGGGCAAACCAGGAATCACATCCAAGTCCATCAGGAAGTTCCTGAACCACACAGCTTCTTTGGCCGCCACAGGGGCTGCCACATACTCAGCTTCCATGGTGGAGTCCGCCACGCATTTCTGCTTGACACTCCTCCATACTATGGCTCCACCTCCAAAAGTAAACACAAACCCCGAGGTAGACTTACTGTTATCCCTATCTGATTGGAAATCGCAATCCATACAACCCACAGGGAGTAATTGGTCTGCCCAGTAAACTTACATATAATCCTCAGTCCTTCTCAGGCACTACAATATATGCTTTTACCACAGTCCAATGTCTCTGTCCTGGATTACTCTGATATCTGCTAACCATGCCCACGGCAAAGCAGATATCTTGTCTCGTACATAGCATACATGAGGCTTTCTACTGCCGAAGCATAAGGAACCGCCTTCAGCTCCTTTATCACCTCAGATGATCTAGGACACATCTCCTTAGATAAAGGAACTCCATACCTGAAAGGTAGAAAACCCTTCTTGGAGTTCTGCATGCTAAAACGATCCAAAATCATGTCTATGTATGAAGCTTGGGATAAGCACAACAACCTTGATCCCAAGGTTGTGACCCACTTCTCCCAAGTCCTTCAAAACTGTTTGGACAACCATACCCTTACGTCTGATAACACTCTGATATTGTTGCCAATTATCAAAATATTATCTACGTATAGTACAAGAAATACCACTACGTTTCCGTCACATCTCTTGTATACACAAGACTCATCCAGACTTTGAATAAATCCATAAGACTGATTTACCTCCTCAAAGCGGATGTTCCAAGACCTCGAAGCTTGCTTCAATCCATAAATGGACCGATTAAGCTTACATACAAGATGCTCTTTGCCCTTAGCAATGAATCCCTCTGGTCGCTTCATTTGGATGTTTTCCTCAAGACTTCCATTAAGGAAAGCTGTCTTGACATCCATGTGCCACACCTCATAATCCATATGAGCTGCTATGCATAAGAGCTCCCAGACCTGACTTGAATCCATGGATTCAATCTCAGTATTCATTGCACTTTGCCAAGATGTTGTATCTATATCTTGGATTGCCTCGTATGTCTAGGGATCGTTCATGTTTACTAGGGACTAAATCAGAAGATTCACCCAAGAACATGAATCAATAAGGTTGTCTAACAACCCTCCCACTATGACGAGGTATCATCTGCATATCCTCAGTGACACACGGTGCAGTGACATGTGGTATATCCTCTTGTACCGGTGGTACTAAAGTAGTGACTTTCCTTTTAACTCCTTCAGAACAATTTTACCCTTGGGCTTATGGCTCATCACATAGTCTTTCTCTAGAAATCTGGCGTTTGTGTTAACGATCACCCTCTGATCTCTAGGACTATAAAACAATCCACCCTTCGTTCCCCTGGGATAGTCAATGAACATGCATACTTCTGTACGAGATTCCAACTTACCAAGATTCGCCTTCAAAGATACGTGCCGGACTCCCATATCTGAATATGTCTTAGACTAGGCTTTTGCCCAGTCCACAATTCTGTGGGAGTAGAAGGCACTGATTTAGATGGAACCAGGTTCAGAATGTATACTGTCGTATCTATAGTATATCCCCAGAACGAATCTGGCAAGTCAGAATAACTCATCATCGATCTAACCATCTCCATAAGAGTCCTATTCCTTCGCTCTGCTACAGGGGGTGTGCAGTGCGATCTGGGATTGAATCCCAACCTCTGATAAGTAGTTCCTAAACTCTCCCAAGAGGTACTCACCACCACGATCAGATTGTAGTGTCATCTGTATCTTGAACAATCATCTATGAAAAAGATGAAATGTTTAAAACTACCTCTTGTCTGGATAGACATAGGACCATACGAATCAGAATGAACCAATTCCAACACATCTTTGTATCTATACCCCTTAGCCTTGAGAGGCCTCTTGGTCATCTTACCCTCCAAGCAAGATTCACAGGTTGGGAGATCCTCCACCACTAATGAACCCAAAGGTCCATCAGCTATCAACCTATTGAATTCTGCTTAGGTTAATGTGACCAAACCTAAGATGTCAAAGATATGTTTGGTTCATCTTCGAAGGTTCTTTTCTCTTATCGGAATTAGAAGATGAGTTATTAACTTCTATTTGTATCGTGGGAGCTTGTGGTTCAAGTTATAAATTTCCTATCTATGTACCTGAATAGATAATGTCCCTATTCCTTTTATAACAAATCTGTCATTAAAAGGAATAGATTATCCATCCATAATTTAGAAACCGAAAGCAATTCTTTCTAAATTAAGGTACATAAAGAAAATTCTTAAGAACCAAAAACTTTATTTTTCTCAAAAGATAAATAAAACATCTCCCACTGCAATAGCCGCCATCTTCATGGCATTGCCCAAGTAAATGGTAATATCCCCTTTTAGCTAATCGTCGGGTTTCCTGAAACCCCTGCAAAGTATTGCAGACATGATTAGTGGCTCCCATACCTACTCACCAGGTGCCGGTAGATAAGACCGCTAATCATGTTTCAACGACTAGTTCAAAGAATATATCTTTGTTCTTCTTTGGATTGGGACAGTCTTTCTTCCAATGTCCATCCTGCTAGTAAGTGAAGTACTTGCCTTTCGGCTTCTTCACTCCTCCCTGAGATCCTCCCACCACATTTGCTCCACCTTGTTTCTCCTTCTTGCCTTTAAGAAGTAGAAACCTTTTTTAGCAACCATGGCTTGAGGACACTCTTTGAAGAGTGTATACTTGTACTTCTTAGCAGATAAGACAACATCTAGATTCTTTTCCAATCAACATTATTTGGGTACAGTAAGTTTATTTCCTTTAGTATCATAGTAAGTGGACTGAAAGTCATTTTTGAAAATCCTAAGAATCACATAGATCATTACTTTAGATTTCAAATATTATTGATTCCTCAAAACAATAAAATTCCGAAATCAACCAACACCTCAAAACACCGAGTATATCGCATGCCACGCTGTGTGGACGTATACGAAATCTACATTTGTAAGAGGAGGTTTTACCCATTAATTTTATTATCTTGTCAACCTTACTTTTTGACAAATAAAATTAATATTTGGTTCCTCTTTGGCCCTACAAATAAAAGCAGTGACTCCGATGGGGAGGATACCTTTATTTGCATCTAAGTGTGCACCATTACACGATACTAAGGGAATTATTTCGGATTATGTGCCTTACCGCTGTGGAAGTACACACGCTCCTAAATAATTTCTTATAACCATTATTTGACCTAGTGATCCGCAAACAAACTCATCCGATGGGGAGGAAGGCACTCAGAGCCGACGCGCAAGTTTGTTGCATCACACGTCAAATTGTAATGGAGGTCGCGGGAATTAATTAAAATATCCCTCTCCCACTTAGTAAATTGAAAATGAGGAATTTTCAAGCACACACAACATGCATATAAAACAAATCAGCAATAAATATGGAAAAATCAGAATTTTTCCAACTATTATGGCATTGTTCTCCAATATGTGTCCCGTCGTGTCGCCACCTCGTCCGCTCCATCTTTTCCCGTGCACAAGTCACCAAAGAGATCCGAGCCGAGATATATCATTTTAATTTACATCCATCAATCCTATACTCCACGAAGGAGTGTACAAATAATCTAGATTGAAAGTAAACTAAAATGAGCAGCTAAACAATGCCGTACCAAAAATTAAATACTAATTTAGCCTCGTCAACCCCGAGGATTCAAATAATATACATACAATTACACACAAACAACCACATACACACATATAGCCATAATAGTCGGATCTTATGCCTGCAACCAAAAAGTTAGCCTACGCACATCCTACTATTATCCGACATACTCAATATATGATATGTGCATGAAAGTAACCGAATCCAAAACACACAAAACCAGAAACCGTGGCTCTGATACCAATTGTTGGAAATCATGCTAGCCCTCGGAATGCTCATTGGCTCCCATGTCCCCGGATTAAAATTTTCACTAATGAAAACTAATCCGGATGGGATGAGTTTCCTAAGCACAACCAATTCGTCGTCGTGCTAATGACTCGAGCAATTGCTTGAACAAACTTGTTGTTCAGGCAATCAACTCTTCTAGCCGGTTAGCTGCGGAAGAGACGACGGACGGATCGCCGGTTTTTATGTTTGTTTTCAGGGTCCATGATTATACAAATACATACGAATGTAAACTAGTATAATCAACACATACTAACATAAAGAACATAAGCTAGCATAACAATAAGAACATGCAAAGATCAATAATAAAAGTTGTAAAACTTTTATACCTCTCGATCTTCTATCGTATGTCCTAACCTCCTTGTAGACTTTGTGTGGGCGAAGATCCTCCACAAGTTGAAGCTTCCTAGATCTTCTTCAATCCAAAGAAAGAAGAACTCTCTTTCCCTTCTTGCTTGAGCCAACCACCAATCCTCAAAGGATTGATGCCACGCCCCAAGAATAGAGAGAACAAAATGGAAACAAGAACCGAACTAGGGACAAACCCTAGCTCCTAGTGCCGCCGGCCAAGATGGAGTGAAGAGGAGAAAGGGAATATGTTGGGCGCCGGCCAAGGTGGAGGGAATAGAGGAAGGAATCGGCCACACCCTAGGAAGAAGAACTCCTCTCCTATAGTTGCCACCCACCTTCTTGCAAACCCTAGCCACCCAACCATAAGAGCCAAACCCTAATCTAATTAGGGTTTTTTCCTTATGGTTTCTTGCTGCCCAACCAAGGTGGAGGGAAGAGATCTAGGAGCCGGCCACCTTCTAGGAAGAAGAAGAGATCTTCCACAAGTTGCCGCCCACTCTTCCTTCCAAACCTTGCCGCCCAACCAAAGAGCCAAACCCTAATCCAATTAGGGTTTCCTCCTTAGGGTTTCTTGCCGCCCAAGCAATGAGAGGCTAAACCCTAATCTCCATCATCCAATATCAATCCTTGCCGCCCACCCTAAGCCACCCTTTTATAGAGTTAGGGATAGGCCTTGGTTTAATCTCCACCGTCAGTTCTAGGGTTTTAATCTCAATCGTCGGATCTAGGGTTTCATCCCAACCGTCGGATCTAGGGTTTCATCCCAACCGTCGGATCTAGGGATTTAATCTCAACCGTCGGTTCTAGGGATTTAATCCCAACCGTCGGATCTAGGGATTTAATCTCAACCGTCGGTTCTAGGGATTTAATCTCAACCGTCGGTTCAAAGGATTTAATCCCAACCGTCGGATCTAGGGATTTAATCTCAACCGTCGGTTCTAGGGATTTAATCCCAACCGTCGGATCTAGAGATTTGTTTTCCATCATTTGATCTAGACTTCATGAGGTTTATATTAGGCTATGATAGGGACCATGAGGAGGAGTTGGATCTTGGCCACCCGATGGATCGGAACCACACAAACTTGATCCATCAATGATGTTCCATTCCACTAGAGGATCATCATTGAATTACCTCACCAACCCCCATAAATTAATATGGGCTCCATATATTATTTGTACATCCATCTCCCCATGTTTAAGATATCGAATGACCGTCAATTAATTGATTTATTGACCATCAATTAATTAACATCTAACTCCTCGAGTAGTACCACTCAACCTTATCATCATGTTGACTAAGTCAACCTGCAGGGTTTACATGATGAACCTTATGAGCTCCTCAAGGGGACATCATCAACCTAATATATAGGACACAGTTTCCTCCTATAATCAACGGCACACCATGTAAATAATATCATTTTCCAACTTACTAGGCATATTGATTTAATCCATCTAAATCTCACCCATTGGTAAATCAAAGAAATAAATACTAAGTACATGTGCCCGTTATTATATCAGGATTAAGAGCATGTACAACATAATATCTGAGGTCCGATTCAATTATGTAGTCAGCAATAAATTGAATCACCTCTATGTCGGTCCTGCTCAATACACCTAAGTGTACTAGTGTAACTCTATGTTCAAGACAAAACAATACCAAGCTACACTACAACCATGCCAATGGTTTGTCCAAAACCATCTTGGTTGTGAGCCTTTACTTATACTCTACAAGGGACTAATAACATGATCTTCTGTGCCACACCCAAGCACCATGTTATCTACAATATAAAGTATTAGACAATATGCACATATATAAATAAAGTGAAAACAATGATCATGTGATTCTTATTTCAAAATAAAGATGTTCATACAAAAGAACTAGGCTTTCAGTATACATCCCAACAATTACTTTAGAATTTTTAGAAATGTTTATGAAGTTAAGTGGAATTTCCATGATATTTTATTGGGAAAGATTTAATAGGAATTGATGTAGCCTGTTTGGATTATCATTTTTTTCATTTACATCAGGTATCAGGTACAATTTCTCTTCCCTACTGGTCCTGATAGCCAACCGACCCGGTCCCACGGTGAGCACCACCGGATGACGAGGCTTAATCAGGGTAGCACAGGGTCAGTGCACGTTGGAAACCCGTGCTACACTAGGAGGTTGACCACGCTGAGACGGAGGGCATCGAGCACCACCACCCGCACAGTGTGCACTGCTAATGGGTGGAATCAACCCCTAGAAGCGCAGAGGGGAGTCTCATGATTAACCGCTGTGCCTTGCCCCTGGGGACAAAACCATGTTTGGATTATCATTGATTTATGTGTTAATGGGTTTAATCAACCTAGGTTTTAATATCAAAACCTAGGTCCTTATTTCTCCTATTTGTTTCCTCGCCCGATTCTTTTGTTTCTTTCTCTTTCCTGATTGGTCATTTCTTCTCACGTTGCAACCCATTTCTTCACTCGATCTCTTATTTTTCATCGTCGATCCCTTCTGTTCTTCCCCGTGCCCTCACCCGTCGCCGCTTTTCTTTCCCATGATCGATCGCCGCATTGGTCGATCTGCCATCATCGTCGCTCGAGCCCAACTTGTTGTTGCTAATCTCCACCTCGAGCTCGCATCGCCGCCCCATCGTTTCCGCCCCTTCTTCCGTTTCGATAGCAGCAAGCATCCGCTGCCCATTGCTTCGAGAGTTCGTCGCCAATGATAAGGAGGAGTTGGCCTGCCATAGAGTCGATTGCCTGCATCTATTGCATTTTCCAGTGAGCTAACCCTGATTTCCTCTCCTCTATTTTTCTTCTATGTGGCAATTTTCGATCAAATCATCGCCACTCATGAATGGATCTGGAGGTGAAGAGGGAGAGCCGACAATTGTTAATCTCGGTAGAGATTTTAGATCTGGAGCTCAGTTCCTTTGTGTTGGAAACTGTAGGTGATCAAGGATTGCGATAGTGGATTGGATTTTTTAGATAGGCTGTGGATGATTGGTTTGGGCTAGGTAAGTTTTGGTTTGAATTTTATGAATATGAGATTATACTTATAGTAATCTTGTTGGTGGTGTTTTAGCTTGGTTGATATAGATTGGATATCCTAAAAACTTGGTTCAAGAAGTAATTGAGGCTGCAAGGTGTGTTGTATTTGGATAATTTATGAATGCATACTATTATCAATGTGGTTTGGTTTGATCTTGTGATGGATTTGTTGTAGATGAAAGAGAAATATAGAGTCATTTGTATCCACAGGTTAGGGGAGTTATCGGAATTGGATTGTACAGAGTTGATTTCCTAATGTGGATCAAGAACTCAGAGTTAGGTAAGCTTGGATCTCAATGTTACGGAATTGACATTTAAATTACAATTGGTTGATATGTGTATGATGGATAAGAGTGATTGGTTGGTTGAATCACAATTTATTTACATATGTGATGGATTTAGTTTAATTATAGGAAAGTGGAGATCAAGAAGCAATGCAAAGGAAGCTCGATTTGGTAAGTCTAGATTTGGATGTTTTATAGATACATATTGTATTACAGTTGATCTGTAGTTGGATTAAGAAGAATGAGTAATTAGTTGGGATATAAAGTAGATGTAGGATTAGGATTTGATTCTAACATTAGAAATTGACAGCATAATTTGGTTATGTATATTTCATTTTTAGGACTTGGATTGTGGATTCTTGGACGTGTAGATGGTTAGTACGGATTGCATATAGGTGGGTGATTTCTCTTTGACTCTTGTATATCTTGATCTTAGTGCATGAACTATCTGTTAATGATAGATGGAATTATCTTGACTCCACTCTACTTATTCTTGTGCTTGATACTTAGCCCTTGAACTTTGAGATACTCATTCGATATCTATACAATCGCACTTCATCACTTTTATTGATTACAAATATTATATTTGTTTAATATATAAATATTGCATAAGTGCATGTAGCTGAGTATAGTTGTTGTCTTTGATTGGTCATGATGTTATACCACTAGAGTTGGTGATGATTATAACTGTAGACTTGGTTGTCTTATTGTATGACCTTTCATTGAGCATCTCCTGTCGACCATGATTACCATGGATGGTTGAGTGGGTCGTTAGTGGAGTATTGTTTACGGACTGGAGGTCCCATTATGATATATGTATATGTCTGTTGTTTATGACTCCTTGTGAGGTAGTGTGCATGTCGGAGGGCTTACGTGCATTGTAGTCATCATCACATCGCATGCATGTTGTTGACTATGTCTCCCTTATAGTTGAGAGAGAGTCATTAGTCATACCTATCCACTCGGTCATTATAGGATAGTGGTTGCGGGAGATATGGGCAATTGATATCTGCAACACCCGACCACTGTGAGATAGTGGTAGTTGGAGTTGCGTGTAGCTTGTCCTATCGTGCAGCACTCAGCCACTCATGGGTAGTGGCAGATGGAGTTGCTTGTAGCAGGGACCCCTTATATGTGGCTAGATAGTACTTACTCATATTGCCCATTCGACCACTTGAGAGTAGTGGTAGCTGGAGTTGCGATAGTTGTCATATTTTGTCCACCCAGGCCACACGAGGTCGTGATAGCGAGGTGTGCAGACAGTGACCATGCATATGCATAGCCGTGGAGGCGCATATATATGTTTGATGCATATTGCATATGCTTGTGATATGTTGCATATAATTGAGCTATAATTGTTGCACATATTTGTACATCATCATACATACCATTTGCATGTTCTATACTGTTGTATGTGGAGTACTTGGGTATGAGTTGGATTAGGTTATCATGTGCATTTGATTAACATTATGATTCCGCATTAGATGGACCAAGTTGGTTTCTATATTTGATTATACGTTGTTCATATGATTATGAGTTGATCACATGTGTGATATTATTCATGCATGTTATTGGTATGTGTTACGTTGTTGAATATTTGCTCAGGTAGTTATTGTTGATGCAGTGAGCAACACTCCTTGGTTTTGATGTATGAACCATAGTTAAAGTTAGGACTTACTTGTGTTCTAATATCAGTGTTAAGTGTGCAGGCTTAATAGGAAATCCTAGTAGGTCATGTTCGCCAGATACTAGAAAAATGTCTTGACAGATCAGGAGGACCGGATACCGGGCATAAAGTCTAGATGGGTCGAGTGGACCAGACATTTGGCATGAATGTTAGGACAATCAACCCATGAATGATGTGTTTTGATGTGTGTGGCAAAGGTTTAAGTTAGGTTGTTTTGTGGATTTGATATGTGTGTTGAAGTCGTGTAGGACTTAGTAATTCACACATGGTTAGCTTGACAAAGCATTGGCAAGATCACCATCTCATGACTCAGTCCTTGAGTCGGTGAAGGATGGAATTGCGAAAGTCGTGCGCTTGGTGCATTCGAGGGATCGTCGGACGAGGAGCATTGAATTGAAGCCAAGGAAGTAGACTTCAGGGCGAGACATGAAGGATGACATTGCAAAGTCGTGCGCTTGGAGCATCCGAGGGACGTGGCCGGACGAAGAGAGCTTCAAGGCGAAGGACTCCAAGGGAGATGAGAGTGAGCGATTGTAACCCGGGACGGGGTAGCTCATAGGTGAACTTGGCCGAATGGCTAAGTCACGTGTCGGATGCTCAACCAAAGGTTGGTTTGAGGTGTTACCTGATACCAGTCGACTGTTATAGGTAGCAGTCAACTGCTCTAGGTCGATTGGACTCTATCGATGTTCGACTAAGTCGCTTTTGGCTCAACAGTCGACTGCTAGGGTTTGGCAGTCGACTGCTCGACCATCAGTTGACTGCCAAGGGACGGCAGTCGACTGATCGAGGCAAGTTCGGGCACAGAAGGTTGATTAGTCGAGTGATCGCTTCGGTCACTCGATTGATGACTCCATCAGTCGACTGATGTGGAAGTCGTTGGCTAGAAGCCGACATGGATAAGGTCATTGCAAGGCAACGACTACAGCAACAGTCGACTGATGGTTGCATCAATCGACTGCTAGGTTTCCAACGGGAAGAATGGCCTCTTCCCTATAAGAAGGGGTGTTGGGTCACTTGGGACGGTTAATGCTTGAACTCTAAACATACTCCCAAGTGCCTACACGATTTTCCTCCTCTTCCTTGTGTTTAATTTCAACTTATTGTAAGAGGAGTGATTTTTGTAAGAAAGGTTACCTCCACCTAGCTTTGTGCAAAGGAGAGACTAGTGGATTTGAAGGGAGTGATTCACCTAGAAGGAATCGGGTCGTGGATTAACGAAAAGGGTCGTGAACAACCTTACATCAATGTGTTAGCGTTTGTATTCTTTGTTTCTTTGCATTGTCTTTTATTATTCCATTGCGCTAACCTTGTTCGTAGATAATTACGCGATCGAATTCGATCGTCTACGACATCGGTGCTATTCACCCCCCTCTAGCCAGCCACCGATCCTCCAACAAGTGGTATCAGAGCCAAGGTTACTTGTCATCGGACTCACCGCCGCAATAAGCACGACAACAAAGATGGTTGGCTCCAATATCCATCCACCCAAGTTCGAGGGCAAATTCACTTGGTGGAAAAAGCAAATGGAGGTATTCTTCAAGACCAACTTCGATATAATGTTAATTATGGAAAACGGTTTCGAGTTGCCTAGGGATGAAGAAGGGGAGCCACTAGAGAAATCAAGATGGACCAAGAGGCAAAGAGAGGAGCACTTGGCGAATTCAAAGGCCAAGCACCATCTATACAATGTGCTCCCTAAACAAGAGATCAACCGAATAGGAGAATGCGCAAGCACCAAGGAGATGTGGGAAAAATTGTTAGAACTTCATGAAGGCACTTCCGAGGCGAAGCTTGCAAGATGGGACCTTCTCTGCTCCCAACTCAACAATATCAAACTCGATAAAGGGGAGAAGGTATTATCTTTACATTCATGTTTTAAGGAAATAATAACTGGTTTGTCAAGTGTAGGAGAAAAACTTTAAAACTGGGATATGATCATGAAGGCTATAGATGTCTTTCCCCGATCATCAAAGTGGAGCTCCATGGTGGACTCCTTTTACATTTTAAAGAATCTAGAGGTGAGCACTCTAGAAGAGTTTTTCTCCACCATGGAATTGCATGAGACTAGGCTTGAAGGCATAGTTGAAGAGTCAATCAAGCCATAAAGGGGAGTAGCACTCATAGCTGAGAAGGGAAAAAAGAAGAAGGTGACACCACCATCCTCATCCGATGAAGATTCATCTTCCTCATCAATAGATAGCAATGAGGAAGCATATATGGTAAGGAAGGTAAGGCATGCATTAAATAATTTTAAGTTTAATAAATCTCATGATAGGAGAAGAAGGCCTAGAAGAAAAATCATTTGCTACAATTGCCAAGGAGAGGGACACATAAGGGATGATTGTCCCCTCTTGAAAAAAAGCAAGGAAGAAAGGAGAAAGAAAGAAGACAAGAAGAAGGGGAGCAAGAAAAAGGAAGAAGAAAGAAAATCAAAAGAAAAAGAGAAGGCTAAGGCACACAAGGCGACATGGGATGTGTTAGAGTATTGAGAATACAATCAAAGTCCCACATTGGTAAGACATGAAAAAGATCATATGCTTATAAGATGAAAAGATATCTTCATTGGCATGAGGCCTTTTGGGTAAAGCCCAAAAATAAAATCATGAGGGCTTAGACCCAAAGTGGACAATATCATACCATTATGGATATATGTGGATCTTATAGGCACAAACAATTGGTATCAAAGTCATGGTCCATGTCAAGCCATGAATCTCGAATGAAGGAAGTTGAGCTCCCATATCCAGATTAAGAGAACCATACACTAGGCAGGAAGTCCAGTTGGGTCGGGAGGACCGAACAACTGGCAGGAAGTCCAATTGGGCCAGAAGGGCTGGACAACTGGCAGGAAGTCCAACTGGGTCAGGAGGACCAGATAGTTGGCAGGAAGTCCTGGTGGGTTGAGGATCGGACATCAAGCAGAGGATGTCCTTCGATGACGGATAAGCTTGAAGGGGATCAATGTCGTCCTTCGTTTGAGGGGGGATTGTTGGAGTATTGAGAATACAATCAAAGTCCCACATTGGTAAGACATGGAAAAGATCATGTGCTTATAAGATGAAAAGATATCTCCATTGGCATGAGACCTTTTGGGTAAAGCCCAAAAATAAAACCATGAGGGCTTAGGCCCAAAGTGGACAATATTATACCATTGTGGAGATATGTGGATCTTATAGGCACTAACTGGATGATCCATCCTCATCGGAGGAAGATCAAGCCTTGCACTTATGGAAATAGAAGACTTGGACTCCACCTCCTCGGAAAAAGAAGAAACAAGTTCAAATGAGGAGAGCTCAAGTGAAGGGGGAGCTTCATCCTCATCTCATCGGAATCGGAGGAGGAAGATTTGGTAAGTATGGTAAGAAATCTTCCTACTCAAGAAATTGTTTCTATGATTTCTAGTCTTACTAGAGATTTATTTAGGAGTAAGAAGAAAAATAAATGCATGCTTGATGATATTAGGAAATTAAAAAAAAGAACAAATGCATGTTTAATCAAATTAAGGTCCTAAAAGAAAAACTAGCAAATGCATGCTCACATGATGATTATATGTCTCTTAATGTTAACGATGCATGTATTGAAGAAAACAAGGCCTTAAGGGAAAAGGTAGATCATCTAACCAAAGCCCTAGAGAAATTCACAATAGGCTCCAATACTTTGAACATGATAATTGGGAGCCAAAGGGCAAGTTTCAACAAGAAAGACCTAGGATATAAGGGATCCAAGAATGAGAAGGTCTACCATTGTTTGATTGCTAGGGGTTAAACTAAAACAACAATGGTAGCTAGGAAATGGATTCCTAAGTAGTATTTGATGAACCCTATTGGAAAGAATCTATATTAGGTTCCCAAGTCCATCCTTAAGAGTTAGGAAAATCCTAGGATAGTCAACCATGAGTGGACTTATTTTATATCATGTAAAATGGTTGACTTATAAGGATGTGGGTAATGATTTTTGATTTAGTGTTGGGTGATGATAATGTATGATCATAATATGAAATCATGTATAATATTTAACTTATGATCTTGATATGTGATTTTTGGATAATCTTTGATACATGATCATGTTTTGCAACAATTGATAATATATGATCATGATTGATAATACATGTTGTATGATCATATTGAGTGTTTTTGATAGATACTTAACCTTGGGTAGAATTACATGAAATTATGGTTAAGTATAAATACCTTTAGGTTCATCTCACACTCACTATAGGCTAACTTTATTGAAAACATAGCATGAGTGAGATGTTAGGTTGATACAAATGGTCTACTAATGCTTATGGCATTTAGATGGTCATTCATAGATATCATGATAGCAATAATAGATCAATCATGGGGAAAACATATGTTTAATTCATAGATATATTGTCCAAAGATCATGGTTGGATATTTCAAATGTTTTAAAAAACATTTCTTATTTCATAATCTGTGAGTTCATGTTTTGAAAAGTTTCTAAGGCAAAACTAGCTTTCAAGTTGATACAAAATTGAGTTATTTTTAAACTTTTGAATTTTTACCTAATTTTTTAAAATAGAATGAATTTTCATGAAAAACTATTTTTCACTGATAAAGGAACTCATTAGAATTATGTTCCCCAAATTTCATGATTTTTTAAATTTTCTAAAATTTTTAATGCATTTCTGAAGTAGAACTTCAGAAATCAGAAAATCTAAAATCTAGGTGACAGTCGACTAATGTACTGTGCACGAGCACAGTAACCTATTTTATTAGGTTTTAATGTTATTTTGATGATTTTCTTTCCCTAGACCAGATGTCATGCTTATATAACTTATGTTAGATGTTTTTGATGGTGTCAAAGGGGGAGAAATGGTTAGGTTTAAGTTAATCATGCTAGAGGGAATTAGCATGTGTTAGGGGGGAGTTGCATGTATTAAGGGGGAGTTACATGCTTTCCTTCCTTATGTATTTTGATTAATGTTTCACCTAACTTAAACATGGTTGTCACACATCAAAAAGGGGAAAATTGTTAGGGCAATCAACCCATGAATGATGTGTTTTGATGTGTGTGGCAAAGGTTTAAGTAAGGTTGTTTTGTGGATTTGATATGTGTGTTGAAGTCGTGCAGGACTTAGTAATTCACACATGGTTAGCTTGACAAAGCATTGGCAAGATCACCATCTCATGACTCGGTCCTTGAGTCGCTGAAGGATGGCATTGGGGAAGCCGTGCGCTTGGTGCATCCGAGGGACCATCGAATGAGGAGCATTTGAGTGAAGCCAAGGAAGCAGACTTCAGGGCGAGACGCGAAAGATGACATTGCGAAGTCGAAAGGAGCATTTGAGTGAAGCCAAGGAAGCAGACTTAGTAATTCACACATGGTTAGCTTGACAAAGCATTGGCAAGATCACCATCTCATGACTCAGTCCTTGAGTCGGTGAAGGATGGAATTGCGAAAGTCGTGCGCTTGGTGCATTCGAGGGATCGTCGGACAAGGAGCATTAAAGTGAAGCCAAGGAAGTAGACTTCAGGGCGAGACATGAAGGATGACATTGCAAAGTCGTGCGCTTGGAGCATCCGAGGGACGTGGCCAGACGAAGAGAGCTTCAAGGAGAAGGACTCCAAGGGAGATGAGAGTGAGCGATTGTAATCCGGAACGGGGTAGCTCATAGGTGAACTTGGCTGAATGGCTAAGTCAAGTGTTGGATGCTCAACCAAAGGTTGGTTTGAGGTGTTACCTGACACCAGTCGACTGCTATAGGTAGCAGTCGACTGCTCTAGGTCGATTTGACTTGACCAATGTTTGACTGAGCCGCTTCTGGCCCAATAGTCGACTGCTAGGGTTTGGCAATCGACTACTCGACCATCAGTCGACTGCCAATTAGGGACGACAGTCGATTGATCGAGGCAAGTTCGGGCACAGAAGGTTGATCAGTCGAGTGATCACTTCGGTCACTCGAATGATGGCTCCTTCAGTCGACTAATATGAAGATCAGTCGACAGATGTGGGAGCCATTAGCTGGAAGCTGACGTGGATAAGGCCGTTGCGAGGCAACGACTTATGACGATCAATGATGGCTACATCAGTCGACTTCTAGGTGCCCAACAGGAAGAATGGCCTCTTCCCTATAAAAAGGGGCCTTGGGTCACTTGGGATGGTTAATGCTTGAACTCTAAACATACTCCCAAGTGCCTACACGATTTTCTTCCTCTTCCTTGTGTTTAATTTCATCTTATTGTAAGAGGAGTGATTCTTGTAAGAAAGGTTACCTCCACCTAGCTTTGTGCAAAGGAGAGACTGGTGGATTTGAAGGGAGTGATTCACCTAGAACGAATCGGGTCGTGGATTAGCGGCAATGGTCATGAACTAAGTTACATCAACATGTTAGCATTTGTATTCTTTGTTTCTTTGCATTGTCTTTTATTATTCCATTGCGCTAACCTTGTTCGTAGATAATTACGCAATCGAATTCCATCGTCTACGACATCGGGGCTATTCACCCCCTCTAGCCGGCCATCGCTCCTCCAGCAATGAAGACTGGTTGGGTCAAGAGACCAGACAATCAACAAAAAGTATAGCTGGGTCAGGTAGATCGGACAACTGATGGAAGCCCTGGTGGGTCAAATCGGATGTCAAGAATGGTAAGTCCGACAAAGCAGCCGGCAGATAAGCCTCGAGTGGCGAGGTGACGTCGAGTCCTCTTTGGGGGGACAAAGTCAGGCGTCGATTCGACGGAAAGTCCGCGTGGGACTTAGAAGTCGAGATCGAATAGTATTACTACCGATATCATATTTGATATTATCTATTTGTGCTAATCTTGTTTTGCAGGGATCAGTCAACTAAATGGATTCCAATCAATTGAGGTCTAGTCGACTGGGTACAGGTCAGTCGACTGGCTACCAAGTTGGCAGGATTAGCTGGTGATCGATCGAAGATCTGACAGTGCAGATGGAAAGAGTTTCAGTCGATTGGCGAGTTTCAGTTGACTGAAGAGGCAAACTTCCCGATGTGGAGCCAGGTGACCTGGAGTCGACTGGAGTGTGTTCAGTCGACTAGAAGACTAGAAGTTCCATATCGACGGGTTGATGTGGAGTCAACTGGAAGGCATTCCAGTCGACTAGAAAAGGTTTATAAAATAAATGCTCGATCAGCTCCGACAAGAACACTGCTACTACATCGAAGTGCTACCTCTATTCATCCTCGTCCACTATAGCTTCATTTCCTCACAAAGACGCATTTCCGACACTCCGTGCCTACTTTGAAATTTCCATTAGTGTCAGTATATCTTAGCTCTTATTTTTTGTATTCATTTTCGCTTTGTGTACTCAATTTCAAAAGAGAAGGTAGAGTGTTACCTATCTCTAATTATTTGTAAAAAGAGAACCCCTCCAAAGTCGAGAGTTCTCGAGTCGGAGGGTATATAGTGATTGCCCATTGAGGTAGCTCTCAGAAGAACTACGTGCCTTGGAGTAGCAACCCTATTAGGGTTGTGAACCAAGTAAAAGAAGCTTGTCTCTATCTTATTTTATTTCTGCTGCATACTCTTTAACAATTTCAAAATATAAAATATAAGTTTTAAAATCTAAAGAAAATTATAACCTCCGAGATTCACCCTCCTCTCTCGGAGTATTTCAATCATACAATTGATATCAGAGGGGCGCCCAATTTGGTGCAACTACCATCGAGTATTAGAATAATTTTCTTTAATCTTCTTGCATTAGAATAATTTTTATTAATTTTTGTCACTTAGAATAATTTTTATTAATTTTTGACACTTAGAAAATTTTTTTATTAATTTTTGGCACTTAGAATAAATTTTTATTAATTTTTGGCACTTAGAATAATTTTTATTAATTTTTGACACTTAGAATAAATTTTATTAATTTTTGACACTTAGAATAATTTTTATTTAAACAAATCTAGGAATAATTCTGAATTTTAATTAATAAAAATTTAATAATAAAAAATTTATTTAGTAAAGTCATACTTAGAAGGGTATAGCAACGCGTTAGCCCTCCTCTCTTGATGAAGGGACTTTTCTATTGGAAAAGGCGAATAAAGTGCTATCTCAAAACCGACCTAGAGGTGCAGTTCTCGATTAGAAAAGGGTCCGTCTATCCAGATAGATGACTCGGATGAGTTGTTAGAATCGAGAGAAATGGACCGCGAACATTAGAAAATGGGCTCATGTAAATTAAAAGGCGCTTAACACCTTGCAATGCGAACTTACCAAAGAAGAACTCAATAGGGTGGGTCCATTCGAAAACTCTAAGGAATTATGGGACAAATTAATTGAATTACATGAAGGTACAAATGACATTAAGATAGCTAAATAGGACATATTATTTAATAAACTATTTAATTGTAAAATGAATGAAAATAAAAATTCTAGTCAACTTCATATGAGAATAAAAGACATTTTAAATAGATTATATTTAATCGGACACTAAATAGAAAATAGGGACATAATTAGGTATACACTTAAGGCATTCACGAGGAGCGTCTTATGGACATCCATCGTTGATGCCTATAAGATTTCAAGGATCTTTTCACAATTAGACTAGGCGAATTATTTTATGAACTTGAACTACGAACAACAAGCTATATCACGCCAGGAGTCGCCGGATGAAAATTGACATCTCCACACGGGTGACAATACCAATCTTGCATACAAGGCCTACATGACCACTATACATCGGTAAACATGACCAGAACCAAACTACGCGCAAATCATAAATAGGCCTCAACAATCAAAAAAGAAATAACAAAGTCTATCACATCTAGACTTACCCTTTACGCCATATGGCGAGAATACACAACCAAATTCAACCGAATAAAAATCCGAATAGAGGTCCATAAGGACATACCAAAATATCCACGAGTACATAAATCAAACACCAGTCCTAAACATATCTTCTAGACAATACCAAAACCATAAATCTAATAACAAGATAAACTATCACGACAAGGGGGTTTGGCAGTTGGACTCTCTTGGCCACTTTATCCTGAAATAGATATAAAACAACAGGGTAAGTTCAATGAACTCAGCGGATAATAGTCGATATGCATAGTCAGATATAACTAACAATAATAATCATGTCAGTACAATCTCATATATAGGATATGCAAGAAATAAATACGAAAGGATTGTACTTACCTGAATCTCCTATCCTGATATAGGAGCATGTGTCATACTAGCAGAAATAAAGTCGTCAGACCAAATACAAATATGTATCATGTATGCATGGCAATCATATGCAACATCCAAGGCAGCAATCAAAATGCAGCAAACACAATACAAATATCATCCATGCAAAATGCATGCGATGCAAATGACATGGTCACCCCTGACGCCAATCAGCCGCCTCACACGCGATGGTAAAGCCGAGTGGGTAGGGCTATGACAACTATGCACTCTGCCATCACTGCTCCTGAGTGACCGAGTGGACAGGATGCTGTCGGAGTACACCTATCCTCCTGCCCCAAACAGAGTGGAGGAGCAATGCTCTCATCTCCTGGTGTCGTAGACCAGAGGAGGGATCCCTGCCCGCTACCACGCTGTCTCATCGCTACCCATGAGCGGACCAGCGGAGCCTAACAGAGCAACTACACACACCCTCTTGATGTACCACTAACCCATGAGTGGCAGCGTGTGCAGACCATGTAACTGGCTGCGGGCTCAACTATAAAGGAACTCTGTCCAGCCATCATACAATCATGCAAGATGGTGCATGACACTAAAGCACGTAACACCAACTAAAATATATCTCCGAATAATATCTTGATTAATTAGCCTAAAGCTAATTTAACCAAGAGTTAATTAACCTAAATTGATTTGATAATCAATTAAGAGATTAATTGAGTTATTAAATACTTGTCCACTAGTTAGTTAAAAATATTGATCAGGTTAAATAATAGATTCGAGAACGGAAAGCTGAAGTAATCCTCGGATTGGAAGATAACTCGGACATTTTACGTATCAGGTTTCGGTCACGAGACAGGACCCCGGGCGTGAAGATAGTTATCACGAGTTTCATAGCAGGCGGGTATTTTAACTTATCTTTTAGATATAGTCATGTTGATATGCTAGTTAGTTATAGCTTGCAATAATTTTTATGTTTATCTACCTTGTATGTTATTGTGCCTACTTGATTCATGCATTTGTTCAACTTTTAGTTATACCTTTCCTGTTTTACTTGGATCATTGATATGCACCTATTTGTTGTGCATATTATTCGGAGATATATTTTAGTTGGTGTTACCATCTTGCATGATTGCATCTTTGGTAGACAGGTTCCTTTATAGTTGAGCCTGGCCCGATTACATGGTATGCACACGCTGCCACTCATGGGTTAGTGATACATCAGGAGGGTGTGTGCAGTTGCTCTATCAGGCTCTGCTGGTCCACTCATGGGTAGCGATGAGGCAGCATGGTAGCGGGCAGGGATCCCTCCTCTGGTCTACGACACCGGGAGATGAGAGCATTGCTCCCCCACTCTGTTTGGGGTAGGAGGATAGGTGTACTCCGACAGCATCCTGTCTACTCGGTCACTCAGGAGCAGTGATGGCAAAGTGCATAGTTGTCATAGCCCTACCCACTCGGCTTCACCATCACGTGTGAGGCGGCTGACTGGCATCAGGGGTGACCATGTCATTTGCATCGCATGCATTTTGCATGGATGACATTTGTATTGTGTTTGCTGCATTTTGATTGCTGCCTTGGATGTTGCATATGATTGCCATGCATACAGAATACATATTTGTATTTGGTCTGACGACTTTATTTATGCTAATATGGCACATGCTCCTATATCAGGATAGGAGATTCAGGTAAGTACAGTCCTTTCGTATTTCTTTCTTGCATATCCTATATATGAGACTATACTGGCATGATTATTATTGTTAGTTATATCTGACTATGCATATTGACTATTATCCGCTGAGTTCATTGAACTTACCCTGTTGTTTTATATTTATTTCAGAATAAAGTGGTCAGGAGAGTCCAGCTGCCAAACCCCCTCGTCGTGATAGTTTATCTTGTTATTAGATTTATGGTTTTGGTATTGTCTAGAAGATATGTTTAGGACTAGTGTTTGATTTATATACTCGTGGATGTTTTGGTATGTCCTTATGGACCTCTATTCGGATTTTTATTCGGTTGGATTTGGTTGTGTATTCCTGCCCAGATGGCAGAAGGGGTAAGTCTAGATGTGATAGACTTTTGTTATTTCTTTTGATTGTTGGTCTGAGGCCTATTTATAACCTGCGTGTGTAGTTTGGTTCCGGTCGTGTTGACCGATGTATAGTGGCCGTGTAGGCCTTGTATGCAAGATTGGTATTGTCATCCATATAGGGGAGATGTTGTCGGATTTTCGTCTGGCGGTGACTCCCCCGGGGCGTGATAATTTATTTGGTATCAGAGTCATGGTCCATGTCAAGCCTTGAACCTCAAATGAAGGAAGTTGAGCTCCCATGTCCAGATCAAGAGAACCAGACACCAGGTAGGAAGTGCAGTTGGCTCGGGAGGACCGAACAACTGGCAGGAAGTCCAGTTGGGCCAGAAGAGTTGGACAACTAGCAAGAAGTCCAACTAGGTCAGGAGGACTAGACAGTTGGTAGGAAGTCCTGGTGGGTTGAGGATCGGACAACAAGAAGAGGATGTCTTTCGAGGACGGATAGGCTTGAGAGGGGTCAATGTGGTCCTTCGTTTGAGGGGGGATTGTTGGAGTATTGAGGATACAATCAAAGTCTCACATTGGTAACATGGAAAAGATCATGTGCTTATAAGATAAAAAGATATTTCCATTGGCATGAGGCCTTTTGGGCAAAACCCAAAAACAAAACCATGAGAGCTTAGGCCCAAAGTGGACAATATTATGTCATTGTGGAGATATATGATTCTTATAAGCACCAACAAGCTAACTCTGGCCAAACCGAGAATGGTATTTCTTTAGTAGCAGGTTCGACCAAAAAGGAAAGAAAAATGAAAAGTGAGTCCGAAGATGAGTCGGAGTCGAAACCAAATTGAGAAAAGGAAATCCTAAATATGGTCTGGAAGATGTTCAACCGGAGAAAAATGTTTACGAAGAAGGATGCTAAGAAAGTCGTCGATAACAAGCTGAGACCCCGATCGGAAGTGACATGATATGGGTGCAACGGAAAGGGACACTACAAATCGGAGTGCATGAATCTAAAAAGGGAAGAAAAACCCAAAAAGGAAAAGAAGAAAGCGCTTAATGTAACTTGGGACGAATCATCCTTGGAAGAGTCGAATGCAGAAGAGATGAAGAGAAGCTTCGTGACATTTATGGCCGAATCAAGCTCCAAAGTCGAGTCAAGTTTCGAGTACGAGTCTAATTTCAAGTCTGAGAGAAGCCACGGATCTGCATCCGTTTCCGAAGGACTATATGAGGTAACTTCTCCCTTAGAAGACAAGTTGTACAATATAATTGCATGCCCAGGTAGGAAGTTAGCTAAGTCCGAGAATCAAGTCGACTCGCTGCTTAAGGAAGTTCAAGTACTTAAGGAGCAAGTCAACTCGAAGACTTCAACTTGCCAACTTAAGGATAGAGACTCGACTCAAGTTGCAAAGCTTGAGGAAGATAACTCGGTCCTAAAAAGGCAGGTAGAAGATCTAACCGGATCGTTGGAAAAGTTCACTTCGGGCTCCAAGTATCTCAACATGATGCTTGGATCTCAGTGAGCCATGTACAACAAGTCGAACTTGGACACAAAGCTAAATCCTCCTATAAATCATACATGTCATTACTTAGTCGAAATGCAAAGAATTGAGTCCAAGCATGGGTTCTTAAGTCTAGCTTAGTCAACCAAGTTGGACCAAATCAATTTTGGGTTCCCAAGAGTAAAGTTCACTTAGTGAACAAAACTCAACCTAGCTATCACTTAGGGGGAGTTAACACTTTGTTTGTTTCCTTATTTATTTAAACTCTTTCATACTTTAGTTTATTTTACTTACTTAATTTAGAATGGAATAGATAGGAAATAAAGTAGTTTAAACTTGAACAACCTAGTACTAAGACGAAGTGAACTGATAGTAAGTGAGGGAAGCTCTTCGAAGTGCATGTCTAGGAAGTGATCGTTGCTCTGATATCCAAGAAGGTCATGTGCCTCTCCACGACCTGGTGCACTAAGTTGAGTGGAACTGACCGAAGCTAACTCACTAAGTCTTTGACTAGTTAGACTAAGGCTTAGTCCAAAGTGAATCAAGTACTTGATTCCTTCATTGACTTTGTCTAGGAAGTGGCATATCCGATATCCAAGAAGGTCGTATGTCTCACCACGACCTGGAAGTCAATGCTGGAAAAACCTACTTGACTAGCTCAATCTAAGCTTGAATCTAACACAAGTTTAAAAACTTTGAAATTGCTCATTAAATTTAATTAAGATAAAAATAAATCTTCATCTCACAAAATCCATAGGAGTAACGTGTATTGAAACCTAGCTTGGGTGAGATGATTTAGAATTTAATCAAGCTTAATTAGTTTAATACAATTTACATAACTTAACAAATTTAACTAAACTAAACTTAACAAATTTATTAATTTAACTAAACTAAACTTAAAAAATTTAACTTAACAACTAAACTAAACTTAAACTAAACCTAACAAATTAACTTAACAAACAAATTAACTTAATAAGCAAATTAACTAAACAAACAAATTAACTTAATTAAACTTAACTTAACAAATTTACTTAAACTTAACTCAACCCAACCAATTTAATCAACTCAACTTAATCAATTAAATTTAATCAATCACTTCGGTGACTAACTCTAATTCAAAGCTTGATGATAATTCTATATCACTTGAGCTAGTAAAGAGTTGGACATTTGTTTTAAGGATAATTTTTAGATATGTATTTTTAAGGATAAAAATAATATTTTTGGAATTCATTCTTGGACATATTTTCTATCACATTTGCATTATCTTAAAAATTTTGAAATTTTTAAGGTTCATTTAAATTTTTAGCTATTTTTAAGGGGGAGTTTTAAAAAATTAAAAAAAAAAATTGAAAAGGTGTTAAAATTTTAAAAAATATTTTTTAAAGGGTGAGTTAAAATTTTGAAAATTAAAATTTAAAAAAAAAAAATTTATTGAGGCGGAGTTAGAATTTTAAAATTTAAAATTTCAAAATATATTTTTTAAAGTGGGAGTTAAAATTTTGAAAATTAAAATTTTAAAAAATATTTTTATTGAGGGGGAGTTAAAATTTTGAAAAATATTTTTATTGAGAGGGAGTTAGAATTTTGAAAATTAAAATTTTAAAAAATATTTTTATTGAGGGGGAGTTAGAATTTTGAAAATAAAATTTTTGAAAAATATTTTTATTGAGGGGGAGTTAGAATTTTAAAAATTAAATATTTCGAAAAATATTTTTAAGGGAGAGTTAGAAAATTTTGTGAAATTTTGAAAATTAAAAATTTGAAAAATGTTTTTAGGAGGAGTTAGAAAATTTTGATAAATTTTGAAAAATATTTTTAAGGGGGAGTTAGAAAATTTTGAGAAATTTTGAAAGTTGAAAATTTGTAAAATGTTTTTATTAAGGGGGAGTTTCAAAGATTTTGAAAATTAAGATAGTTTGATAATTTCAAAAACATTTTAAGGGGAGCATTGATAAATTTTGAAAATTGAGTTTTGAAAACTTTAGAAAATTAATCTTTTGAAAATTTTGAAACTGAAAGATAAAGGGGAAGATCTAATTTTTAAAAGAAAATCTTATTTAGGGGGAGTATTGATAAACTTAAGTATTTTTTGATAAAAAATTGTTTAAAACTTTAATTCTCAGCTTTAAAGTTGTGGCATTTTGAACTTAATTTTGATTTTGATGTATGTCAAAGGGGGAGAGAAGAGATTTAAAGTTAGAGAGAAGAGACTTAAAGAGAGGGAGATTTAAAAATTTAAAGTTTTTTATGCATATGAGCATTTTGATGCATATACACTTTTAACCCAATGCATTTCTGATATATACTATAATTGGATATTGCAGTTTGATTCTCCTAACTTTAACTGATGTGTTGTCATACATCAAAAAGGGGAGATTGTTGATACAGAGAGCATCACTCCTTAGTTTTGATGTATGAACCATAGTTAAAGTTAGGACTTATGTTCTAATATCAGTGTTAAGTGTGCAGGCTTAACAGGAAGTCCTAGTAGGTCGTGTTGATCGGATACTAGGCAAATGTCTTGATAGATCAAGAGAATCGAACACCAGACATGAAGTCCAGATGGGTCGAGTGGACCGGACATTTGGCATGAAGACCGATTGGGTCAGGAGACCAGACAATCGGCAAAAAGTCCACTGGATCCGATGTAGACCCGATACCGGTGGAAGCCTTGGTGGGTCAGATCGGATGTCAAGAATGGTAAGTCCAACAGAGCAGCCTGCAGGTAAGCCTCGAGTGGAGAGGTGAGGCCGAGTCCTCTTTAGGGGGATAAAGCTAGGCGTCGATCCGACGAAAAGTCTGCGTGGGACTTAGAAGTCGAGATCAAGCAGTATTACTACTGCTATCATATTTAATATTATCTATTTGTGCTAATCTTGTTTTGTAGGGAGCAGTCGACTGAATGGATTCTAGTCGACTGAGGTTCAGTCGATTGGGTATGGGTCAGTCAATCGGATACCTAGTTGGCAGGATTAGCTGGTGATTGATCGAAGATCTGGCAGCGCAGATGGAAAGAGTTTTAGTCGACTGAAGAGGCAAACTTCTCGATGTGGAGCCAGGTGACCTGGAGTCGACTGGAAGACTAGAAGTTCCATATCGATGGGCTGATGTGGAGTCAACTGAAGGCATTCCAGTCGACTGGAAAATGTTTATAAAACAAATGCTCGATCAGCTCCGACAAGAACACTGCTACTACATCAAAGTGCTGCCTCTATTCATCCACGTCCACTATAGCTTCATTTCCTCAAAAAGACACATTTCTGATACTCCGTGCCTACTTCGAAATTTCTATTAGTGTCGGTATAACTTAGCTCTTATTTTTTGTATTCATTTTCACTTTGTGTACTCAATTTCAAAAGAAAAGGTAGAGTGTTACCTATCTCTAATTATTTGTAAAAAGCGAACCCCTCCGAAGTCGAGCATTCTCGAGTCGGAGGGTATATAGTGTCATGCCCCGAGAGGGGTACTTGTCCGACAAAAATCGGACAGCACCTCCCCTGTACTGTGGATAATTGAAACCTATATACAAGACCCACACGGCCCACTATACATTGGCCAACATGGCCAGAACATAAAACACACCATACAAGGAATATATGGGCCTCAGGCCAACAACCAAAGTAAATAAAAAGTCTACAACATTTAGACTTACCTCTTCTTCCATCTGAGCAGGAATACACAACCAAAACGAATCGAATAAAAGTCCATAAGGACATATCAAATACGACAAAAGAATCCACGAGTACATAACCAAAACACAAGTCCTACACATGTCTTCTAGTCAATAAACCAAAACCATAAGACAAAAAAAAAACAAAATCGTTACGACGGGGGAGGGGGGGATTGGCAGCTGGACTCTCCTGACAGTGTCAACCTGAAATAGATGTAAAGCAACGGGGTAAGTTCAACGAACTCAGTAAGTATCAAGTCGACATGCATAGTAAGATATATCTAACAATAATAATTATGCCAGTACAGTCTTCTGATCAATAATAAAAAAATGCAAGGAAGAGATGCGGAAAGACTGTACATACCTGAATCTCCTATCCTAACATAGGAGTATGAGCCATACTAGCAAAAATAAGGTCGTCAGACCAAATACATAATGTATCCTGTATGCATGTCAATCATATGCAACAACCAAGGCAGCAACCAAAATGCCACAAACACAAACAAATGACATCCATGCAATATGCATGCGATGCAAATGACATGGTCACCCTTGACACCAGTCAGTCACCTCACACGCGATGGTGAAGCCGAGTGGGTAGGGCTATGACAACTGTGCACTCTGCCATCACTGCTCCTGAGTGACTGAGTGGACAGGATGTTGTCGGAGTACACTTATCCTCCTACCCCAAACAGAGTGGGGGAGCAAAGCTCTCATCTCTCGGTGTCGTAGACCAGAGGAGGGATCCCTGTTCGCTACCACGCTGTCTCACTGCTACCCATGAACAGACCAGCGGAGCCTGACAGAGCTACTGCACACACCCTCCTGATGTACCACTAACCCATGAGTGATCGTGTGTGCAGATCATGTAACTAGCTGCGGGCTCAACTACAAAGGAACCCCGACCAGCCAGTATGCAATCATGCAAGATGGTGCATGACACTAAAGCATTTAACACCAACCAAAATACGTCTCCAAATAATATGCACAAAAAAATGAGTACATATCAATGACCTAGGTATACAGGGAAAGTATATCTAAAAGCTAATCAAGTGCATGTCACAACTTCCAAAATAAGTACACATGGCAGGTATCAAGATAATATCGACTAAGATAGAAATGCATGCATCAGGTATGACATAGTGACATACAAGGGCAGATAAGACATAAAATATTACTGAGTTATAGCCAACTACGCATATCAACATGACAATATCAAAAGATAAGTCAAAGTTCCCGCCTGCTAAAATGCTCGAAATAATGAAATCTTCATGCCCGTGGTCCTGTCTCGTGATCGAAACCTGCATAAAACATAATATACTCAGATTATGTTGCCAACCCTAATATCAAGTCCAAAACCTAATGGATTAAACTATCCACCTAAACGATCCCCAAATCAACTCCCAATTTCCCAAATTATCTAACTCATTCACAGCCGGCCAAAACCCCACATCACAAAAAATTTGCACAAAACTCCAACACCTAACCGTGCATAGCCGGCGCAGCCGTTCACAGTTGGCCAAAACCCCAAATCACACGGCAGCTAACCCAAGCTTCAACCAAGTCTTTTTCACAGCCCCTTCACAGTCAATCTAGTCTTCTCCTCTCACTCACCGCCACCACAGTCGTGCAAACCCCCAATTTACAGCCCCTAATCGACTTCACAACTGAAAATTTCCTTCCCAAAGCCACCCAGATTCCCCTAATCCACCACCATTCAGCCTGCTCCACCGAAGGACTCACCCTCCGGATCTAAAACCCTAAAAAATCCCTAGAATTGAACAACTAGCAGATAGAAAGAAAGGAATGGACCGAGATTTACCAGCTCTTGAGGCTGCACCGACGACTCTCCTCCCAAACTGCCATGTTTGTCGGAAAGAAGGGGTTGCCGCACCACCCACGACGATCTACCACGGTAGAGATCGTGAAGAACAATTCATACCCTTGCGTCCATGGGCACCGTTAAGAGTAATCACCACGCTGCGAAGGAAATGGGTTGTGGTCGGCGTCTCTTGCAGCAGAAGGGGCGGTTGGGGTCTACCGTCGCGGAGAGAACGGGACGGCAGACGCCGAGAGATCATCGTAGGGTCGATGGTGGGCGGCTAGAGGGGGTAAATAACCCTCAATTGTCGTATGGTGGAATACGATCGTTCTCGTTGCGTGCTTATCTATAATTGTCGTTAGCGCAGTGGAATCACAATAATAATGAAACTAACAATAATACACAATCACACAATACAAGATATATATGGTTCAGAACCGAATAGTTCCTACTCCACGGGCGAGCTCACCGAGCTCTAGTTATGCGCACGACACTAACTAAACCACTCCTTCTCGACAACACGTCGGAGGTGGAGAAACCTCTCACAAGCAATTACAATAAGTAATATGAAATACAAGCAATACAAAGACAAATACGAAATACATGTAAAGAACACTTTACAACGCTTGATTTGAACCCTTTGCTTGTTGCTTGCTTTAGATGGCTATTGAAGGTCTGGAATGCAGCAGTAATTCCCCTCCAAAAGATTCCTTAAAGTCTTGGCGAAATCCCCCATCTTGAGCTCCATTTATAACCTAGTAGTCATTGTCTCAGATCCACATCAGTCAAGTTTCAATGGATCACACATCAGTCGACTGATGATACCCATCAGTCGAGTGTTGGCGCGAGCACTTGACTGGAAACCCTTCTGTAGCTGAAATCTCCCCGATCAGTCGACTGATCTACAGTGTCAGTCGACTGATGGCATTATCAGTCGACTGCCCTCCCTCGGCAGTCGACTGTTCAGCCAGAACCTGATCAGTCGAACACTGGTCGAACCATTCGACCTAGAGCAGTCGACTGGCACCTATGCCAGTCGACTGATGTCGGGTAAAACCTCAAACATCAAGCTGTTTGAGCATCCAACACTCAGTCTTAACCACTTGGCCAAGTCCACCTCATCCCTCATGGAGTTCCCTACCGAAGCTCTCTTCCCTCGGCCTACGTCCCTCGGATGCGCCAAGCGCACGGCTTCGCAATTCCATCCTTCGCATCTCATGCCCTCGAAGTATGCTTCCCTTGGACCTCACTTCATTCGCTCCCCATCCGCGGGTCCCTCGGATACACCAAGTGCACGACTTCGTAATGTCATCCTTCACCGACTCAAAGACCCCGAGCCTAGTGAACTTACTAAGTCCTCAAAACTTCCCAAATGCACCAAGCGCACGGCTTCACAATACATTTCTCACCAAGCACCAAGCGCACAGCTTCGCAATGCTTTGGACTTTTCCACACCAAGCCCATGCTTGGATTTTCCATGTCAACACCATGTTGGACTTCCCTATGACAATCCCATGTCATAAGTTTTGTCTATCATCAAAATACTGCTCGAATCAAACTCGAGTCAACCTAAGCCGATTGCACCAACAATCTCCATCTTTTTTATGATTGACAAAACTACCATCTCAAGTCTATCAATTCTCCCATATTGGCAATTCTCATATCCCAATGAGAATTCCAACGAACCCTAATTAGTAACTTGGTAACTTCTCCCCCTTTTTGACATTACATCAAAAAGGTCCTCAAGGGTGTCAAAGTCTCATATCCCAATGAGATCTTACAATCTTCCCCTTGGCATGCCCTCAATCTTTCTAGTGATCCCATATCACTTAAGAGAGGCAACCCAATTTTCCTCCCATGAGGAAATACACATCCATCTTCCCATGATGGATTCCTCCCCCTAGAGGCTTGCTCCCCCATGATTATTGCACCAACAATGTCCTTGGAGAGTCCCTAAGCCAATAGGAATATTTAACCAATCAAAATTAAGGCAAAGTTCAACAATGAACTTCCATCCACCTTAAAATTAATACTCTCTCTAAACACTTCTCCTAATCCATATCCAATGGATTTCCACCCTTTCTAATGCTCTCCTAAGCATGTCCTAGGGTTAGGAGTGATTAGGGGACCAAAACACAGCTGAACATGGGCCTAACCACCAAGGTTTACCCGAAATCAACCTGTGTCAGTCGACTCTCTCAGATACCAATCGACTGGACTTGTCATCAGTCGACTGGTCTCCATGCCAATCGACTGATAACTGCATTTGCAATTTTCAACATTTTCAGAATTAAATTTGGAAATACATAAGTAAATATACGTAAATTGAAAAATCTTAAAAATTCATACATATAATACTTATCATAAACACTATGGGTGAAAAATATTTAAAAATTATTTTACCCACAAATTAATGAGATTGACACAAAGTTCAAAAGTTTAGAAAAGCTTCAATAATGAGCTCTCTTTGTATCATCCCATTCAATAGTGATTGCTATCAAAAGATAGACTTCACCAAGGTTTTTCAAAATGTTTTTGAAACCTTTAATTCATTTTTCCTAAACATCTCACTTGTATCTAGATGTGTAAAACTCATACAAGGTAATTAATCTAGTGAGATGTGGGTTTTTGTTCTTTAATGGTTTCATGCATATTTCTAGACAATATTATTTGATTCCCATCAAATCATGCCATAGTCCTTAATTTCATTTTAGTTTATGCATGATATGATTATGGCATATATATGATTTAACTAAGCATGTGCCAAAATCATGATGTCATGGCATGTGAATGACATTTTAGCATACATGACATATAAAGAATAAGTCTAAACATGATCATGACATTTTTAGATATAAAAATGAAAATGATGTCATGACATGGCAAGGCAAATCAATCATGGCAAGTAAAATATGCTAAGGTATAGAATACCTAAGTGTTGAATCCAAATTGTCATTTCTAGGGTTAAGTCCATTTTCGCCTTAATGTCATTTCCCCCCCTAGTGTGCCATAAACCCAAAATGGCACACCAATACTTTTAAGACTTAATTGTGTCAATTTAATCATTTTTCATCTTCTCAAAGCATATTGGCACACCCTAATGTGTCAACTCTACTATGATTAGGTTAACTACCCATCCACTTAGGGTTGACACACCCTAACCTATCTAGCGTGAATCGATCACGCTCTTAGGAACCCAATATCTATTGGAGTTCCTTGGGTTAACAAGGTATTCACTAGGGATAACTTCCCTAAATATCTTCCTAATGACCCTTTTAGGCTTTAAGGCCTTAGTTAAATGGGTCTTTCCTAGGTCAACTCTAGAGGTAACTCCCCCAATGACCTTCTTAGTGGCCTTCTTGGTTTTCCTTAAGTCCTTGGCCACTAAGCAAACACCATGGCTAGACTTAGGGATAACTTCCCTATTAGCCTTGGTTTTTCTAGACCTAGAAATTGTTCCATAATTAAATGGAACATTATGATAAGTCTTCTTAGGCTTAGGTTTGTGACCCAAACCTTCCCTGCCCTTAGACCGTTTTTAAAACCTAGGTCTTGACTTTTGGGCATTTGACCCTAGAATTGAATTTTCTATGATTCTAAGGGTTTTCTCCATTCTCTCAAGCTTTGACCTCAAGACTTGGTTTTCTAGCTCTAATTTTTTCAATTTTGATTTTTCATTAGGTTTTTGGGAATTGTTCTTCCTCTTAGGCATGTGTCTACCCTTTTTGGGATTAATGCCTAGATTTTCTTCTATTCTCCTAATTGACTCCTTTGGTAAAATATTTCTATAATTATGAGTCCTAGGTTTATCCTTAGTTACATGAACATGCTTGGCACCTAAGCAAAAATATTTTTTTTTACTAGCATGCTTTTCATTTATAATTGCAAGAGAACTAAAATAATTCTTAGCATGCTTTTTAATTCTAGGAATTGAAGGTGAATTAACTAAATTTACCTTAGAGTTAGCTTTGAAAGCTCCCCCTACATGAGATACACCTTCTTGCCCTTTCTTCCTCCCCCTAGGGCATTGGCTTCGGTAGTGTCCCTTTTGATTGCATTTAAAGCACACAATGTGCTCTTTGCTTCTAGTTGTGGGGACTCCGATATTATTGACTTTTGGTGCCGGTTGAACCTTCTTTACCTTCTTAGGACACTTACTTTTATAGTGCCCTTGTTCCTTACACTTAAAGCATGTTATATGCTTTTTATTTATAATAACAACACTTGAGTTACCTAGGGAATTTTCGCTTCTCTCGGATGTTGAAGCTTCTTCTTGAACTTGTTCTGGGATAGAAAGCCTCTCCTCCCCCTCAATGCTAGAGGTGGAGGTCTCAACCAAATCATCAACATCATCGAAGGTGGATCGGCTCTCTTCTACGGCATCTTCCTCTACTTATGTCGGTTCGAGAATTTCTTAGAATTTGATTACCTTATTCCATAACTCCCTTGCATCCCTAAAATTACCTAGCCTAGACCAAATGTTGTTAGGAATCAAATCACTAAATAATTCGATTACCTTGAGATTTGTCTCGAAGTCCTTGATTTGGTCTTGGGTTCACCTTGACTTCTCAATTTTCCTATTGCTTTTATCCCTAGGCAATTCGAAACCATTTTCTAAGATTAGAATGAAATCAAAATCGATTTCTAGATATACCTCTATTCTTTTCTTCCACCAAGAAAAGTTTCCATCATATTTTGGTGGATAGATGTTGCCGGCCATTTTGTAGTGCTTGTGTCGGCGGTTAGTCCTTGATAAATGCCTTGGCTCTGATACCACTTGTAGGGTCGATGGTGGCCGGCTAGAGGGGGGTTAATAGCCCTCAATCGTCGTATGGTGGAATACGATCGTTCTCGTTGCGTGCTTGTCTATAATTGTCGTTAGCGCAGCAGAATCACAATAATAATAAACTAACAACAATACACAATCACACAACATAAGATATACGTGGTTCAGAACCGAATGGTTCCTACTCCACGGGCGAGCTCACCGAGCTCTAGTTATGCGCACGACACTAACTAAATCACTCCTTCTCGACAACACGTCGGAGGTAGAGAAACCTCTCACAAGCAATTACACTAAGTAATATGAAATACATGCAATACAAAGACAAATACGAAATACACGTAAAGAACACTTTACAACGCTTGCTTTGAACCATTTGCTTGTTGCTTGCTTTAGATGGCTATTAAAGGTCTGGAATGCAGCAGCAATTCCCCTCCAAAAGCTTCCTTAAAGTCTTGGCGAAATTCCCCATCTTGAGCTCTATTTATAACCTGCATCAAGCTGATTTCGCACGCATCAGTCGACTGATCATGACCATCAGTCGACTGGTCCTATAGTCGTTGTCTTACAATGGCCAGATCTACGTCGGTCAAGTTTTAACGGATCACACATCAGTCAACTGATGATACCCATCAGTCGACTGATCATCCCATCAGTCGAGTGCTGGCGCGAGCACTCGACCGAAACCCTTACGTAGTGAAATCGCTCGATCGGGCCGATCGATCTGATGTCGATCGATGGCATTATCCCGACCGCCTCCCTCGCAGACCGCTCACCAAAACCTGGTCAGTCGAACACTGGTCGGACCATTCGACCTAGAGTCGATTGACACCTATGACAGTCGACTGATGTCGGGTAAAACCTCAAACATCAAGATATTTGAGTATCCGACACTCAGTCTTAGCCACTTGGTCAAGTCCACCTCATCTCTCATGGAGTTCCCCACCGAAGCTCTCTTCCCTCGGCCTACGTTCCTCGGATGCGTCAAGTGCACAGCTTCGCAATGCCATCCTTTGCGTCTCATGCCCTCGAAGTATGCTTCCCTTGGGCCTCACTCCATTCGCTCCCCGTCCGGCGATCCCTCGGATGCACCAAGCGTACGGCTTCGCAATGTCATCCTTCACCGACTCAAGGACCCCGAGCCTAGTGAACTTACCAAGTCCTCAAAACTTCCCAAATGTACCAAGCGCACGGCTTCACAATGCATTTCTCACCAAGCACCAAGCGCACGGCTTCGCAATGCTTTGGACTTTTCCACACCAAGCCCATGCTTGGATTTTCCATGTCAACACAATGTTGGACTTCCCTATGACAATCCCATGTCATAAGTTTTGTCTATCATCAAAATATTGCTCGAGTCAAACTCGAGTCAACCTAGGCCAATTGCACCAACAATCGCGAGAGGAAAGGGTAGGTCGCGACGGCGGGGCTGTAGCCCGTGGCGACGACGATGGGGGTAGCGACCCGCATAGCGACGGCGGCAGGGCGAGCTCGAGCAGCGGCGTCGGTGTGGCTGTGGACTGCGCCGACGCAGGGAAGAAGGCGGCTGGGTTGAGAAACGACGGTGCATGGATGGTGTCGCGAGAAGAGGAGGTGCGGCAACAGCCCCATCGCGAGAAGGGAAGTGCGGCGGAAGAACGGGACTTTCCCAAAAAAGAATTTGAACAAAAATCAAAACTAGGGCTTAATTATATAATTAAGCTAATTGACTTAATCAACCTTAGCCTAAATTTAACTATTTAAAATCCTAACTTAGGTTTTAATCTATATAATCCTAAGTTACTTGACTTAACCAATATCTTAGATCAGATTTTAATTAGACTTAGCTAAGTCTAATAAAATCTGATCCCGAAATTTTCAACTAAAATACTAATAAATAACTAATTTCCATTTAATAAAATAAATAAATTTATTTTATTTATCTCATTTTTAAATTATATTTATTATTATATTATATTATATTATATTTTTAATTTTTTATTAATTTTTTTTTATATATTACATATAGTGATTCCCCATCGAGGTAACTCTCAGAAGGGCTACGAGCCTTAGACTAGCAACCTGGTTAGGGTTGGAACCAAGTAAAAGAAGCTTGTCTCTATCTTATTTTATTTCCGTTGCATACTCTTTAACGATTTCAAAATATAAAATATAAGTTTTAAAATCTAAAGAAAATTGTAACCTCCGAGATTCACCCCCCTCTCTCAGAGTATTTCGATCCTACAGTTATGAGTTGTGCCATTGCAGACTATCATGTAAGTTAGTACATTACATTACATCTGGTGGATCAGGTTGATATATATATTTATTATATTTATATCGATGGTTATTTGTTATTACCTTTAAGACTGTATACCTGTTGATTTCCATATGTTTATTTAGTTCATGCACTATCTTTCATATACCAATGAGTCTTATACTCACCACCACAAAACTTGGGTTTTCTGTCGCCCAAGTAGTAGGTAGAAGATTCCTTGGTGTGCTCGAAGCTCTGCCAGTTGATCTCATCTCACACTGAGCGTTTAGATTTTATTTCATATTGGTGTTGTATTATTTTGGATTTTATTCTATATCGGTTTTGCATTTTGGTATATGGTTGTGTTGTTATATTCTTAAATTTTATTATGGATTTGATTTGGATGTTGAGTTTGATTATGTTTTCTGGTTATGGTTGTGTCAAAATCGCACAGGTGTGTATCTTTGTGACTTTGTATTTCTTCTATTTACTAGTGTTATTTCATTATGATATATGGTTTGTGGGTGTCAGCGGTTATTTGAGCCTTGTATCAGTGTTGTATCTTTTATTGTCACTAGAGGGTATTGTCCGGTCGGCGGACAAGTATAGTCTTGGGGCGTGACAAGTTGGGTAAGGAGGATTGGACAATTGACAAGAAGTCTAGCTGGGTCAGGAGGACTGGACAACTGGTAAGAAGCTTAGCTAGGCTAGGAGGATCTGACAGTTGACAGAAAGTTCAGTTTAGTCAGGAGGATCAGACAATTGACAAGAAGTCTAACTGGGTCAGGAGGACCGAATAGTTGACAAGAAGACATGGTGGGTTGAGGATCAGACATTAAGCAGAGGAAGTCCAACGAGGATGGATGAGCTTGAGGGGGAGGCCTAATGTGGCCCCTCATTTGAGGGATTGTTGGGAGAACAATCAAAATCCAACATTAAAAAGATATGAAAAAGATCATGAGTGTATAAGATGAAAAGATATCTCCACTAGTATGTGACTTTTTTGGTAAAATTCAAAATAAAATCTATGAGGGTTTAAACCAAAAGTAAACAATATCATACTATTGTAAAGATATGTGAATCTTATTTGCACCAACAGTGCGACTGCAAATGCTCTTAATTGTAACATCTTATGCACACCATAAATGTAATTAACTACAACATGCAACACATTCCATGAATACACTTAACTGTAGCGTACGACTCGCATCACGAATACTCTTAACTACAATGCATTACTTGCACCACGATTGTCTTTAACTGTAGCATGCAATGTTGATGTTGTTGGTGCAGTAGGCACCTAAGTCGAACCTGAGTTTTGATTATAGCAAACAATACAAAGTTAAGCTCATGTCGTTATCTCACGAGCTGAATCGAGTGTGCAGAAAATTGCTATAGCTGGAGCTGAAGGCTAGCGACACCCAGAGGAAGCCGTGGTGGTCGGGCGACACTCGAGTGACTTCAGAGGGAGCCAAAGGAATCGAGTGGAAGGCCGGAAGCAAAAGCAACACAGTGAGTATCGAGGTAAGCTCGTGTGTGCGAGCGTAAGTGAGGTTGTATCCTCTTTACGGGGATGATCTTAAGCGTAGATCCGACCAAAGACATCCTATAGGCGGTCTAGATCGAGATCGGACGGTCGGAAGCCGTCAAAATAATGTTTTTGTTAAGCTAACTTTGCCTTGCAGATAGCATCAGTCGACTGCCATCTTGGAGGACTCGACTACCATTGGATGCTGACCATCGATCGGTGATGATGGCCATCGATCGTGATGGTCAGAGATCGACCTCGAGGAGTCAAGCCTTATCACCATTTTTCAAGGAGCCATGTGCCAAAACTCTATTGGGTGAAGTTCCTCTCGAAAAGGGGCTCAAAGGCTATAAAAGGAGGGCCAATCCTAGGGTTTCTTCATCAATTCTAAGCTTCCAAAAGCCTCCGCCAAGCTGCAACTTTCCGACAACGAAGTGCTTCCTCTCCGACGTCTAGGTCTTGATTGCTTTCTTTTTGTAACGTCAGTTTAATCTTTTATTTCAGTTCATTACTGTAATTTCTCGGAGCTTTTATCGTAACGAGGAGAGGGGGAGTGTCCCTCTACCTCAAGCTTTGTTTTTATTTGTATTGATCAACTCCTACCTCTAACGAGGAGTTCTTTAGTGTTTTTGCCCTCCGTACGTGGTCAAGGACTGCTAGGGCCTTGGAGTAGTAGCCGAAGGCTACGAACCAAGTAAAAATATTTGTCTCATTTTATTTATTGCTTATCTTTCCGCTGCAAATTACTTATCTACTCGGGTTTTAACGAACGAACAAAAAAAAAAGTTTTATCGCTATTCACCCCCCCTCTAGCGATTCGCTTCGATCCAACAATTGGTATCAGAGATGGAGGCGCTTAGATTTGGTGAAACCACCAATCTAGCATTTTTTACAGATTTATTTTTCGTTCGTTTAAGTTTTTCCCGCACTACTAATCCAAGACGAAGTCTTGGTACTCTTCGTTTGGTTTTGTTTTGCAAGTATTCACTTTTGGAGTAGCCGACGGTAAAACGAGCATAACTTTTCGTACAAGTTGACCCACAACACGGGTTACCTACCAAAACGAAGCTCTCGAAGAGATCTACATTTCTTACCAGGGTAAACCCTCGTAACAAGCTGTTTTCATCCCAAAAAACCATCGTTCAGTACCATTTCTGGGACATCGAAGGTTGTAAGTGCTGATCTTTTATTTTAATTGGTTATTTCTCATTTATTCCTTTTGTTTCTTTTCATTTCCTACATTACTAATCCAAGGCGAAGTCTTGGAACCTTTTTCATGTTTTTTTTTGTATTTTTTGTGCAAGGTTTCCCTTCCAAATGGCCCATCTCGAGGGTTTTAGCACCGTCCGACCTCCGTTTTACAACGGAGATGATTTCCATTACTGGAAAGGTCGGATGGAATGCTTTCTCAAAACCCAAATCGAGATGTGGATCATAATCCAAACGGGTTTCACACTTCTGACTAATGAAGTGGGTGAATCCTTGGGTTATGACCAATGGACCATTGCGACAAAACGATGAGTCGAAGCCGACGCCAAGGCAACTCAAATTCTCCAATGCGGTTCATCCAAGGAGGAGCTAAATCGCATCAGCCCCTTCATAAGTGCAAAGGACCTTTGGACAAAGCTAGCGGAGCTACATGAAGGGACTGATGAAGCCAAGGTATGTAAGCGTGATCTTTTATTTAATAAACTATATAATCTAAAAATGTAGGAACACGAGTCCGCGACGCAACTTCACGCCCGCGTCCAAGACATAGTCAACAATCTACACACGATTGGGCAAAAGGTCGAAAACCGCGACCTTATAAGGTATGTCCTAAACTCCTTTCCGAGGACTACCTTGTGGGCATCCATGGTCGATGCCTACAAGGTCTCCAAGGATCTTTCGAAACTTAGGTTAGATAAACTATTTTTTGATTTTGAACTTCATGAGCAGTCTAACTCGGAACCCGAGAAGGGTATAGCACTTTTTGCAGGTTCAAGGAAGAAAATCGCAAGCAAGCCACCTCCGAAGGAAGAAGAGGATGAGTCCGATTTGGAGGTCGACTCAGAAATGGAGGCCGAACTAGTCAACCTAGTTCGGAGGATAGTCAAGGGCCGAAAACGAACCGTCACTCAACCCAACGAAGGTAAGCCTAAAAGTTCAAATATTAGATGTTATGAATGCAACAGGTTTGGACATATCAAGTCCGAATGCCCAAAACTCAAGAGCAAAGCACCAAAATACAAAAAGGCACTCAACGCTACTTGGGAAGAAGCATCCAAGGAAGAAGATAGTGATCGTGTTCTCATGGCTAAACCGGTGGAATCGGAGACAGAGTCGGAACCGGAACCTAAATCGAAAACCGAAGACGAGTCGGACTGCGAAGCGCTATTCAAGACAAGCCACGGATACACATCCAGTTCAAAAGATACACTCAAGGTAAGTCGATCTCTAATTAGTACGCTTTATAGTGCAATTAAATTCTTAACTAGGAAATTAGCTAAGTCCAAGTCCAAGGTCGAGACCCTGGTTGAGGAAGTTAAACTCCTTAAACACGAGGTCTCCCTAACCTCTTCGACTAGTCGAGTTCGAGAGGAGGACTCAACTCGGGTTGAAAAGCTCGAAGTTGAGAACTCACTCTTAAAGAGTCAAGTCGAAGATCTTAGGAATACGTTGGAAAGGTTTACTTTGGGATCCAAAGGACTTGACCTCCTACTTGGATCGCAAAGGGTCGTGTACAACAAGACTGGACTAGGGTTTAGCTCAAATACGACCAACAAGTCGTATATGTCAATTGTAAGTCGACATAAAAAACATGTCCAAGCATGGGTCCCTAAGACCACCTTAATTTCAAACTTAGGATCGAACCAGTACTGGGTTCCCAAGGACCAAATCCACTATGTGGAGAGACCGAATCGATTCAATGGTCCAGGGGGAGCTAGTACGAAACTTATTTGTGTTTTAACCTAGAAATTGCATGCTTAGGTTTTTATTTAGTTTGATTTTCCTTTTTAGAATGGTTAGATAGGACTATAACTCGTCAATACTTGATAACATGGTACCAGGACGCGGCGAGATGATAGTACGCTAGGAAAGTGGAGTCTTGTGTATTCGGGCTAGATAAGGCGTATCTAGTTCGGTGCACTTGACCGAGCGGAACTAGCTGAAGCTACCTCGCCGTATCCTAGACTAGTTAGACCAGGAAGTGGTCTTAGGTAAGTCAAGTCTCTATTTTCTTGAAAATGGCTTTGTCTAAGGAAGTGGTCGTTGTTCCGATCAAAGAAGGTCTATGTGCCTCGCCACGACCTGGAAGCCATGATCTTGAAAAGGTGACTTGATGAGCCTAAGGTCAAATCCGAATCTAACGCAAGGTTGACAAGTGTTTAAGTCATTAAATTTAAATCAAGTAAAATTGGAAGTCATCTCACAAGAACATATAGGGTTAACGTGTTTGATCATGTAGACATGGGTGAGATGATTTAGGTTAATAATCTTCAACCAATCTTTAATAAATCCAATATCCGATCCAACTACCTTGCGTGTAGGATCAATGGATGTTAATGCTGGTTGCTCGACATATGGCAGGGATCAACTCAAGTTTTTGAAGCTTTGATTCAAACGACAAGGATCGGTAGCCTTCGGAAATAACGGCAAGCTCAAAATCATTGGATCAGGTGATATTGAGCTCAACTCAAATTTTGTTATTCAAAATGTTTTATTAGTTGAAAATTTCCAATATAATTTACTTAGTGTAAGTCAATTGTGTGATAATAACTATAAGGTCATATTTCTAGAAAATGAATGCGTAATTAATACAAATGAAACTTCTAAAACAATTCTTAAGGGAACTAGAAATAACAATATTTACACTATTAACTTAACTAACTCCTCAACTAAGTGTCTTATGACACGGCAAGAGGAATCATGATTATGACACCGACGACTCGGTCACTCACACCCAAGACTCATCCACAAGATGAGTCAGAGTGACTTAGTCAGAGGTTTGCCTAACTTCAATAACTTGAACAATAAAATATGTAATGCGTGTCAACAAGGTAAACAATCTAGGACACAACATCAACTAACTAATCAAGAACGAACCAAAAGTGTGCTTGAGCTCCTACACATGGATCTATTTGATTCACACGGAGCTAAGTCACTTAATGGAAGTAAATTCTGCTTAGTCATAATTGATGACTATTCTAGATTTACTTGGGTTAGGTTCATCAAACACAAAAGTGATACCCTAGATCAATTAATCAACCTATTTAAATTAATAGAAAATCAACAAAGCATTAAAATCAAAAGACTTAGGACTGATCATGGTGGTGAATTCGAGAACCATAGGTTTACAGAATTCTGTAACCTAAATGGATACCACCATGAGTTCTCTTGCCCTAGAACTCCACAACAAAATGGCCTAGTAGAACGCAAAAATAGAACCCTACAAGAAACCTCTAGGACAATGTTAAATGAGTATAACCTACCTGATAGGTTTTGGGCGGAAGCCATGAGTACGACATGCTATGTCCAAAATAGGATCCTTATGGTAAAGAGGCACCTTAAGACCTCATACGAGATTTATCACGATAAAATACCTAACATCAAGTACTTTAGGGTATTTGGGTGTAAGGTACATATCCTAAACACTAAGGATTATCTAGGGAAATTTACATCGAAAACCACGATCGGAATCTTTCTAGGATACTCGACTACAAGTAGAGCTTACAGAGTATATAACCATGACACCCTTAGAGTCGAGGAGACTATCAATGTAGTATTTGATGAAGGACACGAACCTACAAAATCCCCGACAACCCCAATTAGCGAGCCGATTTATACTAGACCTAACTCTGATCCGGAGATCAAGTCTAGTATTAATCCTAACCTAAGTCAACCAAGCCACTCTATCGACCAAGTGACAGATGACTCTAACCAAACTAGAACTCAGACGAGTCATCCTATTGATCAAGTTGTAGACTCAAACCCAAACCCAACTAGGACTCAAGCAAATCATCCTATCGACCAAGTGATAGGTGATCCAAGTCTAGGTGTTCGAACTAGAGCCTCATACAGAAACCTTAGTCAAATCTCCTTAATTTCCAAAATTAAACCCAAGACTATTGACCAAGCTCTTCTTGATCCCGATTGGATTATTGAAATGC
Source organism: Wurfbainia villosa (assembly GCA_025175895.1). Classification (NCBI taxonomy): domain Eukaryota; kingdom Viridiplantae; phylum Streptophyta; class Magnoliopsida; order Zingiberales; family Zingiberaceae; genus Wurfbainia; species Wurfbainia villosa. The sequence goes on along the minus strand of CM045987.1, from coordinate 120,907,728 downwards.
AAGAAGAGCTGGCGCAATTCACTAAGAACGAAGTATGTGAATTAGTACCACCACCTAAAGATAAAACAATCATTGGAATAAGGTGGGTGTTTAGAAATAAACTTGATGACAAAGGTGAAGTAGTTAGAAATAAAGCTAGACTAGTTGCTAAAGGGTTTAGTCAAGTCGAAGGTTTAGATTATGATGAGACCTATGCCCCAGTAGCTAGATTAGAGTCCATTCGAATGCTATTAGCATATGTTGCACATCGCGGATTTAAGTTGTTTCAAATGGATGTGAAATCTGCGTTCTTGAATGGATACATTAAAGAAGAAGTTTATGTTAGTCAACCTCCCGGTTTCGAAAGCCTAGATAAACCCGATCATGTCCTTAGGTTAAAGAAAGCTCTCTATGGACTTAAACAAGCTCCTCGAGCTTAGTACGAGAGACTTTTGATTTATCTCAAGTCCAAAGGATTTAACCAATGTGTAGTTGACCCAACCCTTTTCGTAAAAACCTTAGGTGAAGACATATTCATAGCCCAAATCTACGTAGATGATATTATTTTCGAAACCACCAACTCAATCCTACTAAATGAGTTCATTTCACTTATGGAAAGTGAATTTGAAATGAATTTAGTAGGCGAGTTAAGTTTCTTCTTAGGTCTACAAATTAAACAAACTAAAGATGGAATATACCTACATCAACACAAATATACTAGGGAATTAATCAAACGCTTTGGAATGCAAGACGCTAAAATTATCAATACCCCAATGGCAACTAATGTGAATATAGAAGAAGATTTAATCGGAAACTCAATTGATTTAAAATACTATAGGAGCATAATAGGGAGTCTCCTTTACTTAACTGCGAGCCGACCTGATATCCTATTTGCAGTAAGTATGTGCGCGAGGTTCCAAACCTTTGCCAAGGAGTCTCACCTAACTCTAGTCAAGTGTATCCTTAGATATCTAAAGGGTACACTTAATGTCGGTATTTGGTACCCTAGATCTATCGAGTTCGAACTAACCGGCTACTCCAATTCGGACTATACCGGTAGTAAGCTCGATAGAAAGAGTACGATTGGTTGTTGTCAACTTCTCGGCTCGAGTCTAGTGAGTTGGTGCAGTAGGAAGCAACACTGTGTTGTCTTATCTACCACCGAAGCCGAATACATCGCGATGGGTGAGTGTGTCACTCAGCTTCTTTGGATGAAGCACACTCTCCGCGATTTTAAGTTAGACTTTACGAACACAAAACTCCACGTAGATAACATTAGTTCAATTAACCTTACTAAGAATCTGATATGTCACTCTAGGACCAAACATATAGAGGTCAAACATCATTTCATTCGAGAACATGTGGCCAACGGAGCCATACAACTCGAATACGTCGAATCGAAGTCTAACTTGGCAGACCTATTTACTAAACCCTTACCCGAAGCCGAATTCAGTCTATTAAGATGAAAATTGGGCATGTGCGTAGTAGAATAGGAACATACAAATTATATTTTCTCACTACTATTTCTTACTTTTCATTTTCATGGAACTAGCATAGGACATACCTTAGATATCATGCACCTATAGATTTAAGGAGCCAGTATATCTCATAACACATAGGACTAATGTGTTTGTGTACTTAGCCACGTAGATGGGCATGAGATGTTAGGACCTTACTCCTGGTTCCAGATGTAGAGCTAGTACATCGCCATGAACCACAGAGTATAATCATACATACTATCCGACTCTGACCAAGACTGGTTGATCTTTCATATCAATCAAGTCAAATATGAGTCGAACATTTTATAGATGAACTTATTTTCAGTATATTATTTTCAAAATAATGTGGAACATGCTTGGACTTTAAAATTAATACTTATTTTTTATTCCACACACACCCTCACTCTTTTCGATATATGGCAAAAGGGGGAGAAATAGGCCAAGCCAAAGTTAAGGGATCAATTTTTTTTTATGGCCAAGGCTTACTTAACTTTAAGTTAACAAAACGAAAGTTAAGAGAATTCTTAACTTAAACACATTTAGTTAACTTGTTAACAAAACGGAAATGAAGGCCAAGGTTAAGAAATCAATTTTTTGATTTCTTAACTTAAAACTTATTTTAAACACTATGGCCAATATTAAGTAATTTTGGTTACTTAATTCTTTTTTAGTAGCAAACATCAAGGGGGAGAGTTAAAACTCTTTCTCAAGTACTCACCCTCGGTCAAGGGGGAGGATTCCTCAAGGGAGAGCACTTGAAAAAGAGTTTTTATACTCCTGCTCATTCTCATACTCATTTTGCTTAATGCACTTAATTTATTTTTCTTAACTTTGTATGTGAGTTTGCCATAAATCAAAAAGGGGGAGATTGTTGGTGCAGTAGACACCTAAGTCGAACCTGAGTTTTGATTATAGCAAACGATATAAAGTTAAGCTCATGTCGTTATCTCACGAGCTGAATCGAGTGTGCAAAAAATTGCTATAGCTGGAGCTGAAGGCTAGCGACACCCGGAGGAAGCCGCGGTGGTCGGGCGACACTCAAGTGACTTCGGAGGGAGCCGAAGGAATCGAGTGGAAGGCCGGAAGCAAAAGTGACACAGTGAGTATCGAGGTAAGCTCGTGTGTGCGAGCGTAAGTGAGGTCGTATCCTCTTTACGGGGATGATCTTAAGCGTAGATCCGACCAAAGACATCCTATAGGTGGTCTAGGTCGAGATCGGACGGTCGGAGGCCGTCAAAATAATGTTTTTTTAAGCTAACTTTGCCTTGCAGCTAGTATCATCGATTTGCCCGGCTTGGAGGACTCATTGCCATCCAACGATCATTGCTGAGGTCAACATTCGACTGATGCTACCATCAGTCGACTGATGATGGCCATCAGTCGACTGATGGTCAAGGATCAGCCTCGAGGAGTCAAGCCTTATCACCATTTTTCAAGGAGCCATGTGCCAAAACTCTATTGGGTGAAGTTCCTCTCGAAAAGGGCTCAAAGGCTATAAAAGGAGGGTCAATCCTAGGGTTTCTTCATCAATTCTAAGCTTCCAAAAGCCTCCTCCAAGCTGCAACTTTTCGACAACGAAGTGCTTCCTCTCCGACGTCTAGGTCTTGATTGCTTTCTTTTTGTAACGTCGGTTTAATCTTTTATTTCAGTTCATTACTGCAATTTCTCGAAGCTTTTATCGTAACGAGGAGAAGGGGAGTGTCCCTCTACCTCAAGCTTTGTTTTTATTTGTATCGATCAACTCCTACCTCTAACGAGGAGGAGTTCTTTAGTGTTTTTGCCCTCCGTACGTGGTCAAGGACCGCTAGGGCCTTGGAGTAGTAGCCGAAGGCTACGAACCAAGTAAAAATATTTGTCTCATTTTATTTATTGCTTATCTTTCCACTGCAAATTACTTATCTACTCGGGTTTTAACGAACGAACAAAAAAAAAGTTTTATCGCTATTCACCCCCCCCCTCTAGAGATTCGCTTCGATCCAACAGATGTCTTATGAATTTGAACAACTTAAAGTTGTACAATGTACGATGCACACTACAGATAGAATAATTGCAGGCTGTCAATACTTATATTTGTTGCAGTGTTAGGATGTCAAATATTGTCATTTGTCCTTAATTACAATTAGATAAATTAATGGATAAATATGATCATGACATATATTAAGTGCATAACTTTCAAAATAAAATTTACTAATCTCAAATGATGCATGATGTCATAGGATGACAAAAACAACTTATGTCTTAAAATGACACGTTCTATATAATCATGTAATATATGATGTCATGACATATTGTATAACATACAAAATATGACAAATGTGTAAGATGATGAGGTATAAAAGTACTTGAATTTTCAATCTAATTATTATTATCTAAAATTATGTCAAATACCAAATTTGACATAAGAACGAACCAACTCCCTCGAGTGTGTCAAAACTCAAAACTTGACACACATAAACCCTATCTTAATGTGCCAATTATGATAAAATTTTAAACTTTTATTTCCATTGGCACATTCTAAAATTCTTTAGGATAACATTCTAAGTTCATTTTTAAAGTATTACTATATCTTAAAAATGTTCTAAAGTGTCAACTACTATGATTAGGTAAATTACCTTTCCATTCTAAATTGATACGCCCTATACCCATTTAGTATGAAGAGATTATGCTCCTAGGAACTCAATACATATTGGAGCTTCTTAGGTTTTCTAGGTATTCACCAGAGATAACTTCCCTTGATACCTTCCAAATTTCTCTCCTAGATTTCTTAGAAGCCTTATCTATTATGGTCTCATCAAAGTCAATTTTAGGGATGGCATTCCTTGTTATCTTGACTTCTCTAGATCTAAGATTACTTCCATAGTTATATGGAACTCTGTTGTATGATGCCATATTTTTTTGGACTTAGGTTTGTATCCAAACCCTTCATGTCCTTAGGTAATTTTTGCCTATCGAACCTTAGATTTTGTTTCTTATACCCGTTAAATATATTTTTCTATTTTCTTAAGGGTATTTTCCACTTTGTTAAATCTTGACCTCAAGACTTGATTTTCTTCCTCTAATATCTCGATTTTTTATTTTTTATGCTTCCCTTGATTATTTCTCTTCCTAGGTATATGTTTTTTTTAGAATTATTACTTAGATTCTTTCCATCTTTCTATCCTCAGATAGAATAGTTTTTATGTCAATTGACCTAAAATCTTTCTTAGACATATTTTCATGATATTGACCACTTAAATGATAAAATTTAGGTTTAACATGCTTTTTATCGTGAAATAATGAAATTATATTAACAAATGGTACCTTGGATCTTACCATAGGAGCTTCCTCTCAAATCCTTCATTGGATGTCTCCCTTTTAGACATTAATTTTGGTAATGTCCCATTTAATTGAATGAGAATCACATTATGTGCTCCTTTCCTTTACGTATTAAGATACCGGCTTCCTTTAGCTTCTCCTTTGCTCTTGGTGCCACTTGAGTCTTCTTCTTAGTTAAACTTGAGCACCTACTCTTATAATACCCCTTCTCCATATACTCAAAGCACATTATATGATTCTTATTTTGATAAATTGAGCTTGTATTACCTTGCATAGTGATAGGAGAAGCATGAGCTTCTTCATTGGCTCTAGATGTCAAAGGCTTCTCTTGTTCCGTTATCAATTGTCTATCCTCCCTCTCAATCCTTGAGGTAAAGACTTCTATAACCTCTTCCAACTTGGATGTTAAATACCTCTCAACCTCTGAATCTTCGTGAGCTTGATCTGATGAATCTTCTTCCTTAGACTCATCCTAACTTTATGGAGCTTGATTAATTTTCCCTATAGTTCACATGCATCCCTATATTTTTTTAATTTACACAAGATGCTATTAGAGACCACATTAACCAAAATTTTGTTTTGCCTTTGTTGTTTGCCTCAAATCTCATAATTTGCTCCTCAATCCATTTAGAAGTGGTTTTCCCTTCTTATCCTTTGGAGCATTGAATCCCTCCATTAAGATGAACCACTCTTTTATGTTCATTTAGAAGAACATCTTAGTCCTTGTCTTTCATTGAATGAAACCTCCTTGGGGCAAAAATGTTAGTGCCTATAAAATTCATATATCTCCACAATGACATGATATTATCCACTTTGGGCCTAAGCCCTCATGGTTTTATTTTTGAGCTTTATCCAAAAGGTCTCATATTAATGGAGATATTTTTCATCTTGTAAGCACATGATCTTTTTCATGTCTTACTAATGTGGGACTTTGATTTTATTCCCAATACTCCTCCCTCAAATGAAGGACCACATTGAGCCCCCCTCAAGTCTATCCATCTTCGAAGGACTTTCTCTACTTGATGTCCGATCCTCAACCCACCAGGACTTCCTACCACCTATCTGGTCCTCCTGACCTAGCTGGACTTCCTGTCAATTGTCCAGCCCTTTTGGCCCAACTGGACTTCCTACTAGTTGTTCGGTCCTCCCGACCCAACTGGATTTCCTGCCTAGTGTCTGGTTCTCTTGATCCGAACATGGGAGCTCCACTTCCTTCGTTCGAGGTTTATGACTTGACATGGACCATGACTCTGATACCAATTGTTAGTGTCTATAAGATTCATATATCTCCACAATGATATGATATTGTCCACTTTAGGCCTAAGCCCTCATGGTTTTATTTTTGGGCTTTATCCAAAAGGCTTTGTACTAATGGAGATATTTTTCTTCTTATAAGCACATGATCTTTTCTATGTTTTACCAATATGGGAATTTGATTGTATTCTCAATACTCCTAACAAAAAGGTGATGCGCTCACCCTAGGCACCCCTCATTGTCGGTCCCACAGCTAGATGAAGGGGGGTAAATCATGAGAGGTATTTTTTCCCAATTAAGAACTAGCACAGTAGGAGGGGAGGCACTCCGAAAAACTTTTGTAATCCTTGAGGATTGACCCTTCCTCCTTGGGGCAATTATACTGTCTGTGCTAGTCATTCGATCCTCTCATGGGGACTAAATGAAGCATCCTAATCCATAGGGAGGTGGAAGTTGAATGTCGTACCAAAACCATCATTGACCTCCATTTGCTCGGCTGAATCCTTCTACTCTAACTTGTGTCCCTTAGTAATTAGTCCGGTGAAGAGCAACCTTACTTTAATTCCACTTGTTAGGATCGTGTGTCGCTAGCAGAGGGGGGGTAAATAGCATTCATCGTCGATCATCGATTTTGTTTGTGTTTGTATATAAAATATTATACACAATAGAAATAAAGTATAAAATAACAAAATCACAAGCACAACACATTAAATTTTATATGGTTCAGAACCTCTGGTTTCTACTCCATGGTTTATCTCCTAGCGGTATCACCACTACTCTTTCTCCTTCTTGAAAATTTTTCGGAGATGAAGAAACCTATTATAATATGTTCTTTTACAACAAATGCAAAGATATGAAAATAAAGAGAAATACAAGTTGAAAACATTTTATACAATGAAATCTTTCTTCATTTTATACATTTTTAAATTCTTAATCATTTTTAATAAATGTCATGATAAAATATTTATAACTACACTATAAAATAAATGTTGTTAAAAAAATATCATAATAAACTATTTTTCTTGTAGTGTTACTCACTATTTAGTTGTGTTGGAAAGCCTCTTGAAGGTTTGAATGCAATAACTCTCCTTCAAAATCTTCAAGAATCGACATCTTCAAGTCACCACGAAACCCTCTTCTATAGGATTGCTATTGAGCTAATTTTTTGACAATCAATCGACTGACCTTACACACCAATTGACTGGTCTTCTGTAGATTCAACCATTGCTTTGACTTGTCAAATAACAGCTTGATTCATCAAATTCTATGTGTACTATAGTGCATCAGTCAACTGTCTCGATCCATGAGTCTACTACTCAAAATTCTATGTCATGCTACGATAATCCTAGTCGACTGATCACCTTCATCAGTCGATTATGAAATCTTCTGTGTTTTACTATAGTAATACCAATTGATTGATAAACCATAACAGTCGACAAGTCACAATTGAATTTCTACTAATCTCTCCTAAACTCCTGAACTCATAGTTTAGGATTTATTAGTCGACTGATATATTTTGTCAGTCGACTGATATCTCAGTTTTAGTCTCATCTTGAGCTAAATCTTGCTTCACTTGATATCCAGTTGACCTCAACCTACTAAGACCTTTCTCACTCAGTACTTAATCACCTTTGACCCACTGAGACTTCGCTTGTCCAACATTCGACCACCTTGACATGCTAGGGCTTCACCGACAGTAAATATCCAATCATCCTTAACTTGTTTGGCCTTTTCCTCTCATGCGTAACATCCGATCAATCTTTGTTGGTGCAATGAACCTCAGGTCAAGATTAACCAAGCTCAAATTGAGTTTCAATATTTGACAATATAAATGATATGTGAAAGATGGTATGATACATCCAAGTTGTGCGATGAAGTGTGATGAAGGAGTTTGATTAGTCATCATCATGCCAGGTCGACCATGATGTAGTTAAGGTTTGATGGAAGGAATTTGAGGAGAAGTCAATATTGTTAAGGTTGACCAGATACTTGATAAGTGGAGAAGTTAAGTGAATAAGTCAAGTTGATCAAGGTTGATCGGATACTTGATAAGTGAAAAAGTAAGTGAAGAAGTCAAGTAGGCCAATGTTGACTGGATATGAGACAAGTGAAGAGAAATCCAAGTAGATCAAGATTGACTAGATACTTGACAAGTGAAGAGAAATCCAAGTGGGTCAGATATGACCGAACACTTGGAGATTGAAAGTCCAACAGAGTGTTGGTAAGTGAGAAGTCCAAATGGGTTAGGTTGGACTAGATACTTAGTAATTGAAAGTCCAACAGAGCATTGACAAGTGAAAAGTCTAAATTGGTCAGCTATGACCGATATTTAGTGGTTGAAAGTCCAACAAGGCAATAAAAAAGTAAGAAGATCAAGTGGGTCATAGAGGACTAGATACTTGATATGTATATGGAAGTCTTAATAGGTCATAGAGGACTAGACACTTGTCATGTATATAGAAGTCTTAATAGGTCATGGAGGATTAAATGTTAGGCGAGAATGGAAAGTCCTAATATATTGGGGGATCATATATTAGATGAGAAGGGAAATTCTAACAAATCAAGAAAGACTGGATGTTAGGTGAGTATGAAAGTTCAACTAGGTTAAGAAAGATAGGATGTTTGACATTGATGAAGTCTCGATAGATCAAGGTCGATCGGATACTAGATACAAGAAGAAAAGTCTAAATAGATTAGGAAGACTCGATTGGTCAAAATCCTCTCTTTTGTTCTTCTTATTCTCAAACAAGAGCGATAATCTTGTTTTTTTTGTATTGTTTGTAAACTCTTCTTGTAACATATAAGTGAGTTTTTTTTAAAGAGTTATGTTTTATCTTGCACATTCGTGAATCCAGATTCTTTTTTTTTTTGTAAATTTTCAACGGATAATATATGAAAATAAGTGATTGTACACTCTCTATTGATTATTTATAACATAAAATAGGATCAAAATAATAATAAATAATTTGTATATTAATTGTAATTTAACTTTTACAAACATAAATCTAAAAAAATCTTAATCATATAACCTAAAAAAAAAACTCAAACAACTTCGAACCTAAACAATTTGCCAAATATCAAAACACCTTAATAGAGTCGACCACTTGAAGCACGATTGCTTCAACACTGTATATTTTGGTGGTGGGATATATTACTGACCTTATAGGTCATAAGAAATATCTCCTTAATCACTTCATTTTCATGGCATGGCTTCCTATCTTTATTCCTATTTATTCAAAGTTGATTGTGGTCATCAAAGTGAAAGAAATTTTTCATGAACATATTAAAAATCAGAGCAACATTCGCAATAAATATATGATGACGACTTATGACTTAATAAATAAAAAAAATAATATATTAAAATTTATTTGATCAATCAGTCTAGTCAAGTAGATGTCGATTGTCATATTCATTCGACAATATCAATTGATTGCATAAGATTTTTTGTACGTAAAAAATTATCATTTTTGTGATTAAGAATTATCATTTTGTAATCGGTTGAGAGGTGATATGATAAATAATTTTTGATGTTATATATTGAATGAGATGTGTTTGATATAGTTGATAACGAAAATTATTATTTAATATTTTCAAAGTATGAAATTTCGAACTGTGTTATTATAAAAATATATAAAATTAATATTTGACTTTAATTATATCTTTTGTGTTGTATTAATTTATTGAATTTGTCTCGTGTTTGAAAATCTTGAGTACGTCACGTCGTGACTGTATATAGATAAATAGATAGATAGAGTTTAAAATATAACAATTAATATGGTTAGAGTAGAATAAGTAGTTATAATTTCTCTTTTGAAATAAGCTAATTTCATCCTCAACCTATTGAAGATATTCTAGTTTGGGCTCATTCTATTTAATTTTCAGGAGGAAAAAAATTTAAAAAAGTGTGCATTGCTATTAAAAATATTAAAAGTGTATATTTTTATTAAATCATAAAATGGACACCTGTACTATTTTTTTATACCTCTTTTTATTCCTGGTCATCTCAAATGAATTTATAAAACATCTAAATTTTAATTCTCATAGAAAATCTTAATTTTATTTTTCTTATGATAATTTAAAATTTTATTTTGGGCCCAGATGGGGCCCAGAATTGGAAGTCGGTGGCAACTCCACAATTACCTCTCAGGACACCCCAGCACTGATGCCGTCCCTTCCGCCTCGCCAGCTTATAAAATAGTTGACCGCTGCTGCGAGGGTTTCCGGCTTTCAGCTATCATCGGATCGGAGCCGATTCAATCGCTCGCGTGGTGGAAATGGGGTTCGTATCCTTCGCTGGGAGAGTACTCTTCGCCTCCGTCTTCCTTCTTTCCGCTTACCAGGAGTAGTCATCGCTCTTACTCTCTTCCATTTCTTTCTGTTTTAGTTTCTCGCTGCTCTTCTCCTCAGTTTTCAGTCGCTTGGTTACGTTGGTCGTCTGCATTTTTCGTTGATACTGACTCATCTGGGAAAGTTCGTGACATCTGTCTCTAGCCACGAAATTTCGCTTTTCATTTATTTACTTGGGGTTTACGAAATCTTGTTTTTCCATACTTCGAGGTATGAGGATTTTGTCTCCTCGATCTTTGCTCGTGAATTGGTTCTGAACCACCGTATCTTCTTATTGTTTCTTCGTTTACTGTTTTATTTCGTGATTAGCTAGCTTGAAACTGTTTTTCCGCAGTTCTTTCACATTTTGCCTCATTGGGTCTGATTATATGTTTGAGTGTAGTATTTGACTGCAGAACATTTTGGTTTTGAATCATTTAATAACTGAACGTGCAGCCAAGTTACTGTATTTAAATTTGTGTCATCTAATGACAATAATAGGAGTCAAAAGCTGTAATAAATGATTAGGAAAAGTTTGGTTGCATGTGGTGTCTAAGAATCTGATGGCTAATTGTTATTGTTTTCAGATGCAGCATATATCTAATATATTTGATCAGCACTATTTGGCCTATTGTTACTTAGAGATGTCAGACAAAAAAGGAAAGGAAAAAGAACCTTCTTTGTGTTGATCATTGAACCGTGTTAAGAATTTGTAGTTCTTGGCTTGAGACACTAATATAATCATTAATGTATTATGGTCTGTAGGTCGATTCTTTTCAAACGTTGATTGACTTAATTTATACTAGTTCCCACTGGTGTTGTAGGAGGCAATTATTTAGCATCAGTGCCTCACTTTGCCACTTTGTGAAATGGTTGAAACAGATTTACTTATGTCAATCTAAAAATTAAAAACCTAAGTCATGACTTTACTGTTTGCAAAGAATGCCAATTGCCAATTACACATTTTATTTTAATAAAATTTCTCCATTGGAAGTTTGAATTTCTTATGCTGCTTTCTAGAATAAAAGAACTAGCTCTACTTGTCGGAAAGCTTCCTAAATGTATGCGTCATTTGAAATAAAAATATGTTCATCCTAAAACATTAATTTAGTAGAGGTTGAATATGTTTAATTCATATCAGCAAAATCATGGTTTTAGAAATTAGCCTAACCGATTTTAGCCAAGGACCACCTCACCTAGAGGGTAGATAGGCTCCTATTAAGCGGCCCATATGGATGGCCTGGGAAGCCTAAATGGTTCGCCTGAGTGGTCCAAGGGGATTATTTTTTGGACACTCGATACCAAAGATGATCCTAATTTATATCAATCAACTCTCCCAATTCCTCTTGTTACAATGCACAAATGCTTCTCTCCATGTATTGTTTTTTTTCACCCAATCTTTTGGCTATGATTACCACTGAATTTCTGGGTGATTTTCCTTGCTCTCTTCTCTAGGTATATTTTCCTTCTTTTTTTTTTTTGCAATTTCCAGTTGATTAGTCACCGAAACATCCTTTGTTTTTTCAAATTGTGTTGTAAGATGGCTTTCAAATTGTACATCGGGTTATTCTTTTGACCTTTGATGTTGTGATGCCCAAGGTTTTAAATGCCGAGCCATTTTGGACGAAATTGCTGAAAAATTTTGTTCCAACGAACCACCGAAATCGAACGCAAGGAGGCGGCGATGACGCAGAGGAAGGAGGCGACGGTGACGGCGACGACGCAGAGGCGATCGCGCAGGCGATCGCATTCCCAATCGCGCAACGCGATCGGTGAGGCGATCGCGGTGAGAAACCGCGATCGCGATCGCGGTGAGAAACCGCGATCACGATCGCGTGAAATTTCTAATTTTCTATATATATATAAAAGATATTTTAATTAAAATTCTAAATTCGAATTTATAATTTAGGTAAAATTAAATCTTAAATTCTTTTTTAAAAATTACCTAAAATTAAAAAAAAAATCAAATAATTAATATTAATATTTAAAAAATACGAAATAGTATCGCAGCGGACGATCTGATCAAAGCAAATATCGTGATCGTCTAGAGATCGAAATTCCGATACGAGTCGAGATTTTAAACCTTGGTGATGCCTATGAAAAATTTTAACCAATATATGGTGAATTTTGTGATATTTTACTGCTCTGCACACCTTTTAATGAAATGATATGTTTTGTTGGTATGTGTGACCGCCTAGCACAAGGAACCTCCTTTGAATCCCTTGAACAAAATATGTCTTATGGTTGATGTATTGTGAAACTAGTTGTTTACCTTTTCTCAATAGCAGCTATATTCCACTTAACTGACACCAAATAGTCAAAACATATGGTTGTTTTTGCTATTGTAGTTGTTCGTCTTTTGCTTCATGATTTCTTAATTACTAAGTTGTTTTGTGCCATTTGACTAGTAAATTAGTTGGGCCCTTTGTTGCTGATTTGGTCTATCCTAGCATAAGAGAAAAATAAAGCATTGAGCTAGTGTCTGACTATCTACAAGATAATTTATAGCTTCAAAGTTATCATATTGATCTATGAACACACATGCGGAAAGAATACCTGTGATCTACTAATCTTTTCATTAGCTTGAGCGTACGCTTTCTAGATCAAGTGGATCTGTTATAACCTAAATCTCGCTTATCATTTTGCCAACCTTTTAACTTTTGTCATAGTCAAGCAATCTGATTGCTTGCAAGTTTGTTCAGTATATGCCAAGCTTCGGTTCTCTCAATAGTATGTCTAAGCTTAGCTCGCCCTGATCTAATTCTCCTTATTGGTGTTCATTGTTTAAATATTATTAAAGATACAGACTTGCATTGAGTTTGATGGGAGAATAAGATCTATTCTGGCTGGGTGTGACACGGTGATGAGACCTAACTCAAGACATGCCACTTGTTGCATTGGCTATTTACATTTTCCAAGTAGAGTAGTTCTCGTCATTCTAGATAACTGCACTTAGGTGAAGCTGTGTACCATTAGCAATCTTCTAATCTGATCTGATCATCATCTCTACCCATCCTTAACTGAGGATTTAGTTAAGTTGATCTTAAGGACAATATTTTTATTGTATAATTGCATCCTCATTTCATGTCATGTGAAATTAACAGAAATTTGTGGATGGTGCATCTTTCATCGTCCTTTACATGATTTGATATTCATTATGTTTATTAAGCCATGGCTTTTTGATATGGAGGTGCTTCTTTTATTTAAAAAGATTTTTTTTCCTATGGTTCCGAGGGATATATGCAGCAATAGTCCTTGGTAGATAGGAACTTTAAGAGCACAACAACCCAACTAGTTGTGGCCGGCTGCATTGATTTTAATGCATTGTTAAATGTATTCGTCAGATATAAAAAAAAATCAAAATAGATTTGAAAAAGGGAAAAATGAATTATTTTAAGCTAGGATTGAAATTCCATTTCACACATTCCATTGAAAGTAAGGTTTTACCTAAAATGAAAGTAATATAGAGAAAAATTAGGGAAAGATTTTCCTGAACTTTTCCTTCCCTGAGCTTATCTGTAAAAAAAAAAAAAAAAAAAAGAAAGAGAAAAAGTGCAAATAGAAAAATTTGGATACCTCATTTACATCTTAATTTCTTACTCTAAAAGTCACATCTCAAGAAGCACAATGATTTAGAATCTCAATTCACACTTTCCTCACAACCAAATAGACTACGTAATGCAACACAAGTAGGGTAGGGTAAAGATGCCTCAAACACTGATCCTCTAGAGGAGAGTTTCAAAAATAGAATTACTGTATTATTGTTTGAATTTATTACCGGTTAAATGAGTGAAACATAGGCTGAGAGATTTTTTATAGGCCCTTAATAATAATTGATAAGTTCAATTTTTAATACAAATTTAGTATAGATCATATGCTAATTTGATTGTTTATATGATTGATTTAGGTGAAAAAAAATCTAAAATCAGGGCTTGATGGCATATTTATGTGAAGTGGACTCAGCTTGAATACTCTTCGATGTTTTACATATAACTTCCTCTATACAACTTGGATTGACACAATTTTTAAAGCTATGGAATACTAAGATATAGGGCTACAACTTTGATGAGAAAACCTCAACTTGGTTTAGTTGTTTAAAGGATTGAAAATACATCGTAAGATGATGGAGATTTATTATGAGATTTTTAGAGAATATCCAAGGTTACAAGCTAAACCCTAAACAAACCTATAAGAGGAGGTTTACAACAACTTTGGAGTGAATTCAACATGGATTTTGGCAAGGGGTCCATGTAGGAGTTTGTCAAGGCTAGGAACAAGCTTTTCAATTTGTGAGATACGTCTTCATTAAGGTTTTCTTTTCTCTCTTTTCTATTATTTTGATAACTAGACCATGTTTCCCTGTTTATTGTGTTTTCTTGATGACCTCATGAACTAAAGGTTGAAGTCTTGGATTAGTCAAGATCATGAACTGTTTGTTTATTCTAGGATGATTTTTTTATTTATGAATTGAGTGTTCATTGTTTAATTCATATTCTAAATGTTTGTAATTGGCTGGCTACAATAATTTGATTGCGTGGGTTAATTTGTAAAGTGAGGATGGACTTATTTACCTAGATATGATGAATTAATTGATATTGTAACGGAGATTAAAATAAATCTATTGGGTTTTTTCTTTCCAAGCTTGACAAGTCTTGACCTACAAATAGAGAGAAAATGGGGTTGAATAATTCAAGATAGGTTTAATTTGACTTGACAAAGAGTTTTAGGTTTAAGTAGTGACTTGGCTGGACAAAAAATTTGCATAATTGGTGTAATTTTCAACTTTTATTAAGGTGTTGATTGAGTGCTTATCTAAGTCTTTGTGTTTTATCAGTTGGATTTTGATTGATCCATTATTTTTGTGTTAATATTGTTAGTTTTGGTTTAGTTACATAATTTATTTATTAATCAAGTAAAGAAGATCATCAATACAAAACTAATACTCAATCTTTGATCCTCGTGGGATCAATGTCTGATTCATTCTAATATTACTTGATTTGAATCTAGTATACTTGCTAGAGTGTGTCAGTGTCAAGGATTCATTAAGACCAAAGCAAAATAGAATACGTGTATTAGAATCTGTAAAAGTATGAAAAAGGGCATTTTAGACTTAACTAACAAAACTTACTAATATCTAGACTTTAGGCAAGCTTATATGAGTCTAGTTTATTTTAAATGGGTTTACTTTTTAAAAATCACTGGAAGTAGCCCTACATTCCTTGGAGGGTGGATAGCCCGATGGATGCATTTGTATTGCCAATTTTGCAACAATTGTTCTTAATGCTTTAATAAGAAAGATTTAATTTTTGTCTTTCCAATAATTTTTATTGGGAAATTACTTCTTTCCTTCTAATATAGTATATACATATAGTATATAGTACAAGGTTTAAAATTTCAATCCGTATCAAGGTTTCGGTTTGCGATCGAAACAATACGGTTTTGACATCGTATCGTGCTGTATCGATAAATTTTGGTAATTTTTAAATATAAAATACATAAATCAAAAGATGAAATTTCTAATTTAAATATTAAAAACAAAAAAAAGATTAAAAAAGGAAACAATACCAAAAAATTAATTATAATAATAAAATTAATTTAATTAATTTTGATTAAATATGATTAAAAAATAAAAAAAAAATTAGTACTAATAAAATTATTATTTATAATATGTAAATTAATAAAATAAATTTTATTAAATTTTAATTGATTTTATTAATATATAGTTAAACTATAGTTTGGGATGTTAATTTTTTTTTTTTTCCGCTTGCAATCATTGCAGCCTTGTGGAGGTCGTGCTCGAGGTTGCCGGTAGTCATTGCGGATCTTTGCGTCGCGGCCGTCGGCGACCACCGTGGCCAGAGTTAGCGACTGCGACCGCTTTGCTCGCGTGCCTCGTGGCCTGAGTGGCCAGCGAGCTGGCGTGAGGCCACAGGCGACCACCATGGGCTTGCACGAGGTCGCAAGCAACCACCCCGGGCTCGCACGAGTCTTTCTGTGGCCTCCATTGCCCCTACGAAATCACCATTGTTGTGGAATTATGGACGCCACGATTGCAATTGCGGTGGAATCACTATCCGATCGTGGTGGAATTGCATGGGATCGCGATCTCGATTCTGTCGCGGTTCACCCTTGCCGCAATGAGATTTTTGCATACCAGTGTCGATCTCCCGTCGGAACGGGAAAATTCGTTGGTTTTGGGCGGCACGGGTCGGTATTTAAAACTATGATATAGTGTTTGTTAAATGTCTTAAGTGGCTGTATTATGATTGCCTTTACTCAGAATGGTTTAGGAGATCAAGAAGCAAGCTTGGTCAATCCATTTATTGGATCAAATGTAGAGCTATATGGAGCTTCAAACTCAAAGGTAGTTATCAAGTTTGATATTTGGATTCAAACAACTATTGTGATATTGTAATGTATTCTAGATTTGGTCGAGTGAATTACATTCTAATAATTAACATTTAGCTTCAAAGTAAAAAGCATGGTGCCTAGCCTTTGACAAGTGTTAGTGTGGTCATACCCTAAGTGGTTGTGTTCAACCAAAAGGTTACTTGATATGTTGGGCAAAAAAGTTTAACTTAGGTTTGTTTGTGTTTCTAATGTGGGCATAAAGTTGTGTAGGGACTTGGGAGAGTGTATAGAGCTTGTGGCCAAGTTGGTATAACTCAATGACTTTGAGGTTCATTTGAGATCAGAGAGGAAGGAGTATGAGACATTCGAGGGACCGTAGGACGAGAAACATTGAGTGGTGTTGACAAAGTTCATGGAGTTTGACTTAGTGCTACAAGTTGGTATTGCTTGATAGCTCAAGCTCCATTGAAAACCGGAGAAGGATGGTATGTGACATGTGAGGGACTATAGGGTGAGGAGTATTGAGGTGACTTCTTTGACAAGAGCTGCAAGAGATCGACTATCTAGGTGAATAAGTAAAGGATGACAGAAGGATTGAGTCAAAGCTTTGGTGCATTTGAGAGATTGAAGATTTGATAGGAGATAACCACTTGGGCAAAGTACAGTTGCATTTTTAAAGTAGCCTGAGGAGGCTAACTACATAGGTGAATGAGTGGAGGATGACATATAGAATGAGCTGAGAGTTTGGTAAATTCGAATGATTTACGACTTGATCGGAAATGGGGAAGTGAAGTTGTAAAGGTAAACTAAATGAGTCATGAGTCTTGAGCAATCAGTATTTATGATTCAAGTAGGTTTGACTTAGGCAATGTCTTGACCATTAAATTAGTTGTAGTTGATGATCCTGTTGACTAAAAGGGCTGTCCCTAGTCGATTGGTATGCTGTGTTGATTAGGAAGTTGACTTAGCTTGATGGTTTGCGAATAAATGTTTTTGTTCGGAGCTCAGTTGATTTGGCTTGCTTGGCAATAGAGTTGACTGAAACCAAGGTGAGTCGACTAAGAGATCTGTTGCACACAGTTGAAGCGATTGCTATAGCACACAAAAGTTGGCTGAAACCAAGGTGAGTCGACTAAGAGATCTGTTGCACACAGTTGAAGCGATCGCTATAGCACACAAAAGTAAATCTTGACTAAAGGCAACTCGTAGGTTATAAATAAAGGACCAAAGAGAGCCTTTAATGGTTGGAGAAAATGCAATATTCTTTGAGCTTTAGCCTAATCCTTGTGGTTATTTTGTCTTGCTTGTATTCCTATTCTTGTAAGATTCTTGTTTTACTTGTATTCATAGGCTTATAAGACTCTTGTAAGAGATTTTTTTTTTTCGTAGTCTCTTGTAAGAGGCTTTTCATGTTTCGAAAGATTCAAAAAGGAGAATATAGTGGAGATTTGAGAATGATTCACTGTAGAGTCATAGGACATAGAATAGGAACTGAGTATTCCGAATCGCATAAACTTGGTTTTTGATTTTATATTTCTTATTTCTATGGTGACTAATTTGTCCAATTGACCTTGTTAAGTATTATCAGAGTAAAAAAAGCATAGATGCAGAACAAGTGCTATTCGTTTCCCTCTAGTCATCTGATCACTTACATCAATCCTACAGGAAGGAGGTAGGTTGACCTAGGGTCCTTGTTGGGTCAACCTGAATGAAAAGAGACTAGGCCTTATTTAGAGGTTAATCCATTAGCATCTTTTGTTGGGTTAACCAATCATTGGTAATTGCTTGGAAGTTATATTTTCCCAAGGTAGGTTGACCTACGATTTATGATCGGTCCACTTAAGCGTTGGTCAATCTGGTTTATGATAGAGTAACCTAAGGATTGGTCGACCTACACTTTATCCTAATTTGCCCTAGACAAGTAGATTTGGGCAACAAACTTTTAGAATGTAGTTGCAATGATCTAATACTTTTGATAGATCGACCTAAAATGGTTACACGACCTAAGAGTTTTGGTAGGTTAACATAAAATAAATATTAACTTTCAATAGTTAGATTCTTGAGGTTAGGTCTGTCTACTTAAGTTGACCTATAAAAAACTACAACCCGGTGCACGAAGCTCCCGCCACGCGGGGTACCGGAGAAGGAATCCATTGTACGCAGCCTTACCTTGTTTTTTTTTTTGCAAGAGGCTGTTTCCAGGATTTGAACCTGTGACCTCTTGGTCACAAGGCAACAACCTTACCGTTGTGCCAAGGCTCCCTTCTCAAAAACTACAACCCGGTGCACGAAGCTCTCGCCACGAGTCTGGGAGAAGGAATCCATTGTACGTAGCCTTACCTTGTTTTTTTTTTTTACAAGAGACTGTTTCCAGGATTTGAACCTGTGACCTCTTGGTCACAAGGCAACAACCTTACCGTTGTGCCAAGGCTCCTTTCTCTTTGTTGACCTATGCGAAACAAATATAACCATTAAGTTCGAGTTTAAAAGTGATTTTGCTGATTCTTTTGGCATGAGAACAGGCATAGAATCTCTCATTTAGTTTATAATTGATAAAGTGCCAAAATATCACCAAGAAAGAAGTTTTGAAAGAAAAAGTTAAAGATTCATCCTTCCTTGCACTCGAAAGTTTCTAGTAAAATTTTTCTTGTATTGGTTTAAATTTTTATTTATTCAGGTCAGAGGTGAGGGTCTCTCTAAGGCTTGATTTTTATCATTTATCATTCGCCTATCCTGAAGTATGAAAGTAGGGGAAAGGAAACGCGATGGAAAGGAAATGAGGAAAGGAAGGAAAACAATGTTTACCTCGTAAAAAGAAGGAAAAGAAGAGAAATAGGAGGACTAGGAATACCTCGCTATTCCTACTTCTTATCTTCTTCCTTGAACTATTTTAGCCCTTTATTGTAAAAATCTGGTGATGCTTTATCATTGTCCCTAGCCACATTGCCTAACCTTGGGAGCCATGTCAAGCTAATGGTTTGTTACGACCATCACATCCATCCTTGACCCAAAATAACATCCAACTCACATATGAAAACCATCGATCAATCCATCCACTCCCGTCCTTTCTTGCCAAGATCGCTGAGGTCAAAGATGAGGATGGTGACAAAATCACTCAAGATGGTGATGAATGAGATGATGCAATAGTTGGGAGTGTCAATTGGTGAATAGAAATAATGCTGGTGGGAGTTTGTATAATGCAGTTGAGCAATCCTCAACAGGAGTAAAATAGTTTATTTGTTGCTTCCTACGGAAGTCTGTGTCTTGTATTGGATTTTGGGTGGTAGCAATTTAGGTCAAAGTTCTTTTTGTGTGGGATTTCGACTCCTTTTAGCTAGAGCTTTTGTCCAGGTAGTCAGATGCTTAGACTCTCTTGTGTCGATTCATGGAAAGCATTTTATCGTTGAGAACAAATGACTCCTTTAGATATTCCAATCTAGGGTCAAGCTCTCTAGCTTGTGAGGTTTCATCTTTGAGTAGAAATCCCTTTGTATGGGCAAACCCTCTAGTTTGTGCGGTTTCTACATTGTAAGGATTCATCTTCTAGTATGAATCCCTTTCTAGAGTCAAGCTCTTTGGCTCATGAGGTATCCACCTCGTGAAGTTTTATCTCATAAACTTTCTATCTTGTGAGTTCTTATTCTTGGTTTATAAAGGCTTGCTTCATTGCCTTGTGAAGGCCGCATGAAGTAGTTTCTTAGTGGGTTTATTGTTGGGGCGAGATGCACCAAAGGATTATGGGCATGGATGTAGAAGCAAGTTTTTTAACCATGTTACTTGGCATTGTGATTTACTTGTTTTAATTTCCGCAGCACATTTATTACTCTGATGTCTTCACACACAGTTTTGTATCTAACTAATTAGGTGAGGTTGTGTTTACAAGAAAGTTATAATGCACTATCTATTCACTATCACCAATCCTTTGACTTAGAGCATTGTTGCCCAAAGCTAGCACGAGGAGGAATTTGTGTTCTGTTTTATCATTTTCGTTATTCTATACGGTAGTTCAACCTATCAAAGCCTTTGTTCTCTGATGCGAGCTTCTATAATCAGGACAATTCAATGTGTGGATTATTTCTTCGTTTTATCATTCATATCAAAGTGGAATATTTCTGTATTTTGATGTTACAAAAACTAGACTATATGAAGAATTTGTTATTTCATATGCTTAGCATTTGAGACATTCTGTAATGGCCCATATGTGATTTTGTAAATTTCATATAAGTTCTTTTAGTATATGTGTGGTGGTTTTGTCAGGTATACTGAATTTGGAGGCAATGGTGGACCAGCAGCCAAGGCTTTCAGGCCAAAGTACAATCTTTTGATCAAACATCTCTCTTCACAGCTTGGCCTTGTCGTCCCACATGTTGAAGTAGAACCTTTTCCCTGCCTTCTTTTCTCCATATCCTTAAAGTTGAATGATTTCTCCATTTCCTTTCCAGATGAAGCATGTTATTGCAGCTGCCATATTTCTGAAAGGTTTTGGTGGCTTGTTGTTCATCTTTGGCAGCTCTGTTGGGGCATATCTTTTGGTACAACTTTGTTGCAAAATAATCTCAATCTCATTATTTTTTGAAAAGGTTTTCTGTTGAACTTCGCTGGGGGTTTTGGTTTTGTGTGAATAGGATTTTGTTTACCCAAAGTTATCGGACTATTAGTGACTTTGTGTTGCTTCTGGCAATGGACTCATCTCTCTCTCTCTCTCTCTCTCTCTCGTACATCTTTATAGGTTCTTCTTTTAATAACAAACTAACATGCTTGTTCAGCTTATCTACCTAGCTTTTTTCACGCCAATTGCCTTTGACTTCTACAACTATGACATGGAAAAGCCAGAGTTTGTGCTACTTTTCAGCAGATTTATTCAGGTTTGTTTCTTACCATTCTATGCACTGTATCTTATTAGTTTAGTAAAAACCTACGCTGCTTGGACTAGTTTTATGATGAATTTGTTTTTACTGCAGAATTTGGCTCTCTTCGGTGCATTGCTTTTCTTTCTGGGGATGAAGTCAACTCCAAGACGGCAGCCCAAGAAGAGGGTTTCCAAGTCAAAAACAAATTAATCTAAGAGAGATGTGGCAACTCGGTATTAGTAATGCTTAGTGCTTGTATGCAACACGGAATTTTGTTTTAAAAGCTTCAATGCTTTAAATTTAAATTTAAATTACGGATTGAAGTCTTTGTTTGTTTCTGGAGGCTTCCTAAAGAAATGTGTGGAAATATTTTAGAACAAGATTGTCAAGCATGAAAGTAGGCATTCCACGAGTTAAAATGATTCCAGTAAGTAACAATTAGAAAGGCATGTAATTGCATCAAACCTTTTATTATGCAAGTATTAATTTTCTGTAATGATCGTTTACTCCGTGTTCGTTGGGATAATTACTAAATGCAACAGGAAGATTGAATTGACATGATTTTTTTATTTTTATACTTTTAATTATATAACTCGAACAAAGCCCATGGAAAGGTTTTCTTTTGTTTTCTTTTCCTTATTTGGAGTAATAGCTCAAGCATCTTAGAAAATATTTATATTGGGCTCGTATTTTAAGATATTTAAATCAGGCGTTTTGGGGAAAATTAATTGATTCCATTCCATACGACTTTTCGAGCAACCTTTTTGGCGGAAACAAATTTAAAATCTAAGCTATTTTTTATTTACAGAAAAGACATATGAGTTAATTACGTTAAAATATATCTTGAGCAACAACTTTAGGCACTTCAATCATTCGACTACTGACTTGACTATGCCTGTGGGGTGAATTGAGATCAAATAAATGTATTAATAAATGCAAAGAGAGACATTATCAAGGCGATGTTTATGCTTAAGATATCATGGATGCTCTCTGAGAACTTGTAAGGATTTAGATTCTTACAAAGCAGTAATAAAATAATTAAGAGGGAGAGATTAGTAAAATATTAAAGAACATGAGTTGAGAGAATGAAAGATGAGGGAATGTGAGTTGAAAGCATGGAAACAAGAAAGGGTGGTGAGTTGAGAAAATGAAAATGAGAAAGTTGTAGGGAAGACGAGGGAATGTGAGTTGAAAGCGTGGAAATAAGAAAGGGTGAGTTGAGAGAATGAAAATGAGAGTTGCAGGGTGGAATTATGACGTATTTATATGTATTATTTTTTTATAAAAAATTTATGTCAATTTAGTAGTTTCAAGTTGAAATTAATTAAACTACTCTCAAATTGGTCTTAATTTTTTAAGAGAGTATTTTAAGATAATTTAATAGATTACATCCTTAACTTTTGTTAATACTTAAATCACACACTATATTTTTATATTTATTACTTTTTTTTTCTTCCCTAAAATACCTCTCTTTCTATCCGTGCACTTATCCGATATATTTGAGTTACTAAAGCACATTTAAAATCGTGAAAAGTAGATCATATTGCAAAGGATTTTAAAAATATTATTTCTCTCTCAAAAAAAAAAAAAAAATCCAAGCCTTGACAACTTAGTGTAACTTTTGCAAAATTCACTATTAGAATTAGGTCTATCAAATTTACTTAACAACAATATCAATATATTTTTGAGATACTTTTAACTCTGAACATATTTAAAATTTTAAAATATGAATATTATATACTATTAGTGAGTTTTGATCAAAACTTACTAATAATATTAGACACATCAAAATCAATTCAAATTAAAATCATGCACTTCTAGAAGCCTCCTAAGGCTCACCATCCTTTAAATTTAAATTTCATAACTTAGGTAACATACTATGAGTTTCTAAAATTTAGATAATTTTATATAATTTTGATAAAACTAACTACTATATAGTATCACTCAACAACACTATCAATGTGCTCCTTAGACTCTCCTAGCTAAGCATACTAAAAATTTTAAAATTTAAATATAGGACCATCAATAAGTTTTATATAAAACTTACTAATAAATTTAGACACATCATAATTAATCTAAATTTGGGCCAATGCACTTATAAGAGCCTCCTAAATCTTATCACACTCTCATTCCATAACTAGATAACATGCCTTAAATATCTAAAATTTTAATAATTTTATAGAACTTTGGCATAAATTCACTATTTGACTTATACATATCATATTTACTTAACAACATTACCAATATGTTTTTGGGACTCTTCGATTCTGACCATGCCCAAAATTTTAAAATCTGGATACTATACGACCAAAACTCATTGATGGTTATACAATGTTCAAATTTTAAAATTTTGAGCATGGTCGAAGTTAGGATCCCAAGAATATATTGGTACTATTGTTGAGTGAATATGATATATCTAATTTTAACAGTGAGTTTGTGCCAAAATTACATACAAATTATTTAAATTTTAAAAACTCATAATATATTATCTAAGTTGTGGAATTAAAGTTTGAAAGCATAGTGGCTTAGGAGTGTATTAGTCAAAGTTTGGATTGATTCTGATATGGTTAAGACCATCAGTAAGTTTTGATCAAAACTCATTGATGGTCATATAGTGTCCAAATTTTAAAACTTTGGGCATAGTCAAAGTTAGGAGAGTGCTAGAAACACATCGGTATTGTTGTTGAATGAATATGATATGCTTGAGTTCAATAGTGAGTTTTGATCAAAATTGCATAAAACTATAAATTTTAGAAACTTATAACATATTATCTAAGTTGTGAAATTAAAGTTTGAGGGTATCATAAGACTTAGGAGGCTCCTAAGAGTACATTGATATAAGTTTGAGTTAATTTTGATGTGTGTAAGGTCATTAATGAGTTTTAAATTCTAGCTAAAACTCATTGATAGTCATACAATATTCAGATTTGAAAAGTTTAGACACGGTCAGAGTCAGAAGAGTCTGTAAGAATATCTTGGTATTATTGTTGAGTGAATATGATATGCCTAGTTTAATAGTGAGTTTACTAAAATTACATAAAACTATCTAAATTTTAAAACTCATAATATGTTATTTAAGTTGTGGAATTAAGGTTGAGGACATGGTGAGCCTCAAAATGCTCCTAGAAGTGCATTGATCTTAGTTTGAGTTGATTCTGACAGTGTTCAAATTTGAAAATTTTAAGCATGATCAAAATCAAGAGTATTCTAACAACTACTGTTGTTAAGTGAATTTGATAAATCTATGTCTAATAGTAAGTTATGCCAAAGTTACACTAAATTTTCTAAACGTTAGGAATCCATATTATGTTATCTAGGCTTGGGAATCAAGTTTGAAGGGTGTGGTGAGATTCTCCTCTACAAGCGTGTCACAATGGTCATCATATGGTCAATTTGTATCAAAGGAGCAAGGATCAATTTTTGACGGGTGCATGCCCACAGAAACAATTCCTCCCACTTGAATGGTTATATGGTGATCGACTATAAATTGATCTCGTGATTTATCTTTCTTTATACTATTGTGAGGCACTCAGGGTGAGCATTATCACCTTTTGCATCAAAGGGTGTGGTGATATTCAAGAGGCTCCATTAGTTTTGATTTGGATTAATTTAGTCATGTTTAAGATCATTAGTAAATTTTAATTAAAACTCACTAATGATCTTTGACTTATAAGATTCAATCCAAATCATTATCATTGTATTTTTGAAATTTTTATTAATATAATCATGCCCTCTAATCTTAATCTCACCTTATATTATAGCCCCTTATGAAGTTTTAAAAAAATTTATTTTTTTTAGAGAAAGAAATAGTTCTATTAAACCCCATTGCAATCTATTATTTTTTTTTACAAAAAGATTTTAATATGATTTACGTAGAGGATCGGATGTTGCGCTAGAGGGGGGGGGAGGGTTGAATAGAGTTTTCATGCTTTATAATGGAATTCTATTGCTCGCCTCTATAATTCGGTTAGCGTTGGAAATACAAGATACAAGTACAAATATGAAGACGAATACACAAGCACAAGACAATAATATAACGTGGTTCGAAACCTTAGGGTTCCTACTCCATAGATTGAGCTCAAACGAGCCCTAGCGATGCCAAACACCACTAATCAATCTCTCCTTCTCGGAAAATACTCCGGAGGTGGAGAAAATCTCTTACAACATATTACAAAAGTAATACAAGAGAATACAAGTAAATACAAGAAAAAAAATCAAGAAAATGGTACAAGAGTACTTTGAATGCTTTACTTGTTGGTTGCTTGGATGAGCTTGAAGGACTCTGAAATGCACCTGTACTTTAACTTCAAATCGCCTCAACAACCTCTCAAGAAACCATAGGAGAAATCATCCATGAGCTGCTCCTTTTATCCCTACATTGGGCTGATTCCGCACCTGATAGTCGACTGCCCGAAGGCCCCAGTCGACTGCCCCAGTAGTCATTGTCTTACAATGGTTTAATCAACGTCGACATTCCAGCCAACGGATACATTGGCAGTCAACTTCCATTACCATCAGTCGACTACCAAGCCCGTAGTGGCCGGGTGATCATCTCATCGAAGCTTTACTTTCGCGACCAAAACCAGTCGATTGCCCTCCATGGCGATCGGCCACGCTCAATGCTCTGATTGACCCCAAAGCTTGCAATTGACTGCCAAGGTCACGTGGCTGCAATCGAACACCAATCGACTCCTGACTAGTTGATTGGTCATAATCCCAGTCGACTGCTCAGTGTCGGCTCGGATGCTAAGCGTTAAAACACTTGACCAATCAACTGGTCTATAATCTCAGTCGACTGATAAACCTCAACCATGAGATTTAACCATAAGTATGATGCCCTCATACTTGCTAGACCACCCTTAGCCTAGACCTAAATCTTCTAGCCACCTCCATCAGCCTCACGCCTATCGGATCCCTTTAAGTCATCCATGACTTGTTCATTCATACGCTACCCTTCAAGTACTTCCATTGGCTATTGTCATGCTAAGCTGGTCTACACCGTCAAGGCATATTTGGGCTTACACTGCCAAGACATATGCTTGGACTTTATGCTGCCAAGACTACCGCTTAGATTTTACACGCCGATATCATACCCTTGGACTTCCCAATTGCCAAGTACTCATGACTTGGACTTTCACTGCCAAGACCACACACTTGGACTTACGTGACCAAGACTACACCCTTGGACTTTCCATGTCAACTCCATGTTGGACTTTCCAAATGCCAAGACCCATGCTTGGACTTTCCAATTGCCAAGATCCATGTTTGGACTTTCCATTGCCAAGACCCATGCTTAGACTTTCCATGCCAAGCACTCAAGACTTGGACTAACTATGTCAATTACTCAAGACTTGGACTTCCAATGACAATCACATTGTCATACGTTTTGTCGAACATCAAAATACTACTCGAGTCCGTCAATCGTGACCTAAGCCGATTGCACCAACAATCTCTCTTTTTTTGATGTTTGATAAAACCTTTGAGTTAGGCCACCTAACTCAACCCATCAATTCTCCTCCTTTTTGATATACATCAAAAAGACTCTCCCCAAGGGTATCAATGTATCATATCCCAATGAGATCTTACAATCTCCCCCTTATCTAAAAACATCTAGGATGTCTTTACTCTTCCTAGTGATAAATCACATATCACTAAATAAGAGTCAATCCTTATTTCTCCAAATCCTCCCCCTTATGAGGAAAAACACATCCATCCTCCCATGATGGATAACCTCCCCCTAAAAGTTTGCTCCCCCTTGACCATTGCACCAACAATGTCCTTGAAGAGTCCTTAAGGCTATAGGAACACTAAACCATCAAAATTAAGGGCAAAAGTTCAAACTTGAACTTTCACACACTTTAAAATTTGATTCTCACCTTAAACAACTCTTCTAATCCATATTCAATGGATTTTCACCCTTCCAATACTTTTTTAAGCATATCCTAGGGTTAGGAGTAGTTAGGGTTGCCTAACATGGCTGAAAAATGAGCTAAACAAACCTTGTTCACCCAAAATCAACATTTACAATTGACTTGATCAGCAATCAATCAACTGCTTTTGCTACCAATCGACTGTCATAAACGGTAGTCGACTGATTTCTACAAGTGCAAAAATTCAGTTTCAGAAATCAAATTCGGAAATTAATAAGTAATTATACATAATTCTAAAAATCATGAAAATTTATATATATAATACTTATATCAATCATTATGAGTGAAAAATATTTGAAAAGTAAGATACCCATAAAATAATAAGTTTTATATAAAGTTCAAAAACAAAGATAACTTCAATGTTTTGAGTGTACTTTGTATCAACTTCATCAATGGTGATTGCTATCAAAAGATAGACTTCACTAAGGTTTTCTAAAATAATTTTGAAATATTTTTGAAAATCTATTTTGAACCATGGACTATGGGCTAGATGTACATGACTTGTACATTAGCTTTTCTCATGATTCATCAATGACATCTAGATGCAAAAATTATGTACCTTGAACTTAACTCATTTTCCTAACATCTCATATGTATCCATAGTGTATCAATACACACACATGTCAAATTGATGTGAGATATGGATTTTGTTCTTCCTAATCTAAGGTTTCATGATTTTTCTAGACAACTCTATTTGATTCCCTTATACATGAGACTTTAAATCATGACATAGTCCATAAATCAATTTTAATTAACCTTAAATGCATGAATGATGATTATGACATAAAATAATAGCATATATAAAACATATGCCAATAATCATGATGTCATGGCATATAAATAAAATCTAAACACACATGACATAAAAGATAAACCTAAGCATTTTTATGATATTTTATATGATTAAAATGAAATATGATGTCATGACATGATAATGGTAAATAAAACATGGCAAGTAAAATGTAAAGGTATAAGAATACCTAAATTTTAATATTGATTGTCATTTGTTAGGATTAAGTTCATTTTTCTATAATACTACTCATCTCCTAAATGTGTCAAAAATTCAAAATGACACACTATGACCTCTAAATCTAATTGTGCCAATTTGATCAATTTTCGAACCTTCTCAAATATAATTGGCACATCATAAAATCCTTTAGTATATAAATTCAACTTTCATTTCCAAGGTATCACATAACCTTGAAAATGTCCTAAAGTGCCAACTCTACCATGGTTAGGTTAACTACCTATCCACTTAGGGTTGACACACCCTAACCCATTTAGCATGACTCGATCACACTCCTAGGAACCCAATACCTATTGGAGCTTCTTGGGTTAAATAGGTATTTACTAGGGATGACCTCCCTTGATACATTCTTAATAACCCTCCTAGGCTAAGAAGCCTTGGTCATTTTAGTCTTGTCAAGGTTAACCTTAGGGATTGCCTCCCTAATAACCTTCTTAGTGGGCTTATTAGGTTTCATGAAAACCTTGGCCACTAGACATCTCCCATGGTTAGCCTTAGGGATAACTTCCCTAGTAACTTTAGTTTTCCTAGACCTAGATATGGTTCCATAATCAAATGAAACACTATGATAGATTTCCTTGGGCTTAGGTTTGTGACCCAAACCTTTCTTGCCCTTAGATGATTCTTATTTTCTAGACCCTAATTTTTTGTCCATTTGACCATTGAATTGAATTTTGTATTTTTCCTAAGGGTCTTATCTAATTTCTCAAGTTTTGACCTCAAAACTTGATTTTCTAACTCTAATTGCCCAATTTTTGAAATTTCATTTAATCTTTGGGCATTATTCTTCCTTTTAGGCATATGCCTACCCTTCTTAGGGTTAATGCCTAAATGCTCCTCTACCTTCCTAATAGTTTTCCTAGATAGAATTATTTTAGAGGTATTTGATCTAGATTTGTCTTGAGTGTCGGTGCAATAGGCCCAGGTCACGATTGACCGAACTCGAGTCTAACTCGAGCGATGTTTTGATGTTCAACAAAACATATGACAATGTGATTGTCATGGTAAAGTCCAAGTCATGGGCACTTGACATGGAAAGTCCAAGTGGGACACTTGGCATTGGGAAAGTCCAAGTCTTGAGTACTTGACATATAAAGTTCAAGTATGGGTCTTGGCAAGGGAAAGTCCAACATGGGTTGGCAAAGAAAAGTCCAAGCATGGGTCTTGGCATGGAAAGTCCAACATGGGTTGGCAAGGGAAAGTCCAAGCTTGAGTCTTGGCATTTGAAAATTCCAAGGGGTTTGATATTGGCAGCGTAAAGTCCAAGGGTGGAGTCTTAGCAGCATAAGTCCAATGGTTGGTGGCGTAAAGTCCAAGTAGGAGTCTTGGCAGTGTAAGTCCAATATGCCTTGGCGGTGTAGACACCATTAGCATGATAATAGCTGATGGAAGCAACTGAAGGCTAGCGTATGGATGAACAAGTCATGGATGACTTGGAGGGATCTGATAGGCGCGAGGCTGACGGAGGTGGCTAGAAGGCTTAGGTCTAGGCTACAGGTAGTCTAGAAAGTATGGGGGCACCATACTTATGTTAAAATCTCATGTTTGAGGTGTATCAGTCGACTGGTGGGAGTCAACTAGGGTTTGACTGCCGGAAGTGCCCTAGCGATTATTTATCGAGCTCTAGCGATGAGGCGAGCACTGGCGATGGCGATCACGGTGATCGATCGATGGTCGGGATCTCGAGAACAGAAGGTTCTCCAGTCGAGTGATCGGCCCAATCACTCGACTGATCGAACCATCAGTCGACTGATGGGTATGATCAGTTGACTGATGGTGTATCTGTTAGACTTATCCGACATGTTTCATGCCGTTGTGAGACAATGACTACATAGGCAATCGACTGATGGTCCCGATCAGTTGACTGCTAGACGAAATCCGGCCCAAGGAGCAGCTTTAAAGGGAGCTCATGGAGGGAAGATTCACCACCAGTTCTTGGACGTCTTTGGGGCGATTTGCTGCTGCAAATCAGGGTCTCCAAGTGCATTTCTGTTAGTGCCTATAAGATCCATATATCTCCACAATGGTATGATATTTTCCACTTTGGGCCTAAGCCCTCATGGTTTTATTTTTGGGCTTTACCCAAAAGGCCTCATACCAATAGAGATATCTTTTTTCTTATAAGCACATGATCTTTTCCATGTCTTACCAATGTGGGACTTTGATTGTATTCCCTATACTCCCAACAATCCCCCCCCTCAAACGAAGGACCACATTGGGCCCCCCTCAAGCCTATCCCTCCTCGAAGGATTTTCTCTGCTTGATGTCCGATCTTGACCCACGAACTTCCTGCGGTTGTTGGTCCCCACCCCCAACTAGACTTCCTTCCTGATGTCTGGTTCTCTTGATCCAGACGTGGGAGCTCAACTTCCTTCGTTCGAGGTTCATGGCTTAACATGGACCATGGCTCTGATACCAATTGTTAGTGCCTATAAGATCCATATATCTCCACAATGGTATGATATTTTCCACTTTGGGCCTAAGCCCTCATGGTTTTATTTTTGGGCTTTACCCAAAAGGCCTCATACCAATAGAGATATCTTTTTTCTTATAAGCACATGATCTTTTCCATGTCTTACCAATGTGGGACTTTGATTGTATTCCCTATACTCCCAACAATTTCAAGCAATCAAAAGAGCAATTGTAAAGTGTTTTTCCTTTACTTGTAGTGCATTTTATTATTGTAATTGCTTGTATTTTTTTCTTACTGTTGTAAGACTAATTGTAAGAGGTTTCTCCACCTCCGGATTGTTCCGAGAAGGAGTTTATTGGATTAGTGGTGTGTGATCGCATCGCTAGAGCTCGTTTGAGCTTGATATGTGGAGTAGGAACCATTCGGTTCCGAACCATGTTATATTTTGTGTTGTGGATTGTGTTTGTCATATTTTGTTATTGCTATTATATATATTCCGCTGTGCTAACATGACTTATAGAGACGAACACAATCGTAATCCATCGCAAACGACGAACGACGCTATTCACCCCCTCTAGCGGTCACGAAATCCCCTACAATTGGTATCATAGCGGGTTGCTCTTCTACGGATTAACAACTGGGAGCAAAGACGTTAGAGGGTGAAGAGGAACAAGATAGATATTGAAGAACAACTAGGATGTGACATCAACGCACCGGTTCCATATGCACTTTATGGACGAGAAGGCTTCAATTCATGGAAGAGAAGAATTGAAGACTTCATCATGATGAAGTATTTTGAAGAATGGTCCATTTTGATGGAGGAATTTAACTATCCAAGAGGACCAAAGGGAGGCTTCCTCAAGAAGAAGAGATGGACCGAAGAGCAACTCCAACAGTTTAATAAAAATAAGAAGGCAGTCAAATTTATTTTTGATTTGATTCCTAATGACATCTTGTGTAGCCTAGGGGATTACATGGATGCCAAGGAGCTTTGGAGCGAATTGGCAAAATATCACGAAAATCCATCACTGGTCCAAGGAGAAGAAGAAGAAGAGGAGTGCTCATCCTCTAAAGCTCAAGAAGAAGCAAGCACATCTTCATCCCAAGAGATTGAGGATTCGGAGGTTGATAGAGAATCAACATCCGGATCGAAAGAGGAAGAAGAGATGAAAGAAGCCTCCACTTCAAGGTTTGAGGGGGAGGAGGAACCGTCTACTCCAGAACAAGGGCAAGAGCAAGGAAAGCCATCTACTTCCGGGAGAAGTGATGAACGAGCTCAAGAGGTCCTTTCCACCACCGATGACCTAGGTAACTCAAGCATTTCGGTTAATATTAAAAATCACATTATATGCTTTGAGTGTAGGGAAGTAGGACATTACAAGAGTAAATGTCCTAAAAGAGTCAAGAAAAGTCCTTCGACACCAAAAGTCAACGAAAAAGTCAAGGATGTCGGTGCCCCCACTAGAAGAAGCAAGGAGCACATCATTTGCTTCAAGTGTCATCAAAAGGGGCATTATAGGAGTCAATGCTCTAGGGGGAGCAAGAAGGTCAAAGAAGGAGCATCACAAGTAGGGAGAGCCTTTAAGGTAAACTCTAAGGTAAATTTTAATAATGCTCATTCTTTAAGTTATAGGCAAAAGCATGCTAGAAATAATTTTAGCAATCTTGTAATTTATCATAAAGAGTATGCTGGAAATATGGAGTATTGTTTAGGAGCTAAGAATGTCAACCTTAGAAATAAGGAGAAATTTGAGACTAATGTCCCTAAAAATATTTTTACTAAGGAAAGCATTAGGAAAATAGAAAACCATTTATGCATTAACCCTAAGAAGGGTAGGCAAATGTCTAGAGAAAATGGTAATGCCCAAAGACCAAATGAAAAAAATCAAAAATTAGACAATTAGAGTTGAAAAATCAAGTCTTGAGGTCAAGACTTGAGAAATTATAGAAGACCCTTGCAAAAATACAAAATTCAATTAAAGGGTCAAATGGTCAAAGCCTAAGGTCTAGAAGTCAAAGTCAAAGACTTAGGAAACAAGAACCATCAAAGGGCAAGCCTAAGCCCAAAAAGATCTATCACAATGTTTCATTTGATTATGGAACTAAAACTAGGTCTAGGAAGACCAAGGTTACTAGGGAAGTTATCCCTAAGGGTAACCAAGGTGTGTGCCTAGTGGCTAGGGTTTCAAAGAAACCTAGGGAAGCCACTAAGAAGGTTATAAGGGGAGTTACCCCTAGAGTTAACCATGACAAGACCACAATGACCAAGGCTAACAAGCTTAGAAGGGTCATTAGGAGGGTATCTAGGGAGATCATCCCTAAGGAATACCTAGTAAACCCAAGGAGCTCCAATAGGTATTGGGTTCCTAAGAACGTGATCGATTCACGCTGAATGAGTTTAGGTGTGTCAATCTTGAATGGATGGGTAGTTAACCTAACCATAGTAAAGGTGACACTTTAGGTCATTTCTGGGTATCTTAGAAATAAGTTTGATCTTATATCCTAAAAGATTTTAGAATGTGCTAATATATTTTTGGAATTATGAAAAATCAATCAAATTGACACAATTTAGATTTAGAGGTCTTAGTGTGCCATTTTGGGTTTTTGGCACACTTTGGGAGATAAGTAATAATATGACAAAATGGACAAAATAATATTAAATGGCAATTAATGTTAAAATTTAGGTATTATATACCTTATATTTTATTTGTCATGCTTTGTTTGCCATATAACATGTCATGACATCATATCTACTTTTAATCATTTAATATGTCATGATCATGTTTAGGATTAAGTTTAAATGTCATGTATGCTTAGATTCTATCATATGTCATAACATCATGATCATTGGTCATGCTTAATTATGTTATTATTTATGCCATGATCATTCATGCTTTTAATTTGATTAAAATTGAGTTAAGGGCAATGACATAACTTGAAGTCCCATTTATAAGGGAATCAAGTAGTGTTGCCTTAGAAAATACATGAGACCTTAGTTTAAGATAAACCAAAACTCACATCTCACATCTAAATTGACATGTATGTGTATTTTTATACCCTAGATACATGTGAGATGATAGGATATGAGTTAAGTTCAAGGTGCATAGTTTGTGCATCTAGATGAACTCAAACTCATCTAAAATCATATAGTGGATCATTGGAAAAGTTTATGTTCAAGCCATGTACATTAAGCCCAAAGAACATGATCCAATATATATTTTCAAAATCATTTTAGAAAACTTTGGTAAGTCTATCTTTTGATAGCAATCACCATTGATGAAGTTGATACAAAGTGAGCTAAAACATTGAAGTTTTTCTTCACTTTTGAACTTTGTGTCAATTTCACTATTTTATGGGTAAAATATTTTTTAAATATTTTTCACTCATTGTATTGGTCATAAGTATTATACGTATGAAGTTTCATGATTTTTCAAATTATGTATAATTATTTATGTATTTTTGAAATTTATTTCTGATAATTGAAAATCAGATTTTTCAGTTATCAGTCGACTGCCCTTGTTGGCAGTCGACTGTTGCCTGATAAAGTTAACTGCCAATGCTGATTTCGGAAAAATAAGGTATGTTTAGCCCATTTTCAGCTATGGTAAGGTTCCCTAACCACTCCTAACCCTAGGATATACTTTGGGAAGCATTATAAAGGGTGAAAATCCATTAGATATGGATTAGGAGAGTTGTTAGGGTGATTTATCAAATTTAAGGTATGGGAAAGTTCAATGTTGAACTTTTAACCTTAATTTTGATGGTTTAGAGTTCCTATAGGCTTAGGGACTTCCCAAGGATATTGTTGATGCAATGGTCAAGGGGGAGCAAGCCTTTAGGAGGAGTCATCCATCATGGGATGATGGATGTGTTCTTCTTCATGAGAGGGAGAAATGGGATGTGAGATACCCAATTTGAAAATTGAGAGAGTTTATAGGATTGCCTCTCTTAAGTGATATGAGACTTATCACTAGGAAGATTGAGGGCATTCTAGGTGTTTTTGGACCAAGAAGGGGATTATAAGATCTCTTGGGATATGAGACATTGACCTCCTTGGAGAGAACTTTTTTGATGTTAGTCAAAAAGGGGGAGAATCTATGGGAGAAGTTATGGGATTACCAATTTGAGATAATTGGTAAGGAGATTTGTTTAGTGTTCTAACTCAAAGGTATGTGGTTTTGTCAAACATCAAAAAAGGGGAGATTGTTGGTGCAATCGGCCCAGGTCACGATTGACCGGACTCGAGTTTGATTCGAGCGATATTTTGATGTTCGACAAAATGTATGACAATATGATTATCATGGTAAAGTCCAAGTCATGGGTACTTGGTATGGAAAGTCCAAGTGGGACACTTGGCATTGGGAAAGTCCAACATGGGTTGGCAAAGAAAAGTCTAAGCATGAGTCTTAGCATGGAAAGTCCAACATGGGTTGGCAAGGAAAAGTCCAAGCTTGAGTCTTGGCATTTGGAAAGTCCAAGGGGTTTGATATTGGCAGCGTAAAGTCCAAGGGTGGAGTCTTGGCAGCATAAGTCCAATGGTTGGTGGCGTAAAGTCCAAGCGGGAGCCTTGGCAGTGTAAGTCTAATATGCCTTGGCGGTGTAGACACCGTTAGCATGACAATAGCCGATGGAAGTACCTGAAAGCTAGTGTATGGATGAACAAGTCATGGATGACTTGGAGGGATCTGATAGGCGCGAGGCTGACGGAGGTGGCTAGAAGGCTTAAGTCTAGGCTACGGGTAGTCTAGCAAGTATGGAGGCACCATACTTGGGTTAAAATCTCATGTTTGAGGTGTATCAGTCAACTGGGACCATGGGTCCCGACCGTGTGGAGTCAACTAGGGTTCGATCGGGAAGTGCCACTGGCGATCATTGCCGAGCTTGTGATTATCTTGGCGTGAGTAGTCGATGATCCGGTGATCGATCGATGGTCGGATCTCGGGCACGAGAGTTTTCTCGGTCGAGTGATCGACCCGACCACTCGACTGATTGAGCCATCAGTCGACTGATGGTGTATCCATTGGACTTATCCGACGTGTTTCATGCCGTTGTGAGACAACGGCTATAGGGGCAGTCGACTGATGGTCTCGATCAGTCGACTGCTAGGCAAAATCCAGCCCAAGGAGCAGCTTTAAAGGGAGCTCATGGAGGGAAGATTCACCACCGGTTCTTGGATGTCTTTGGGGTGATTTGCTGCTGCAAATCAGGGTCTCAAAGTGCATTTCAAGCAACCAAAGATCAAGTAATCAAAAGAGCAATTGTAAAGTATTTTTCCTTTACTTGTAGTACATTTCATTATTGTAATTGCTTGTATTTGTTTCTTACTATTGTAAGACTAATTGTAAGAGGTTTATCCACCTCCGGATTATTCCAAGAAGGAGTTTATTGGATTAGTGGTGTGTGGTCGCATCGCTAGAGCTCGTTTGAGCTCGATCTGTAGAGTAGAAACCATTCGGTTCCGAACCACGTTATATTTTGTGTTGTAGATTGTGTTTGTCATCTTTTATTATTGCTATTATATATATTCCGCTGCGCTAACACGACTTGTAGAGACGAATACAATCGTAATCCATCGCAAACGACAAACGACGCTATTCACCACCTCTAGCGGTCACGAGATCCCCTACACTTAGCACCAAAATTACAAGATTTTGCACATAAGTAATAAAATCTATTATTTCTAGCATGCTCCTTATGATTATGCACAATTGTAAGTGAATTAAAAGCATGCTTTTTAACATTAAGATTTGAAGGTGCATTATTAAAATATACCTTAGGGTTTGCTTTAGAAGCTTCCCCTACATGTATGCTCCTTCTTCGCCCTTGGTTTGCTTCCTCCCCCTATGCATTGGCTTCTATAGTGACCCCTTTGATGATATTTGAAGCACACAATATGCTCCTTGCTCTTAATGGTTGGGGCTCCGACATCCTTTGACTTTTGATTGACTTTTGGTGTCGGCACTTTCTCCTTGGCCAATTTTGGGCATTTGCTCTTGTAATGTCCTTTCTCCCTACACTCAAAGAAAATTATATGATCCTTATTTTTAATTAAAATGTTTGAGTTACCTAGGGTGGTGGTGGAAGCCTCTTGAACTTGTTTATTACTTCTACCGGAGGTTGATGCTTCATCTTGAGTTTGCTCCAATGTGGAAATTCTCTCCTCCTCCTCAATCCTAGAGGTGGAGGTTTCCTCTAATTCTTCCTCTCCCTCGGATGTTGATGTCCTTTCAATCTCCGATTCCTCAAACTCTTGTGAGGATGAACTTCCCTCTTTGGTCTCCTCTTCCAATTGAACCGATGAGCATTTTTGTTCCTTCGGCTCTTTTATTTCTTGAGCGGTTAAGGGTTCTTCATGGAGCTTAGCTAGCTTGCTCCATAGCTCCTTAGCATCCTTACAATCTCCTAACCTACACAATATATCATTAGGAATTGCACTAACTAATATACCAATTACCTTATTGTTTATGTTGAAGTATCAGAGTTACTCTTTACTTCACTTCTTCTTCTTGAGTATCCTTCCATTCTCATCCTTCAGAGCGTCTAACCCTACTTTCACACTTATCCAATTATCATAATCGCACATAAGAAAGTATTTCATTCTTATCACCCATTGCTCAAATTCTTTGGCTCCATAGAGTTCATATGGAGGAGGCACATTAATGTCATCATCCAATCTTTCTTCAACCATCATTTTCTTCACCTCTAGCGTACTCCCTTGGTTGTTAAGCCTTGAAGAGCGACCTCGCTCTGATACCACTTGTAGAGGACCAGATGTCGCGCTAGAGGGGGAGAGGGTGAATAGCGTTTTCGTGCTTGATGATAGAATTCAATCATTCGTCTTTACAATTCGGTTAGCGTAGCAGAAATACAAGATACAAGTACGAATATGAAGACGAATACATAAGCACAAGACAACAATATAATGTGGTTCGAAATCTTAGGGTTCCTACTCTACGGATTGAGCTCAAACGAGCCCTAACAATACCAAACACCACTAATCAACCTATCATTCTCGGAAAATACTCCGGAGGTGGGAAAAACCTCTTACAATAGATTACAAAAGTAATACAAGATAATACAAGCAAATACAATAAAAATAAGTAAAGAAAATTTTACAAGAGTGCTTTGAATGCTTTGCTTGTTGGTTGCTTGGATGAGCTTGAATGACCCTGAAATGCACCTACACTTCGCCTTCAAATCGCCTCAACAACCTCTTAAAAAACCATAGGCGAAATTCTCTACGAGCTACTCCTTTTATCCCTACATCGGGCTGATTCCACGTCTGACAGTCGACTGCCCAAAGGCCCCAGTCGATTGCCCCAGTAGTCG
This sequence comes from Wurfbainia villosa, assembly GCA_025175895.1. Taxonomy (NCBI): domain Eukaryota; kingdom Viridiplantae; phylum Streptophyta; class Magnoliopsida; order Zingiberales; family Zingiberaceae; genus Wurfbainia; species Wurfbainia villosa. The sequence continues at coordinate 120,869,455 of CM045987.1, read as the reverse complement.
TTGTCTCATAACGGCTTAATTCATGTCAGTATTCCAGCTAACGGATACACTGACAGTCGACTTCGCTTACCATTAGTCGATTGCCAAGTCCGTAGCCAACTGCTCAGTCGTCCATCGAGCTTTTTGTGCTCGTGACCAAAACTAGCGATCAGCCCTCCATGACGATCTTGCTCAAGGCTCGATCGGCCCGCCCAAAGCTTGCGATTATTTCGCCAAGGCCACGCGGCCGCAATCGAACGTCAATCGACTCCCGACCAGTCGACTGGTTATAATCTCAGCCGATTGCTCAGTATCGACTCGGATGCCAAGCGTCAAAACACTTGACCAGTCGACTGATCCATAATCCCAGTCGAATGATAAACTTCAACCATGAGGTTTAACCCCTAGTATGATGCCCTCATACTTGCTAGACCACCCTTAGTCTAGACTTAAGCATTTTAGCCACTTCCATCAGTCTCACACATATCAGATCCCTCTAAATCATCTACGACTTGTTCATTCATACGCTAGCCTTTAGGTGCTTCCATCGACTATTATCATGCTAAGCTGGTCTACACCGCTAAGGCACATTTGGGCTTACGCTGCCTAGACACATGGTTGGATTTTATGTTGTCAAACATTGGACTTATGCTGCCAAGACTATCGCTTGGATTTTATGTCGTCAATATCATACCCTTGGACTTCACAATTATCAAGTACTCATGACTTAGACTTTGACCACCAAGACTATACACTTAGATTTACGTGACCAAGACTACACCCTTAGACTTTCCATGTCAACTCCATGTTGGACTTTCCAAATGCCAAGACTCATACTTGGACTTTCTAATTGTCAAGACCTATGCTTGAACTTTCTATTGCCAAGATCCATACTTATACTTTCCATGTCAAGTATTCAAGATTTGGACTTCTCATGTTAAGTACTCAAGACTTGGATTTCCAATGATAATCACATTGTCATACGTTTTGTTGAACATCAAAATTCCACTCGAGTTAAATTTGAATCTGATCAATTGTGATCGATACCGATTGCACCAACATTTTAATGACTTAGATGTGTCAAATAAAATCGTGATATTTTAAAAAATAAGTACATAATTTGATAAATATGAAAGTATGATTTGAATATTAAAAAAATAGAGATAGTTCAGTATATTGCCTAACTTTAAGTGCAAAGTTTTGTTTGTCCCTTCAAGATCAAGCAACTCAAGTAAAGTAATGAGTATTGTATTTTTATATAAGATCTCATTGATCAAAACATATCTAACTGCTTAAATCTGCAACACACACAAGAAATTTAACCTTCCTCTATTGGAATTTCATCCTGCTATTAAGGTTCAACTTAAATCCATTTGACTCTTCCGTTTTCCCCCTCAAATCTTGGGCAATTCGGGTAGTCACTGTTTATGTGACAACCTCCCACATGCTCTTTTCTAAAGTCACTGTACAATTTTGGGTAAGGCTCCAATCTGTGCGTTGTCCAACCTTGGTATAAGTTAAACAATAAATAACTAGAATTGGTTCTCCAACGTCTATAACTTTTCTAAGTAAACTTCCATGGAGGCTTCTTTCGCCTTAAACTCTCTTAAATACTTCTTTGGCCAACCCTAAAATTCTATGATCCATTTTCAAACCTGGTCCCATTTTGAGTCAAAAGATAGATAAATAAACACATCCTATTACAATGATCGAGATAGCACTCGTAGTGATTGAGAGGGGCAAAGACCAATAAGTGAGTTATTTTCTAGATCGAATCTCTTGGTCATTGTAGAAAGGAAACGTCTTCCTTTCGGGAACAGAGGATTAGGGAAATCCTATTGATTGCTACTTTCTCTAGATTTTCAAGAAAAGCATGAAAAAAAGATTCGAATGTACATCCCTCTATCATCCTAAAATGAAAGGGGTGATCTCTTAGTTCTTGATTTGTGAAGATGCATTGTTAGGTGCATTATTTTTCCATTGAAGATTAACATAAATATGTTCTTGAGAGATAACTATTCATATACTGATAAAGGATGTATAGATTCTCAAGAAGAGAGAAGCAACAGTTGTCCCCTCAGACCGCTCAAATTCTATGAGCAAATAGAAAGTTAAATCTACATTGAATCTCATCCGAATCACCCCATCTATACCTCTGAGGCGAAGTTTGATTTCAAACTCTGATTCGTATAGGAGGAATATGTCATGCTAATGTACCTTGGATGATCTACATCCCTGGGTCAAGAATTGATGAGCACATTGAACTATTCATGTGGCTAAGATCCCTCAGCCTAGGCACAACAATGCAATTATTAGGGGCAACTAACAACCTATGATATGGGCCTTCCAGTGGGATGCTTGCTATAACATAAGCAAGAAAAATCAATCCCTCTCTTTCCTTTTTATGTCCCCATTGTTGGGACCGATTTGATGCGCTAGAGAAGGGTGAATAGCATTTGACGATTTTCTCGATTGCGTGCTCGTCTACAATAATATTAGTACACAACGGAATATATAAAAATAAATAGCACAATACACATATAAAGCACAATACACACAACAATATGGATTTAACGTGATTCGGAATCCTAATTCCTATTCCACGGTCGAGCTCTAGAATGAGTTCTAGTGATGCATACCACCATTAATAAACTTCTCTTTCTCGTGAAAGACACCGAATTGAAGAAACCTCTTACAAGTAAGAGTTTATACAAAAATATAATAACAAGTGTAAAGAATGAAAACGAAATGCACGTTATACAGAATTCTTGAACACTTGATTGTTTGCTTGTTGATTGCTTTGGATTGATCTTAAAGGTCTGGAATGCAACACCATTTCTCCTTCAAAATCACCCCAAAAATGATGCCGAAATCCTCCATCTTGAGCTCCATTTAAAGCATATTACTGGCTAATTTCACGCTTGACAGTCGACTACCAAAAGACCCCAGTTGACTGCTCGCCTATCTATTGTCTCATAATGGACTAATCCATGTAGGCTTTCGTCCAACGAATACCCTAGCAGTTAGCTGTCCTTACCAACAGTCAACTGTCAAGCCAGTAGTTGACTGCCTAATCGACTACGAGACCTTCTGTGCCCTGTCTACTTACGACCAGTCGACTGCCCATTCATAACAGTCAACCACCAATGACCAATCGACTGGTATAACACACAAGTCGACTGCCAGAGCCATAGCAGTAGTTGAGCTACCGTCGACTCCTTTGCCAGTCGACTGGGTCATAACCCTAGTCGATTGATTGAGTCAGCTAAGCCTCCCGAATGCTGAACACTTGACCAGTCGACTGGTCTATAACCCGATCGTAAACCTCAAACATGAGGTTTAACCCAAGTATAATCCCCTCATACTTGATCGACTATCCTTACCCTAGACCTAAGCCATCTATCCACCTCCATCAACCTCACACCCTCAGCGTTAGCCTTCAGATGCTTCCATCAGCTATATCATGCTAACCGAGTCTCCTTTGTCAAAGTTCATTTGGAATTATGCCGCCAAGACTATATTCTTGGACTTTATCTCACCCTTGGACTTCCTTGCCAAGTATCCATACTTAAACTTTCACCACCAAAACTATACACTTGGACTTACGTGACCAAGACTACACTCTTGGACTTTCCATTTGCCAAGTATCTAAACTTGGACTTTCACAACCAAAACTACACACTTGGACTTACGTGGCTAAGACTACATATTTGGACTTTCCATTTGCTAAGTATCCAAACTTGGACTTTCATAGCTAAGACTACATACTTGGACTTACGTGGCCAAGACTACACCCTTGGACTTTTCATTTGCTAAGTATCCAAACTTGGACTTCTCCATTTCCAAGGATCTAATTTTGGACTTTCCATTACCAAGTATTCATACTTGGACTTTCACTCGAGTCTCACTCGAGCTAGGTCAACCTTGACCTGAGGTCGATTATTCCAACAATCACCTCCTAACATCTCCCCCATATGACCTTGGATATCCCAAATATCCACTTGTCATATGGTCAAACCATATTGTCAAACAATGGTCAAACCCATTGTCAAACATCAAAATACTACTCGAGTTCCACTCGAGTCTGGTCAATCGTGACCTGGACCGATTGCAACAACAATCTTCCCCTTTTTAATATTTGACAATACCTTTAAGTTAGGTTGTCCCATAAATCCAACTTAACTCTTCTTATGCGAAAGTATAATGAAGATTTACCTAACTTAAACCCTCACTTCTCCTCCTTTGACACACATCAAAAAGCCTACTAAGGGTTTATAATATCTCATATTCCAATGAGATTTTATATGCTCTCCCTTGGTCAAAAATCATCATAAACCCCTTCATTCTCTCTAATGATACATCCCTTATCACTAAATGAAGACAATTATCACTTCTCCCCCTTTGATAAAAAATACACCCATCATCTCTTAATGGATAACCTTCCCCTAAAGGCTTATTCTCCGTTGACCATTGCACCAATTATATTCTTGGAGAGCTCATAAGTCTATAGAAAATCTAAACAATCGAAAAAAGGGTAAAAGTTCAAACTTAAACTTTAACCTCCCTTAAAATTCGATACTTCACCCTAAATAACTATCATAATCATTTTCAATTATTATTTCATAATTTCAATGCTTTCCAAAGTATATCCTAGGGTTAGAAGACGTTAGAGTATCTAGGAGTGCTGATAACTAGTCAAACTAACTTTGTTCAGTCAATATCAAACACGACAGTCAATTGGACTCAGATATCAATCATTTGCACTTCCATCGATCATTGATTTACATTGTAGAAATTAAATTTTAGATACGAATTTTAGAAATACATAAGTAATTATACGTTTTTCAAAAAATCTTGAAATTACATATGTATAATACTCATGTCAAATACAATAGATGAAAAATAATTTTACATGAAAATACCCATTATTTTAAGAGAGTGATACAAAGTTTAAAGTATTGAAAACTTTCAATGTTTTGTCAAACTTTGTGTCAATATGATCAATAACGATCGTTATTAAAAGATAGACTTCACTAATATTTTCTAAATGATTTTAAAATGATTCAAAACCTATGGACATAATGCACATGACTTATATATTAGCTTTCCTCATGATTCATCATTATCATTCAATGAGTTCTAAGTTCATTTTGATATATCATTTTAGTACCTTGAACTTAACTCATTATCTTAACATTTCATATGTGTTTAGGGTGTATCAATACACACAACTCATCTTTATAGTTCTTGTGAGATGTGAATTTTGTTCTTCTTTAATCTAAGGGTTCATGCATTTTATCTAAGCATTCCAATTTGATTTCATTATCTAGGACATCAAATCATGTCACTTGTCCTTAAATTCAATTTAATTAACATAAATACATAAAAATGATCATGACATAAATGATTGCATAAATTAAACATATTTGTCAATAATACTGTTGGTGCAGAGACACCAGATAATCGAACCTACATTTTGATAATGACAAAGATTCAAAGTTAAATTATCTTGTTATATCATATGCTATGATAAGTGTGTAGGTATTATATTAGACTTTGCTAAGGTCAATGACACTAGGAAAATCTTGGGACGAGAAACCTTGATGGTCAAGTGACCAAAAGCTAAGCGATAGGTCAGAAGGCCCAAAGGTAAGCTTCGGGTATAGAGTGATGGTAAGGATGTGTCCTCTATACGGGGACAACATTTGGCGTCGATCCGACTAAGACTTCCGGAGGAAGGTCTAAGTCGAGATCGGACGATAAAGGACTGTCTTATATATAGTTCTTGTGCTAACTTTGTTTTATATGCTTTCTATCATATTTCTGAGCAATCAGTGCAATTCTCGAGCAACCAGTGTAATTCTCGAGCGACTAGTGCATTTCCCGAGCAACTAGTGTAATTTTCGAGCAACTAGTGAAATCCCAAGCAGCTAGTAGAATCCCGAGTGACTAGTGGAATTCCCGAGCAATCAATCGCGATGGAGAAATAGTCACTCCTGAGCAGCTAGTAGAATTCCTGAGCGATCAGTGTAAATCCCAAGCAGACAGTTCAAATACCGACTGGGAAAGATTTGTGACTCAGTGTCAGTCGATTGATGTCTGCGAATCAGCCAAAACACCAAGTCATGAATTGGATCAATCAATGCTGCAACCTCAAGGTAAGATAAGCTGCCACCTCAAGATAAGATCCACGAGATTTAGATCAAGATCTGGACTTTTTCCAAGGCACCATACTATAAAAGGAGAGGTAAATCACCCTTCTGAAGTTAACAAAAAGCTTACAAGTGCTCCATCAATTCAAAGTGTTCATCGCCACGCTACTACGTTGTAACACCGACTGAGCTTCCAACACTCACACTTCTTTTAGTCGGTATTATTGTTTTACTGTTCTTTACTTCTTAATTGCTAGGAGGAAAGGTAGCTTGTTACCTTATCCTCCACATTATTTGTAATCGGTTGGTCTCTTACCTCCAATGAGCAAGAGACGCATTTAGTGTTTTGCCCTTCGGAAGCGGTCTAAGATCGCAAGGGCCTTAGATTAGTAGCCGGTGGACCGTGAACCAAGTAAAAACAAAGTGTCTCATTATTTTTATTAGTTTTGTTTTTCGCTGCGATTTACTCGATTTTTAAAAGAAAAGGTTTTGAAAATACTCTATTCACTCCCTCTAGCATTTTTACGATTCGACACTTGGTATTAGAGCGAGGGCGCTCAGATTCAATGCAACCATCGGTTGAGTACTTTTTCTTTTCATATTTTTATCTTTTAAAGTTTTTTTATTATCTATTTCCTGCACTACTAATCCAAGACCAAGTCTTGGAATCTTGTTTTGTTGTTTGTGTTTTTGCAAGTTTTTTTTTAAAATGACCCACCTTGAGGGGTATAGCACCGCTCGACCTCCGTTCTTTAACGAAAATGACTTCCACTATTGAAAGGGTCGGATGGAGTATTTTTTAAAAACACAAGTCGAGATGTGGATTGTTATCCAAACCGGCTTTACTTTACCTACCAATGACCAAGGAGAACCATTGGACTATGACAAGTGGACCAACGCAATGAAGCATCAAATCAAAACTGACGCAAAAGCAACTCAGATCTTGCAATGTGGATTGGCCAAGGAGGAATTCAACCACGTTGACCCCTTCATTAGCGCCAAGGACCTTTGGGATAGGCTCACCGAGATACACAAAGGAACTGCTGACACTAAGATATGTAAACGGGACTTGCTCCTTAATAAATTGTTTAACTTAAAAATGTAGGACAATGAGATGACCGTGCAACTTCACGCTCGGATCCAAGATATAATGAATGACCTTCACTCTATTGGACAAAAAGGTAGAGAATCGAGACATCATAAGGTATGCGCTTAAGGTTTTTCCTAGGACAACTTTGTGGGCATCCATAGTTGATACTTACAGTATCTAGGGATTTATCTAAAATTAGGTTAGATGAACTTTTTTCTGAATTTGAATTACATGAACAATCTAACTCAATCCTGGTCAAGAAAAGTGTAGCTTTGTTTGTAGGACAAAGAAAGGGGAAAAGCAAGTTGCCACCCGAAGAAGACGAGTCCGACTCGGAGTTAGACGAAGAGGTGGAGACCGAACTAGTCAATCTAGTTCGAAAAATGATCAAATATAGAAGGCGACCCACCAAGCCAACGAAAAATAAGAGACCCGAACCAAGTCAAATCTACAAATGCTACGAGTGCAATAAGAAGGGCCACTTCAAGTCTGAGTGTCGGAGGCTAAAGAACAAGCAACCACAAATCAAGAAGGCACTCAACGCAACGTGGGAGGAATCATTGGAAGAAGAAGAAGACCAAGTCAACAACTTGACATTCATGGCAAGATCGACAGAGTCCGAGTTCAAGTCCGAACCTGAAGCCAACAGCGAGTCCGAGTCTGATTCCGGATCTGATACCGAGCTCCAATTCAAGACAAACCACATATTCGTATCTAGTTCAAAAGAATCAATCAAGGTAAGTTGGTCTTTAATTAACACCTTATATAATGCCATTAAATTTTAGATAAGAAATTAGTTAAGTCCGAGTCTAAAGTCGAGTCATTTCTTAAGGAGGTTAAACTCTTCAAGCATGTGGCTACCCTAATCTCCTCAACTAGTCAAGTTCAAGAGGAAAATTCAACTCAAGTTGAAAAACTTGAGGAAGAGAATCCTCTCTTGAAAGGGCAAGTTCAAGAGCTTGGGAAGGCATTGGAAAATTTCACATTGGGATCCAAGGGTCTTGACACTTCTTGGATCGCAAAGAGTTGTATACAACAAGGTCAGACTCGGGTTTAGAACAACGAATAAATCATACATGTCAATCATAAATTGTAATAATAGAATAATCCAAGCATGGATCCCTAAGACCATCTTAACATCACAATTAGGTTCAACTAAGTATTGGGTTCCTAAAGATCAAATCCATTATATGGATAGACCGTATCGATTCAATGATCTAGGGGGAGACAATACTAAATTTGTGTGCTCAATTACTTGATTAATTTACCTTTGCATGCTTAGTTTTTATTTGCTTAATTTAGAACGGTTAGATAGGACTAATGCTTATTTAACCTTGACAATATAGTATCAGGACATAGTGAGATGATAGTACGTTAGGGAAACGAAGTCTCGTATATCCAGGTTAGATAAGGAGTATCTAGCTTAGTGCACTTGGCTAAGTGGAACTAATTGAAACTACCTCACCACATCCTAAACTAGTTAGACCAGGATGTAATCCTAAAGTGAATTAAGTGCACAATTTCTTAAGTTGGTTTTGTCTAAGGAAGTGATCATTGTTTCGATCAAAGAAGGTCTTTGTGCCTCGCCATGACCTGGAAGTCATCTTTTGAAATGTTCACTTAACTAACTTAACGTTAAATCCGAATCTAACCCAAGGTTAATTAATTTTCAAATCATTAAAATTAACTGAGTAAAATTGAAAAGTCATCTCATAGAACATATAAGGTTAACATGATTGATCATGTAGAAAGGATGAGATGAATCTTAGGTTAAAAACCTCTAAACCAATTTAAAATTTCAATATCTAATCCAACTACTATATGTGTAGGATCAATGGATATTGGACAGTGGGTGCTCCCGACATATGACCGGAGACCAACTAAAGTTTTTGAAACTAAGATTCAAAAATCAAGAATTGGTAGCTTTCATAAAGAAAGGGAGACTCAGAATCATCGGATCAGGTGATATTGAGCTTAACTCCAACTTCATAATACGCCAAGTCTTGTTAGTTGAAAATTTTGAGTTAAATCTTTTAAGTGTTAGTCAATTATGTGATAATGGTTATAAAGTTACATTTTCACCGGATGAATGTTTAATTAAAAATAATGATTGCTAAAAAATCATACTTAGGGGAATTAGAAATAATAATATCTATACAATAAATTTATCCAACTCCTCAACTAAGTGTCTAATGACACAACAAGAGGAATCATGGTTGTGGCATAGACGATTGCGCCACTCCCATTTAAAACTTATACATAAACTAAGTTATAATGGTTTAGTTAGAGGTCTACCCAAACAAGGCAAGTTAGAAAATAAAATTTGTGATGCATGTCAACAAGGGAAACAAATTAAAGCTTCACATAAATTGACTAATCAAGAATGAACTAAAAATGTACTTAAGCTCCTACACTTGGACCTATTTGACTCACATAGAGCCAAGGCACTAAATGGGAGTCAATATTGTTTAGTAATAATAGATGACTACTCTAGATTTACTTAGGTAAAATTCTTAAAACATAAAAATAAAACCTTAGATCAATTTACTAATTTATATAAACTAATAGAAAATAAAAAAAACTTAAGGATTAAAAGAATTAGAAGTGATCATGGTGGAGAATTCAAAAATCATAAATTTACCGAATTTTGTAATCAAAACGGATACCACCATGAATTCTCTTGCCCTAGGACTCCTCAACAAAATGGATTAGTTGAACGAAAGAATAGAACCCTACAAGAGGCTGCTAGGACCATGTTGAACGAATATAATTTACCTAATAGGTTTTGGGCAGAAGCAGTCAATACTGCTTGCTATGTCCAAAATAGAACTTTAATAATTAAACAACACCAGAAAACTTCTTACGAAAAGTTACCCAACATTAAGTACTTTAGATTCTTTGGTTGTAGGGTACACATACTAAATACAAAAGATTACTTAGGAAAATTTACCTCTAAAACAACTATAGGCATATTTTAGGATATTCAACTACTAGTAAAGCCTATAGGGTATATAACAATAAATCCTTAAAAATTGAAGAAACAATTCTTCGAAATCTGAAGTAAAAATTGAATTAAATAATAAATAATTAGAAAATGAAGTTAGACCTGAACCTAACCCACAAAACAAATCAAGTGTAGACCCTAATCCAAATCAATCTAGAGTACAAATTAATCATCTAATTAACCAAGTGTTAGGTGATCCAAATTTAGGAGTTCGAACTAGGACATCCTATAGAAATCTAAGTCAAATCTCACTTATATCTAATATCGATCCCAAAACCATAGAACAAGCTCTTCTTAACCCAGATTGGATCATTGCCATGCAAGAATAGTTAACTAAATTCACTAGGAGTCAAGTTTGGGAATTAGTACCCCCTAAAGGAAAAATAATCATAGGAACTAGATGAGTATTTCGGAATAAACTTGATGACAAAGGTGAAGTTATAAGAAACAAAGCTAGATTAGTAGCTAAAGGGTTTAGTCAAGTAAAAGAGTTAGATTATGATGAAACCTATGCACTCGTAGCTAGACTTGAATCAATTAGAATGTTGCTAGCCTATACTGTACATCGAAGATGTAAATTATTTCAAATGGATATCAAGTCAGCATTTTTGAATGGATTTATCAAAGAAGAGGTGTATATTAGTCAACCACCAGGTTTTGAAAACTTAGACAAACCTAATCATGTGCTTAAACTTAGGAAAGCCTTATATGGATTAAAGCAAGTACCTAGGGCTTGGTATGAGAGACTATCTATTTATCTTAAATCTAAAGGATTTGATCAAGGATTAATTGACCCAACTTTATTCGTAAAAACTTTAAGAAAAGAAATATTTATAACACAAATCTATGTAGATGATATAATATTTGGAACAACAAACACACCGCTTCTAAATGAATTCTTTTCATTAATGGAAAGTGAGTTTGAAATGAGTTTAGTAGGTGAACTCGCTTTCTTCTTAGGCTTACAAATAAAACAAACAAGAGAAGGAATCTATATGCATCAACATAAATACGCTAAGGAGTTAATTAGTAAATTTGACATGAAAAATGCTAAAGAAATTAATACACCTATGACAACTAATGTAAACATTGGAGAAGATTTAGAAGGAAAAATTATATATTTAAAATACTATAGGAGTGCAATAGGTAGCCTTCTGTACTTAACTGTAAGTTGACCTGATATACTTTTTGCAGTAAGTATGTGTGTAAGATTTCAATCTTGTGCCAAAGAATCGTACCTAACCTTAGTAAAAAGAATCTTTAGATATACAAAAGGAATACAAAATGTAGGAATCTGTATCCTAGGTCTAATGAGTTCGAACTAATCGACCACTCTGACTAAGATTATACCGGTAGTAAACTCGATATGAAAAGTACAAGTGGTTGCTGCCAACTCCTAGGATCAAGTCTAATTAGTTGGTGTAGTAAAAAATAATATTGTGTTACTTTGTCTACTACCGAAGCTGAATACATAGTCATGGGTGAGTGTATAGCTCAACTTCTTTGGATGAAGCACACTCTAAAAGAGTTCCAACTAAACTTTAGTAATACTAAAATCATGATTGATAACATTAGCTCAATTAATTTAACTAAAAATCCTATATATTATTCTAGAATTAAACACATAGAAGTAAAACATCATTTTATAAGAGAACATGTAGCTAATGGAGATATAAAACTTGAATATGTAGAATCAAAATCGAACCTAGCAGACATTTTTACTAAACCATTACCTGAAGCAGAGTTCAGTTTGCTTAGACGAAAACTAGGAATGTGTGTAGTAGAGTAGGACTTATCTTTACTTATTATTTATCATTTTCTTTTATACTACATGGAACTAGTATAGGACTTACCTTAGAAAGTATGAGCCTATAATTTTAAGGAGCCAATACATCTCATAATACATAGGTTTAATGTGATTGTGTACTGAGCCACGTAGATGAGTGTGAGATGTTAGGACCTTACTCCTGATTCCAGATGTAGAACAAGTGCATTAACATAAATTATGGAGTATAATTTTTCAAAATAACCAACTCTAATCAAGACGTATTGATTATCTAATATCAATTGAGTCAGGACAGAGTTGAACATTTATATAAGGGCAATTTATTAGATGAGTTATGTTGAAAATATTATTTTATAAAAAGGACTCATGCTTGGATTCATAAAAACTTGTAATTATTTCCTTTATCTTTTGAACTTATAATGCTTTCTCGGAAAAGTTTATTAGCACCTTTCTTAAAATTATTTTTGATATATGGCAAAGGGGGAGAAAGGTTTAAGTTAAGAGAAAGGTTAAAGTTAAGAGGTTAACTTTGTTAACTTTTTTTTTTTTTTTTGAAAAGTCAAGAACTTAGTTTTTGTTTATTAAAACTCACTTAGGGTTAAGGGGAGGTAACCTTAAGGGGGAGATTTTGAAAAATATTTGATTAATGCTTATTTTCTCTTAACTTTGAATTAGTTTGTCATAGATAAAAAAAAGGGGAGATTGTTGGTGTAGGGGCACCAGATAATCAAACCTAGATTTTGATAATGGAAAAGATTCAAAGTTAAACTGTCTTGTTATCTCATATGCTATACTAAGTGTGTAGGTATTGTATTAGGCTTTGCAGAGGTCAACGACACTAGGATAATCTTGGGACGAAAAACCTTGGTGGTCAAGTGACCGAAAGCTAAGTGACAGGTCAGAAGGACCAAAGGTAAACTCCGGGTGTAGAGTGATGGTAAGGACGTGTCCTCTGTATGGGGACAACCTTAGACATCGATATGACTAAGACTTCTAGAGGAAGATCTAAGTCGAGATCGGACGGTAAAGGACTGTCTTATATATAGTTCTTGTGATAACTTTATTTTATATGCTTTCTATCATATTTTTGAGCAATCAGTGCAATTCCCAAGCAACCAGTGTAATTCCCGAGCGACTAGTGGATTTCCCAAGCGACCAGTGTAATTCTCGAGCAACTAGTGAACTCCCGAGCAGGTAGTAGAATTCCCGATAAACTAGTGGAATTCCTGAGCAATCAATTGTGATGGAGAAACAATTGCTCCCGAGCAGCTAGTAGAATTCCTGAGCGATCAGTGTAAATCCTGAGCAGCTAGTAGAATTCTCGAGCGATCAGTGTAAATCCCGAGCAGGCAGTTCAAATACCGACTGAGAAAGATTTGCAATTCGGTACCAGTCGACTAATGTTGGATTGCAGTCGACTGATGCCTGCGAATCAGCCAAAACACCAAGTCACGAATTGGATCAATCAATGCTGTCATCTTAAGGTAAGATAAGTTGTCATCTCAAAGTAAGATCCATGAGATTTGGATCTAGATCGGGATCTTTTCCAAGGCACTAGGATATAAAAGGAGAGGTAAATCACCCTTCTGAAGTTAACAAAAAGATTACAAGTGCTCCATCAATTCAAAGTGTTCATCGCCACGCTACTACGTTGTAACATCGACCGAGCTTCCAACACTCACACTTCTTTTAGTCAGTATTATTGTTTTACTGTTCTTTACTTCTTAATTGCTAGGAGGAAAGGTAGGCTTGTTACCTTATCCTCCACATTATTTGTAATCGGTTGGTCTCTTACCTCTAACGAGGAAGAGAAACATTTAGTGTTTTGCCCTTCAGAAGAGGTCTAGGATCGCAAGGGCCTTAGATTAGCAGTCGGTGGATTGTGAACCAAGTAAAAACAAAGTGTTTCATTATTTTTATTAGTTTTGTTTTCCGCTGTAATTTACTCAATTTTAAAAAGAAAAGGTTTTGAAAATACACTATTCACCCCTCCTCCCTCTAGCATTTTCTCGATCCAATAGATACATGATTTCATAGCATGATATAATTAAACTAAGCTTTATCATAACATTTTAAAATAATAATATGAGTATAATGTCATGACATGACAAGACAAACAAAACATGACAAATATAAAAAGATACAAAGGTATAAAAATACCTAAGTTTTAATTTTAATTGTCATTTTCTAGATTATATCACGCCATAATAAACTAATATCCCAAGTGTGCCAAAACTCAAAATGACACACTTTTGACTCTAATCTTACTTGTGTCAATTTTGATCAATTTTTCAACCTTTATAATTTTTATTGGCACATCCTAAATTCTTTTAGGATTAATTTCTAAACTCATTCCTAAAGTATCACATAATCTTGAAAATGTCTTAAAGTGTCAACTTATTATGGTTAGGTTAACTATCCTTCCATTTAAGGTTGACACACCCTAAACCCATTTAGCGTGATGGAATCACGCTCCTAAGAACTCAATACCTATTGGAATTCATTGGGTTTACAAGGTACTCATTAGGGATAACCTCTCTTAGTACATTCCTAATGAACCTGCTAGGCTTAAAAACCTTGATCATTTTGGTCTTGTCTAGGTCAACTCTAGGAATGACTTCCCTTGTGATCTTCTTAGTGACTTTTCTAGGTTTCTTGAAAACTTTGGCCACTAGACACTTACCATGGTCAACTCTAGGGATGACTTCCCTCTTGACTTTGGTATTCCTAGACCTAAGTTTTGTTCCATATTTATATGGAAATTATGGTAAGTTGGCATAATTTCCTTGAACTTAAGTTTGTGACTCAAACCTTTCTTATCCTTGGATAGTTCTTACCTCTTACCTCCTAAACCCTAAAGTTTGCCTATTAGACCCATTAATCATGTCTTCCATTTTCCTAAGAGTTTTTTTTTTCCATTTTCTCAAGTTTTGACCTCAAAGTTTGATTTCAATTTCTAATTTTTTAATCTTTGATTGTCCATTATTTCTTTGGACATTTTCCTCTTTCCTAGGCATGTGTCTAGTATTATTGCCTAAATTCTTATTATCTTTAGGTGAGGTAGTCCTAGAGTTAATGGTTCTAGATTTTGTAGGATCCTTGAGGATTGGCTAGAGGGAGGGGAGGGTGAATAACACTTCTTTGTTTTCTGCAAGAATTATTAGCGGAAGCAATAGAAAAATACAATATAAATGCGAAAACTAAGAAAGAAAGCTAACACAAATGTTTAACGTGGTTCGGAGATGCCACTCTTACTCCACGGTAATCCATAAGGTGGATCAATCTTAGCAAGCCTTCACTAAAATCTCCTTTTGATGATCACACCAAGGTGGAGAAGCCTTCTTACAATCAACCCTTCTTCTTACAAGATGATGGAAGTAAATTAAAGAAGAGATTAAAACACACTAGAAAGCTTGAGAAGACTTGGTGAGCTTGAGAGTAAAGTTTGGAATGAGAGCACTAACTCTCTCAAGCTCCCCAAGGCCTCCTTTTATAGAGAAGAGGTTGATTTTTCCGTTGAGCCAGTCGACAGTCGATTGCTACTATAGCTGACCTAACCCAATGGCTTCTGATGAAACCTAATCTGCGAACATCACAGCTCAATAGTACTCTGATCAGTCGATTGCTTATACCATCAGTCGACTTCTCCAAACAATCAGTCGATTGCAAATGTTTCTGTGCCTGTGTCCATTTAAAGCAGTTAACTACTCTTCATGGTAGTCGACTGATGGACCTATCGATTTCTCTCCCGAGCCGCACAGTGCCGAGCACTCAGCATGAATACTGAGCCACACAATGCTGAGCACTCAGCCTGAATATCGAGCCACACAGTGCCGAGCATAGCCTGAATGCCGAGCCACACAGTGCCGAGCACAGCCTGAATGCCGAGCCACACAATGCCGAGCACTCAGCCTGAATGCCGAGCCACACAATGTCGAGCACTCAGCCTGAATGTCGAGCCACAGTGCGAGTTAGCCATACTGGACCAGCCGACTGGGAAAAACCTCCAGTCAACTGGCATACTTCAAGTATGATTAATTCACACTTGAAACCAAACACCCTAAACCTAGACTCAACCTTCTAGCTTTTCCTTCAGCCTTGCGCCTCCAGGATCCCTCCGAGTCCGTGACTCCTTCATCCTTGCGCTTGTCTTCAAAAGCTTCTCTCGGTTTCGTCATATTTCGGGTTTCTCCTTTGCCAAAGTCTGCTTGGACTTTACGCCACCAAGACTACTTACTTGTTCTTACGCTGCCAAGACCTTGCATTTGGACTTCTTTTATCAAGGTCCGTTTGGACTTTACGTCACCAAGACTATATGCTTGGACTTATGCTGTCAAGACCTTCCCCTAGATTTTTCTTGCCAAGACTCACACTTGGACTTTTCTTTACTAAGTCTTCACACTTGAATTTTCCTGTCTCTTAACACATTCACGGTTAGATCACAAATATTATCTAACTATAAATGATTATCCAAACATCAAAATACATAAATGCTTGAGACATTGTTGCACCAACAATCTCCTTCTTTTTTATGTTTGACAATATTTAAGTTAGGTCTTGAAATATAAAAGCATCATATATCAAATATGTAATAAATATGCAATTCTAACTTAAATTTCCTTTTCTCCCCCTTTGACATACATCAAAAAGAGAAAATGATATAGACAATAAATTTATTGATGAGTAAAATTGGTTATGCCTTGAACTAAGGTATAAAATAGACATAAAGCTCCCCCTTAATCCAAGATATAGTTTATCATGTGGGAATAATATGTTGAACAAAGCAGAAAATCATAAATGAGAATAAATCTTAACTTTGCACTAACAATAAAACATATGCAATTAGGTTATGGGAATAGATAAGTTTCATGAAATGCTCCTCCTTAACCCTTGCATCAATCTAGTCCTATTCCCTATAAAATATAACATATTACCGCTATACTAATTCATATTATGGAATTAGGACACTTAGGATTGAAGTCTAAGCATGGAAACAAGGCTGATTTATGAAGAAATTAGTGTAGCAATCGATTGGATACTAAAGCAATCGACTGCTGTTCCTGAAACGCCAATTTCAAATTTTCATCCCAACTTCATAAATGCATAAATAATTCAAGAAATGTCAAAAATTCACAAAATTTTGTGGACACATTTATAAAGACATTTTCTATCAAAGAAAAATAATTTGAAAAATATATCTTTTCCAGATTTTGAAATTGACACAAATTTGAAAGCTAGCAAAAGTTTTAAGGTTTTTCAAAACTTTGTACCACTTTTGCCTACCAATTGAAAACTGTTTTTCAAAATATGATAAATATAGTTTAAAAGATATTTTGTTTGAAATTTCCAATCATATTCTTAGAGCTATATTCACATCAATTGTACACAAGTCGTCCTAATGATTGGTCCAATTAAGAATCAATGTCTCTAGATGACACTTTGGTACATAGTAATGCATCATAACAAGCATGATGAACCAAGTGTATATTTCCTAATATCTCATATGATGTCTAAGTGGTTCAATACAAAAATCATGGATTCTTAGGTATTCTGTGAGATGCTATAAGGTATAGTCCTAGGTTTTGTATAGGATCATGCAAATCTACTTTACAAAGCACATTCCAAGTTCTCTTCTAAGTGATGAAAAATCTGCTTCGGAGAGAGACTTGGTGAAAATATCGACAAGGTTGGATTTAGATTCTATGTAGTTAAGTTCAATGTCCCCCTTTGCCACATGATCTTTAATGAAGTGATGCTTCACTTCAAGTTGTTTGGTCATAGAGTGATGTACCGGATTTTTGGTCAAATTTATGGTACTCACATTATCACAATAGACCTCCATGTTGGCGTAATGTAGCTCATAGTCCTCTAGAGTGTGTCTCATCCAAAACAATTGAGCTATACAACCACCCATGGTTACATATTCGGTCTCGGTGGTGGATAAAGCAATACAAGGTTGCTTCCTACTATTCCAATTAACTAGGGAGGATCCAAGAAATTGAAACCCAATACTAGTACTCTTCCGATCCAATTTGTAACCCGCATAATCGGAATCGGTGTACCCAACCAAGTCAAAAGACCTAGTCCTAGAGTACTAAAGTCCTATACTTAGTGTGCCTTTAATATGTCTTAAGATTCGTTTAACGACCACTAAGTGAGACTCTTTGATACAAGATTGGTATTTTGTACACATACCTACCGCAAACAAAATATCAGGTCTACTAGCGATTAGGTATAGTAGGCTACCAATCATACTCCTATAAAGTTTTAAGTCAATTGATTTACCTTCAAGATCATTGTCTATCTTAGTGTTGGTTGCCATAGGAGTGGATACTACCTTAGCATTTTTCAAACTAAATTTCTCGATCATTTCTTTGACATATTTGGTTTGGTATATGTGGATTCCCTCATTAGTTTGTTTAACTTGTAGTCCTAAGAAGGAATTTAATTTCCCAACTAGATTCATTTCAAACTCATTTTTCATATTTTTGATAAAATCTTGAAGGAGTTCATCATTTGTTGACCTAAAAATGATGTCATCAGTATATACTTGGGCAATAAAGATATTCTTTGACTTTGACTTAATGAAAAGAGTTTGATCTACTTGGTCCCTTCTAAAATCCTTAGAGATTAAGAAAGATGATAATCTTTCATACCAAGCTCGGGGAGTTTGTTTTAACCCATATAAAGCTTTTCTAAGCTTATAAACGTGGTTTCGATCATCTATACTCTTAAACTCGAGAGGTTGTTCTATATATACCTCTTGCTTAATAAATCCGTTTAAAAATATCGATTTCACATCCATTTGATAAAACTTAAATCCCATGTGAGCGACATACCCTAATGGGATTCTTATTGACTCTAACCTAGCAAACGATGCATAGGTCTCATCATAGTCAAGTCCTTCAACTTGATTGAATCCTCTTACCACTAATCCAACCTTACTTCTAGTTATGTTCCCCTGATCATCCAACTTATTCCTAAAGACCCATCTTATAGTAACAATAGTGCTATCATTGGATCTAGGGACTAGCTCTCATACTTGACTTCTCTCAAATCGAGTCAATTCTTCTTGCATTGCCAAAATCCAATCCGGATCAAGTAATGCATCATTGATTGACTTAGGTGTTAGAGCAACAATGCTCCAAGCATTTATATATGTTTTGATGTTTGGATAATCATCTAAGTTAGGCAATGTTTTGTGATCTAATTGCGAATATGTTTAAGTGATAGGAAAATCCAAGGATGAAGCCTTGGTAAAAGAGAAGTCCAAGTATGATCTTGGCAAGGAAAGTCTAAGGGATGGACTTGGCAGCATAAGACCAAGCTTGTAGTCTTGGCAGCGTAAAGTCCAAAGTGAAACTTGGCAAAGAAAGACCAAGTATGATCTTGGCAAAGGAAGTCCAAGGGATGGACTTGGCAGCATAAGACCAAGCTTGTAGTCTTGGCAGCATAAAGTCCAAGTGAACCATGGCAAAAAGTCCAAAGTAAAGTCTTGGCAGCATAAGACCAAGCTTGTAGTCTTGGCGGCATAAAGCCCAAGCATTTGGCAACCCAAGACATGACGAAACCAAAGGAAGCTCCTGGAAGCAAGCGCAAAGGATGAACAAGTCACAAACTCGGAGGGATCCTGAAGACACAAGGCTTTATGAGGAGCTAGAAGGTTGAGTCTAGGTCTAGGGTATAAAATCAAGTGTGAATTACTCACTTCGACTAAGTCGTGGTGAAACCTCGACCATCACCGACCGCTTTGGCGATGCGGCGATCGATGACCACCGATCCAATAGTGGCAGTCGACTGATCAACGCAAAAACGAACACAAAATGTAGTCGCACTCGACTGCGGCCTACGATCACTCGACTGATCGCTCCATCAGTCGACGGATGGAGGGATCAGATGACTGATCACTTGGCCATTGGAAATTGTGGCTACGAATCTCCGCGGACATCTCGGTTCAGAAGTCGTTGGCTTCGGCGGCAGTCGACTGATGGTAAGCATCAGTCGACTGATCGAGGCCCAACGGGAAAAATAACCCTTCTTCTATAAAAAGGGGCCTTGGAGAGCTTGGTGAATCTAGTGCTCTCATTCCTAACTACACCCTCGTGCTCACCAAGCTTTCCCAAGTGTTTTAGCAATTCAAAACCTCCTCTTCTCTAGTTCTTAATCATCCATCATTGTAAAGAAGAGGAGAGCATTGTAAGAAAGATTTCTCCACCTTGGTTCATCCAAAGGAGAATATAGTGAAGCTTGGCTAGGACTAATCCACCTTACGGATTGCCGTGGAGTATGAGCGTCATCTCCGAACCACGTACATCGGGTGTTAGCATTGCTTTCATCGTTTTCTTACTTGTATTCTTATTCGTATTTGTATTGATTCCGCTAACTTGCTTGTAGAAACGGAGAAAGGCTAATCACCCCCCTCTAGCCGTTACAAAGATCCTAACAAGTGGTATTAGAGTCCGGATAGCTTGGAAGATCTCACCATCAACCAAGGCATCGATGGCTCTTCAAGAGGGATATAGCACCGCCAAGCCACCGCTCTTCGATGGGAGTCATTTTGCGTATTGGAAAGGTAGGATGAAGTACTATCTAATGAGTAATATTGAAATTTGGCATAACATTGTAGATGGCTTCGTGGAACCGGTGGATGAACATGGAAATCCTATTCCAAGCAAGGATTGAACAAGGAAAATAAATAAGAAATTTGAATCAAATGCAAAGGCGGTACTCACCATTCAATGTGGCATTACCATGGAGCAACTCAACAAGGTGGGGCCTTTTGAATCTGCTAAGGAGTTATGGGAAAAGCTCATTGAGCTAAATGAAGGTTCCAAGGAGTCAAAGAGGGCCAAGAAGGACCTACTAATTGGACAACTTCAAGCCTTCCAAATGAAGATGCATGAAACCGTAAGTCAAATGCATGGAAGGTTCAAGGAGATTGTGAATGGACTTCACATCATAGGTGAGCGAGTTGACAACCGGGGCTTGGTAAGATACATACTTCAAGCATTTCCTAGAAATTCTTTATGGACTTCTATAGTTGATGCCATTAAGGTAACTAGGGATCTTTCTCAAATTAAAATTGATGAATTATTTTGTGAGTTTGAATTACATGAGCAAACTAACATGTCCTCTAAGGAAAAGGGTTTAGCTCTATTTGTTGAAAAGAAGGAAAAGAAGAAGAAGGAAAGAAAAGAAGTATCATCATCATCCGAATCGGAGCATAACTCAAGTAGTGATGAAGACTCATCTAGTGAGATGGCCAATTTTGTCAAGAAGCTCTATAGGAAATCAAAGGAGTTCAAGAGTAGATAAGCAAGGAAGGGGTCTCATTCTTCAAAAGGTAAGTTTAGTGGTAATTCAAGTTTCAATAACAATGTGATTTGCCATGCTTGCAACAAGAAGGGGCACATAAAGCCAAATTGCCCGGAGCTAAAGAAGAAAAAGGAAAAAGAAAAGAAAAAGAAAGACAAGAAGGAGAAGAAGAAGAAGGAGGCTATGGTAGCTCAAACCACATGGGACACACCAAGTGTTGAAGACTCCTCCTCCGATGATGAGCTTTGCCACATCACACGCCATGTAGCACTCATGGCCCTAGGAGATGATTCCGATACATCAAGCCAAGAAGACTCCTCAAGTGATGAATCGTCATCTAGTGATGATGAGGTAATGAACTCTCCCAAAGTTAAGCTTCTCTATAAATCAATTGTCTATCTTAAAGAAGCTTTAGATAAGTCTAAATCTAAGGTTAAGAGCATGAAGGTAGAACTAAAGGCCATTAGGAATGAAAAACCTTCACATGTTGATTCTTGCATGCTTAAGGAAGAAAATGACAAACTTAAGGATGAGGTTAGTGAATTAAAAACATGTTTAGAAAAATTTTCAAATGACTCAAAATGTCTTGATATGATCCTTAGTCGACAAAGAGTCATTTACAACAAGGCCGGTTTAGGATATAAGCCAAAAGAAAAAGAAGTTGCTTATATTTCATTGATTAATAGGAAAGCAACCATTAAGGGAAAGGTTAAGAAAGCATGGGTACCTAAGAAGTTTTTACTTAATGTTACCGGTCCAAATGTTTGGGTACCAAAAGCTTATGTTTTTCATGTGATTTAGGTAGGAGAGCAAGGTATGTGGATTGTGGATAGCGGTTGCTCAACACATATGACCGGGGATGTGAGCAAGTTCTCCACAATTAAGTATGTGAAGAAGGAAGCGGTGTCCTTTGGGAATAGTGGAAAACTCAAGATATTAGGTAGAGGTACAATTGAGGTATCCCCTAAAATTGTCATTCACAAAGTCTTACTAGTTGAAACTATGAAATTTAATTTATTAAGTGTTAGTCAACTTTGTGATGCAAACTATCATGTCTCGTTTGAATCCTCTAAATGCATGATTAGGCACAAGGAATTAAATGATTGTATGTTAGTGGGATATAGAAAGTCAAATATTTATTATGTTGATCTTTCATATGCTTCTAACATTTCTACTAAGTGTCTTGTTGCAAAAGAAGAAGAAAGTTGGCTATGACATAGGAGATTGGGGCACATCAACATGAAAAACATAGCCAAGGTAGCCAAGATGGAGTTGGTCAAAGGGCTACCAAAGATCAAGTATGTCAAGAACAAAATGTGTGATGCATGCCAAGAAGGAAAACAAACAAAGACATCACACAAAGGTAAAACCTTAACTAATACTTCCATACCATTAGAATTATTGCATCTTGACTTATTTGATTGCCATAGTACTCCATCTTTAAGTGGTAACAAATATTGTTTGGTTATAGTAGATGATTTTTCTAGATATACTTGGGTCTACTTTATGAAACATAAGGATGATACCTTAGAAATAATCATAGGATTTAGTAAAAGGGTTGAAAATGAAAAGAGTCTCAAAATCAACCGGATCCGTAGTGATCATGGTGGTGAATTTGAGAACTCAAAATTTTCACAATGTTGTTTAGAGCAAGGGTACAAGCATGAGTTCTCTTGTCCTATAACACCCCAATAAAATGGGATGGTGGAAAGGAGAAATCGTGTCTTACAAGAGGCGGCTAGGACTATACTTAATGCATATTCTTTACCTAGCTACTTGTGGGCGGAAGCGGTTAATACCGCTTGCTATATCCAAAATAGGATTCAAATCCATAGGTTTTTAGGAAAGACACCATTTGAATTATGGAATGGGACTATCCCCACAATTCATTATTTCAAAGTCTTTGGATGTAAAGTGTATATTCTAAACACCAAAGATAACTTAGGAAAATTTGAATCCAAAGCGGATGAGGGAATCCTAGTTGGATACTCATCCACAAGTAGAGGGTATAGAGTCTACAATAAGAGAACCCAAGGAATTGAGGAATCTTCTAATGTTCAATTTGATGAAACCACTAGTACCTACCCTAGAAAGTCCTCCATTGATAAGGATATTAATGACAATAATCAAGGCATTACCCAAAAACTTCAAAATTTGACCATAAGGGGTAATGATCAAGGGGGAGAAAGAGGAGATTCCGATGATGAAAGGAGGGTAGAAGATAATAATGATCAATTTGAAACCCCTTCTAGAACCCTAAGAGTTTATCAAGATCATCCACTTGACCAAGTAGTAGGAGATCTATCTCAAGGAGTAAGAACTAGGTCATTTCATATACCTCTTACTAGTCAAGTAACTCTTATTTCACAAATTGAGCCCAAATCGATTAATGATGCATTACATGATCCGGATTGGATTTTGGCAATGCAAGATGAATTGGCCCAATTTGAGAGAAGTCAAGTATGGGAATTAGTACCTAGACCCAATGATAGCACCATAATTACTACAAGATGGGTCTTTAAGAATAAGCTAGATGACCAGGGAAATATCACTAGAAATAAGGCTAAGTTGGTTGCTAAGGGATTTAATCAAGTTGAGGGGCTTGACTATGATGAGACTTATGCCCCGGTTGCTAGGTTAGAATCTATTAGAATTCTCTTAGGGTATGCTTCCTATATGGGATTTAAACTTTACCAAATGGATGTTAAATCGGCATTCTTAAATGGTTATATTAAGGAAGAAGTATATGTAGAGCAACCACCTGGATTTGAGAACATAGATCATCCAAACCATGTATGTAAGCTTAGGAAAGCATTATATGGGTTAAAACAAGCTCCTCGGGCATGGTATAAAAGATTGTCATCTTTCTTAATTTTTAAGGATTTTAGAAGAGGCCAAGTAGATCAAACGTTGTTTATAAAGTCAACATTAAAGGATATATTCATAGCCCAAGTATATGTTGATGACATTATTTTTGGGTCAACAAATGATGATCTTCTCCAAGATTTTATAAAAATATGGAAAATGAATTTGAAATGAGTTTAGTTGGAGAGCTTACCTTTTCCTAGGTTTACAAGTCAAACAAACCAATGAAGGATTCACATTTATCAAACCAAATATGCAAATGAAATGATCAAGAAATTTGGTTTGGAAAATGCCAAAATTATAACCACTCCTATGGCCACTAGCACTAGAATAGATAGCGATCATGAAGGTAAATCAATTGATCTTAAACTTTATAGGAGTATGATTGGTAGCCTACTATACCTAACCGCTAGTAGACCCGATATCTTATTTGCGGTAGGTATGTGTACAAGATACCAATCTTGTGCCAAAGAATCACATTTAGTAGCCGTTAAGAGAATTTTAAGATATATTAAAGGCACCCTAAATGTAGGACTTTGGTATCCTAGGACTAGGTCATTTGAATTGCTTGGTTATACCGATTCCGATTATGCCGGGTGCAAATTGGATAGGAAGAGTACTAGTGGTGGATGCCAATTTCTTGGGTCCTCCCTAGTTAGTTGGAGTAGTAGGAAGCAACATTGTGTTGCCTTATCAACCACCGAATATGTGGGTATGGGTGGTTGTGTTGCTCAATTACTTTGGATGAGACATACTCTTGTGGACTATGAGCTACACTACTCTAACATTAAAGTTTATTGTGATAATGTGAGTACCATCAACTTGACTAAAAATCCGGTACATCACTCTAGGACCAAACACATTGAAGTAAAACATCACTTCATAAGAGATCATGTGGCAAGAGGGGACATTGAACTAAATTATGTAGAATCTAAGTCCAACCTCTTGTCGATATCTTCACCAAAGCTCTTCCCAAAACCGAATTTTCATCATTAAGGAGAGAGCTTGGTATGTGCTTTGTAGAGTAAAATTCTAGGTATGCATGATCCTATATTTATATGTTAGCATTATACCTTGATACATCTCACAAAAGCCTTAAGAAACCTTGATTTTTGTATTGAGACACTTAGAAACATGTGAGATGATAGGGAAGGTGTACTTGACTCATCATGCTTGTTATGATGCATTACTATGAGCCAATGACACACTTAGAGACATGAATACCTTATGGACCAATCATTGGAAAGACTTGTATTCAAGTAATGAATACATAGCTCTAAGAACATAGTTGGAAATTCCAAATTATATATAGTTTAAACTATGTTCATCATATTTTGAGAAACAGTTTTCAAGTGGAACACAAAAGTGATACAAAGTTTGCAAAATCTTTAGAACTTTTGTTAGGTTCTAAGTTTGTATCAATATTGAAATCTGGAAAACATATATTTTTCAAACTATTTTTCCTTAATAAAGTATGATCTCAGAAATGTGTACACAAAATTTCGTGATTTTTCGAGGTTTCTAGAATTTCTAATGCATTTACGAAGTTGAAATTTGAAAATTTGAAATTTCGATTTGGATCGTGATCGTTGAAACCAGTCATTGATACAAATAGCTCCATTTTCTGATATTTAGTGTATCTTTGACGTCCTAAAACTATAGTATGATAATATTGCGTATACACAAAGTTTTAGGACTGTTTATTGCAGTGTTTTAGGAGGAGTTTCATAAATTATATCTTTTTCATCCCCAAAATCCATTGTTGGTGCAAAGTTAGGACTTAATTTTTTTAAGTTTTGTTATGCTTTGCTTCAAATATTGTTTACACATTATAAAGCATATCTTGGATTAAGGGGGAGCTTAATTTCAATCTTATACCTTAGTCCAAGATCCAACACATTTTTTTTTATGTTTGAATCCTTCTCTTTTTTATGTATGTCAAAGGGGGAGAAGGAGTGTTTAAGTTATAATTCATATTGAAAATATGATTATGTGCGTATTTTTAAAGACCTAACTTAAATGATTGTCAAACATCAAAAAGGGGGAGATTGTTGGTGCAACAATGCTCCAAGCATTTATATATGTTTTGATGTTTGGATAATCATCTAAGTTAGACAATGTTTTGTGATCTAATTGCGAATATGTTTAAGTGACAGGGAAATCCAAGGATGAAGCCTTGGTAAAAGAGAAGTCCAAGTATGATCTTGGCAAGGAAAGTCCAAGGGACGGACTTGGCAGCATAAGACCAAGCTTGTAGTCTTGGCAGCGTAAAGTCCAAAGTGAAACTTGGCAAAGAAAGACCAAGTATGATCTTGGCAAAGGAAGTCCAAGGGATGGACTTGGCAGCATAAGACCAAGCTTGTAGTCTTGGCAGCATAAAGTCCAAGTGAACCATGGCAAAAAGTCCAAAGTAAAGTCTTGGCAGCATAAGACCAAGCTTGTAGTCTTGGCGGCATAAAGCCTAAGCATTTGGCAACCCAAGACATGACGAAACCAAAGGAAGCTCCTGGAAGCAAGCGCAAAGGATTAACAAGTCACAGACTCGGAGGGATCCTGAAGACGCAAGGCTTAATGAGGAGCTAGAAGGTTGAGTCTAGGTCTAGGGTATAAAATCAAGTGTGAATTACTCACACTTGATGAGTATCGTGTCGATGTATCGATGTATCACCGATTCATGCTCGACTAAGTCGGTGAAACTCGACCATCACCGATCGCTTTGGCGATAAATGATCGGTGATGTTGCAATCGATCGCCAATAGTAGCGGATCGGTGATCAACGCAAAACGAACACGAATGTAGCCGCGCTCATTGCGGCCTACGATCACTGACCGATCGCTCCATCACCGATCGATGGAGGGATCAATCGACTGATCACCTGGCCGTTGGAAATTGCGGCTACGAATCTCCGCGGAGATCTCGGTTCAGAAGTCGTTGGCTTCGGCGGCAGTCGACTGATGGTAAGCATCAGTCGACTGATCGAGGCCCAACGGGAAAAACAACCCCTCTTCTATAAAAAGGGGCCTTGGAGAGCTTGGTGAAGCTAGTGCTCTCATTCCTAACTACACCCTCGTGCTCACCAAGCTTTCCCAAGTGTTTTAGCAATTCAAAACCTCCTCTTCTCTAGTTCTTAATCATCCATCATTGTAAAGAAGAGGAGAGCATTGTAAGAAAGGTTTCTCCACCTTGGTTCATCCAAAGGAGAATATAGTGAAGCTTGGCTAGGACTAATCCACCTTACGGATTGCCGTGGAGTAGGAGCGTCATCTCCGAACCACGTACATCGGGTGTTAGCGTTGCTTTCATCGTTTTCTTACTTGTATTCTTATTCGTATTTGTATTGCTTCCGCTAACTTGCTTGTAGAAACGGAGAAAGGCTAATCACCTCCCCTCTAGCCGTTACAAAGATCCTAACATTAGGTTCAATTTGTGAGATGAGAGCTACTTGACTAGTAGGAGCTCTATGGAAAGACCTAGTTCTTACTCTTTGAGATAGTTCTCCTACAACTTGGTCTAGGGGATGATTTTGATGAATCCTTAATGTTCTAGGAGGTGAATCAACTTGATTTTGATCACGATTATCCTTTCTCCTTTCATCATCAGAATCTTCTCTTCCTCCCTCTTGATTAATACTTCCTAATCCTCCCCCTTGATCATTACCCCCTAAGGTCAAATTTTGAAGTTTTTGGGTAATGTCTTGATTATTGTCATTGATATCCTTATCAATAGAGGATTTTATAAGATAAGTACTAGAGGTCTCATCAAATTCAACATTAGAAGATTCCTCAACCTTTTGAGTCCTCTTATTGTAGACCCTATAACCTCTACTAGTGGATGAGTATCCAACTAGGATTCTCTCATCCACTTTAGACTCAAATTTTCCTAGATTGTTTTTGGTATTCAAAATGTAAACTTTACATCTAAAGACCTTAAAATAGTGAATTGTAGGAATTATGTCATTCCATAATTCAAAAGATGTTTTACCTAAAAACCTATGGATTAAAACTCGATTTTGGATATAGCAAGCAGTGTTAACCGCTTCTGCCCATAAGTAGCTAGGTAGAGAGTATGCATTAAGCATAGTCCTAGTCATCTCTTGTTGAGCACGATTTCTCCTTTCCACTATTCCATTTTGTTGAGGTATTCTAGGACAAGAGAACTCATGCTTGTACCTTTGTTCTATGTAAAATTTTGAAAAGTTAGAATTCTCAAATTCTCCACCATGATCACTACAGATCCGGTTGATTTTGAGATTTTTTTCATTTTCAATCCTTTTACTAAATCCTATAATTATTTCTAAGATATCATCCTTATTTTTCATAAAATAAATCCATGTATACCTAGAAAAATTATCAACTATCACTAAACAATATTTATTGCCATTTAATGAAGGGATACTATGACAATCAAATAAATCTAAATGCAATAGTTTTAAAGGTAATGAAGTATTAGTTAAAGTTTTACCCTTGTGTGATGACTTGAATTGCTTTCTTTCTTGGTATGCATCACACATCTTGTCCTTGATGTACTTCACTTTTGGTAGCTCTTTCACTAGATCCAACTTGGCTATCTTGGCAATGTTCTTCATGTTGATATGTCCAAGTCTTCTATACCTTAGCCAACCTTCCTCTTTTTTTTGACATGAGACACTTATTAGAAATGTTAGAAGCATATGAAAGATCAACATAATAAATGTTTGATTTCCTATATCCAACTAACATACAATCATTTAAGCTCTTGTGTCTAATTACGCATTTAGAAGATTTAAACTCTACCTTATAGCTTGCATCACAAAGTTGACTTACACTCAATAAACTAAACTTCATGCTTTCAACTAGTAAAACTTTGTGAATGATAATTTTGGGGGATACCTCAATTGTACCTCTATCTAAGATCTTGAGCTTCCCACTATTGCCAAATGACACCGTTCCCTTTTAAACATAATCGATTGTGGAGAATTTGCTCACATCTCAGATCATGTGTCTTGAGAAACCACTATCCACAATCCACATGCTTAGTTCACCTACCTAAACAACATGAAAAACAAACTCCTTAGGTACCCAAATGTTTGGATCGGTAATATCATTCAAAAACTTCTTTGGGACCCAAACCTTCTTAACCTTACCCCTAATTGTTGCCTTTCTACTAATTAAGAAGATATAAGCTGCTTCCTTATCCTTAGGTTTATATCTTATGCCGACCTTGTTATAAATGACTCTTTGGTCCCTAAGAATCATGTCAAGATATTTAGAATTATTTATGAACTTTTCTAAATATGCCTTTAACTCACTAACCTCATTCTTAAGTTTTTTCATTTTCCTCCCTAGACATGCAAGAATCAACACATGAAGGTTCTTCATTTTTAATTGCCTTTATTTCTACCTTCAAGTCCTTAATCTTAGATTTTGACTTGTCTAATGTATTTTTAAGATAAACAATAGTTTTATGTAAAAACTCTACTTGGGGTGAGTCTTTTACTTCATCGTCACTAGATAACGATTCGTCGCTAGAAGAGGCTTCTTCTTGGCTTGATGTTCGGAGTCATCTCCCAATGCCACTAGTGCTACATGATGTGTGACGTGGCAAAACTTATTATCGTCGGATGAGTCTTCCACACTTTGAGTGCCCCATGTGATTTGTGCTACCATGATCTCTTTCTTCTTCTTCTTCTTCTTCTATTTCTCTCCTTCTTCTTCAATTCCGGGCAATTTGGCTTGATATGCCCCTTTTTATTGCATCCATAGCAAGTAACTATTGGTACAATAGGCTCAGGTCACGATTGACCAGACTCGAGTTTGACTCGAGTAGTGTTTTAATGTTGGTGTTTTGATATTTGATGATGAGTAGATCATTGTTTGACAATGGATTGACTATATAGTTGACATGGAGTTGACCATATGATGGAGAAGTCCAAGTGGGGCACTTGGCATAGAAAGTCCAAGTCATTAGTACTTGACATGGAAAGTCCAAGTATGAGTCTTGGCAAGGAAAAGTCCAAGCTTGAGTCTTGGCGATTGAAAAGTCCAAGCATGAGTCTTGGCGATTGGAATGTCCAACATGGAGTTGGCATGGAAAGTCTAAGGGTGTAGTCTTGGCCACGTAAGTCCAAGTGTGTAGTCTTGGCGGTAAAAGTCCAAGTCATGAATACTTGACAATTGGGAAGTCCAAGGGTTGATATTGGCGACATAAAGTCCACAGGTGGAGTCTTGGCAACATAAGTCTAATGGTTGACGGCGTAAAGTCCAAGGGTTGAGTCTTGGCAGCATAAGTCCAATAGTTGACGGCGTAAAGTCCAAGCGTGTGTTTTGGCAGTGTAAGCCCAATGTGCCTTGGCGGTGTAGACCAGCTTAGCATGACAATAGCCGATGGAAGCACTTGAAGGCTAGCGTATGAATGAACAAGTCATGGATGACTTAGAGAGATCCAATAGGCGTGAGGATGATGGAGATGACTAGAAGGCTTAGGTCTAGGCTAAGGGTGATCTAGCAAGTATGAGGGTATCGTACTTGGGGTTAAACCTCATGATTGAGGTTTAGCAGTCGACTGGGGTTATGGACCAGTTGACTGGTCAAGTGCTTGACACATGACAACCGAGTCAACACTGAGCAGTCGACTGGGATTATGACCAGTCGACTGACATTCAATTGTGGCAAATGTCCTTGGAAATAGATTGCCAACATTGGGCAGTCGACTGGACATGAGCAGTCGACTGCCATGGAGGGCAGTCAACTGTTGTTGGTTTTGGTCGCAAGGCAGAATGCTCGGTAGCCGACTGAGCAATCAGCTATGGGCTTGAGAAGTCGACTATTGGTAATGGCAGTCGACTACCAGTGTATTCATTGGCTTGAATGTCGACGTGGATCAAGTCCGTTGTGAGGCAACGACACTATTTGCAGTTGACTGGAGCCTTTTGGCAGTCAACTGTCAGACTAAAATTCAGGTCGCACGGATGCTTAAAAGGAGCTCGACGGAGAGGATTTCAATAGAAATTTCTTAGGCTATTTGAGGTGATTTGTTGGTGCAAATCAGGGTCTTCAAGTGCGATTTAAAGCAATCAACAAGAAAGCATTCAAGTTCACATTTATAAAATTTTCTTTACTTGTATTTGTGTAGTTTACTTGTATTTATTTGTATTTCTTTCGTATTATTGTAAGATTGATTGTACGAGGTTTCTCCATCTCTGACGTGTTGTTGAGAAGGTGTTTATTGATTAGTGGTGTGTACATCACTAGAGCTCATCGCCCCGTGGAGTAGGAACCCTAAGATTCCGAACCACCTATATCGTGCGTAGTGTGTGTGCTTGTGTATTCTTGTTGTGCATTTTCATTATTATATATTCTATTACGCATTAACAAGTTTGTAGAGACAAGCACGATCGAGTTCTATCGACCAACGAAAATGCGCTATTCACCTCCCCCCTCTAGCGCTCACCGAAGTTCCTACAATTGGTATCAGAGCCCGGTGCCTCTTAGAAGAAGAAGATGCTCTGATACCTACAATTATTATCAAAGCTAGGAGCTCTTTTATGGATTAACAACTGGGAGCAAACGCGCTAGAGGATGGAGTTGTCAAACGATGGACTTGGATGAGACATCAACATTCCAATTCCATACGCCCTCTATGGACGAGAAAGGTTCAATCAATGAAAGGGAAGGATTGAAGAATTTATAATGATGAGGGACTTCGAAGATTGGTCCATCTTGATGGAAGGATTTGAGTATTCAAGAGGGTTAAAGGGAGGATTCCTCAAGATGAAGAAATGGACCTAGGAACAACTCTAAGAATTTGAGAAAAATAAAAAGGTAATAAAATTCTTGGTTGATTTAATCCCTAATGACATTCTGTATAGTTTAGGTGATTACATGGACATCAAGGAGCTATGAAGCAAGTTGAAAAAAATTCCATGAAGAGTCCACACCGGTCCAAGAAGATAAGGAAGAGGAGGAGTGCTCATACTCTCAAGTTCAAGAAGAAGCGAGCACATCATCTTTATCACAAGAGCTTGAGGAATCGTAGTTTGAATGACCATCAACATCCGAGGAAGAGGAAGTTAAATAAGACTCCACCTCTAGATTTGAGGGGGAGGATATTAGATCACCAGAGCCGGAGCAAAATCAAGAAGTAGCTTCAACCTCCGGGAGAGATAAAGAATAAATTTTGGCTCCTACCACCGACCTAGGTAACTCAAGATTCAAATTAAAAATAAAATTCATATTATATGCTTTGAGTGTAGGGAACAAGGACACTACAAAAGTAAGTGTTCTAAAAGAGTCAAGAAGACTCAACTGGCACCAAAAGTCAACAAAAATTCAAAGGATGCCAAAGTCCCCACTAGTAAGAGCAAGGAGCACATGGTGTGCTTCAAGTGCAACCAACGGGGACACTACCGAAGTCAATGCCCTAGGGGGAGGAAGCAAATCAAGGGCCAAGAAGGAGAATCAAATGTAAGGGGAGCTTTTAAAGCAAAGCCTAAGATATATTTTAATAATGCACATTCAAATCTTAATGTTAAAAAGTATGTTTTAAATTCAATTGCAATTGTGCATAATCATAAGGAGCATGCTAGAAATAATAGGTTCTATTGTTTAGGTGTCAAATCATGCAATTTTAGAGTTATGGACAAATCAAAAACAAATAACCCTAGAAAAATCCTACATAGGGAAAATATTAAGAAGGTAAAGGGTCATCTAGGCATTAATCCCAAGAACTATAGACATATGCCTAGAAAGAACAACTCTACTCAAAGAAATAATGGACCCACCAAATTAGAAGAATTAGAGTTTGAAAACCAAATTTTGAGGTCAAAGCTTGAGAAAATAGAAAGAACCCTTAGAAAGATGAAAAATCAAATGCAAGGGTCAAATGGTCAAAACTTAGGATCTAGGAGTCAAAACCTAAGGTATAGGAAGCAAGATCCATCTATGAGAAAGAAAGGTTTGGGTCACAAACCTAAGTCCAAAGAGACCTATCATAGTGTTCTATTCGATTATGGAACCATCCCTAGGTCTAGGAAAACCAAGGTTACTAGGGAAGTTATCCTTAAGGGTAACAATGATGTATGTCTAGTGGATAAGGTTTCAAGGAAACCTAGGGAAGCCACTAAAAAGGTTTCATGGGGAGTCACCCTTAGAGTTAACCTAGGCAAGACCACAATGACCAAGGCTTCTAAGTCTATGAGGGTTATTAGGAAGGCATCTAGGAAAGTTATCCCTAGTGAATACCTAGTAAACCCAAGGAGCTCTAATAGATATTGGGTTCCTAGGAGCATGATCGATTCACGCTAAATGGATTAGGGTGTGTCAACTTTAAGTATATGGGTAGTCAACCTAACCATAGAAAAGTTGACACTTTAGGTCATTTCCAAGGTTATGGGATACCTTGGAAATAAGGTTGAATTTTATCCTAAAGGAGTTTAGGATGTGCCAATATATTTTGAGAACTATGAAAAATTGATCAAATTAACACAATTAATGTTTAGATGTCATAATGTGTCATTTTGGATTTTTGATAAATTTGAGAGATAAGTGGTATTATGGCAAATTGAGAACAATTATAAAAAATGACAATTAATACTAAAATTTAGGTATTATTATACCTTTATATTTTATTTGCCATGACTTATTTTTCATATATCATGTCATGATATCATATTTCATTTTATCATTTAATATGTCATGAAAATGCTTAGGTTTAATTTTTAATTTCATGTTATGCTTAGGTTTATATTTAATACCTTGACATCATGATTTTTGGCACATGCTTATTTATTTTATCATTTATGTCATAATCATCATTCAAGCATTTAGGTTGATTAAAATTGATTTAAGGACAAATGACATGATTTGAAGTCTCATGTATAAGAGAATCAAATAGAGTCGCCTAGTAAATGCATGAGACCTTAGTTTAAGATGAACAAAATCTATATCTCACATCACATTGACATGTGTGTGTATTGATACACCCTAGATACATATGAGGTGTTAGGAAATAAGTTAAGTTCAAGGTGCATAGTTCTTGTATCTAAATGAACTCAAACGCATCTTATATCATGGATGAATCATAAGGAAAGCTTTTGTACAAGTCATGTGTATTAAGTCCATAAACCATGGTTCAATATAAGATTTTAAAAACATTTCAAAATCATTTTGAAAAACTTTGGTGTAGTCTATCTTTTGATAGAAGTCACCATTGAAGAAGTTGATACAAAATAGGTTAAAAATATTGAAGTTATCAATGACTTTGAGTTTTGTAACAATCTCAATATTTTATGGATATTTTATTTTTCAAATATTTTTCACCCATAATGATTGATATAAGTATTATACGTATGAAGTTTCGTGATTTTTAAAATTACGTATAATTACTTATATTTTTCCAAAATCCGATTTTTGATTTTTGAATTCTGCATTTGCAGAAATAAGTCGTGGCGTTAGAGGCAATCGCTATTGTTAAACAGTCATTGCCGGATATTTAGCCCATGTTTCAACTATGTTAGGCTACCCTAACTGCTTTTAACCTTAGGATATGCTTTGGAAAGTATTATAAAAGGTGAAAATTCATTGGATATGGATTAAGAGAGTTGTTTGAGTGATTTATCAAATTTTAAGGTGTGTGAAAGTTCAAGTTTGAACTTTCAACCTTAATTTTGATGGTTTAGTGTTCCTATAAGCTTAGGGACTCTCCAAGGACATTGTTGGTGAGCAAGGGGGAGATTATCCATTAGGGGATGATGGATGTGTTCTTTCTCATGAGGGAGAGAATTGGGAGAGTTTGAAGGAGTGTCTCTCTTTAGTGATATGAGACTTATCACTAGGAAGAGTAAAGGCATCCTAGATATTTTTGGACCAAGGGAGAGATTGTAAGATTTCATTGGGATATGAGACATTGATACCTTTGGGGAGAGACTTTTTGATGTATGTTAAAAAGGGGAGAATTGATAGGAGAATATTGGAATTCCCAATTTGGAAAATTGGGAGGATTGAATTGAGTTAGTGTTCTAATTCAAAGGTGTTTGGTTTTTGTCAAACATCAAAAAGGGAGAGATTGGTGGTGCAATCGACCTAGGTCACGATTGACCAGACTCGAGTTTGACTCGAGTAATATTTTGATGTTTGTGTTTTGATGTTTGATGATGAGTTGATCATTGTTTGATAATGAGTTAACTATATGGTTGATATGGAGTTGACCATATGATGGAGAAGTCCAAGTGGGATACTTGGCATCGAAAGTCTAAGTCATGAGTACTTGACATGGAAAGTTCAAGCATGAGTCTTGGCAAGGGAAAGACAAAGTTTGAATCTTGGCAATTGGAAAGTCCAACATGGAGTTGACATGGAAAGTCCAAGGGTCTAGTCTTGGCCACGTAAGTCCAAGTGTGTAGTCTTGGTGGTGAAAATTCAAGTCATTGGTACTTGGCAATTGGGGAGTCCGAGGGTTGATATTGGCGGCGTAAAGTCCAAGGGTGGAGTCTTAGCAGCATAAGTCAATGGTTGGCGATGTAAAATCCAAGGGTAGAGTCTTGACAACATAATTCCAATGGTTGGCGGCATAAAGTCCAAACGTGTGCCTTGGCAGCATAAGCCCAATGTGTCTTGGCGGTGTAAACTAGCTTAGCACGACAATAGCCGATGAAAGTACCTAAAGACTAACGTATGGATAAATAAGTCATGGATGACTTAGAGAGATCCAATAGGCGTGAGGTTGATGGAGGTGGCTAAAAGGCTTAGGTCTAGGCTAAGGGTGATCTAGCAAGTATGAGAGCATCATACTTGGGGTTAAACCTCATGGTTGAGGTTTAACAGTCGACTGGGGTTATGAACCAGTTGACTAGTCAAGTGCTTGACACTTGATAGCCGAGTCGACACTGAGCAGTCGATTGGGATTATGACCAGTCGACTGGCATTCGACTACGGTAAGTGTCCTTGGCAATCAATTGCTAGCATCGATCAGTCGACTGGACATGAGCAATCGATTGCCATGGAGGCGATCGGCTAACTATTGGTTTTGGCATGAGGCGAGAACACTCATGTGGCCGTGAGCGATGACTATGGCTTGAGAAGTCGACTGCTAGTAATGGCAGTCGACTATCAGTGTATCCGTTGGCTTGAATGCTGACGTGGATCAAGTCCATTATGAGACAACGACACTGTTGACAGTTAACTAGAGCCTTTTGGCAGTCAACTGTCAAGCTAAAATTCAGGTCGCGCAGATGCTTAAAAGGAGCTTGACGGAGAGGATTTCGACAGCGATTTCTTGGGCGATTTGATGGTGCAAATCATGGTCTTCAAGTGCGGTCCAAAGCAATCAACAAGCAAGCATTCAAGTTCACATTTATAAAGTTTTCTTTACTTGTATTTGCGTAGTTTACTTGTATTTCTTTCTTATTATTGTAAGATCTCTTGTACGAGGTTTCATCACCTCCAACGTGTTGTCGAGAAGAAGTTTATTGATTAGTGGTATGTACATCACTAGAGCTCGCCCCGTGGAGTAGGAACTATAAAGTTCCGAACCACGTATATTGTGCGTAGTGTGTGTGCTTGTGTATTCTTGTTGTGCATTTTCATTATTATATATTCTGTTGTGCATTAACAAATTTATAGAGACAAGCACGATCGAGTTCCATCAACCAACGAAAATGAGTCATTCACTCCCCCTCTAGCGCTCACCAAAGTTCTTACAGTAACATTAGTGTTAGAAATTGAATTACTACTTGATTTACCTCTTGAAGATTGGGACATTTTACTCACATCTCTATTCTTGAATCTTTTTGATTTCCTAAGTAACCTCTTGACAAGATGAGCCATCTCACTAGCCAACGATTCTCCATCACTACTTGACTCATACTCCGACTCGGATGAGGAGGAAACTTCCTTCTTTTCCTTTTTTTCTCCTTTTCTACATAGAGAGCTAACCCTTTTTCCTTGGAAGACATGTTAATTTTCTCATGTAATTCAAATTCACAAAATAGTTCATCAATCTTAATAGTTGAAAGATCCTTCGAGACCTTATAAGCATCGACCATTGATGTCCATAAGGTGGTTCTAGGGAAGGCTTGAAGAATATATCTGATAAGGTCTCGATTCTCCACATTTTCTTCAATTGAGTGGAGACCATTAAGGAGTTCATTGAACCTCCCATGTAATTGACTTACGGTTTCTCCTTCCTTCATGGCAAAGTTCTATAGTTGATTGATGAGCAAGTCTCTCTTGACGATTCTGGAGTCTTTTGTGCATTCGTTTAGTTCAATAAGCTTATCTCACAGCTCCTTGGCACTTCGGAAGGGACCAACCTTGTTTTATTGTCTCTCAGCAAATCTGCATTTTAGTGTTACGATTGCCTTTGCATTGGACTGCGCCTTCCTTCTTTGTTCGGCTATCCATCGTCCAGATTCCAAAGATTTTCCCTCCCCATCAATCGGTGGAGTGAATCCCTCCATCACTGTGAACCATATATCGATGTCGGTCATCAAGTAATACTCCATGTGGCTCTTCCAGTAGATGAAGTTGTTTTCGTCGAAGAGCGATGGTCGTGTGGTGCTATGTCCCTCTAGAAAGGTCATCTTGCTCCGGTTGATGATTAGATCTTTCGATGCGAACTGGGCTCTAATACCACTTATAGGAACCTTGAGGATTGTCTAGAGGGGGTGAATAACACTTCTTTGTTTTCTACAAGAATTATTAGTGGAAACAATAGAAAAACACAAATGCAAATGCGAAAACAAAGAAAGAAAGCTAACACAAATGTTTAACGTGGTTCGGAGATTACGACCATACTCTACAGCAATCAGTAAGGTGGATTAACCCTAGCAAGCCTTCACTAAAATCTCTTTTTGATGATCACACCAAGGTGGAGAAGACTTCTTACAATCAACTCTTCTTCTTAAATATGATGGAAGTAAATTAGAGAAGAAGAGATTAAAACACACTAGAAAGCTTGAGAAGACTTGGTGAGCTTGAGAGTAAAGTTTGGAATGAAAGCACTAACTCTCTCAAGCTCCCCAAGGCCTCCATTTATAAAGAAGAGACTGATTTTCCCGTTGAGCCAGTCGTCAATCGATTGCTGTTGTAGCTAACCTAATCCAATGACTTCTGACGAAGCTTGATCGGTGGCCATCATAGCTCAACAGTACTTTGATCAGTCGACTACTCCAAGCAATGCCCATTTAAAGCCATTCTTGCCCTATGATAGTTGACTGATTGACCAGTCGATTGCTCTCCCGAGCCGTATAGTGCCGAGTACTCATCCTGAATGGAAAACCACACAGTGTTGAGCACTCAGTTGGAATGTCGAGCCACATAGTGCCGAGCATAGCCTGAATGTCGAGCCACACAGTGCCGAGCACAACCTGAATGCCGAGCCACACAGTGCCGAGCACTCAACCTGAATGTCGAGCCACACAGTGCGAGTTAGCCATACTGGACCAATCGCAGGAAAAACCTTGATCTTGCATACTTCAAGTATGATTAATTCATACTTAAAACAAAACACCCTAAACCTAGACTCACCCTTCTAGCTCTTCCTTCAGCCTTGCGCCTCTAAGATCCCTCCAAGTCCGCGACTCCTTCATCTTTGTGCTTGCCTTCAAAAGCTTTCCTCGGTTTCATCATGTTTCGGGTTTCTCCTTTGCCAAAGTCCACTTAGACTTTACGTCGCCAAGACTAAATGCTTGGTCTTACGCTACCAAGACCTTGTCTTTGGACTTCCTTTGTCAAGGTCCGCTTGAAATTTATGCCGCCAAGACTACATGCTTGGACTTACACTACCAAGACCTTGTCTTTGGACTTCCTTTGTCAGGGTCTGCTTGGAGTTTACGCCGTCAAGACTATATGCTTGGACTTACGCTGCCAAGACCTTCCCCTAGACTTTCCTTGCCAAGACTCACTTGAACTCTTCTTTACCAAGTCTTCACACTTAGATTTTTCTGTCTCTTAACACATTTACGGTTAGATCAAAAATATTATCTAACTATAAATGATTATCCAAATATCAAAATACATAAATGCTTGTGGCATTGTTGGACCAATAGATTTGTCCTTAGAATTAAATTCATAGGATTTAGTCCTAAACAAAAATACTTATTTCTAGTATGCTTTTGATCATGAACAATAGCAAGTGGATTAAAATTATTCCTAGCATGTTTTTTATCCTTACATAAAGCAAGAGTATTATTAAATATTACCTTAGGGTTTGCCTTAGCTCTCCTTACATTTGAGCTCTTCACTTATCCTTCTTAGGGTGACTCCCCCTTGGACATTGACTCTGGTAGTGCCTTTTTTTGTTGGCATTTAAAGCACACAATGTGCTATTTGCTTTTGCGTATTTGGGCTCCGGTCTCCTTCGGCTTCTTCTTGGCCTTTTGTGCCACTTGAGTCGTCTCCTTGATTCTT
Source organism: Wurfbainia villosa (assembly GCA_025175895.1). Lineage (NCBI taxonomy): Eukaryota > Viridiplantae > Streptophyta > Magnoliopsida > Zingiberales > Zingiberaceae > Wurfbainia > Wurfbainia villosa. The sequence continues at coordinate 120,829,881 of CM045987.1, read as the reverse complement.
TTGGAGCATTTGTTCTTGTAATACCCTTGTTCCCTATACTCAAAATACATTATATGATCTTTATTTTTATGAATTATGTTTGAGTTACCTATAGAAGAACCTTGAGCTTGTTCCTCATTTGCTCCGGAGGTTGATGCCTCTACTTGCTCTGACGGAATGTCTATCCTCCTCCTCGATCCTAAAGACGGAAGCTTCCATGATTTCTTCCAATTTAGATGTTGAACATCTCTCAACTTCCGAATCTCCACATCCTTGAGTCGATGAGCATTCTTCTTCAGTTTTCTCCTTATTATCTTGGGTCGGTGAGAACTCTTCATGAAATTTTGTCAAATTGCTCCATAGCTCCTTGACATCATTATACTCACCTAATTGACACAAGATATTATCAGAGATTAAATTCCTTAGAAATTTTATTACCTTAATGTTCATCTTGAATTTCTAGAGTTGTTTCTCAATCCATTTCTTCATCTTGAGGAATTCATCATTCGACCCTCTTGGATATTCAAACTCACACTTCAAGATGATCCAATCTTCAATTTTCATTTGAAGGAATGTCTCGATCCTTGCCGTTCATAGATCAAATCTCTATACTCCGTAGAACATAGGGTGGTGGAGTGTTGATGTCGTATCCCAATCCATCATTGGCTAGCTCCATCTTCCTCTAGCGCTGTGCTCCCTCGGTTGTTAATCCTTGAAGAGCGGCTTCGCTATACCACTAGTTGGCTTCCGAGCGAGCCCGACTCTGATACCAATTGTTGGGACCGATTTGATGCGCTAGAGGGGGTGAATAGCGTTCATCGATTTTCTCGTTTGCATGCTCATTTACAATAATATTAGTGTGCATCAGAATATACAAAAATAAATAGCACAAAACACATACAAAGCACAACACACACCACAATATGGATTTAACGTGGTTCAGGATCCTAGTTCCCATTCCACAGTCGAGCTCTAGAGTGATTTCTAGTTATACACATCACCACTAACAAACTTCTCCATTTCGGCAACACACCAGAGGTAGAGAAACCTCTTACAAGCAAAAGTGTATACAAAAATATAATAACAAGTGTAAAGAATGAAAATGAAATAAACATCACACAAAAATACTTGAACACTTGATTGTCTGCTTGTTGATTGCTTTTGAAGGTCTAGAATGTAACAGTACTTCCCCTTCAAAATCACCCCAAAAATGTCATCGAAATCTTCCATATCGAGTTCCATTTAAAGCATGTTGTTGGTTGATTTTTCACTTGGCAGTCGATTACCAAAAGACCCAATCGACTGCTTGCCTATACGTTGTTTCACAACGGACTAATCCATGTAGACTTTCGCCCAACAAATACTCTAGCAGTCGACTACCCTTATCAAGGGTCGACTGCCAAGTCAATAGTTGACTACAGTTGACTACGAGACCTTTTGTGTCATGTCCACTAACAGTTAGTTGATGTCCATCCATGACAATCGACTACCAATGACCAGTCAACTGGTATAACACATCAGTCGACTGCCAGAGCAACAACAGCAGTCGAGCTACAGTCGACTACTCAGCCAGTCGGCTGATCGAGTCAGCTAGGTCTCCCGAGTGTTGAACACTCGACCAGTCGACTGGTCCATAACCCCAATCGACTGGTAAACCTCAAATATGAGATTTAACCCAAGTATAATTCACTCATACTTGATCGACCACCCTTAGCTTAGACCTAAGTCTTCTAGCCACCTCTTTCAACCTCATGCCCTCAGGGTCTATTTGAGTCCTCCACAACTCCTTCAGCCTTCGTGTAAGCCTTCAGGTGCTTTCATCAGCTATGTCATACTAACCAGGTCTCCTTTGTCAAGATTCATTTGAACTTATGCCGCTAAGATTACATGCTTAGATTTTATGCTACCAAAACCTCACCCTTAGACTTCCTTGCCAAGTATTCTTACTTAGACTTTCACTGTCAAGACCACACACTTGGACTTATATGACTAAGACTACACTCTTTGACTTTCCCTTTGCCAAATATCTAAACTTGAACTTCCATCGTCAAGATTACACACTTGGACTTACATGACCAAGACTACACTCTTGGACTTTCCATTTGCCAAGTATCCAAACTTGGACTTCTCTATTGTCAAAAGTCCAATCTTAGACTTTTCATTACCATGTATCTATACTTGGACTTCCACTTGAGTCTCACTCGAGCTAGGTCAATATTGACCTGAGGTCGATTACTCCAACAATCGCCTCCTAACATCTCCTCCATATGACCTTGGATATCCCAAACATCCACTTGACATATGGTCAACATATGGTCAAATCATATTATCAAATAATGATCAAATCCATTGTCAAAAATCAAAACACTACTCGAGTTTGGTCAATCGTGACTTGGATTGATTGCACCAACACCTATGTCCTTCTTGTGTGGCAACATGGGGATGTAAAAAGGGAATCCTATCAGCTAACTTGTTTCAACCTAGGTTAATAAATTTATGAGCTTGGTCATACTTCACCATTGAGAAACAAAAGGACTTTCATATCCAAGCTTAGCTCATATGTAACTCGCTTCTTTTGAGGTGTGAAGCAATGTCGAACCAAAATACTCAACAAGCATAAACATTAGCTCTCTCTAAAAAGAAGGTGATCTAGTTACACCTTCCAGTATAACTACCTTGTTACAATTTCACTCTAGTCACTAGCCCTGCCTTAAGCATCCCCCTTCTTGTGGTTAAGGTATTGACTTCGGCATGATTGACTCCCATAGTGTGACAATTGATGTGTACAAGGCTGAGGAATGAATTCACTATCGTATGGTTGACCAAAGATTACTAGTGATTCTGACTTTATGCAAGCGAGTTGCAACTTGCAATCCTAATTAAGGATGATTTTTTGGGGTTAGCTCACCCTCGCAGGATTGCTATCCTTTGTCCTAGGCTCCTAGCCATTGTAGCATGTGTGTCGCCCAAGGCATAAGGGCCATGATGACTTGACATCATCCTCACCTTCCTCCAGCTTATCACCGACAATCTATTCAAGGTTTCAAACTCAATGGCGGCAACTAAACATGAGGGTTGCACTCATTGCGGAACTTAACCGAACACCTTATGACATGAGTTGACGATTGTCATGCACCACCTGTGTCAGCGTTCTCGAAAGCACCCCTCTCTTTTAAGAGGATTCACAGCATGTCAAGCCCTAGCAAGTTTCTTCGTTTTGCATCGAATTAAACTGCATGATCCACCACTTATGCGGGCCTCATCAATTCCTTTGAGCTTCACTCTTGCGAATGTACTCCCCAAGCAGCATACTTAACATGTCATCTATATCACTGCACAGGTCGATACACATAATACCTAGTATCCATCATTTATGGCTAGGACTACTAGTGTATCTAATCCCATTTACTTCCCTAGCTTTCGTCTCTAAGTGTCAGTGTTGGCCTAATAGAGTGCTTTCGTTGTTGGTGTTGTTTTTGATCTCTATGCATTTCACTACTCAATTGAAAATTTCCCCTGCCCTTACTGTACTATAGCTTGGTAGTTTCCATTGCTTATCTAAGGTTGAGCCCTAAGATTTGAAGACGAATTTGGAAAGTCACCTACAGACGCTTTACACCCAATCATTTTGAATAACACTTACATCCTCTATCTTATCATGGTTGTTGACATAGAGTTAGCCAATGTGTATTCCTTAGATATTGTCATTGCTTCTTCTCTAAGAAAAGAAGTTCATGACCGGTTAGCCTTCTACCTCCATGCGACATTGCTCCGATTGATTTTCACCCATTGCCAAAAATTTCCTACTGGTGCCTCCTATAAGAGTCTAGGCTATGTCTTAGTTCTAGTGTGGTTTATCATCCTCTCGGACCAGCTATTGATCATCACCTTGGTAAGATATTACCTCACTAACTAGCTAATTAGATGCAATCCCCTCCTTGGGTAGATTCCTCCTTTTGCTTCTCAGCCTATGAGGCACTAGTAATCATTTTCAATTGTTGTTTGCCTCCTGAGGGTAGGTTCTTATGCATTACTCACCTATTCACAACTGGAAACACTCCTATCAGACTTGCATGTGCTAAGCATGCTACTAATGTTCATCCTGAGCTAGGATCACACTCTCTATGATATTCGTAGTTGTATTACTAATAACTTCCTTATTCGTAGATAAAAGGATTCAGAATTCTCTTTCATTCTAAGGCATAACTTATATCCATATGCTTCATATTAGCTTAGAGTTTGCTCCCAGCGATATAGTCATTCCTACCCTATCATGCCAATCCCACAAGCCTCTTATTCATTTTCATTCGATCATGATAGGGGAGCATGTCAAAATAGAAAAACTTACATTGGATTTAGGGATAACCAGACTCAAACTCATGGATTCTTCTATGCCAAAGTGACTCTCTACCACTGAGTTATATCCTTTCTCGGTCCCATCGAGAAATATAACTAACTAATCCTAAGGCAAACGGTCGAAAAACTCAGCACCACTATTCTTGAACATGGGCATTCTTTTCGCACTATTACTATATATTAAAATAATAGGAAAATTGGATTCATGGTCAATTCCTCCTATTGGAAATAAATTGACTATGGATTCAAGCCATAACACATGGTTTTATTAAGCAAGTTTTATATGAAAAAGATTTTGTTCAACATGTTCTATATGATATCGGTAGGAGGAGAACCCAACTACGTATTGCTATAAAAAGAGAAGTCAAACCAAGTCAAGAAGTCAAAATGATATGAACAACCCCTTCTTGCGCTAAAGATCTTATGATTTCCGAAGAAATTGAACCTACGCTCCTTTTAAATTTCCATTCAAGAGTTTTTATGTGTTTCCACATCCTTTTTGAAGACCTCCAAAAATAAAATAAACAAATTCCTTTTCTTAGGAATACATACAAAGAAAAAGAATAAAAGTAACCCCACTATTAACTATTTCATTTTTATTTTTTAATTTCATAGTTATAGAAATATTAATTCCATAGTAATAGAAATACATGTCCTACCGAGACTGAATTTGTAATTTACTGTCCTCTTACCTAATAGACAAAGATTTATCTTTGCGAAAAGACTGATTCATTCGAATTGACATGAGGATCCAATTCTATTGTATTGCTTAAAATCATGTTGTACATTTGAAGTAGATTTACTTCTTTTCTTCTCTCATGGTACAACTATCATTCACTGAACCCCCTTTCTCCTCAACCAAAAGAGACCATAGTTCATCACAGAAGAAATAACTCATTAAACCAAGATCACATCTTAATTGGATATCTAAATTTTTAGGATTAATCTTGAAGATAAACAACCTTTCCTAGTTCACCTACCGAGTGAATTCGAAACATGACTTATATACATTCGAAGGCCAATCTCTAGAATATTTGTCCCCGGTGAATTTTAACTTTGATCATCTCATTTGTTCCTTTGAGTATTTTATCATTACACTACATTTGTAGGGGCCACTCAAATTGAGTTATTGATTGTATATGTCAACTTCTTGATGTCTATTATTGATGGTCTACCATTGCTAGATGCACGATCACTTGATCATCTATCTCCTTGGAACGACCTATTAGCTAGAGCGATTCGGATGCTACTAGAATGGGCGGTGAATTCTCGGCGTAAGATCTAAAATCCTCACCGAACTCGAAGTCCTCTGTTATTTCTAATCAGCGGATCAAGAGATATAACCCGTGATTTACCTCCCTTCAACATCAGGGGATCGCACGATGAGGAGCGTTGGAGGCAAGCATAATCGCCTTTAGCTAAAACAAACACTTGATCATCTACAATAGAAAGAAAATTAGGGAGCTCAAATTTTCAATATCCACAAAGAGAGATGAAAATGAAAAAAATGAGACAATA